>CM068385.1:73925453-75262844 GCA_034770075.1 Aralia elata
TCTGCGGCTGCCCTTGGCAGTCCCTTATCAGGCCATTTCGCATACAGAAAAAAAAAAAGAAGAGGAAGAAGAAAAAATCCAGCAGTAGCAGCTCGGAAATAGGGAGAAAACAGCAACAAAATAAGGGCAATTAGGAGAGAAAAAGAGTGAAAAGAGTGAGGAATTGTACCATACCAATTTTGTGAGATTATATCTCATCTTTTCTACTCTACTCAATACACAATTCCTACATATTGTGGGGATCATTTGGCAAGGTGAAAAATCTTTTGTTTTTGACATTTGATTGTACCATTTTTGATAGGCTCTTATTATCCGAATCCTTTTAAATGTATCCTTGTTTGCATTGTATTGTGAAATCATGGATTAGGGATTATTAGTGAGGGTTCCATCGGAACAAAATTCTTCCTAATAACCCGAGGATATCCAATTGGTGAAATTTCTAGCTTGTGTATGGGTGATTTCTTGATGTGATTTAGTTAGATTATCATTTTCGGATATCATGGTGTTTTAGGCAAATCCGTGTTGTTTAGTTTAGTAGTATTCATTTTGAGTGTATGTAGTAATCTTGGGTGTGAGCCTTGGAATGCTACCCCGTGGTCCAAATCCGATGATGGACGTTTTGATATATGTAATGGATGCAAGGTACTCACTTTGTTGTAACATGTAATCGTTGGGCCTTAAAACCGACGCTAGAGCGAGAATCGGGTTTAAGGCCCCGTAGTAGTAAAATATGTGATTGTTGGCGTTAGGGGATATTTTGATGGCTCACATGCCCATGAATAGCCCCCTACGCGTTTGATCTTTAGTTCGAATTGTATCATCCAACAAAATGATTTCAAAACCAAAACAATCAAAGATTTTGCTAAAATTAATCAAAGTAGGATATTAGCATCACGAGGCTTAAAATTCGGAAGTGCTAATGAAAGTCGATTCCTATTTACGAGAAGGTTAAAAGGAAGTTGTTTCCAAATGTCACAATAAAAAAATGGTTTTATAAAGAGAAATAAACCGTTTTAGTAAACCGTGATACATAGGGCGAAAGAGATTCTAGAAAATTGCCTATCATTTATGAAAGCAACGTATAAGTCTCGATTCCTATTTTGGCTAAGGTTTAACAAACTCATGTTTTTACCAAAACAAACACTTAATAAGAATATCATAGCTTTTGTCAAATTAAAAACAAATCTTTCTCAATAAGAAAAAAATAAGGTTTTCTCGTAAATACCGAAAAGACATTTTTAAGCACTCTCAAAACTAAAGCAACGATTTTCCCCTGAGAAATCCAAAACAATTCTTTCATTCAAAACTCACCACGACATTCACATAAGCACACACACACACGCGCGCACACACACACATCTCATGAATTAAAGGATAGGAAAGCACCACGATTGCGGTAACCGTGTTTCACGGAAGTCGAGGGGTGCCTAACACCTTCCCCTCACTTAAGCAAGCCCCCGAACTCTATGAATCTCGATTCGCAGACCAATTAATTCGGAGTCACACATGAGCCAGCGATTCATAAAAAACGAAAACTCGGAATGAGTTGGTACATCCATTTCAAATATACCAACTGGCGACTCTGGTTAATTGGCTCATCATAAAACACGATCTTTCAAAACCCCGTCGACATCAATGCCGACCTTTTCCCCAAAATCACCTAAAACCGAAAAGGCAAAAATAGGAAAAGGGAAGAGACTAGAGACTAGAAAGAGAAAAAACCCAGGCGTCGACAGCTGGCGACTCTGCTAGGGGACTTTAGAGGGCTTAAGCCGCGTTTAAATCTTGATGCTATCCTATCCTTTAAAATTCATAAAATGTTGTGTGCGTGCGATATTTTTGATTTTTTACTTTTGTTGTGTGAATGCGTGTTTTGTCGTCGAATAAATGAATGATTTGAATGGAATTGCTTTACTTTTGAGTAATCATTTGCATACGGTGAGGACGATGAATGTGAATGTATGTTGAGAGAGTACCTCCTCCTGAGGCGAACCTGTCGGTTGCTTATTACTGGACTCGAAGGGGCTGCTCCCCAGAGATGGGCTCAGGAAACGCACCACCCAAATCCGCTCCAATTCGAAAGGGCTCAAACGAGTAGATTGCGAAGATTTGGGGACCTTCATGCCGAAAAGCCCGTGAGAGTAACCCTAGGATAGGTCAGCCTCAGATTAACCCAACACAGGAAAAGTCTCTTCATGCCTTTTTACGTTTATACGTCTAAATGTCATGATCCCATTCAATATCCAATATATGCCTCTCCTATGACAAAAGAGTATTACTAACCTCTGGTGAATTGTAGGGAATAGTTGGGGAAGCATAATAAAACGTGTTTTAGCATTGGTTATTGCATTAAAGGGACTACTAATTTTCTGTTTTACAGGGAAAGATTAAAAAACCCAAAGCACAAAAAATTACAGCTTTTGCATGCATCCATATCCTTTCATTTCCCCCGGACTAAAAACTTCGAACCGTTGTTCTTGTAGGATTGCTCCTCCAAACCCGTTCGCAGTCTAAGAAAGCCCAAAATTCTACATCTGGAATGGCTGATCTTCCTAATCATGGTTCCATTATCTCGGGAAGAGTTTGATGACTTCAAAAAACAGATGATGGAAATGGCCACGATGCTAAAAGAGCAGTTCCTACTCAGACAGGATCCGCCAACCAAGGACCACATAATATTCCACCCACCAGGGGGTGACCAGAATCCTCCTAAAAATATTGTAAACCTGGGTAAGGATGACCAACCCCAACTCAAGGACGAGCCAGTCATTCCAAGGGCCGTTCCCATACCTAACAAGACACTGATTACTATCCCAGAGGAAGGGGTGACACTGACGACCTTCGGAAAAAAAATGAGACACATGGAGGAGGAGACCATCCAATCTCTGCGAGGCATAGGCTCCCTGGGTAGGGTCAATTACTCGGATCTGTGTGTTTTCCCCGGAACCAGATATCCAGAAAAGTTCAAAGTCCCCGAGTTTGAAAAAATTACAATGGAAAGGGAGACCCCTACACGCATTTGAAAATATACATTGGAGAACTCGGGTCTTATGCCGAGGACGAGGGGTTGAGGATGCAGCTATTCCAGAAAAGCTTAACAGGGGAGGCGAGGATCTGGTATGCCCGCCTTGACAACGCCCCGAATCCACAACTGGGAGGAATTGGCCCATACTTTCTTAACCCAATACAGCTTTCAGGCCCAGATGGCCCCTGACAGGTACCAAATGACAAAAGTTAAGAAGCAGCCTAGGGAATCCTTCAGGGAATATGCGCAACGATGGAGGGGGCATGGCCGGCGCAAGTTGAACCCTCCGTATGAGCGAATCGGAGATGGTGATGACTTTTTGTAGACATTTCAAGAGGCACCGTATTATGAACGAGTCATATCAGGGATTGGTAGACCTTTCGCCGAAATGTTAAAACACGGAGAAATGGTGGACATGGGTTTGAAATTCGGCAAAATTCGGGATCTCACGGCTTTGGAAACGGCTGCAGAGCAGATCCAAAGCGGTAATTATGGCAGCACTTTCCCGAAGGGTGCAAAAGAAAAAAGAGGAGGACGTTTCCCTCATCCTTCAGGGCTCGTCCAAAAAGGCAGAAAGCCATCTTCCGGTACAGGTGCAGAGGGTAGGGCCATCCCGGCAGCCCAACTTCACAGATCAAAGAGCAGAGGGACGAAGGAGGTATGAGGCCTCGCAAAATCGAGTATTCACCCCGCTCGGGGAGCCGCTTGAACGAGTATTAGCGGTATTAGTAGCCCAAAAGAAAATAGTTGGTCTGGCACCACCGAGTGAGTGATCCAAAGGGTAGAAGGTTTGACCCGAGCAAGCGATGTGCATACCACTCCCAGCTCCCCTGGCCATGATACACAAGACTGTTGGACGCTGAAGCATCGAATCCAAAACCTGATTGACAGTGGGGAAATAATTGTGGTGGAACAGCCAGACTCCCCGAATGTTAAAGCAAATCCCCTGCCAAGACATGATGGAGGGGGGGGGGGTCAATGTGACGGATGACAGTGAAGCTGGTGGGCCGCCGAGGTTAAACTATGTGCAGGAAATTGAGGGGATGATCAACGTGATACATATGAGCATGGGAGTGCACGGGGAGTGCCCATCAGATTGATGGGGGTGAGTCCGAATAGCACAAAGGGACCTGTCAAGGTGACAGCTCCGAGGCCCCTCATCCTTGCCGCGAGGCCGCAAATCCCTATCAATAGTCTAAAGACGGTACCTTGGAATTATGGGGGAACGCCAGAGGAAGCGGCCAGTTGTGCTTCTGTGACGACAAAGGGGAACCCCTTATATCTTCCCGGGCGAGTCCTTGAGAGCCAAAAGAAAAAAAATGAAGAGATTTCTGAGGACAGGGCCATAGAATTCTTGAGAAGGATGGATCACCCGGAAACGAGGGGGATTCAGATTTTAAATGAGGAGTCAACCTTAACATCAGTCATGGACCTGGTGTTGTCATCCAATAAGCATTGCAAAACTTTGACGAAGGTTCTGGAGGAGGCATACGTGCCCAAGGAAATTAGTGAGGAAGGTTTCGGCCAGCTGGTGGGCCATTTGATGGAGAGCGACGTGATATCCTTTGCAGAGGAGGACATACCCAAGGAGGGAAGGGGACACCGGAAAACCGCTGCATATTGCGGTAATCTCCTCGGGGTAATATCATGAATGGGGTATTGATTGATGGTGGGATCGGCATTGAATATTTGTCCCCTCAGCACATTGCAGAAGAAGATGAACATTAATCCCAAGCGCCTACGGGCCAGTCACGTGGTGGTGCTGCGAGCTTTCGATGGTTCCCGAAGGGATACAATTGGGGAAATAGAATTACCAGTGGAAATAGGTCCCTGTACTTTTGATATATCTTTCCAGGTCCCTAGACATCACCGCCAGTTATAACCTGCTACTCTGGGGGAGGCCGTGGATACACATGGCCGGGGCAGTGCCTTCTACGCTCCACCAACAAATCAAGCTAATCATCAATGGGAGTCTGGTAACAATCTCGGCCGAATGTGATGACCATTCTCCTCCCAAGGGTGGCCTACCAGTGATCAATGTGGATGAGTCGGCGGCACCAGCCAGTTTTTAGGCACTAGAGATTAGCACTCCCCAATACAGATGCTTGGGGGCTCCAGCCGTGAAACCAAGGGTCCTCTCCAGAACTTACTTTTGTTGCAAAGGAATGATAAGGATGAAATTCCACAGCCGGGACAAGGGTTAGGAAGAAGTAGTCAAGGAATCACCAAGCCCATTCAACTGCCCCATCAGGTAGGCAAGGCAGGTTTTGGGATATCATGGAGGTATAACATGGAGAAGCCGTCAGGGCATGGCCCCGATTCGATTGATTGGCAGCCCGGTGACCCCGGTCAACAATAAGCCGGGAACTAGCGAGCCTGTGACTAGAGCAGGGGGTGAAGATTTGTCCCCCACAAATGATGAATTAGCCAAAAGGGAAAGTTTCCTACAGGAGATCGCGGAAGAGTTCGAAACCCAGTGCCATATCCCCGGACAATTAATAAGCAATAAAGAGGGGACGAATGTTGCCACACTAGGAGCCCAACAAAGTGTGCCTATCATCGATTGGGCAGGGTTGATTATTCCTAAGGAAGGTATGAAGGGAGACTCGGGCGATGTGGCCGTGGTCATCGGGGAAGTGTCCGGTATAAAGCCACCTCTCATCGAGCACATATCGTCTGACCTGACCATCGACAATTGGACCGTGAGGCCAATAATATCCAAACAAGGGTAAAACCCGACGTCAAGGTGGTAGACCCCAGAGGATGGGGAACGAAGAAGTTCTATTTTTGTTGTTGTTTTATTTCTGCATAATTATGTCGTTCCTTCGTGTTATTTGAAAATGCGATCATCGTGGAAAATGATTTATATATGACAAGTATTTTGTTTCATGTCAGGGTGTACCAAATTGAGTAATCCCTTGCCTTAACAAACGATCTTTCAAATTTGAATGATGATTATGATTTTGACATTGAGCTGGATTTCGATTTGATGGGCATTGAGCAAGACGAGACAGATTACGACGATGCGCCTAACGAGATCAAAGGATGGGTCGAGGATAAACCCAAACTCAATTTGGGACCAAACCATCACCATTGATATTGGAACCCCAGACAAGCCAAAAGAACTCAGATAGGGATAGACCTCACCACCAGCCAAAAAGTAGAAATAGCTGAGTTGCTAAGCCAATATGAGGATGTCTTTGCCTGGTCGCACGAGGATATGATCGGATTGTCCACCGACATCGTGGTCCACCGGTTGCCCATCAAGGAGGGTTTCAGGCCTGTCAAGCAGAAGCTAAGGAAGTTGAAACCTGAGTGGAGCTTAAAAGTGAAAGAGGAGATCATTAAACAATTCAGGGTCGGAATCATTATGGTGTCCCACTTACCCGGAATGGCTATCCAATGTAGTCCCAGTGGCTAATACCTGGAGGAAAGGTGAGGGTATGCGTGGACTACAGAGATCTAAACAAGGCCAGTCTCAAGGACAACTTCCCGGTGCCTTTCATACACATCCTGGTGGATAACACAGCCCAGTACGAAATGTACTCTTTTGTGGATTGCTTCGCAGGATATCATCAGATAATGGTGGCGGAGGAAGATCGGGAAAAGACCGCATTCATCACCCCTTGGGGCACTTTCTGCTATAGACGATTGGCTTTTTGGTCTCACAAACGCAGGGGCTACCTATCAGAGAGCTATGATGGCCCTGTTCCATGATATGATGCATAAGGAGATAGAAGTCTACGTGGATGACATTATTGTGAAATCAAGGGTAGAATCTGACCATATAGCCCATCTTAAAAAGCTATTTGATCGACTCAGGAAGTATAACCTGAAACTCAATCCAGCCAAGTGTGCTTTCGGGGTACAATCGGGTAAACTCTTGGGATTCCTGGTTAGTGATCGGGGCATTGAGTTGGATCCAGCAAAGATTAAAGCCATTGTGGATATGCCGGCACCTCACACAGAGAAGGAGATAAGAGGATTCCTGGGAAGAATAAACTTCATCAGCCGTTTCATATCCCACTTGACAACTACGTGCGAGCCAATTTTCAAGTTGTTGAGGAAGGGTGCTTCCCAAGAATGGAATGAGCAATGTCAGAGAGCCTTTCAGACCATTAAAAAGCAGCTGACTGAGGCACCGGTGCTGGTACCCCCAAAGGATGGGATCCCCCTGTTTATGTACATATCGGTCAATGTCATTGCGATGGGATGCATGCTGGGACAAAAGAATGAGGCAGGGAAAGAGCAGGCCATCTATTACCTCAGCAAAAGATTTAGCCAATGTGAACAGAATTACACTCCCATTGAAAAGACCTGTTGTGCTCTGGCCTGGGCTGCAGGGAGATTACAGCATTACCTCCATGGGCATACTACATACCTGATATCGAGAATGGATCCCCTGAAGTATATTTTTGAAAGGCCCATGTTGAATTGTCGACTATCAAGATGGCAGTTAATCTTACAGCAGTTCGACATGGTATACGTAACTCAGAAAGCCATGAAGGGGCAAGGAATCGCAGATCAGTTGGCCGAGATGCCGTCGGGAGGGATGGAACCATTAGAAACTCCTCTACCGGGTGAAGATATATTCTGGGTATCAGATAGAAATGCAATGATGAGGGACAATTCTGGAAGCCTGTATTTTTGATGGTGCCATGAATGCTGAAGGGGCAGGAGCCGGAGCAGTCCTGGTCTCTATCACCGGAGAACAATACCCCGTAGCCGCTAAACTGCATTTCAGCAATTCGAACAACACCGCTGAATACGAGGGATGTATCTTGGGACTCCGCTTGGCCCGCGACATGGGAGTGAGGAGGCTAGCAGTGTTCGGGGATTCAGAATTGGTAATCAGACAAGGCAATCGGGGTGTACAACACTAAAGAGCTTCGGTTACTCCCATACCATCGTTGTGTTACCCAGCTGATGCAAGGGTTCGAAGATATCGCTTTTCGACATGTCCCCCGGGGTCGGAATGATTTTGCAGATGCATTGGCAACCCTGGCCTCCCTTAATCCACATAATCAAAAGAAAAGACATTCCGCAGGTTGAGATAGCCGTACAAAATGCCCCGGCATATGAGGAACATGTGGCAGTATTATCAGACGAGGTGGGGTTGACGAGGCAGCCCTGGTATCATAACATCAGGGCCTATTTGAGAGATAGATCCATTCCCGACCAGGCAAGTCGAATTGAAAGGATGAGAATTCAAAAAATGGCAATGAAGTTCTACTTGAGTGGGGATTCACTCTACAAGAGGGATGCCGGTTTGGGACTGTTGCAGTGCGTGGATGAGACGCAGGCCCAAAGGATTATGAACGAAATACATGGTGGAGTGTGTGGGCCACACATGAGTGGACCGATGCTAGCCAAAAAGATTTTGAGAACAGGGCATTATTGGTTGACCTTAAAAGCTGACTGTGATGATCATGTCAAACGGTGTTACCAATGTCAGGCGCACGGTAATGTGATCCATACGCCCCCCAATGAACTGCACTGTATTGACCTCCTCGTGGCCATTCTCAATGTGGGGAATGGACGTGATCGGACCAATAGAGCCCAAAGCAAGCAACGGGCACCGATTCATTTTCGTCATGATCGATTATTTCACCAAGTGGGTAGAGGCAGCCTCTTTCCCCAAAGTCACTCAGGAGGTTATCGTTGGGTTCATCAGGAATAATGTCATTTGTCGATACGGGCAACCTGAGGTTTTGGTCTCCGATAATGCTAAGAATTTGAAACAACGCCCTCATGAAGGGATTGTGGCGACCAGTTTAAGATCAACCACCTCAACTCTGTCATTTACCGTCCCAAAATGAATGGGGCAGTGGAGGCTGCCAATAAGAACATCAAGAAGATCATGGCAAAAATGTCTGCTAATCATCGGGGATGGCCAGATCTGCTACCCCTCACCCTGCTGGCATATCGAACATCAACGCGTACTTCTACAGGGGCAACCCCTTACGTTTTGGTGTATGGAATGGAGGCCGTCCTGCCAATTGAGGTTGAGATGGCATCCCTCAGAATAATGATCGATGCTCAGATAAGCGAGGAGGATTGGATGCAAGATCGATACGACCAGTTGGCCCTCATTGATGAAAGGAGGGTGGCTGCTGTTTGGCATGGTCAGTTATATCAACAAAGGATCTCTCGGTCATATGACAAGAGGATAAGACCTCGGAAATTCAAGGAGAATGACCTGGTGCTAAAGAGAGTCATGCCTTGCCAAGACGAAGCCAAGGGGAAGTTTGCCCCAAATTGGGAGGGACCTTTTGTGATTAAGAAGGTGCTATCCGGAGGAGCCCTCATATTGCAAGAAATGGATGGTGAGACATTTCCACAACCCCTAAATTCTGATTCAGTGAAGCGATTCTACGCTTAAATCATCAATTTCCTTTTTCCTTTGAGGAGCGAACTACGTAGGACCTGATCTCCCAACTTGTGGGGGTACGTAGGCAGCCATCATGGCGCGGTCCGATCCATAAAAAAAAATAATCCTTCCCCTAAAACAAAGCCAATCCCCAACAGCCAGATAAACCTGCCTAAACCCTCAACACTTTCCCGAAACCAGCCGACCAATCCTTTCCATACCAAATTGACATAACCCTGATCAAACCAAACAGTTAGCCAAAGTCTGAAACTCAATCCAATGAAATCGACAGGGGTACGGCAATATCTGTCAAATCTCCATCAAGACTTGAGAAGAGAAAGAAAGCGAAATGTCAAAATCATGATCAACCGGATAAAATGATGATCCAATGAAGGGCAACGATACTACAAAGAGGGAAAATGACTAAATTTAAATACCTGTATACATATATAAGTCTTTTGTTACAAGATTTCCTTCTCAAAATAACCGATGAAATTAACATAGTCTATGCAGGAAATAAAACAATCTACAAATCTGCAACTAACTGAAGCAGAATGGATAGGGTGGTGGATAGATCTGAGGCGTCAGCATCCCCTGAAATCTGCTGTCCCATCATGTCGATGCGGTCCAACAAGGCAGCGGCTCGGCTGACAGTCCCAGAGTGTGCATCTATGACTGTCCTAGCCTGAAGAGCAATGGCATCTCTATCAGCTATGGCAGCGTCTCTGGCTAGAATAGCAGCATCCCTCTCAGCAATGGCGGCATCCCTCTCAGATTCAATAGTCATCAAAGACAGACGGACCCGGCTATGTTCAGTGTCCTGACTAGGGAAAGAGTCGGCTGAGATGGAGTGATATATGGTATCGTCTGGGAAAGTCACTCCAGAGTCATCGAAAGTCCCAATCTGACTCACACCAACCGCATCCGAATCTCCGCGCAGCCATTGCACATAAGCGAATGTCTGGAGGGGGCAACTATCATTATACTCGGCCAGGATCCTACGAGGCCAAAGATCATATACCCGCAGTAGATCTCTCTCTGTCTGGGATGATATAGGGAAGCGGTAGTCGGTCGCGCCCGTGAAGAGGTGGAAATCCTGTGTCTGATCAAACTGCCCCATCACCGCCATGGGATGATAAGTCGTCACACCCCTCAAGCCAAGCAATGGGAATGAAGTCCAGGTCGGGCACATGAGTCAAGAAGCTCATAAAGGAGCAATAACCCGAATAAACCAGGAGATGAAAGGGATCCTCGATGACCGACAGAAATGCTGTCCAGGAGGCCGCATCAGTACAGCTCACAGGACGAAATGAAAACTGCGTGGTTATGTCATGACTGAAGCAAAACCCTTGGCGACGGAGGTGGCCGATGGGACTAAGATGACTCATGAACCACACATACAACAAAGTCGAGCTCCCTCGGAATACTCGGCCTCGGAAGGACTGACAGTATGAGGCTGACATATAAGTATCCGCCAGTATCATGGGAAGAATGGTGTGATCCTCCTGAAGGGCCCTAACGGCCGCGACCACCCGCATGTCCAAATGATCGGGTCCCGCGGGCAAGTACAGAACTGAGAGGATACAGGCCATCAAAACGTCTAGCCTCAAAACGCCCCAGCGCTCCTCCGATACAGAAAAATCCCCAGAGAAGTGGCGAAAACTGTTAGGTGAGCCGAATCGGTCAACCAAAAAGTGAAGAGGAACCAAGTGATCTGATGTGATCGCCGATAGCAGAACCGCCCTCCGCAACCCAGTAAAGGTCAAGAACTGACGGCGCATGGGACCAGATGTGATCCTGGCACAAGGTCTATCCAAAGGCAAACCGGTGAAGCGACCATACTCCTCGAGGGTGGGGGTCAGCTCTACTGTCCCTAGCCTGAACACTTGACGAGCAGGGACCCAATATCTCAAAATACCATCCACAAAGCCCGCTGGCACCTGAAAGGTTAATAAGGACCGAGAATGGCCCAAAAGACCATCTGCGATGACCCTGTCGGCCGGCGATAAACTGTCCAACCAACGGAGGAGGCTGCCAACCAACCCTGTAGGAGGAATGGAATCCAAGCATACCACGACATCTGAGGACGTCATCTGTGAAAATAGTATCAAAAGGACCATACAGGGGTCATTTTCTATCCATGAATAAAAAGCATGCATCGTACAGTCAATAATAAAGCAAATGAATTTCATAAAGATAAAGGATAAAGAACTGTGCATAAATAAATAAATGAGTTCAGTACATAGTGCATGAAATGAAAAATAAATCTAAACAGGTACAGGTACAAAAGCCCTATCCTATCCTGATCTAGATAAAGTCAATCTCATCTATAAAGGCGGGATCCTCAAACTGGTCCCCTGGGGTCGCCGAAGTCGAGGGCCCAAAGTTCATGTCGGGGATGTATGGCCGCGCGGTGGCATCAGATGAGCTCGGCCCCGCATCATAACTCGTGCCATCAGGATCATAGGTATAGGCCTCCTCCGGGGTCCGACCTAACACCCGAAGAAATAGAGACAACTGGTCTACCTGACGGCTCAGAGTGGCAATCTGCTCGGCATGGGTAGGGCTCCGAACACAGGCTGCCCAGTCAGTCATCATCACCGAACCAGGGACCATATCCCCGAGGAAGAATGTGGCCCGGGTCTGAGGGCCGATGGTGCGGGGCACCCACCAAGTACGGAAAGCATCACTCGTACTAGGACCCGTAGAAAGCATCCGGCCGTCCTCCTCTGCAAGCATGATCTCTGAAGGCTGAGAGTCCAGCGGCCAGGAAGTAGTGATAGGAAGGGAATGCGGGATCCGGATCTCTCCTGTGACACATCTGAATGCGCGCTCCCCCAGGTACATCACCCATCCTCCAATACTCTGCAAAGTGAGGCGACGGGTAGAAAGCTCGAACTCCGGGCCAGAAGGGTTCCCAGCATCGAACCCCTCAGCCAAATGCTCGGAGAGGTAGGGAATCCAGACGACATCTACAGCAGTGATCAGCTCCAGCTGGATGCGGCAGTGTGCAAAGCTGCCTGATATCGGGACCTCCTCCAAAGTGCTGTGATGCCACCGTCGGCCCCGAGGATAAGTATCAAGGCCGAGAGTAGTGACAGGCCTCAGGCATGGAAGACGCTCGTAGGCCCAGAACTGCGAACAGAAACAGTGAAAAGCATGAGTAACCGACAGACGCAGAAAGAAAAGAAATGAATTGGCGGGAAATACATTAAGAAAAAAGAAAGAAGTCTCACCAGCAGAAAATGATAGAACCCCAACCAAGCATCTGTCTGGCCCTCCGAACGTAGACGCATACCGTGGAGGAAATAGGCAAAGGTGAATGACCCCCAGTCATAGTCACCGATGCGGTCCACGTCTCTGACCGCTCCTACGACACTGAAATGAATGGTGGAGGAGTTGTTCCCCAGAAAACAACCCCTCATGATGGTCAGGAACAGGCGTCGTAGCAGAATGTCCCTGGTGCCCTGATCCGCTGGAATGGGCAGTGCGTACAGACCCCCAACAGCATCGACAGCCAAAGCGCCGGATCGAATGCTACGGGCCTTAAAGACCCGATCCTCAGCACCGAAGCCCAATAAAGCCCGGACCTCCACAGGAGTGATGTCGAGATCTAGAGGAACGCGGGACCCGGCAAACTCTATGCCCGTAATGTATCTCCAATCCCAGGGGGTCAGCACAACCTCGCAGTCAAGAAGGTGAAGGGACTGCGTCTGGTGGAACCAGCGCTCTGATAAGGCCCTCATGTAACCCCAGGGGCACTGGCGGGGAATGATGGTAAAGAAGTGACGGAAGCCCCAAGAATCCACCACCGCCCGGTAGTCACTGTGCAAAGCCGTGTAAAGGGAGTAGATGTTGAACCAGTTGCCCCTCGGCTGAGTAAACTCGGGTACCTGGGGCAATCACCAATGGGTCAGTCCGGATAAAAGAAGAATTGGGAGATTGAGAATAAAATCAGAATAGAACCGAATATACCTCGTTAGCCACGAGAGATGCCGATGGATGACGACTGAGATCCCGACCCAATAGATCAGGGATCTGCACAGATGCGCCGGACGGGGCACTATGAGGAGATGGAACCGGTGTGCTGGAGGATGGTCCCTCTGCCGCGACCTCCGGAGGAACAGCCTCCTCAACGTCCGGATGAGCAGGACGAATGACAGCCTCCGCCAAGCGGCGAGCCTGACGGGTCCGAGGAGGAACGGGGGCAGGTGCAGCCCTACGACGGCGAACACCTGAGGTCCGTGATACGGAGGAGCTACTATGAGCGTCGGGATCCATAGCTGGAACAGAACAGGCAAGGAGGAAGGTAAGTTCCCTTTTGAATTATGTCACGAATATTCTAAATTCCTACCCACATCATATAATTAATGCAACAGGATGCATGTTTATGATATGTAAAAAAAAAAAAAAAAAAAAAAAAAAATCGGCAGAGTTCCGTTTGTAAAATGGACATCCCAGGCATAAGCCAAACGTGTTTTCAATCAACCCAAGCCTCAAACAGATCAAAATTGCATTCATATGTGTAGTCACAGCATGTAAAGTACAGTAATGCATGATTTTCTTGCAGAAAATGAATAACAGTATGTGGGACCACATCATGAGCATAAAATAGGACTCACACAATTCCTACATAGCATGTATATATGATAATATATAGCATAGCATTGTAAAGCATACATTTCTATCTCTAAAACATGCAAATAGCCAAATGTATAGTAAAACGTTGACGAAATTGAAAAGTGAACGGTCAAAGTGTTACCTGTAGCGCGTAGAGCGATCCTACCGGAGCGGTTTTTGCAGAAAAGTTGGAGAAATCGACAAAAAGCCTCTGCAAACGAGCAAAATCGCAAGAATCTATGTGGGGTACGAAGTTGAAAGTGACAGATCTGGAAGTGGCGAGCCGCCTAAGAACCCGATCTTAGCCGCAGATCTATCTGCGGCTGGCCGCAGATCCATCTGCGGCTGGCCCTGGTGGGTCCCCTTGGCTCCCTTGCAACCGTTTGATGTGTCTAATGAAAATGAATTACGAAAATGGGTGACCGGCGACGATACCCGGCCCCGACGAGACAATCGACCGACGACGATAACCGGCGATTACGATGTGGATGTCCGGCGACGAAAACCGGCTCCGACAAGATAACCAACCGGCGACGATAACCGGGGGTTGCGAGATGGGTAACCGGCGACGATACCCGGCCCCGACGAGACAATCGACCGGCGACGATAACCGGCGATTACGATGTGGATGTCCGGCGACGAAAACCGGCTCCGACAAGATAACCAACCGGCGACGATAACCGGGGGTTACGAAATGGGTGACCGGCGACGATACCCGGCCCCGACGAGACAATCGACCGGCGACGATAACCGGCGATTACCATGTGGATGTCCGGCGACGAAAACCGGCTCCGACAAGATAACCAACCAGCGACGATAACCGGGGGTTGCGAGATGGGTAACCGGCGACGATACCCGGCCCCGACGAGACAATCGACCGGCGACGATAACCGGCGATTACGATGTGGATGTCCGGCGACGAAAACCGGCTCCGACAAGATAACCAACTGGCGACGATAACCGGGGGTTACGAAATGGGTGACCGGCGACGATACCCGGCCCCGACGAGACAATCGACCGGCGACGATAACCGGCGATTACGATGTGGATGTCCGGCGACAAAAACCGGCTCCGACAAGATAACCAACCGGCGACGATAACCGGGGGTTGCGAGATGGGTAACCGGCGACGATACCCGGCCCCGACGAGACAATCGACCGGCGACGATAACCGGCGATTACGATGTGGATGTCCGGCGACGAAAACCGGCTCCGACAAGATAACCAACCGGCGACGATAACCGGGGGTTACGAAATGGGTGACCGGCGACGATACCCGGCCCCGACGAGACAATCGACCGGCGACGATAACCGGCGATTACGATGTGGATGTCCGGCGACGAAAACCGGCTCCGACAAGATAACCAACCGGCGACGATAACCGGGGGTTGCGAGATGGGTAACCGGCGACGATACCCGGCCCCGACGAGACAATCGACCGGCGACGATAACCGGCGATTACGATGTGGATGTCCGGCGACGAAAACCGGCTCCGACAAGATAACCAACTGGCGACGATAACCGGGGGTTACGAAATGGGTGACCGGCGACGATACCCGGCCCCGACGAGACAATCGACCGGCGACGATAACCGGCGATTACGATGTGGATGTCCGGCGACGAAAACCGGCTCCGACAAGATAACCAACCGGCGACGATAACCGGGGGTTACGAGATGGGTAACCGGCAACGATACCCGGCCCCGACGAGACAATCGACCGGCGACGATAACCGGCGATTACGATGTGGATGTCCGGCGACGAAAACCGGCTCCGACAAGATAACCAACCGGCGACGATAACCGGGGGTTACGAAATGGGTGACCGGCAACGATACCCGGCCCCGACGAGATAATCGACCGGCGACGATAACCGGCGATTACGATGTGGATGTCCGGCGACGAAAACCGGCTCCGACAAGATAACTAACCGGCGATGATAACCGGGGGTTACGAGATGGGTAACCGGCGACGATAACCGGCCCCGACGAGAGGATCGACCGGCGACGATAACCGGCGATTACGAGGTGGATGTCCGGCGACGAAAACCGGCTCCGGCAAGATAACCAACCGGCGACGATAACCGGGGGTTACAAAAGGGGTGACCGGCGACGATACCCGGCCCCGACGAGACAATCGACCGGCGACGATAACCGGCGATTACGAAATGGATGTTCGGCGACGATAACCGGCTCCGACAATATAACCAACCGGTGACGATAACCGGGGGTTACGAGACGATCATCCGCATTGCGTTGATACCCTGTTACGAATATGACTGCATCCATGGTATCATACGTTGCATCGTAAGGCATATGTGTGTCATCACGTATGTATTGCCATCCATGTGCATTGTCATTCATGCATCGGGTGTCTATTCTTTATCTTGTTCATTTCATTCATCATTTCATAAACATGATAAAGAGGGGCAGCTGTAGACACCCAAATTTTGCGTTCCTTGTACTAACCTTGACAGGAGGGCAAAATCGTTAATTGAACCGGCTTGCGGGAGTGAAGGAGTGGGCCCAAGGGCGAGCGCCCGACACCACCGCAGTAATTGGCAATCAAAGCTGATGTGACAATAAGGCCATCCGAGACAGACATCCCCGAATGAGGTGGCGCGTCTCCCGGAGATTCCCGGACTGCAGAGTACGAGCCCTTCAACGGAAATCAACGGTACGGCACGGAAATCGAGACGAGGTGCGGAAAATGAGAAAATCAGCACAGTCAGCCGCAGATCAATCCGCGGCCAAGGACGGAACTCGAGACGACACGGGACTCGAGCGCGGCTGGGGGGAGAACCAAGGGCCAGCCGCAGATCAATCTGCGGCCAGCCGCAGATCAATCTGCGGCTGCCCTTGGCAGTCCCTTATCAGGCCATTTCGCATACAGAAAAAAAAAAGAAGAGGAAGAAGAAAAAATCCAGCAGTAGCAGCTCGGAAATAGGGAGAAAACAGCAACAAAATAAGGGCAATTAGGAGAGAAAAAGAGTGAAAAGAGTGAGGAATTGTACCAATTTTGTGAGATTATATCTCATCTTTTCTACTCTACTCAATACACAAATTCCTACATATTGTGGGGATCATTTGCAAGGTGAAAAATCTTTTGTTTTGACATTTGATTGTACCATTTTTGATAGGCTCTTATTATCCGAATCCTTTTAAATGTATCCTTGTTTGCATTGTATTGTGAAATCATGGATTAGGGATTATTAGTGAGGGTTCCATCGGAACAAAATTCTTCCTAATAACCCGAGGATATCCAATTGGTGAAATTTCTAGCTTGTGTATGGTGATTTCTTGGATGTGATTTAGTTAGATTATCATTTTCGGATATCATGGTGTATTAGGCAAATCCGTGTTGTTTAGTTTCGTAGTATTCATTTTGCGGGTATGTAGTAATCTTGGGTGTGAGCCTAGGAATGCGACCCCGTGGTCCAAATCCGATGATGGACGTTTTGATATATGTAATGGATGCAAGGTACTCACTTTGTTGTAACATGTAATCGTTGGGCCTTAAAACGACGCTAGAGCGAGAATCGGGTTTAAGGCCCCGTAGTAGTAAAATATGTGATTGTTGGCGTTAGGGGATATTTTGATGGCTCACATGCCCATGAATAGCCCCCTACGCGTTTGATCTTTAGTTCGAATTGTATCATCCAACAAAATGATTTCAAAACCAAAACAATCAAGATTTTGCTAAAATTAATCAAAGTAGGATATTAGCATCACGAGGCTTAAAATTCGGAAGTGCTAATGAAAGTCGATTCCTATTTACGAGAAGGTTAAAAGGAAGTTGTTTCCAAATGTCACAAAAAAATGGTTTTATAAAGAGAAATAAACGTTTTACTAAACCGTGATACATAGGGCGAAAGAGATTCTAGAAATTGCCTATCATTTATGAAAGCAACGTATAAGTCTCGATTCCTATTTTGGCTAAGGTTTAACAAACTCATGTTTTACCAAAACAAACACTTAATAAGAATCTCCTAGCTTTTGTCAATTTAAAATCAAATCTTTCTCAATAAGAAAAAAATAAGGTTTTCTCGTAAATACCGAAAAGACATTTTTAAGCACTCTCAAAACTAAAGCACGATTTTCCCTGAGAAATCCAAAACAATTCTTTCATTCAAACTCACCACGACATTCACATAAGCACACACACACACGCGCGCACACACACACATCTCATGAATTAAAGGATAGGAAAGCACCAAGATTGCGGTAACCGTGTTTCACGGAAGTCGAGGGGTGCCTAACACCTTCCCCTCACTTAAGCAAGCCCCCGAACTCTATGAATCTCGATTCGCAGACCAATTAATTCGGAGTCACACATGAGCCACCGATTCATAAAAAACGAAAACTCGGATGAGTTGGTACATCCATTTCAAATATACCAACTGGCGACTCTGGTTAATTGGCTCATCATAAAACACGATCTTTCAAAACTCCGTCGACATCAATGCCGACCTTTTCCCCAAAATCACCTAAAACGAAAAGGCAAAAATAGGAAAAGGGAACGAGACTAGAAAGAGAAAAAACCCGGCGTCGACATTTATAATTCAATATTTCTCCAAATATATCATTATAAATATTAAGCATTTCAATTTATTCAACTAATAAATTAAATACTTAATTTATTATCATTAAGCCAATTTCTTCTAATATAATATTATTCTTTTTGCGGTATGACCCTTTAGGTTCAATATTATGCCGGTAGTAGAATAAATAAATTAGAACAATTCTAATATTATTTATAATGAATTAAACTCCTTTAATTCAAACATAAATAAATAATATTTATTCTACATCATGAGGGACACCTTACGATAATGTATCATGACTATCCGAATAATATGAAATCAATGTTTAATCACATAAAACCTATTCAGTAGTAGTTACCATACAATTCAATCCTTCTACCATACAATGTCCCGATTAAATATAAGACATGGATTTACTGACAAGTCTTATTTTATTTAATCATATGCATTTCGATTTAAGAATGCACAACTCCGATTAATGTAAATTAGAAACTCCTTTCTAATTTTCATTCAACCCTGGCCAGGGATTTTTTTTTTGAGGTGTCATTTATCAAATCGCATAGGACATTCTCTCCCTTTATCAGAAGTGGTAGATCCTTTGTCGATCATTCACCTACCTCCGTGTATACTTTATTATACCCGTACATACCCTATGACATACCCTAAGGTATTAAGGAATATGACAAAGTATAACTTAACATACACAAGGTACTATGATGATCTCAAGTCCAAGGATCACTTGTACAACTATCACTTAAGAACTTCCCTATTGACAGGTGAATAAAACTCCATTAGGGTTCTTTAAGCGAGTCACGTTCAGTGAACTTATTCTCTAATAAGCACATACATACTTGCTTTAGTGTCTTCACACAAATGATTATGAGATCAATCATTATCTTCTAAAGATCAAGCATAGTATGTACTAATCTATCCGGATCAGTAATCCCAATATTAGTGATCCAACGATTAGGAACATTTTAGTTTTGAGCTTTCTTGAATTTAGATCTCACTAGCATGATCTCATCATGATTCTAAAAGAATTGCTCGAAAACTATGGGTTCATCACATTTATTAATTCAACCAATTAACATGGATAAAATATGCCTTTTATTCTATTATTAATATTTGAATAAGATTACAAAGTAAATGTTTATTACATCAAATATAATTGGCTTGAGGGCATATTACTTTCAGGTACACCACCTGTTGCTCCGGTGCGACAATGCTTAATTCAATATTATCCCAGCCGTCACACGATAGAAGCCTTTATCCGTTGAAGAAGAGGTATTTTTTGAGATAATGGACTTTGACGGATGAAACTAAGATTTAGTGGGCTCGTGGTAATTCTGGATCAACTCTATGAAATAATAATTTCCTCCTTGCTTTGCAGCTCGTTCGATAAGCAATAACAATATGCCCAAGAGCAAAGACCACAGATGAGATAAACAAGACAGGCATCCCCATGACTTCTTCAAATGAAGGTTCCGCTTTGAGAGTGATGATGAAGCCTCTGCCTCAATTTGGGAATTGACAGAGAAAACACAAGCCTTAACATAATATCTCTTATTGCCACTAACAATGGAAGAGACATAACAAGAAGCGACGCCACCACCATAACCATGAAATACATCGTCCGCGCGATTCTCCGTATCTTCTCAATTCCTCCGTCTTCCGATCAATTCCATCCGTCTGTCTCCGGTGAACTCCCTGAAATCTTCCGATTCCCGATCGTTTCTCCGTGTCTCCGTGCGCGAGCTCTCCACATTGGTCATTGAAATAGCCGTCCATACCCGAAAACCCAGAACCAGATCCATCCCCTATACCCGATGCCATCAGCGTCGGACTTGAGCCGGTTGATAGTAGCTTTCTTGTGCGCTGGTATACAAGGACCATTATCGTAGTTCACCAGACTCGATGACACCAGCAGTAGAGCTATTATCAGGTATCTACCCATCAATTTCTTCTATTTTTTCTTCTTCTTGTTTTTTCAGATTCATAGGTTCGGTCTACCGTGAATACTAATCATATGCATGGGCGTGGTCGAAGAACTGCGCATGTTCCTCCAATATCGGTTAATATTATTTTTAAAGGACATCGATGCCAACAAATGAACATCCGCCTGAGTTCTTAAATCCTTTGCAGCTAGCACTTCCATTAGACCAGAGCAAAAACCAGGTCGGCTTTCGGACCGAGAGAGTGTGGCTTCCGCAAGCTAACATCGCCACTAAGCGAATTTGCCAGCAGTGCATACATGGCAGATAGGGTAGATACTGATAGCGCCATGGCTGCTTACCAAATACTGTATTAATCAATGTACTGAAGCTTTAAGAATGAATCCAGATCGATCGGTGAAATATGGTCTAAAATATAAGATATAATTTTGATTGTATGAGGGAGAAGATACTGATTTCTAAATGAAATAACAGGGACGATGAATTGGTATACGTCGATTTCAGAATGAAATAATTTATTTTTTTTCAAAAGAAGGTTTTACCAGTAGTCACCCATAGCTGGGTTAAAAACTCTGCGCATGGGACCTGTGCTTAAATTAGAGGAATCTATTGACGACCAAAAGACTGTAAAGGCAAGAATTTTTATAATATTAATCATGTCAACCCCAAACAGAAACCCACTAACTCAAGAAGGGTGTTTTGTATGAATTTGGATTCATAATATGTATGCATGTAAAATAAGTGTCAATAATATATTATGATGATCCTACTGCTTTAAACATTATGAACAGATCGGATTAATAACAGAAATCTCATGCACACGTTGGATATATATCATCGATCTAATAAAAGAGAGCAACTTAGCTTTATATGTAGGCTCTCAAATTAAAGTTGGTGATTTTGATATGACACTAGAACATAGGCACTCCTTCTAGCGCCAATGTTAACGCTAAAATTTGACCATCCGCCGACACCAAACAACGAACGTAAAACCTGCACAGTGAATAAACAACCACACTGAGAAGCGTGACGGCCAGGGCCGTCGAGGGATAACTCCGGTGTGAGAATCAGTACAGGCCAGAAAACGTCAACAATGGAGGTATTTGAATGCTATAGTGCGTAAAGTAAATTGTGTAACTTGTAAGATACCTGGAACCTGAATTATGGCCGTGTATTTATAGTTGATCACACCTTTTTAATTTTCTCGCCCTTCCCTGAGTAGAATTAGGAGTCCTTGTTGGGATATTTGTATGTATAACAAATATGATTCATACACGCAAGTGCACGTGATCCACAAGTAATATAAAGTAAGTAAGATATCGATCCCACGGAGAATAGAATTGCAAATACAACTAACAAACACCAATTTTATAATTATTTCGGTCTTTTTAAACAGATGAGCAATATGATGAAATTGATCTAATGATTACCAGAGAGATAAATAAATCAAATTACAATTGTATAAATACAGATTTATGGGATTATAATTTCACTTATTACAAAACTGATATTTCCATGCTTCCTATTGCTTCTAATTGGTTATTATAGAATGTTGGTCGAAAACACGAATGTAAAATATGGCCACCTCTCGATGCACCATATTCGTATCACACTAAATCCACAATTGATAGAATGAATGTGAACACCCTAGATGACTAACGCACTATATCTCTATGTGAATTACAATCAAGAGGGTTGAGGTATAAGTTCTCAATTGGCCACATATGGTGCTTCGGTATATCTCTATCCTAAGCACGAAACATTAATCCACGAGGAATGCAGAAATAATGAACATATGCTAGCATAATCAGATCTGAATTATATTTCCTTTCTCAATTCCATATAAATTATCACAGTAATTGGTGATCAAGCAATTAAACATTCAGTATTAATTATGCCAGACATTCAATTCATAACCAACCATTAACAATAAGGAAGCATATCAATTTTCAGTTATGCAAAAGATTCATTATAATCCCAAAAATTAAGTTTAGTTCATGATAACAATAATAGAATTCATCATACACAAATGGTTCATCATTGTTTTTACAGAATAAGAAAATAAATCAAAGACAGAAAATAATAAAACTCCCTGCTTCAATTTTCCCGTTTCTACAAATCCGTTGGTTCTCCAGGTTGTGATGATCCATGATTTCTTGCTCTCAATCTTTAATTCAACATCCATGCAGCTCCATTCTTCAGTTCCCAAGTGATTTTGATGATCAATAGCCATGTTCCATTTTTGGAGATAGAATACAGTCAGAAATGATTTTTTCGTCCCTGCTAATTAGCTCTCTGCATGATTATATTCATTCTCCACTTTTGTCTTTTGTTGACTTATTTTGATTCCCAACTGATAAAATAACACTCCACCAATTTCCTGAAAACCTGGCATTGATTCCACACGTTTATAGCAAGTCTGCATAGTTGTCTGAAACGTGGTCTGCATGGCTGGCTGGCGAAGGGCGCAGCTGCGCTTGGATGCTGCATGATTTGGGCGCAGCTGCGGGCTTGAAGTTTCAGCAAGTAAGGTTTGGGCGCAGCTGCGCTGGCAGCTTCTGGGCGCAGGGCATGGGCGCAGCTGCGCTGGCTTCCAAGCCAAAAAGGGCGCAGTTGCGCTCTCTGTCAGGCTGCTACTGCACTGCTTCATTCAGGCCGTCTTCTCGATTCTCGTGCACTGTGCTAGCAACATTTATTCATTCTAATCCCAAACATCAAATGCCACTTAACTCGTTCAAATTCACCTTTAACTGTGCAAAAAGCCAAAGAACGCGAATTGTGAAGCATTACCAAAAATAAGAAGAAAATGTATGAAAACACACTTTGAAGCGAGTAGTTAAGCAACAATTGAAGCAAGTTAGTATCCAATAAGTAGGTATGAAACCTACTCATCAAATACCCCCAAACTTGAACCTTTGCTTGTCCTCAAGCAACTAAAAATGAAGTGAATGCAGAACATGAATGTAATGCAATGATCTCTAAATGCACAATGAATCCTCATCAATTAGTAAACAATCTAAGTGTGATTTGCCTTAGAAGAATCACAATAACAAACACACATAGCTTCTAACCAAAACTTAGTTCATGTGCCATGATAGTCATGCAAATCAAACCCTGTAATGATTGATACAGTATGTGTGTGTGTGAAGTAATCATCAAACTTGTAGCAACCCAAATGATTCTCATAATATGTTTCTTAGGGGGAATTTTTTTTTTATACTCAAACTTGCAAACACAACAAATGGGGTAAGTTACAATTGAGATATTGCTTTGCCTAAATTAGGGACCGACTTAGAGGTTATTGGACTACGATACTTGGTTGTGTAATGCTTAGTTCCCTTAGGCTTTTCAATGATACCCGTATAGCGAGTTTTCGACCAACGACTCCCAAACTAGTTGGTTTTAGGGCGCTAGGTGTAGAGACATCCCCTAGGGCGTACTGACTCGAGTATCAAAGGCCACAGAACTAGGCTAACCAAGCATTTATTTCTACACTTTTTTTTCACGAGTGCGTTTTACGCTCCGTCTCGTTGTTCAAATGCTCCACAAAGTTTTCCCCCAAACGTAAACGCTCATGTTGTCTCTACTTACACTACCCTCATTTTCTTATCTTTTATTAAAACATCAATTTCCCTCCAGAACTCAATTATGCGGATATTTAGGTCACTTAGTAAGATAACTACTCAATGAGTGCTAACCAGTTATATCAGATTCAAAACAAGTTAAGATTTGCAATGTATTATGGCACTCAACCCAAGCCTTAGCATTTAGCATTTGTGGGCAATAATCACAAAAGATACAATTGATGATGTTTACTAATTTAGATGTCAGGATTATGCAATCTAAGCTACATGATGTGATATACATGAAAATAATGCAATGTTGTTGTTTTTTTATATAGAATTAGCTATGATGCAATTTATCCTAATCATGCAAATGAAATAAACACTATTTATACTACTATGCAGTGGACACTGATATGCAATTTGAATGTAATGCAAATTAACTAATATGCAACTAGAATGAACTATTTCCTAAAATTAAAATGCAAATATTAATAAGAATTAAAACAACTAGATAACCTCTAATACCCCCAAACTTAGAATAAGCAATGTCCTCATTGGAGATAAAGGGTAAAGAGACTCCCATAAGAGTCATCCTCGCCTCTACCAGGCGGTGTGTCAGGTGGTGGATATGGGATGTTGGCACCGTAGGTGGGAAACTGGACATGGACCCCCTGTTGATTGAAGGCCTCAGAAAGTGCATCCGCAAAGTTGATGCTGTAATCCCGAAAACTAGTGTGCAAAGCATCCATCCGGCGCTGTAAGCGGCGCATCTCGTGCTCATGTCCATCAACCCCTCTCCGTTGTGCCCCAAGTGGTAGTACGGGCTGTGTGGGCTCCTTCTCCTCACTATCCTCCTCCTCGTCTGAAATAATGAAGCCCAACCCATTAGGATGGGATTCTCCTCCACGCCATACATTGAACTTCCTGATGGTGGCGCTGTCAATATCCCGCATGGGTAGTTGGAGGGTTTCCTCTCCCCATTCCACCTTCGCTGTAAGACATAGGCGTGTGACAATCGAGGCGTGTGGAATGGCACCTGAGGTGACCGCTCTCATTAAGCGAAGCATAGAGTGGTGAATGATGTAACCCACATCAATGCTTCCTCCTTTTAGAATGCGATGCAAAATCACCGCCCAGTCACGAGTCACATCCTGGTGGTGAGTGGTAGGCAATAGACTCGCACAAATGAAGGCATACCAAGCCTTGGCGAATCTGTTTAGCGCGGTTTGGGGAAAATGGATTTTCTAAGTGGTGTCCGCCTGTGTCTTCCATTGAGTGCCAGGTTGGCACATTTCCCGAACCAATTCATCGAGATCAGTCTCGAAGCGGTCAGTTTCCACCCATTTGGTGGTCTCAGCAGATGTAGATGGCAATCGGAATAGCTCGCTGATTGCCTGCTTGGTGTAGGGGACTTGCTTGCCCCATACAAAGGAGATGCCATTCTGAGTTTCACAGGCATTGGCATAGAACTCCCGCACAATAGCCATCGGGGCGGACACTGGCGTCTCAATGAATAGTTGCCACCCCAAACGCCGGATTTGCTCCAAAATCCTCCCATCCTGTGCCTTGGGTTTCAATCCCCTCTCAGGTATGAAGGATTTCACACTCAACAGCTCCCAATAGTAGTGTTGGGCGGAGAGGTTGACGAACTTGGTGTCGTCTAGAGTGTTGATGACATGCCCCATGGAGTCGACATCGCTGCTGGATGATGAGGGTTGGGGTGTTCTTGCTCTCTTAGGCATGATTGAATGTAGCTAGGTTAAGAATGGAAGATAGCAAAGATGAGAGAAAAGGGTTTTACTTTTGTTGTTGTGCTAGGGAGAGAATAGAGGTTTAGGGTTTTATGTTTTGAGGTGGCTTAAACTGATGGGACGGGTCCCTTTTATAAAAAAAAATTTCTTGCCGACGGGTGCAGCTGCGCGCTTGTTGCTTTGTTGTTGGGGCGCAGCTGCGCTGGTGCTTGGCTTGAGGAACGGCGCTGCTGCGCCATCCTTTCAACTCCCTGGATGAATTTTTTTTTTTTTTGTTTTTTTGCTGGAACACACTTGACACACATTAGAATATTAGGGTAAAAGCACAATTTTTAGAAACATCTATCATACCTAAAAAGGAAAAGAAATTTTATTTCAAACTTACATAAGGTGCATAATGAAGGTAGTGAAAAATTTGCACCCCCAAACATAAAATCGACAGTATTCTCAATGGTTAAGATGGAAAAATTTAAAGTTCAAGCACTTCCCTGAGAATATGTCATCCGCCATCGATAGCTTCCGTTTAAGTAGCACGGTTGAGGGCGCAATTGGATACCTGAAAGGCAAACAAAAATGTTAAAATGAAATTACACAAACTCAATTATAATCACACAAGAATAAAAAGTAAAACAATAACTTCGGGTTTCCTCCCGAGAAGCGCTTGGTTTAAAGTCGGTTAGCTTGACTATCCATTGGTGCTCAATCCAAGGCTAGGACAACTGAGGATTCTTGGTGATCAACTTCGCCTCCCCAATAGTGTTTCAGTCGTTGACCATTTACTTTGAATGGTTGCTCACTATCATTGCCAACTATTTCAACGGCTCCGTGTGGAAATACAGCTGTTATGGTAAAGGGACCCGACCATCGGGATTTGAGCTTTCCCAGAAATAATTTGAGCCTGGAGTTGAATAGCAAGACCGCTTGGCCAGGTTCAAATTTTTTCTCGATGATTTTTCGGTCGTTCCATCTCTTTACTTTTTCTTTGTAGAGTTTGGAATTCTTATAGGCTTGTAAGCGGAACTCATCAAGTTCATTTAGCTGTAGAAGTCTCCTTTCTCCCGCTGCAGATGGGTCGAAGTTTAACTTCTTGATTGCCCAATACGCTTTGTGCTCTAGTTCAACCGGGAGGTGGCAAGCTTTGTCGTAGACCACATGGTATGGAGACATGCCGAGGGGTGTCTTATAGGCTGTTCTATACGCCCATAATGCTTCGTTTAGCTTCAATGACCAGTCCTTTCTGGAAGGATTAACAATCTTTTCTAGAATTCTCTTCACCTCTCTATTTGACACTTCGGCTTGACCATTTGTTTGCGGGTGGTATGTCGTGGAAATTCTGTGCCACACTCCGTATTTAGCTAGGAGGGCTGTGAAATATTTATTGTAGAAATGACTTCCCTCATCACTGATGATAGCTCGCGGAGTGCCAAATCTAGTGAAAATGCTCTTTTGTAAGAACCTAAGAACCACCTTCGCATCATTGGTTGGTAATGCAGTAGCCTCCACCCATTTGGACACATAATCAACTGCAAGAAGGATGTAGAGATTGTTGCAAGATGACAGGAATGGTCCCATGAAGTCTATTCCCCATACGTCAAAGATTTCAACCTCCAAAATTACATTTAATGGCATTTCATTGCGGTTGGAGATGTTGCCCACCCGTTGGCATCGATCACAATTCTTTATGAATTGGTGGGCGTCTTTGAACAAAGTGGGCCAATAGAACCCGGCTTGGAGTACTTTGGCTGCGATTCTTTGCATTCCATAATGGCCTCCATACAGAGAAGAGTGACATGCATGCAAAATACTGGCAGTGTCGACATCGGGAATGCACCTTCGGATTACAAGATCCGTATATTGTTTGAATAAGTAAGGCTCATCCCACATGTATCTATTTGTATCATGCAGAAATTTCTTCTTCTGTTGATAAGTTAGATCCGAGGGGAGTACATGACTCACCAGGTAGTTGACAATATCAGCAAACCATGGGATCTCAGAGGTTACTGTAAATAGCTGTTCATCGGTGAAATGATCATTTATTTTAGCCTTATCTTTGCCTTCCCACTCCAGATTGTCTAATCTGGAAAGATGATCGACTACTAGGTTCTCCGTGCCTCTCTTGTCCTTTATTTCCAAGTCAAATTCTTGAAGCAAAAGGATCCACCTGATTAATCTTGGTTTGGCATCTTTCTTCGATATCAAGTACCGAATTGCTGCATGGTCTGTGTACACCACTACATTTGTTCCAATGAGATAGGACAGAAACTTGTCGAATGCATAAACAACAGTGAGTAGTTCCTTCTCGGTGGTGGTGTAATTCATTTAGACTTCTGAGAGTGTTTTGCTGGCATAGTAGATCGCATGTAGAACCTTTTCTCTGCGTTGTCCCAATACCACGCCCACAGCGTAATCACTAGCATCGCACATAAGCTCAAATGGTAAAGACCAGTCCAGCGCCACTATCATAGGTGCTGTTGTCAACTTCTTCTTTAACAACTCAAAGGCTGCCAAGCAATTTTCATCGAATATGAATGGGACATCCTTTTCCATTAAACTGCACAGGGGTTTCATGATTTTGGAAAAGTCTTTGATAAATCTGCGGTAGAACCCAGCATGTCCCAAGAAACTGCGAATTCCTTTCACTGAAGATGGTGGAGGCAATTTCTCGATGGTTTCTAATTTTACTTTATCCACTTCCAAACATTTTGCTGAGACTTTGTGTCCCAATATTATTCCTTCTTGAACCATGAAATGACATTTGTGACACCCCCAAATCCGGGTACTTCGTTTCCTCAGGATTTGGTGTTCACTATCCAAAAACATCACATCACATCTAACTACCCATTCAAATATAAATGAAAGCTCTTAATAAAAATAGAAATCTCCCATTAAGGGTTACAACATCATTCATAAACAAATCACAGGTTATCTAACCTTAAATAAACATCAGTGCAGAAATATAAATTAAGTCTATTACATAAACATCATTTAATCAAATAAAACAAGTCTTCATCACTTGTTTGCTTTTCCTTTGCCTTTACTAGTGGATGGCTCATCAGTTCTTTCAACTTTAGCTGCAATGTTATTATGCAAGGGTGAACAATGATTGCCCAGCAAGTATAACAACAACAGTAATAAGAACATGCGAAATAATTAACGGATATTGAATAATCGAAGATTTAGCTTTTGAGTCAAGAATATGAGACAAGATTCAAAAGAACGTCTGAGGGTCTTAAGACCACGAACTATGTCCCAGGTTATCAAGTATTTCTACTTTAAACCTTTAACAGTCGTAAGACTATATGGACCTTGCTTCTCGTACTCAGGGGGATCAGCCCTTTGTACCATGTATGTGCACAATATCTTAACGCTAACGCGTAATAAAATCCCCTGTATAAGGGTTGTTCATCTCAGTTTGACATCGGAGTCCGCACCAAAGGAAGTTTGGTTTGGATTTACTTCCATAACGTTTCTAGAATTTAGAACATTCATCAACTATGGACTAGTCGAATCAAAAAGGGTTCGCTAGTCAATCAAGGTTCAAAAGGTGTAATTCGAGAATCAAAACTAAATCTCACAAAAGGTATAATTGAATAAGGTCTGTATAACTGAAGTATTACAAAGAGGAATTTAAAACGTCTCATTGCATCCATGAAATTGAATGGAATAGGAATAATAACTTGCTCAAGTAAGTAATAGCATTGTGAAGCTTGCATTCTAAGATAATGAAATTTAGGAACTTGCGTAATTGAAATCAAGGTAGAAAACTTGCGTAAATGTAAAAGTAGGGATAAGATACTTGCATCGTGCGTAGACTATAAATTTAAGACTCACATTCTCTAATCAACCTATACATTCCGTTTATAAAACAGTAACAATAATTAGTTACGATATTATAAACACGTTAGGATTCATTCTCATCCAAAATTTCTATTTTAATAGCTCAGTTGACACCGAACAATCAATGGGTTTATGCTTACCACCCATTACAGTATTTTAGTATTCATTTTATACCTTAGCCTAAGCTTTAGGTATATCTACGATATCATAACATGATCTCAAAGAAAGAAGAAAATTTTTACTCTCGTCTTTTTACTTTTTTTTTTTTTAAATTCTTCGTCGGGGCGAGGAATCCCTTCGCAAAATTCTCGCCGGGGTGAGCTCCCGCCGGGGCGAGAATTTCCTTCACAAAATTCTCGCCGGGGCGAGAATTTCCTTCACAAAATTCTCGCCGGGGCGAGAATCACGAATTCCAGTTTCTGCAGTTCGCGAAGAATGCAGAAACAGGCCAAAATTTCCAATCTTGTTATTCTAATCATCAAATTAAACATACCCAGACACTATAATACACATATAATTGTTACCCAAGCCTTCTAGCATAATTCTAACAACTTAAATCACATAAACCATGAATCTAAGAATCAAATTTGAGATTTCTTATCATTTTATCAGAGTTCTTCAATTTTCATGAAATCACACATAGCAGGTTCATTATATAACCAAATTAACCCGTTTAAATCTTGTTTCCTTCATTATCACATGCATAAACAAATTAAGTTATTAATTTACCCAATTAACTAGCAACACAGACTTCAATTTCATACATTCAAACCATGTTCGTACACTGTACTACTCTGTAACTTTCTGAATTCTCATATAAACGTAATTTCACCGATTAAATTACTCTAAATCATATTTAAATCATATAAAACACATAAATACATGCTTACTAACATCTAACATTAAATTATTTAAAGACTTAGCCATACAATTTGGTTTACAGAGAACTCAGAACATGCATTCATGGAGAAAATTAAGAAAACGTAATTTAAAGGTTAAAATCAAGAATTACCTCTGGTTAATGGTTTAGACTTTGTAAGGAAATGAAAGAAACTCTTTGATTCTCCAAATTCCTTCTTCAATCTCAAAATTTCACAAATTTTCTCTCCTTTTCTCTCTGTATTGCTCTGACTTAGACTTAGGAAATAATAATAAAAGAATACGTAAATTAAATTTAGTCTGATGAGTGGGTGTCAGTTAATCCCATCATGGGTTAACTGACTCCAACCCCCACTAAGGCTTCGTTTGGTAAGTCCTTATAAACTCGTCTTTTGGTTTATTTTAATTAACTAGTTTATTATATAGTTTCATGTCACACTTTAATCAACTAAATAATCTTACTAAAATCAAATAAATAAAATAGAATAATTCTACATTAAATCACATAGTCATATAAATAAATTCTTATTTATTAATAATGACAAATTATTAAATCTCTAATTAATAATTAAATTAATTAGAAATAACATTATACTTATTTAAACAGTGCATTTAATCAAATAAATTTAATTAAACACATACTTTAAATATAAAAAAATTTCACATTAATATAATTAATGTAACACATATAATTAAATTAATCTACCACAATTTCATCAATTAATCAATTAACTCAACAATCAAATCATCGAAAAATATTTATTCAATCAATAAATATTCAAATTAAGTTACAAGATTCTCGTTTGTCACAACATTTCTCCCAATTAAGCACAAGGTTTGTTTCCACGCATCTCTTCAGTACCATGATCAAATTCTCTTGACAGTTGTCGAAGGAATTTCCAAACACGGAAAAATCATCCGTGAAAACTTCCATGTTGATTTCTACCATATCAGAAAATATCGCCATCATACACCGTTGAAATGTGGCTGGAGCATTACATAGACCGAAGGACATCCGCCTGAATGCAAAAGTTCCATAAGGACAAGTAAAAGTTGTTTTCTCTTAATCCTCTGAAGCGATGGCAATTTGATTATATCCAGAATATCCGTCAAGCAGACAGTAGTAGTCATGACCTGCCAGTCTATCCAGCATCTGATCAATGAATGGAAGTGGGAAGTGATCTTTCCTCGTGGCTTTGTTGAGCTTTCGGTAGTCCATACAGACTCTGCATCCTGTGACCGTTCGAGTTGGTATCAACTCGTTGTTCTCATTTTTACCACAGTTATTCCTCCTTTCTTCGGCACACATTGTACAGGGCTTACCCACAAACTGTCAGAGATGGGGTAAATGATCCCAGCGTTCAGGCACTTCAGAATTTCCTCTTTTACCACCTCTTTCATGATGGGATTCAGTCTTCTTTGATGCTCTATGGTGGGTTTGTTGTCATCTTCCATCAAAATCTTGTGCATGCAGATTGAGGGGCTGATTCCTTTTATATCAGCGATGGTCCATCCAATAGCTCCTTGGAATTTTCGAAGGACTCTTATCAACTTGCCTTCCTGTAAAGAGGTTAGTGCAGAAGAAATAATGACAGGTAAAGTATCGGAAGTGCCTAGATATGCATACCTGAGGTGACTAGGCAAGGGCTTAAGCTCAAGTTTAGGAGGTACCTCTCTAGATGGTTTCAAATGATGTGAGGATTCTCTTGAGCTTTTCAATGGCTCAATTGGTACTTTGAACTTCGCCATCCTTGGTATTGCATCTAGTGAATGGACATACTCACAGTTCTTGGGTTCGTCCAAGTCAATGTCTCCTGTCAGTGTCATCTCAAGTAGGTCATTACATGTGGCTTTCATAAACTCTTCAGTCACTGCACTTTCAATGATATCTACTCGGAAACAGTCTTCTTCCTCGGACGGAAATTTCATAGCTTTAAAGATATTAAAAGTGACTTCCTGGTCTTGAACCCTCATTGTCAATTCTCCTTTTTGTACATCAATGAGAGTCCTCCCGGTAGCTAGAAACGGTCTCCCAAGTATGATGGGAATATCCTTGTCTTCCTCGAAGTCTAGGATTATGAAGTCAGCTGGGAATATGAACTTATCAACCTTGACAAGAACATATTCCACTATTCCTCTTGGATAGGTGACAGAACGATCAGCTAGCTGAAGGGAGACATTTGTTGGTTTGGGTGCTGGTAAACCCAACTGAGTATAGACGGACAATGGCATGAGATTAATGCTTGCACCAAGATCACATAAGCATTTCTTAAATGACAGGTTGCCAATGGTGCAAGGAATGGTAAAACTACTAGGATCCTTCAACTTTGGTGGTAGCTTTCTCTGTAACACCGCACTGCATTCTTCTGTCAAAGCTACAATTTCAAAATCTTATAATTTCTTCTTTCTTGACAGAATCCCCTTCATGAACTTGGCATAGCTCGGCATTTGCTCCAAGGCTTCTGCAAATGGTATGTTAATTTGCAGCTTTTTAAATACCTCGAGAAACTTAGAGAATTGCTTGTCCAATTTCTGTTTTTGCTGCCTCTTAGGGTACGGAACTGGTAGATAATATCCGGTTGAAGGGGGTTGAGTCTTTTCTGTGCTTTCCTTTGTTTAGGCTCAGGTTTCTCTGTGCTCTCTTCCTTTCCAAAAAATTTTGCAGAATCAGTTTCTGGGGAGGGCCCAGCTGCCCTGGTTCCTCTTGCAAAATGGGCGCAGCTGCCCCGGTTGGCAGAGTCTGCTTTCCACTTCTGAGGGTGACAGCTTGACATTGCTCCTTTCCACTTCTCCTTGGATTGATTTCTATGTCACTAGGAAGAGCTCCCTGAGGTCTATTAGATAACAAGCTGAACAACTGACTCATTTGGTTCTTCAAGCTCTTGAAGCCTAATGTTTGGCCTTGCTCCAACTTTTCAGTTTTGGTCATGTATCGATCCACTTTTTCGTTCAACTCAGCAACCTTCTTATCAGTAGTTGTGGGTTGTTGCTGATTGTGGAACCCAGGAGGGTTATGAGGTTTTGGAGCTTGTTGATAATCTTGATGGTTGCTCCATGAGAAATTAGGATGATTCCTATTCCCCGGATTATAGGTGTTCTGATATTGATTTGCTGGCCGCTGATAGTTGCTCACAAAATGCACAGATTCAGAATTGATAGCACATTGGTCAGAAGAGTGTGAACCTGCACAAAGCTCACAAATCATGGGTACTTGCTGCCCCTTTCCTTCATATAGGTTATCAAACTTTTTGGCTATAGCAGATATCTGGGCTTGAAGTGATGTGGTTGTGTCAACATCTAATATCTCTGCTATTTTTGGTTGACTGGATCTGGAAGTTGGCCATTGATAGTTATTTGCATCCATGGTCTCCAAAAGGTCGTATGCTTCGTTATAGTTTTTAGCCATGAATGCTCCTCCCGAAGCCACATCAATGCCTACTCGTGTGTGGATATTTAACCCATTGTAAAATGTGTTAAGTTGCATCCATTGTGGCAACCCGTGATGTGGACACTTTCTCAATAATTCCTTGTACCGCTCCCATATCTCATACAAGGATTCTCCATGATGTTGCTCATATGCAGAGATATCATTTCTCAACTTAGCAGTTTTGGCCGGTGGGAAGAATTTTACTAAGAATTTCTGCGCCAAATCTTGCCAAGTTGTAATAGATCCCGGTGGTAATGAGTGTAGCCAACTCTTTACTTTATCTCTCAATGTGAATGGGAATAATCGCAATCTCACTGCATCTTCTGAAATTCCACTGAATTTAAATTTATCACAGATCTCTAGAAAACTCATCAAGTGCTCATTTGGATAATCAGTCACCATTCCCCCAAATTGGACAGAATTTTGGATCATATGGATAGTTCCTGGTTTGATTTCGAAGGAATTGGTCGTTGTGGCTGGCCTTGTGATACTTGATTGCAATTCATTGATCCTTGGCATGACATAATCTCTTAATGCTTTTTGCGCTTCACCTGCCATTGCTTGTGGTTGGTCTAGATTCTCCAGAGTATTTTCAGCACACTTTCTTGACTGCTGAAGAATTTTCTCAATGTTATCCTCGAAAGGCAATAGGTCGGGATTCTTAGATCGAGTATGCATACACTACTCAAGAGTACCTATCACAATGCAAAAGAATAATAAACAGAATTAAGATAAGAACAGATTTTGTTTAACTAAAACCAATCTAATTTAAACTGATGATGAAAGTTATAAACGCAATTACAATTCCCCGGCAATGGCGCCAAAAACTTGTTGGGATATTTGTATGTATAACAAATATGATTCATACACGCAAGTGCACGTGATCCACAAGTAATATAAAGTAAGTAAGATATCGATCCCACGGAGAATAGAATTGCAAATACAACTGACAAACACCAATTTTATAATTATTTTGGTCTTTTTAAACAGATGAGTAATATGATGAAATTGATCTAATGATTACCAGATAGATAAATAAATCAAATTATAATTGTATAAATACATATTTATGGGATTTTGGGATTATAATTTCACTTATTACAAAACTGATATTTCTATGCTTCCTATTGCTTCTAATTGGTTATTATAGAATATTGGTCGAAAACACGAATGTAAAATATGGCCACCTCTCGATGCACCATATTCGTATCATACTAAATCCACAATTGATAGAATAAATGTGAACACCCTAGATGACTAACGCACTATATCTCTATGTGAATTACAATCAAGAGGGTTGAGGTATAAGTTCTCAATTGGCCACATAAGGTGCTTCGGTATATCTCTATCCTAAGCATGAAATATTAATCCACGAGGAATGCAGAAATAATGAACATATGCTAGCATAATCAGATCTTAATTTATATTTCCTTTCTCAATTCCATATAAATTATCACAGTAATTGGTGATCAAGCAATTAAACTTTCAGTATTAATTATGCCAGACATTCAATTCATAACCAACCATTAACAATAAGGAAGCATATCAATTTTCAGTTATGCAAAAGATTCATTATAATCCCAAAAATTAAGTTTAGTTCATGATAACAATAATAGAATTCATTATACACAAATGGTTCATCATTGTTTTTACAGAATAAGAAAATAAATCAAAGACAGAAAATAATAAATCTCCCTGCTTCAATTTTCCCGTTTCTGCAAATCCGTTGGTTCTCCGGGTTGTGATGATCCTTGATTTCTTGCTCCCAATCTTCAATTCAACATCCACGCAGCTCCATTCTTTAGTTCCCAAGTGATTTTGATGATCAATAGCCATGTTCCATTTTTGGAGATAGAATACAGTCAGAAATGATTTTTTCGTCCCTGCTAATTAGCTCTCTGCATGATTATATTCATTCTCCACTTTTGTCTTTTGTTGACTTATTTTGATTCCCAACTGATAAAATAACACTCCACTAATTTCCTGAAAACCTGGCATTGATTCCACACGTTTATAGCAAATCTGCATAGCTGTCTGAAACGTGGTCTGCATGGCTGGCTGGCGAAGGGCGCAGCTGCGCTTGGATGCTGCATGATTTGGGCGCAGCTGCGAGCTTGAAGTTTCAGCAAGTAAGGTTTGGGCGCAGCTGTGCCGGCCTCAAGGCTAAGTTGGCCACAGCTGCGCTGGCAGCTTCTGGGCGCAGGGCATGGGCGGAGCTGCGCTGGCTTCCAAGCCAAAAAGGGCGCAGCTGCGCTCTCTGTCAGGCTGCTGCTGCACTACTTCATTCAGGCTGTCTTCTCGATTCTTGTGCACTGTGCTAGCAACATTTATTCATTCTAATCCCAAACATCAAATGCCACTTAACTCGTGTCAAATTCACCTTTAACTGTGCAAAAAGCCAAAGAACGCGAATTGTGAAACATTACTAAAAATAAGAAGAAAATGTATGAAAACACACTTTGGAGCGAGTAGTTAAGCAATAATTGAAGCAAGTTAGTATCCAATAAGTAGGTATGAAACTTACTCATCAGTCCTTATCATGGCAATTGCCATAATAGGATAGAGGTCAATCTCCTTAAAGAAAGGAAGTCAAATGTAATCCTGATATTTTCCTTAGGAATTAGAAGTTGAATAAAATTAAGAATGAAGATTCCTTAACAGTTAAGTCTCCTTATTAAAATATGTCTCCACGTGGGCTAGGTCTCACCGAACCAACCAGGCCCACAAAATCATGCCTCAACAGAGATCATGTTCTATGAAATATTACACCACAGTAAATATATTTGCATATCATTGTATTCACATATTTTTGTATTTGTCGTGATTGCTATTATAATTTCACAAAATCAGATTTATTTTCTGTCAATTCTGCCATTATTGAAGGCTATCATCTTGTGAGACCAGAACTTTATTAGCTGGAGTTATAACAGATATCCTAATCTGAAGCTGGTATCTCAAAATTTTCTAAGAGTTCTCAAGTATGCCACCAAGCTGATATGCTTTGAGCCTTACGAATCTTCACCTCTACATCAAAAGGTAACTATTGTATCCTCTTCATTTCTCAGTTGCACTCTTCCTCCATATGACTGGGATAAGGGCATTGAAGAATCTATCTTTTAAGTCGCCGAGCAAGATTCTACTATACCTCCTCCTGATGGATCTTTCAATAATCCCCTGTCTGTAGAATCCCAACACTTTGCGCATAATGTAGATAATCCCATTCCTCCAATCGTAGAGTCCCAAAACCCTACGATTAATGTAGATAACACTATTCGTCCGATAGTCGAGCCTCAACACTCCACTGACCTTGAGCATAAATCTAACTCTCTGATCATAGAGTCTCAAAACCCTACGATCGATGTACATAATTCCACCTCTCCTGACCATCCACCTGTACACACTCATCCAGATTCTCCATCTCATATTCAACTATCTTCCATTCTAGTTACACCTAAACAATCTCCAGTTCACTCAACCTCTTCCTCTCCATTTTCCTCTCCAGGCATAGAATCTCCACACCCGATGTCTGACAAATCCAAAGCATTTATTCTTATTCCTCCAAAAACATCACCTTTCAGTTTTCCTATTCCCCCTACGAAACAAGAATCCACTCCATCTATTCCCTCAGACATTCCCTCCTCCTCCAAGAAAGAATTTTTTGATGTCCCTCTTGCATTATTAAATTTATCTCAAGGAAATAAAGAAAGCTCTGAGCCCCCTCTCGATCAAATTTTGTAGCGTCTAGCTGATATCACAACAACTCACTAGTTGACTGAGTTGACCACTTATATATCTCGAGAAATTGAGGACAAGCTCGAGCAAAATTCGACTGAGCTGTGCCACAGAATAGATGAAATCACTACCGTCGTCGGTCATCTACCTGGCGATTTGGGAAGAGAGCTAAAAAAGCAGCTAAGTCTATATTCAAGGATATGTTTGGTCGTCTTTACGACCGAGACAAAATCTTTCTCAAAGTTCTTGATGATCAACCAAAGTCTGTGCTCACACTTTAGCAACAGAATGAGCAGTCCCTCAACTCTCTGACCAATAAAGTCTTTGAACTCAGCACCGGTCTATTTGATTTTAAATATGAGATAGAACTATATGCTAACAGCACAACGGCTATAGTTACTCAGCTAAATGAACATGCTGCCGCTCACCAACGCGAGATTCGCGATGATATTGCCCTGAACGTTTCTCAGATCCAAGAATTGGTAGATTCAGTCCAGCATCTCCTTAAGGTGAATGATGACAAAAAGGGGGATAAGTCAAGTCAAGGGGAGAAGGGAAAAACAGAAGCAGCCGATGGAGAGATCACAATCTCTGGGGGAGAAAAGAAAAAGAAATCAAGTGTAAACATCTATAACTCCTTCGATCTTTAGATCTCATCCTCCTCCTCCACCTAGCCTATCAGTTATCCCTTTGGAACATGACCACTCTTCATCACTACAAGAAACGTCAAGTAGAGTTTCTTCTACTAGCATTTGAGTTCCTTCAGGTGATCCTGCATATCTTCGAAGAAATCTTCAAGGGACTCATATCGTCGGGGAAGAAAGAACAAACTTGCCAGATCTTGGCCCAAGAGACTTTGTTGAAGAAATTAGACGAAAGATGGGTGAGGATAAAGAAAGATGAGATCGTAGAGTGGAATCGAAAAAGATAATGTTCATGTTTTACTTTTGATATTCGATTGTCAAAAGAAAAGAGGAGCAAAAGGTTGAAAAAATTGTAAATTTTTTTGTACAAACTATTATTTATCAATAAATTCATTCTTCTGATCTAGCAATACAGTAGCTTACTGTACTTTAAGTCATATCTACACTTCAAACAACTGCATTATAGAATTGATGTATGTTTTGAAACTACTGGTTTTGTCATCATCAAATAAGGGAGATTGTTAGAGTCTGCATGATTATTATGATTTGATTCGATGATGAAAGCTATTAATGAATATGTGTGCCAGTAAGTTTTGTATAGTCCTTAATAATAATTTGTTAATCTATTATACAAGGACTTAGAATAGAAAGATCAAACTTGTTAGGTTGATCTCATTGAGTTGATCTGATGTATAGTTAATAGGCTCAAGTTAAGTGTAAAGTTAATCTGTCAGTTTGTAATGTCAAGTTGGATCAGAGAGTTAACTTATGATAGTAATGCATCAGATAGATCGCAGAGCCTTTGTATCTATCGTAAAGTAAACTGGATCATAAAGTCAAGCAAAGCACACCAAGCGAAGACTGAACGTAGAGTGCTTCAGAATATCGCAAAGTAAAAGTCTAAGTGTAAAACAACTCAAAGATCGTTCAATAGAAAAAAGAATTGTAGAATCAGCTCTGAAATTGTAAGGTAAATCCTCGTAGAGCTGAAAATAAAGGTCATTTATAGAGTTCGGATATTATCGAAAAGCTATCTTCAGAACGTAGAGAAAACACTACGATCTCCCATGCTCGTAGAGCTGAGTCAAGTTTGACATGTATACTGACATGGGAGCGTTGCTGATTGAAGGTCCCAATGCAGCCACCAAACATCCTTGGCTGAAATCGAAGATCAGAATATGTATTTAACAGCTAGTTTAGCGAAAGTGACGGGTCAAGGTAGTATATGAAATTGCAGACTGATGTGACAGGCTAAACAAAAAAAAGCTGACACCTAAACTCAAAATGTCAACATCAAAGATCTCAGAATATCTAAAGTATTAAATGCATCAACGGGAACCTTACAACGGGAAGAAACTCATGTAGACTATAAAAGGCTACAGAGATTCAAAACAAAAATAACGAACAACGATCAAAGCCTAAACTCTGTAAAAGCTAAAAGAACATACTCTACGATTTGAACATCTAGTTCAAGCTGCTACGAAGCATAACGCCAACTTAGCAGCACCTCTCAACAATATTCAACAACTGTTCGTTCTGGTCATAGTGACTATTGATATTCCAAGTCTACTGGGCTTGAAGAGGGCGAGAGTATCCTTGTCCAAGGGACTAAATATCCAAGTCTGCTGGGCTTGAAGAGAGCAAAATTATCCTTGTTAAAGTGACTAAATAGCCAAGTCTGCTAGGCTTGAAAGGGGCAAGGTGCCCTGACCAAAGTGATTAAATTCTTAGTGAAATTCCTACTTGTTGAAGTAGAAGAGTGGAGTAGGAGTTGCTCAGTCTCTGAACTACTTAAAAATCTCTCTACGTCATTTACTTTCCTATTTTACATTTATGCATATCATTTTACTTTACTTGTGTGACTTAGAACCAAATCTAAATCCAGAACTGAGATCTAACTATTATCTACAAGGGTTTTTTTTCTAAAACACATTCCGTTGTGCTTAATCTAAATCTGATTAACAAATATTTTGGTTATAATCTTAACAAAGTAATTTTTAAAAGAGGATCTATGAAAGTTGTATGCACACAAACCAATCATATTTGATATGATGTAGCATATACTTTGTAATCTTATTTATTTATTAATAAAAGAATTGATTTTCTTAAAAGGTATTTTACATTATCTACATAGTGTTGTTATGTTAAATGTGATAAACCCATAGTTTTGAGCAATGCTTTTAGAATCATGATGGTGATCATGCTAATGAGATCTAAATTCTAGATAGCTCACAAACTAAAATTGTTCCTAATCGTTGGATTATTAAAAAAGGGGATTAGTGAATCCGGATAGATTAGTACATACGTTGCTTGCTCTTAGGAAGAGGATGATTGATCTCATAATCATTTGTGTGGAGACACTAAAGCAAGTATGTAGGTGCTTATTGGAGAATAAGTTCACTGAACATGGCTCGCTAAGGAATACCTAATGGAGTTTTACTCGCCTGTTAATAGGAATTCCTCTAGTGATAGTAGTACAAGTGATCCTTGGACTTGAGATCATCATAGTATCTTGTGTATAATGAGTTATACTTTGACATGTCCCTTAAGACTTTTGAGGTATATCAAAGGGTATTATTGGGTATAATGAGTTGTACATGGAGATATGTGAATGATCAACAAAGATTCTACCACGTCTAGTAAAAGATGTGAATGTCCTATGTGATTCGATAAATGACAACTCGGTAGTCCTTGGCCAAGGCAGAATGAAATTAGAAAGGAGTTTCTAATTTGCATTATTTAGAGTTGTGCATTTGGGAATCGAAATACATATAATTAAATAAAATAAGACTTGACAGTAAATCCATGTCTTATATTTAATTGGGACATTGTATGGTAGAAGGATTGAATTGTACGGTAACTATTCACTGAAAGGTTCTTTTGTGATTAATGTTGAAATCTATATTATCTGGAAAGTCGTTGATCGCTAAGGGGGCTTACCTTTATTGTAGAATAAATATTATTTATTTAAATGAATTAAATAGTTTAATTTATTTATTTAAATAAGATTAGAATTGTTCTAATTGATTTATTCACAACCGGTTTAATATGGAGAACCTAAAGGGTCACACCGCAAAAGAAAAAATATTTATTTAAGAAGTAAATGGCATAATCGTAATAATAAGTTAAGTGTATTTAATTTAATCTATGGAGATAGAATAAATTAAATAGCTTAATATTTATTATTTAATATTTTAGAAATATTAAATATAAATTAATAAGAGGAGTCTTATTATTGTTATTACTATTACTATTATTTAATTCCTAATAGGAATTGAGAATTAATTAATAGAAGTACTCTCTCATGAATTCCTAATTGAATTAGGAGCATAATTAATTAAAGGAGTTTAATTATAATAGAAACCCTAATCCTAAATAGTTTAGGGAAGGGTGATTCCTACATCTATAAATAATAGGAGTCTTATCATAGATTAGGGTTACACACTCTTGCATTAGATTGTGGAGAGTATTTACAATTTCTATAGAGATAGAAACTAGGGTTTTGCCAACACCCAACTTCTGGAATACCTATTCTTCCTTGGTGGATCACCTCTAGAGGCCAAACACTTGGGTGGCTAACGTTGATCAAAGGAAGGAATTTCATCGGTGGAATTCAAGGAGAACGCGAAGGAATTGGAGGTGAACTTGTACCCGAGGAAGTACGGTTCTACGAGGGTATAATTTTTATCTCTATCTCTTTCGTTTATATTGTTAATGGAGCACATAGATTGATCATGGTGATGGTTTGTATAAAATTTTAAAAATCCGATTTTATCGCGCTTCCGCTCTATTTATGTAATTTGATTGCATGTTCGCGTAATATACAAACCTAACAGTGGTATCAGAGCCTAATCTTGTGCTAATTATCGATTTTGATGATTCTATGTGTGTATGGTATGCGATTGGATCGAAATTTTTGGGCAGAATCTGTTTTTTCTGAATCTGCTACGCGGCGCAACTGCGCCGTTTCTAGTTTATTCTGGACCGCAGCTGCGCCCAAACCCAAAAAGTCGTTTTTGGGGATCAGCGCAGCTGCGCCGTTTCCCAGTTTATTCTGGGCGCAGCTGCGCCGGACAGCATAATCCGAAAAATAATTTTTCCTTCAATTAAAATAAATGGTTTATTTAATTGATATAAGTTTAAAATAAAGATGTTTATTTTATCTGGAATAGGATTTTAGATTGCTAAAATTAAAGGAGTTTAATTTGGATTTGGTTTTTGATTAAAATAAAAGAGTTTATTTTGTTTCAAAACTAAATATTAGCAAAACGTTTTGCCCATTAATTGATATCAATGCATATATGGAATGATTTTATTATTCATGGGATGAATATTATTTATTGATACATATAGAGATATGTATGATAATAAATAGGGATTGATTATGGACTATTGACCAATGTCTGATTGGAATTATTTTAGAGGATGCTTGAATGTATGGGTTTTTATAAATGGGGTCTGCGTACCTCGTCTTCTCTAATTTTTCTTAACGTAAAATTCTATCTCCCTCCTATATACTTCCCTTTGATTGCTGATCAAGGTTTCTATTTATTGTAAATAGTTTATGTAATAGGTTTAGTTAGAATTACTTGAAGAATTGGAGACAAAGGAACAAGGAGCGCTTGAAGACCCGTTTGTAATGGAGCCCGGGTTTAAATGTAATAGTTATATTTAAATTTAATTCTTGCACCCTAGGTTTGACCTTTTGGTTCACTTGGTGGCTCTAGTGAACCAAACTAGAATAAAAGTCCATAATCAATTCGGGTAGAATATAGTATTCTATATGTGCATGCTTACTATATATATTATATATTATCCAACATGCTTCGCATGTAAAATAATATGACGCGTATTTTATATATATATATATATATATATATATATATATATATGTGTGTGTGTGTGTGTGTGTGTGTGCATGCGCGCTAAATAAGATGAGACTAATAATAACAAACTCCTTAAAGAAATAATATTAAGTCCTAAGAATTCTAGCATGGTAAAACAATAGAGTATTAAATATTTAATATGAGTTTGTTGTGCACACACAAGGCGAGTATTAAATATTTAAGATGTTGTTTTATCACATTTGATGTTTATTAAGGAATTGAACATTACTGCTTTGTTGTGCACACACAAGGGCGGTCTTTTTCTCTTCACATATATGGAAGTGCTAGGTTGGACTTAACTTAGATTATTTTAGTTCGGATGTGCACACACTTGACCATTATAATCTAAGAGGCAAAATACAAGGAGTTACATAGTGATGTAATTGACAATAGTTGTCTAGCTATTTATTTATATATAGTTTGTTGTGCACACACAAGGCTATATACATTTGAAATGGGGTCCTTAATCTCACTAGCAAATCTTTAATTAGATTTGCCGAACTATATAATGAGGGTAACATAGTTTAATGAGAATAGTGGGAGATACCAATTTAAATAAAGACCTAATTTATTTTGGTAATTAATTAAATGAATGAATGCTAAAGTGTTAGCTATTTCACATGCAGAATTTAAAAATGTCAAACTCACTATCACTGCGTAGCATACCCGATGCTAACAAACTGACCGGACCGAATTACACGGACTGGTTAAGGAATCTGAGAATTATTCTCACTACTGAAAAGATTTCTTATGTCCTAAATTCGCCAGTCCCTGCAAATGTTGCAGAAACAGCCTCTGAGGAAGAGATTGCTACTTTCAGAAAGTGGCAAGATGATGCAATCTTGGCTCAATACATCATGCTCGCATCCATGAGTAACGAGCTTCAGCGTCAACATGAAACTATGGATGCTCCTACTATATTGCTGCACCTCAAAGAGTTGTATGGTGAGCAAAGTAGGACTGCTAGATATCAGATATCTAAGGACCTTTTCCGATCTCGTATGACCGAGGGCACTGGTGTTGAGACTCATGTCCTTAAGGTGATCAATCTGATTGAACAACTTGGACAGCTTGGGTTCGTGATGGATGGGGAGTTAAGCCAAGATTTGATCTTGCAGTCACTCCCGGACACCTTCTCACAATTTGTTGTGAATTTTCACATGAATAAGTTGGACGTCAGCTTGCCTGAGTTACTTAACATGTTAAAAACTGCTGAAGGTCACTTCTGTTAGGTTTGTATATAACGCGAGCATGCAATCAAATTACATAAATAGAGCGGAAGCGCGATAAAACGGATTTTAAAATTTTTATACAAACCATTACCATGATCGATCAATGTGCTCAATTAACGATATAAACGAAAGAGAAAGAGAATAAGAATTATACCCTCGTAGAACAAAGCTTCCTCGGGTACAAGTTCAACTCCTAGTCCTCCGTGTTCTCCTCGAATGCTACGGTGTGATTCCTTCCTTTGATTAACGTTAGCCACCCAAGTGTTTGGCCTCTAGAGGTGATCCACCAAGGAAGAACAAGTATTCAAGAAGTTGGGTATTTGGCAAAACCCTAGTTTCTATCTCTATAGAAATTGTAAGTACTCTCCACAATCTAATGCAAGAGTGTGTAACCCTAATCTATGATAAGACTCTTCTTATTTATAGATGTAGGAATAACCCTTCCCTAAACTATTTGGGATTAGGGTTTCTATTATAATTAAACTCCTTTAATTAATTATGCTCCTAATCCAATTAAGAATTCATGGGAGAGTACTTCTAATAATTAATTCTCAATCCCTATTAGGAATTAAATAATAGTAATAATAATAATAATAATAAGACTCCTCTTATTAATTTATATTTAATATTTCCAAAATATTAAATAATAAATATTAAGCTATTTAATTTATTCTATCTCCATAGATTAAATTAAATACACTTAACTTATTATTACAATTATGTCATTTACTTCTTAAATAAGTATTTTTCTTTTGCGGTGTGACCCTTTAGGTTCTCCATATTAAACCAGTTGTGAATAAATCAATTAGAACAATTCTAATCTTATTTAAATAAATAAATTAAACTATTTAATTCATTTAAATAAATAATATTTATTCTACAATAAGGGTAAGCCCCCTTAGCGATCAACGACTTTCCAGATAATATAGATTTCAACATTAATCACAAAAGAACCTTTCAGTGAATAGTTACCGTACAATTCAATCCTTCTACCATACAATGTCCCAATTAAATATAAGACATGGATTTACTGTCAAGTCTTATTTTATTTAATTATATGTATTTCGATTCCCAAATGCACAACTCTGATTAATGCAAATTAGAAATTCCTTTCTAATTTCATTCTGCCTTGGCCAAGGACTACTGAGTTGTCATTTATCGAATCACATAGGACATTTACATCTTTTACTAGACGTGGTAGATTCTTTGTTGATCATTCACCTATCTCCATGTACAACTTATTATACCCAATCATATCCTTTGATATACCCTAAAGGTCTTAAGGGACATGTCAAAGTATAACTCATCATACACAAGATACTATGATGATCTCAAGTCCAATGATCACTTGTACTACTATCACTAGAGGAATTTCTATTGACAGGCGAGTAAAACTCCATTAGGTATTCCTTAGCGAGCCACGTTCAGTGAATTTATTCTCTAATAAGCACCTACATACTTGCTTTAGTGTCTCCACACAAATGATTATGAGATCAATCATCCTCTTCTTAAGAGCAAGCAACGTATGTACTAATCTATCCGGATTCACTAATCCCCTATTTAGTAATCCAACGATTAGGAACAATTTTAGTTTGTGAGCTATCTTGAATTTAGATCTCATTAGCATGATCACCATCATGATTCTAAAAGTATTGCTCAAAACTATGGGTTTATCACATTTAATATAACAGCACTATGTAGATAATATAAAATGCCTTTTTAAGAAAATTAATTCTTTTATTAATAAATGAATAAGATTACAAAGTATATGCTACATCATATCAAATATGATTGGCTTGTGTGCATACTACTATCAACTTCTCATCCAACAAGAACCAAGTCTTACTAGTGGATGATTCTTCTAAGAAAAGGAAGAGGCCCAAGGTATCTTCTGAAAAGAAGAAAAACAAGAAGGCTAAGGGCAAGGCGAAGAGAAAGGATAAAAAGAAACCTGATCCAGATAGCAAAGAAATTTGCTACCATTACAATAAGCCGGGACACTGGAAGAGGAACTGCAAGGAGTATCTTGCGGACCAAAAGAAGCTTGGAGAAGCTTCGTCTTCCGATCTAGGTTTGTTCATGATTGAAACTAATTTTTCTGAAAGTCAAAATTCTACTTGGGTATTGGATATCGGCTGTAGTTCTCACATATGTAATAATATGCAGGGACTAAGCAGAAGTAGAAAGCTGAACAAGGATGAAGTCGTCCTACGAGTGGGAAATAGAGCAAAGGTTGCTGCATTAGCTGTAGGGACTTATTGTTTAGCACTGCCTTCGGGCAAGTTCATTAGTTTAAATAATTGTTATTATGTTCCAACACTCATTAGAAACATTATTTCAATTTCTGCATTGGATATGGATGGTTTTGATATTATAATAAAGAACAACAGTTGCTCTATTTATAATAAAAATGTTTTATATGGTGTTGGGAACCTACTGAATAGACTTCACATACTTGACTTGCATGAAAATATACTTCAAATTGAACAAACTAAGAAAATAAAAAGAGATGATGTTAATTATACCTTTATGTGGCACTTTAGACTCGGTCATATCAATGAAACAAGATTATCCAAGTTGCATAAAGATGGGCTTTTAGAGCTATCTGATTACGAATCATATCCAACTTGTGAATATTGTCTCATGGGTAAGATGACTAAATCTCCTTTTAGTGGAAAAGGAGAAATAGTTACAGAGTTGTTAGCGTTGGTACACACAGACGTATGTGGACCTATGACAACGAATGCACGAGGAGGGTATTCTTCTTTTATTACTTTCACTGATGATCATTCTAGATTTGGATGTGTATTTAATGAAATACAAATCTGAATCGTTTGAAAAGTTCAAAGAATTCAGAAGTGAAGTAGAGAAGCAAACTGGTAAGAGTATTAAGATTCTTCGATCGGATCGAGGACGGAAATACTTGACCAATGAGTTTCTCAATTGTCTCAAAGAAAATGATATAATCTCACAATGGACTCCACCAGGGACGCCACAGTTGAATGGTGTATCTGAAAGGAGAAATTGAACATTGTTGGACATGTTGGACATGGTTCGTTCCTTGAAGGGGTTAGTGGGAGTAAGATATATCTTGAAGAAGTTCAAGAACCACAAAATACTACGGATCAAAGTCAGGTACATGACCAAGTAGAAGAACCTACTATACTAATACCTATTCGTAAATCTGGAAGAGTACCGAAGATACCTGATAGGTATGGATTCATCATAGAGGATGATGATGAGGTACGCATCATAGATGATGATGATCCATTGACTTACGAAGAGACTATGAGTAGTGAAGACTTAGAGAAATGGCTAGAAGCCATGAAATCCGAGATGGACTCCATGTATGAAAACCAAGTATGGACTTTGGTTTCACCACCTGAGGGCATTGTAGACACCCAAATTTTGCGTTTCCTATACTAACCTTGACAGGAGGGCAAAGTCGTCAAATAAACCCAGCCTATGAGACGGAAGGTGGACATAAGTGCGAACGCTCAAAGCCACCACGACGACTTGCGATCAAGGCTGACACGACAACGGGCGAAGCAAGCACCCATGAATGATGTGACACTTTTCCCAGCGGTTCCCGGACTGCAAAATGCAAGCCTTTCAGCGGAAACCAACGGTACGACACGAGAATCGAAGTGAGGTATGGAGAACGAGAAAATCAGCACAGCCAACCGCAGATCAATCCGCGGCCAAGGACGGAACTCGAGACGACACGGGACTCGAGCGGGGGAAAACCAAGGCCAGCCGCAGATCAATCTGCGGCCAGCCGCAGATCAATCTGCGGCCAGCCGCAGATCAATCTGCAGCTGCCTAAGGCAACCCCTTATCAGGTCAGTTTTCATCCAGAAACAGAAGAAGGAGAGGAGGCGGCAGCAGCAGGAAAAACAGAAGAAGAAAACAGCAGAAAAGAAGAGGAAATCAAGAGAGAAAAGAGAGAAAATAGTGAGGAATTGTATCCATTTTGTGAGATTATATATCATATATTATCTACTCTACTCAATATACAAGTTCATACATATTGTGAGGATCATTTGCAAGGTGAAAAACCCTTTGTTATAGCATTATGTTATACCATTTTTGTTAAGCTTTTTGTCATCCGAATTACCTTAAATGTAGTTTTTCTTACATGTTATTGTGGAGCCATGGATGAGGGATTATTAGTGAGGGTCTCATCGGAACGAAATTCCCCCTAATGGCCCGATGATATCCGTTTGATGTAATCTTTAGCTCATTATAATGATATATCGTGCATAGATTGTTTAGATTGCTATTTTAGGATATTGTGGGTGTGTGGCAATTGTGGATGTGAGTCTAGGAACGCGACCCCGTGGTCCAAATCCGATGATGGACAATGTTGATGTATGTAATCCTTTATTGTAAATTGTAATCGTCGGGCCTTAAAACGATACCAAGTTGAAAAATTGGGTTTAAGGCCCCCATAATAGTGAAGCATGTGATTGTGGGCGTTGGGGTTATTTGGATGGCTTACATGCCCATGAATAGCCCTAATGCATTTTAATGCTTGATTTGATTTACGACAAAAAATTGATTTCAAAGCTAAATGATGAAGATTTCCATAAAATCAATCAAATTAGGTTATTAGAATCACGAGGCGTAAAAATTGAAAGTGCAAATGAATGTCGATTCTTATTTAACGAGAAAGCTAAAAAATCGTTTTCCAAAACATCACACAAAATGATTTTTATAAATAAGTAACGTTCTATTAAACCGTTGTGCATAGGGTTAAAGAGATTCTAGAAGTTGCCCATCATTTGAGTTACGAAAGCAACGTATAGATCTCGATTCCTATTTTGACGAAGGTTTAGAAAACTCTTGTTTTTTTGCCAAAACGACACCTAATGAAAATCTCATAGCTTTTGACGATTAAAATCAAACCTTTCTCATGAAGCTTTCTCGTATAAGTCGAAGGACATTCTAAAGCACTCCCAAAGCACGATTTTCCTTAAAAAATCCAAAAGATTCTTCATGCAAACTCACCACGACATTCACATAGGCACACACACACACACGCGCGCATACACACACATTTCATGAATTAAAGGATAGAAAAGCATCAAGATTGCGGTAACCGTGTTTCACAGAAGTCGGGGGGTGCCTAACACCTTCCCCTCGCTTAAGCAAGCCCCCGAACTCTATGAATCTCGGTTTGCAGACCAATTAATTCGGAGTCACATATGAGCCATCGATTTATAAAAAAACAAAAACTCGGATGAGTTGGTACATCCATTTCAAGTATACCAACTGACGACTCTGGTTAATTGGCTCATCATAAAAAACGATCTTTCAAAACCCCGTCAACATTAAATGCCGACCTTTTCTAAAAAATCATCTAATCAAGAGGCTAAAAAATTGGAAAAGGACGAAAAACCCGGCGTCGACAGCTGGCGACTCTGCTGGGGATCATTAGAGGGCTTAAGCCGCGTTCAAATCTTGATGCTATCATATCCTTTAAAAATTCATGAATATATGTGTGCATACGATATTTTGATCTTTTATTGCTTTTGTTGTGTGAATGTGTGTTTTGTCCAATGAATGAATGATTGAATGGGATTGTTTTATTTTAAAGTAATCATTTGCATACGGTGAGGACGATGAATGTGAATGTATGTTGAGAGAGTACCTCCTCCTGAGGCGAACCTGTCGGTTGCTTATTACTGGACTCGAAGGGGCTGCTCCCCAGAGATGGCTCAGGAAACGCATCACCCAAATCCGCTCCAATCGAAAGGATTCAGACGAGTAGATTGCGAAGATTTGGGGACCTTCATGCCGAAAAGCCCGCGAGAGTAACCCTAGGGTAGGTCAGCCTCTGATAAACCTAACGAAAGGGAAGCTTCTTCATGCCCTTTTATCGTTCAGTCAAATAAATAAATGTCATGTAAATGACATACAACTGTCATACCGTCATCATCGTAATAAATATGTCCTGTATCATGTGATTACATCACCTGCACATATAAAGAGAATACTGTCTTGGTTTTGCAGGAAGGCCATCCATACCACGTACCAAGGTTTTCTAATACTTCTAAATACTATCCTGTCATCAAACACTGACCTTGTTTTGCAGGATAAGATTAGAGAACATAAAAAAAATGAATAATATTCAGGCATCAGTGTTGACATGCATCTGCCAACTTGTAACTGGCACAGTACTAAACTACGGCCCTTGTTTGTTTTGTGAGATTGCCCCTAGGACCCAATTGAGAGGCCGTAAAATCCATACTCCACCCATCCAAATGGCAGAAGCGGGTAGCCATGAAATTACAGTTCTGCCACTCCAATAATACGGCCAAATACGAGGGATGCATCCTAGGACTGAGATTAGCCCTGGGAATTGCGGTACAGACTTGTCCGGCCTATGAGGATCAGATCGGAGAGATCTCCCATAGTGACGCCCCTCCTAAATGGGCTTGGTATCAAAACATTAAAGAGTTCCTCCAAGACAGCTCCTCTCCCGAAAATACAGATCTGACCGGGGAAAGAGAATCCAAAGATGGGCAGTGAAATTCTTCCTAAGCGGAGACGAATTGCATAAATGGGACCTAGCTACGGGACTGTTGAGATATCTGGAAGCCGAAGAAGCCCACTGATTAATGAACGAAGTACATGGCGATGTGTGCGGAGCCCATATGAGCAGAACATTTTTGGCAAAGAAAATCATGTGAACGGGTCACTACTGGCTAACCATGAAAACTGACTGCGATACTCATGTCAAGAAATGCCATCAATGCCAGATCTATGCCAATACGATCCATGCACCTCCTAATGAGCTCCATTGCTTGACCTCACCGTGGCCAGTTGGACCGTGCAGCAGGTGATATCCAGGAAGGGGTAAATCCAAGAGTATGGCAGTGAATCCCGGCCAGTAGAAGATCAATGGGTTTTAAAATTCTGAGTTTTATTTCAAATCCCTGCACGCTCATGTCACTTTGTCATGTTATCCAAAAAAGAAGATCATGTGCTGAAATGTTTTATATCTATGACAAGCATTTCTGTTTTATTTCAGGTACCCCGATTTGAGGCATTCTAGCCTGACAAGCAATAGGCCAAATTTGAAGGAGGATCACGATTTTGGTATAGAGCTAGATTTCGATCTGATGGGGATTGAGCAGGGTGAGACAGATATCGACAATACGCCTGACGAGATCAAAGGATGGGTCGAAGACAAACCCAAACCCAACTTGGATCAAACCATAGCCATCAAACATCAGAACCCCTAACAATCACAAAGAACCCGGAGTAGGGGCAAATTCATCCAAAAAAAAAATCTCAAATCCCCCACACCTTTCAACAAGTCAAAGGACCGGATCTTCTGTTAGCCCAGCGAAATACCGATGCAACCAGTACGAGGGAGATCACAAGAAAAGCAACTTAACACTGGGGCATTTGTCAACTACCCAGGAAATGATGACGTGCAAATTGGCACCCATGCAACAATCCCATCAACATGCACCATCATCATCAAATGCTACCTCATGTCAATTCAATCTTCAACGGTACGATCATCTGGCATTTGTCAAACATAGTTTTCCCGGGATACGATGATCCGCGTGAAAGGGGATTTTTATTTGGCTCAATAGGAATCGGATTAATTCTGACAAGCAACCGTGGAGCACGATCGTGAGTATGATTAGACGAAGAAGGCTATTCAACCTTTTGATCGGGTACAAAGCCTTAATTCAAAGCAACGTTTGCGACAGAATCGACCTCATGTGACAGCCTTCACTTTGCATTTGCACAAACTTTTAGTTGTGGGGTATAAAACTATGACGATGTTGATGGCAATTAACACGTAGTCAGCTAATATCAAGAAGTCAGACGATAAATGATTATCAAGCTAATGTCTCGAATCGTGGCCTGGGTTATTCGAGTAATTAAGTCCGAGGGGTGTCTCTACACCTGGTGCCCTAAAGCCATCTGGTTTGGGAGTCGCTGGCCCAACACTCGTTACATGGGTAACTCAGAGCCTAAGAAAACGAGCATTACAGTAGAGGAGGCCCGAGCAGATTCGAATCGTGGCATGGGCTACTCGAGTAATTAAGCCTAAGGGGTGTCTCTGCATCTGGTGCCCTAAAGCCGTCTGGTTTGGGAGTCACCGGCCTAACACTCGCTACATGGGTAACTCAAGCCTAAGAAAACGAATCTTGCGCAAGGTCAAGCAAAGAATGAATGGGGCAGACCACCAGCTTGTCTCGAACCGTGGCCTTTGTTACTCGAGTAAATAAACCCGAAGGGGTGTCTGTACACCTAATGCCCCAAAACCGTCTGGTTTGGGAGTCATTGGTCCAAAACTCGTTAAATGGGTAACTTTGAATAGCCTAAGAAAACGAGACAAGTGAAGTGGGCTAATAAAGAGAAGATAATACGAAAAAAACTCTCGGCCTTAAACAAGAAGTCATAGAAGAGAAACCCCTACTGAGTGCTGCATCGCACAGTGCATTTGTCATATGACGTCAATCCTGCTAAGAACGTTGTCGAGAATGAAGACAGGATACCTTTGACGAGGGAAGGTAGTTCTTTTGAATTCGACCTTACTCACGTACAATGACCATGAATGCTTGAAGGTGTTCTTACGATTTCATAACTCGTTAAATAGAAAATCATCAACTCACGAGGGATTGAAAATAACCCCCAATCTAGTACATTCACGGTTCACAACTTGCTAGATTGTGCGATCAACAGATATTCAATTTCATGTGCTTTAACTGCATTTTTGTCGAGATTTTAATATCTTTGTGTTGAACTAACACTAACGGCCCGAGCCTTCAAGTTTTGGCATTTGTTAGTCATCTGATATGCAGGATCTTACAGAGCTGTGGATAACTCAGCACGGTCAACATCGCGAGTTTTCGATAGAAATTCTTGGTAACAACACGCGCCAAGGCTGGGGCAGTTAAGAATCGTAAAATGGAAGGAAGCTGAGGCTGCACAGAACATCTCGTCATTGGGCTTCTCCCCAATCCTGACTATCATTGCCTCGACATCCAAATGATCCACGTGCATGAGCATATACAAGGATGATATAATGCGGGACAACAACATATCGGCCATCAGAAATGATCAAAGGGCCAAGGAGCCAACATAGCTGTCGATCATCAGAGAGAGCGAAACAGACTGCCTCAACTCAATGAAATGAAGACGACCAAGAACAGACAGAGTACCAGACCAGGGTTGAAGTCTAGAAACTACACTTCACGACGAGGCGTGATCCAATCAAATGTTGGCAAATAACGACGACTGTCGAATCGTATCATTTGACTGAACAGGGGTCATTTCTATCTAAACATATGTTGTGCACATGCATCTGTCCATAACATATCTGCCAGATCATGCATAACATCTTTTTCATGCATACAGGTACGATCAAAATGAAAATCTTCAGGAAAGTACAAGCACGTCGCTTTCAACCTCACGAATGATCAGACTGTGATGGCTTTTGCGGCATGGTACGTGGACGATGTTGGTGGGAGATCCAGGACATGAGGCCGATCACACATCCCATTTCAAAAAAAAAATCACTCAAAACCAATCAACGACCCCTAGGAAGGGCTGGTATCCAACCAATCAAAGACCCCTGGGAAGGGCTGGTATCCAAACAAGAAGTGAACCTGGGAAGGCATCCAAGCAAACCACAACAAGGTGGTGAACAAGGTGGTGAGCAAACCTGGAAAGGCATCCAAACAAACCACAACAAGGTGGTGAGCAAACCTGGGAAGGCATCCAAGCAAACCACAACAAGGTGGTGGCAAACCTGGGAAGGCATCCAAGCAAACCACAACAAGGTGGTGGGCAAACCTGGGAAGGCATCCAAGCAAACCACAACAAGGTGGTGAGCAAACCTGGGAAGGCATCCAAGCAAATCACAACAAGGTGGTGAGCAAACCTGGGAAGGCATCCAAGCAAACCACAACAAGATGGTGAGCACCCTGGGAAGGGCTGAGATCCAAACAACTAACACCCTGGGAAAGGCTGAGATCCAAACCACTAACACCCTGGGAAGGGCTGAGATCCAAACAACTAACACCCTGGGAAGGGCTGAGATCCAAACAACTAACACCCTGGGAAGGGCTGGTATCCAAACAACTAACACCCTGGGAAGGGTTGAGATCCAAACAACTAACACCCTGGGAAGGGCTGAGATCCAAACCACTAACACCCTGGGAAGGGCTGAGATCCAAACCACTAACCCCTGGGAAGGGTTGGTATCCAAACAATCAATGACCCTGGGAAGGGCTGGTATCCAAGCAAGAAGTGACCCTGGGAAGGCATCCAAGCGAACCACAACAAGGTGGTGAACAACCCTTGGGAGGGGCCAATATCCAAAAAGTGAGCGATCCTTGGGAAGGGCTGAGATCCAAGCAAACCCCGACAAAATGATGACATCTGTAGAACAGTATCAAAAGACTGTACAGGGGTCATTTTTTCATCAAATTTACATGTTGTGTCACATGCATTGAATAGATGATAACTCTGTACGTGATCCATGCAGGTTAGGTGACAAGGTCCTACCCTATCAGAGTCAAAAGCGATGGCTGCCCAAGAACGATGTACGAGGACGAACTCCAAGGATGCCTTTCAAGCTAGTCAGGAGAATAACTTCCTTTGATGACAATACGATGAAATAAGGTGATTACGAGATGGGTGACCGGCGACGAAACCCGGCCCCGACAAGACGATCGACCGGTGACGATAACCGGCGATTACGAGATGGGTGACCGGCGACGAAATCCGGCCCCGACAAGACGATCGACCGGCGACGATAACCGGCGATTACGAGATGGGTGACCGGCGACGAAACCCGACCCCGACGAGACGATCGACCGGCGACGATAACCGGCGATTACGAGATGGGTGACCGGTGACGAAACCCGGCCCCGACGAGACGATCGACCGGCGACGATAACCGGCGATTACGAGATGGGTGATCGGCGACGAAACCCGGCCCCGACGAGAGGATCGACCGGCGACGATAACCGGCGATTACGAGATGGGTGACCGGCGACGAAACCCGGCCCCGACGAGACGATCGACCGGCGACGATAACCGGCGATTACGAGATGGGTGACCAGCGACGAAACCCGGCCCCGACGAGACGATCGACCGGCGACGATAACCAGCGATTACGAGATGGGTGACCGGCGACGAAACCCGGCCCCGACGAGACGATCGACCGACGACGATAACCAGCGATTACGAGATGGGTGACCGGCGACGAAACCCGGCCCCGACCAGACGATCGACCGGCGACGATACCCGGCGGTTACGAGATGGGTGACCGGCGACGATACCTGGCCCCGACAAGACAATCGACCGGCGACGATACCCGGCGGTTACGAGATGGGTGACCGACGACGATACCCGGCCCCGACAAGACAATCGACCGGTGACGATACCCGGCGGTTACGAGATGGGTGACCGGCGACGATACCCGGCCCCGACAAGACAATCAATCGGCGACGAGACCCGGCGATTACGAGACGGTCGATTAGAAGACGAAACCCGACGACTAACAAATGCGGTCAGGGATTGATGCATTAACACCTTTATAAATGTTTTGCATGCTTTATATCTGGCGTCGCATCATAAGTTGTATGTGTTGCATTATCTATGTATTGTCATTCTTGTGCACTATCATTCATGCATCGGGTGTCTATTTCTTTATCATGTTCATTTCATTTAACATTTCATAAACATGATAAAGAGGGGCAGCTGTAGACACCCAAATTTTGCGTTTCCTATACTAACCTTGACAGGAGGGCAAAGTCGTCAAATAAACCCAGCCTACGAGACGGAAGGTAGACATAAGTACGAACACTCAAAGCCACCACGACGACTTGCGATCAAGGCTGACACGACAACGGGCGAAGCAAGCACCCATGAATGATGTGGCACTTTTCCCAGCGGTTCCCGGACTGCAAAATGCAAGCCTTTCAGCGGAAACCAACGGTACGACACGAGAATCGAAGTGAGGTATGGAGAACGAGAAAATCAGCACAGCCAACGGCAGATCAATCCGCGGCCAAGGACGGAACTCGAGACGACACGGGACTCGAGCGGGGGAAAACCAAGGCCAGCCACAGATCAATCTGCGACTGCCTAAGGCAACCCCTTATCAGGTCAGTTTTCATCCAGAAATAGAAGAAGGAGAGGAGGCGGCAGCAGCAGGAAAAACAGAAGAAGAAAACAGCAGAAAAGAAGAGGAAATCAAGAGAGAAAAGAGAGAAAATAGTGAGGAATTGAATCCATTTTGTGAGATTATATATCATATATTATCTACTCTACTCAATATATAAGTTCATACATATTGTGAGGATCATTTGCAAGGTGAAAAACCCTTTGTTATAGCATTATGTTATACCATTTTTGTTAAGCTTTTTGTCATCCGAATTACCTTAAATGTAGTTTTTCTTACATGTTATTGTGGAGCCATGGATTAGGGATTATTAGTGAGGGTCTCATCGGAACGAAATTCCCCCTAATGGCCCGATGATATCCGTTTGATGTAATCTTTAGCTCATTATAATGATATATCGTGCATAGATTGTTTAGATTGCTATTTTAGGATATTGTGGGTGTGTGGTAATTGTGGATGTGAGCCTAGGAACGCATCCCCGTGGTCCAAATCCGATGATGGATAATGTTGATGTATGTAATCCTTTATTGTAAATTATAATCGTCGGGCCTTAAAACGATACCAAGTTAAAAAATCGGGTTTAAGGCCCCCGTAATAGTGAAGCATGTGATTGTGGGCGTTGGGATTATTTGGATGGCTTGCATACCCATGAATAGCCCTAATGCATTTTAATGCTTGATTTGATTTACGACAAAAAATTGATTTCAAAGCTAAATGATGAAGATTTCTATAAAATCAATCAAATTAGGTTATTAGAATCACGAGGCGTAAAAATTGAAAGTGCAAATGAATGTCGATTCCTATTTAACGAGAAAGCTAAAAAATCGTTTTCCAAAACATCACACAAAATGATTTTTATAAATAAGTAACGTTCTATTAAACCGTTGTGCATAGGGTTAAAGAGATTCTAGAAGTTGCCCATCATTTGAGTTACGAAAGCAACGTATAGATCTCGATTCCTATTTTGACGAAGGTTTAGAAAACTCTTGTTTTTTTGCCAAAACGACACCTAATGAAAATCTCATAGCTTTTGACGATTAAAATCAAACCTTTCTCATGAAGCTTTCTCGTATAAGTCGAAGGACATTCTAAAGCACTCCCAAAGCACGATTTTTCTTAAAAAATCCAAAAGATTCTTCATGCAAACTCACCGCGACATTCACATAGGCACACACACACACACGCGCATACACACACATTTCATGAATTAAAGGATAGGAAAGCATCAAGATTGCGGTAACCGTGTTTCACGGAAGTCGGGGGGTGCCTAACACCTTCCCCTCGCTTAAGCAAGCCCCCAAACTCTATGAATCTCGATTTGCAGACCAATTAATTCGGAGTCACATATGAGCCATCGATTTATAAAAAAACGAAAACTCGGATGAGTTGGTACATCCATTTCAAGTATACCAACTGGCGACTCTGATTAATTGGCTCATCATAAAAAACGATCTTTCAAAACCCCGTCGACATTAAATGCCGACCTTTTCCAAAAAATCATCTAATCAAGAGGCTAAAAAATTGGAAAAGGACGAAAAACCTGGCGTCGACAGGCATTAAGCCTATTGGGCGTAAATGGGTCTTTAAGAGAAAGACTGGAGCAGATGGCAATATAGAGACCTATAAGGCCCGACTGGTTGCAAAAGTTTTCAAACAAAGATAAGGAGTTGACTATGATGAAACCTTCTCACCAGTAGCTATGCTCAAGTCTATTCGGATTTTGCTTGCAATTGCAGCTTATTATGACTACGAAATCTGGCAAATGGACGTGGAAACGGCCTTCCTCAATGGAGAGCTTGAGGAGAATGTATATATGATACAACCAGAGGGTTTTTTTTCAACGGTTGGAACAAACCAAGTCTGTAAGCTACAACGATCCATTTATGGGTTGAAGTAAGCTTCTCGAAGGTGGAACATCCGTTTTGATGAGATAATCAAAAGGTTTGATTTTATCAAAAATGAGGATGAGCCATATGTGTACAAGAAGGTTAGTGGGAGCGTTGTATCATTCCTTGTATTATATGTTGATGATATATTACCGATAGGGAATGATGTTCCTATACTACAGTCGATCAAAATTTGGTTATCTAAGCACTTCTCCAGGAAGGACTTGGGTGAGGCATCCTATATTTTGGGGATAAAGATTTATAGAGATAGATCTAAAAGGATGTTGGGCTTGACCCAAGGAAAATACATTGACTCGATGCTAAAGAAGTTTAGCATGGAAGATTCCAAGAGAGGTCTTATACCGATGAGCTATGGAATACATCTCTCCAAGAAACAGGCCCCAAAGACACCTGAGGAGAGAGACCGTATGAGTAAGATTCCTTATGCTTCCGCAATAGGATCTATCATGTATGGTATGATATGTACTAGACCAGATGTTGCTCATGCACTTAGTGTAACGAGTAGATATCAGTCGAATCCAGGAGAAGAGCACTGGAAGGCAGTGAAAAACATCCTAAAGTACTTGAGAAGAACTAAGGATGTATTTCTTGTCTACGATGGGTCTGAATTGAAACTAGAGGGCTATACAGACTCAAGTTTTCAAACGGATCAAGATGACAGTAAATCCATTTCAGGGTATATGTTTACCTTAAACGGTGGCGCGGTGAGTTGGAAGTGTTCCAAGCAGCAAACAGTTGTTGATTCAGTGACAGAGGCAGAGTACATAGCTGCAAGTGAAGCTGCAAAGGAAGCTGTTTGGATGAAGAAGTTCATAACTGAACTTGGAGTAGTTCCTAACATTAAAGGAGTCGTACCTTTATTCTGTGACAACAACGGAGCTGTTGCGCAAGCTAAGGAACCTAGGTCTCATCAGAAATCCAAACACGTGTTGCGGCGGTTTCATTTAATTTGAGAGATCATTGAAAGAGGAGATGTCACCCTGGAGCGTGTGGACTCTCAAGACAACATTGCAGATCCATTTACTAAAGCTTTAACACAATAGCAGTTTGATCGTCACTTAGAGAATATGGGTATTAGATACCATGGCGATTGGCTTTAGTGCAAGAGGGAGATTGAAAGTAATATGCACACAAGCCAATCATATTTGATATGATGTAGCATATACTTTGTAATCTTATTTATTTATTAATAAAAGAATTGATTTTCTTAAAAGACATTTTACATTATCTACATAGTGCTGTTATATTAAATGTGATAAACCCATAGTTTTGAGCAATACTTTTAGAATCATGATGGTGATCATGCTAATGAGATCTAAATTCTAGATAACTCACAAACTAAAATTGTTCCTAATCATTGGATTACTAAAAAAGGGGATTAGTGAATCCGGATAGATTAGTACATACGTTGCTTGCTCTTAGGAAGAGGATGATTGATCTCATAATTATTTGTGTGGAGACACTAAAGCAAGTATGTAGGTGCTTATTGGAGAATAAGTTCACTAACGTGGCTCGCTAAGAAATACCTAATGGAGTTTTACTCGCCTGTCAATAAGAATTCCTTTAGTGATAGTAGTACAAGTGATCCTTGGACTTGAGATCATCATAGTATCTTGTGTATGATGAGTTATACTTTGACATGTCCTTTAAGACCTTTGAGGTATATCGAAGGGTATGATTGGGTATAATGAGTTGTACATGGAGATAGGTGAATGATCAATAAAGAATCTACCACGTTTAGTAAAAGATGTGAATGTCCTATGTGATTCGATAAATGACAACCCAATAGTCCTTGGCCAAGACAGAATGAAATTAGAAAGGAGTTTCTAATTTGCATTATTTAGAGTTGTGCATTTGGGAATCGAAATACATATAATTAAATAAAATAAGACTTGACAGTAAATCCATGTCTTATATTTAATTGGGACATTGTATGGTAGAAGGATTGAATTGTATGGTAACTATTCACTGAAAGGTTCTTTTGTGATTAATGTTGAAATCTATATTATCTAAAAAGTCGTTGATCGCTAAGGGGCTTACCCTTATTGTAAAATAAATATTATTTATTTAAACGAATTAAATAGTTTAATTTATTTATTTAAATAAGATTAGAATTGTTCTAATTGATTTATTTACAACCGGTTTAATATGGAGAACCTAAAGGGTCATACCGCAAAAGGAAAATATTTATTTAAGAAGTAAATGGCATAATCGTAATAATAAGTTAAGTGTATTTAATTTAATTTATGGATATAGAATAAATTAAATAGCTTAATATTTATTATTTAATATTTTAGAAATATTAAATATAAATTAATAAGAGGAGTCTTATTATTATTACTATTACTATTATTTAATTCCTAATATGGATTGGGAATTAATTAATAGAAATACTCTCTCATGAATTCCTAATTGAATTAGGAGGATAATTAATTAAAGGAGTTTAATTATAATAGAAACCCTAATCCTAAATAATTTAGGGAAGGGTTATTCCTACATCTATAAATAAGAGGAGTCTTATCATAGATTAGGGTTACATACTCTTGCATTAGATTGTGAAGAGTACTTGCAATTTTTATAGAGATAGAAACTAGGGTTTTGTCAACACCCAACTTCTTGAATACCTATTCTTCCTTGGTGGATCACCTCTAGAGGCCAAACACTTGGGTGGATAACGTTGATCAAAGGAAGGAATCTCATCGGTGGAATTCAAAGAGAACGCGAAGGAATTGGAGGTAAACTTGTACCCGAGGAAGCACGGTTCTACGAGGGTATAATTTTTATCTCTATCTCTTTTGTTTATATCGTTAATTGAGAACATAGATTGATCATGGTGATGGTTTGTATAAAATTTTAAAAATCTGATTTTATCGCCCTTCCGCTATATTTATGTAATTTGATTGCATGTTCGCGTAATATACAAACCTAACAATCTATTCACCCTCCTTCTAAATCTCTGAGTGCCTTTGGGAAACAACAGTAACTTATGTAAAGATACTGCATATGACACCATAAGTGATTTGTAAATGAAAGTCATAACTACAATCATCATGAAGAAGAAGATAAATTTTGGAGCTGTGTTACTTGATTGGTTAGCCAAATGGCTAGAGGAGGTAGAGAAGGAGAAGACTTCGGATAAACATATTCTAAAAGTTTTATACGAAAGATTTTTAAGCATCATACTGAAAAAGAAGTTGAAAAGTAAGATATGGGATGATGACGGAGAAACCCTTAATGTCAACAAAGTTATGTCCCAAAAACTATTTGAAAATTAGAAGAAGAATCCCATGAAAAATAAGAGGTCACAGTTGTCTGGTAGTAGCAGCAAGGAAGTTGCAAGATCGGGAAATAGGAGAGCTAGTATGATGAAGGAAGAATCATCACAAGAATCCAATGATTCCCAGTCCCCTATTTCTACCCCCGTGAAACCATCAAAGAAAAAATTAAAGATTGATAAAGTATCACCGAAGGTCTCTCTAAAAAGTCCCTATATCTCTAAAAAGAAGATAAAAGTAGAAGAAGAATATACAACACCTGTCTCTGAGCTCGCTAGGAGGAGACAGAGTATAAGGCTACATCAAATGAAGAAAGTCCATATTCACAAAAATGAAGAGGAAAAGGCCATGAAGGTCAGTGTACCTATGCCACAAGAAGTGTCTGAAGAAAAGGCTATGAAGGCTGATGAGCCAGAGCCAGTGAAAGAAGATAAAGTTAGTTCAACTGAGAAGGCGTTGGAACCTGAGTTAGAAGAAAAGGGAGAAGAAATCATGGCTGAGACTGATGTTGAGTCGAAGCTCAAAGAAATTACTGCAAATGAAGAAAGGATGGAGGAAATAACTGATGTTCAAGAGCCAAATAAGTCATAGAAGAATCGGCTATGAAGGAACCCAGTCCTAAATCAAAGAAAGACAAGAAATTAGAGAAGAAAAGTAATAGAAGAAAGAGGGAAATCAGGAGAAGAATTATATTTGAAGGAGTTGAAGTCCCTAATGCATCGTTGCCTGAAAGATGGACGATGATTGGCAATGAGAAGGTGAGTAGTTACAATAACTCTAGAGGAACTGTTCAACTGTTATGATAACCTGGAAATGGATAAAAGCACTACTGTGTATTATCATGAAGGCACTTAGCTACTGAAAGTAGTATGCACACAAGCCAATCATATTTGATATGATATAGCATATACTTTGTAATCTTATTCATTTATTAATAAAAGAAATTGATTTTCTTAAAAAGCATTTTATATTATCTACATAGTGTTGCTATATTAAATGTGATAAACCCATAGTTTTGAGCAATGCTTTTAAAATCATGATGGTGATCATGCTAATGAGATCTAAATTCAAGATAGCTCACAAACTAAAATCGTTCCTAATCGATGGATTACTAAAAAGGGGATTAGTGAATCCGGATAGATTAGTACATACATTGCTTGCTCTTATGAAGAGGATGATTGATCTCATAATCATTTGTGTGGAGACACTAAAGCAAGTATGTAGGTGCTTATTAGAGAATATGTTCACTGAACGTGGCTCGCTAAGGAATACCTAATGGAGTTTTAGTTGCCTGTCAATAGGAATTCCTCTAGTGATAGTAGTACAAGTGATCCTTGGACTTGAGATCATCATAGTATCTTGTGTATGATGAGTTATACTTTGACATGTCCCTTAAGACCTTTAGAGTATATCAAAGGTATGATTGGGTATAATAAGTTATACATGGAAATAGGTGAATGATCAACAAAGAATCTACCACTTCTAGTAAAAGGAGAGAATGTCCTGTGTGATTCGATAAATGACGACTCAGAAGTCTTTGGCCAAAGCAGAATGAAATTAGAAAGGAGTTTCTAATTTGTATTAATCAGAGTTGTGCATTTGAGAATCGAAATACATATAATTAAATAAAATAAGACTTGACAGTAATTCCATGTCTTATATTTAATTGGGACATTGTATGGTAGAACGATTGAATTGTACGGTAACTATTCACTGAAAGGTTCTTTTGTGATTAATGTTGAAATCTATATTATCTGGAAAGTCGTTGATCGCTAAGGGGCTTACCCTTATTGTAGCATAAATATTATTTATTTAAATGAATTAAATAGTTTAATTTATTTATTTAAATAAGATTAGAATTGTTCTAATTGATTTATTCACAACCGGTTTAATATGGAGAACCTAAAGGGTCACACCGCAAAAGGAAAATATTTATTTAAGAAGTAAATGGCATAATCGTAATAATAAGTTGAGTGTATTTAATTTAATCTATGGAGATAGAATAAATTAAATAGCTTAATATTTATTATTTAATATTTGGAAATATTAAATATAAATTAATAAGAGGAGTCTTATTATTATTATTACTATTACTATTATTTAATTCCTAATAGGGATTGGGAATTAATTAATAGAAGTATTCTCTCATAAATTCCTAATTGGATTAGGAGTTTAATTAATTAAAGGAGTTTAATTAAAATAAAAACCCTAATCCTAAATAGTTTAGGAGGGTTCCCTATATCTATAAATAAGAGGAGTCTTATCATGATTTGGGGTTAGACAGTTACACACTCTTCCATATGAATTGGAGAGAGAGAGTACTTGCAATTTCTATAGAGATAGAAACTAGGGTTTTGCCAACACCCATCTTCTTGAACAACTATTATTCCTTGGTGGATCACCTCTAGAGGCCAAACACTTGGGTGGCTAACGTTGATCAAAAGAAGGAATTTAATCGGTGGAATTCAAGGAGAACGCGAAGGATTTGGAGGTGAACTCGTACCTGTGGAAGCATGGTTCTACAAGGGTATGATTCTCATACTTTATCTCTTTCGTTTAATTGATAATTGAGCACATGGATGATCATGGTGATGGTTTGTATGAAAAATTTTAAAATCCGTTTATTGCGCTTCCGCACTATTTATGTAATTTGATTGCATGTTCGCGCTATATACAAACCTAACAGTGGTATCAGAGCCTAACCTTGTGCTAATTATCGATTATGTTTATTCCATGTGTGTATGATATGCGATTGGATCGAATTTTTGGGCAGAACCTGTTTTTCCCGAAATCTGCTACGCAGCGCAGCTGCGCCGGCTCCAGTTCATTCTGGAGCGCAGCTGCGCCCAAACCCAGAAAAACGTTTCCTGGGGTGCAGCGCAGCTGCGCCGGTTCTCAGTTCATTCTGGGCGCAGTTGCGCCGGAAGGCAGAATCCGAAAAATAATTTATTCTTCAATTAAAATAAATGGTTTATTTAATTGATATAAATTTAGAATAAAGGAGTTTATTCACATATGGAATAGGATTTCATGTTTCCTAGAATAAAGGAGTTTATTCACATATGAAATAGGATTCCATGTTTCCTAGAATAAAGGAGTTTATTCACATATGGAATAGATTTCTATGTTTCCTTAAAAATAAAGATGTTTATTTTGATAAGGAATATGATTCAACATATTTTATTTTCCAAGCAATTTTAAGTTAAAAAAAAATAAAGGAGTTTATTTTGAACATGAAATTGGTTTCCATGTTAATTAAAATAAAGGAGTTTATTTTGATTTGGAATTTGATTAAAAATAAAAGAGTTTATTTTTATTCAAAATTGGTTAAAATAAAATAAATAAGTTTATTATGATTTAAATTTCGATTAGAATAAAGGAGTTTATTTTATTTCAAAATTGGAATTCTAGTAAACTTTTAATTGCCCATTAATTGATATCAATGCATATATGGAATGGTTTTATTATTCATGAGATGAATGTTATTTATTGATACATATAGAGATATGTATGATAATAAATAGGGATTGATTATGGACTACTGACCAATGTGTGATTGGATTTATTTTAGTGGATGCTTGAATGAATGGGTTTTTATAAATGGGGTCTGCGTACCTCGTCTTCTCTAATTTTTCTTAATGTAAATTCTATCTCCCTCCTATGTACTTCCCCTTGACTGCTGATCAAGATTTCTATTTATTGTAGATAGTTTATGTAATAGGTTTAGTTAGAATTACTTGAAGAATTGGAGACAAAGGAGCAATGAGCGCTTGAAGACCCGTTTGTAATGGAGCCCGGGTTTAAATGTAATAGTTATATTTAAATTTTGTTCTTGCACCCTAGGTTTGACCTTTTGGTTCACTTGGTGGCTCTAGTGAACCAAACTAGAATAAAAGTCCATAATCAATCCGGGTAGAATATAGTATTCTATATGTGCATGCTTACTATGTATATATTATATATTATACAACATGTTTCGCATGTTAAATAATATGACGCGTATTTTATATATATGTGCATGCGCGCTAAACAAGATGAGACAAATAATAACAAACCCTTCAAAGAAATTATATTAAGTCCTAAGCGTTCAAAGATATTTGGAATATCGAACATCGCCTTCTAGCATGGTAAAGCGATAGAGTATTAAATATTTAATATGAGTTTGTTGTGTCACACAAGGCAAGTATTAAATATTTAAGATGTTGCTTTATCATATTTGATGCTTATACATAGACTGAACGATGTTATTTTGTTGTGTCACACAAGGACAGTATTTTTCTTTCGAATATATGGAAGTGTTAGGTTGGACTTAACTTGGATAATTTTGATTCGGATGTATCACACTTGATCAAAATAATCTAAGAGGCAAATTAAAAGGAGTTACATAGTGATGTAATTGACAATAGTTGTCTACCTATTTATTTATATATCGTTTGTTGTGTCACACAAGGCTATATACATTTGAAATGGGATCCTTATTCTCACTAGCAAATCTTTAATTAGATTTGTCGAACTGTATATTGAGGGTAATATAGTTTGATGAAAATAGTGGGAGATACCAATTTAAAATAAAGACCTAATTTATTTTGGTAATTAATTAAATGAATGTATGCTAAAATGTTGTTAAATTATAAATTCATTTATGAAATTTTACAATGTCTAATTCACTATCACTGCGGAGCATATTAGATGCTAATTAACTGGACCGAATTACACGGACTAGTTAAGGAATTTGAGAATAGTTCTCAAGGCTGAAAAGCTATCTTATGTCCTTAATACGCTTATCCCTGCAATGGTTGCAGACAATGCCTCTGAGGAAGAGATTGCTACTTTTAAAAAGTGGCAAGATGATGCACAGTTGGCTCAATGCATCATGCTCGCATCCATGAGTAACGAGCTTCAGCGTCAACATGAAACTATGGATGCTCCTACTGTACTCCGGCACCTTCAAGGAGTTGAATGGTGAGGAAAGTAGGACTATTAGATATAAGATATCTAAGGAGCTTTTCCAATCTAGAATGACCGATGGCACTACAGTACAGACATATGTCCTAAAATGATCAATCTGATTGAACAATTGAGATAACTGGATTTTAATGGATGGAGAGTTGATCCAAGATTTGATCTTGCAATCACTTCCGGACTCTTTCTCACAAATTGTTGTAAATTTTCACATGAACAAGCTATATGTCAGCCTGCCTTAGTTGATTAAACATGTTAAAAACTGTAAAGAGTCACTTTCCAACCAAGAAAGACCAAGTCTTAATGGTAAATGATTCTTCCAGGAAGCGGAAGAGGGTCAAAGGATCTTCTTAAAAGAATGGAAAGGGAAAAACAAAGGACAATAAGAACAAGACTGATGCAGATAGCAAAGGAGTTTGCTTCCACTGCAATAAGCCTAGATACTAGAAAGGAAACTGTAAGGAGAATCTTACAGAGGCTAACCAGAAGAAGCTTAGTCAGGCTTCGGTTACAGATATAAGTTTGTTCATGATTAAAAATAAATCTTTCTGTAAGTCAAGGTTCTACTTGGGTATTGGATACCGGCTGTAGTTCTCACGTATGCAATCCAATGCAGAGACTAAGCAGAAGTAGAAAGCTAAACAAAGAGTAAGCAATCTTATGTGTGGGAATGGAGCAAAGGTTGCTACATTAATCATAGGAACTTATAGTTTAGCATTGCCTACGGGCAAGTCTATTGAGTTAATAAGTTGTTATTATGTTTCAGTTCACATTAAAAATATTAAAACTTTCGTTGTTGGACAAGGAAGGTTCTGGTATTATATTTAAGAACAATTGTTGTTCTATTTATAATGATAATATTTTGTTTGAAACTAGAAGATTACTTGATAGACTTTGTATACTTGACTTACATGAAAAATATTTTGAAAATTGAATAAACTAATAAAAGAAAAGGAGATGGTCATTCAAAGAGTTGAATGTGTGTATTTGATGAAATACAAGTCTGAATTATTTGAAAGGTTCAAAGAATTCATAAGTGAAATAAATTGACAAAGTATTAAGATTCTTTGATCAGATCGAGGAAAGAATACTTGTGCAATGAGTTTCTAGATCATCTCAAATGGTATTTTCTCATAATGGACACCTCTTGATACGCAATAATTGATTGGTGTATCTAAAAAGAGAAAATGTACCTTGTTGGACATGGTGCAGTCCATGATGATTTTTACCGACATTCTAGTATCCATCTGGGGTTATGCCCTAGAAACGGCTGCATATCTACAAAATAAGGTAACCTCAAAAATCCGAGCCCAAGACTCCATAAAGGTTATGGATAGGAAGGATTCCTACTCTTAAGTTGTTAAGATAAAGGGTTGTCCAGCTTATGTGAAAAAGGTTTCAAAGATAAGTTTGGGACAAGATCTGACAAGTGCAGATTTGTGGGATATCCTAAAGAAAGTTTAGGGTATTATTACTATAATCCTACACGCTGCCTTCTTAGATAAAGGTGTTTATCATTGAAGGAGCTAGTGGGAGGGTAATAGATCTTGAAGGAGTTCAAGAACCACAAAGCACTTTAAGTCGAACCGAGGAACCTGTAGATAGACCTATTGTACCACAACCGAATCGTAAATCTGGAAGAGTACCGAAGATACCTGGGAGGTATGGATTCATCATAGAGGATGATGATGAGGTATGCATCATAGAGGATGATGATTCAGTTATATACGATGAGGCTATGAGTAGAAGACACTCAGAGAAATGGCAGATGGCCATGAAATCCGAAATGAACTCCATGTATGAGAACCAAGTATTGACTCTGGTTACTCCACAAAAGGGCATAGTGCCTAGAGTGTAAATATGGGTCTTTAAGACAAAGACTGGGACAAATGGCAAGGTGGAGACCTATAAGACCAGACCTGTTTAAAAGGTTTTTCAAGTCAAGGAGTTGACTGTGATAAAAACCTTATTACCGGGTAATGCTCAAGTTCATTTAGATTTTGCTTGTGATTGCAGCTTATTACGAAATCTGGCAAAATGGATGTGGAGACGTCCTTCCTCAATGAAGACTTGAGGAGAATGTATGTATGATACAGCCAGAGGAATTTGTTTCAAAGGTTGAAGCAAATCGTGTTTTAAGCTACAATGATCCATTTATGGATTGAAGCAAGCTTCTCAAAGATGGAACATTCGTTTTGATGAGACAATCAAAAGAGTTTGATTTTATCAAAAACGAGAATGAACCTAGTGTGCACAAAGGTCAGTGGGAGCACTGTGACATTCCTAGTATTATATATTGATATATTACTAATAAGAAATGACACACCAATGCTACAATCAGTAAAGATAAAATTATCTAAACATTCCTCCATGAATAACTTGGGAGGAGCATCCTATAAATTGGGGATATAAATCTATATAGATAGATTTAAAAGGATGTTCGGCTTGACCCAAGGAACGTATATTCATTTGATGCTAAAGGCGTTTAACATGGTAAACTCCAAGAGATGTCTCATGATGATGAGCCATGGAGTGTATCTCTCTAAAATTATCCCCAATTGAAAGAGAGATCGCATGCGTTACTATCATGAATGCAATGAATATACTAGGCCTGATGTTGATCAGTCATATTCTAGAGAAGATCACTGTAAGACAGTGAAAAACATCTTTAAGTACCTAACCAGTATTGAGGATGTGATCATAATTAATGGTGAGTCTGAATTAAAACTAGAGGGCTAAACAGACTCAAGTTTTTCAGACTGACCAAGACGATAACAAATCCACTTTAAGGTAAATCGTTACCTTGAAAGGTGGTGCAGTGAATTGGAAAGGTTCCAAACAACAAAGAGTTGTTGGTTTAGTGACAAAGACAAAGTATATAGCTGTAAATGAAGCTGCAAGTTGATTGTTTGGATGAAAAGTTCATTACAGAACTAGGAATAGTTCCTAAGTCTCATCTTGGATTCAAACATGTATTGCGGCACTTTCATTTGATTAGTGGAATCATTAAAAGAGGATAAGTCACTATAGAGATAGTGGACTCTCAAGAATAACATTGCATATCCATTTACTGAAGCTTTATCCAAACAGCAGGATGATTGTCACTTAGAGAAGAAGGGTATTAAATACCATGACGATTGGCTTTAGTGCAAGTGGGAGATTGAAAGTAGTATGCACACAAGCCAATCATATTTGATATGATAGCATATACTTTGTAATCTTATTCATTTATTAATAAAAGAAATTGATTTTCTTAAAAGGCATTTTATATTATCTACATAGTGCTGTTATATTAAATGTGATAAACCCATAGTTTTGAGCAATGCTTTTAGAATCATGATGGTGATCATGCTAATGAGATCTAAATTCAAGATAGCTCACAAACTAAAATCGTTCCTAATCGATGGATTACTAAAAAGGGGATTAGTGAATCCGGATAGATTAGTACATACATTGCTTGCTCTTATGAAGAGGATGATTGATCTCATAATCATTTGTGTGGAGACACTAAAGCAAGTATGTAGGTGCTTATTAGAGAATATGTTCACTGAACGTGGCTCGCTAAGGAATACCTAATGGAGTTTTAGTTGCCTGTCAATAGGAATTCCTCTAGTGATAGTAGTACAAGTGATCCTTGGACTTGAGATCATCATAGTATCTTGTGTATGATGAGTTATACTTTGACATGTCCCTTAAGACTTTTAGGGTATATCAAAGGGTATGATTGGGTATAATAAGTTATACATGAAGATAGGTGAATGATCAACAAAGAATCTACCACTTCTAGTAAAAGGAGAGAATGTCCTATGTGATTCGATAAATGACGACTCAGAAGTCTTTGGCCAAAGCAGAATGAAATTAGAAAGGAGTTTCTAATTTACATTAATCAGAGTTGTGCATTTGAGAATCGAAATACATATAATTAAATAAAATAAGACTTGACAGTAATTTCATGTCTTATATTTAATTGGGACATTGTATGGTAGAAGGATTGAATTGTACGGTAACTATTCACTGAAAGGTTCTTTTGTGATTAATGTTGAAATCTATATTATCTGGAAAGTCGTTGATCGCTAAGGGGGCTTACCCTTATTGTAGAATAAATATTATTTATTTAAATGAATTAAATAGTTTAATTTATTTATTTAAATAAGATTAGAATTGTTCTAATTGATTTATTCACAACTGGTTTAATATGGGGAACCTAAAGGGTCACACCGCAAAAGAAAAATATTTATTTAAGAAGTAAATGGCATAATCGTAATAATAAGTTGAGTGTATTTAATTTAATCTATGGAGATAGAATAAATTAAATAGCTTAATATTTATTATTTAATATTTTGGAAATATTAAATATAAATTAATAAGAGGAGTCTTATTATTATTATTACTATTACTATTATTTAATTCCTAATAGGGATTGGGAATTAATTAATAGAAGTATTCTCTCATAAATTCCTAAGTGGATTAGGAGTTTAATTAATTAAAGGAGTTTAATTAAAATAAAAACCCTAATCCTAAATAGTTTAGGAGGGTTCCCTATATCTATAAGTAAGAGGAGTCTTATCATGATTTGGGGTTAGACAGTTACACACTCTTCCATATGAATTGGAGAGAGAGAGTACTTGCAATTTCTATAGAGATAGAAACTAGGGTTTTGCCAACACCCATCTTCTTGAACAACTATTATTCCTTGGTGGATCACCTCTAGAGGCCAAACACTTGGGTGGCTAACGTTGATCAAAGGAAGGAATTTAATCGGTGGAATTCAAGGAGAACGCGAAGGATTTGGAGGTGAACTCGTACCTGTGGAAGCATAGTTCTACAAGGGTATGATTCTCATACTTTATCTCTTTCATTTAATTGATAATTGAGCACATGGATGATCATGGTGATGGTTTGTATGAAAAATTTTAAAATCCGTTTTATTGCGCTTTCGCACTATTTATGTAATTTGATTGCATGTTCGCGCTATATACAAACCTAACAGCTACAATATTTTCTTCCATGGATGCCATTGCAAAAAGCTGTATTAATAGGAGATCATAGTTTCATTCGATGGTGCTACTCCAAGTTTCAAAATCTAAAATTGATCTAACAGAACTTCCCAAGAGTTCAATCATATCCAACAAGGCTGATCAAGAACTCTCGATATTTCAAAGTCTACCGATATACTGAAAGAAGTAAAGTTTTCTCCAACCAGCCCAAACACTCAAACCAGCAAGCAATCCTCACCCCAAATCCCTCAGACACCACATGAAATTCCAACTCCATCCCATAATGACTTCTTTAATATAATCACCGCTCTTGATAACATCTACAAGAGTGAAAAACCTAATCCACCTATCCAAATTTTTGAAGACCCTACCATTGATCAAGAGTTGCTTTAAAACTCTGAAGGTTTGTTTAACAAGATTTCCTCACTTACTGCTAAAGCAAAGAATATCCCTAAAAGAGAAGGGAATGAATTCTATAGGAAGTTGCAAGCATCATTCATAATATGTCTCTAAAGCTTCATCAAAGAGATCAGATATATCTGAAATCTATAGAGCATCAAAAGACAGAAGCACTGTACTTGCAGAAGAAAAATGAAAAATCCATTCTATCTCTCTCAAAGAATGTAATCAATTTCACCCTGTCCCTCTCATAGAACTTCGAACTCAGTCAGCAAGAGATAAAGATAGAAGTTAAAAGCTCCTCATACCTGATTGAACAACTCATTACCCATATCCAATACCTCTCTCAATTGATTGATGACAAAAAGGGGGAGAAGAAGTGGAGAAGAGCTAGATTCAGGAAAATAGAGGATAGAAAGCAGAAGCTGTCAAAGAAAAGCAAGGAGCCAATGACTGAGGGGGAGCTAGAAGAAGACAAGGAGAAGGAGGTTGATGCTGAGGGGGAGTAGGAATCGGAGCAGGAGCAAGAACCAGAATAAGAAGGAGATGCTAAGCAGCAGGAAGAGGAATAAGTAAAGTAGCAGGTGAACGTAAGCAGCAGCAACAGAAAGAGCAAGAAGAAGAAGGACGAGGAAAGGTCGAAGAAGAAGATGTCGAGGATTGAAGCATCAACAAAAAAGGGAGGTATATTTGGAAGCAAGGAGAAGTTTTAACTATTATATTTGTGGTGTTAGACTTTAATTATTTTTGAACTATGGGGGATGAATGCTTTAAGACCTTTGGTATATTTGTTTTAATGGATAAATGCCTATGTTGAATGCACATCATTATATTCATATCTGTTGGTTTAGCAATACAGTAACTTACTGTATCTTAAGTCACATTCATACTCATGCATCTGCATTTTACTAAATTGGTTGAATGATATGCTATAGTAGTTTTGTCATCATCAAATAGGGGGAGATTGTTGGAGTCTGTTTAATTTGATGATAATGACTGTTGTGATTATGTATATCTACGTGCTTGTATGACTGTGTGATTATATGAGTATGTGATGATAAGTGTGAGTTGTTGAAAAATATATGTGATCTGTTTGTAAGATTTGTTTATGTAACTAAATGCTAAATATTGAGAGTTGTATACTTATAGTTGATTAATGTTGTTTGATGATAACTGCTTTATGTAATGATTAATCAAAGATTAAAGTATATTTAAGCTTTGTAAAGTCCTTATAAAAAGAAATACTTTTACAAGGACTTCGAAATAAAAGATCAAGGTTGTTAAGTTGATCCTATCATAAAGTTACTCTGCACGTTCGTAATGTAAGCAGAGTAAACTAAGCATTCAGAAAACAAAATGATAAATGTATATTTGTATAAGTAAGTTTTGTAAAGTCCTTTAATGAAGTATATGTACAAGGACTTATATTAGAAAGATCAAAATGTTAAGTTGATCTTACTAGACAAATCTGATGTATAGTTAATAGGAATTCCTTGATCTTAAAGTGCTCTACCAGTTCGTAAGCACAAGATAGATCGCAGAGTTAACTCCTGCTTGTAGCACATCAGATGGATAGTAGAGTAGTCGAACAAATTGTAGAGTTCAGTTCAATTCACAAGAAAGATGGATCGCAAAGCTTTTACCTCAAAGTAATGACAAATCTTCAAAGTAATCAGATGATCACCAAGTCAGCTTCAAAATTGTCGAATAGATCTTAGAGCTATCAATAAAATATTAGGGTCAAGAGAAGACGACAAGGTCTGCTCAAAAGGTCGTAAGGCTAATCGTCGAGCTAAGCAAAAAGCTAATAGTAAAGCTTCATCTCATATATCATGAAGATGAGTTGAAGATCGGTCAATAGGAAGCTGATCACAAAAGGATATACTTTAAAAATGATTAAGTATAGTACTAATCATAAGGAATCTGTGGAATATATCTACAAAGGCTAAATTGCAAAATTACTCTATCTGGTCATAAAGAATAAGTCAGTTTGTAGAGTAACCAAGATTTCGTATAGCAACAACTGGTATTATAAAGCAACAAGAGACAGACCAGATCGTAGAGCTGTCCTCGGCATCGTAGAGCTGCTAAAGCATTCAGAGAATAAAGAGAAGTCTGCAAGTCTGCCCAAGCATCATGAAGTACCCATTTGTAGAGTAGACAATAGAGCAGATAGTGAAAGTAGTATGCACACAAGCCAATCATATTTGATATGATGTAGCATATACTTTGTAATCTTATTCATTTATTAATAAAAGAATTGATTTTCTTAAAAGGCATTTTATATTATCTACATAGTGTTGTTTTATTAAATATGATAAACCCATAGTTTTGAGCAATGCTTTTAGAATCATGATGGTGATCATGCTAATGAGATCTAAATTCTAGATAGCTCACAAACTAAAATAGTTTCTAATCGTTGGATTACTAAAAAGGGGATTAGTGAATCCAGATAGATTAGTACATACGTTGCTTGCTCTTAAGAAGAGGATGATTGATCTCATAATCATTTGTGTGGAGACACTAAAGCAAGTATGTATGTGCTTATTGGAGAATAAGCTCACTGAACGTGGCTCGCTAAAGAATACCTAATGGAGTTTTACTCGCCTGTCAATAGGAATTCCTCTAGTGATAGTAGTACAAGTGATCCATGGACTTGAGATCATCATAGTATCTTGTGTATGGTGAGTTATACTTTGACATGTCCCTTAAGACCTTTAGGGTATATCAAAGGGTATGATTGGGTATAATAAATTATACATGGAGATAATTGAATGATCAACAAAGAATCTACCTCGTCTAGTAAAAGATGTGAATGTCCTATGTGATTCGATAAATGACAACTCAGTAGTCCTTGGCCAAGGCAGAATGAAATTAGAAAAGAGTTTCTAATTTGCATTATTTAGAGTTGTGCATTTGGGAATCGAAATACATATAATTAAATTAAATAAGACTTGACAGTAAATCCATGTCTTATATTTAATTGGGACATTGTATGGTCGAAGGATTGAATTGTACTGTAACTATTCACTGAAAGGTTCTTTTGTGATTGATGTTGAAATCTATATTATCTGGAAAGTCGTTGATCGCTAAGGGGGCTTACCCTTATTGTAGAATAAATATTATTTATTTAAATGAATTAAATAGTTTAATTTATTTATTTAAATAATTTTATAATTGTTCTAATTGATTTATTCACAACCGGCTTAATATGGAGAACCTAAAGGGTCACACCGCAAAAGGAAAATATTTATTTAAGAAGTAAATGGCATAATTGTAATAATAAGTTAAGTGTATTTAATTTAATCTATAGATATAGAATAAATTAAATTGCTTAATATTTATTATTTAATATTTTGGAGATATTAAATATAAATTAATAAGAGGAGTCTTATTATTATTATTATTACTATTACTATTATTTAATTCCTAATAGGGATTGGGAATTAATTAATAGAAGTTCTCTCCCATGAATTCCTAATTGGATTAGGAGCATAATTAATTAAAGGAGTTTAATTATAATAGAAACCCTAATACTAAATAGTTTAGGGAAGGGTTATTCCTACATCTATAAATAAGAGGAGTCTTATCATAGATTAGGGTTACACACTCTTGCATTAGATTGTGGAGAGTACTTACAATTTCTATAGAGATAGAAACTAGGGTTTTGCCAATACCCAACTTCTTGAATACCTATTCTTCCTTGGTGGATCACCTCTAGAGGCCAAACACTTGGGTGGCTAACGTTGATCAAAGGAAGGAACCTCAACGGTGGAATTCGAGGAGAACACGAAGGACTAGGAGTTGAACTTGTACCCGAGGAAGCTTTGATCTACGAGGGTATAATTCTTATTCTCTTTCTCTTTCGTTTATATCGTTAATTGAGCACATAGATTGATCATGGTGATGATTTGTATAAAATTTTAAAATCTGATTTTATCGCGCTTCTGCTCTATTTATGTAATTTGATTGCATGCTTGCGTAATATATAAACCTAACAGATAGTAGAATAGAAGTAAAGCCATAATCGTAAAGCAAGATGCAAAGCTCAACTTTACGATTTTTATGAGTCTACTATCAACAAAGTTCGTAAAGCACAGTCACGTCTGGCAAAGAAGACTAACAAATGGAATGATGCCAAATTGAAGGTCTCGAGGCATCCAACAGTGTATCCTTGAACAAGATCAAAGATCAGACCGTTGTGTCTAACAACTAGTTTGATTGAAAGAGACATCTGCCAGATGGTAGACAAAGTTGCAGTCTGATGTGACAAGACAAAAAGCAACCTGACACAAATCTTAAAAAGTCAACATCAAGGATACTGAGATATCTATGTCATAAATGCCCCAACAGACACTTTGCAACAGGAAGTCTTTTGAAAGACTATAAATAACTTCTAGAATTCAAATTCAAGGTGAGTTGTCGCACCAAATAAAAGAGCTGTAACACAAAATGAAAAATCGGGATTGCTGGCCCAAGTGCAAAAGCAAGTGTGACAGAATGCACAAGAACTAAAGCTGTAATGCCAAGAAGAGTGCAGAAATGAGTTGTAGAGCTCGACAATGCTAACAAAAAGAATCAAAATGCTGAAGAGCAAGGAGCAAAGAGCCAAGAGACAAAGAGCCAAGAAATGAAGAGCCAAATAGCACAGAGCCAAAGAACTGGAGAGCCGAAGAGCCGAAGTGCCAAGATGATGAGAACTTGGCAGAGTTAAGAGTCGAAGTGCCAAGATGTCAAGAAGTTAATAAAGGTGAAGTAAGAGTGGCAGATCAGAAGAACCACTCTACAATTCACAAAGAACACTTAGAATTGAAGAGATGAAGACGTAGAATAATTGTATTCTATAATTCAACAAGTGTTTAAAGCTGCTAAGTACAAGAAGATGTTAAGCTGAACTGCAAAGGTTAGCAGCACTTCGAGGATGATCATGAGTAGCTGCTGAAAACCAAAAAAAGTCAAGCATCAACGTTAAAGATCAGCAGCACCCAGAAGATGATCACAACCAAGTTGCTAAGTACTAGAAGATGAAAGAGCTTAAACGCCATCTTAGCAGCACATCTAACAACTCTCAACTACAACAATCAATCATTAGAGGACTGAGTGTCTTGGTCTTAGTGACCAAACTTCCAAGTCTGTGTAACTTGAAGGAATCCTAAGGATTCAGAGGTCTGAGTGACCTGGTCTTAGTGACCGAACTGAGGTCTGAGTGACCTAGTCTTAGTGACCGAATTGCCAAGTTGAAGAAATATGAAGAGGTCTAATTGTCTTGGTCTAAGTAACCGAATTATCGAGACTAAGTGACTTGAAAGAACCTTAGTGGTTCAGTTCTAAATGGTCTCAGTGACCTTATCCTTAGTGGATATCCTGCTCGTTGGAGTGGAAGAGTGGATATCTCAGTGACCTTATCTCTGAACCACTTAAAATATCTTGTGTCATTTACTTTATGTCATTTCCATTCTATCTTTATATATTGTTATATATGCTATATATGTTTGTTTGCCTAAATCTATGCTAGCATAACACGCAAGTATACGTGATCAAATATATAGTATAGAGCAAATTAGGTGTCAATCCCACGGAGAAAAACTGTATTTTATACTAACTACTACCAATTTCGTATTAACTCGATTTTATTAAACAATTGATTTGTAATTTATGAATTTAATGAAAATAAAAAATTAATTAACTAATGCTAATTACCACAAGATTGAAAACAGATATGAAAGCTTAAGATTACAATTTCACTTATTGTTTCACTTAGATCAACACACTTTCTGTTAAGTTACACTAACTATTCCGGATTGTTAATCGAGAACTCATTAATATTTATGACCATCTGTAACGAATGCGATTTTTGTGAATAAATAAAAATATTTATTGTGTTATATAAATATTTTTGTTAATTTATTTATTGAGTAAAATAAATAATTTATAAAGTTATTGTGGAATAGTTCATGTCAAGTGTAATTATGTTAAATATTATTTAAATGTGATTTGATGTAATTATTCTAATTTAATAATTAAATTAGATGATTACTGATTTATTTGAATAAAATGATTTATTGAATTATTTGGATTAATTTATAGATGGCCAAATAAAAATTATAATTAAATTTATATTGTTACAATTTAATTGATTAAAGTGTGACAATTGAAGCATATCATATAATAAGTATTAAAATAATTAAAAGAAGATTAATTTATTTTTACCAAACAAAGCCTTGTGGCTTTTGAATTCCTATTTTTAATTTAGTATTTGCCAAACAAGCCTTAGTGGTTTTTGAACTATGTAACTGATGGATTAAATAATAGAATACGTTATCAATATTTTTTAAAAAGCTATCAGTTTTATTTTGTTAAAAGCTTTGTCAGTGGTTTTAAAAAAACAGTCTGAGTATTGAGAGTGCACAGAAGAGAATTATGGAGAGAGTTGAGAACTCTGTGAATTTGAAAGAGAGAAAAACTGAGAATCAAGAGGAGTATTGTCTTTGCTTAGCTTGATCAAGAATTAAGAGGTATAATTCATTGAAACTTTTGTATATTGTATTCTTTGATTTCCCCACTGGAAACTAATTTTTAGTTCTCTCAAAATAAATTTTTATGACCAATGCATGTGGTAATTGTTTATATGTGTGGATAGATATGAACAATTATTGTATGATGTTTATAAACATGTCTTAGTCAAGATTAATCCATGAAAGTATGCTTTAGAATAGAGTTTTTGGTTTTACAAAGTTTTACTTTCATGTATGGCATATATGTATGAAAATTGATGCTCAAATTGATTATTAATCGGTAAATTGACATTTGATTATGATATTATAATGAAAAATGAAAAGAATGTAAGTGGAATGGATTAAAATGGTTTAGAGATGAATTTACAGTGGTTGATTTCATTTAAATGGCTAAAACATGAATATTTTGTTTAAACAGAGAATTTTGGGTTCTAATTGGTTGATTATGTGTATTATAATGGTTAGAATGTTTAGAAACATGTTGGGTAATTGTTTTATAACATGTTTGATGTCTGGGTATGTTTAATTTATGTGTTGGATGGTAGAATTTGGAAAATTTAGCCTAGGATGTCACTGGTTCGCAAACTGTAGGAGATGACTGCCGAGTCTACCGCCCCCGCGGTAGAAATGTACTGGAGTTCTCGCCCTGGCGGGATCTCGCCCCGGCGGTAAAAATGACTTAGTTCTCTCGCCCCGGCGGGAGCTCGCCCCGGCGAGAGTTTGTGAAGGAATTCGCCGCCCTGGCGGTGGAACAGTAACTGAAAATTTTTATTTTATTTTTATTTTATTTATTTTGCTATGTTGTCGTGTACATGATTAAAACTTAGATTAAAGTATTTAATAATAAATAAGATACTACAATGAGTGGTAAGCAAATATTTAATGAATATCAAATGACATTTGATATACTAAATGGAATAAGAACAAATTCTAAAGTGCATATAATTCTGTAACTAATTATTGTTAGCGTTTTATAATTAAAATGTATAGGTTGATTAAGGAACGTGAATTTAAATCTGTAATCTACGTGCAAGGCAAGTTTTTTTTCCTCCCTTAATCTTTTTATTTCATTTAAAGCAAGTTTACTTCCGTAGAGCAAGCCTATTAACCTTAGCTTATTATCATTCAAGCAAGGTTGTTATAATATCAAATGCTTACATTTTGTTCTAGTCATTTGTTATTTGATCGTTATTCAAATTTCAAACATAAATTCTATTGTACAACTTTATTGTTGAATCGAATGTTTTAGTGACTAGCAAACCCTTATTGATTCAGCTAGTCCTTAGTTGATGAGCGTTCTAAAGACTTAGAATATTTTAAAATTGTTCCAAACCAAGTTCCTTTTGGTACGGATTCTGATGCTAAACTGAGATGAACAACCCTAATATAGGGGATTAATTACGCAACAGCGTTAAAATATTTGTGCACAATACATTGTACAAAGGGTTGATCTCCCTGAGTACGAGACGGATAGTCCATAGTTTTCATGACTGTTAAAGGTTACGGTAGAGATACTTCTTAACCTAGGACATAGTTCGAGGTCTTATGACCCTCAGATACAATTCTAAAGCTTGAATTCTATATTCAATTCTTGAGCCAAGTGTTCTATTAAGCTTTTATATCTCGATTAGTTATTGATTGAATTCAGGAAAAACCACAATTCCTCAGTTGAAATCTATTTCATTGATTATTAAATTGTTATTGTTGTCATACTTGTGGGCAATTGTTTGCTCACTCTTGCATTGAACATTGCAGCTAAGACAGAAAAGTCGGACGAGCCGTCCACGAGTAAGGGCAAGGGCAAGATGCAGAAATAGCTAAAGACTTATTATTTATTTGATGTTTTATTGTAAAAAGACTTATTTAATTTTCTGTTTTAATTCCGCATTGATGTAATAAAGGTTAGATAACCTGGGATTTGTTTGATTAAGAGATTAGAGATGTAACCCTTTTGTGGGAAGATTTTTCATTTAACTTAATTTAAATTGTCCTTTATTATGGGTAGCTAGATATGAATGAATGGTATAGTGAATACCAAATCAGTGAGAATTAAATACTCGGATTTGGGGGTGTCACAGGTTGATATCAGAGCTGTAGGTTATGAACCTCTAGGTGGGGAAAACCTTAGGGTAGTAGCCTTTTGGAAAATAGAGAATATAGTGGTGATAAACTCTTATCGAGTTCTAAGGAATGGATTACGGAAATTCATAAAAGACAATAAAATGATAACAAACTTATGTGCTCGCGAGTAATATCGAGTAGTAATTAAAACTTAAAATTTTGGTGGTAGGATGACTGATATAGGAGGATCCAGCCAGGCTAGGGAGGAGGAGCCGCGGGATATTCATGTAGTTCGGGAGCAGCTAGTGCAGAGGGAGCCATCCCCATTGATCACAGTTGTAGGTCCCGAGTACGAGCCTGAGACTGATCCTGAGGAGGATCCGGAGGAGATTGAGGAGATACCATTATCTTCCTTAGGTGTTCAGATGTATGAGTAGGTGTATGACCGCAACATAGAGTTGCAGGATAGAGTGGAGGAGTTGGAGGAGCAGGTGGCAGATCGTCAGACTACCATAGAGCAAAAGAATAATGAGATTGAGGAGCTTGATATACGTCTTGGGGACGTGGAGTGGAAGCTGGTTCAGGAAGAGAGCCAAAAGAAGGAGTTAGAAGATCAAGTTGTGGAATGTCAAGCCGCTTTAGAGCAGAAGGATGTCGAGATCCAAGACCTTTCATCACGTCTTGCAGATGTCGAGCAGAGACTAGCTCAGTCTGAGTACTGACGAGGTCGGTTATTGGCTAGAAATGAAATTGTACGAGATGAATTGAATGAGGAGACAACTAAGCGGGCTAGAGCTGAAGACGCTTGGTTGAGGGAGGCTAATCGCGCAGATCGTGTTGAATGTGAGGTGCGGTCAAAGAAGGCCAAGATTGATGAGATGGAGTATATTTTTCACACCACAATCGATAGAGCTCAGGATCGAGTGTTAGGTTTGTATATAGCGCGATCATGTAATCAAATTACATAAATAGTGCGGAAGCGCGATAAAATCAGATTTTAAAAATTTTATACAAACCATCACCAAGATCAATCTATGTGCTCAATTAACGATATAAACGAAAGAGAAAGAGAATAAGAATTATACCCTCGTAGAACAAAGCTTCCTCGGGTACAAGTTCAACTCCTAGTCCTTCGTGTTCTCCTCGAATGCTACGGTGTGATTCCTTTCTTTGATCAACGTTAGCCACCCAAGTGTTTGGCCTCTAGAGGTGATCCACCAAGGAAGAACAAGTATTCAAGAAGTTGGGTATTTGGCAAAACCCTAGTTTCTATCTCTATAGAAATTGCTCTCCACAATCTAATGCAAGAGTGTGTAACCCTAATCTATGATAAGACCCCTCTTATTTATAGATGTAGGAATAACCCTTCCCTAAACAATTTAGGATTAGGGTTTGTATTATAATTAAACTCCTTTAATTAATAATGCTCCTAATCTAATTAGGAATTCATGGGAGAGTACTTCTATTAATTAATTCTCAATCCCTATTAGGAATTAAATAATAGTAATAGTAATAATAATAATAAGACTCCTCTTATTAATTTATATTTAATATTTCCAAAATATTAAATAATAAATATTAAGCTATTTAATTTATTCTATCTCCATAGATTAAATTAAATACACTTAACTTATTATTACCATTATGCCATTTACTTCTTAAATAAATATTTTCCTTTTGCGGTGTGACCCTTTAGGTTCTCCATATTAAACCGGTTGTGAATAAATCAATTAGAACAATTCTAATCTTATTTAAATAAATAAATTAAACTATTTAATTCATTTAAATAAATAACATTTATTTTACAATAAGGGTAAGCCCCCTTAGCGATCAACGACTTTCCAGATAATATAGATTTCAACATTAATCACAAAAGAACCTTTGAGTAGATAGTTACCGTACAATTCAATCCTTCTACCATACAATGTCCCAATTAAATATAAGACATGGATTTACTGTCAAGTCTTATTTTATTTAATTATATGTATTTCGATTCCCAAATGCATAACTCTAAATAATGCAAATTAGAAACTCCTTTCTAATCTCATTCTGCCTTGGCCAAGGACTACTGAGTTATCATTTATCGAATCACATAGGACATTCACATCTTTTACTAGACGAGGTAGATTCTTTGTTGATCATTCACCTATCTCCATGTACAACTAATTATACCCAATCATACCCTTTGATATACCCACAAGGTCTTAAGGGACATGTCAAAGTATAACTCATCATACACAAGATACTATGATGATCTCAAGTCCAAGGATCACTTGTACTACTATCACTAGAGGAATTCCTATTGACAGGCGAGTAAAACTCCATTAGGTATTCCTTAGCGAGTCACGTGCAGTGAAACTTATTCTCTAATAAGCACCTACATACTTGCTTTAGTGTCTCCACACAAATGATTATGAGATCAATCATCCTCTTCCTAAGAGCAAGCAACGTATGTACTAATCTATCCGGATTCACTAATCCCCAATTTAGTAATCCAACGATTAGGAACAATTTTAGTTTGTGAGCTATCTTGAATTTAGATCTCATTAGCATGATCACCATCATGATTCTAAAAGCATTGCTCAAAACTATGGGTTTATCACATTTAATATAACAGCACTTTGTAGATAATATAAAATGCCTTTTAAGAAAATCAATTCCTTTATTAATAAATGAATAAGATTACAAAGTATACGCTACATCATATCAAATATGATTGGCTTGTGTGCATACTACTTTCAATCTCCCACTTGCACTAAAGCCAATCGCCATGGTATCTAATACCCATCTTCTCTAAGTGACGATCAAACTGCTGTTGAGTTAAAGCTTTAGTAAATGGATCTGCAATGTTGTCTTGAGAGTCTACACGCTCCAGGGTGACATCTCCTCTTTCAATGATCTCTCTAATCAAATGAAACCGCCGCAACACGTGTTTGGATTTCTGATGAGACCTGGGTTCCTTAGCCTGCGCAACAGCTCCGTTGTTGTCACAGAATAAAGGTACTGCTCCTCTAATGCTAGGAACCACTCCAAGTTCAGTTATGAACTTCTTCATCCAAACAGCTTCCTTTGCAGCTTCACTTGCAGCTATGTACTCTGCCTCTGTCACCGAATCAGCAACTGTTTGCTGCTTGGAACTCTTCCAACTCACTGCGCCACCGTTTAAGGTAAACACGTACCCTGAAACGGATTTACTGTCATCTTGGTCCGTTTGAAAACTTGAGTCTGTATAGGCCTCTAGTTTCAATTCAGACCCACCGTAGACAAGAAATACATCCTTAGTTCTTCTCAAGTACTTTAGGATGTTTTTCACTGCTATGCCCTTCCAGTGCTCTTCTCCTGGATTCGACTGATATCTGCTGGTTACACTAAGTGCCATATGAGCGACATCTGGTCTAGTACATATCATACCGTACATGATAGATCCTATTGCTGAAGCATAAGGAATCTTACTCATCCGGTCTCTCTCCTCAGGTGTCTTTGGGGCCTGTTTCTTGGAGAGATGTATTCCATGGCTCATCGGCATGAGACCTCTCTTGGAATCTTCCATGCTAAACTTCTTTAGCATCGAGTCAATGTACTTTCCTTGGGTCAAGCCGAGCATCCTTTTAGATCTATCTCTATAGATCTTTATCCCCAAAATATAGGATGCCTCACCCAAGTCCTTCATGGAGAAGTGTTTAGATAACCAAATTTTGATCGACTGTAGCATAGGAACATCATTCCCTATCAGTAATATATCATCAACATATAATACAAGGAATGATATAGCGCTCCCACTAACCTTCTTGTACACACATGGTTCATCCTCGTTCTTGATAAAATCAAACCTTTTGATTATCTCATCAAAACGGATGTTCCACCTTCGAGAAGCTTGCTTCAATCCATAAATGGATCGTTGTAGCTTACAGACTTGGTTTGTTCCAACCGTTGAAACAAAACCCTCTGGCTGTATCATATATACATTCTCCTCAAGCTCTCCATTGAGGAAGGCCGTTTTCACGTCCATTTGCCAGATCTCGTAGTCATAATAAGCTGCAATTGCAAGCAAAATCCGAATGGACTTGAGCATAGCTACTGGTGAGAAGGTTTCATCATAGTCAACTCCTTGTCTTTGTTTGAAACCTTTTGCAACCAGTCGGGCCTTATAGGTCTCTACCTTGCCATCTGCTCCAGTCTTTCTCCTAAAGACCCATTTACACCCAATAGGCTTAATGCCCTCAGGTGGTGAAACCAAAGTCCATACTTGGTTTTCATACATGGAGTCCATCTCGGATTTCATGGCTTCTAGCCATTTCTCTGAGTCTTCACTACTCGTAGCCTCTTCGTAAGTCAATGGATCATCATCATCTATGATGCGTACCTCATCATCATCCTCTATGATGAATCCATACCTCTCAGGTATCTTCGGTACTCTTCCAGATTTACGAATAGGTAGTGGTACAGTAGGTTCTTCTACTTGGTCAGGTACCTGACTTTGATCCGTAGTATTTTGTGGTTCTTGAACTTCTTCAAGATATATCTTACTCCCACTGACCCCTTCGAGGATAAACTCCTTTTCCAAGAAGGCAGCGTGTTTCGCAACAAACACCTTTTTGATCAGTAGGATGATAGAAATAATACCCTGATGTTTCTTTAGGGTATCCCACGAATCTACATTTGTCGGATCTAGTCTTCAGCTTATCATGCTCAAACCTTTTGACATAAGCTGGACAACCCCAAGTCTTAACATGCTTAAGATTTGGTTTCCTCCCTGTCCATATCTCATATGGAGTCTTTGGGACGGATTTGGTAGGTACCTTGTTAAGTAGGTATGCAGCCGATTCTAGGGCATAACCCCAGAAGGATATTGGAAGGTCGGTAAAACTCATCATGGAACGAACCATGTCCAACAATGTTCGATTTCTCCTTTCAGATACACCATTCAACTGTGGCGTCCCTGGTGGAGTCCATTGTGAGATTATACCATTTTCTTTGAGACAATTGAGAAACTCACTGGTTAAGTATTCCCCTCCTCGATCCGATCGAAGAATTTTAATACTTTTACCAGTTTGTTTCTCTACTTCACTTCTGAATTCTTTGAACTTTTCAAACGATTCAGATTTGTATTTCATTAAATACACATATCCAAATCTAGAATGATCATCAGTGAAAGTAATAAAATAAGAATACCCTCCTCGTGCATTCGTTGTCATAAGTCCACATACGTCTGTGTGTACCAACGCTAACAACTCTGTAACTCTTTCTCCTTTTCCACTAAAAGGGGATTTAGTCATCTTACCCATGAGACAAGATTCACAAGTTGGATATGATTCGTAATCAGATAGCTCTAAAAGCCCATCTTTATGCAACTTGGATAATCTTGTTTCATTGATATGACCGAGTCTACAGTGCCACATAAAGGTATAATTAACATCATCTCTTTTTCTTTTCTTAGTTTGTTCAATTTGAAGTATATTTTCATGCAAGTCAAGTATGTAAAGTCCATTCAGTAAATTGCCAACACCATATAAAACATTTTTATTATAAATAGAACAACTGTTGTTCTTTATTATAATATCAAAACCATCCATATCCAATACAGAAAGTAAAATAATGTTTCTAATGAGTGTTGGAACATAATAACAGTTATTTAAACTAATGAACTTGCCCGAAGGCAATGCTAAACAATAAGTCCCTACAGCCAATGCAGCAACCTTTGCTCCATTCCCAACTCGTAGGACGACTTCATCCTTGTTCAGCTTCCTACTTCTGCTTAGTCCCTGCATATTATTACATATGTGAGAACTACAACAGCCGGTATCCAATACCCAAGTAGAATTTTGACTTTCAGAAAAATTAATTTCAATCATGAACAAACCTAGATCAGAAGTCGAAGCTTCTCCAAGCTTCTTTTGGCCCGCAAGATACTCCTTGCAGTTCCTCTTCCAATGTCCCGGCTTATTGCAATGGTAGCAAATTCCTTTGCTATCTGGATCAGGTTTCTTATTATCCTTTTTCTTTGCCTTACCCTTAGCCTTCTTGTTTTTCTTCTTTTCAGAAGATACCTTGGGCCTCTTCCTTTTCTTGGAAGAATCATCCACTAGTAAGACTTGGTTCTTGTTGGATGAGAAGTGACCTTCAGCAGTTTTCAGCATGTTAAGTAACTCAGGCAAGCTGACGTCCAACTTATTCATGTGAAAATTCACAACAAATTGTGAGAAGGTGTCTGGGAGTGACTGCAAGATCAAATCTTGGCTTAACTCCCCATCCATCACAAACCCTAGCTGTCCAAGTTGTTCAATCAAATTGATCATCTTAAGGACATGAGTCTCAACAGCAGTGCCCTCGGTCATACGAGATCGGAAGAGCTCCTTAGATATCTGATATCTAGCAGTCCTACTTTGCTCACCATACAACTCTTTGAGGTGCAACAATATAGTAGGAGCATCCATAGTTTCATGCTGACGCTGAAGCTCGTTACTCATGGATGCGAGCATGATGCATTGAGCCAAGATTGCATCATCTTGCCACTTTCTAAAAGTAGCAATCTCTTCCTCAGAGGCTGTTTCTGCAACACTTGCAGGGACTGGCGAATTTAGGACATAAGAAATCTTTTCAGCAGTGAGAACAATTCTCAGATTCCTTTAACCAGTCCGTGTAATTCGGTCCGGTCAGTTTGTTAGCATCAAGTATGCTACGCAGTGATAGTGAGTTTGACAATTTTAAATTCTGCATGTGAAATAGACAACATTTTTAGCATACATTCATTTAATTAATTACCAAAATAAATTAGGTCTTTATTTTAAATTGGTATCTCCCACTATTTTCATCAAACTATATTACCCTCATTATATAGTTCGGCAATTCTAATTAAAGATTTGCTAGTGAGATTAAGGATCCCATTTCAAATGTATATAGCCTTGTGGTGACACAACAAGCGATATATAATTAAATAGGTAGACAACTATTGTCAATTACATCACTATGTAACTCCTTTTATTTTGCCTCTTAGATTATTTTGATCAAGTGGTGACACATCCGAATCAAAATTATCCAAGTTAAGTCCAACCAAGCACTTCCATATATTCGAAAGAAAAACACTGTCCTTGTGGTGACACAACAAAACAGCATCGTTCAGTCTATTTATAAGCATCAAATGTGATAAAGCAACATCTTAAATATTTAATACTTGCCTTGTGGTGACACAACAAACTCATATTAAACATTTAATACTCTATTGCTTTACCATGCTAGAAGGCGACGTTCGATATTCCAAATATCTTTGAACGCTTAGGACTTAATATAATTTCTTTGAGGGGTTTATTATTATTAGTCTCATCTTGTTTAGCGCGCATGCACATATATATATAAAATACGCGTCATATTATTTTACATGCGAAGCATGTTGGATAATATAATATATATATATAATAAGCATGCACATATAGAATACTATATTCTACCCGGATTGATTATGAACTTTTATTCTAGTTTGGTTCACTAGAGCCACCAAGTGAACCAAAAGGTCAAACCTAGGGTGCAAGAATAAATTTAAATATAACTATTACATTTAAACCCGGGCTCCATTATAAACGGGTCTTCAAGCGCTCCTTGCTCCTTTGTCTCCAATTCTTCAAAAATTAATTCTAACTAGTCCTATTACAAAAGCTATTTACAATAAATAGAAACCTTGATCAGCAGTCAAGGGGAAGTACATAGGAGGGAGATAGAATTTACATTAAGAAAAATTAGAGAAGACGAGGTACGCAGACCCCATTTATAAAAACCCATACATTCAAGCATCCACTAAAATAAATCCAATCACACATTGGTCAATCGTCCATAATCAATCCCTATTTATTATCATACATATCTCTATATGTATCAATAAATAACATTCATCCCATGAATAATAAATCCATTCCATATATGCATTGATATCAATTAATGGGCAAAAGTTTTGCTAATATTTAGTTTTGAAACAAAATAAACTCTTTTATTTTAATCAAAAACCAAATCCAAATTAAACTCCTTTAATTTTAGCAATCTGAAATCCTATTCCAGATAAAATAAACACTTTATTTTAAACTTATATCAATTAAATAAACCATTTATTTTAATTGAAGAAAAAATATTTTTTTTCAGATTCTGCTTACCGGCGCAGCTGCGCCCAGAATGAACTGGGCAACGGCGCAGCTGCGCTGCTCCCCAGAAAAAAAACGATTCTGGGTTTCGGCGCAGCTGCGCTCCAGAATGAACTGGAGGCGGCGCAGCTGCGCCGCAACGCTGATTCAGAAAAAATTTTATTCTGCCCAAAAATTCGATCCAATCGCATATCAAGCATACATGGAATTATCAAAATCGATAATTAGCACAAGATTAGGCTCTGATACCACTGTTAGGTTTGTATATAGCGCGATCATGTAATCAAATTACATAAATAGTGCGGAAGCGCGATAAAATCAGATTTTAAAAATTTTATACAAACCATCACCAAGATCAATCTATGTGCTCAATTAACGATATAAACGAAAGAGAAAGAGAATAAGAATTATACCCTCGTAGAACAAAGCTTCCTCGGGTACAAGTTCAACTCCTAGTCCTTCGTGTTCTCCTCGAATGCTACGGTGTGATTCCTTTCTTTGATCAACGTTAGCCACCCAAGTGTTTGGCCTCTAGAGGTGATCCACCAAGGAAGAACAAGTATTCAAGAAGTTGGGTATTTGGCAAAACCCTAGTTTCTATCTCTATAGAAATTGCTCTCCACAATCTAATGCAAGAGTGTGTAACCCTAATCTATGATAAGACCCCTCTTATTTATAGATGTAGGAATAACCCTTCCCTAAACAATTTAGGATTAGGGTTTGTATTATAATTAAACTCCTTTAATTAATAATGCTCCTAATCTAATTAGGAATTCATGGGAGAGTACTTCTATTAATTAATTCTCAATCCCTATTAGGAATTAAATAATAGTAATAGTAATAATAATAATAAGACTCCTCTTATTAATTTATATTTAATATTTCCAAAATATTAAATAATAAATATTAAGCTATTTAATTTATTCTATCTCCATAGATTAAATTAAATACACTTAACTTATTATTACCATTATGCCATTTACTTCTTAAATAAATATTTTCCTTTTGCGGTGTGACCCTTTAGGTTCTCCATATTAAACCGGTTGTGAATAAATCAATTAGAACAATTCTAATCTTATTTAAATAAATAAATTAAACTATTTAATTCATTTAAATAAATAACATTTATTTTACAATAAGGGTAAGCCCCCTTAGCGATCAACGACTTTCCAGATAATATAGATTTCAACATTAATCACAAAAGAACCTTTGAGTAGATAGTTACCGTACAATTCAATCCTTCTACCATACAATGTCCCAATTAAATATAAGACATGGATTTACTGTCAAGTCTTATTTTATTTAATTATATGTATTTCGATTCCCAAATGCATAACTCTAAATAATGCAAATTAGAAACTCCTTTCTAATCTCATTCTGCCTTGGCCAAGGACTACTGAGTTATCATTTATCGAATCACATAGGACATTCACATCTTTTACTAGACGAGGTAGATTCTTTGTTGATCATTCACCTATCTCCATGTACAACTAATTATACCCAATCATACCCTTTGATATACCCACAAGGTCTTAAGGGACATGTCAAAGTATAACTCATCATACACAAGATACTATGATGATCTCAAGTCCAAGGATCACTTGTACTACTATCACTAGAGGAATTCCTATTGACAGGCGAGTAAAACTCCATTAGGTATTCCTTAGCGAGTCACGTTCAGTGAACTTATTCTCTAATAAGCACCTACATACTTGCTTTAGTGTCTCCACACAAATGATTATGAGATCAATCATCCTCTTCCTAAGAGCAAGCAACGTATGTACTAATCTATCCGGATTCACTAATCCCCAATTTAGTAATCCAACGATTAGGAACAATTTTAGTTTGTGAGCTATCTTGAATTTAGATCTCATTAGCATGATCACCATCATGATTCTAAAAGCATTGCTCAAAACTATGGGTTTATCACATTTAATATAACAGCACTTTGTAGATAATATAAAATGCCTTTTAAGAAAATCAATTCCTTTATTAATAAATGAATAAGATTACAAAGTATACGCTACATCATATCAAATATGATTGGCTTGTGTGCATACTACTTTCATCGAGTTCATCGTCATCCAGTGCAGTTCGATGATCAACCCCGGTATATGATGAATCGAAGGATGGTGACTCGTATTATGGAGTAAGAACGCGAGGAAGCTGTGCGCCGTGGAATGTCATCGTAGATTATGATTAGTTGTGCTAGTATGAAAATCTATGAAGTTAATAAGTTGTAAATCCCAATTTTGTATAATGGGATAGAATGATGATGTAATCCTGGAATTTTATGATTTCAGGATAGATGATATAAGCAACTATGATGCTATATATGTTATATCTTAAAGTAGTAAATGAATAAAATGCGAAAATTTATCAGATGTGCTATGTGTTAAGTGTTATTTATAAATGTTTAAGTTAAGACTTAAATGCTTAAGTAATTGAGCAATAATCTAATAACACGAATTCTTGACAGTAAGATGCCGCCAAGAAGACAAACCCGTCAACAGACCCCTGAGGGATCCACCAATAACAACGAAGAAGCTAACGCTAATCCAATGCAGCAGTTGGTAAACTTGCTAACAGGAGCATTTGCAAATCAACCCCAAGCTCAGGCCACGACTTTCAAAGACTTCAAGGCTGTTGGACCCCCAGAATTTCAAGGGTCTATGAATCCGATCGAAGCACAAACTTGGGTTATGGAGATGGAGAAAGTGTTTGATGTCGCTAAGGTTAACGAGGACCAGAAGACTGCATTTGCAACATTTATGCTCAAATCAGAAGCAAGTTACTGGTAGCAAGCTAACAAAACTCGAGGTGGTCAGGGGATAATATCGTGGGAACGATTTAAGGAGATGTTTTTCGAGACTTATTTTCCGGCTAGCGCACAGAATCAGATGGAGGTGCAATTTCTGGAGTTGAAGCAAGGTACCCTGACGGTGCCTGAGTATGCTGCAAGATTTAATGAGTTGGCGAGGTTTGCACCATATCAAGTTAATACGGATGAGCGAAAGGCTAGAAGGTTTGAGCAGGGACTGAAGCCCTGGCTGTATAGCCGAGTTTCGATGTTTCAACTGAATTCATTTACGGCAGTATTAGAAAAGGCGATTATCGCTGAAGGGGGGAGTGATGCTCTGTCTAAATATAATCAAGAGCAGAAGAAAAAGAAGAGTGAGAATGATAATAAGGCAAGTGGTAGCCATGGTGGCAGCAATCAAAAGAGAAAGTGGAGTGATAGTAACTCTGGTGGCATTCAGCTGGGAAATCAGAAAAAGAAGGTGGAGGCATGCAGTACCTGTGGAAAGAATCATGTGGGTATTTGTTTGAAGGGTAAGAGGGTATGCTTTAACTGCGGACAGGAGGGTCATATCGCACCAAATTGTCCTAGTCCGAAGAAGGGCGCATGTTTTATTTGCGGGTCGAAGGATCACTTTTCTCGAGATTGCCCTAAGAAAGCTATAGGTAGTGCAAGTGGAGGAAAGGGAAGCGGTGGTGGAGGCAATTTGACTATCACTGGACCGACGCCATCAAATCGACCTACCGCTCGAACATTCAACATGACGGTGCAGGATGCTATGCAGTCAAAGGATGTAGTGCCAGGTATCATTCCGGTCAATAGTGTAAATGCTTACATATTATTTGATTCGGGTGCTACTTGTTCATTTATATCCAATGATTTTGCTAGGAAATTAGAGTTACCTCAAGAAGAGTTAGATTATCCTATGAATATAGAAATTGCGAATAGGGAAGTGATTCATGTTAAGTTTATCCACAAGAACTGTCAGATAGATATTAAGGGTCATGTGATAACGGTAAACTTAATCCCAAATCGTCTTGGGGAGTTTGACGTTATTTTGGGAATGGATTGGTTGTTCAACCATGGGGCAGTTATTGATTGTCAAAGGAAGTGTGAACCTTATGACTCCATCGAAGGTAGTGTTTTATGGCAGTAAGTCACCTAGACAAACGAGTTGTTTGACGGTGATGCAGGCCAGGAAGATGTTGAGACAAGGGTGTGTAGGATATCTAGTCTACATAGTCGATACACGAAGGATGAGTGCAAAGCTGGAGGAGATACCGGTAGTTAGGGATTTTGTGGACGTGTTTCCTGATGATTTGCCGGGGTTACCGCCAGATAGGGAAATTGAATTTGTAATTGATCTAGCACCGGGTACAACCCCTATATCAAAAGCCCCGTATCGAATAGCTCTGGTAGAGATGAAGGAGTTGATGGTGCAATTACAAGAGCTGCTGGATAAAAAGTATATTCAACCGAGCGTTTCGCCGTGGGGAGCGCCGGTGTTATTTGTCAAGAAGAAGGACGGATCAATGCGTCTTTGCATTGATTATAGAGAGTTGAACAAGGTCACGATTAAAAACAAGTATCAGTTGCCAAGGATCGATGACCTGTTTGACCAACTGAAGGGAGCGAGATATTTTTTCAAAGATAGATCTGCGAAATGGGTACCATCAGTTAAAGGTGAGGAAGGAAGACATACCAAAGACGGCGTTTCGAACTAGATATGGTCACTATGAGTTTTTGGTTATGTCATTTGGTTTAACAAACGCACCTGCAGCATTTATGGATTTAATGAATAGAGTGTTTAAACCATTTTTGGATAAATTCGTAGTGGTATTCATAGACGATATTTTGGTATATTCCAAAACTCAGGAAGAACACGTGGAGCACTTGAAGGTGACTTTGGAAGCGTTAAGGAGGGAGAAATTGTATGCGAAATTCTCCAAATGTGAATTTTGGTTAGAGCGTGTCCAATTCCTTGGGCATGTAATTGATAAGGACGGAATATCGGTGGATCCATCAAAAGTTAAAGCTGTGGTGAACTGGGATCAGCCGAAGATACCGTCAGAAGTGAGGAGTTTCCTAGGTTGGGCAGGTTATTATAGGCGTTTTATTCAATATTTCTCCAGGATCGCCACTCCGTTAACGAATTTGACAAGAAAATCAGTGAAGTTCGTTTGGACGGAGAAGTGTGAAGAGAGTTTCCAAGAATTAAAGAAGAGATTAAGTACGGCACCTGTATTGCCTTTGCCAGATGACACAGGAAATTTTGTGGTGTATAGTGATGCATCGCATAAGGGACTTGGTTGTGTGCTTATGCAAAACGGTAAAGTTATTGCATATGCATCGTGCCAATTAAAAGACTATGAAAAAGGGTATCCGACCCATGATTTAGAGTTAGCAGCCGTGGTATTTGCTTTGAAAATTTGGAGGCACTATCTCTATGGGGAGAAGTGTGAGATATACACAGACCATAAAAGTCTGAAATATATTTTCACACAGAAAGATTTGAATATGCGTCAGAGGAGGTGGTTGGAGCTTATCAAGGATTATGACTGTGAGATTCTTTATCATCCGAGTAAAGCTAACGTGGTTGCCGACGCTTTGAGCAGGAAGGGTCGGGAAAAGTTGTTTTTGTTAACTGCTCAAGAGAAGCTCATAGAGGAAATGGTAAAGTTGGAGTTAGAGGTGAAGTGTCTGGCGGAGCCGAATGAAAAATTGTTCCAGATGGAAACCCAACCAACTTTGGTGGATAGAGTGAGGGAAGCGCAACTCCAGGATGAGGAGTGTATTAGTATACGAAAAAGAGTGCTCGAAGGTGAGGAGCTTAAATATAAAATTGATACTGAAGGGTTGCTTAGATTTGAAGGAAGAATCTGGGTTCCGTCAGTGCTGGAGATCAGAGAGGAGATTTTGTGACGCCCCCAAATTCGGGTCTCCAAATACCCGGATCTGGTCATCACGATCCAAAACAAACATTCACCTTTAACAACATATGATATCTAAAAGTGCGGAATATAATAAACATACGTTGTTCATTACAAGGTGTTACTAGTCCCAGAATACGAATAACCTTAAACGTTTACACAATCCATACCCTAAATAGCTAGCAGGGTTTAAATTACATTAACAGAAATTTAACTAACACATGAATCTAAAGTCAGCTACGAGACGTTTATCATTTCATCTTTTCTTTCCCTTTGTTCTTCCCTGACGTCTCGGGTTTAGCTGCAATGAAGTCATGATATAGCAAGAATGAGCAACGAGTTTGCCCAGCAAGTTTAATGTGCAACAATAAAGATATATCATGATGAAGGAATATTAAAAGGATTTCAACAATAGAATAATCAGAAGCAAGAACATTAAATGCTTTTAGAACAATTGATAGTCAAATAGACTTTGAACGATAACTTCCAGAGGAGTCAATAGCTGGTTGACCCTCTGGTTACTGGCTACAGAATAACGTACTTGAGGGGATCAGCCTCGCGTACCCTATGTATATGCATAACATTTAATTCTGCTATTTGTACCTTATATACGGTACGTGGGGTACTCCCTTATAAATAAAGGGGTGTTCATAACAGTCTAAGAATCCTTACCATTGATTGGTTCGGATAGCTTTTATAAATTTTCACAAAATTGTCTGACCGAACAAGGGTTCAGACTTAACCATGAATGGTTTAGAGATTTCTGAATTTAAATATACGAATTCGAATGCACGAATGTCAATAAATGTACAGATGTGGAATAATTCTGAAAGTAATTAGACCACTTAAAGCATGCTTGGAGATAAAATTCAAGCTTAAAGAATACTTGCAATAATATATACCTTTTGCATGAAATAAAATACTGCATAAGGTTTTTAGAGGTATTGCTCAAGGTAAAAAAAAAAATTGAGTAAGGAAGAACTTGCAATAATGTAAGAAGTTTAGGGTTAGGAACTTGCAGAAATCAAAGTTCGGGATAGAGGACTTGCCTGTTTGCTCAGCTACAATTAAATCTTAGCTTTAATTAATTGATCTTGAGTGACCTATCATTGGGTAAAGTCGATTTATCAATTAACAGTTGTATATTGGCACTTCTCACTATACCTTTTACTCAACAGGTAAAATTCATCATCTATATTTAATTACTAATTAACATTAGCTAAACAGAAATTTATTGATGATCTTTAGCTATTAGAAATAATTGTTAGCTAATCATGATTACTATTCTTGAGGGTTCAGATTATTACCCTTATTGTCCCTAAATATGGGTCAACAACCTTTATAAATTCATCATGGTTTAATGACAACTACTAATAGTTGGTTACTTATTTAATTACACTTAATTACTATTTACTATTAATAAAATAATCTTTAAGTGTTTATCCTCATTATTTAATAAGGACCAAAATAAAAAAATCAGCTTATTAATCCCCCTTATACTTAATCATTATTTCAGCAACGATTAAGTAATTCTCATCCTTATTACTCAACAACTTTATTCATACTTAATTATTATTATTAAATAATAATATTTATTATCTTTATTTATTATTTAATAATAAATAATAAATAATTATTCTATTAACTTTATTCATATTTAATTATTATTATTATTAAATAATAATTAAATATTTATTATCTTTATTTATTATTAATAAATAATAAATAATTATTTTATTAACTTTATTCATATTTAATTATTATTATTATTATTAAATAATAATTAAATATTTATTATCTTTATTTATTATTTATTTAATAAATAATGAATAATTATTTTACTAACTTTATTATTATAGTTTAAACAATAATCAAGTATTTATTGTCTTTATTTATTATTTATTGATAAATAATAAATAATTATTTACTAACTTCACTCATGTTCGATTATTGTTTAATACCAATTATCCAATAATTAAATAATTAACTTTGTTTACACCTACTTATTATAATAATTAAATATTCATTATAATACATAGTTGGTAACATTTTATCGGTGCATTATTAACTCCAATAATAACACCAGAACTTCTTAATCGCAATGAACCAACATAGTGCAATACCAACTGATATCAAACCCTAGTTAATTTGTTTCACTAACAAAGATCATTACCCCAACACTGATACTGACAGAAAATTTAGCAAAACCTGCATTTAATCCTATTGAGTTTCCACTCAATAACCATCCGGTCATCATGGTATCAAAAAGGGGAACTAAAACCTGATTTGAGTATCAGTTTGAACACCAAATGAGCATTTCAGAGTTTGACAGTAGATTGTATTCAACACATATCTGAAGGCCAGAACCATTAAGGTTCAACCGGTTCCTAATCAACATACACTTACACACAGTACGAATCCCAAATTCAAGCTCAATCAATAGGATGCATTTCCAAACTTTTAATCCAATACCATAAATACTATAACCAATTACAAGATGGGAAATTAAACAAACCCATCACAGTTGCTATAAACGAATCCAATAACTTATTATCAGGTTTCCCAAATTAAAACCAAACAAACTGATAACAGATTTTGAACCCCAAAATTATAATAAGGTTTCCAACAATACAATTATACACTGTGTAAATGCAAATTGATTAAGCTAATACAGTCGCTCGATACCTTGGTGTAGACCGGTTTGCCGTCTTCCTCCTCCTTCCGAAATAATCAGTGTAATGTTGGGCATTTACAACCAAATTGCCTAACTAATTTTTCTCTTTTTTTTTTCTTTCTGTGTGGCTCACTCCCAGTTTGTACCCCCAACACTGAAATTGGGTTTAGGGTTTGGGGGCTCAAATTTATAGACGAAATTGGTGACTCAATAAACCAGGTATTACCCAAATCGGTTCATTAAGACCCACCGGTATGAGGGGGTGAGCTGTCGACTGAGGCTACACATCACCCATCAACTCTGTGACTTACCGGCAGCTCCTTGGGCCACGCGTGCCCTCACCAGTCAACTCACCAGTCGCGTGTTATCCCTTGGTCCGAACTTCGAACTTCCGGTCGCCCGTAGCTCTCCCACCTTGTCCGTTGATCGTTCCGTGGAATCGCCGGCGCCCTTCTCCCGTCACTGATTGATTGGGCTGCTAGGTGCGGCTGGCCTACTTCCTCTCCTTAGTTGATTCGATTTAGATGGCTAGGGCTTTAGAACCTCCTTCTGCCGCTCGTTCGACTGATTGACGGAGAACTTGGCTATTGATTTGAGAGGGTTTGGGATTTTACTCGTTGGTTCGACTGATTCCCCAATTTGATTTCGTTTTCTTTGAAGCCCTTCCCAACGATTTCGCCGGTTACTTCCTTTTAATCAAAACAGATCCAACCCGCCTTAACAGGAACGGGTTCGACCCGGATGGAAAGGGTTTGACCCGGCTGGTTTAGAGGTTGGGTTCAGCTTATAATTTAGTTTGGCCCAGCAGGGAATTAAAATATGGACTCAGCCCAATAGGAAATAAAAAGGAAATTTGGGTTTAACTTAGAAATAAGGAAATGGGCCAATCTAAATAAAGGAAGTGGGCTAAATTAATATAAGTGTATTGTATTTCTAATATTTACCCTTAGTAGCTAATCCAATAAATTAATTATTTTAAAGTATTTATTTTCACCATAATTATTCATTCGAATTTATTAAATCCGATAATGTAAAATTATTTATTAATTTTCCCAATTTTCTTGTCAATCAGTTGTTAGGGTTAACTTATTAATTTATTCAACCTATTAGTGAGCCCCTTTAAAGCAAAGAAAATTTATTGGACCCTATTTTAGATATAATTAAATAATAGTACCCACATGGATCCAATTAAATTTATAAAATTATATAAAATGAATTTATTTATAAAAATAAATTGGATACAATGCTTTGAAATTCCTGGACATTACATCCTCTCCCCCTTATAAAAATTCCGTCCTCGGAATTTCAATCTAAGGTTACTCAAATAAATGTGGGTAATTCGTTCTCATCTTCTCTTCGAGTTCCCACGTAGCTTCTTCCACCGCGTGGTTTCTCCAGAGAACTTTAACAGAGTGAATAATTTTATTCCTCAGCTTCTGCTCTTTTCTATCCAGTATTTGAACAGGAATCTCCTCGTACGATAAATCTCTTTCGACATGAATTGGTTCACAGGAAATAACGTGTTTGTAATCTGGCTTATACGGACGCAACACTGACACATGGAACACGTTGTGAATGTGCTCAAGCTCAGGAGGTAATGCTACCTCGTACGCCACTTCGCCGATCCGCCTCAAAATTTCGAACGGTCCTATGAACCTAGGGCTCAATTTACCCTTCTTCCCAAAACGAATCTTTCCTTTCCAGGGAGATACCTTCAGAAACACAAAACTACCAACTTCAAAATCTCGTTTTTGACGATGTAAGTCGGCATACTTCTTCTGGCGATCCTGGGCCGCCACTAACCGTTGTCTTATTACTTTAATGATTTCCACAGTTTGTTGTACCAATTCTGGTCCCAACAATCTCCGTTCACCAACTTCATCCCAACACAACGGCGTCCGACACTTCCTTCCGTATAGCGCTTCGTACGGTGGCATACCAATACTAGCATGGTAACTGTTGTTGTAGGCGAACTCTACTAGTGGCAAGTGCTCGTCCCAGCTGCCACTTAAGTCCACCACGACTGCTCGAAGCATGTCTTCCAGGGTTTGAATTGTTCGCTCACTCTGACCATCAGTCTGAGGATGATATGCCGTACTCATTCTTAACTGTGTTCCCAGCCTTTCCTGTAGACTTCTCCAGAAATTTGACGTGAAGCGCGGATCCCTATCAGGCACAATAGATACCGGCACTCCATGTCGTGATACTATTTCCTTCACGTAAAGTTTCGCCAGCTGTTCCAATTTGTACCTGATCTTGATTGGTAGAAAGTGGGCAGACTTGGTCAGACGATCTACGATCACCCATATGGCGTCTAGACCCTTTTGCGTTGCTGGAAGTCCCACCACAAAATCCATTGTGATGTGCTCCCACTTCCATTCGGGAATCTCTAAGGGTTGTAACAATCCGCTCGGCCGTTGGTGCTCAGCCTTGATCCGTTGACAGGTTAAACACCGGCTAACGAACTCTGCAACTTCCCCTTTCAAATGCGGCCACCAATAGTGTTGACGAAGATCTTGATACATCTTGGTGCTACCTGGATGTACTGAAAATCTTGTATTATGGGCCTCCTGCAAAATTTCTTCCCTTAGGTCCGGTACATAGGGTATCCAGATCCTTCCCTCGAATCTCAGCAATCCTGTGCTGTCAACCTTGTACTTCGATGCTTTTCCCTCCGATAATTGTTTCTTAATGTCAATGCATTCTTCATCAAATTCTTGAGCCTCCTGTATCTTATCCAGTAGAGTCGGACCTGCCGTTACAGTAAACAATTTTTCGTCCGCCTCCATTGGATACCTAACCTCCAGTTCCAGACGTTCAAAGTCCTTTACCAATTCCTCTTGGACCGTCAGCTGCATCAACTTCACCTTGCCTTTCCTACTTAAGGCATCAGCCACTACATTTGCTTTGCCCGGATGGTACAGAATTTCACAGTCGTAGTCCTTGATCAATTCTAACCATCGGCGTTGCCTCATGTTCAACTCCTTTTGAGTGAAGATATATTTCAGACTTTTGTGATCTGTATATATCTCGCACTTCTCCCCGTATAGGTAGTGCCTCCAAATTTTCAAGGCGAAAACTACCGCTGCTAACTCTAAGTCATGAGTCGGATAACCCTTCTCATAATCCTTCAGCCGACGCGATGCATATGCCACGACCTTGCCGTGTTGCATCAGTACACAGCCAAGACCCTTGTGTGATGCATCGCTATACACTACGAAACCCCCAGTGTTGTCTGGTAAGGTCAACACTGGTGCTTGGCTGAGTCTCTTCTTCAACTCCATGAAACTCTCCTCACACTTCTCCGACCAAACAAACTTGACTGTTTTCCTGGTGAGATTGGTCAACGGCGATGCTATCTTTGAAAAATCCTGGATGGATCTCCGATAGTATCCCGCTAATCCCAAGAAACTCCGGATCTCCGTCGGCGTCTTCGGCTGTTCCCAGTTGATAACCGCTTCTACTTTTGCTGGGTCCACCGAAACACCATTCTTGTCTATAACATGACCCAGAAACTGTACCCTCTGCAACCAAAACTCACACTTAAAAAACTTTGCATACAATTTCTCCCTCCTGAGAGCTTCTAATACAATCTTTAAATGTTCAGCATGCTCCTCCTCTGTCCCTGAATACACCAAGATGTCATCGATGAATACGACTACGAACTTATCCAAGTATTGCTTGAACACTCTGTTCATCATATCCATAAATGCTACTGGTGCATTCGTCAATCCAAAAGACATTACCAGAAACTCGAAGTGCCCGTAACGAGTTCTGAATGCAGTCTTCGGGATATCTTCTTGCCTCACTTTCAGCTGATGGTAGCCTGTTCTTAAGTCGATCTTTGAAAAGTACTTCGCTCCTTTAAGTTGATCAAACAGGTCGTCGATTCTAGGAAGCGGATACCTATTCTTAATCGTAACTTTGTTCAACTCCCGATAGTCGATACAAAGCCTCATTGAACCGTCTTTCTTCTTTACAAACAGAACTGGTGCTCCCCACGGGGACACGCTCGGTCTGATATAACCTTTATCTAACAGTTCCTGCAGTTGCACCATCAACTCCTTCATCTCTACAGGTGCCATTCGATACGGCGGCTTCGATATTGGTGCGGTTCCCGGTGCCAAATCGATAACGAACTCGGTTTCCCTATCCGACGGCAGTCCCGGAAGTTCATCGGGGAAGACATCAGTGAAATCTCTCACGACTGGTATTTGACTCATCTCATCCCCGACCTGACGAGTATCGACCACATGGGCCAAATAACATTCGCAACCCTTCTTGAGTAATCTCCTTGTTTGCATCATAGTAAGACAACAAGATGGTTTTGGTGATCTGCTGCCATAGAATATCACCTTAGACTTATTAGAAGTCTTTAGGTGTACACATTTCTTCTTGCAATCAATGACTGCTCTCCGTGAATTGATAGCCAATCCATTCCCAAGATTACGTCGAACTCTCCCAGTCGAATTGGTATCAAATCCACATTGAGCTTAAATCCTCGCAATTCAACACAACAATTCCTATGAATGCATTCTACGGGGATAATTTCTTTGTTGGCTACTTCTACGTTCATAGGGTGTTCTAACTTTTCACAAGGTACATTTAATTGTCTAGCAAATTCTTCGGAAACAAAAGAGCAAGTAGCACCCGAATCAAATAGCACATATGCATTTATATCATTGATTGGGATGATACCTGACACCACGTCTTTGGATTCCATGGCATCCTGCACAGTCATGTTGAACGTGCGGGCTGTCGGCCTGTTGGCTTGACTGGATGGTGGCCCGTAGTTCAACCGGTTGTTGTTTCCACTGTTGTTGTTGTTTCGATTGCCACTCCCGGCGTCGCTTTTCCTCTTCGGACAGTCCTTGATCTGGTGGTCAGGAGATCCACAGGAGAAACAACCTCCTTTCGGCTTATTAGGGCACTGTGGGGCCATGTGCCCAGGTTGTCCACAATGGTAACACACGCTCTTTCCCTTCATGCATTCCCCCGTGTGGTTCTTGCCACAGTTGTTGCATCTGCCTGGCTTCTTTACCTCCCCTACAGATTTATTTCCCCCAGAGGACTGACTCTCGATCCATTTCCGTTTGTTGGGGTTACTGCCCCCACTGCTTCCTGCCTTAGGGCCCTCATGTCCCTTCTTCTTCTCGTGATTGTATTTGGCCAGGGCCTCACTGCCACCCTCTGCAATGATTGCCCTCTCCATCAATTCTGCAAATGTTCTGATTTTCAATACCGCCACAGAACGGTATAACCATGGTTTCAACCCCTGCTCAAACCTACGAGCTTTCCTTTCCTCTGTGCTGACTTGGTGAGCTGCAAACCGTGCCAACTCATTAAACTTAGCTGCGTACTCAGCCACAGACATGTTCCCTTGTTTTAGTTCCAAGAACTTGATCTCCATCTCCTGCTTCATGCTCTCTGGAAAGTAATTTTCCAAGAACATTTCCTTAAAACGATCCCAAGCGACAGTGCCTTCTTCCACTCGGCCTCTGTTGGCCTTCCACCAATAGTTGGCTTCTCCTTTTAGCATGAAAGTGGCAAAACTTGTTTTCTGTTCCTCTGCCACCCTTGCTACTTCAAAGACCTTCTCTATCTCTTCTATCCAGGTCTGCGCCTCGATTGGGTTAAGAGTTCCCTTGAACTCAGGTGGTCCGACCAATTTGAAATCTTTAAAGTTTGCCAGATGATGCGTTGGCTCAGCTGCAGCTTGGGTTCTCTCAGGTGGTGGTCTGGATTGCATAGCCTCGGCCAGCATTTCCGCGAACATTCTCATTGGGTTGGTTTGGTCTCCAACCTCACTTTCTGACTCTTCGACTTGTCGGTTACGTGGCCTTCCCCTTGGCATGGTTTGAAATAAGGAAACTGATGACTTTTACCTATAGATTTATATTTTACACGTCATGTTATTAAAATAAGCAATCAAAGGTAAAATATCTATCAACACATTCGATTTAAGTGAAACATCTGCATTTATATTCATATACCACCGTTTGTTACAAGACGAAACCTGTGGCATACTGCTATAAATGCGCCACTGTGTCCTACCAAACATCCCCTAAAACAAAAAGTGGGGAATGATACTGCCCATCTCTAAGGCAACAAAAGTTGGGGTTTGACTACTACCCCAACAAGAAAGCAAATAAAATGTTTCACAATACAAATATGCATACGTCCCTAATATAACAAAAGTGGAACTGACTGTACTAAAGAAAATCAACTGCTCCATCAAATCACTGCTCATCACGACGGATCCGAGCCTGCTGACCAGAGAATGCTCCATCCCCGACCCTGCGACGAACAGAGCGACTGGACTCCCCTATCTCAGCCCGGGGTCTCCTGTAGGCTGCATCTAGGGCATGGCCTAGGGTCTCTATCCTCACAGATCTGGCCTCTAACTGGTCCTCTAGCTGATCAACCCTCCTGGCCTCCCTGGCCCAGGCCGTCCTGACGCGCATCCTCGCAGCTACCTCCAGTCCAGCCTCGAACCTCATAGCCTCCTGTTTCGCCCTCAGGTGGGCGATCTGTAGATCCCTCTGCTCCAACCTCTCTCTCAACTCAGCATTTCGGGCCACTAGCTGATGTAGCAGTGGTCCTACCTGCTGTGCTGAGGACTCGTAGCCCTGCAGCTGTACCTTAGCCACCCCTAAGTCATGCTCGAGCTGGTAGGCCAGGTCTCTGTACTGGTCCTCCATATACTGGTGAGTCTGGTTTTGCTCCTCCAAATGAGCAATCCGAGCCTCCAGCTCCTCATTTCTGTCCGTCAATCCCTCAATAATATCATCAGCAGTGGACCTCATGCCATCAATATCAGCAGGTGGCTCCTCCCCTTCGGCCTCGGGATCCTCCTCCTCAGCATCAGGGTCCTCGCTACCGGACCTCATCACCCTACCTACCACTGGTTCTGGTAGCTCTCTATGGTAGTCCTCCTCCGGCTCGGACTCCTCCTGTAGCAATCCCGGGGCAATAGGAGCATAGCCCACCAGCTGCTCCGAAATTACTGGTATATCTATGAATACCATCTCCTCACGGGCTCCACTGGTCTCCCCTACAGCAGCCATCCTACAAACACGCAAAAACTAACATTAGTACAGCAATAAAATATATTCATTGAAGAAATGAAATTATATTTCATTGGGTACTACTCGACTCGATGAATTCCCCAATTCATCAAAACCACATATGATAAATCTCCTCGATTTATCTCCTAACACTCGATACGAGTTTACTATGAAGGTTATAACCTAGGTTTCGCGATCCTAAAGTTTATAACCTACAGCTCTGATACCAACCTGTGACGCCCCCAAATTCGGGTCTCCAAATACCCGGATCTGGTCATCACGATCCAAAACAAACATTCACCTTTAACAACATATGATATCTAAAAGTGCGGAATATAATAAACATACGTTGTTCATTACAAGGTGTTACTAGTCCCAGAATACGAATAACCTTAAACGTTTACACAATCCATACCCTAAATAGCTAGCAGGGTTTAAATTACATTAACAGAAATTTAACTAACACATGAATCTAAAGTCAGCTACGAGACGTTTATCATTTCATCTTTTCTTTCCCTTTGTTCTTCCCTGACGTCTCGGGTTTAGCTGCAATGAAGTCATGATATAGCAAGAATGAGCAACGAGTTTTGCCCAGCAAGTTTAATGTGCAACAATAAAGATATATCATGATGAAGGAATATTAAAAGGATTTCAACAATAGAATAATCAGAAGCAAGAACATTAAATGCTTTTAGAACAATTGATAGTCAAATAGACTTTGAACGATAACTTCCAGAGGAGTCAATAGCTGGTTGACCCTCTGGTTACTGGCTACAGAATAACGTACTTGAGGGGATCAGCCTCGCGTACCCTATGTATATGCATAACATTTAATTCTGCTATTTGTACCTTATATACGGTACGTGGGGTACTCCCCTATAAATAAAGGGGTGTTCATACAGTCTAAGAATCCTTACCATTGATTGGTTCGGATAGCTTTTATAAATTTTCACAAAATTGTCTGACCGAACAAGGGTTCAGACTTAACCATGAATGGTTTAGAGATTTCTGAATTTAAATATACGAATTCGAATGCAACGAATGTCAATAAATGTACAGATGTGGAATAATTCTGAAAGTAATTAGACCACTTAAAGCATGCTTGGAGATAAAATTCAAGCTTAAAGAATACTTGCAATAATATATACCTTTTGCATGAAATAAAATACTGCATAAGGTTTTTAGAGGTATTGCTCAAGGTAAAAAAAAAAATTGAGTAAGGAAGAACTTGCAATAATGTAAGAAGTTTAGGGTTAGGAACTTGCAGAAATCAAAGTTCGGGATAGAGGACTTGCATGTTTGCTCAGCTACAATTAAATCTTAGCTTTAATTAATTGATCTTGAGTGACCTATCATTGGGTAAAGTCGATTTATCAATTAACAGTTGTATATTGGCACTTCTCACTATACCTTTTACTCAACAGGTAAAATTCATCATCTATATTTAATTACTAATTAACATTAGCTAAACAGAAATTTATTGATGATCTTTAGCTATTAGAAATAATTGTTAGCTAATCATGATTACTATTCTTGAGGGTTCAGATTATTACCCTTATTGTCCCTAAATATGGGTCAACAACTTTTATAAATTCATCATGGTTTAATGACAACTACTAATAGTTGGTTACTTATTTAATTACACTTAATTACTATTTACTATTAATAAAATAATCTTTAAGTGTTTATCCTCATTATTTAATAAGGACCAAAATAAAAAAATCAGCTTATTAATCCCCCTTATACTTAATCATTATTTCAGCAACGATTAAGTAATTCTCATCCTTATTACTCAACAACTTTATTCATACTTAATTATTATTATTAAATAATAATATTTATTATCTTTATTTATTATTTAATAATAAATAATAAATAATTATTCTATTAACTTTATTCATATTTAATTATTATTATTATTAAATAATAATTAAATATTTATTATCTTTATTTATTATTAATAAATAATAAATAATTATTTTATTAACTTTATTCATATTTAATTATTATTATTATTATTAAATAATAATTAAATATTTATTATCTTTATTTATTATTTATTTAATAAATAATGAATAATTATTTTACTAACTTTATTATTATAGTTTAAACAATAATCAAGTATTTATTGTCTTTATTTATTATTTATTGATAAATAATAAATAATTATTTACTAACTTCACTCATGTTCGATTATTGTTTAATACCAATTATCCAATAATTAAATAATTAACTTTGTTTACACCTACTTATTATAATAATTAAATATTCATTATAATACATAGTTGGTAACATTTTATCGGTGCATTATTAACTCCAATAATAACACCAGAACTTCTTAATCGCAATGAACCAACATAGTGCAATACCAACTGATATCAAACCCTAGTTAATTTGTTTCACTAACAAAGATCATTACCCCAACACTGATACTGACAGAAAATTTAGCAAAACCTGCATTTAATCCTATTGAGTTCCACTCAATAACCATCCGGTCATCATGGTATCAAAAAGGGGAACTAAAACCTGATTTGAGTATCAGTTTGAACACCAAATGAGCATTTCAGAGTTTGACAGTAGATTGTATTCAACACATATCTGAAGGCCAGAACCATTAAGGTTCAACCGGTTCCTAATCAACATACACTTACACACAGTACGAATCCCAAATTCAAGCTCAATCAATAGGATGCATTTCCAAACTTTTAATCCAATACCATAAATACTATAACCAATTACAAGATGGGAAATTAAACAAACCCATCACAGTTGCTATAAACGAATCCAATAACTTATTATCAGGTTTCCCAAATTAAAACCAAACAAACTGATAACAGATTTTGAACCCCAAAATTATAATAAGGTTTCCAACAATACAATTATACACTGTGTAAATGCAAATTGATTAAGCTAATACAGTCGCTCGATACCTTGGTGTAGACCGGTTTGCCGTCTTCCTCCTCCTTCCGAAATAATCAGTGTAATGTTGGGGCATTTACAACCAAATTGCCTAACTAATTTTTCTCTTTTTTTTTTCTTTCTGTGTGGCTCACTCCCAGTTTGTACCCCCAACACTGAAATTGGGTTTAGGGTTTGGGGGCTCAAATTTATAGACGAAATTGGTGACTCAATAAACCAGGTATTACCCAAATCGGTTCATTAAGACCCACCGGTATGAGGGGGTGAGCTGTCGACTGAGGCTACACATCACCCATCAACTCTGTGACTTACCGGCAGCTCCTTGGGCCACGCGTGCCCTCACCAGTCAACTCACCAGTCGCGTGTTATCCCTTGGTCCGAACTTCGAACTTCCGGTCGCCCGTAGCTCTCCCACCTTGTCCGCTGATCGTTCCGTGGAATCGCCGGCGCCCTTCTCCCGTCACTGATTGATTGGGCTGCTAGGTGCGGCTGGCCTACTTCCTCTCCTTAGTTGATTCGATTTAGATGGCTAGGGCTTTAGAACCTCCTTCTGCCGCTCGTTCGACTGATTGACGGAGAACTTGGCTATTGATTTGAGAGGGTTTGGGATTTTACTCGTTGGTTCGACTGATTCCCCAATTTGATTTCGTTTTCTTTGAAGCCCTTCCCAATGATTTCGCCGGTTACTTCCTTTTAATCAAAACAGATCCAACCCGCCTTAACAGGAACGGGTTCGACCCGGATGGAAAGGGTTTGACCCGGCTGGTTTAGAGGTTGGGTTCAGCTTATAATTTAGTTTGGCCCAGCAGGGAATTAAAATATGGACTCAGCCCAATAGGAAATAAAAAGGAAATTTGGGTTTAACTTAGAAATAAGGAAATGGGCCAATCTAAATAAAGGAAGTGGGCTAAATTAATATAAGTGTATTGTATTTCTAATATTTACCCTTAGTAGCTAATCCAATAAATTAATTATTTTAAAGTATTTATTTTCACCATAATTATTCATTCGAATTTATTAAATCCGATAATGTAAAATTATTTATTAATTTTCCCAATTTTCTTGTCAATCAGTTGTTAGGGTTAACTTATTAATTTATTCAACCTATTAGTGAGCCCCTTTAAAGCAAAGAAAATTTATTGGACCCTATTTTAGATATAATTAAATAATAGTACCCACATGGATCCAATTAAATTTATAAAATTATATAAAATGAATTTATTTATAAAAATAAATTGGATACAATGCTTTGAAATTCCTGGACATTACAGATTTTGAACGAAGCTCATAGTTCAAAATTTTTGATTCACCGGGGAAGTACAAAGATGTACCAGGATCTTCGCCAACATTTCTGGTGGCCAAACATGAAAAGGGAAGTTGCTGAGTGTGTCGCGAAGTGCTTAACTTGTCAGAAAGTCAAAGCAGAACATCAGAGACCAAGTGGTTTGCTACAGCCCTTGGAGATACCAGAATGGAAGTGGGAACATATCACAATGGACTTTGTGGTAGGGCTTCCAACTACTCAGAAGGGTTATGACGCAATATGGGTTATAGTGGACCGACTAACGAAATCAGCGCATTTCTTGCCAATCAAAATCAGATTCACTTTGGATCAGCTGGCGAAGTTATACGTCAAGGAGATTATCTCAAGGCACGGAGTTCCAGTATCAATAGTGTCAGACATAGATCCACGTTTCACATCAAAATTTTGGAGGAGTCTGCAAGCTTGTTTGGGGACGCAGTTGAGAATGAGTACTGCGTATCATCCTCAAACCGATGGTCAAAGTGAAAGAACAATTCAAACGTTAGAGGATATGTTAAGGGCGTGCATCATGGATTTTAAAGGCAACTGGGATGATCATTTACCTCTGGTCGAGTTTGCTTATAACAATAGTCATCACACAAGTATCGGCATGCCGCCCTACGAAGCATTATACGGAAGAAAGTGCAGAACTCCGTTATGTTGGAATGAGGTTGGTGAACGTCGACTATTGGGACCCGAGCTGGTACAACAAACTGCTGAAATCGTCAAGGTGAAAAGAGCCAGATTGTTAGCTGCTCAAGACAGACAGAAAAAGTATGTTGATAAACACCGACAAAATAGAGAATTTAACATCGGCAGTTTTGTGTTTCTCAAAGTATCTCCTTGGAAAGGAAAAATCAGATTTGGTAAAAAGGGTAAGCTCAGTCCACGATTTATTGGACTCTTCGAGGTGCTGAAACGAGTAGGTGAGGTAGCTTATGAGGTAGCTTTACCTCCTGAGTTAGACCACATTCACAATGTCTTCCACATATCGGTGCTACGACCGTATAAGTCCGATTATAAACATGTAATAGAATATGAACCAATACAATTTGAGAAAGACTTATCCTATGAAGAGATACCTGTACAGATAGTGGACAGGAGAGATCAGGTTCTCAGAAATAAAGTGATACCTTCTGTTAAGGTAATCTGGAGGAACCATAATGCTGAAGAAGCTACGTGGGAACTCGAAGAGAAAATGATGCAAAGTTATCCTCAATTATTTGTTTAATCCTTGTATCGCGATTCTGAGGACAGAATCCTTGTAAGGAGGGGAGAATGTAACGGGCGAATTAATTGCGTTGTGATTCTGGGGACAGAATCCTTTTAAGGAGGGAAGGATGTAACGAATGCGATTTTTGTGAATAAATAAAAATATTTATTGTGTTATATAAATATTTTTGTTAATTTATTTATTGAGTAAAATAAATAATTTATAAAGTTATTGTGGAATAGTTCATGTCAAGTGTAATTATGTTAAATATTATTTAAATCTGATTTGATGTAATTATTCTAATTTAATAATTAAATTAGATGATTACTGATTTATTTGAATAAAATGATTTATTGAATTATTTGGATTAATTTATAGATGGCCAAATAGAAGTTATAATTAAATTTATATTGTTACAATTTAATTGATTAAAGTGTGACAATTGAAGCATATCATATAATAAGTATTAAAATAATTAAAAGAAGATTAATTTATTTTTACCAAACAAAGCCTTGTGGCTTTTGAATTCCTATTTTTAATTTAGTATTTGCCAAACAAGCCTTAGTGATTTTTGAACTATGTAACTAATGGATTAAATAATAGAATACGTTATCAGTATTTTTTAAAAAGCTATCAGTTTTATTTTGTTAAAAGCTTTGTCAGTGGTTTTAAAAAAAACAGTCTGAGTATTGAGAGTGCACAGAAGAGAATTGTGGAGAGAGTTGAGAACTCTGTGAATTTGAAAGAGAGAAAAACTGAGAATCAAGAGGAGTATTGTCTTTGCTTAGCTTGATCAAGAATTAAGAGGTATAATTCATTCAAACTTTTGTATATTGTATTCTTTGATTTCTCCACTAGAAACTAATTTTTAGTTCTCTGAAAATAAATTTTTATGACCAATGCATGTGGTAATTGTTTATATGTGTGGATAGATATGAATAATTATTGTATGATGTTTATAAACATGTCTTAGTCAAGATTAATCCATGAAAGTATGCTTTAGAATAGAGTTTTTGGTTTTACAGAGTTTTACTTTCATGTATGGCATATATGTATGAAAATTGATGCTCAAATTGATTATTAATCGGTAAATTGACATTTGATTATGATATTATAATGAAAAACGAAAAGAATGTAAGTGGAATGGATTAAAATGGTTTAGAGATGAATTTACAGTGGTTGATTTCATTTAAATGGCTAAAACATGAATATTTTGTTTAAACAGAGAATTTTGGGTTCTAATTGGTTGATTATGTGTATTATAATGGTTAGAATGTTTAGAAACATGTTGGGTAATTGTTTTATAACATCCTTTGGGTCATGAAATAAAATAATTCAACCCACATAATTACTTTATCCTAATATTTAATTAGGATTTCTATTCCACAAAATTTGGAATTAAAATAACTATTTATTATATAACTCAATTAAATTTTTTCTTAATTAAGTTAAAATAAATAATAACTGAGATATATTAAAAATACGTCTCTTAAATCAATCTACTAGTATGCAAATTTGAATACTAGTATTCTAGCATTACTAGACCATTACTTGGGCTACTAGTCATTAAATCTTTTGATAAATATTCTAATTGGGCTAAGTTAGTAAGTCTACATATTAATTATCCAAGTCCAAAATCAATTAAATGAGTAGGCTTGGTTATTTAACCAATTGGACTAGTCCACTAGTATTTATTTATTAGTTGGACTAATAATATAACACTTAAGGTTATTAACTCCTCATATTTATAATATTTATAAATATGTTGCATAACTTTTCTTTTCATTTCTTAGTCACTTAAATTAAATAAATTAACTAACTTTTTTAATTCACATAACACATATTCACTTTATCATCAAATAATTAATATTTTCTATATAATAGGCTTGACATTTAACCTCATGTCTTATCAAAAATCTCTTTTTTTTTTACCATTTTCTAAGCTCCACAAGCCTTTATTATATGGCTTGCCATATACAGTTCACTTACCATGATCTTAATCCTTTCATGGACTTTTATTAACTTCCAATACTTGACTACTATGTTAGGCTCATTTAACTAACACCACCACACTTAGTTTATCTCTTCCCAATTTAATATCTTTGGGTTCTCTGAAACTACCATTCAGGCTCAGTTTTCATTAATCTGTATGATCAATTTAATTAACCTTTCTAAGTATAGGTATATATATATGATTATACATATACTCATTCTCTTGTTCCTTATTACAACAAGCTAACATCACTAATACAGCAAACGGCTTTTCTAATTCAGCAAACTGAATACATTCATTCAGCAAACTGAATACACTCATTCAGCAAGCTGAATTCACACTATACAGTAAACCGAATACACTAATTCAGCAAACTGAATTCAAACTATACAGCAAACCGAATACATTAATTCAGCAAACCGTATTCTTTTTCCATATGTATCTTTACATAATCTCTTTCCTTAATTTATGTAAGGTTAAAGGTAACATAATACCTTATTCTTAACATACATTCAAGTATAGTTTCATTCGGAGTTTTGAATTTTGTAACCCTTATTCTCTCAATTCTCTTCAGATAGTAAACCATATAGGTTTTTCTTAAAATTTTTAATAAATCCACAAGTTCCTATCGAGGTTTTATTCTTTAACCTTTAATAATCATCCAAGATTTTATTAATAAATCTTATAAATTCTCGGGTCGTCACATTCTTCCCCCCTTATAAGGATTCCGTCCCCGGAATCACTATTATACTAAAAGTATATTCATCAAAATTAGGTTTTCAACTTAACCTTTATCTGATCACATTTGATTACATTCTCAATTTAATGAGTACATGTTATTTCCTTCTATGAGGATCTTTTCAATCATCACTAGTTACCATAACCTCTCTTTAAGGAATTAAAATAACTTTTTATATCATGTTGAGGGGTCATATAGACCATGAACACATAGTTTTTAAGGTATTCGCACCGTAAAACGGTAATTTACCAGGTATGTTTACAATCACGAAGAAGGTAAACTACCTAGTCGGGTACGTTAGGTGTTCAGCCTATTGTACCTTAATTTTCGGAACGACTATATGCGTTCTTAAATTGGAATATATTATCCAACTGGTATACCCCCATTTTTTGAGGTTGTTCACCTCAGACTTAACATAAGACTCCGCACCAAAACAATTTGGTTCGGGATAAATTCTCAAAGAGATTACTTGAATTTTCATAAACATTTGTCTAGCTAAATCAATTAGCTTAGACACATACCAATAATTCGAACATCAATCGAAACATGTGTCTAGCCACTTAAATTGGCATTGACTTTTCTTCAATTGGTTCAAAATTCTGAAAATCATTTTATGACGTCATGATACCGCACTGTATTTATAGTCCGTTGAGGATTCCGTCATTTTGTGACTTTATCATACTACATCATGCCATAGTGGGCTGACGATCCTTAGATCACATCCAACACTAGGTTAATCTGCATTGATGATTCTATCATCTGTAATTCTACACCAGGTTATATGATGCATTGATGACTATTTAAAATATATTTTGATATTTAAATTATTTTTGTCTAGCCGAAACAAATAGTGTAGACTCTTCTTTAAACAGTTCAAAACCAAAAATCATTCTTTTGTGTTATCATGCTGCAACAGGTAACGATGCGTTAGTGGTTTGAAGCCCACTTCTACACACTCGTCACTCTGTTTTGAGGATAACAAAAAATTTCATTTTTATCTTTAAAGGCACATCAGTGCGAATTTAGCTTGATGTCAAAAATTTCGAAGTCTAGCATAGCTAGAAGATTTGGAATACCTATGCTTCCACCATCAACTTCAATTCTTCTAATGATCCATTTCCTAATAATTCTATATATTTCTATCATCCTTAAAACTTACTATACTAGAATCCTTAATTCTTCATCCACAACCTTTCTATACTCCAGTACAGTTCATCAAACATACCACACGTTAGGAGTTCAGGAACTTACCACAATCATATGGGTTTAGGAACTTATCCTAGTCAGACCAAAATCGTCCATTCGCTGAGGGATTCCACCATACGATTATAAGTCACGAACTTACCATACGTATGAGTTTAAAGAACTCGCACTTAATCTTAACATTCTCTAACTATCCGTTATACACATGAGAAAAGAATCACCTTCTTAACATACATATAGCGAATAGCGCGACACTAGGTTCCAATGATTATCAATATAGGAAGCTAAGTGGTTGTTGAACCAACTCGACCACTAATCAATATAGAAAGCTGGGCGGTTGTTAAACCTAGGACAAATCTCGTCCCATACCAGGATTTGTTCAACTCAACCATTATATTAATATAAGAAGCTAAGTGGTTTTTAATCCAAGCACAAATTCCCGTCCCATAACAGGAATTATACAACTCAGCCACTAACATGAGTCCTCAATTGAAATCCCACATAATCCTAACTTTCCCTTTGCTCAATACGAATTTCATTTAATTCGTATATCAACATTAATCACTCTTTAATGAGTTTACATAGTACAACTTTTGTACAACGATTCTGCTATAATATTTTCAATCATTCGATTGATCATCTATCATTCCATGTCTTAATCAGATCACGTTGTGATCTTTCTTATAATCGTATTATATTACGATTCTTTTCTATCTTATGATCGTTTTATTTTACGATCTTCTTATCTTTCACTTTAATCATATATCATGATTTTGTTTAAGCTTTTCATCTTTACTACTGGAGTCAGGTAACTCCAGATTCTTATTTTTATAACTTTTCAAGATTCTTCTTTGAATCTTATTTATCTTTTCCTTTACTTAATAATGAATTTCCAAAAATTCATCTTTTAACGCTTAAACTCTATTTGAGTTTATTCCTTATCCTTATCTCTGCGGTTATAGCCTAAGGTACCCATACCTAAGGTTTATAACCTATAGCTCTGATACCAACCTGTGAGGCCCCCAAACCCGGGTCCCTTGAACCTCGGACTTGGTGCGTCACGATACATTATATTTACAACTACTACGGAAGATATAAACATAAATTGTTTATACAATAATCTCTGCTACATATCCCAAGGTCTATAACCTTTATTTTAATACATATTTACCTTTAGATTCACCAAAGGTTTACACAATCAACTTACATCAAATAATTAATTTGGTTATCACACTATAATCTTGTCCTTTGCTTTTGTCTCTGTCTTTCCTCGAACATTCATATTAATCTGAAATTTGTTATTATGATATAGCAAGGGTGAGCAACTACTTTGCTCAGCAAGTTTAAATACAATAAAGATATATCATGATTGAAAGAATGAATAAGCTTTTGAATTTTCAACAATATAATAATTGTGAAAGAGCATGACTCAGAATTTCAATAATTGAATGACTGAATTCAATAATATAGGGTGTCAATAATGACCATGAATAAATTTAACTGAACCTTAAGGTAATGAAGGTGATCAGCCTTTCATACCTGATGAACATATGCTACATGCACTAAGTGCGAATCAATAATTTAAAGAGGTGGAATAATTATCAATAATTAAACCACTAGCATGCTTGAAACATAGCAACTCAATTTTGAGTTAAGAGTAACTTGCTCTTTGTAAAAGTTGAGTAAGATGGAACTTGCATTTCAATATGAAAATAAAGTTAAGATACTTGCACAAGGATAGAAAACTTGCTCAATATAAAAGTTGAGTAAGATGAAACTTGCCTGTACTGTCGATTACTACTACACAATTTAACTTAATCTCTTATGAAAGACCTATCAGTTATAAGATTGATCTTTCAATTAGCAACACATATACCTCATAACACTACTTCTAATATTTAGGCACATAAGAAAATATTAGATAATACATTAGTACCATACGCATTCATAATTCTAAAACTAGCACACATCGAGTCTTTAACAGTGTTCAATATAGTATGCTGAGTGGTTTCCCACAAACAACTAACAAACTAGTTTCCGTCTCGTCTACACTGTTTTCACGGTGAGTTAGATCGGTTGCTAGTTCGTATATACCTCCGCTCCCTGAAGAAATTGTTTAGCCCAGCTACTATACGTCAACTATTAAAGAGCACGACTGTACCACTACTTTATCATAAATCTTATGACTTAACACTAAGTCTTTCATTTTATAAGTTTTTCTTTATAATCCATTAAGCCTGAATACCTAATTCAGTAAGTTGGATTATCTAAACATACCAATCCAGCAGCCTAGATTTAAACTAACATCCAATCCAGTAACCTGGATTCAAATTATCCTACAATCTAGCAACCTGGATTCACTAATTCAATAAACCATATTCACCAATTCAGCAAGCCAGATTCAATCAATTCAGCAAACCGAATGCTACAATCCAGCAAGCTGGATTCAACTTTAATTTCCTATTTTAGTTGACACTTAACAGTCGGTTAAATGTTTAAAGCTTGACTTGACTTTGTATTGAGAGCCTCTCATTCCATATAATTGATTAAGGTTAATTATGTAACCTTTTATATCAAGTCCCTTTATATTTATCTTCGATTGATACTTAACATTTAGTTAAGTCTTAAATCTTATCTTTACATCACGCTCGATGTATAATTATTGTTAACATTAATAATGTTAGCGTTCGTCTCATCCTTCTTAAAAGTTCTCTTTTGATCTACAGTTAACGTTTGGTTAAGTTATCGTAGTCGTCGTTACATCATATTAGAGGTATTACATTTGTTAACAATATTTAGTTAACAATCGTATCATATTTCTTTATGTTTTCCTTTTCATTGACAAATAAACGTCCGGTTAAATAGCCTTAGTATGAAGTTACATTATATCAATGTATTATCTTCATTAAAGTTAATTAAATAACTCTTCCATCTTGCCTTTAGGCAACTTCTTTTTAATGTTTACTTAACACTTTAACTAAGTTCTTACACTCTTGTATTAACATCCTTTACATGGTTATTAGGTTAATAGAATAATTACATCAACATTCAAGTCATCATTTAACCTCATATTATACTCTCAAGGTATTTCTTTCAATTAATACTTAACATGTAGTTAAGTCCTTATCAAATGTCTCTACATCGTTTTAGATGTATATTAGATTAATAATAAAAAAAATGTTTATCAAGCTTTCGCTTAACTTCTCCCATTTATACTTAACATGTAGTTAAGTATTTAAACTTTTAAAATATAACCCATTATGGTTAATCCTTACCTCACTATTCAAGATTTACACTTTATAATACTTAGAACGGTAACTAGTAGGTTCAGAACGCTTAACGGTTCATAAAACGCAAACCCGACACCTTTCGTTCGCATCCGGTTGAGCAACATCTTCAAAAATGCCCATTTTGACCTTTTTCCAAAATCTCAAATTTTAGTTTTTATTACCTAAAATTGTAGTACTATTTTTAAGCTTTCCAAAACATCTTGAATTATCAAATTTGGACTTTGTATGCAAACGTTATGCTCGTTTTAGTTTTGGATGTCAGAATCGCATCGCCCAGCCAAAGTCAGCTCGGCAGCCGCACGCTCGCGCGCACCCGCGTGCCCCACGCCTGCGCTCGCCTGCGCTCGCCTGCGCCACGTCCGTGCATGCCCCGCGCGCCCCGTCCGCGCCCATCCGCGCCCAGCAGCTCGCGATTTTTCAACCCAAACTCCTTCCGATTTTCATGTATTGAGTTTTACACATCCAAATAAGGTGATTCCAAGTTCTATGAACTCCTAACTCATAATATTACAACATATTAAATTTATAAAAAATTTCATCAATACCCACTATACGGATCTAAGGATCAAAGAGGAAAATGACGGTTTTAGAGGTTTAAGAAATTATTTCTCAAATCCAAGCTTAATAACCCATCAAACCTCTAGATCCAACCATGAATCATCATAAATCATGTAAATCTATCATTATAAAGTTCAATAACAATAACTCAAACCTAGATCCAAGTTAAAATACAATAAAATGTATAAAGTTTTGGGTTTTACCTTGTGTTCATTTTTTTCTTTCTTTCCTTCCATGGATCTTCTTCCATGGCTTCTTCCTAAGTTTTCTTCTTGCTCCATGGTAGAGCCTTCTCTCTCTCTCTCTCTCCCTCTCTCTTCCTCGGTCGGACTTCTCTCTCTCTTCCTTTTTTTTAGCCGAGAATGAGAATGGGAGTGAATGAGGAAAAATTAATTTCCTTACCCTTTTTCTTTTCTTCCTTTCTTATTCTTATATATATATATATATATATATATATATATATATATATATATATACACACACACACACACACACATATACATTATCTCTCCCCAATTCTATTTATTACTTAATTAATTAAATCTTTTGGGTCATGAAATAAAATAATTCAACCCACATAATTACTTTATCCTAATATTTAATTAGGATTTCTATTCCACAAAATTTGGAATTAAAATAACTATTTATTATATAACTCAATTAAATTCTTTCTTAATTAAGTTAAAATAAATAATAACTGAGATATATTAAAAATAAGTCTCTTAAATCAATCTACTAGTATGCAAATTTGAATACTAGTATTCTAGCATTACTAGACCATTACTTGGGCTACTAGTCATTAAATTTTTTGATAAATATTTCAATTGGGCTAAGTTAGTAAGTCTACATATTAATTACTCAAGTCCAAAATCAATTAAAGGAGTAGGCTTGGTTATTTAACCAATTGGACTAGTCCACTAGTATTTATTTATTAGTTGGACTAATAATATAACACTTAAGGTTATTAACTCCTCATATTTATAATATTTATAAATATGTTGCATAACTTTTCTTTTCATTTCATTTCTTAGTCACTTAAATTAAATAAATTAACTAACTTATTTAATTCACATAACACATATTCACTTTATCATCAAATAATTAATATTTCCTATATAATAGGCTTGACATTTAACCTCATGTCTTATCAAAAATCTCATTTTTTTACTATTTGCTAAGCTCCACAAGCCTTTATTATATGTGTAACGAATGCGATTTTTGTGAATAAATAAAAATATTTATTATGTTATATAAATATTTTTGTTAATTTATTTATTGAGTAAAATAAATAATTTATAAAGTTATTATGAAATAGTTCGTGTTAAGTGTAATTATGTTAAATGTTATTTAAATGTGATTTGATGTGATCATTCTAATTTAATTTAATAATTAAATTAGATGATTAAATGATTTATTTGAATAAGGGATTTATTTGAATAAGATAATTTATTCGGTGATATTGTTATTGGTCAAATAGAAATTATTAATTAAGTTAGTAAGGTTTAATTAAATTTATTTAATAATAAGTTTAATTAAATTAAAAGTGTGACAATTAAAACTATATAGTATAATGAGTTATTAAAATAAACAGAAAAGAGTTTTATTTTAGTTAAACCAAACAAGGCCTTGTGACCCTTGGTTGGTAAAAATGAATTTTTATATATAGGGTCTAGCCAAACAAGGCTTTGTGACCCTTTAGTTTTTTTAACTGACAAGGCTGTTTGGGTTTGTAACTGGTGAATTGATAAAAAACCACGTGAAGTCAGTTTACTTCCATAAGCTAAACAAAAACAAATTCAGAGAAGAAGAGAGAAATTGAGAGAGAAGTTTAGAAATTAGGAGCAAGAATTCAAGTAAGGAGGATTAACAAAATAATAGAAGGTGAATTCTAAATCCTAGTTATAATTTTCTCAAAACACTTTACTATAAAACTATTTCTTCTCTGTATGTATTTTTACATCTCTGTATGTAAATTCATTTGCTCAATGCATGAATTACTTGGTGTAATTGATAGAAAGCATGTATTAGGCGATTATATAATGTTTATAAACCAATTTGAAGGAATTAATTCATGAAAGCATGCTTTAAAATTGAGTTTTTGGTTTTACAGAGTTTTACTTTCATGTATGGCATATATGTATGAAAATTGATGCTCAAATTGATTATTAATCGGTAAATTGACATTTGATTATGATAATATAATGAAAAACGAAAAGAATGTAAGTGGAATGGATTAAAATGGTTTAGAGATGAATTTACAGTGGTTGATTTCATTTAAATGGCTAAAACATGAATATTTTGTTTAAACAGAGAATTTTGGGTTCTAATTGGTTGATTATGTGTATTATAATGGTTAGAATGTTTAGAAACATTTTGGGTAATTGTTTTATAACATGTTTGATGTCTGGGTATGTTTAATTTATGTGTTGGCTGGTAGAATTTGGAAAATTTGGCCTAGGATGTCACTGGTTCGCGAACTGTAGGAGATGACTGCCGAGTCTACCGCCCCGGCGGTAGAAATGTACTGGAGTTCTCGCCCCGGCGGGATCTCACCCTGGCGGTAAAATTGACTTAGTTCTCTCGCCCCGGCGGGAGCTCGCCCTGGCGAGAGTTTGTGAAGGAATTCGCCGCCCCGGCGGTGCAACAGTAACTGAAATTTTTTTTTTTATATTTATTTTGCTATGTTGCCGTGTACATGATTAAAACTTAGATTAAAGTATTTAATAATAAATAAGATACTACAATGAGTGGTAAGCAAATATTTAATGAATATCAAATGACATTTGATATACTAAATGGAATAAGAACAAATTCTAAAGTGCATATAATTCTGTAACTAATTATTGTTACCGTTTTATAATTAAAATGTATAGGTTGATTAAGGAACGTGAATTTAAATCTGTAATCTACGTGCGAGGCAAGTTTTTTTTTCCTCCCTTAATCTTGTTATTTCATTTAAAGCAAGTTTACTTCCGTAGAGCAAGCCTATTAACCTTAGCTTATTATCATTCAAGCAAGGTTGTTATAATATCAAATGCTTACATTTTGTTCTAGTCATTTGTTATTTGATCGTTATTCAAACTCCAAGCATAAATTCTATTGTACAACTTTATTGTTGAATCGAATGTTTTAGTGAGTAGCAAACCCTTATTGATTCAGCTAGTCCTTAGTTGATGAGCGTTCTAAAGACTTAGAATATTTTAAAATTGTTCCAAACCAAGTTCCTTTTGGTACGGATTCTGATGCTAAACAGAGATGAACAACCCTAATATTGGGGATTAATTACGCAACAACATTAAAATATTTGTGCACAATACATTGTACAAAGGGCTGATCCCCCTGAGTACGAGATGGATGGTCCATAGTCTTTAAGACTGTTAAAGGTTACGGTAGAAATACTTGTTAACCTAGGACATAGTTCGAGGTCTTATGACCCTCAGATACAATTCTAAAGCTTGAATTCTATATTCAATTCTTGAGCCAAGTATTTTATTAAGCTTTTATATCTCGATTAGTTATTGATTGAATTCAGGAAAAACCACAATTCCTCAGTTGAAATCTATTTCATTGATTATTAAATTGTTATTGTTGTCATACTTGTGGGCAATTGTTTGCTCACTCTTGCATTGAACATTGCAGCTAAGACAGAAAAGTCGGACGAGCCGTCCACGAGTAAGGGCAAGGGCAAGATGCAGAAATAGTTAAAGACTTGTTATTTATTTGATGTTTTATTGTAAAAAGACTTATTTAATTTTCTATTTTAATTCCGCATTGATGTAATAAAGGTTAGATAACATGGGATTTGTTTGATTAAGAGATTAGAGATGTAATCCTTTTGTGGGAAGATTTTTCATTTAACTTAATTTAAATTGTCCTTTATTATGGGTAGCTAGATATGAATGAATGGTATAGTGAATACCAAATCAGTGGGAAGCCGGATTTGGGGGTGTCACAGGTTGGTATCAGAGCTGTAGGTTATGAACCTTTAGGTGGGAAAAACCTTAGGGTAGTAGCCTTTTAGAAGATAGAGAATATAGTGGTGATAAACTCTTATCGAGTTCTAAGGAATGGATTACGGAAATTCATAAAAGACAATAAAATGATTACGTGTTATGTGCTTACTTGATAACAAACTTATGTGCTCGCGAGTAGTATCGAGTGGTAATTAAAACTTAAAATTTTGGTGGCAGGATGACTGATATAGGAGGATCCAGCCAGGCTAGAGAGGAGGAGCCCCGGGATATTCATGTAGTTCGGGAGCAGCTAGTGCAGAGGGAGCCATCCCCATTGATCACAGTTGTAGGTCCCGAGTACGAGCCTGAGACTGATCCTGAGGAGGATTCGGAGGAGATTGAGGAGGAGGAAGAAGACCCTGAGGAGATACCATTATCTTCCTTAGGTGTTCAGATGTATGAGCAGGTGTATGACCGCAACATAGAGTTGCAGGATAGAGTGGAGGAGTTGGAGGAACAGGTGGCAGATCATCAGACTACCATAGAGCAGAAGAATAATGAGATTGAGGAGCTTGATATACGTCTTGGGGACGTGGAGTGGAAGCTGGTTCAGGAAGAGAGCCAAAAGAAGGAGTTAGAAGATCAAGTTGTGGAATGTCAAGCCGCTTTAGAGCAGAAGGATGTCGAGATCCAAGACCTTTCATCACGTCTTGCAGATGTCGAGCAGAGACTAGCTCAGTCTGAGTACCGACGAGGTCGGTTATTGGCTAGAAATGAAATTGTACGAGATGAATTGAAAGAGGAGACAACTAAGCGGGCTAGAGCTGAAGACGCTTGGTTGAGGGAGGCTAATCGCGCAGATCGTGTTGAATGTGAGGTGTGGTCAAAGAAGGCCAAGATTGATGAGATGGAGTATATTTTTCACACCACAATCGATAGAGCTCAGGATCGAGTTCATCGTCATCCAGTGCAGTTCGATGATCAACCCCGGTATATGATGGATCGAAGGATGGTGACTCGTATTATGGAGCAAGAACGCGAGGAAGCTGTGCGCCGTGGAATGTCATCGTACATTATGATTAGATGTGCTAGTATGAAAATCTATGAAGTTAATAAGTTGTAAATCCCAGTTTTGTATAATGGGATAGAATGATGATGTAATCCTGGAATTTTATGATTTCAGGATAGATGATATAAGCAACTATGATGTTATCTATGTTATGTCTTAAAGCAGTAAATGAATAAAATGCGAAAATTTATCAGATGTGCTATGTGTTAAGTGTTATTTATAAATGTTTAAGTTAAGACTTAAATGCTTAAGTAATTGAGCAATAATCTAATAACGCGAATTCTTGACAGTAAGATGCCGCCAAGAAGACAAACCCGTCAACAGACCCCTGACGGATCCACCAATAACAACGAAGAAGCCAACGATAATCCAATGCAGCAGTTGGTAAACTTGCTAACAGGAGCATTTGCAAATCAACCCCAAGCTCAGACCACGACTTTCAAAGACTTCAAGGTTGTTGGACCCCAGAATTTCAAGGTCCTTGAATCCGATCGAAGCACAAACTTGGGTCATGGAGATGGAGAAAGTGTTTGATGTCGCTAGGGTCAACGAGGACCAGAAGACTGCATTTGCAACATTTATGCTCAAATCAGAAGCAAGTTACTAGTGGCAAGCTAACAAAACTCAAGGTGGTCAGGGGATAATACCGTGGGAAGGATTTAAGGAGATGTTTTTCGAGACTTATTTTCCGGCAAGCGCACAGAATCAGATGAAGGTGCAATTTCTGGAGTTGAAGCAAGGTACCCTGACGGTGCCTGAGTATCCTGCAAGATTTAACGAGTTGGCGAGGTTTGCACCATATCAAGTTAATACGGATGAGCGAAAGGCTAGAAGGTTTGAGCAGGGACTGAAGCCCTGGCTGTATAGCCGAGTTTCGATGTTTCAACTAAATTTATTTACGGCAGTATTAGAAAAGGCGATTATCGCTGAAGGGGGGAGTGATGCTCTGTCTAAATACAATCAAGAGCAGAAGAAAAAGAAGAGTGAGAATGATAATAAGGCAAGTGGTAGCCATGGTGGCAGCAATCAAAAGAGAAAGTGGAGTGATAGTAACTCTGGTGGCATTCAGCTGGGAAATCAGAAAAAGAAGGTGGAGGCATGCAGTACCTGTGGAAAGAATCATGTGGGTGTTTGTTTGAAGGGTAAGAGGGTATGCTTTAACTGCGGACAGGAGGGTCATATCGCACCAAATTGTCCTAGTCCGAAGAAGGGCGCATGTTTTATTTGCGGGTCGAAGGATCACTTTTCTCGAGATTGCCCTAAGAAAGCTATAGGTAGTGCAAGTGGAGGAAAGGGAAGCGGTGGTGGAGGCAATTTGACTATCACTGGACCGATGCCATCCAATCGACCTACCGCTCGAACATTCAACATGACGGTGCAGGATGCTATGCAGTCAAAGGATGTAGTGCCAGGTATCATTCTGGTCAATAGTGTAAATGCTTACATATTATTTGATTCGGGTGCTACTTGTTCATTTATATCCAATGATTTTGCTAGGAAATTAGAGTTACCTCAAGAAGAGTTAGATTATCCTATGAATATAGAAATTGCGAATAGGGAAGTGATTCCTGTTAAGTTTATCCACAAGAACTGTCAGATAGATATTAAGGGTCATGTGATGACGGTAAACTTAATCCCAAATCGTCTTGGGGAGTTTGACGTTATTTTGGGAATGGATTGGTTGTTCAACCATGGGGCAGTTATTGATTGTCAAAGGAAGTGTGTGAACCTTATGAATCCGTCGAAGGTTGTGTTTTATGGCAGTAAGTCACCTAGACAAACGAGTTTTTTGACGGTGATGCAGGCTAGGAAGATGTTGGGACAAGGGTGTGTAGGATATCTAGCCTATATAGTCGATACACGAAGGATGAGTGCAAAGCTGGGGGAGATACCGGTAGTTAGGGATTTTGTGGACTTGTTTCTTGATGATTTGTCGGGATTACCGCCAGATAGGGAAATTAAATTTGTAATTGATCTAGCACCGGGTACAGCCCCTATATCAAAAGCCCTGTATCGAATGGCTCCGGTAGAGATGAAAGAGTTGATGGTGCAATTACAAGAGCTGCTGGATAAAAAGTATATTCAACCGAGCGTTTCGCCGTGGGGAGCGCCGGTGTTATTCGTCAAGAAGAAGGACGGATCAATGCGTCTTTGTATTGATTATAGAGAGTTGAACAAGGTCACGATTAAAAACAAGTATCCGTTGCCAAGGATCGATGACCTATTTGACCAACTGAAGGGAGCGAGATATTTTTCAAAGATAGATCTGCGAAGTGGGTACCATTAGTTAAAGGTGAGAAAGGAAGACATACCAAAGACGGCGTTTCGAACTAGATATGGTCACTATGAGTTTTTGGTTGTGTCATTTGGTTTAACAAACGCACCTGCAACATTTATGGATTTAATGAATAGAGTATTTAAACCATTTTTGGATAAATTCGTAGTGGTATTCATAGACGATATTTTGGTATATTCCAAAACTCAGGAAGAACACGTGGAGCATTTGAAGGTGACTTTGGAAGCGTTAAGGAGGGAGAAATTGTATGCAAAATTCTCCAAATGTGAATTTTGGTTGGAGCGTGTCCAATTCCTTGGGCATGTGATTGATAAGGACGGAATATCGGTGGATCCATCAAAAGTTGAAGCTGTGGTGAATTGGGATCAGCCGAAGACACCGTCAGAAGTGAGGAGTTTCCTAGGTTTGGCAGGTTATTATAGGCGTTTTATTCAAGATTTCTCCAGGATCGCCACTCCGTTAACGAATTTGACAAGAAAATCAGTGAAGTTCGTTTGGACGGAGAAGTGTGAAGAGAGTTTTCAAGAATAAAAGAAGAGATTAAGTACGGCACCTGTGTTGTCATTGCCAGATGACACAGGGAATTTTGTGGTGTATAGTGACGCATCACATAAAGGACTTGGTTGTGTGCTTATGCAAAATGGTAAGGTTATTGCATATGCATCGTGCCAATTAAAAGACTATGAAAAAGGGTATCCGACCCATGATTTGGAGTTAGCAGCCGTGGTGTTTGCTTTGAAAATTTAGAGGCACTATCTCTATGGGGAGAAGTGTGAGATATATACAGACCATAAAAGTATGAAATATATTTTCACACAAAAGGATTTGAATATGCATCAGAGGAGGTGGTTGGAGCTTATTAAGGATTATGACTGCGAGATTCTTTATCATCCGGGTAAAGCTAACGTGGTTGCCAACGCTTTGAGCAGGAAGGGTCGGGAAAAGTTGTTTTTGTTAACTGCCCAAGAGAAACTCATAGCGGAAATGGCAAAGTTGGAGTTGGAGGTGAAGTGTCTGGCGGAGCCGAATAAAAAATTGTTCCACATGGAAACCCAACCAACTCTGGTGGACAGAGTGAAGGAAGCGCAACTCCAGGATGAGGAGTGTATTAATATACGAAAAAGAGTGCTAGAGGGTGAGGAACTTAAATTCAAAATTGATACCGAAGGATTGCTAAGATTTGAAGGAAGAATCTGGGTTCCGTCAGTGCTGGAGATCAGAGAGGAGATTTTGAACGAAGCTCATAGTTCAAGATTTTCGATTCACCCGGGAAGTACAAAAATGTACCAGGATCTTCGCCAACATTTCTGGTGGCCAAACATGAAAAGGGAAGTTGCCGAGTGTGTTGCGAAATGCTTAACTTGTCAGAAAGTCAAAGCAGAGCATCAACGACCAAGTGGTTTGTTACAGCCCTTGGAGATACCAGAATGGAAGTGGGAGCATATCACGATGGACTTCGTGGTAGGGCTTCCAACTACTCAAAAGGGTAATGACGCAATATGGGTTATAGTGGACCGACTGACGAAATCAGCGCATTTCTTGCCAATCAAAATCAGATTCACTTTAGATCAGCTGGCGAAATTATACGTCAAAGAGATTATCTCGAGACACGAAGTTCCAGTATCAATAGTGTCAGACAGAGATACACGTTTCACATCAAAGTTTTGGAGGAGTTTGCAAGCTTGTTTGGGGACGCATTTGAGAACGAGTACAACCTACCATCCTCAAACCGATGGTCAGAGTGAAAGAACAATTCAAACGTTAGAGGATATGTTAAGGGCGTGCGTCATGGATTTTAAAGGCAACTGGGATGATCATTTACCTCTGGTCGAGTTTGCTTATAACAATAGTCATCACGCAAGTATCGACATGCCGCCCTACGAAGCATTGTACGGAAGGAAGTGCAGAACTCCGTTATGTTGGGATGAGGTTAGAGAACGTCGACTATTGGGACTCGAGCTGGTACAACAAACTGCTGAAATCGTCAAGGTGATAAGAGCCAGATTGTTAGCTGCTCAAGACAGGCAGAAGAAGTATGCTGATAAACACCGACAAAATAGAAAATTCGACGTCGGCAGTTTTGTGTTTCTCAAAGTATCTCCCTGGAAAGGAAAAATCAAATTTGGTAAAAAGGGTAAGCTCAATCCGCGATTTATTGGACCCTTCGAGGTGCTGAAAAGAGTAGGTGAGGTAGCTTATGAGGTAGCTTTACCTCCTGAGTTAGACCACATTCACAATGTCTTCCACATATCGGTGCTACGACCGTATAAGCCCGATTATAAATATGTAATCGAATATGAACCAATACAATTTGAGAAAGATTTATCCTATGAAGAGATACATGTACAGATAGTGACAGGAAAGAGCAAGTTCTCAGAAATAAAGTGATACCTTCTGTTAAGGTAATCTAGAGGAACCACAGTGCTGAAGAAGCTACATGGGAACTCGAAGAGAAAATGATGCAAAGTTATCCTCAATTATTTGTTTAATCCTTGTATCGCGATTCTGAGGACAGAATCCTTGTAGGGAGGGGAGAATGTAACGGGCGAATTAATTGCGTTGTGATTCTGGGGACAGAATCTTTTTAAAGAGGGAAGGATGTAACGAATGCGATTTTTGTGAATAAATAAAAATATTTATTGTGTTATATAAATATTTTTGTTAATTTATTTATTGAGTAAAATAAATAATTTATAAAGTTATTATGGAATAGTTCATGTTAAGTGTAATTATGTTAAATGTTATTTAAATGTGATTTGATGTGATTATTCTAATTTAATTTAATAATTAAATTAGATGATTAAATGATTTATTTGAATAAGAGATTTATTTGAATAAGATAATTTATTCGGTGATATTGTTATTGGTCAAATAGAAATTATTAATTAAGTTAGTAAGGTTTAATTGAATTTATTTAATAATAAGTTTAATTAAATTAAAAGTGTGACAATTAAAACTATATAGTATAATGAGTTATTAAAATAAACGGAAAAGAGTTTTATTTTAGTTAAACCAAACAAGGCCTTGTGACCCTTGGTTGGTAAAAATGAATTTTTATATATAGGGTCTAGCCAAACAAGGCTTTGTGACCCTTTAGTTTTTTTAACTGACAAGGTTGTTTGGGTTTGTAACTGGTGAACTGATAAAAAACCACGTGAAGTCAGTTTACTTCCATAAGCTAAACAAAAACAAATTCAGAGAAGAAGAGAGAAATTGAGAGAGAAGTTTGAAAATTAGGAGCAAGAATTCAAGTAAAGAGGATTAACAAAACAATAGAAGGTGAATTCTAAATCCTAGTTATAATTTTCTCAAAACAATTTACTGTAAAACTATTTCTTCTCTGTATGTATTTTTACATCTCTGTATGTAAATTCATTTGCTCAATGCATGAATTACTTGGTGTAATTGATAGAAAGCATGTATTAGGCGATTATATAATGTTTATAAACCAATTTGAAGGAATTAATTCATGAAAGCATGCTTTAAAATTGAATTTTTGGTTTTACAGAGTTTTACTTTCATGTATGGCATATATGTATGAAAATTGATGCTCAAATTGATTATGAATCGGTAAATTGACATTTGATTATGATAATATAATGAAAAACGAAAAGAATGTAAGTGGAATGGATTAAAATGGTTTAGAGATGAATTTACAGTGGTTGATTTCATTTAAATGGCTAAAACATGAATATTTTGTTTAAACAGAGAATTTTGGGTTCTAATTGGTTGATTATGTGTATTATAATGGTTAGAATGTTTAGAAACATGTTGGGTAATTATTTTATAACATGTTTGATGTCTGGGTATGTTTAATTTATGTGTTGGATGATAGAATTTGAAAATTTTGGCCTAGGATGTCACTGGTTCGCGAACTGTAGGAGATGACTGCCGAGTCTACCGCCCCGGCGGTAGAAATGTACTGGAGTTCTCGCCCCGGCGGGATCTCGCCCCGGCGGTAAAAATGACTTAGTTCTCTCGCCCCGGCGAGAGTTTGTGAAGGAATTCGCCGCCCCGGCGGTGGAACAGTAACGAAAAATTTTTATTTATTTTTATATTTATTTTGCTATGTTGTCGTGTACATGATTAAAACTTAGATTAAAGTATTTAATAATAAATAAGATACTACAATGAGTGGTAAGCAAATATTTAATGAATATCAAATGACATTTGATATACTAAATGGAATAAGAACAAATTCTAAAGTGCATATAATTCTGTAACTAATTATTGTTACCGTTTTATAATTAAAATGTATAGGTTGATTAAGGAACGTGAATTTAAATCTGTAATCTACGTGCGAGGCAAGTTTTTTTTTCCTCCCTTAATCTTGTTATTTCATTTAAAGCAAGTTTACTTCCGTAGAGCAAGCCTATTAACCTTAGCTTATTATCATTCAAGCAAGGTTTTTATAATATCAAATGCTTACATTTTGTTCTAGTCATTTGTTATTTGATCGTTATTCAAACTCCAAACATAAATTCTATTGTACAACTTTATTGTTGAATCGAATGTTTTAGTGACTAGCAAACCCTTATTGATTCAGCTAGTCCTTAGTTGATGAGCGTTCTAAAGACTTAGAATATTTTAAAATTGTTCCAAACCAAGTTCCTTTTGGTACGGATTCTGATGCTAAACTGAGATGAACAACCCTAATATAGGGGATTAATTACGCAACAGCGTTAAAATATTTGTGCACAATACATTGTACAAAGGGTTGATCCCCCTGAGTACGAGATGGATGGTCCATAGTCTTTAAGACTGTTAAAGGTTATGGTAGAAATACTTGTTAACCTAGGACATAGTTCGAGGTCTTATGACCCTCAGATACAATTCTAAAGCTTGAATTCTATATTCAATTCTTGAGCCAAGTGTTCTATTAAGCTTTTATATCTCGATTAGTTATTGATTGAATTCAGGAAAAACCACAATTCCTCAGTTGAAATCTATTTCATTGATTATTAAATTGTTATTGTTGTCATACTTGTGGGCAATTGTTTGCTCACTCTTGCATTGAACATTGCAGCTAAGACAGAAAAGTCGGACAAGCCGTCCACGAGTAAGGGCAAGGGCAAGATGCAGAAATAGCTAAAGACTTGTTATTTATTTGATGTTTTATTGTAAAAAGACTTATTTAATTTTCTGTTTTAATTCCGCATTGATGTAATAAAGGTTAGATAACCTGGGATTTGTTTGATTAAGAGATTAGAGATGTAACCCTTTTGTGGGAAGATTTTTCATTTAACTTAATTTAAATTGTCCTTTATTATGGGTAGCTAGATATGAATGAATGGTATAGTGAATACCAAATCAGTGGGAACCCGGATTTGGGGGTGTCACAATATGGCTTGTCATATACAGTTCACTTACCATGATCTTAATCCCTTCATGGACTTTTATTAACTTCCAATACTTGACCACTAGGTTAGCCTCATTTAACTAACACCACCACACTTAGTTTATCTCTTCCCAATTTAATATCTTTGGGTTCTCTGAAACTACCATTCAGGCTCAGTTTCCATTAATCTGTATGATCAATTTAATTAACCTTTCTAAGTATAGGTATATATATATATATATGATTATACATATACTCATTCTCTTGTTCCTTATTACAACAAGCTAACATCACTAATACAGCAAACGACCTTTCTAATTCAGCAAACTGAATACACTCATTCAGCAAACTGAATTCACACTATACAGCAAACCGAATACACTAATTCAGCAAACTAAATTCAAACTATACAGCAAACCGAATACATTAATTCAGCAAACTGTATTCTTTTTCCATATGTATCTTTACATAATCTCTTTCCTTAATTTATGTAAGGTTAAAGGTAACATAATACCTTATTCTTAACATACATTCAAGTATAGTTCCATTCGGAATTTTGAATTTTGTAACCCTTATTCTCTCAATTCTCTTTCAGATAGTAAACCAGATAGGTTTTTCTTAAAATTTTTAATAAATCCACAAATTCCTATCGAGGTTTTATTCTTTAACCTTTAATAATCATCCAAGATTTTATTAATAAATCTTATAAATTCTCGGGTCGTCACACATACAACTTGTTTAATGTTCATTAGTTAATGTTAAGTATTTTACGTTTCATAATGTTCGTCTTTTATAACTTAAAACAATATATTTTATCGTCGGAAGCATTGCACGTTGCATACGCGAACGCCCGACTGCACATTAGCCCTAAAAAGGCTCAATTTCGACCTTTCTCCAGGCAGTATCTCTCAATCCTTAAATAATTAAAGTTGTAGGTCTACTTCTTAGTTTTTCGGAACATCTTGAATCATCTTAATCGGAGTTCGTACGAAAGAGATATGCCCAAATTACTAAAGCATGTCAAAGCTATCCTTCACTGCCCCTTGACCAGCGCCTAGGCGCTCCATGGCAGCCCAATTATAGCGCCAAGGCACTCAAGTGCAGTAGCACGGTGCCCAGCCAGCGCCTAGGCACTTGACCCATACATCCCAACTCAATTTTTACAATTTTGTCGCACCTACTTCACTTCTTCATAACTTCATCATCCGATATCGGAATGAGTCCGTTCTTGAGTCATTTTCTTGCTTGTAACATCCTTTACACATTATGACGCCCCCAAAATAGGTCCACACAACTCATTTTGAGTCGCCAATAACATTCTATAAAATACCATACAAATACGAATTTTCCCATTTACAACTAATAAGTGTCGTGCAAAATACGACAACACAATACAAATACATCTTAAATTCTCAATACACTTATTGTCACACTAATAATAATGTATTGAGATACTTCTATTGTCTCGGACCATCACTCCATTCCTCGGCTAGTCCCCGCTACACTCTCTTTTTCTGAGGAGAATAATGGAACAAAAAGAAAAAGGGTGAGCACAAATAGCCCAGTAGGAAAATCATGACTAAGATAATGAAGAATAAAATTATCTTTAGCCTTCAACTGAAATAAATCAGAGATTTAAAGATATTATAATTATTCAATAATAACAACTGCAGCGGAAAGAACAATCCATTAGAAGAGTCAAGTAGATTATAATATCTACCATCTTCTATAAGTTAAACGATCACCACCAATATTTTATCCTTGTAACACCAATCAACAGTTCCTGTTTATGAACATTCAAATCAACAGTTTATATTCAACAGTCTCTCTTTGCACTATATGCCAAAGATATTTATTTGTAACACCACCGGTCATGATCATGTCAAACGCCAGTTCATCTTTGCACTACGGGCCAAAGAGAACTTTCACCATACGCCTTTGTTTGTAACACCAAAAGTCATGATTATACCAATACACAGTTTGGTCAAAATCATGTCACGCCAATTCATCTTTGCACTACGGGCCAAAGAGAATTATCACCACAATTTAAATATGAGGATGATGACAATGATAATAAGTAAATACAGTGAGATCAATTATAAGAATAAATGTTAAAGATTTAATTTATCCAGTGTCGAAGATTGTCCAAATTGCCAACACGATGACCAAATTGTGGAGTCAAATTCAAGAATGATATCCAAAAATTTGATTATAACTCAAGAATAAAGTTCATGATTCAACTATAACGTATAAAACGAAATAGAAAGATTCAGGTGAAAAGATATTAGATGAAGCACAAACTATTAAGGATATTCAACTAATTTCAGGGATTTTCACCATAAGAAAAAAAAATGAGGTTTTGGAAACAAACAATAATTTCTTATCATAAATGGAGAAATATGAAAGAAAATGATATCCCTTGAAGAGTATAAAAGAAATGATATCATATATGAGTATGAAAGAATATACGTAACTGTAAATGGATTTCCACCCGTCATGCGGTAATCCGCGTAGACAAATTATTTCCACAACTTAATAAAGAATGAATACGAAGGGTTATTCACCAGGCATGCGTCAATCAGCACGGACAAGTTATTCCCACAGATTAATAAGGAATGAATATTAAAGGTTATTCACCAGACATGCGGTAGTCCGCGTAGTCAGGTTATCCCCACAAATTAATAAGGAATGAATACGAAAGGTTATTCACCAGACATGCGGTAGTCCGCGTAGTCAGGTTATTCCCACAAATTAATACATGGAACAATCGTGAATAGTATTCCGGTGTGAATAGTACTCCGGTATGAATAATACTTCGGCGTGAATAGTACTACGGCATGAATAGTACTCCGTCGTGAATAGTACTTCGTAATAAATAGATTAATTTAATACGAAAGTCCGTGTAAACAGAATATTCAAGTGAAATGATATTACATACGAGTATCAACGAATGATAAACATTTATGAGTATGACGTAAAATAATATCACTTGTGGATATGAAAGCAAATGATATTATATACGAGTATGAAAAAAAATGATATCCCCTACCTTAGTTAACAAGTGACTGGATGTTGCTTTCTATGAAGCTTACTAAGTTGGACAGTACTTGTATTCTCACGAATACTCAAAATAGCCTAGCACACTTAGAGAACTTAAGAAATTTAGAGAGAGGAGAAGTATAAGAAGGAAAGTTATGAATTTTCTTAAGATAAACCTTCCTATTTATAGGAAAACCAAGTTTCATTAATTGCACAATAAGGGCTCAACTTATTACACTTTAGTACCTCTATCTTTGCCTCTATTTTTAATATAATCCCTCAAGTATTATCAATCTTGCATAACATCCCCTAATGTTCCCACATGTGAACCAATAGTTCCATCATGTGAACCAATAGTTCATTGCATGTGAATTTCCATAATTTCAATTAGGTACCCCTAAGTTAGACTCCACTTTTAATCCGTCAATAATGCTAAAATATCATATCAAATAATATGAGTTACTGTGTCATGACAAATAATAAAATGTACCATGCAGATGCTATTGTAATTGTTGAATCAAAATACTGTGCCATTGCTACTTTATCAATTATTGAATCAATAATTTAAAATATTGTGCAACACTGTGTGCTTGTGAAATACCGCGTACTACTGTGGAATAACGCGTTTTACTGTTCTTTTTATTACCGGGTATTTCAACAGTTACCGGTGATAATACTGTTGACAAAATACTGTCGTTTTCAGTATCTGACAATGGGGCCCACTATCGTTGATAATATTGTCATTGTGGGGCCCAGTAATATTTTGTTATTTCGGCGCCGTCGTACGGTACCGAATATAATATTCCCCGACAGAAAGAATATTTCCCGACATACTGTTTATCAGATAATTTGTAAATAACCACCTTAACTATCATTTATAACAATTAAGCACTTGACTATTTAGAAAAATAATCATAAAGAAAATAATAAACTTTTATTTCGGGATCTTACAATCTCCCCTCCTTATGAAATTTCGTCCTCGAAATTGACGTACGTACCTGGCATTTCGAAAAGGTGAGGATACCTTGCTCTCATTTCATATTCTAACTCCTAGGTCATCTCCTCAACATCATGGTTTCTCCATAAAACTTTGACTTGAGGTATAACCTTTGATCGTAGAATCTGTTACTTCTTATCTAAGACCTTGACAGGTATATCTTCGTATGTTAAATCCTTTGCTATCTCATCTGGTTCTAATTCAATAACGTGGTTTGGATCTTTCACATATTTACGTAGCATGGATATGTGAAAAACATTATGAACACGAGACATGCTTGGCGGTAAGGCGAGTCTGTAGGCCACAGTTCTTACTCGGTCGAGGATTTCAAATGGGCCGATAAATCAAGGGTTAAGCTTTCCTCTCTTTCTGAATCTCGTAACTCCTTTCCACGGAGCAACACGTAAAAATACATAATCTCCGACATTGAATTCCTCGTCTCTTCGATGAAGATCGGCATAACTCTTTTGTCGATCTTGAGCTGTTTGTATACGTTGCCGGATCATTTAGATCTTTTCTGTAGTCATACGTATCAACTCGAGTCCCAACAATTTTGCCTCGCCTACTTCATCCCAACATGCTGGAGATCAACACCTTCTTCCATACAACGCCTCGAAGGGAGCCATGCCTATACTTGCTTGATAACTATTATTGTAAGAGAATTCCACCAATGGCAAGTATTTGTCCCAACTTTCTTTGAAGTCTAGTACGCAGAGTCTTAATAGATCTTCGAGGGTTTGAATAGTCCTTTTTGATTTCCCGTCTGTCTAGGGATGGTATGCAGAACTGAATCGTAATTCAGTGCCCATAGCTTTTTGCAAGCTGACCCAAAATCGTGAAGTGAATCTAGGATCTCGATCAGAAACTATGGATACTGGCATGCCATGCAATCTGATAATCTCGCTTATATACATACTAGCAAGACGCTCAAGTGAATAGTTTTCTCGTATAGGCAAGAAATGAGCAAACTTGATCAATCTATCTATAATGACCCAAATTGCGTCTAAGCCTTGAGAAACTTTGCGAAGACCTGTCACGAAATCCATGTTGATGTGTTTCCACTTCCATTCTGGAATCTCAAGTGGTTACAATGGACCCCTTGGTACTTGATGCTCCGCCTTGACACGTTGACAAGTTAAACATCTTGCGATAAACTATGCAATCTCTCTCTTCATATTACTCCACCAAAATATATGTCGAAGATCACGATACATTTTGGTACTTCCAGGGTGGATTGCAAATGGTATGTTATGTGCCTCCATCATGATTTTGTATTTCAAGTCAGAGTCATTAAGAACACACAGTCTAGAGTTGATTCGAAGTATTCTGTCTTCGTCGACTCTTGCTTCTGGAATAGCACCTTCTTGTACCTTCTTCTTCATATTCACCAACTCTGGGTCTGTAACTTGAGCAGCTTTAATTTTGTCGATTAAAGCCGGTTCTACCCGTATATGTATGATCTTCACGTGGGTTCTTGGAGTTTTTAACTCTATCTCCATCCTTTGTAAATCATCCAAAATGGGCCTTTGCGATGTCAATAACGCACTCATACTTGCATATGATTTTCTACTCAATGCGTCAGCTACTACGTTCGCCTTTCCAAGATGGTATTGGATGGTATGGTCGTAATCTTTCAACAGCTCAAGCCAATGTCGTTGTCGCATGTTGAGTTCCTTTTAGGTGAAGAAATATTTGAGACTTTTGTGGTCTGTATAGATCTCTACTTTCTCTCCATACAAGTAATGTCTCCAAATCTTCAACGTGAAAACGACTGCTGCCAATTCTAGATCATGAATAGGATAATTCCTCTCATATTCCTTGAGTTGCCGAGACGCATAGGCTATAACCTTCCCATGTTGCATGAGAACACAACCTAGTCCTTTGCTTGAAGCGTCGTTGTAGATGACAAATCCTTCCGATCATGATAGTATTGTCAATACAGGTGCTGAAATGAGTCTTTTTTTGAGTTCTTGAAAACTCTTCTCGCATTCTTCGCTCCATTTGAATGTTGTGTTTTTCCGAGTCAGTTGAGTTAATGGAATGGCTATTCGAAAAAATTCTTCTACGAATCTCCGATAATAACCAGCTAGACCCAGAAAGCTTCGTACTTCGGTTACTGACTTAGGTTGTTCCCAATTTGATACTACTTCAATCTTCGCCGGGTCAACCGAGATTCCTTGTTTAGAAACCAAGTGACCAAGGAATGCAACTTCCTCAAGCCAGAATTCACATTTCTTTAACTTAGCATATAGCTTATTTTCACGAAGCTTTTGCAGTATTAGCCTCAAGTGTTGTTCATGATCTTCACGACTTTTAGAATATATGAGAATGTCATCAATGAAGACAACCACGAAATGATCCAAATATTCCTTGAATATCTAGTTCATCATATCCATGAAAGCAGTAGGAGCATTAGTCAATCCAAAAGACATGACTAGGAATTCATAATGCCCGTATCAAGTTCTGAAGGCAGTCTTTGGAATGTCATCAGCTTTAACTTTCAACTGATGATACCCAGAACGGAGGTCGATCTTTGAAAAGAATTGAGCACCTTGTAACTAGTCGAACAGGTCATCAATGCGAGGTAACGGGTACCTATTTTTGATGGTGACATGGTTTAACTCCCGATAGTCAATGCAAAGTCTCATACTCCCGTCTTTCTTCTTTACGAATAAAACAGGAGCACCCCAAGGCGATATACTCGGATGTATGAAATTGCTTTCTAACAACTCTTGTAGCTGGACTTTTAACTCTTGAAGTTCAATAGGAGTCATTCGATATGGGGTTTTAGAAATGGGTTTTGTACCGGGTTCAAGGTTGATACAAAATTCGATTTCACGGTCTGGGGGTAGGCCAGGAAGCTCTTCTAGAAATACGTCAGGGAACTCATTAACAACAGAAATATTATTCAAATCTGACGTACTTTTGTTTAAATCCGTTACATGGGCTAAGAAAGCTTGGCATCCGTTTTTCAATAAACGAATGGCTTTGTGACTAGAAATGACGGTTATTGATTTTAATGGTTTGGTTGCTTGAATTCGCATAATAGGTTGATTAGGAATATGAAAACTAATGACCTTACGAAAGCAATCAATTTTAGCATGATGAGTAGTTAACCAATCAATTCTTAAAATCACATCAAATTCATGCATGTTCAAGGAGATAAGATCAACAGGTAATGTGAGGGTGTCGATTTGAACAAAACAAGATTTATAGACTGTAGATGTAACGAATGTTTGTGCTAATGGTGTTTCAACAGATAAGTCAAAATCTAATTTCTCAGGAGTTAAATTCAGACGTTGAGCACATGTTGGTGAAATAAAAGAGTGGGTAGAACCAGTATCTAGCAAGGCATAGACTTCACAAGAGTTAATAAGTAGTTTACCCGTAATAACTTCGTTCGGGTTCTGTGCTTTTTGGGATGTCACGACAAAAGCTCTCCCCTGAACCACAGGCTTTGACTTGTCCGTGACCGCCTTTGGTGTCATCATTGCAGCTGGACTTAACTTCGCTGCATGACAAAATCGAGTTATATGGCCTTCTTTTTCACAATTGTAACACACTTGGGATGGCAGTTGTGTACAATTTGGACTGATGTGTCCTTCTTTCCCATACCTGAAACATCTAACTGGTGGTCGTTCTCCTCCCCTCGAAACTGGTACTGGTGCTGGTGCTGATGCTGGTACCTTTCCATGGTTGTTGTTGAATTTCCTCTTCTTGGAATTGTTGCTGCTTGACTCACTCCTCCTGTTATCTGGGCCAGGATTACCACCGAAGTGGTTACCATTTCCGACGTGATGATTCCCTCCTCGCTGGTTATCACTATTTCGATGATTGTTGCCACCGTTACGATTATTATCGTAATTTTTCTCTCGCTGTTGGGTGTTGCTTCCTGGTTGTAGTATTCCTCTCTCTTGCTCCACTACTTGAGCCCTATCCACGGCATCTGAATATAGACAAATTTTATGAGAAACGAGATATTTACGAATTTCTGGTTTCAAACCTCGTAGAAACATCCGTGTCATCCGTTCCTCAGTGTCCACCAAATGGGATGCAAATCGAGACAGCTCGGCAAACTTGGCTTCGTACTACGACACCGTCATGTTGTTCTGTTCCAGTTTGATGAATTCTACCTCCTTTATATGGCGAATACTCTACGGAAAATACTTCTCGTTAAATAATTCTTGGAACTCGACCCAAGACATCTCGAGTGCCGAGTGACGGGTACGTTTCACGGATTCCCACCAATGATCCGCTTCTCCTCGCAGCATAAAAGTGGCGAAAGGAACCTTTTGATCGTCAGTGCAACGTAATACATCAAATATCTTTGTTAATTGTTTAAGCCACGCCTCTGCTTTAAGTGGATCTGGCTTGCCGAAAAATTCGGGTGGTCCCAACTCTTTGAACTACTTGGCAGTGATCATTCGTACATTATCAGCATTTCTGCCAGTATTGTAGACAGGAGCTCTTCTCGCCTGGTTCTGCATGTATTGCATGAAGTTCCTAAAAAACACAAAATAGCTTAGGTAGGACACACTAGCGAAGGATTTTACTCGTCTCTCCCCTCCTAGTTCTAATCCCAGATCTCTACCAGAGATCATATAACCTGGCTCTGATACCAACTGTGACGCCCCCAAAATAGGTCCACACAACCCATTTTGAGTCGCCAATAACATTCTACAAAATACCATACAAATACGAATTTTCCCATTTACAACTAATAAGTGTCGTGCAAAATACGACAACACAATACAAATACATCTTAAATTGTCAATACACTTATTGTCACACTAATAATAATGTATTGAGATACTTTTATTGTCTCGGACCATCACTCCATTCCCCGGCTAGTCCCCGCGACACTCTCTTTTTCTGAGGAACAATGGAACAAAAAGGATAAGGGTGAGCACAAATAGCCCAGTAGGAAAATCATGACTAAGATAATGAAGAATAAAATTATCTTTAGCCTTCAACCGAAATAAATCAGAGATTTAAAGATATTATAATTATTCAATAATAACAACTGCAGCGGAACGAACAATCCATTAGAAGAGTCAAGTAGATTATAATATCTACCATCTTCAATAAGTTAAAGGATCACCACCAATATTTTATCCCTGTAACACCAATCAACAGTTCCTGTTTATGAACATCCAAATCAACAGTTTATATTCAACAGCCTCTCTTTGCACTATGTGCCAAAGATATTTATTTGTAACATCATCGGTCATGATCATGCCAAACGCCAGTTCATCTTTGCACTACGGGCCAAAGATAACTTTCACCATACGCCTTTGTTTGTAACACCAAAAGTCATGATTATACCAATACACAATTTGGTCAAAATCATGTCACGCCAGTTCATCTTTGCACTATGGGCCAAAGAGAACTATCACCATAATTTAAATATGAGGATGATGACAATGATAATAAGTAAATACAGTGAGATCAATAATAAGAATAAATGTTAAAGATTTAATTTATCCAGTGTCGAAGATTGTCCAAATTGCCAACACGATGACCAAATTGTGGAGTCAAATTCAAGAATGATATCCAAAAATTTGATTATAACTCAAGAATAAAGTTCATGATTCAACTATAACGTATAAAACGAAATAGAAAGATTCAGGTGAAAACATATTAGATGAAGCACAAACTATTAAGGATATTCAACTAATTTCAGGGATTTTCACCATAAGAAAAAAAAATGAGGTTTTGGAAACAAACAATAATTTCTTATCATAAATGAAGAAATATGAAAGAAAATGATATCTCTTGAACAGTATAAAAGAAATGATATCATATATGAGTATGAAAGAATATACGTAATTGTAAATGGATTTCCACCCGTCATGCGGTAATCCGCGTAGACAAATTATTTCCACAACTTAATAAAGAATGACTGTGAAGGGTAATTCATTAGGCATGCGTCAATCCGCACGGACAGATTATTCCCACAGATTAATAAGGAATGAATACGAAAGGTTATTCACCAGACATGCGGTAGTCCACGCAGTCAGGTTATCCCCACAAATTAATAAGGAATGAATACGAAAGGTTATTCACCAAACATGCGGTAGTCCGCGTAGTCAGGTTATTCCCACAAATTAATACATGGAACAATCGTGAATAATATTTCGGTGTGAATAGTACTCCGGCGTGAATAGTACTATGGCATGAATAGTACTCCGTAGTGAATAGTACTTCGTAATAAATAGATTAATTTAATACGAAAGTCCGTGTAAACAGAATATTCAAGTGAAATGATATTACATACGAGTATCAACGAATGATAAACATTTATGAGTATGACGTAAAATAATATCACTTGTGGATATGAAAGCAAATGATATTATATACGAGTATGAAAAAAAATGATATCCCCTACCTTAGTTAACAAGTGACTGGATGTTGCTTTCTATGAAGCTTACTAAGTTGGACAGTACTTGTATTCTCACGAATACTCAAAATAGCCTAGCACACTTAGAGAACTTAAGAAATTTAGAGAGAGGAGAAGTATAAAAAGGAAAGTTATGAATTTTCTTAAGATAAACCTTCCTATTTATAGGAAAACCAAGTTTCATTAATTGCACAATAAGGGCTCGACTTATTACACTTTAGTACCTCTATCTTTGCCTCTATTTTTAATATAATCCCTCAAGTATTATCAATCTTGCATAACATCCCCTAATGTTCCCACATGTGAACCAATAGTTCCATCATGTGAACCAATAGTTCATTGCATGTGAATTTCCATAATTTCAATTAGGTACCCCTAAGTTAGACTCCATTTTTAATCCGTCAATAATGCTAAAATATCATATCAAATAATATGAGTTATTGTGCCATGACAAATAATAAAATGTACCATGCAGATGCTATTGTAATTATTGAATCAAAATATTGTGCAATTGCTACTTTATCAATTATTGAATCAATAATTTAAAATATTGTGCAACACCGTGTGCCTGTGAAATACCGCGTACTACTGTGGAATAACGCGTTTTACTGTTCTTTTTATTACCGGGTATTTCAACAGTTACCGGTGATAATATTGTTGACAAAATACTATCGTTTTCAGTATCCGACAATGGGGCCCACTATCGTTGACAATATTGTCATTGTGGGGCCTATTAATATTTTGTTATTTCGGCACCGTCGTACGGTACTGAATATAATATTCCCTGACAGAAAGAATATTTCCCGACAAAAAGAATATTCCCCGACATACTGTTTATCAAATAATTTGTAAATAACCACCTTAACTATCATTTATAACAATTAAGCACTTCACTATTTAGAAAAATAATCATAAAGAAAATAATAAACTTTTATTTCATAAAGTCGGGATCTTACACACATCTCCCTGGACGAAATAATTTTTAAAGTTCTCTAACAAGCCTAAAAATTGGCCCAAAAATCCCTCGTCAACTAATTTTCGTTAAATGACGTTTTCAACGTCAAATTTTCAAATTGGCATAACTCGCTCATCCTAAGTCGGATTAAGGTCGTTCTTGAGTCTACGGCTCACATTTTCTACGCTTTACAAAACTTCCAAAAAATAATAATTTTCCAGAAGCGTTAATTACCCATAAAATTGGCCTAAAAGTCGTACCAGGCTAGGGTTTTCAACATTTGACGTCTTTTACTAAAATTTTCGCCATAATTTCGTTATAGCATATTTTTACTCCATTCCAATTGGAACATTTTCATAACACATATACTTATATTTCCTTCTTCTCGGATTTCACAATACATCTTACGAACTAACGATTAATCTAGTCCGATTAACAATAATTAACACGTTTTTCATGTTTTTCTTGGTTTGGTTCATTACTATCGATTTTTGTTCGATTTCATACATATCACTGGTAATTTAATACACAAAACACCATTAACATCAACCTTTTACCTTCGGATCTTTCATGATCCATCACAACAACAACAACCAACAAAGCATTATAATTACATAAAGCTTAAGAAATGGTTTTAGGGTTTATGGCTTACCTTCTTTGGTTCTTCTTCTTTACTTATCTTAGACTTGACAAGGCTTACTTGCTCTTCTTGCTCTTCCACCCGAGCACTCTTTCTTCCTCTCTTTATTTCTCTAGAGTTTTCCCTCTTGGATTTGTGAATTGGTGAGAAATGAAGAGGAATGAGCTTCTATTTATAGGGTGGGCAAGAGTTGGGGTAGTTTGGTCATTTGGGCAACTTTTACTAACCACTCCCTAATTAAACTCAACCATGCTCAAGCCAAGCTAAATAGGGTCAAAACATGGCGGATGGGATGACTAGCTTACCAAGCAAGCTCTCCCCTTTGATTGGTCCATTTTAATTTACTTGGATTAAGTTAGCTTAACTAGGTTTTTTTTCCCTAGTTTGATTACTCCAACTAGTTAATTAGTCGCAATCATTGACTTTGACTTTCGTATTTCTACCGTATAATTTTCGTAATATACTCGTATCATTCTCGTAATTTGTTCGTATAATAATTCATATTATACTCGTATTATTCTCGGTTAACTTTCAAAATTCGTTCGACAAGCCGAAAAACTGCGTTTTTCGTTTTTGAATTTTATTAGAGATTACTCCTCGTGACATCATATAAACGTTATAGCGTTGATAGACTCCATGATACGCTTGCGTGAGGTGGTCATCACCCGGATCGTTTCCAGTAAGTTATAAGGTGGAACGCTCACAACACCTTAACCCAACATCTATAAAGAGACAAGAACCTTGGTACAATTGCTCGCTCAAGGAAGCTGCGTTGAATGGAACATCAATGACACATTGACCCCTCGCTTATATGTAAGCGGTAACCTTGGTACAATTAACGATTGATGCGGTAGAAGACGCCACAGACAACTATGTATTGTTGTATGATAAGCCAATTGAACATTCATAGACAAACCATGAATAATTCGGGAGTTCTCAAAGAACCAAAAGGGGAATAATCTCACAAAAGTTTATTAATAATCTGAAGTGTCTGTAGTACATCAGCTATGTCTCCTATTTATACTACTCAAAAGTAATCCTAATCCTATTAGGAATAATAAAATCAACTGGAAATAAAATCCTAACTTAACAAATTAATTTGAAAACCAAATCCTAACTTAACAAAACATCCTAGTTACATTAGAATTGGAAAAACTACCAAAAACATAATAGAAATCAATTTGGAAAAAATATGGAACAAAAAAATGCGTTGTCCCGAAATTCGTGCCACGGCACTGCGGCGCCCAAAATGAACTGGAAACGGGCGCTACGGCGCTGCCTCCAAAATCTGACGTTTTGACACTTGGGCGCTACGGCGCCGGGGCTAGAAAAATTTACAATTTTGCCATTTCCTCAATTTTAAAGCCCGGAATGTCCGTCTCGTCCTACTTTTGATCTTCCCACCAAACTTGAACCTTTGCTCGGACCAAAAGATCGAACTTAGAAACATATCCCATAGCGAACGCCTTGCCATATAGCTTGAATCCTTTTCCATTATTCTGTGCACTTCAAACTTGTGTTGTTGCGCGTTATCTCGTAAACTCCTTTCCATGCTCGGATGTTCATATCGTCGCGCATAAGCTTGTAGTCTCATCAAGAACTGGAACATAACTTTGTTGACGACGCGGCCACACAAATAAACACAGTTCCGATGACTTGACTTGAGCTCCAATGTAAGCATCCATGAGTTGAATTCAGCCCATTCACTTACGATCATTCGTTGATTCCTCAGAACTTGAGTTGAGTGAATGTTGTTCGATGCGAGCCTGGTCAGGATCTCATCAGGCGTCATTCGAAAAATCGAAAAAACATAAAAGCGTTTTTAGCATGAATAGTGTTTTTATGTCTTTTTTTCGAAAAAAATTTATTTTCGTCTACGAAACCCTAATTCGTAAATTCTAACACGTAAACACAGTATATGTCATAATACGACCTTTAAACACGTATAATCACATTTACACATAATAATATTCATAAAATTTTATTTTATTAGATATAAATATCGAAAATTTAATTACAAGACTATCCGATTTATCGGGTCGTCACAGGGGACAAAATGGAGTAAAAATGGTATTTATAGGCAAATCAAATTGGAATGGAGGGCTTGGATTGGTTTAAGTAAAGATTGATCAAATGACCCTCATTTATCCCAGCAAAAATGATTACAACTTTTGTCCTAAAATGTTAGCCCACAGCCTGTTAGAGAGGAAAGGAAAAATAATGTTTTCTTTATGTATTCTTTGTTCTTTCTCAAAGTCATTCTCTTGCCAACTAGGAAGCACAAAGTTGACTTAGGAGCTTTTTAAGTTTTTCAAGCATACATAGCCGGATAATACAAAGAAAAAGGAGAGAGGAAAGGAAAAATAGTGTTTTCTTTATGTACTCTTTGTTCTTTCTCAAATTCATTCTCTTGTCAACTAGGAAGCACAAAGTCGATTTAGGAGCTTTTTAAGTTTTTTAAGCATACATAGCCGGATAATACAAAGAAAAGGAGATCAATTTTTGATCTCATTTGTACTTTCTTATTTTGTCAACTCAAGATTTAATTTAGCACATGTTTAATCCCCTTTTTCTTAAGACTTTTGTTTGGCCAGATAAAAAGATTTTGAAATCTTTTACACTTGCATTCTTTTTCTTTTGTTTTGCCAACTCAAAATCTCATTTAGAGCACATGTTAGTTTTTCTTTTTCAAAGCATTTTGTTTGGCCAAAATATGTGTAAAGAGTAGTAATTATTTGTTAGTCCAGCCACTATATATTTAATTTTAGTTCCTTTTGGACTTTTTGATAAAAATGGAGTAAGAAATAACTTCTAGCCAAAACTAATTGCCCTTGAATTTTAATTTCCGAAATAAACTTTTATTAACCAATAGCATTAGATTGTTATGGTCCAGAAATAAAGTTTATAACAGTTTATAAAACCTTGAAAATAGAGTTTTAGAAAATATAAAGTGTTCGGATATTAATCTTGACAAGCTTGACCGGGCTCCATATATTGGGCTCGGCCCAAAGGCCCATCATGCTTAGTGGATTATAAGAGGACTTTTAGTCCGAAAAGGCTTGGGTCAGTATTCTAAGTCCTTATGGTTCCTTATGGGATAATACTTCCTTTGGATCAAGATAATTGAATCCGGGTCTGATAAGGATTCTAGGCAGTACACTCCTAGTTGGAGTAGAAAGTAGCCAAGTGAATCCTATAAATACCCAAATAACAATGAAGGCAAGGTATGACAGATTTTACCCTACTAAATATTGAACCTCCATTGTTGACATATCTTGAACCTGTTACTCACTCTTACACCGGAGGAGTCCACAAACGGCCCAAGCCGTTAGGACTTTTGTGCAGGTATACGTCCGGCGAGTTGATTGGACGCGCGGACAGAATCAAGCGTTAACATTGGCGCTAGAAGGAGGGCCTTTTTAGTAGAAACTTCTGTTTTGCAAACCGGAACAGACTCACATGGCAACTTCACGCTCACAGCGAAGTCACCATGATCAACAAGGACCAACCTAGTCTCGATCGCACCGTGAGACAGTGGTAGAAAGGGAGCAGCGCCTCCAGCAGATTCTAGACCGGAAAAAAGCTCTTGATCTCCAGCAAGAAGAGCTTGATAAGCAATACATGGAACTGAATGAGGCTGGGCAAAATTTATTGAGCGAGAGAGGCTCGGCCTCCCGCTCAACAACCCACCGACGAAGAGATGACCGACCTCACAGGCGGCGTCGAGATGATAGTTTGGTCCAATCTGAATCCATCTATACCTGGGATCCAAGAAAGCGAGCCCGGTCACCATCAAGAAGAGACCGTCGCGAAAGTGTCTGACGAAGCCCTAGAAGGAGTCACAACGGAGAATCATCTCCCCGAAGGGCTGTAGATCAACTTCCTGGGACAAAGAAGCCTCGGGCCTCTCCTTTCACCAGGGATCTTGTTAACGCAAAGATCGACAGAAAAAACAAAGTCCCCTCAAACCTGGAGATGTATGACGGAACTGGAGACCCCCATGACCATACCTTCACTTTCGAGCAGGCCATGCTTTTTCATGGTCATGATGAGGCAGCCATGTGCCATCTATTCTTGTCCACCCTGAAGAAAACTGCTCGAGAGTGGGTCATCTCCCTTCCTTCTGCATCTATACGTTCATGGGATGATCTGCAAGAACAATTCCATACCCGCTTCGGCAGTAATAAGAGGCGTGCCAAGATGATCACGTCCCTCATGCAGGTTAAACAGAGGCCGAACGAGACGCTTCGGCAATATATTAAGAGGTTCTGAGAGGCCGTATCTGAAGTTAATGATATAGATCCGAAGCAGGTTATCCACTTTTTAACCATGGGATTAAACGTGGACAAGTCTAGTAGATTAATCGAAGAAATCATCTCTAAAGCGCCCGAGTCTTTGCCCGAAGCCTATGACAAGGTTGATAAGTTTGTTGAGTTGGAAGAGGCGCTTGCTAATCTTCGGGGTACCTCAAAAAATACAGGTGATTTTCACCAGAGGGATCCCCGAAGCGAAGACGCCGACAAGTACACCAACAACAAAGGGAACGACAAGAAAGACTCCCATGATAATCGGCAACGGAAGAATGATGGCTCGAAGGACCGAGGCAGTAGGGACAATGACAAAGATTATACTCCCCTAACCTTGAGTAGAGCCGTCATTATCAAGAAAATCAAAAATCAGCCTTTTTATGAGAAGCCCCCGAAGATCCGAGTCTTCGCCAGACAGAAGAACGGAGATAGATACTGTAATTACCATGAAGCCAAGGGGCACGACACTAAGGAGTGTTATCAGTTGAAGGATTTTTTGGAAAAGCAAGTACGGAACGGTAATCTGGACTGTTATGTTGCTGATCAGTATAAACCAAGTCCTTTTGACCGGATAGCACCACCACCACCTTCGGGCCCCGCCAAGGGAGTTGTAGACGTTATCTCTGGTGGACCGATATCGGCTTTGTCTAACAGAAAAAGAAAAGCCTTCGGCAGAGAAGTTCACCAATTGACTGGGCAGTATAAGGCCACCCCAACCGAACCCATAACCTTCTCCGATGATGATTACCCCCCGGGGATAGTCATGCCGCATCAAGATGCCTTGGTCATCACAGCTCAAGTTGGAACCATGGATTTGAAACGGATGCTGGTAGATAATGGGAGTTCAGTTGATGTACTTTACAGTCATGCATACAATCGTCTGGATCTGGGGGGAAGGAAGGTGGAGATCTGCAATGAGTCCCCACTATATGGTTTCGGGAACAACCCAGTCCGAATAGCAGGGATGATAGAGTTACCAGCGATCTTCGGCACGGCTCCTAAACAGTCCTCTGTCATGATAAGATTCTACGTGGTCCAGGTGGAAAGTAACTACAATGCCATCCTAGGAAGGACGACTCTGTCAGCTCTAAAAGCAGTCACCTCGATTCCTCATCTAAAAATGAAATTCCCAACCGAGCATGGGATTGGTGAAGTAGCTGGCGACCAGGATTTATCCAGAAGGTGCTATCTTCATACTATTCAGGCAACTTCCGTAGGGGTCAGTAAACAAAAAACTACAATGAAGATTGAACTAGAACCCTTTACGGAAGGAGGCTCGGAGCCGATAGCAACGCCTGCTGAAGAAACTGAGGAGATACCGCTGTTTTAAGTGGATAGTACGAAAACAATACAGATTGGTACCGGCTTGCAGACGGATGTCAGAACCAAACTCATTGAGTTAGTCAGAGAATACTCAAATATCTTTGCTTGGACGCCAGCTGATATGCCGGGAATAGACAGGGATGTGGCCGAACACAAGTTAAGCGTCAACCCTAACCATAAGCCCGTTAAACAGAAGAGGCGGAATATAGCTCCCGAGCGATAGAAGGTAATTGATGAAGAGATTAAAAAATTATTGGCTGCTAACTTTATTTATGAAATAACTTATCCAGAATGGCTCGCTAACGTGGTACTGGTGAAAAAGCATAACGGGAAGTGGAGGATGTGTGTGGACTACACAGATTTAAACAAAGCCTATCCAAAAAATTATTATCCTCTCCCGAATATCAATCAGTTAATCGATTCTACTTCGGGACACACTTTAATGAGTTTCCTGGATGCTTTCTCCGGGTATAATCAAATTGCCATGTACAAACCGGATATCCCGAAGACATCCTTCATCACTCACCGAGCAATCTACGCCTACAAAGTCATGTCATTCGGTCTGATCAATGCTGGGGCAACTTATCAACGGATGATGAACAGTGTATTCAAAGATCAGATTGGAAGAAATATGGAAGTCTATATGGATGATATGATCGTCCGAAGCATGGGGGACGAAGACCATCTGTCAGATCTGGAAGAATGCTTTCGGAATGTCAGAATCCACAACATGAGACTTAATCCCGCCAAGTGCACTTTTGGCCTCGGGTCAGGCAAATTCTTGGGATATATGGTTAGCCGAAGAGGGATAGAGGCAAATCCCGAAAAGATATCGGCTATACTTGAGATGCAATCCCCAAGGAGTTTTAAAGACGTTCAAAGCTAACTGGAAGACTTGCCGCTCTTCGGAGGTTTGTAGCCCGTTCAGCAGAGAAATGTCTCCCTTTCTTCAATACGCTGAAAGGAGCTCAGAACCAAAAGACGTTCGTTTGGACGGAAGAATGCCAGGCTGCCTTTGAACAAATCAAATGATACATCTCTTCTCCCCCGATCCTCAGTAAAGCTCTCCCCGAAGAGGATTTACAGTTATATCTATCTGCAACGCAGTTAGCGGTCGGGTCAGCTTTAATTAGGGAGGATTCACAGGGTCAGAAGCCGGTCTACTATGTAAGTCATGCTCTTCGGGATGCAGAAACCAGAAATCCAAACTTAGAGAAGTTGGCTTACGCATTGATCGTTTCTAGTCGGAAACTTCGGCACTACTTCCAGGGGAGAACAAACACAGTATTCACAAATCAACCCCTTCAAAAAGTATTGTACCGACCCGAGTCTTCCGGAAGGTTAGCAGCTTGGGCTATGGAGCTAAGTCAGTTTAATATCGAGTTTCGTCCTCGAACAGCAATCAAAGCACAGGCCCTTGTCGACTTCATCGTTGAGTGCTCCTTTCCCGAAGAAAAGGAAGAAGATCCGGCTGAATTACCTAACCTTGCAACAGACCCAGCATGGACTTTATTTGTGGATGGGTCTAGCATCGAGTCCCACAGTGGAGCAGGAGTGATTCTTACCTCGCCCGAGGGATTTAAAGTCCAACAGTCCATCCGGTTTGGGTTCACAGCCACCAACAACATTGTGGAGTATGAAGCACTTATAGCAGGGCTAAGATTGGCCCGAAGCCTGGAAGTAAAGAATCTGGTGGTATACAGTGATTCCCAACTAGTGGTAAAACAAGTCTTGGGAGAATATGAGGCCAGAGAACTACATCTTCAGGCTTACCTTCAGATTGTGCAGACACTCCTTGGCCATTTTCCTAAGTATCAAATTATCAGGGTAGTCAGATCAGAAAACACAATGGTCGATGCCCTTTCAAAGTTAGCTACAACAGACCAGGGGGATTTGGAAGGATCTGTCTACCTAGAAAATCTACAGGAACCGAACACAACGGTCCAAACAGTGATGGATATTGAATCTGAAGACTCCTGGATGACCCCCATACTCACATTTTTGAAAAATGATGAGCTACCTGCAGATAGAGCATTGGCCCGAAGGATAAAATTTAAAGCTGCAAAATATTGCCTCATCGAGGACAGATTATATAGAAAATCCTACTCGTCGCCTCAACTCCGATGTCTCGGCCCGAGAGAATCCGATTACGCTCTTCGAGAAGTCCATGAGGGAATCTGTGGAGATCATGTAAGAGCGAAGACACTGGCACATAAGATATTAAGACAGGGATATTTTTGGCCGACCATGTTTCAGGACGCCAAATACTTCGTCAAAAAATATCATAAGTGTCAACTGTTTGCTTCAGTACATCACCAACCCCCCGAGGAGCTTACACCTATCCTATCTCCAATACCTTTCGCAGTTTGGGGGATAGATCTTCTCGGACCACTCCCTCAGGGCAAAGGTCAAGTGAAGTTTGTGGTCGTGACAATCGATTATTTTACCAAATGGGTTGAAGCCAAACCATTGGCCAAGATTACCGAGAAGACATGCCTTCAGTTCCTTAAAGAGCAGGTGGTTTATCGGTTCGGCATTCCGAAGGTCCTAGTCTCAGATAACGGTCTTCAGTTCGTGGGAAAAGAGTTCGAAGGCTTCTTGACAGAACTTCATATCCAACATCGTCGGACCTCGGTAGCCCATCCTCAAGCAAATGGACAAGTGGAAGTGACGAACAGGCTACTGCTAAATGGTATAAAGCGAAGGCTTGAAGAAGCAAAAGGAGCTTGGCCCGAAGAGCTCCTACATGTTCTCTGGGCTTACCGAACAACTCCTCGGACCACAACAGGAGAGATACCCTTCAAGCTTTCTTATGGGACCGAAGCCTTGATACCTGTTGAGATTGGGATACCCTCTTCCCGAGTCCAGAACTTTGACGAAATTCTCAACAGCGAGGGCTTCGGAATAATTTAGATCTGTTGGAAGAAGAGCGCGACGCTGCAGTTCTCAGACTAGCTACCTATCAACAACGGACAGCTCGGCACTTCAACAAAAATGTCAAGAATAGAACGTTCAAGGTAGGGGATTTGGTCCTTCGGTAAGCAGAAACATCTACACCTCGAGAAACTGGAAAGTTAATGCCTACATGGGAAGGACCGTATAAGATTATCGAGATATTAGGATCGGGAACCTACAGATTACAACATATGGATGGAAAGGATGTCCCGAACACATGGCATGCTGCACGGCTCCGAAAATATTACCAGTGATGTTAAGTTTTATTTACTTAGTTTCTCTTGAGGCTAAAATATTGGCCGATCATGTTATCACTTCGAAATAAATGAGAGCTATTATTATATCTTATCTTTGTCTGTTGTTTTTACATACACTTTATATATATCTGTTAACCTTATTAGCAATTTTCCTAATAAAGTTAACGGGGAGAGAAAGAAGTATAAATAAACAGCCATGCATAGATAAAGAGAGCCAACTCATGAGAAGAGATAAATTTAATATTTACAAACATTTAATATAAAGTTCGGGTTACAAAACATCAAAGGAAATGACAAGTTGGAGTTACAAAATCAGTTATCGGGAATAATAATCCCTAGGGCATCAGGATCATGGCCTTTTCCCCGCACCACTTCTCGGGCAAACTCGAAGCCGTCATTGAATTCGTTCACCACGGCGTCCTGAACATCCTCATGGAACTGGTCTGAAGTCTTGTACTCCTCAATGACCCGTTGCCGAAGACTGGACGCTAGAATACCCGGGGAAGCGGGGGCAACAGGACCCTTCAACCAGTCAGCTTCCTTCGAGGACTAACCTTCAACGATCATCTGGACATTGTCCTTAAGATTTCGCATCTGATCAGAGTGGGCCCGAATGGTATCGCCTGCCTGGTCAAGTTGTTCCTTTTGCCTTTGAACGAGCAACTCAAGTTCTTTGTTCTTCGCCTCCGCCTCCTCAGCTCGTTTTGCAACAGCCTCGGCTTGTTTAACAGCCTCCTCGGCTCGGGCTTCGGTCCCAGATATTCTGGCCTTGGCAACGGTCACTTGATTCCGCAAGACGGCCAGCTCCTTATCGGTCTTGGTCTTCTCTAACTTCATCCCCTCGTAATCTCTCTTCATGATGTGAAAACTGTCGTGTTGAGCATGGAGTTGGGCGCGGACTGTCGCATGTCTTTCCTTCGCCACCGCACACTCCTCCGAAGAGTTTTTCAGATCACATTCTAGAGCCTTCACTCGATCGGAGACTTGGATAAGAAGGCCATTTCCCTATAAAATGATGTTCGGGGGTCAAAAGACAGCAAATGATGATGGTGAATATTCTTTGAAGTAATCCACTAACCCAAGCGTGAAAAGAAAATATCATCTCCATTAGCTCCTTCAGGTCGGCCTGCTCGGCCCCAGTTGTGTCAAATGGGATCATGGACTTGCCTAAGCCCCCAGTTGACGTTCCATCAGCCTCAGTCCTCGGCTGATCTGCCGCATTAATAGGAGGCAGAGTCTCCCTACGTTTCTTCCTTACCAAACCCACTTCTTCTAGAGGAGGAGACTCGACATCAGTGTGAATGGTCACAGCAGGTTCCCCTCCTTGATCGCCAGCGTCCGAACCAGCATCCGGAAAGCTCGAAGGCCCAACAGTTGCCAGAATAGGTTCAGTCCTGGGCGATGAAGGTATGTCGTCACCCACCTCAACCGAGGAGCGTAGCACCAGCCTCTTCCTCTTTACTCCAAGTTGACTTGTAGCAGGTGCCTCGGGGGGAATGGAGGACCCCTCAACCCTCGGATGGGTAGACTCGGAAGCCCCGCTAGCAACAACTCGGGGTTTAACTGGAGCCTTCCCCCCGGTGGCCTTCTTGCTTCGGGCCATCCTAACCTTTTCAGCCCCAGATAGCTAAACCCTCGGGACTCCAGCTGCTTCGAGAATAGCTTCATTGTCAGGGTTCTTTCCAGAGTCAACCACTGCATAATCAAAAGATAAAAGAGATTCAATACTTCATCAATTCAACAATGATGTGCATTCGGGAGAATAAAATAGACTTACAGCTATGTGCATGTAACCAGTCTTGATCATTTAGGAGCAATCGATTCCACTTCACCGAAAGTCGCTTGGAATATAAAACCTCAAACTCCTTCAACCTTCTTCGGGTAATCCGATTTGGATTTAGTTGGTCTTTGTTCGGGTTTGACCAAGGTCCTACCAACTCGGTGTATGGCCCCTTAATGAAAAACCAATCCCCATGTCATCCCTTATTACTGGATGGGGTGTCCATTAGGGTATCTCTACCCAGGTTCTTGATTATTTGATAGAATCCCTTCTCTTTACAGGCGGTGAGGGAAAAGAATTGATAGAAGAAGTCTATGCTCGGGATTACGTCCTCGGATGAGCAGAAAGCAATAAAACTATTTAAATGAATAAAAGAATTCGGAGATAATTGATTTAAGCTGAGCCCGATTGTGTGAAGGAGCTCAAGAACGAATGGGCGGAGCGGAAATCGCACCCCGAAGAGAAGTAATTGGCGATGGATTGGGATCCACCCCCCTTCGGGTTGCCAGTATACTCTTTCCTCACCTTCAGGTCTCCTAATTTCATATGATTCGGGAATATAGAACTCCATCATCAGCAGGTCGAAAAAGGGGTTTTTTATCGAAGAAGGGATGTTAGCTACTCTATAATCTAGGGAGAAGTACTTGGTCCTATTATATTCTTCTACATCTCTCATTCGCTCTATAATAACTGGTTTCCATATCTGTCCCTGAGGAATTTCGGCCTTAGCAATAGTAACTTTATCTTCAACACGGGAAGACGAAGCTTGGTTCCTATTACCCCCAGCCATCGAGAAAAGAAAAGAACATGATGAATAACTTACTTGAGGTGTTCGGGGAAGGGAATGGACGATCGATTCCTAGAGCGATATAGCGATGAGGCGGGATTTCTTGGCAATGGAGGAGTGCTTTCTCTGCAAAAAACGAATTTACTGGTGGGAGAGATAACGATTGGGTTTACTATTCCCTATAGGAGTAAAAATTAAAGGGCTGAGATTGGTCTCATCCAACGGTTAGGGGGCAATCAGAATGCTAACGGCAGGATAATTATTACCAGGCCGCCACAACTTCTGCCAGCTGTTCCCCAAAATCCTCATTTTGAAATTCAAAAATGATCATTGGGCCGCTTATATTGAGGTAATGTTAATGGGCCTCAAGACAGAAAGATTGGGCCTACATACGCAATTGCAAGCGAGATTTACCCACAAAAGAGGCCTAATGTTGAGACAGGTTTATTGACCCTCGGGACGATACCTCTAGGGATCCCAAGGAGCTTCCTCCTTCGGTTCTTATGCTTTCGAGCACCCGAGGAGCATTACCCTTGGTCTGACGCCTTCGAGAGTCCCTAGGAGCGTACATCTTCGGGCTAACTCTTGAAGACATATGAAGAGGAAATATCCTCGGTTTGATGCCTATGTGTTCCCAAGGGATCAATTCTCTCTTCATATTATAAGTTTCCGATTGTTAAAGTCTCTAACTCACTCCCCCAACACATATCTTGTACTGGGAGAGTAGGGGGCAATGTTCGGATATTAATCCTGACAAGCTTGACCGGGCTCCATATATTGGGCTCGGCCCAAAGGCCCATCATGCTTAGTGGATTATAAGAGGACTTTTAGTCCGAAAAGGCTTGGATCAGTATTCTAAGTCCTTATGGTTCCTTATGGGATAATACTTCCTTTGGATCAAGATAATTGAATCCGGGTCTGATAAGGATTCTAGGCAGTACACTCCTAGTTGGAGTAGAAAGTAGCCAAGTGAATCCTATAAATACCTAAATAACAATGAAAGCAAGGTATGACAGATTTTACCCTACTAAATATTGAACCTCCATTGTTGACATATCTTGAACCTGTTACTCACTCTTACACCGGAGGAGTCCACAAACGGCCCAAGCCGTTAGGACTTTTGTGCAGGTACACGTCCGGCGAGTTGATTGGACGCGCGGACAGAATCAAGCGTTAACATAAAGTAAGTGAAAATACTTAATAGAAAATAATAATAAAAATAGTAATATATGGAGAAAATTCTAATCCTAGGTTTTCTAAATGATTTTTAGTATTCCTTTTTATTATCATCAAATCATTTAATTAATTTTATCTCTTCAAACTCGAGCTTTCAAACAATCAATTGACACCATGAGCACAAGGTTTATGGCAAGACTTCAAGGGTGATGCTCCTTATAAAAATGATGATGTCATGGACAACGTCACAACGTCACTCCTATTGCACCCAAAATGGTGATGATGTCATACCGAGAAGATCGGTCCTTTCCGACTGTTTTCGTTGAGCCAATATGAAGAATTATTGTTAAAGATAATTACTTCGAATAGGCGGATTGCCTCTCTAACCTCCGGCAGTGGGTTAAAGAGACCGTCTGGAAGTGGGATTCGATGAGAATTTTGGACTGCGGCTAAAGATGTAGAGCAAAACGGACTTCGAAAGACTATTTACGCTTAGAACTGTAGTCACAATTTATAAGTGACATAAGACATGTACACAGCACATGGGGGCACTCCCATGAGGCCTATAAATACCCCCTTCTCATTTGAAAGGAGGTTGTTTTGAAAACTTGAGAAATTTGAAGAATTTGAGAGCTTCTCTCTCTAGAATCCACTTTCTCTCTGTAGAAATTACAAACACCAAGTTGCTATCACTAAGAGGTCTTGCTTGTTGATTTTTGGTGGCTATATTTTATACTTAGTCTCCACAAGCCCAAGGAATCTCTCTAAAGGACTTAGCCCCCTTGGAGCTAAGTCTCCCTATCACACCCAAAACCCACATACACACAAACACGGCCCTAACACAAGGGTTCTTGTCATATTGCTTTGAAGAGTTTGTCTACAATCTCTCCCCTTATTCAACTCTCCATCAATCTCGCATACCTTCATGGAATTCTCGCCTCACCGCAATCAATCAACGAACCCAACCACAATGGGAAGTGCAATAGTATAAGAAATTAATGTATTTGTAAAGTGTATCAAAGAGATCAATGGTTAATGAAATGTCATTTGTTAGTTAATCTTGATATGTAATTGTACTTTACATTTTCCAGTCATACAGGTTTCAATCTCATTTTGAACGACATCGACAAGATATCTATCCCTCCCTCCTCCCTCCTCCCTCCTCCCTCCTCCCTCCCTCTGCTCTAAAAGCGAGTTGGCATGAGTTAACTTGTGTTTTTCTACTTCTTCTCATGAGTTGCTCCGAAAGGGCAGATTTGTGCAAATACGTCAATATTATACAATTACTTACAATACAGGCTGTTTCCGAAAGGATTTTGAATATTATTTACAAATCCGTATTTGGGTTTCAACATCATTCTGAACGACATCAGCAAGATCTCTCTCTCTCTAATATTTTCGGATTTTCACAAGGAAATTTTGGGGCTAGATAATTGCTTCTTTATCTCATCAGAAACCTATGTTTATCTCACAAGGTAACTGTTTCTTTCTCTTCTATATCATTTTTCTATTTGTGTTTATAGCTTCATTTCACTCTACAGGTATACATGTAAGGCAACTGTTTCTCTCTCTTCTATATCATTTTTCTATTTGTGTTTATAACTTCATTTCACTCTACAGGTATACATATGAACCATTTTCGATACACATCGCATATTCCTTGTGTTTATTTATTTTTGCTTACTTAAACCTCGGTTCATCCAAATATTCAATTAATGCTTCATTTTTATTGTTTTGATTTTGTAAATTTGTAATGTGTTCGTTACTGGTACTATGCCTGTAAGATTAATGGTAAATTCTATGCATTTTATTACAATTATAGTCTATTCGTCAAAAATTATAAAGAGATTTATGAGAAAAGTCGAATTCAGTTCTCAATTATCCAAAATATAATATTTTAAATTTGAAAATGATCAATTTTACTTTTAAAATTCAACTTTGTCGACTAAAATGGGACGGGTAGTACTTGTTAATCTGGGAGATTGCACATCAGGAGCATTTTTAACAAAACTTGACGAGAAAATTGATTGGACAATAGAAGCCACAAGATTAAGGAAACAATGTCGATAATTCGTACGATTTCAAACTAGCACATATTTGGCACTCTCCGGGCAAAGCTGTTCATGCCAGCAATTTCTAGGAAGACAACCATAAGACAAATTTGCAACTCCTATCTAGCATATCAAAGCAGTAGTCATAATTAACTCTAGTGAGCAGAGTTCCTCCTGTATCATTTAGCAACAGGTGAAGTATTGGCAAGAATATTTAACAAAGAACAAGAACTGATGCTCAGGACCAAAAATTGTCTACTGGATGCATTTCAACAAGTTGCATATTAAGAATACTAAGCCAACAAATATTGATAGCTTAAATTGTCATAGCTGCTGCTGCAATCATTAATTCTGAAATTATGATCAATGCTGCAATCAATCATTATGATTGAAATTAACTGAGGAAAGCTTATCGAAATTCATGAACCGAAACATCTTAGGAAGAAATTTTTATATCATATGCCAATCCATACCATGTAATCATGTGATCAAGCTGTAGACTGAACTTGTAAATTTTTGAGAAATTTACATCCCTTTGCCAGGCATGATTGCATCCTTTCACCAACGTTTTGCTAAAAAGTTCCTCGTTCTCTTTCTCATGCGAGTGAAAACAATTACCACACAAGCTAAGATCCATGGAGGGAAGCTACCACCTGTGAAGTTGAACTTTTGCACCCATTGTGGAGTCTCCTTCATAACCAATACTATCAAAAGGGTTATAACTGCTACCCCTACCAATATCTTTGTAATTGGTTTGATCAAGGAGTCCTGAAATCGTAGAATATGAAATGAAAAATCAATACAGGTCATGCATAATCTATTGCCCAAGACTTATCACACTCCTAAAATTAGCATCACTGGGAAAAAAGTTACATTTACATTTAAGCTGAACAAGCACTTTTGGTTTAAATTTGTGAAGGAAACCGATTCCTGAAACAAATTTACAACGAATACTGGAGTAGAAGCTTTAAAGAAATAGACGAAATACAGAGATCATAAGAGACATGAAAGAAGTTCAAACAGATGAACTGCACGCATACTATTCAGAATTTAATAGGCTAGAAAGTCAAATTCTCAAAATTAGTGTATCAAGTGATCAAGCATATTTGCTTGGGCATCCACGACTAAATTTGCATCAACGAGCAAATTTACAAATTCATTTATAATTTCATCACATAGCTTACGTTGTTGCTTGTTAAACTAAGAAAAAAGTAATGTGAAATCTACCTTCCCAACCCCCCAGACCTTGGAGAGCCCCTGCCTGGAGGGGGAGGACAGGAAAGGAAAAAGGAACAAGTTCTTAAACTGAATTCAATATGGCTAAACAAAATTACAGGCTCGTAAGTTAACAAGCACCTTATCAAGAAGAAGTTGCAATCTCTTAGCATAGACCAAGTTTTTTGTTTTGAAAATATTATTATAATTCTGTCAAGGATTATAATGATTACACTGTGTAGTGTTCAATGAGTCCAAAGTCCTCCAGTTAGAAACAGAAAGTGGAAAAAGATTCAGTGTCCCAATGAAGGTTGGCCCTCAAAAGGAAGACAAGCTTGTCCAATTTAGAGTTGGACCAATACAAAAAGCCTTTGAAGCACATGCAAGATAGTTCACAAAGAAGACGAAGAAGAGGATCTGGTGAGAGGTTTAAGTCAACAATGATGGTCGAGGCTACTGTGTTTTAATTAAAAGATCTATATAGTTATAAAAGATTTTTATCTCTAAACAATAATACAAATAATTAACCAATAATCTTTTAACCCGCATGACCTAGCCTTAATTATAAATTTTACTGATAAATCCAAGGAGTATTAGATTTAAATCAGAACTCAGCAAGCTTGATAAATGTTATTTCCGTAGTAGTTGTAGGAGAAACCCTGCAACCGATTACTGAATAGTGAGACTTTCTTCTTTTTTTGCTAACCCATACAAAGATGGAGCAAGAATATTTGTCTCACGTGTACATTTGTCTCTTTTGGTATACAAAAAATGCAAAAGAGAAGAGGGAGGGGGGAAGACAAAGAAGTGGAATTTCTTCTCTTGCTCTTCCTTTCAAAAGCCATATTATTTCCGAGTTGTTATTCATAGCCACATATCAGTCCCTTAGACCCCAAAGTCTTGACCTACCAAGCCTAAATCTATCTTAATACATAATAACATAACCCCTACATTTCACAAGTTAACAAGGACCTCAAGATACTTGCAACCAAAATTCACACTACAAAATTTCAGCAACCAAGAACTTTTGAGATCAAGTTAATTCTTAAAATAGTTGCAACTGACCAGAAAGCTTAGACCCTTTCTTGTACTCCCTAAAACCTCAAATCCAGAAGACTTATTCACCTACCAAAAACTGCTCTGAACATAATCAAAAAACTTTTCACAAAATTTTCCCTGTTTCATATACTTTAAATCAGGTTCCACCATAGTAGTTCAAGTAGCAGGAAATCTGGAATTGCGACTTGTTTATTTCAACTTCTACCCATGTGAACCCTAAACATAGAGTCAATGAAGACCATTAACTTTATTATCAAAATTTACTATTTAACCGATATATAGTGAACATGGTGTCTCGGTTGAAGAAAACAGTTTTTAACAATTTAGATTTCTTTTTTCTAATTGGAAGTATAATTGCATGGGCAAATCCATGTGCTCAAGAGTCACCTATCTATAAACATGTACAAGTTAGCCACAAGGAACATAATAAGACTCTCATAATGATCCTGGGTAAGCCTGCTCTGACCCCAAAAAATTAGAAAATGAAAATAAAAAATGCATTTTGAACAAGGAGGCATTCTACCAAGCTAATGGTAACTCTACACTAAGAGTATGTTTGGGATCGCTACTTCTGTTTATAATCAGTTTTTAAAAATCAGTTTGTAATTGGTAAAGAAAAAACATTTATCATTTTGAACAATGAGTGCAGGAAATTGTTGGTATTAAACCGCATAAATCATAATCCTTGTGCAGATTGACATTGCAGTGCAAATGTACGACACTCTCCACATCCTATTACGTGTGAGGCAACAATTGACATTCACTTTCATACCTCCTCTAAGATTATCCTGTTTACGATAGCAGCCAAGCAGCTCCAATCAAAGGTGGTTTTGCTTACATTTCCAAGAGAAAGTTGTCTTACGGTTTTACCATTGCATATATCAACGAAGTTAACTGAAACTAAATCTCTCCATTCAAAGGTTGTCTGGTATAGTGCTTGACAGTTGACAATATAATTGGTAAAGTTCTTTAGAAAACAAAGAGCTAGGCTAGGGGAGAATATCTCAAATGTTTTTTTATGATATTCTCAACACAGTCTACATGTGACGTGTGAGGGTGCCCAACTTTACTACCAATAAAGAAAAGTCAAATTCATTCTACATTTAGTTCATTGAAAAGTCTGGCAAAATATTATAGAAACATATCCAGTTATGATACTCTAACAACAATGAAGCAACCATCTGTTGTCTATTTGTAAGGGTCACTCATATGGGAGCCAGAGTGCTCTAAGTTTTGGCAATTATCCTTTTCGTTAGTATTTTTTAATTTTTTTTTATTAAATTGTGGTTATAAAAAGAATTTCCTGCTTTCATTGTTACCAACAAAAAAATAATGAAGCAAAGCAAAACAAAACGAAATGATCCACATGGATATGAGTGGAGTATATGCTTCAACGGTTAAACTTATATATCACATGTTCTCATTAAGTTTTTCCCCCTAATGGTAATCTTCATGTTAACATGGGTTCAGTTCATGTGAGTGTCTGCTACAACTTATACATTGCATGTTAATTGTCCTATTCCTTCCACAGTCACCACTAAATGAACAAAGTTTAATCCAGACCAATATTGAATGCTAATAAAAGACCAGAAGCTTTTAACTCTTTTCGTCCATTAAAAGTAATATGCTTCAAAGTTCTAAAAACTCTTTACCTAACACACACACACGCAACCCAAAAAAAGGACAAAAAGAAAGGAGAGAGAGAGAGAGAGAAAAGATACCAAACTCTTTTTTCAAATTTTCTACTTGAATTTCTTGGAAAAGGGATTCTAGTCACAACTTCAATATCAATGTAAATCCACCAGTGAACCAACCAAAAGCTTATTAATCTTTCCCAACCTTGCATCTTAATAATCTTTCACTTTTCAGCACAAAGACAAAATATTTAAATTGCCACAATCATATATACAAGCAATGCTTCACAAAATTGAACCACAGTATCCAGTTCTGTTATAATAAAGAACCAATAATATCAGCATTCTGATCTCAGAATGCGGAACAGACACCAGTTGCTTTTTCTAATGGCTTATATACATAATAATAGCAAAACTTCAATTGATAAAGGAAAACACAGTTAGAAAAACTCAACCTAAACAACCAGTCTACCACTCTTCCTAATAATTTTTTTTCCTTCTTTTATCTATGAAATAATTATAAAACAATAATAATTAGGGTAAAATGCAATTTACAACCTATTGTTTTAGTGATATAGCATGTCACCACCCATAGTGGAAAAACCTCCGAATGACCACTTATGGTTGCGCTTTCATTGCATACCACCTGTTCAATTTTCTGTCATACACCGTTAAAAAAGATGGCTAATATTTGTTTTGCCCTTTACCATATTATTAGATTATATTTTCAGGTTTTGACCTTCTTGGATTAGGCAACTGGGTGGGTAATTTATTTCATATTGAGCCAGGTTAAATTAAGATCCAATAAAACAAAATTAACTAATTCGAAAGACATAACCATAATAAGCCAAATTAAATCGAGAACATCAACGTTAAATAATAAATTACTAAGACTCAGTGTCTTGGATTCAAGTCAAAAAAAATCTACCTGATACAACTTCATGTGAGTGATATTGTACTAATTGTACTTATTTTAATAATAGGGTCTGTTAGAGAGAATTCTCTTACAAAGGAACTTCCTGTGATGGCCTTTTAATAGTAAAGCAAAACTCACCTATTCACAATCCTAATGATGTTTTAACTAAGGTAACCATGCATCATTCATAAACTTAGATTATAGCAAAAGGAAAGTAGTCATATAAATGATGATAGTTTATATATAAACATTCTGTTTTTATATTTCCCTTCTTTTTGGGGGGTTAAATAAGATCTTACAAATCAATCTTATCTTTTATGTGTATATGCAGTATAGTGTCTATGACAATTTCACGGCTATGACTAGGAATTTTATTTTATTTTTTGTATCTTCCCCCTTATGTTTATTTTTATTATATATATATATTCTAATATAGCTCGTATTATATGGGATGAAAAAATATGAATGTGAAGGGTGTCTTTTACTATTCCCTCTATTCCAAAAAACTTGTTTCATTTGTCAAATTCTTTTCTATCATTAAAAAAAAATAATCTTTTCATTGATAGCCATCTTAAATGCCACAATATATTCTCAAGTTTTGTCATTCTAACTTTATTATCATGTTTTCCTACTAAACTTATTCACAATTTATTATTTTTAGGCTTAAACATGGAACGAAAATACATTCTTAATATTTTTATATGTTACAAATTATTGTAATTTTTATTTCTTTCTCCTTGTGACCTACATTGTGTGTGTGTGAGCATAACATTAGTAATATTTTTATACACTAATATATATTTTAACATTACTATTTTGTTTACCTTTAATAAATTTTTAACCTTAAATACTGATGATGTAGATGAGATTGTTATTATATAATTTTTTTTATTGTGTTTAATTATTCTTTAAAATTTCATTTGTCCTTTTATTATTTAATTTCAAGTGGTTGAGTTTCTTTAAATTATTGGTTAATTTAAATTAGTTATTTTCATTTGGTTTAATTATTGTTTAGTTGGTGATAAATTAGAAGGAAGAAACCAAACATAATTAAATTTACTTTTTAAAGTTGTATATGAGCTAAAGAGGGTAGTTTACACCTTTGGATATGAAATATAGCACTTGGATAGCTTAGTCACTCTCTTTTGGGCGAGTGTAGCCCACTCGCCGTCATCTTGGATGCAAAAGAGGTAACGTGCAATTTTTTGTAAAGCAAAAATGGCAATTTGATGGTTTTTAAACCACAGGTGGTGACTTGTAAAATCCCCAAAGGCCAAACTACAGGCGGTAAATTGCATTTTACCCTAATAATTAATATATGGGGAAAGGAAATCTAAGATATGCCTTAACCAATCTTGACTACAAAGCTAAAAATAACATTTTTAAAGTTCTCTTTCAAACTCAACCGTATAAATGATAAGATCACCAATAAAATAAGGGGTCTGTCAATTTTAAGGCAATTCTATGAACTGAAACCCCTTGAATTATGTATTAAAATTTTAGTATAATTCAATGGCATAGATTTTCTAATTTTCTTAAGTTCAAGTAAGAGGGTCTTACATTATAAAAGTTGCTAGAAAAATGACAATGTGGTGGGGACCGGGTAGGGTTAGAACAAAGGTAGAAGAATTGGAGGAGATTGAGGGAGGAAACAAAGATAATTAAGCAATAATGTTTCTCAATAAAATTATATTAATCAATGAATGAATACTACGCAGGGATTACAATGCTTTTATAGGACTAACTAAATACCCTAAACTTAATGATCAAGTAATTCCTAAATAATCTAACTAGAAAGGAAATAAAATCTCTAATAATTATCTACTAAACTTAACAAATAAATTAAATAAAGCTATTCTAGAATAATCTACTTGTTGGACTTTTTATTATAATTCCTATTCCACCAAAAATAATATTGATCCAACCAAGTTGGGCCGGTCCTTTAGGCTTGTTCTACATCAGTTCTCCCCTGCTGAAAAGAACTCGTCCTCGAGTTAAGACCTGGACCAAGGATACCATCTTCATTAAGAAGTCGCTTGAGAAGAAACGATCCGACAGCATTCTTTAACTTCAAGGGAGTTGAATCTTTAACAGGCATCAACATCATCTCATAACCACCATGCTTGAATGAACAAGTATTGTTGCATCCACAATGTTGTACCTTTTTGGCAAAAAACAATGGTCTTCCTAATAATATATGACCGACTTTTACTGGTAGAACGTCACATTCAACTGAATCAACCAATTTACCAATGGAGTAAGTCACTAAATATTTTTCGTGAACTTTAAGGTTGGTGTTGTTTACCCATGCAACTTTGTACGGACTTGGATGCAGTTCCGTCTTCAATCCAAGTTTGCGAACAGCGTCTTCAGAAACAACATTTGTGCAACTCTCGGAATCAAAAATCAAGCTACACAAACAGTCATTGCAACGAACTCGAGTTTGGAAAAGACTACTCCGTCGCCAATCTTCTCTCTTTATCTTGACAAGTATGAAAAGAGGACGAACAAGAAGACTATGTTGATCACCATCATTATCATTGTCACACCTTTCATGCTCATTTTCTACTTCAGCTTCTAAACAAACTAACGCATCGCCTCGTGGTTCTATAGCAATCAATGTTTCTTTACCAACAAAAGTAACCAACCTGTTTGGACAATGAGCAGAAAAGTGTCCACGACCACCACAAGTTCCACAATGAATATCTGTGCGAGGTTTATTGTTGAAATTGTAGGACCTGTTGTTGAAATTTTGTTGTGGCGAAGAAGAACGACCCTGATTGTTGGAACTAGAAGAGCCATTAGTAAAATTTGACGAACCATTACTCGATTGTTGTACGAAGATGAACCACTACTGCGGTTGTTGAAAGAGGATGGACCATTATGGGATTTGTCAACAACTCCACTAGCGTGATTAGATGAACCATTCTCCCTTTGATTGTAATTCGACACGAAAGGTCTCTTAACAAATTTGGTAGACAATTCCTCTACTTGACATGCAGCTTGAACAATATCGCTCAACGTAGTGTATATATTTCCAGAAATCTTATTTGTTATCCTGAAATTCAAACCCTTTCTATACATAGCAACAAGAACTTCATCATCAAATTCACATCGAGTGCAAAGATGATAAAACTTATTGTTGTATTCCTCAACGGATAGGTTGTCTTGTCCCAAATTCATGAAGATAATGTGATTGCGTTGATTGCAATTGGTTGGGAGAAAGTGTTGTTCCATGGCAAGCTTCATCTCTGCCCAAGTTTGTACATCACCTCTTCCAGCTCTACAGAAATTTGCGTGTTCCTTTTTCCACCATACACGAGTTGTTCCTCTGAGTTTGGCTTCAGCAAAATAAACTTTTCGGGCCTCATTCATGTTGTGCCATTTGAAGAAACTCTCCAAGCTATGCACCCAATCAAGGAATACATCAATGTTATGGTCACCATAAAAATCTGGAACATCGAGTTTGACACCTTTGTTAATTTCCCAATTATTGTCATTGAATGTCTCCGTCGGTTGCGATTCGTTATGCCTCGCCTTCAAAACAGTGGAAGATTCACCCATTTCTCGATCAGACTTGTGTTGTTAGAGCAAAGCATTTATTGATTTCGTTAAGGATTTCATTTGGGCCTCTAAAAAGTAAACTCTTGTACCATAATTTTTAGACATCTCCATCTTAGATGCAAGCTCAACATTACTATCCATGATTATGCAAAGAAAAATAAAACAAGACTTTTTTTGGGGTGTAGGGGCGCAAGTGCAAGAAAAATAACGAAACAGGGACTGAACTGAAAAAAGATGAAAGTAGAGGGGCTGATATGTAAAGGTTTTTAAAGTTCAGGGGACGGGCTATTTTAAAACTTTTGAAAACTTTAGGGATCAAAATAAAAGTACTTTAGAACTAAGGGATACCTAACTGTAATTGTGCGGAAGATATTTAGTTTCAGAATAGATATGAAGTTCTTTCTTTTTCAAATGTACGCAGAAAAAATACTCACGCTCAAACAAAGAGTCACGGAGGGAAAAACTTTGATCGATGGGGAAAACAACCGAGGCGGTGGCCACAGTACTACGACAGCGGAGGCAGTAAGGTGCAGCTGCGATTGGATGTGGCGCCAGCAACAGCGGTGCAACAGTTTTTTCTACTTCTACCTCTTTTTTTTCCTTTTTTCCCTGCTGTCGGTAAGTGGATTTTCTTTATAATACATGCTGATTTTCCGGCGAGGGTTATTTCGATTTGTGGTGCAACTTTGGGCGGTTGTTGTGGGTTGACTATTTAGGCAGTTGGGATTAAAGTTATGTTTTGAGGAGAAGGCAATAGTAAGGCTGCGTTTGGCTGTTTGGTGTGCGGTTATGGTGTATTTTGGTGGTGTATTTTGGTGATTGACGTATGTGGCAGCGGGGCAGGGTAGTGTCAATGGTTATGGGCTATTGATAACTGGGTTTTGTGAGGCAAGTGAGGCCGAGATCGGAGTACTTTGATACCAAAATGGTGGGGACCGGGTAGGGTTAGAACAAAGGTAGAAGAATTGAAGGAGATTGAGAGAGGAAACAAAGATAATTAATCAATAATGCTTTTCAATAAAATTATATTAATCAATTAATGAATACTACGTAGGGATTACAATGCTTTTATAGGACTAACTAAATACCTAAACTTAATGATCAAATAATTCCTAAATAATCCAACTAGATAAGGAAATAAAATCTCTAATAATTATCTACTACTTAACAAATAAATTAAATAAAGCTATTCTAGAATAATCTACTTGTTAGACTATTTATTAGAATTTCTATTCCACTAAAAATAATATTGATTCAACCAAGTTGGGCGGGTCCTTTGGGCTTGTCCTGCATCACAATGTCTTCTTATTTGTTAATGTTCTTATCATTTACACAGTTGAATGTAAAAATCTTTAAAAAATGTCGTTTTTAGAGTGCTTTGTACCCAGGCACTCTACGGCATGTCTTAGATTCCGTTTCACCTAATAATAAATGAATAAACAAATATATAACCTCAACTTAAACCAGTTCAGGAGTGTTCAATGATAACATCACAATATTAATGTCTATACATATTATAAAGGTTTAGCAATAAACATGTCTCTTTCCAATAATAACGACACGTTATAAAGACTAATTTAACTCAGAAAACTGACAAATGTTTCAATCACACCATATATATGCATATACATATTATATACTCCGTTCAGAGTCCCATTAGTTTGCAAACCGGACTCCTTTTGTGGAACAAAGGGAATACGTAATTTAGCAAGATAAAACACATAATTACTAAATTCAACTCATTAAAGAGCTCAACACAGCTATCAAATTAAAATTCTCTTACTATATGTAAATGTCTTAATATACCTTGGGCTCTCCGTCAATGAAAATTACGGATCCATCAGTGTAGGGAAGCAAGGATCGGCCATTTTTAGGATTAAACCGAATCGGAACCCCGCGGCCGGACCCGGAATTGAAGGCGTAGATGGATTTGAATCCATACTTTTCGAGAATGTCTATAACTTCAAGTTGATCTTGGTCCCAACCACCGAGGCTCAACTTGAAGACGTCGATTGGACCCTGGCCGCGTCGGAATAGGTGTACCTCGACTTCAGGTACCTTGGTTCGCACCGTCCGACCCTTAGGGTGGGACGTCGGAGACGATATCAACGGCGCCGACTCGTCGGAGTTGTCGCCTGTGGAGGTGGGAGATGTGGTTTCTTCGATCTCTCCGGATAGATTCTCTCTCTCCATGGTAATTAATTCTATAGGCTGGCGAGCAGTCGAGGTAGTGGGCTCCTACTTATTAAGTTTCGGCTTGGACTCGATTCGTTCTTTCTCCTTGTTTTTTTTAACTAAAAATGTACGTGGGGAAATGATTTATATGTATGACAAATAATAACGAAAATGACAAAAATAAATTGCACCTTACGTGAAACACTAAGCGATAAAATAAAATAAATTATGATAAAATTATTTTTAATTTCTATTTATTCCATATATACACATCAATAATTTTTTACATTTATTGTCATATATAACATGACTCATATACATGTGAAAAACAATATTACTACTTATTGTGGTTAAAGCCTCTCCCAACTAGGCATTTACGAGTAATGTGTAATATGACGGGGCTAGGTCTTGTCATTTTAGTAGTCAATTGAATATATTAAATTTAATTAATTAATTAAATGTACATTCTTTTGTCTCTCAATAGTAATCGCCTAACTCGAACTCTTTCACTCTCTCACCCATTGGAGATTATGGACGGGGCATGAAGGTAAGTGGTAGTTGCTTGGGTATGGATCTAAAGGCTCGTTGGCAAGGCCCACAACCTAGCATTCTTAGTGTAACACCCCCTTCCCGAAACAGAAAAATGGAGGTCACGTGCAAAACACAACAAACCTTAAAATTAATAATCAGAGCACTAATAACTTCAAAATATATAATAATGACACACCATCAATGATGAACTGAATATCATTCTCCAAAAGAAGACAAAATAATCAAAACTTAAAATCAAATAAACCTAGATGGTCAAAGGCAACTCTCTCATCACACTAGCCCTAAATCACCCCTGCAAACCTGCCGGAAGAAAAACACAGCATGAGCCAAATGCCCAGTACGGATATAGATATGCAAAGATTTACAACTAAAATACGGAAACAACTGAGACAAAATACTGAACAAGGTTGAGAAAAAAAAATATAACCTCCAAAGATCTGAATAGAATATATCCGAATCAACAGAATTAACGAAACAAACATAAAGTACATAAATAATGAACTCAAATATCTAACTCAATTAAATGAATTGAATTGAAACGAACAAAACTAACACAATAAAATAATAGGCTGAATCAAATGGCTGAGTGTTATTTCATACCGAGCTCAGAAATATACCTTGCCACATAGGCAAGTAAAATAATGCCCACATAGGCAATTACAATAATACCACACAGGCAAATCGCACATTGGACCGCGAATCCAAATGCATGCAAATCGGATAGGTGTGTTTGGCACAACATCACCAATCCGCAGAACAGAAACTAGGGTCGACCCATACGCCTCCCACAACAAAAACACCAAATGGCCAACTTCCTCCGGAGCCCAAAACGGAGACGTCGTGGACTGATCACACCGTCACGGAAAGTGTCATGTCTCTCGTGTCGAGACGACATGTCTGTGGTACCCCAACAGGTGGTTATAGCTCAGGTATACCCTATCGCTTATTCTATAAAGATATGATGTCACAACACATGCAACATAATACCAACAAAGGGTTCTAAATGTATATGTTGAACCAAACCAAATCATAAACATAATGTCTCCAAAAGAAAGTAACAACATGTACCGCTCTACAAAGATCAATAAAGTTTTATGCATAAAGAATAAATTCAAAAGATTACAAAATATGGAGTTTGGAACATCTAGATCAAACCAAAGCAAAATAAGGATCTAATTAGAAACGAAATAATTAAGTGAGTACGAAATTCTGAACGATTAGCAAAATAAATAAATCAATATGATGAGAGTATCGCTGAAAAACTATGGAATATGTTCAAATTATAATAGAAGGAAAGGAGTTCAAATTACAGAATAAAATCAAAGTATTAAAGATCAAACTTCTATTCAAGAGTGTCAACAGGAATATAAAAAAAATGTAACGGATAACGAGATATCACAAGATATATAGAATCAATAATCAGAGGAGTGGAGTACGGTATCCGTACCTGATACGCAAAATCACTTATATCACGCTCCACAAAATCTTAACCTCCAATGCCAACGATATCAAATACGAAATCTTAATCACCACCTAAATATATTCCCCTCGAATTAAATATAATCTAAACTAATAATTCCATAATAATTCGTAACTCACTTAAGATGCCTTTAATTATCGCCTTAGATCACTATTAATATTTCAAAACTTAAAAGTCAATAACAAAACTTAAGAAATCTTAAAATCCTAATATGGCAACTATTTTTAATACGTCAGCCCGTTATTCTGATTTTATCACCATTAATTAAAACTTATTTGTCAAATTAACTAATTTTAGCAGAAATTAGACTTCAAACACTCCAATTTAGCCTCAAGAATCACCCAAATCGGATTTAAAATCATTAAATTATACACTTTTAAATATTAAAACTTGTTGCTGAAAATTCTGCTACAAAAATTTTAGATCAGCCCTTTCTTAAAATTCATACCAAATTATACGTTAATCTTTAATGGTTCAAAATTAGTGAACATATTCTAAGCTTATATATGTATAACATATCTAGAAATTATAACGATCCAACGGTCGGATTAAGAGATATAACCCACACAATTATACCTAAAAATATAGAAAACTGATTTTTAGATTTTAACGTTTACGTTCAATCAAATTATATTCCTCTGTATAAATTTATCTCCTCTTTCCGATTATCATGATATCTAATTTCATGTCTATATTTTATTTAAAAATAATCACTAATTTAAAAATTCTCATAACTAAACTTAAAATCAAAATACGAAATAATATTTACCTTCCTTGTTCGTCTTTCTTCAATACATAACAATAAAGAATTTGACTTTTGGGTCTTCTACAGTCTTCAAAATCTCTTCATGTCTCATGAAAATTGTAACTCTTGAAAAGATACACAAAATAGGCTCAAGAATCACTCGATTCGGAGTTAATATGACTGAGTTACGAATTTTTAAAACTAGGGTTGAAAATAGTCGCGGGAATTAGAACAGATTGTGGTTTCTAGTAATTTCAGACATGAATATGATGTCAAATAACTCTTCTTCCTCCTTAGAATTGTAGAGAACGAAAAACTGAAGAAATAGGCTTTGGATTGACTCAATTCCGACATCGGATGAATTAATTATGATTTTTCTAATGAGCTGCACTGCGTATAAGTATTCTACGCGGGAATTTAACTAACCAAATTTGAATAGGCTTAGGGTTACATCTTCACTCTTTAAATATAAATAGGAATCAATATGGTAGTTACCAAAACCCTAATGGACTCCTCAATTTTAATTTAATCAATTATTTAATTATCTACTAAAAGAATTTAACTTTCCAAACAAAACAAGGAAGAAAAAAAATAGTAACTTACCTTTTTCCAATTCAATTATACTATTATAACCGAAATCAATTAATATTTAGTTATTAACAAAAATATGGGTTATTACATTCTTTTCCCCTTAAAAATAATTTCGTCCTCGAAATTCAAATAAGTTATAGAAAGTTTATTTTTATTTAAATTGAATAATTAGTCATGAACTTTAGTTAAGACGTAGTATCTCTCTTTGTAACGATCAAGGCTGAAAAGTCCATCGGTTCACAGAATTATCTATGTACTTGTAGAAGATTTGGCAGCTACAACATCAAGCGTTGGTAAGGTTCTTCGTTTTGCATCAAAATAAACCACATGCTCCACAGCTGGTGCGGCCCCGTCAATTTCTTGATTTTCATTCTTGCAAACGTACTATTCGGAACGTAATTCGAAAACACATAATTTTCTCCACATCCATAATCGATACCCAAAATATTCAAAATAATCTTTAATTGGTAAAATTTTTATATTCCACACATGACTAGGATCTAGCAAATTATTATATAAAAAAACATAAAAAAAAATCATGCTAAACTCCAATAACATTAGATAAACAAAATAACTCTACAAATTATATCACCAACTCTTCCTAAGTTCTTCAAGAGCCTCAATCCAAATTAATTCTCAAATATTATTATACCAAAAATATATTACTAAGACCTCTTCATCGCCATATCAAATTCTAAGTCACATTTTATTATCAGTATAAGCAAACTATAGATATTCAAGATCTCTCAAAATCAATTGGATTCACCACTAATCATATATATTAACCATTTAATAAATCATCATTCTCTTAGTGTAAACCTTAACCCAACATATTCAAAGATCTCCTCATACTATCACAAAGAAACTTCGCATAACATAACTCTAATATTCTATTCCACTAGAAATAATCGCAAAATTGATCATTAACTCCAAATGATTAATCTAATCACCTCGAATATCAACAACTCAAATTTATAAGAGATCCTCTATGCTTAATAGAAAAATAACTCTAACAAATAATTATTCAATATCAAAAACTCGCTGATACAAATACTCATATTATAATCGTATGATCATTTCTTAACCGTACAAAATATAGCTTTATTCTCCATAATGATTTAATCACAATTCTTACTAATATTATTGCTCCATCGCATAACAATAATAACCTTGACAAAATTATCTCACCTTCCTCAAATCAACTACTAAGCAAAAAGAGATCAACACCTGGTCAAAATCAAAACCAACCAAACAGAGAACCAAATCGAAACAAACTCCTATGTCTACCCAATGGTTTACCCACAACTCACAGGTCAAGCCTAAAGGCAATCTACAAAATCATAACCTAAGCTCTGATACCAACTCTGTAACACCCTCTTCCCGAAACAGGAAAATAGAGGTCACGTGCAAAACACAACAAACCTTAAAATTAATAATAAGAGCACTAATAACTTCAAAATATATAATAATGACACACCATCAATGATGAACTGAATACCATTCTCCAAAAGAAGACAAAATAATCAAAACCTAAAATCAAATAAACCTAGATGGTCAAAGGCGAATCTCTCATCACACTAGCCCTAAATTACCCCTGCAAACCTGCCGGAAGAAAAACACAGCATGAGCCAAATGCCCAGTACGGATATAGATATGCAAAGATTTACAATTGAAATACGGAAACAACTGAGACAAAATACTGAACAAGGTTGAGAAAAAAAAATATAACCTCCAAAGATCTGAATAGAATATATCCGAATCAACAGAATTAACGAAACAAACAAAAGAGTACATAAATAATGAACTCAAATATCTAACTCAATTAAATGAATTGAATTAAAACGAACAAAACTAACACAATAAAATAATAGGCTGAATCAAATGACTGAGTGTTATTTCATACCGAGCTCAGAAATATACCTTGCCATATAGGCAAGTAAAATAATACCCACATAGGTAAGCACAATAATACCACACAGGCAAATCACACGTTGGACCGCGAATCCAAATGCATGCAAATCGGATAGGTGTGTTTGGCACAACATCACCAATCCGCAGAACAGAAACTAGGGTCGACCCATACGCCTCCCACAACAAAAATATCAAATGACCCACTTCCTCCAGAGCCCAAAACGGAGACGTCGTGGACTGATCACACCGCCACGGAAAATGTCATGTCTCTCGTGTCGAGACGACATGCCTGTGGTACCCCCACAGGTGGTTATAGCTCAGGTATACCCTATCGCTTATTCTACAAAGATATGATGCCACAACACATGCAACATAATACCAACAAAGGGTTCTAAACGTATATGTTGAACCAAACCAAATCATAAACATAATGTCTCCAAAAGAAAGTAACAACATGTACCGCTCTACAAAGATCAATAAAGTTTTATGCATAAAGAATAAATTCAAAAGATTACATAATATGGAGTTTGGAACATCTAGATCAAACCAAAGCAAAATAAGGATCTAATTAGAAACGAAATAATTAAGTGAGTACGAAATTTTGAGCGATTAGCAAAATAAATAAATCAATATGATGAGAGTATCGCTGAAAAACTATGGAATATGTTCAAATTATAATAGAAGGAAAGGAGTTCAAATTACAGAATAAAATCAAAGTATTAAAGATCAAACTTCTATTCAAGAGTGTCAACAGGAATATAAAAAAAATGTAACGGATAACGAGATATCACAAGATATATAGAATCAATAATCAGAGGAGTGAAGTACGGAATCCGTACCTGATACGCAAAATCACTTATATCACGCTCCACAAAATCTTAACCTCCAATGCCAACGATATCAAATACGAAATCTTAATCACCACCTAAATATATTCGCCTCGAATTAAATATAATCCAAACTAATAATTCCATAATAATTCGTAACTCACTTAAGATGCCTTTAATTATCGCCTTAGATCACTATTAATATTTCAAAACTTAAAAGTCAATAACAAAACTTAAGAAATCTTAAAACCCTAATATGACAACTATTTTTAATACGTCAGTCCGCTATTCTGATCTTGTCACCATTAATTAAAACTTATTTGTCAAATTAACTAATTTTAGCAGAAATTAGACTTCAAACACTCCAATTTAGCCTCAAGAATCACCCAAATCGGATTTAAAATCATTAAATTATACACTTTTAAATATTAAAACTTGTTGCTGAAAATTCTGACACAAAAATTTTAGATCAGCCCTTTCTTAAAATTCATACCAAATTATACGTTAATCTTTAATGGTTCAAAATTAGTGAACATATTCTAAGCTTATATATGTATAACATATCCAAAAATTATAACGATCCAACGGTCGGATTAAAAGATATAACCCACACAATTATACTTAAAAATATAGAAAACTAATTTTCAGATTTTAACGTTTACGTTCAATCAAATTATATTCCTCTGTATAAATTTATCTCCTCTTTTCGATTATCATGATATCTAATTTCATGTCTATATTTTATTTAAAAATAATCACTAATTTAAAAATTCTCATAACTAAATTTAAAATCAAAATACGAAATAATATTTACCTTCATTGTTCGTCTTTCTTCAATACGTAACAGTAAAGAATCTGACTTTTGGGTCTTCTAGATTCTTCAAAATCTATTCATGTCTCATAAAAATTGTAGCTCTCGAAAAGATACACAAAATAGGCTCAAGAATCACTCGATTCGGAGTTAATATGACTGAGTTATGCATTTTTAAAACTAGGGTTGAAAATAGTCGCGGGAATTAGAACAGATTGTGGTTTCCAGTAATTTCAGACATGAATATGATGTCAAATAACTCTTCTTCCTCTTTAGAATTGTAGAGAACGAAAAACTGAAGAAATAGGCTTTGGATTGACTCAATTCCGACATCGGATGAATTAATTATGATTTTTCTAATGAGTTGCACTGCGTATAAGTATTCTACGCGGGAATTTAACTAACCAAATTAGAATAGGCTTAGGGTTACATCTTCACTCTTTAAATATAAATAGGAAGCAATATGGGAGTTACCAAAACCCTAATGGACTCTTCAATTTTAATTTAATCAATTATTTAATTATCTACTAAAAGAATTTAACTTTCCAAACAAAACAAGGAAGAAAAAAAATAGTAACTTATCTTTTTCCAATTCAATTATACTATTATAACTGAAATCAATTAATATTTAGTTATTAACAGAAATATGGGTTATTACACTTAGGCCCATAACTCGAGGGGCCCACTTAAAATCGAGTGACAAGGCATTGAAGTTATAGTCGTAGGGCCTCACGAGGTCGCATCAGCTGCTTACATAAGGCATGAAGCAACACACTTGTCCTTTGATGGGACATGTCAGCACAAATCCACATGGGTTAGTCCTAACTACCCACTGATGGGACATGTCGAAGAGATATGTTCCACTAACTATGCATATAAAAGGGATCCTCGTATAATATTGGTAAGATTACACACTCTTTAACTTGAAACCATAGACTGATATTTTATCTTTCTTCTCCACTTACTAACACCTACACCGAAAAGCATCCCACAACGGCCTAACGTCGTTAACCACTGTGAGGACTTGTTGTGTAGGTTGAAAGGAGTCGGGGTCCAACTAGAGATGTCTACCCGAAATCATTGATGCAAGAAGGAAGACCTTCTTATGTAAACAACTATAGTTCCAACACCACCTATATTTCTGATTGTCTAATCTTAGACATTCTCACTTGTTGGATCACTTTACCTACTTGATTTTGACGGTAGTTGGTTTTTAAAACATTTAAGAGCAAACTTGATTAGGTAGCCACTTACAAAGAACTTAGTTTCAGTCGAACTAATTGCTACGATGGTTCAAACTAGAAACAAAAGAAGTCATAACAGTGGTGATGGCCTAAATCATCATAATCCCAGCTATCACTGCCTAAGCCAACAAGAAGATGATAAAAGATTCAAGGCAGGACTTAATGGATTAATCCAAGAAGTTTGGGCTGAAAGGAGTTCGAGGGCATTCGTTAAGGAGGATGATTTTAAGTTAATTAACTTGGTTCAAGCAATCGGGCCAAGTCCAACGCATCAATCCATGTTAGAGCATCCTATCTTAGAGCCCAATAGCGCCAGCACTAGCACTAACACGTCGTGCCCCAGTGCCCCAGCGCGCGCGCCCGCTCAGCACCTCAGCGCCCGTGCCCCAGCGCCTAGGCGCTTGACCCCAGGCGTTCTGCCTATGCAGCACCGCGACACCCATAAACAGCGCCTAGACGCTTGGTTACTGTAAGCCTAACGTCACGACGCTCCTCAACAGCGCCTGGGTGCTTGACCCCGTTCTGGAAAGGAATTTTTACTATGTAATTATGAAGTTATTTCAATTCTAATGTAATTAGAAAGCTTATTAGCTAGGTTTTCAATTCCAAATTAATTATTTTTATGTAATTTGTTCCTTTTAAGATTAGGGCTACTTTGAGCAGTATAAATAAGGAGCATGACTGATGTACTTCAGATTTAGATTATTCATCAATGAAAATTACTTGTGAGATTGTTTTCTCTTTTAGTTCTTTGAAAACTCATGAACTGTTTATAGTTTGTTGTGGGGTTCAACCTGACTTATCATACAACAATTTATAGTTGTGTGTGGCGTCTTCTACTGATGAGTGGGTTTTATACCTACGAATCAGGTCTTGTTAGACTTAATTATTGTGGTCTTTAAGTGTTTTTAGTATTGTTTTATTCGTTTTTGTGTTTGTTTATTGTAGGATTGGAGCTGGAGGGGCAAAAGGGTAAATTCGGAGCTCAAAAGACACTTGATGGCATTTTTGTAATTATGTGGGCATGACCTAGCGCCAGAGGCGCTAGGAATTGTACTAGCTAAGCGCCAGAGGCGCTAGTTCACGAATTATGATGCCAAAGTTCAGCTGGAAAGGAAAAGAAGAAGCCAACTTGGAAAAGGAATGAGATTAATATTGATCAGATAGTGAGAAGGAAACCCTAAGAGGGAACTTGGAGACTTTTATGATTATTATTCTACTTTTCTAGAGTTAGTTGTGTGGTGTTTTACCGTGGATTACTTTTGTTCAAGCGCTGGATTTTGATGTGGGTTTAAGCTTACTTTGGAATTCATTCACAATTGGGTTTGATCAATCTACTTCTTCTTTATTCAATTGATTGTTTATTTTCCATGTGTGGATTTGATCTCATAATGGTTTTTGGTTCAGTGATGAACTAATCTCCATTATGGGATTCTGACGAATTTTAATATGTAGTCTAATTATAAACTTGATTGTTAGATTGTTTTGCATATCACAAGGAATTTCTATCATGATTGTTTTACATATAAGAATGATTGATCACCATTCGATTTCAGTGCTTGTATGGAATTGAGAAATAACATATGAGTATGGATTGTAATCATGATAGCTTGCGAATATGAGGCTTATTTGGATAGTTTAAATATTTTATGAATCAGATAGAAATATACTGTTTCACCGTAAGAGTCAAAATAAGGGCTTGTGTTTAAAATCAATATAATTGCAATTTCACATAGAAATATAGTGATTTTGATTATAGTGGTGATTACATGGTGTCTATCGAGTATGGATATTATGTAAGTAGGTCATAATGCATTGACAAATGGTTATGTCTATATTAGTGCCCTTGGCTAGTTTTCTGTGATATGTGAACCTTCTAGCTTGATAGTGGTAATTAGATGAATTATTAAATGAAGTTAGGATCCCATTAATTCCAAGCTTGATATATTTCGTTAGTATTTGCGTATTTAGTTATTAATTGATATAGAAATAATTTTATCACCAAAAGTAAGTCAATAGTTTAGGCAAATAAATATAGTGATAAAACTGATGCATAGTGATTTAATTTAATCCTTTCTCTGTGGGACGATACTCTACTTCCTCTGTATTACTTGTTGACCGTGTACACTTGCACGAGTTAAAGCTCTTTTATTAAAGACTTAAAAAGAGGCAACAAGTTTTTGGCGTCGTTGCCGGGGACAAGCGTTTAGATTTTTATTATTATCATCAGTTTTAAGCTATATTGTTTGACTTAGACAAATCTAAACTTTTCTCATTTCTATTTTTGTTTTTGTTTTGAGTTTCAGGTACTTGTAGAATTTGTATGCACACACGATCATCCAACTCAGAATTGATACCAGCACAAGATAATATTGACGGAAGAGGTTGGAAAGCAAGAGTGCGTAAAAATTTACAAGCACAGTTGGACGATACTATATCGAATATGGCGGAAGAACAAAGAGTAGAGCAAAGAGAGGAGCGTAAAGCTTTGATGGAATATTCTATGCCAAACATCAGTGGATTGCAGTCTAGCATAGTCAGACTAGCAATAGCAGCAAATACCTTTGAGATAAAATCGGGAACCATTCAAATGGTGCAGAATTCGGTTCAGTTTGGGGGTGCGCCTACAGACGATCCTAATGAGCATCTCTTAAGTTTCATTGAAATATGCAATACATTCAGATACAACGGGGTGACGGAGGATGCCATCCGACTAAGACTGTTTCCATTCTCATTGAGGGATAGAGCGAGAAGTTGGCTTCATTCTTTGCCTCCAGGATCAATTACTACATGGGAAGACCTAGCACAGAAGTTCTTAGCCAAGTTTTTCCCAATGGCTAAAACTGCAAAAATGAGGACAACAATCTCTCAGTTTGAGCAACAACAGGGCGAATCCTTATACGAGGCTTGGGATAGATACAAAGAGATGCTAAGGAAGTGTCCGCACCATGGGATGCTAGATTGGATGGTGATCAACACATTCTATAATGGATTGGGATGGCAGTCGAGGCAAATGGTAGATGCAGCTGCAGGTGGAGCTTTAGGGGCGAAGAGCTATGACGAAGCTTATGACCTTATCGAGATTATGGCAGCAAATGATTTCCAGAATCCTACAGCCAGAATGCCACAACCCAAAGTTGCAAGTTTGTTGGAAGTGGATACTATTACCCAGTTGTCAGCACAGATGGCAGCCATGGCAAAGAAAATTGATTCGTTGTCAGAGAGTAAAGCCAAGTCAGTTGCCTTCATATGTGAGATTTGTGCGGGGTCACATTCGACGGATCAATGTGCTATCAACTCGGAGTCGGTGCAGTATGTGAACAGTTATAAGAAAGACCAAGGACAGTTTCAGAACACATACAACCCCAACAACCGCAATCATCCAAACTTTAGTTGGTCAAATAATCAAGGAAATCAGCAACAACAGTTTCAGCAGAATCAACAGTTTCCATCTCAGCCAGCGCAGCAACAGTTTGCTCCACGACCACCTTTTCCACCGGGATTTTCTCAACAACAACATCCTACTTCAAATGCACCTCAGCAAGAAAAGAAATCCGAAATGGAGGAGATGATGATGAAGTACATGGCAAATACGGAGATGATGATTAAAAGCCAAGCAATGGCTATTAAAAATCTGGAAGCTCAAATGGGGCAAATGGCGACTATGCTTAACAACAGGCCCCCGGGTTCATTGCCAAGTAACACAGAGGCAAATCCACGGAGAGAGGGTAAGGAACAGTGTCAGGCCATTACACTCAGATCAGGAAAGCAATATGCAGGAACTGTACCAGGCACTGCGGCACCTAGTTTACAAGGGGATGACACTGGGGTTGAAACTGAGAAAGAAATTGAAGCTGATCAGAAAGAAAATAAAGATGAGTCCGAGTCGCAGTAAGTAGAGAAGGAGAAAACGAGTTCAGATAAGAAGCCCATGAATACAGTACCACAAGTTCACCCTCAAGTTCCGTATCCACAGAGATTGAACAAGCAGAGGGACGATAAACAGTTCAGAAAGTTTTTGGAGGTTTTTAAGAAACTGCAGATCAACATACCCTTCGCGGAGGCATTGGAACAAATGCCAAGTTATGCAAAGTTCATGAAGGGTATACTGTCAAGGAAGCGAAGGTTAGACGAATTTGAGACAGTGGCCTTGACGGAGGAATGTAGTGCAGTGCTTCAGCGTAAATTACCTCCAAAGCTAAAAGATCCGGGCAACTTCACAATTCCATGCACGATCGGAAAGATGAGCTTTGATAAATGTTTGTGTGATCTTGGGGCAAGTATCAACCTGATGCCTTTGTTTGTATTCAGTCAGTTGGGATTGCCGGAACCAAGACCAACAAATATTTCTCTGCAGTTAGCTGATAGATCTATCACGTATCCACGAGGGATAGTGGAGGACATACTGGTGAAAGTGGACAAATTTATTTTTCCGGCGGACTTCATCATTCTGGATTATGAGGAAGACAAAAACATACCAATCATACTAGGGAGACCATTCCTAGCCACGGGGAGGACTTTGATAGACGTGCAAAAAGGAGAGCTTACAATGCGTGTACATGATCAGGAGGTGACGTTTAACGTCTTCAAAGCAATGAAGCTCCCAACCGATGAAGAAGAATGCTTCAGAGTAGATTTGGTGGATATTATAGTGCATGATGAAGTTGAAAGTTTGTTGGGCTATGAACCACTGCAGAGAGTGATTGCTAAAAATTCAGATTTGGAGGATGAAGAATGTGCCGAACTTGTGCAATATCTGGATACCACCCCCAAATTCGGAAAATTCAGAACACCTATCGAGCCACTTACGAAAGCGGGAGAGACATCGGTAAAGTTGAAACCATCTCTTGAGACACCTCCTGAACTTGAACTTAAACCACTTCCAGAACATCTCATGTACGTATTTTTAAATAAAGATTCAAAGCTACCTGTGATTATTTCTTCTGCACTAACATCTTTTCAGGAGGAAAAACTGCTACGAGTGCTTAGAGAGTTTAAATCAGCTATTGGATGGACCATAACCGATATCAAGGGGATAAGCCCTTCTTTTTGCATGCATAAGATCCTACTGGAAGATGGTAGCAAGCCGACGGTTGAACAGCAAAGAAGGCTCAATCCTATAATGAAAGAAGTGGTTAAGAAAGAGATTCTGAAATGGCTGGATGCGGGAATAATCTACCAAATTTCGGACAGTTCATGGGTGAGCCCTGTGCAGTGCGTACCAAAGAAGGGTGGAATGACCGTTGTCACCAATGAGAATAACGAGCTGATCCCAACGCGAACCGTAACAGGGTGGAGAATTTGCATGGACTACCGCAAGCTTAACAAAGCTACAAGGAAGGACCATTTTCCACTTCCGTTTATCGATCAGATGTTGGACAGACTGGCGGGTCATGAGTATTATTGCCTTCTGGATGGGTATTCAGGCTATAATCAGATTATGATAGCTCCAGAAGACCAGGAAAAGACTACTTTTACATGTCCATACGACACTTTTGCCTTCAGAAGGATGTCTTTCGGGTTGTGCAATGCTCCAGCCACCTTTCAGAGATGTATGACAGCAATTTTTTCAGACATGGTCGAACAGAATGTTGAGGTATTCATGGACGATTTCTCGGTATTTGGTGATTCTTTCGATATATGCCTTGAGAATTTGGTAATGGTCTTGAAACGATGTGTTGAAACGAATCTAGTTTTGAATTGGGAAAAGTGCCATTTTATGGTACAAGAAGGAGTTATATTGGGACATAAAGTTTCGAAGAAAGGAATTGAGGTGGACAGGGCAAAGCTGGAAACTATTGAGAACCTACCTCCACCTACTTCAGTAAAAGGTGTCCGTAGTTTTCTTGGACATGCAGGCTTCTACCGCAGATTCATCAAGGACTTCTCCAAGATAACTAAACCATTGTGCAGTTTATTGGAGAAGGATGCACAGTTTAATTTTGATGAGGCGTGCATGAGGGCATTTGAGCACTTAAAGGGAAAACTGACTTCAGCACCAGTTATCACAGCACCAGATTGGGAGTTGCCGTTTGAGCTAATGTGTGATGCCAGTGATTATGCAGTAGGGGCTGTTTTAGGGCAAAGGAAGGAGAAGATGTTTCATGTGATATACTATGCCAGCAAGACCCTTACGGATGCACAGTTAAATTACACCACCACGGAGAAAGAGTTATTGGCAGTGGTGTATGCCTTTGATAAATTCCGGTCATATCTGATAGGCATAAACGTAATAGTGTATACGGATCACTCGGCGATTCGACATTTAGTAGCAAAGAAGGATGCAAAGCCCAGGTTGATCAGGTGGATATTGCTATTGCAGGAGTTTGATTTGGAGATCAAGGACAGAAAGGGGACCGAAAACCAAGTGGCAGACCACTTATCTCGACTAGAGCAGCCGAAAAGGGAGATAGAAGGCAAAGTTGAAATTAATGAATCCTTTCCAGATGAGCAATTGTTTGTGGTACAAGCAGAAGTGCCATGGTTTGTAGACTACGCAAATTACTTGGTGAGTAAGATGATACCTTCTGACTTGGTGGGTCATCAAAAGAAAAAGTTCCTGCATGATGTTAAATGGTATATATGGGATGAGCCGTATTTGTTTAAACAGTGTGCGGATCAAATGATAAGAAGGTGTATCCCATATAGTGAGACCGAGGGGATTTTACAGGATTGCCATTCTTCTGTATATGGAGGACATTATGGAGGAGAGAGAACAGCGGCTAGAGTACTTCAAGCAGGATTCTACTGGCCGACAATCTTTAAAGATGCTTACAGTTTTGTTCAGCGGTGTGATAGATGTCAGAGAGTTGGTAATATTTCAAAGAGGAATGAAATGCCTTTGAATACAATCCTTGAAGTAGAAGTTTTCGACGTTTGGGGGATTGATTTCATGGGCCCTTTCGTGTCTTCGTGCGGTAATCTCTACATCTTGTTAGCAGTTGACTATGTGCCTAAATGGGTAGAAGTGGCAGCACTCCCGACAAATGATGCCAAGGTAGTCCTAAAGTTTTTGCATCGCAGTATTTTCACTAGATTTGGGACTCCTAGGGCCATTATTAGAGATGAAGGTAGTCACTTCTGCAACAGGCAGTTCATAGCGTTGCTGGCCAAGTATGGGGTAAATCATCGTATTGCTACAACTTATCACCCCCAGACGAACGACCAAGCTGAAGTATCCAATCGAGAAGTAAAAAGAATCCTCGAAAAAATTGTGAATCCAATGAGGAAGGATTGGTCATTAAAGCTCGATGACGCTGTGTGGGCATATAGGACTGCTTACAAAACTTCGTTGGGCATGTCACCGTTTCAACTTGTTTATGGAAAAGCGTGTCATCTTCCTATGGAGCTAGAGCACAAGGCATATTGGGCAATTCGGAAGTTGAACTTTGATTCGACAGCTGCAGGGGAGAAGCGTTTACTCCAAATCAATGAGTTGGACGAATTTCGACTACGGGCTTATGAAAACTCGAAACTGTATAAGGAGAAGGTGAAGAAGTGGCATGATCGTAAGATCATTGAAAGAACATTTGAACCGGGACAAAGGGTTTTACTTTTTAACTCCAGACTTAAACTTTTTCCCGGGAAGTTGAAATCAAGATGGTCAGGACCATTCACAGTGAAGACGGTTTTTCCGCATGGTGCGATTGAAGTATACGATAAATGCCCGGCTCAATCGTTCAAGGTGAATGGACAGAGGTTGAAGCATTACTTTGGGGATGAGGTGGACAGACAGAAAGTCACCTTCCTCCTTTCTGCGACATGAGAATCAGAGACAGTCAAGCTAATTGACTATAACTTAGCGCTATCTGGGAGGCAACCCAGCATTTTAATTTTCTGTTTTGCTTTAGTTTAGTTATTTAACTTTTCTTTAAAAAAAAAGAGAAAAAAGGGGTTTCTGTAACTAATTTTGGATTTGGGTTGATGTGTGTGCAGGTAGAAGCTTGAATTGGACAAAAATTGACTAAGTGTGCCTATAAGCACTGGCAGCGCCCTACTAAGTATATACATAGCGCCTGAAGCGCTAGGGTCATGCCAACACACTGTAACTCAGCGCCATTGGCGCCCCAATCAGTCACAATTCAGCGCCTGAGGCGCTCAATTCATCAATAGCTACTACAAGTCAGCGCTATTAGCGCCCGTTCCAGCACATACCAAGCGCCAACGTCGCTACCCCAAGCCACGACCTACTGTAACGTAGCGCCAGAGGCACCCAACCTAGCATACACATAGCGCCAGCAGCGCTAACCTCGGCACGAGCTACTGTAACGTAGCGCCAGAAGCGCCCACTCTAGTACAATCCATAGCGCTAGAAGCGCTCGGCAGGGAAACTTAAAAAAAAAACAAATTTTAAAACCCTAAGTCGGGCTTATTGAAGGTTTCTCACAACAAAAGTCAATTTTGTTTCTTCTTCTACCTAATTCAAGCCGCCTCCAACCGAGCTTTCTCCATTGTTGCTGCGCAGAAGCTATTTTCCCCCAATCAAACATTAACAAACAGCCACCCACATTCACAACTAGCGCCGACATTCAACAATTGCAACCAAAGAACTTCCATAGCCAAGAAGGATTAAAGGTTCTCACATGGGTAATTCCAATTTCAAGTAAGCTTTACATTATTGATCAATTAGAACTTGAAATTGTTGGCTAAGAGGTTGAATTGCTAGTATTTGGAGTAAATTCTTGGTATTAATTGTGCACCCAATTGAGTTTGTGTTGGCTCAATTGGGATTGGGTTTAAGTTTCAATTGTATATCTATATGCTTGCAAGTGTGGGAGATTTCATTGTGCAAAATTGGGTTATTCATAAGTTTGGGGGAATCATTGTCTAAGGGTTTTTAAAGTGTGCATACCAAGTGTTTGACAGTTTGCCCCAACGAAGTTTTGAGTTGTTTTGGGTCTTGATTGTGCTTAATTAGTTATTAATGGCTCCCAAGAGACATAGAGGGGAAAGCTCAGGTTCGTCAGCTGTTATGAAATATGATAAGAAGAAATTTGTTAGCCCAGAAGCAAGTGATAGGTTTAAAAATTGGTCCTCCGGGAAATCTCTAATTCCTGAGCGTGGCTTGCTACCTATTGAGCACGTAGATGGGGAAGTTGCTCATATGATACGCACTCGAAATTGGATGGTATTTATTGCGCAACCCGAGCCAGCTGCAGTTAATATTGTGAAGGAGTTTTATGCCAATGCCAAGGAGACTAAAGGGAATGTGGTCATGGTTCGGGGACATGAGATAAATGTGGGGCGTAAAGCTATTAATGCGTATTACGGGTTGCAGAAGATTCACAGGGATGGCTATACGAAATACTTGCAACAAGATTTGGATTATTATGAGCTTATCGTAGCCCTCTGTGAGCCAGGGACAGAATGGAAGTTAACTGATCAACAAGAAGCCGTGCACTTCCCGTCATCCAAGTTGAGCAGATATGGAAAAGCGTGACATGCTTTTATATGTGCCAAGTTGATGCCGTGCCGCTATATGAGTGATGTTATTAATCAGCGGGCGGCGTTATTGTTTTGCATTGCCAAAGGGAAGACAGTGGATGTAGGGGAGATCATTCATGAATCTATCGTGCACGCACTTGAGGGTAGTACCACAGGTGGACTGCCTCACCCTTCATTGATCACAGATTTGTGCCGTCGTGCTGGAGTCAAGTGGGATAAAGATGAACTTATGTAGGCTCCATTGCCTCCAATTGATCATGCGGCGATGTTACGGTACAGAGTATGGGGTGGAGGTGAATCCCACCCGAGGGGCTTAGGTTTCATTGTTCCACAGGAGCAGCCACAGGAGCAGCCACCACCGGTTGAGGATCCGGTTTAAACCCCTACTATAGTTGAGACTATCCGACAGGACCTCAGGCACCATACTAAACGGATAGACTTAGTGGCAGGATCGATTCAGAGGGGTTTTGATCGAATGACTCGGCAGCAGAGTCGACTTGCTCAGCGTCAGGCAGAGATTTATGCATATAATGTTAACTGTTCTACAGCCTTGGCGGATATGTTTGGGCGGTTGAATCCTTCAGCTGGACCATTTCAGTTTCCACCAGCTCCTCCTCTTTCTATTTACCCACCACCTGACTCACCTCCTGATGCGGTTGATGATGATGATGACGCTGCCGATGGCAGTGATGATGAGTAGTGCTTCATCAGGGGAGTCCTCTGTTCTTAATCTCTTCTTATTTTTCAATGAGGACATTGTTTTGTTCAGTTTGGGGGGTAGTTTTTTTTGTTTTCATATAGATTGTTAGGTTTTGTTTTCATATAGATTGTTAGGTTTCATTGTGTTTAGCCTTGTTGCATGGTAGTTATATTGCATTTTAGGTTGTGTTATGCATCTAGTTTCATGAATTAAGCATAAATTGATTTAGTATCTAATGTGGCCAATGATAAGACTGGTTTCATGGTTTTAACTTGAGAAGAATTGAAAACGAGTGCTTAGTGATGACTTTGATTAGGAAGTGAAGTTTAACTTGTCTGAAACTCTTGTTAGTTAGGAAAGCACATAATCAATTGTTTTGATCAATTTAATTCAAATTGTTGCATAATTTTCTTCTGGTGGAAGCTTTGGGTTACCACTTGATAAAATCGGTGAAACGTCCATTAAATCAAAAAACAGGCAAGAATCTAAGTTTGGGGGAATCTTGGGGTGTAAAAAAAAAAAAATTGAAAATGTTGAACCTTTCCCGATTAAAGAATGGATCATGTGGTGGGTTGAGATGGAGCGTAAAACGCACTCACTCATAAACACATGGAACGAGATGGAGCGTAAAATGCACTCGTTCAAAAGAAAATGAGATGGAGCATAAAATGCACTCATTAAAGAAAAACAATTGTTTGACTTCTTAGGGAAGGGTTTAAAAAGGATTTAAATGTGTTGAATAACCTTCGTGATACCCCTATGCTTACTGATTGCTTGAATCAGTTGAATTGGTTGTGCGCACAGGTTGAATTGAGTTAAAATTGAAAGTTTTCCTCTAAGAAGTTAATTATGTGATTGATTTGAATTGCGTTTGATTAAAATGGTTGATATTCACACACGCACAACATGGGTGATGACAGGTGTAACTTAACTCGGTGATTAAAGTTAGAAATTTTGCATTGATTAGAGGTTCTGCTTAAGTAATGTATGTTATCTTTGAGGCTTGGTGTTGGATACTATGTTGGTTGATTGTTTGATTCGTAGGCATGATAGTTAGTCTGCATTTGCATCATTGCATTGCTTGGGGACAAGCAATTGGTTAAGTTTGGGGGTATGGGAGCTGTCGTTTTACACTCCAAAATTAATACCTTACTAACACTCTACTAGCACAAAACTTAGTATAATGACAAGCAAGGATCGATCCCACAGAGAAGTGAATTAATCTTTTACTTATTCTAACATTCCTATTATTTCTATTAATGAGGGGTTTTTGAGTTTGATTCACTAAACTAACAAAAGTAATTAAGAATGATCAATGAATAAAAAGCTTCAGTTCTTCAGTTCAGTATCACCTTATCACAATTATGGGAAAATCAAGTTTAACAATATTTATCCTTCAATGAGACTAATAACCCTAGATAACCGCAATCGCTAATTATCCGCAATTCTCCTTATGTGTAAATCTAATGTGACAATCGCCTCAAGAGACTCTAACTATCATATAACCTAGAACTATCAGTCTAGATTTAATATAACAGCAGCATAAAGAATGAGAGAATTAGGTTATTCCAAGCAACAATTGCACAATCAGGAATTATTTAACTTGCCTTCTAATAATCTTAATAATATCCAAAAGCTTGTCCACAATCAGATACTATCAATTGCTACCTATGATCAGACATAATATCGTTTACTTAATACTATATCTTAATCTAGCAGATGGTATCAATCAAATTAATTCAATTGGCCAAATCAAATCAAAAGATTAGATAACATATAATCAATTAAAAACAGATTATCAGAATAAATCTCATGCAAGAAGGAATAAATAAATAAAACCTGATTAAACCATTAATTATGAAAAAGGTTCAACATCCCTTAGAACTGAAAGTAAGAGTTTAGCCTGACATGCCTTCAATCTCCTCCTACTAGAGTTACAATTGTAGTTGCCAAGATCCCTCTCTAGAAAAATAGAATAAGATATATATAAGTCCTCAAGTTCCTACTTAGAGTTTCCTTCTTACTATCTGATCATAATGAATAGAATCCTCTTCCGAATCAACTTCCTTTTCCTCCTTCAGCTGGCCTTTAGTACTCAAAAACGCCAACTAGCGCCGCTGGCGCTGTCACTAGCGCTGCTATGCAGTGTGCTCAAGTTGTGCCTAGCGCTGCTGGCGCTTGGCTTGTGAAGGGTGGAGCGCTGTTGGCGCTGTTAGCGCTGCTGGCGCTGGCACTAGCGCTGCTGGCGCTAGCCCTAGTCCTCGAATTTACAAAAATGCCACCATGTGTATTTTAAGCTCCAATTTTCCATCTTTTTCCACTTTTGACCTTGAATTCTCCTGAAATCAATAAATAACCTAATAAGTGCATATACACAATAAAACACGCAATAAACTAGATATAAAGGAATAAAAATAAATGAATAATATGCACTTATCAAATTCCCCCACACTTAGTCTTTACACGTCCTCGTGTAAACTCAAACAAAGGTTATAATGGAATCATTTGAATTCTATTCAACCAAGCTCCCAAAGGTTCAAATTCAATTAGCATCCATGAATACTAACACCAATCAACAGAAATTCATCCTATACATCATCAATCAATTCATAACAATAATCCCATCAGTCCCCACTGAACATCTCTAAATCAAATTGAAACCACATAAGCAGCTCCTATGATTAACACAGATACTCAACTCAGTTTATATGGAACAACAACCATGCACACTGACTCACAACCAGAACATGTTTTGTTTTTTTTTCCTGCCATTCATTTTTTCTTCATTCAGGTGAATGCATTTTATGCTCCATTTCACCTTCCTCATTCTTTTCTCAAGTGAGTGCATTTTATGCTCCATCTCACTTTTCTTCTCACCAACGAGTGCATTTTACGCTCCATCTCATTGCATGTGTTTATGGGTGAGTGCGTTTTACGCTCCATCTCAACCCTCCACATGTTTTCCTTTTGAGACAAAATGTCTTTTTTTTTCCTCAATTTTTTTTTCTCTCAATTTTTCTAATTTCCAATTCTTGATTTTGTCTTCACATGATCCTAGAAACAAGATAAGCAGTTAAACAGTTCTAAATCATGAAAGCAGTGCACATAGTCAACTCCATAACTAACCCAGTCAAGTAAACATGTATCTCACATTCAAGTACTCATGCAATACCAACTCAATCTAAATCAGTCAACTATGGGTCCTAACTTCATTATCATCTTTTATCAATTAATTCAGCATCAAACAAATTCTATCAATTAGCATCAATTTTCATTCTAAAACCAAAAACCTTTGAAAACTTGACCAAGCAAATTTTTCACAAAACAACTCAAAACAACTCAGATTTTCACATTTAAAGCAAACCTACCCTATACTATCCTACCTAAACCCCTCCCCCACACTCAAACCTTACATTGTCCCCAATGTAAGACAATCATGCAAAGACGAGATAAATAAAAAAAAAACAAATAAAGAAATAAAAAGGGATAGAAAAGCAAATCTGATGTCTTGGGTTGCCTCCCAAGCAGCGCATTTGGTTAACGTCGTTAGCCCGACATCGATTCTCCGCAATCACGCATAACTTGGATTCACTAAGTCTATCATCTCCACACTCTCCATCGAAAATCCTTCACGGAAAGGTTTCAGCCTATGTCCATTGACCTTGAATACTTTCCCTGTCTTTGGATTCTTTATATCTATAGCACCATGAGAGAACACATTAGTAATAACAAATGGACCTTCCCAACGAGAGCGCAACTTACCTGGAAATAACTTCAGCCGCGAATTGAATAGGAGAACTTGTTGGCCAACGGTGAAATCTTTCCTCAAAATCTGCTTGTCATGGAAGGCCTTTGTTTTATTCTTGTATAGTCTAGAACTCTCATAAGCTTCATTCCTCATCTCTTCCAATTCTTGTAGCTGGAACTTCCGATGCATTCCCGCTTCATCCAAACTCATATTACATTGCTTGATCGCCCAAAAAGCTCTATGCTCTAATTCCACGGGTAAATGACATGGCTTCCCAAAAACCAATCTGTACGGAGACATACCAATGGGGGTTTTGTATGCAGTTCTATACGCCCACAATGCATCTTCTAACCGCAGACTCCAATCTTTTCTGCTTGGCTTGACAACCTTCTCCAAAATCGATTTCACTTCACGGTTGGATACTTCAGCCTGACCATTGCTTTGCGGATGATAAGATGTAGAAATCTTATGCAAAACATTATATTTCCGAAAAAGTGCTGCTAGCATCCGGTTGTAAAAGTGAGTTCCTCTATCGCTGATGATAGCTCGAGGGGTTCCAAATCTGACAAATATATTAGTTTTGACAAAATCTGCAACAACTTTAGAATCATCAGTCCTGGTGGCTTTAGCTTCCACCCATTTAGAAACATAGTCAACAGCCAAGAGAATGTAAACATTACCATGAGAAACAGGAAAAGGTCCCATAAAATCAATACCCCAAACATCAAAAATCTCAACAATTAAAATGGGAGTTTGTGGCATTTGATTTCTATGTGATATGTTACCTGTTCGTTGACAATTCTCGCATGATTTACAAAATAGATATGAGTCTCTAAAAATTGATGGCCAAAAAAAACCACTTTCTAAAACTTTATGAGCAGTCCGTTTGGGTCCAAAATGACCTCCACAAGCATAGGAATGGCAAAAATTTAGAATAGACAATGTTTCGGTATTAGGCACACACCTACGGATTATTTGATCAGCACAAAATTTCCACAGATATGGATCATCCCAAACATAATGTCTAGCATCACTCCTAAGCTTATCCTTCTGGTTTTTAGAAAATTCATTGGGAATAAATGCACTTGCCAAATAATTAACAATATTCGCGTACCAAGGCAATTCCTCCTGAATAGAAAAGAGATGCTCATCTGGAAAGGAATCATGCAAAGGTAGTGCCTCCTCATCTCTCATCAATCGACTCAAGTGATCTGCTACCAAGTTATCTGCTCCCTTCTTATCCTTGATTTCCAAGTCAAATTCCTGCAACAGCAGAATCCATCTGATAATCCTGGGTTTAGAGTCCTTCTTGGTCAACAAATACCTGAGAGCTGCATGGTCAGAATAAACTACAACTTTAGTGCCAAGTAAATAAGATCGAAATTTATCTAAAGCAAAAACAACAGATAAAAGTTCTTTTTCTGTTGTCGAGTAGTTAATCTGAGCTGCATTCAATGTTCTAGAGGCATAATAAATGGCATGGACAACTTTGTCAATTCTTTGGCCCAAAACAGCTCCGACTGCATAATTGCTTGCATCACACATTATTTCAAAGGGAATATTCCAATTTAGCGGTTGAATCACGGGTGCGGAAGTCAATAGGCTCTTCAACATATCAAATGCCTTCTTGCACGTTTCATCGAATTGGAATTCCACATCTTTTTGCAGCAACTTACACAATGGCAGAGCTATTTTCGAGAAGTCTTTGATAAATCTCCGATAGAAACCTGCATGTCCAAGAAAAGAGCGAATCTCCCGCACACTGGCGGGGTAAGGCAAAGAAGACACAATATCTATCTTAGCTTTATCAACCTCTAAACCTTTAGCTGACACAACATGACCAAGCACTATACCCTGTTCTACCATAAAGTGACACTTTTCCCAATTAAGAACAAGGTTAGTTTCCAAACATCTATCTAGCACACGCGTTAGATTTTCCAAGCACAAATCCAAAGAATCACCATGTACTGTGAAATCATCCATAAAGACCTCGATGCAATTTTCCAAAAGATCAGAAAAATGCTTACCATGCATCGCTGGAAAGTACCTGGTGCATTACAAAGTCCAAACGACATCCTCCGGTATGCAAAAGTACCAAATGGACACGTGAATGTGGTCTTTTCCTGGTCTTCGGGTGCAATCACGATCTGATTATATCCTGAAAAACCATCTAGAAAGCAATAATAAGTATGCCCCGCTAATCGTTCTAGCATTTGATCAATAAAAGGAAGAGGAAAGTGATCTTTTCTGGTTACAACATTTAGTTTCCTGTAGTCAATACACACTCTCCATCCTGTTTGTATCCGTGTGGGCACCAACTCATTATTGTCATTCGTGATGACAGTTATTCCAGACTTCTTCGGAACTACCTGTACCGGACTCACCCACTGACTGTCGGAGATGGGGTAGATTATGCCTGCATCTAGTAATTTAATCACCTCTTTCTTGACTACCTCCATCATGGGTGGATTTAATCTTCGCTGTGCTTCTCTCGTGGGCTTTGCTCCGTCATCCAAAAGAATCCTATGCATGCACATCGCGGGGCTTATACCTTTGATATCTGCTATCGTCCAACCAAACACTGTGACATGGTCTCTTAGAACTCTCAACAATTTCTCTTCCTGCACTTTGGTTAGATTACTAGCAATAATCACAGGTAAAGTTTCATTTGTCCCTAAATATGCATATTTCAAGTGAACAGGTAAGGGTTTCAATTCTAAGATTGGAGCTTGCTCCACAGATGGTAACAATTTTTTATGAGAAATAGGCAATTGAATTGATTGAACTGCATACTTATCTGTGAATTTTGGTAAAGAGTGCAATGCAGCCACAACTTCCTTCAATTCTTGATTCTGGTCAAATTCTTCCTCTTTATCCATGTCCAAGTTGTTAGCAATAGCCATCTCCAAGCTTTCCCTGTGGTCTTGTTCAAAAGATCCCTGCACTATAGAATCAGTGATGTCAATGGCAAAAACATGATCAACATCACTAGGGTACCTCATGGCGTCATATATATTGAACTGAATTTTCTCTCCATCAAATTCCATGGTCAAGGTCCCATTGTGCACATCGATCATTGTCCTTGCTGTTTTCAAGAATGGCCTTCCTAGCAAGATGTGCGAGGGATTTGGAGATCTATCATCTTCCATATCCACAATGTAAAAATCTGCAGGAAATATTAACTGATTCACCTGCACTAAGACATCTTCAATTACCCCTTGCGGATAAGTGTTAGTACGATCAGCAAGTTGAATGATAACACCAGTTTGTTTCAAAGGTCCTAGATTTAAAGAGGCAAATACAGACAATGGCATGACATTTATTGAAGCTCCTAGATCTAGCATGGCTTTCTCAAATCTGGTATTACCTATTCTACATGGGATTGTAAACATTCCTGGATCTTTACATTTAGGGGGCATTTTTCTTTGAAGCACTGCTGACACATTCTCTCCTACAGTGATTTTTTCATCATCTTTCAATTTTCTTTTGTTAGTACACAATTCTTTCAAAAACTTTGCATACCTGGGCACTTGTTTGATGGCATCCAATAGAGGAATATTTACCTCTACCTTCCTGAAGGTTTCCAAAATTTCCCTTTCATTTTCCTCCTTCTTTGAAGTCTTGTGGGTTCTAGGTGGAAACGGCAACGGTGGGGTTGTAACTGGAGTAGATGGGGTAACAATTTTCCTTGGTGTCTCAGTTTCCTCTTTATCTTTGTCCGCTTCAATTTCTGTAGCCACCTTAGGTCCTTCCAACTCTTTCCCATTCCTTAGTGTAATCGCACTAGCATTCTCCCTTGGATTGACAATTGTTTGGGAGGGCAACTTTCCTGAACCTTGCGAATCCAACCTCCCCACTGTGGTGGCAAGTTGACCTATCTGATTTCTCAAGTCTTGAACAGAATTTTTCGTTTCCTGCTGGAACTGCTGTGTCTGACTCATGAATGCCTTGAACATGTCTTCCAAAGATGTTCCAGAATTTGCAGGAGCTGCCTGTCTAGGTTGATATTGAGGTTGAGTTGGTTGAGAGCCTTGTGGGAACCCTTGTTGTCTAACCGGATACACACCTTGCGCTGGTGGCCTATTTCCTCCATAACTCAAATTAGGATGATCCCTCCATCCTGGATTGTAAGCATTGGAGTACGGGTCATACTTCCGCTGTGGTTGTGCCTGATAGTTCCCCATCGCATTAGCTTGCTGTGTTGTGTCTTCCTCTTGCAATGTTGGACAAGAATCGGTACTATGACCAGTCATTAAGCAAATCCCACAAACTTTTGCTGCTGGTGTATTTCCTGTAGCCATTTGTTTAACCAGCACAGTTAGATCAGAAATTTGTTGTTCAAGGTTGCTCGTGGTCATCTCATTCACTCTTGCAGGTGCATGGTTATTCCTTGTCCCATACTGCTGAGAATTAGCAGCCATATTTGCAATTAGAGTCCTTGCAGCCTCCGGTGTCTTATCCACTAGTGCTCCTCCACTTGCAGCATCGATCATACTCCGATCCATTGGTAATAGTCCCTCATAAAAGTACTGAATCAGGTGTTGATCGTCTATTTGATGGGGAGGACAACTGGAACACAATTTTTTAAATCTTTCCCAATACTCATACAGTGTCTCTCCGTTGAACTGTCGAATGCCGCATATCTCCTTTCTGATGTTGGCAACTCTTGAAGCAGGAAAGTACTTCTCCAAGAACAGCCTTTTCATGTCATTCCATGACTGTATTGACCCTGAAGGAAGATAGTACAGCCAGTCCTTCGCTAGATCTCCCAGTGAGAATGGAAATGCCCTTAGCTTGATTTGATCCTCTGTTATTCCATGTGGCTTCATGGTTGAACACACCACATGGAATTCCTTCAAGTGCTTGTATGGATCTTCACCTGTGAGACCACGAAAAGTAGGCAAAAGATGAATTAGTCCCGATTTAAGTTCAAAAGCAGCAGTTAAAGTAGGATATTCAATGCACAAGGGTTGTTGATTAAGATTGGGAGTGGCTAATTCTTTGAGTGTTCTGTTGTTATTTGGCACCGCCATTTCTTCTTCCTTCTCTGAATCAGTGGATGATGTATTTGACAGTAACTCAAGTGCTATGTTGAGTCCCGGTGATGGAATTTCGTCTGACTCTGCAGTGATGCCTCGAGCTTGACGAGCTTCTTTCCTTAGCCTGCGTGCAGTTTTCTCAATTTCTGGATCAAAATTCAAATCACCGGATTGAGAGGATCGTGTCATAAACTACAATAATAAACAAAAATAAAATGATATAAAGTAAAATGAAGAATAAATAGAGATAAATAACACTTCCCCGGCAACGGCGCCAAATTTTGGGAGCTGTCGTTTTACACTCCAAAATTAATACCTTACTAACACTCTACTAGCACAAAACTTAGTATAATGACAAGCAAGGATCGATCCCACAGAGAAGTGAATTAATCTTTTACTTATTCTAACATTCCTATTATTTCTATTAATGAGGGGTTTTTGAGTTTGATTCACTAAACTAACAAAAGTAATTAAGAATGATCAATGAATAAAAAGCTTCAGTTCTTCAGTTCAGTATCACCTTATCACAATTATGGGAAAATCAAGTTTAACAATATTTATCCTTCAATGAGACTAATAACCCTAGATAACCGCAATCGCTAATTATCCGCAATTCTCCTTATGTGTAAATCTAATGTGACAATCGCCTCAAGAGACTCTAACTATCATATAACCTAGAACTATCAGTCTAGATTTAATATAACAGCAGCATAAATAATGAGAGAATTAGGTTATTCCAAGCAACAATTGCACAATCAGGAATTATTTAACTTGCCTTCTAATAATCTTAATAATATCCAAAAGCTTGTCCACAATCAGATACTATCAATTGCTACCTATGATCAGACATAATATCGTTTACTTAATACTATATCTTAATCTAGCAGATGGTATCAATCAAATTAATTCAATTGGCCAAATCAAATCAAAAGATTAGATAACATATAATCAATTAAAAACAGATTATCAGAATAAATCTCATGCAAGAAGGAATAAATAAATAAAACCTGATTAAACCATTAATTATGAAAAAGGTTCAACATCCCTTAGAACTGAAAGTAAGAGTTTAGCCTGACATGCCTTCAATCTCCTCCTACTAGAGTTACAATTGTAGTTGCCAAGATCCCTCTCTAGAAAAATAGAATAAGATATATATAAGTCCTCAAGTTCCTACTTAGAGTTTCCTTCTTACTATCTGATCATAATGAATAGAATCCTCTTCCGAATCAACTTCCTTTTCCTCCTTCAGCTGGCCTTTAGTACTCAAAAACGCCAACTAGCGCCGCTGGCGCTGTCACTAGCGCTGCTAGCGCTGCTATGCAGTGTGCTCAAGTTGTGCCTAGCGCTGCTGGCGCTTGGCTTGTGAAGGGTGGAGCGCTGTTGGCGCTGTTAGCGCTGCTGGCGCTGGCACTAGCGCTGCTGGCGCTAGCCCTAGTCCTCGAATTTACAAAAATGCCACCATGTGTATTTTAAGCTCCAATTTTCCATCTTTTTCCACTTTTGACCTTGAATTCTCCTGAAATCAATAAATAACCTAATAAGTGCATATACACAATAAAACACGCAATAAACTAGATATAAAGGAATAAAAATAAATGAATAATATGCACTTATCAGGGTATTTGATGAGTGGATTTTATACCTACGAATCAGGTCTTGTTATACTTAATTATTATGGTCTTTAAGTGTTTTTAGTATTGTTTTATTCGTTTTTGTGTTTGTTTATTGTATGATTGGAGCTGGAGGGGCAAAAGGGTAAATTCGGAGCTCAAAAGACACTTGGTGGCATTTTTGTAATTGTGGGCATGACCTAGCACCAGAGGCACTAGGAATTGTACTAGCCAAGCGCCAGAGGCGCTAATTCACGAATTATGATGCCAAAGTTCAGCTGGAAAGGAAAAGAAGAAGCCAACTTGGAAAAGGAATGAGATTAATATTGATCAGATAGTGAGAAGGAAACCCTAAGAGGGAACTTGGAGACTTTTATGATTATTATTCTACTTTTCTAGAGTTAGTTGTGTGGTGTTTTACCGTGGATTACTTTTGTTCAAGCGCTGGATTTTGATATGGGTTTAAGCTTACTTTGGAATTCATTCACAATTGGGTTTGATCAATCTACTTCTTCTTTATTCAATTGATTGTTTATTTTCCATGTGTGGATTTGATCTCATAATGGTTTTTGGTTCAGTGATGAACTAATCTCCATTATAGGATTCTGACGGATTTTAATATGTAGTCTAATTATAAACTTGATTGTTAGATTGTTTTGCATATCACAAGGAATTTCTATCATGATTGTTTTACATATAAGAATGATTGATCACCATTCGATTTCAGTGCTTGTATGGAATTGAGAAATAACATATGAGTATGGATTGTAATCATGATAGCTTGCGAATATGAGGCTTATTTGGATAGTTTAAATATTTTGTGAATCAGATAGAAATATACTGTTTCACCGTAAGAGTCAAAATAAGGGCTTGTTCAATATAATTACAATTTCACATAGAAATATAGTGATTTTGATTATAGTGGTGATTACATGGTGTCTATCGAGTATGGATATTATATAAGTAGGTCATAATGCATTGACAAATGGTTATGTCTATATTAGTGCCCTTGGCTACTTTTCTGTGATATGTGAACCTTCTAGCTTGATAGTGGTAATTAGATGAATTATTAAATGAAGTTAGGATCCCATTAATTCCAAGCTTGATATATTTCGTTAGTATTTGCGTATTTAGTTATTAATTGATATAGAAATAATTTTATCACCAAAAGTAAGTCAATAGTTTAGGCAAATAAATATAGTGATAAAACTGATGCATAGTGATTTAATTTAATCCTTTCTCTGTGGGACGATACTCTACTTCCTCTGTATTACTTGTTGACCGTGTACACTTGCACGAGTTAGAGCTCTTTTATTAAAGACTTAAAAAGAGGCAACATCTACCTATACCAAGGTTCTTGTCTTAATATAGACAAGGGATCGAGGTTCCATTCAACACTGAATTCATTGCACTATTGGTTGTACCAAGGTTCTTGCTTCAATATAAGCGAAGGGTTGCGGTGTCGTTGGTGTTCCACCAATACAACTTTACTAGAAACGATCTAGGTGACGACCACCTCACGCAAGCGTGCTGTGGAGTCTATTAGTTGGTATCAGAGCTAAGTATCTAGCAGGTTATCTATCCTTTAGTTTCTTGTTTGAATATCTATAAAAAAAAACTTTAGTTTGTTTCAATTGTTTGCTAACCCCAAATTTAGCAGCATTAAGTTCCGTAAAATTCGAGCACTCAATCATCAAATCATCCGAGAGTTTACGAAGCGCTCAACCCGTAACCTTGTTGGTAATCCGAGATTCATACCTTCTATTTTGTTCTTGATAAGTTCTTGTTGAATTGAAATAGTAAACTGTGATTTTTGTTTGGTGAATTCAAAAAGAACCTGTTAAAGCCTATTTGATTTGATGATGACAACTGTTGTGATTGTGTGAATGCAATTATGTGCTTATATGTCTATGCAATTATTATATGGTATGTGGTTATGTGAATAGGGTTGTGTGTTTATGTGACTATGTGTTTGCGATAAATGTGACTTGTTGAAAAATGAATGTGATATGTGTGATTCATTTGTAAAACTACATGCTGAACATTGAATTGCATATCTATTGATGAATACAACTTGATTGATGCAATGTTGAATAAAAGATTAAAATATAGTTTGGTTCTAAGCTTTGTAAAGTCCTTATAAAGGATATATATGTACACGAACTTAGAATATAGAGATCAAGGCTATTCGGATGATCTTATCGTATAATTACTCTGCATGTTCATAATGTCAATATTGTAAGCAGAGTAATCTAAGGGTTCAGAGAATAAAATGATCAATGTATATTTGTATAAGTAAGTCTTGTGAAGTCCTTTAATAAAACATATGTACAAGGACTTAAATTAGAAAGATCAAAAATGTTAGGTTGATCTTACTGAATAAATCTAATGTATAGTTATTAGGATGTCAGTGTTCGTAAAGTTACTCTGCCTATTTGTAAAGTCAATGTGGATCGCAAAGTCAACTACTGTTCGTAGCACATCAGATGGATCGTAGAGCAGATGCACTAGTGTAGAGTATACTTCACAAAGCAAAGATCATTTCGTAAAGAGAACAAGGAATTGTGATAAGTGCATAATATTCGATAATTTTGATTCCTTTATATTTAGTTTTATTACATTTTTTATGCATATATGAATTTATTAAGGTATTTATTGATTTCAGGAGGAATTGGAGCTAAAAAGAGAAAAAGTGGAAAAAGGGATCAAAATGGGCGCGCAAGGAGAAAAAGAGAAAATGGACAGAGATTGTGGGTCGCGGCGCTCAAAAGGAAGAGTCGTAGCGCTGGACTCTAGGTCGCGACTCTCAAATGCTGAGTCGCGGCGCTTGAGACTTTTGCGCGAGCGCGTGGGCGCGTGGCTGTGCGGCAGATTTCTCCCAGCGTTGTTATTTTTGAGGATTTCTAATATAACTTGGAATATTATTTCTTAGAGGCTTAGGACTTTGACCTAAGGATATAAATACATTGTATTAGAGATGTTGGAGGTTACCTCCTTTTCATTAGCTATCATTCTTTTCTATATCATTGAAAACCCTAGTTTTGGAGATTGAAGATTGAAGGCATGTCAGGCTAAGTTTCCTATTTCAGCTCTAAGGGATGTTAAACCTTATTTATAATTAATGGTTTGATCAAGTTTACTTTATTTATTTCTTCTCATATGAAATTCATTCTTGATAATCTGAATTTATATTTGAATGTTATTTATTTGGATTGATTTAATATGGCCAATTAAGTTAATCTAATTAATATCATCTGCTAGATTAAGGGATAGTATTACGTGTAATTGATATTGTTCCTAATCACAAGTAGTAGTTAGTAATACTGATTGTGGTCAAGCTTTTATGTATTGCTAAGATTATCAGAAGATAAGTTAAATAATCCGAGCTTGTGTGATTGTTGCTTGCAATAGTCTAATTCCCTAGTTCTTAATGCTGCTGTTATATTAAATCTAGAGAGTTTGTTCTAGGTTGTATGATAGTTGGAATCTTGTGAAGAGCTTGTTTTATTGAGTGATAATTTAAGGGGAATTTTGGATAGCAGAGCTTATTGTTATCTAGGACTATTAGTTTCATTGAAGGACAAATATTGTTATACTTGATCATTTCATTATTGTAAAAAGGTGATACTGAACTGAAGAACTGAAATCTTTAATTCATTGTTCATTTTTATTAATTATTTTCTGTTGCTCTAGTTAGTTAAATCAAATTCAAAACCCCCCAATTTAGATTCAGTAGTATTAAAAAATATTAGGATAAATATAAAACAATTCGCTCTCTATGGGATCGATCCTTGCTTGTCGCTATACTAATTTTTGTGTTAGTAGAGTAATAGTAAGGTTTAATTTTGGAGTGTAAACGACAACTCCTAAATTTTGGCGCTGTTGCCGGGGAGTGTTATTTGTTTTTATTTATTCTTTGTTTTCGTTTATTTATTTATTTTTCTTTTATTTTTATTTTTAGTTTAGGACTCGATTCTCTCACTATCTTGAACTGAATTTTGATCTAGAGTTAGAGAAAATTGCACAAAGGGATGGCTACCAACAACAGGACTTTGAAAGAATTAGCTTCGCCTAATCTTGATCAACCATCATTGTGTATCGAATATCCTACATTTACAAGGGTGAATGAGGTAAGCACTAGTAGTATTGAACAACAGATTTCTGACTTAACTACTTTAGTTCAACAAATGGTTGTAGGGAAGATGCAAATTGCAAAGGTATGTGGAATTTGTTCAAAATTAGGGCATGCTACAGATAATTGTCCAATGTTGCAAGTGGATGTAATTGTTCATCAAGTCAATGTTGTGAGGACATTCTCAGGACAAAATCCACATCGTTATGATTCTTATTTTGACACTTACAATCCAGTATGGAGAGATCACCCCAACTGGAGCTATGAGGATGATAGGCAGCCTAGTTTTCAAAAGATTCAACAACAGTATCAAACACATGAACAAGTAGTTCCTACAAATTCTGGACCATCTCTTGAGGATATGTTCAAAGCTTTCATGAATCAAGCACAACAGTTCTAATGAGAGACAAAGACTTCTATCCACAACTTAGAGAATCAGATGAGTTAACTTGCTACTACAGTTGGACGATTGGACTCTCAAGATTTAGGGAAGTTGTTTTCTCAGACTGTTGTTACACAAAGAGAGGATGTAAGTGCGATTATTTTGGGAAATAGTGCAGAGGTATAGCAACAAGAGGAGTTAGAGCTTACTTCAGAAACATGCAATAGTGTTATGTGTGCCAATGTAATATCTGAAGCTAACACTGAATTTGATGAGAAAGAGCAAGAGACAACAAAAATATTGAATGATAAACATCATGGAACCTTAACCATGGAATTAGATGATGCAGATGTCCAGTTTGGCATATATGAGGCTAAGAGGTATCTTGGTGATGTTACTTCTGTTTTTGCTATTAATGTTATTGACTCTATGGTGCAGGAATATTTTGATCAAATACAAATACAACAGAAAGATTTGAGGAATGTAGCAATGACTGGGAAATGGAGGAAGATGCGGGAATGGAACATAATCAACATTTGAAGGATGCTCCTAATTTAAAATTGAAACTGTTACCAGTCCACTTGAAATACACAAGTCCAATTACATAGAATGAGAAGATTGAGGTCAAGCCAATGATAATAAACAAGGGCAGCTGTTTGGGAGGTAACCCAAGATTTCAAATTTGCTTTTCTATCCCTTTTTACTTTGTAGTTGCATTTTATTTAGTTACTTCATCTTTGCATGATTGTCTTACATTGGGGACAATGTAAGGTTTGAGTGTGGGGGAGAGGTTTAGGTTTAGGTCTAGGGTAGGTTTTGCTCTAAGTTTGATAATCTGAGTTGTTTTGTGGAAAGAATTGAAAAATTCTTGATTGAAAAATTTTTGCTCTAATTTTTTTTGTGTTTGGCTAGGTTTTTGAAGGTTTTTTTTGGTTGAAGAATGAAAATCGATGCCAATTTGATAGAATTTGTTTGATGCGGAATTAGTTGATAAATGATGATAACTAAGTCATGATCCATAGTAACTGATTTGAATTGAATTTGTATTGCATGAGTACTTGAATATGAGATACATGTTTATTTGGCTGAGTTATTTTTGGAGTTGTCTATGTGCACTGATTTCATGATATTAGAACTGTCTATCTGCTTGTCTTGTTTACAGGACCATGTGAAAGAGAATTTTTTTTTTTGAGAAAATGAAAGAAAATCATGTGGTGGGTTGAGATGGAGCGTAAAATGCACTCTCCCATAAACACATGAAGCGAGAAGGAGCATAAAACACACTCGCTGGTAAGCAATGAAGTGAGATGGAGCATAAAATGCACTCACTTGGAAGGAAAATGATGAGAAAGGTGAGATGGAGCATAAAATGCACTCACCTATAAAAGAAAGTGAATTTGAGGGTTCTGGTAAAAAGAAAAAACAATGAATAGGTATAATGGAGCAAAAAATATGTTCTAGTTCTAAGTCAGTGTACACGGTTGTTGTTCCATGATAACTAAGATAAGTATTTATGTTGATCATAGAAAGGTTACTTATGTGGATGTAATTTAATTTAAAGATGTTCAGTGGTGAATGACAAAGTTGTTGTTATGAATTGATTGATGAAGTGTTGATCAAATTTCTGTTGATTAGTGTTGATATTCATGGATGAAAATTGATTTAAAACCTTTGAAAGATTGGTTGAATAGAGTTCAGTTGATTTCAATATGACCTTTGTTTTGGTTTACACGAGGACGTGTAAAGGCTAAGTGTGGGAGAATTTGATAAGTGCATAAGATTCGATAATTTTGATTCCTTTATATTTAGTTTTATTACATATTTTATGCATATATGAATTTATTAAGGTATTTATTGATTTCAGGAGGAATTGGAGCTACAAAGAGAAAAAATGGAAAAATGGATCAAAATGGGCGCGTAAGGAGAAAAAGAGAAAATGGACAGAGATTGTGGGTCGCGGCGCTCAAAAGGAAGAGCCGTGGCGCTGAACTCTGGGCCGCGGCGCTCAAATGCTGAGCCGCGACGCTCGAGACTTTTGCGCGAGCGCGTGGGCGCGTGGCTGTTAGACAGATTTCTCCCAGCGTTGTTATTTTTGAGGATTTCTAATGTAACTTGGAATATTATTTCTTAGAGGCTTAGGACTTTGACCTAAGGATATAAATACATTGTATTAGAGAAGTTGGAGGTTACCTCCTTTTCATTAGCTATCATTCTTTTCTATATCATTGAAAACCCTAGTTTTGGAGATTGAAGATTGAAGGCATGTTAGGCTAAGTTTCCTATTTCAGTTCTAAGGGATGTTGAACCTTATTTATAATTAATGGTTTGATCAAGTTTACTTTATTTATTTCTTCTCATATGAAATTCATTCTTGATAATCTGAATTTATATTTGAATGTTATTTATTTGGATTGATTTAATATGGCCAATTAAGTTAATCTAATTAATATCATCTGCTAGATTAAGGGATAGTATTACGTGGATTTGATATTGTTCCTAATCACAAGTAGTAGTTAGTAATACTGATTGTGGTCAAGCTTTTATGTATTACTAAGATTATCAGAAGACAAGTTAAATAATCTGAGCTTGTGTGATTGTTGCTTGGAATAGTCTAATTCCCTAGTTCTTAATGCTGCTGTTATATTAAATCTAGAGAGTTTGTTCTAGGTTGTATGATAGTTGAAATCTTGTGAAGAGCTTGTTTCATTGAGTGATAATTTAAAGGGAATTTTGGATAGCAGAGCTTATTGTTATCTAGGACTATTAGTTTCATTGAAGGATAAATATTGTTATACTTGATCATTTCATTATTGTAAAAAGGTAATACTGAACTGAAAAACTGAAATCTTTAATTCATTGTTCATTCTTATTAATTATTTTCTGTTGCTCTAGTTAGTTAAATCAAATTCAAAACCCCCCCAATTTAGATTCAGTAGTATTAGAAAATATTAGGATAAATATAAAACAATTCACTCTCTGTGGGATCGATCCTTGCTTGTCACTATACTAATTTTTGTGTTAGTAGAGTAATAGTAAGGTTTAATTTTGGAGTGTAAACGACAGCTCCCAAATCGTAAAGCTCACTTCATCCTGAAAAGAAAAGCAAAAGTTATGAAAAAATCAAAGTTGCAAGGAGATTCTAGAACTAAAGAAGAAATCACAGAATCTTGAATGAAGATCGTAAAAGTTGCAAGATTGTAATGAGATAACTGAGATAGCAGAGCAGATAGAAGTTAACAAAGTCTTCCTTTCCAAAGAGATATATCTCAGAGTTAAAGTTCCTAATATAAAGTTCACCTCACTTTATAAAGTGCAGACCAGATTAAGGTGATCGAAGAATAGCTAAGCCAATCAGTGCATGTTGAGTAAAGACTGAACGTAAAGAAGTTCAAACAATCGTTGAAGTAACTCAAGGATCGTTCAGTAAGGAAAAGGTTTGTCAAGTTAAGAATGGTTCGTAGAAATACCCTGTTAATTCATAATGTAAAGCTAGTATCGCAGAGTAACCTGTAAGTTCGTCAAACCACCAGAATAAAGAAGAGGTTGTGAAACCATAAAGCTAGATGTAGAGCCAAACATCAAGGTAATCGTAAAGTTATCTGAGCAAGTAAAGGTCAACTCATAAAGGTACTCTGCCTGGTCATAAAGGATAAGTCAGTTCGCAGAGTCACTCAGAGATCGTAGAGCAGCAGCTGACATTGTAAAGTTTCAAAGAGACAACAAGATCATAAAGCTGTCTCCAATATCGTAAAGCTGCTAAGTTTGCCCAAGAAATCGTAATGCACTTATTCGTAGAGCAGATAGTTGAGCAAAACGTAGAGCTCAACTCTACGTTGCTTATTACTCTACTAAGGTAACATATTGTAGAGCAAAGTCAGGTCTGATAGAAAGACTGACAATGGAACGTTGCAAATAAAAGATCCTGAAATGTCAAACAACATATACTTGGTGAAAAGTAAATATGTCAAAAAAAGTAAGTAAAGCTGCAGTTTGATGTAACAAGTCCAGAGCCAGAAAGTACGCTGACATAACAACTCCAGAAAGTCAACAACAAGGATATATAAGTATCTGCGTATTAAACGTTCTAACGAACACTTTGCAACGGAAAAATCTACAGTAAACTATAAAAGAGCACCAAAATTCAAAATCATGTGGGTTGGAGAGATGGTGGATGAACATGAAAAATATAGAGTGTAAGATCAAAATAAAAAATGCAAGAACACACTCTACGATCCACCAATAACACAAAAGGCTGATCAGATGAAGATGTAGAGTAGATTAACTCTACAACATGAAATGTGTTCTGAGCTGCTAAGTACAAGAGGAAGAAGAGCATAAACGTTATCTTGGCATCAATCATGAGAAGCTACTAAGTACAAAAAGGAAAGAGCTTTACAGTCATCTTAGTAAGTCCATCATGAGCTGTCAAGTACCAAGAAGAATAAGCTGAATTGCCATCTTAGCTACATAATAAATGATTACAAGAAGATGTTGAGTACCAGAAGAAGTCGAGCCTCATTGCAACTCTCAACTATATCTCAAGGATGATCATATTCAAACTGCTGAGTACCTGAAAACAAAGGAGTCTAAATGCCATCTCAGTAACACCTTCAACAACTATCAATAAACCGAACATTCCGAGACTTAGTGACTCGAAGGAATCCTAGGGATTCAGAGGGTAAGAGTGTCCTTGTCTCAGTGACTAAATATTCTAAGTCTGTTGGGCTTGAAGGGGGCAAGAGTGTCCTTGTCTTAGTGACTAAATGTTCCAAGTCTGCTGGGCTTGAAGAGGGTAAGAGTGTCCTTGTCTTAGTGACTAAATATCCAAGTCTGCTGAGCTTGAAGAGGGAAAGAGTGTCCTGGTCTAGATGACCGAATTCTTAGTGAATTTCCTACTTGTTGAAGTAGAAGAGTGGAGTAGGAGTTGTTCAGTCTCCAAACCACTTAAAACTCTCTTGTGTCATTTACTTTCAGTCATGTACATTAAGTTACATATATATATATATATATATATATATATTGTAACGCCTCCAAATTTGGGTCTACCTTTAAACCCGGGTTCAGTGCGTCACGATACTACCTATTCAACACAATAATATCGACATAAATGTAATTACTATATTATTACAATATGTCTTACTCTAATCCCAGGTTCTACAACCATTACATCATTCAATGTCATAATATTAATAAATATTACATCATTCGTACTAATAATAAATCCATCATAGTCTAAACTATTACATATATGGATAATAACATCCTACTCGTTAACTTTTCCTTTGCCTTTGTCCCTCCGGAAACCTTCGGCAACCTCTGGCTTGACTGAAAATATTTATTTAAAAGTAAGGATGAGCATTCAATTGCTCAACAAGAATAACAATTCAATAACAACAAAATCAGGAATCATGTCATATCTCTTCAACAACTGAACTATAGTTGCGAAACATACTGAATAAACAGGAATAACACTTTACTTTTGTTTGAAATAATTTTCGAAACGATATACTGAGCGGTCATAAGACCTTGAACTTTATTTTTCATTCATGAAAAGGTTTCACCATATTTCTACCGCAAACCGATATGCTTATGAGCACTTCTAGGTGATCAACCTATAGTACTCAATGTTGATCAACACTCTACTTTTAAACGACTATATGCGTTTGGTTTAGGCACTTGCAGCCTTGCCAGAATATCCGACTAAAAAGTTTCCCTATTATTATGGTGTTCATTTCATACATGCATTAGAATCCTAACCGAAACAATTCAGTTGGATAGCTCTACTTAACACCAATAATATTTCAAAGATTTATAATATAATCGATAAAATATTTTAAACATGTGTCTAGCCGAGTCAAATGGCATTGACAGTTATCATACGCAGTTCATGAATAATAGAACTGGAAAGCTTTAACAGTTTATGCATATAACATAGCTTGAATACTTGTGCAAATACTAAAAGATTTGCATAAGTATGGAATTCACATAATCATTTAAGTATTATGTAAATCTGAATAATAACATGTCATAAAAACTTTACAAGAACACAGTCGAATAAAGTTAGAAAACTTGCCTTAAGCGTCTTCTAGAATTTATGCTAGTTTGCCCTTCGAGTGACCTACACAATTAAGTTTACATACACGTACCAATTAATCACATATTGGACGCCAAATAATTGGTTTACACTTACTTTAATTCATTTTGAATAATGTTTCTTGTTATTCGAAATTTAGTATTAAACTTTGTTTTTAAGACTTGGCACAACATCATGCAAGTTGCACAACGCTTGCCTAACATGCTTACGCGAACGCCCAAAGCCCGAGCGCATAAAAGCTCTTTATTGGGCTTGGTGCAGGACCAGCGTTGCGACACCCAATTCTAGTTCATTTTCAGCGCTGCGGCACCCGCTCTTCAGCAAGTCGGGTCTAGAAGTGGCGCTGCGATGCCAGCTTTTACATTGATAGCGGCGCGGCAGTGCCATTCATATTTTTTTCCCAGATCCTTCAGCAGTGCTACGGCGCCAGCTTTTTACCCTATAAGCGGCACTGCGACGCCGACAGTTAGGGAGCTATTTTTCATGTTTTCATCTTTTTTGAAATTTTCGTTTCGCCTAACCCGCTCCCGAATGTCGTAACTTCCTCATCCGTTATCGAAATGAGTCCATTCTCAAACCCATTTCTAGCTCGTAACATTATCTATAACTTCATCCGAACAGAATAATTTTCTAATCCTTTAACAAGCCTAAAAATTGGCTCAAAAGTCCCTCGTGGTCTCGTTAAGTGATGTTCTTGACGTCGGATTTTTAAATTACCAGAACTCGCTCATCCGAAGTCAGATTGATCTCGTTCTTAAGTCTACGACTCACATTTTTCATGAACTACAAAAGCCTTAACAAATCAGACTTTTTTGGACACATGATCTACTTGCTAACTTGGTCCAAAGTAGTACCAAGCTAGGGTTTTGATCTTTTAACAAGTTTTAACCTCTTTTACTAAAAATTTCGCCATAACTTCGTTATAGCTTATTTTATTTCCGTTCCACTTGGAACATTTACAATACTTACACATGTATATTTCTTTCTTTCCAGATTTTTAATATTAACATGCAAACGATGGTGTCGACGCCGGCATAATTTTTCCTAATTTCGTTGTTTTTACCCTTTTTTAAGATTTCAATTTATTCATTTCGCTTAAAGGGTGATTTTTGCCGACGGGTTTTTTTGAAAGGTTGATTTTAATGATAGGCCAATTTAGACAGAGCCACCATTTGGTAAAGTTTTAAATGGATGTACCAAATCATCCGGATTTTAGATCGCAATATGACCCAATATGTGACTTCGTAAAATTGGTCTTGAAATCGAGATTCATAAAGTTTGGGGGCTTGCTTAAGCGAGGGGAAGGTGTTAGGCAACCCCTGACTTCCGTGAAAATACGGTTACCGCATCTTGATGTTTTCCTAAGTGTGAAGTGTGTGTGTGTGAGTGTATTATTTTGAAGGAAATCCCTATCTACTTTTGGATCGAAATCGTGAGAAGTGCGTTATTTTTAAAGCAATTTAAAGCCTCTTTGAACCTATGCACAAGGGATTTGATTTAAAGAAAATGTTCGTTTTAGTTTAGCTAAGAAAACATTTTAGGGTGATGTTTTGGAAAACTTAGTTTTTAAACCCTTCGCCAAATAGGAATCGATATTTTTCGTTACTTTCAATTTTAATCTAAAATCGTCTTACTAACCCAATGCGATTTGATTTTGTGACGCCCCCAAATCCGGGTACTCAAATCCCACAGAAATGGTGCTCACTTTCCAATACATTCACATCTAGCTACCCATGTTGAAGGATAATAATAACCTTAAATAAACTTCATAAACCATTTTTCCCATTAAAGGATTACATCAATAAAATCTCAAGTAAATCCTAGGTCATCTAACCTTAATTATGACATCATTTGCGGAATAAAATAATAATAAAGTCCTATTACATAATCTCATGAAATCAATAATAACTTCTGTGACACCCCCAAATCCGGGTACTTCGTTTCCTCAGGATTTGGTGTTCACTATCCATATACATCACATTTAACTACCCATACAATCATAATGGAAATACTATTAATTAAAATAGGAATCTCCCATTAAAGGGTTACAACATCATTCATAAATAAATCCCAGATCATCTAACCTTAACATAACATCAATGCGGAAAACATACTTAAGTCTATTACATAAACATCATTTAAACAAACATAACAAGTCTTCATCACTTGTTTGCTTTTCCTTTGCCCTTACTAGTAGACAGTGTTGGGATATTTGTATGTATAACAAATATGACTCATACACGCAAGTGCACGTGATCCACAAGTAATATAAAGTAAGTAAAGTATCGATCCCACGAGGAATAGAATTGCATTTACGACTACAAACACCGATTTTATAATTATTTCGGTCTCTTTAAACAATTGAGTACAATGATGAAATTGTCTAATGATTATTAAAGAAACAAATAGAACAAATTATGATTGTATAAATACAGATTTTATGAGTTTGGGATTATAATTTCACTTATTGCAAACTTAGATTTCCATGCTTCTTATTGTTGCTAATTGATTATTATGGAATGTTGGTCGAGAACATGAATGTAACATATGACCACCTTTCGATGCACCATATTCATATCACACTAAATCCACAATTGATAGAATGAATGTGAACACCCTAGATGACTAACGCACTATATCTCTATGTGAATTACAATCAAGAGGGTTGAAGTATAAGTTCTCAATTGGCCACATATGGTGCTTCGGTATATTTCTATCCTAAGCACGAAACATAACTTCACGAGGAATGTAAAAATTATGAACATATGCTAGCATAATCAGATCTCAATTTATATTTCTTTTCTCAATTCCATATAAATTATCACGGTAATTGGTGATCAAGCAATTAAATATTTAGTATAAATTATGCTAGACATTCATTTCATAACCAGCTAGCAATAATAAGGAAGCATTTCAATTTTTAGTAATGCAAAAGATTCATTATAATCCCAAGAATTAGGTTTAGTTCATAATGACAATAATAGAATTCATCATACACAATTGGTTCATCATCATAATTACAGAATAGGAAAAATTAATCAAAAACAGAAAATAATAGAACTCCCTGCTTCGGTTCCTCTGTTTTTGCAACTTCTGATGATTTTCCAAGTTGTGTTGATTCTTGCTTTCTTGCTCCCAATCTTCAATTCAGCAACCATGTAGCTCCATTGTTCAATTCCCAAGTGAATTTAATGATCAGCAGAATTATTTCAATTTTAGAACTAAGAATGCAGTAAACTTGCTAATTTTCGTGTAGGAGAAGCTCCTCCTCAATTAAGTTCTCAGATCAATATATTACATGCTCATTTTGTCTTCTTTTGACTTATTTTGATTCCCCACTGATAAAGCTTCATTCCACTAATTCCTCAAAATCTGGCATTGCATGATTTTTGGTAGTGCTGCTTCGCTGTCTAGAACGTGTCTGCATGGCCGGCTGGCGACAGGCGCAGCTACGCTGGAATCCTTTGCAAAATGGGCGCAGCTGCGCTGAGGGCTTCAGCAGGAAAAAGGGAGGGCGCAGCTGCGCCGGCCTCAAGGCCAAGCTGGGCGCAGCTGCGCTGGAAAGTTCTGGGCGCAGGGCACGGGCGCAGCTGCGCTGACTTCTAAGCCAAATTGGGCGCAGCTGCGCTGTTTGTTAGTCTGTTGCTGCACTGCTGTACTCAGTCTGATTCCTCGATTCACGCGCACTGTGCAAGCAACAATTATTCATTTAGCTCCCAAACAACAAATGCATCATGACTCGTGTCAAAATAACCAAAAACTGTGCAAAAGCCATAGAATGTAAATAGTGAAGCGATACCAAAAAGAAGAGAAAAATGCATGAAAACATACTCTGGAGCTACTAGTTAAGCAACAAATGAAGCAGAATAATATCCAATAAGTAGGTATGAAACCTACTTATCAAATACCCCCAAACTTGAACTGTTGCTTACCCTCAAGCAGTTACAATGAAATGAATGCAACATGGATGAAATGCAATAATCTATAAATGCACCATGAATCTTCATCAATTAGTAAACAATCCAAGTGCTTTGCCTCAGAATAATCACGATTATAAACACATAAGGCTCCTAACCAAAACTTAGTTCATGTACCATGACAGTCATGCAAATCAAACCTTGTAATGATTGAAAACAGTGAGTGTGTGCAGTAATCATCAAACTTATAGCAACTCAAATGATTTTCATAATATGTTTCTTTGGGGAAAATTTGTATACTCCAACTGGCAACACAACAAATGGGGTAAGTTACAACTAAGATACATTTATGTCTAGATTGGGGACCGACTTAGAGGTTATTAGGACTATGATACTTGGTTGTGCAATGCCTAGTTCCCTTAGGCTTTTCAATGATACCCATGTAGCGAGCTTTCGACCAACGACTCCCAAACCAAATGGTCTTAGGGCTCTAGGTGTAGAGACATCCCCTAGGGCGTACTTGCTCGAGTGTCAAAGGCCACAAAACTAGGCTAATCAAGCATTTATTCATATTTTATTCTATATATATATATATATATTATTTTTTAGTAATGCACAACAACGAGTGCATTTTACGCTCCATCTCATTGCTCAAATGCTCCACTAAGTTTTCCCCCAAACTTAGACACTTGCGTTGTCTCAGCTTACACTATCCTCATTTGCTTTTCTTTTATTAACATATCAATTTCTCCCCAGAACTCAATTATGCAAATCTTTAGGCTACTTAGTAAGATAACTACTGAAGGCATGCTCATCGGTTCTATCAGACTCAAAACAAGAGAAGATTTGCAGTATATCATGACATTCGACCCAAGCCTTAGCATTTAGCATTTTGAGCAAAAATCTCATCACAGGCAAGTGAGAATGTTTACTAATCTAGATGTTAGGATTATGCAAACTAAACTACGTGATATGATATGCATGAATTTTTTTTTTTGAATCATGCAAATATTAATAAAAATTAAAGAAAACAAGCAAATAAACTAACAATAAAAACAGATAAATAAAAAGCATCACAATAAAAGCATCACAAATAGGCAGACCCTAATACCCCCAAACTTAAAATATGCAATGTCCTCATTAGAGATAAAAGGGTGAGGAGATACTCCCCTAAGAGTCGTCCTCGGCGCCGCCAGGCGGTGTGTCAGGCGGAGGGTAAGGGATGTTGGCTCCAAAGGTGGGAAACTCCACATGGACCCCTTGCTGGCTGAATGCCTCAGACAGTGCACCCGCAAAGGAGACACTGTAGTCTCTGAAGCTCATATGCAACGCGTCCATGCGGCGCTGCAGGCGGCGCATCTCGCGCTCGTGGCCACCTACTCCTTTCTGCTGCACGTGCTTTGGCGGTGTAGGCTCCTCCTCGTCACTGTCCTCCTCCTCCTCATCAGCAATAATAAAACCCAACCCATTAGGCCGGGATTCTTCACCGCGCCATACGTTGAACTTTCTGATCGTGGCGCTGTCAATGTCCTGCATGGGCAACTGGAGGGTCTCCTCGCCCCATTCCACCTTCGCCGCAAGACAAAGGCGTATGACAATCGAAGCGTGTGGAATGGCACCGGAAGTGACTGCCCGCATAAATCAAAGCATAGACTGGTGAATGATGTAACCCACGTCAATGCTCCCTCCTTTCAGAATGCGGCGTAAAATAACCGCTCGGTCCCGGGTCACGTCCTGGTGGTGGGTGGTCGGCAGTAGACTCGCGCAAATGAAGGCGTACCACGCCTTGGCAAATCTGTTCAGCGCAGTCTGGGGGAAGTGGACTTTCTGAGTGGTCCCTGCCTGCGTCTTCCATTGGGTGCCCGGTTGGCACATCTCCTGAACCAAAGCATCGAGATCAGTCTCGAAGCGCTCATTTACCACCCAATTGGTGGTCTCAGCAGAAGTGGAGGGCAACCTGAATAACTCGTTGATTGCCTACGCGGTGTAAGAGACCTGCTTGCCCCGGACAAAGGAGATACCGTTTTGGGTCTCACGGGCATTTGCGTAGAATTCCCGAACAATGGCCATAGGGGCGGACAATGGTGTCTCGATGAAAAGCAGTCATCCCAAGCGTCGGATTTGGTCCAGAATCCTCCCATCCTGTGCCTTGGGTTTCAAACCCCTCTCCGATATGAATGATTTGACGCTCAACACCTCCCAGTAGTAGTGTTGAGCTGAGAGGTTGACGAACTTGGTGGCATCCAGAGTGTTGATGCCACCACCCGCAGATTCGGACTCACTGCTGGATGAAGATGGTTGGGGTGTGCGTGCTCTCTTCGGCATGATTGAATGTGGTTAGGGTTTGGTGTGGAGATTTGATGTAACTAGGGTTTGGTGAAGATAGCAATAGAGGATGGGAGAGGGTTTTTCGTGTTTGCTTCTACTGCTTGGGAGAGATTAGGTTTAGGGTTTATGTTTTGTGATGTGACTTAACTGATGGGGACGGGCCTTTATAAAAAACAATTTCAGCCAACGGGCGCAGCTGCGCTAATGTTGTACTGGTTTTGGGCGCAGCTGCGCTGGTTCTCAGTTGCAGCATGCTGGCAGACCCCGGCGCAGCTGCGTGCTGGATGACTTGAGGAACGGCGCAGCTGCGCCTGCCCTTCAACTCCCTGGATGAATTTTTTTTTTGAAACACACTTGACACACATTAGAATAACAGGTGAAAAACTCAATTCTTAAAAACAGCTAACATACCTAAAAAGGAACGAAAATCTTGATTCAAACTTATAAACTTACAAACGATGCATACGCAACGCAGTGCTGTACATCCCCCAAACTTAAAGTCTGTTTAAGTCTCATGGTTTAGGGTGTGATGGGATACCATAAAAGCAAACAAACCTGTTAAAATGAAATCATACAAGCTAAATTATAATCACACAAAAATTAAAAGTAAAACAATAAATTCGGGTTGCCTCCCGAGAAGCGCTTGGTTTAAAGTCGGTTAGCTCGACTATCCAATGCTGCTCAATCCATGGCTAGGACAACTGAGGATTCTTGGCGATCGACTTTGCCTCCCCAATAGTGCTTTAGCCGTTGGCCATTCACTTTGAACGGTTGTTCACTGTCCTTTCTAATTATTTGGACGACTCCGTGTGGGAATACAGTTGTGATGGTAAATGGACCCGACCATCGGGATTTGAGCTTTCCCGGGAACAATTTGAGCCTGGAGTTGAATAGCAAGACCGCTTGGCCAGGTTCAAATTTTCTATCGATGATTTTTCGGTCGTGCCATCTCTTTACCTTTTCTTTGTAGAGTTTGGAATTCTCATAGGCTTGTAAACGAAACTCATCAAGTTCATTAAGCTGTAGAAGCCTCCTCTCTCCTGCTGCAGATGGGTCGAAATTTAGCTTCTTGATCGCCCAATAAGCTTTGTGCTCTAGTTCAACCGGAAGATGACAAGCTTTGCCGTAGACCACATGGTATGGAGACATGCCGAGGGGTGTCTTATAGGCGGTTCTATATGCCCATAATGTTTCATCTAGCTTTAATGACCAGTCTTTTCTGGAAGGATTAATAATCTTTTCCAGAATTCTCTTAACCTCTCTATTTGACACTTCGGCTTGCCCATTTATTTGCGGGTGGTAAGCCGTGGTAATCCTGTGCCTCACTCCGTATTTGGCTAGGAGGGCTGTGAACTGTTTATTGCAGAAATGACTCCCCTCATCACTGATGATAGCTCGTGGAGTGCCAAATCTAGTGAAAATGCTCTTTTGTAGGAACCTAAGAACCACCTTAGCATCATTGGTTGGTAAAGCAGAAGCTTCCACCCATTTGGACCTTAGCATCATATAGAGATTGTTGCAGGATGACGGGAATGGTCCCATGAAGTCTATCCCCCATACGTCAAAGATTTCCACCTCCAAGATTACATTTAGTGGCATTTCATTGCGGTTGGAGATGTTGCCCACCCGTTGGCATCGATCACAATTCTTTATGAATTGGTGGGCATCTTTGAACAACGTGGGCCAATAGAACCCAACTTGGAGTACTTTGGCTGCGGTTCTTTGCGTCCCATAATGGCCTCCATACAGAGAAGAATGACATGCATGCAATATACTATAGGTCTCGACATCAGGAATGCACCTTCGGATCACAAGATCTGTACATTGTTTGAACAAGTAAGGCTCGTCCCACATGTATCTCTTTGCATTATGCAAAAATTTCTTCTTCTGCTGAGAAGTTAGATCCGGTGGTAGTACATGACTCACAAGATAGTTGACAATATCAGCAAACCATGGGATCTCAGATGTTACTGCAAATAAATGTTCATCAGGGAAACAATCGTTTATTTCAGCCTTATCTTTACCTTCCCGGTCCGGATTGTCTAATCTAGAGAGATGATCGGCTACTAAGTTCTCCGTGCCTTTCTTGTCCTTTATTTCCAGGTAAAATTCTTGGAGCAAAAGGATCCACCTGATTAATCTTGGTTTGGCATCTTTCTTTGAAATCAAATATCAGATCGCTACATGGTCTGTGTACACCACTACCTTTGTTCCAATGAGATAGGACCGGAACTTGTCGAATGCATAAACAACAACGAGTAGTTCCTTCTCGGTGGTGGTGTAATTCATTTGGGCGACTGAGAGTGTTTTGCTGGCGTAGTAGACTGCATGTAGAACCTTATCTCTGCGCTGTCCCAATACCACGCCCACAGCGTAATCACTAGCATCACACATAAGCTTAAATGGTAGAGACCAGTCCGGTGCCACTATCACAGGTGCTGTTGTCAACTTCTTTTTCAACAACTCAAAGGCTGCCAAGCAATTTTCATCGAATATGAATGGGACATCCTTTTCCAATAGATTGTACAGGGGTTTTGTGATTTTGGAGAAGTCATTGATAAATCTGCGGTAGAACCCAACATGGCCCAAAAAACTCCGAATTCCCTTTACAGAAGTTGGTGGAGGCAATTTCTCGATGGTTTCTAGTTTTGCTTTATCCACCTCCAAACCTTTTACTGAGACCTTGTGACCCAATATTATTCCTTCTAGAACCATGAAGTGACATTTATCCCAATTAAGCACAAGGTTTGTTTCCACACATCTTTTCAGTACCATGATCAAATTCTCTAGACAACTGTCGAAGGAATTTCCAAACACTGAAAAATCATCCATGAAAACCTCCATGTTGATTTCTACCATGTCAGAAAATATTGCCATCATGCACCGTTGAAAAATGGCTGGAGCATTACATAGACCGAAGGACATTCGCCTGAAAGCAAAAGTTCCATATGGACAAGTAAAAGTTGTCTTCTCTTGATCCTCTGGAGCGATGGCAATTTGATTATATCCAGAATATCCGTCAAGCAAACAGTAGTATTCATGCCCTGCTAGTCTGTCCAACATTTGATCTATAAATGGAAGTGGGAAGTGATCTTTCCTCGTGGCTTCGTTGAGCTTTCGATAGTCCATACAGACTCTCCATCCCATGACTGTTCGAGTAGGTATCAACTCGTTGTTCTCATTTCTTACCACAGTTATTCCTCTTTTCTTTGGTACACACTGCACAGGGCTCACCCACGGACTGTCACAGATGGGGTAGATGATTCCAGCGTCTAGCCATTTTAGAATTTCTGCTTTCACCACCTCTTTCATGATGGGATTCAGCCTTCTTTGATGCTCTATGGTAGGCTTACTGTTATCCTCCATCAGAATCTTATGCATGCAAATCGAGGGGCTAATTCCCTTTATGTCAGCGATGGTCCATCCAATAGCTCCTTGGAATTCTCGAAGGATTCTTATCAGCTTGCCTTCTTGTAAAGAGGTTAGTGCAGAGGAAATAATGACAGGTAAAGTATGTGAAGTGCCTAGATATGCATACCTGAGGTGATTAGGCAAGGGCTTAAGCTCAAGTTTAGGAGGTACCTCTCTAGATGGTTTCAAATGAGATGAGGATTCATTTGAGCTTTTCAAGGGCTCAATTTGTACCTTGAACTTTGCCATCCTTGGTAATGCATCTAGCGAATGGACATACTCACTCGGGCTCGTCCAAGTCGATGTCTCCTGTCAGTGTCATCTCAAGCAAGTCACTATTTGTGGCTTTTATGAATTCTTCGGTTACAGCTCCTTCAATAATATCTACTCGGAAACAATCTTCCTCCTCGGCCGGGAATTTCATCACTTTAAAGACATTAAAGGTGACTTCTTGGTCTTGAACCCTCATTGTCAATTCTCCCTTTTGTACATCAATGAGAGTCCTCCTGGTAGCTAAAAATGGCCTCCCAAGTATGATGGGAATATCCTTGTCTTCCTCGAAGTCTAGAATTATGAAGTCAGCTGGGAATATGAACTTATCAACCTTAACAAGAACATCCTCCACTATTCCTCTCGTGTAGGTAACTAAACGATCTGCTAGCTGAAGGGAGACATTTGTTGGCTTGGGTGCCGGTAATCCCAATTGAGTAAAGACGGACAATGGCATGAGATTAATGCTCGCGCCAAGATCACATAAGCATTTCTTGAATGACAGGTCTCCAATGGTGCAAGGAATGGTGAAACTGCCCGGATCCTTCAACTTTGGAGGTAGCTTTCTTTGTAATACCGCACTGCATTCTTTTGTCAAAGCTACAATTTCAAAATCTTGCAACTTCTTCTTCCTTGACAGAATCCCCTTCATGAACTTGGCATAGCTCGGCATTTGTTCTAAGGCTTCTGCAAATGGTATGTTGATTTGAAGCTTTTTGAAAACCTCAAGAAACTTAGAGAATTGTTTGTCCATTTTCTGCTTTTGCTGTCTCTGAGGGTACGGAACTGGTGGATAATATCTGGTGGGAGGGGGTTGAGTCTTTTCTATGCTTTCTCTTGGTATGGGCTCAGATTTTTCTATGCTATCTCCCTCTCCAAAAAATTTAGCAGAGTCAGTTTCTGGGGAAGGGCGCAGCTGCGCTGGCTCCCTTTGCAAAATGGGTGCAGCTGCGCCGACAGGATCAACCTCTGGAGAAGGGTGCAGCTGCGCTGGATTCTTCTGTGAAATGGGCGCAGCTGCGCTGGTTGGCAGAGTCTGCTTCCCACTTCTGAGGGTGACAGCTTGGCATTGCTCCTTTCCATTTCTCCTTGGATTGATTTCTGTGTCGCTAGGAAGAGTCCCCTGAGGTCTATTAGATAATAAGCTGAACAATTGACTCATTTGGTTTTCCAAGTTCTTGAAACCCAATGCTTGGCCTTGCTCCAACTTGTCAGTTTTGGCCATGTATCTCTCCAACTTTTCATTCATATCAGCAACCCTCTTATCAGTAGCTGTAGCTTGTTGCTGATTGTGGAACCCCGGAGGATTGTGAGGTTTTGGAGCTTGTGGATAATCTTGATGGTTGCTCCATGAGAAGTTAGGATGATTCCTATTCCCCGAATTGTAATTGTTTTGATATTGATTCGCTGGCCGCTGATAGTTGCTCACGAAATGCACGGATTCAGAGTTGATGGCACATTGGTCAAAAGAGTGTGAACCTGCACAAAGCTCACAAATCATGGGAACTTGCTGCCCCTTTCCTTCATATAGGTTGTCAAACTTTTTGGCTATAGCAGATATTTGGGCTTGAAGTGATGTGGCTGTGTCAACATCCAATATCCCTGCTATTTTTGGTTGGCTGGATCTAGAAGTTGGCCATTGATAATTATTTGTAGCCATGGTCTCTAAAAGTTCATAAGCTTCATCATAATTCTTGGCCATGAATGCTCCTCCCGAAGCTGCATCAATGCCTGCCCGTGTGTGGATATTCAACCCATTGTAAAATGTGTTAAGTTGCATCCATTGTGGCAAACCGTGATGTGGACACTTTCTCAATAGTTCCTTGTACCGATCCCAAGTTTCATACAAGGATTCTCCATGATGTTGCTCATATGAGGAGATATCATTTCTCAACTTAGCAGTTTTGGCTGGTGGAAAGAATTTTGCTAAGAATTTCTGTGCCAAATCTTGCCAAGTCGTGATAGATCCCGGTGGTAGTGAATGTAGCCAACTTTTTGCTTTCTCCCTTAATGTGAATGGGAATAATCGCAATCTCACTGCATCTTCTGAAATTCCACTGAATTTGAATGTATCACAGATCTCTAGAAAGCTCATCAAGTGCTCATTTGGATCGTCAACCGCCGTCCCCCCAAATTGGACAAAATTTTGGATCATATGGATAGTTCCTGGTTTGATTTCAAAGGAATTGGCTGTTATGGCCGGCCTTGAGATACTTGATTGCAATTCATTGATCCTTGGCGTAGCATAATCTCTCAATGCTTTTTGTGCTTCTCCCGCCATTGCTTGTGGTTGGTCTAGATTCTCTGGAGTAGTTTCAGCACACTTTCTTGACTGTTGAACCCTTTTCTCAGTGTTATCCACGAACGGCAATATGTCAGGATTCTTCGATCGAGTATGCATACACTACTCAAGAGTACCTATAACAATGTAAAATAATAAACAGAATTAAGATAAGAATAGATTTTTGTTTAACTAAAACCAGTCTAATTTAAACTGATGATGAAAGTTATAAACGCAATTACTATTCCCCGGCAACGACGCCAAAAACTTGTTGGGATATTTGTATGTATAACAAATATGACTCATACACGCAAGTGCACGTGATCCACAAGTAATATAAAGTAAGTAAAGTATCGATCCCACGAGGAATAGAATTGCATTTACGACTACAAACACCGATTTTATAATTATTTCGGTCTCTTTAAACAATTGAGTACAATGATGAAATTGTCTAATGATTATTAAAGAAACAAATAAAACAAATTATGATTGTATAAATACAGATTTTATGAGTTTGGGATTATAATTTCACTTATTGCAAACTTAGATTTCCATGCTTCCTATTGTTGCTAATTGATTATTATGGAATGTTGGTCGAGAACACGAATGTAACATATGACCACCTTTCGATGCACCATATTCATATCACACTAAATCCACAATTGATAGAATGAATGTGAACACCCTAGATGACTAACGCACTATATCTCTATGTGAATTTCAATCAAGAGGGTTGAAGTATAAGTTCTCAATTGGCCACATATGGTGCTTCGGTATATTTCTATCCTAAGCACGAAACATAACTTCACGAGGAATGTAAAAATTATGAACATATGCTAGCATAATCAGATCTCAATTTATATTTCCTTTCTCAATTCCATATAAATTATCACGGTAATTGGTGATCAAGCAATTAAATATTTAGTATAAATTATGCTAGACATTCATTTCATAACCAACTAGCAATAATAAGGAAGCATTTCAATTTTTAGTAATGCAAAAGATTCATTATAATCCTAAGAATTAGGTTTAGTTCATAATGACAATAATAGAATTCATCATACACAATTGGTTCATCATCATAATTACAGAATAGGAAAAATTAATCAAAAACAGAAAATAATAGAACTCCCTGCTTCGGTTCCTCTGTTTCTGCAACTTCTGATGATTTTTCAAGTTGTGTTGATTCTTGCTTTCTTGCTCCCAATCTTCAATTCAGCAACCATGTAGCTCCATTCTTCAGTTCCCAAGTGAATTTAATGATCAGCAGAATTATTTCAATTTTAGAACTAAGAATGCAGTAAACTTGCTAATTTTCGTGTAGGAGAAGCTCCTCCTCAATTAAGTTCTCAGATCAATATATTACATGCTCATTTTGTCTTCTTTTGACTTATTTTGATTCCCCACTGATAAAGCTTCATTCCACTAATTCCTTAAAATCTGGCATTGCATGATTTTTGGTAGTGCTGCTTCGCTGTCTAGAACGTGTCTGCATGGCCGGCTGGCGACAGGCGCAGCTGCGCTGGAATCCTTTGCAAAATGGGCGCAGCTGCGCTGAGGGCTTCAGCAGGAAAAAGGGAGGGCGCAGCTGTGCCGGCCTCAAGGCCAAGCTGGGCGCAGCCGCGCTGGCAGGTTCTGGGCGCAGGCCACGGGCACAGCTGCGTTGGCTTCTAAGCCAAATTAGGCGCAACTGCGCTGTTTATCAGTCTGCTGCTGCACTGCTGTACTCAGTCTGATTCCTCGATTCACGCGCACTGTGCAAGCAACAATTATTCATTTAGCTCCCAAACAACAAATGCATCATGACTCGTGTCAAAATAACCAAAAACTGTGCAAAAGCCATAGAATGCAAATAGTGAAGCGATACCAAAAAGAAGAGAAAAATGCATGAAAACATACTCTGGAGCTACTAGTTAAGCAACAAATGAAGCAGAATAGTATCCAATAAGTAGGTATGAAACCTACTTATCAGACAGCTCGTCAACTCTTTCAACTTTAGCTCCAATGTTATTATGCAAGGGTGAACAATGATTTCCCAGCAAATACAACAACGACAATAATAATAACATGCGAAATAATCAACGGATATTGAATAATCGAAGATTCAGCTTTTGAGTCAAGAATATATGACAAGATTCAAAAGAACGTCTGAGAGTCTTAAGACCACGAATTATGTCCCAGGTTATCAAGTATTTCTACTTTAAACCTTTAACAATCGTAAGACTATATGGACCTTACTTCTCGTACTTAGGGGGATCAACCCTTTGTACTATGTATGTGCACAACATCTTAACGCTAACGCGTAAATAAAATCCTCTGTATAAGGGTTGTTCATATTAGTTTAACATCAGAGTCCGCACCAAAGGAAGTTTGGTTTGGATTTACTTCAATAACGTTTTTAGAATTTAGAACGCTCATCAACTATGGACTAGTCGAATCAATAAGGGTTCGCTAGTCAATCAAGGTTCAAAAGGTATAATTCGAGAATCAAAAACTAAATCTCACAAAAGGTACAATTGAATAAGTTCTGTATAACTGAAGCATTACAAAGAGGAAATTAAAACGTCTAATTGAATCCATAAAATTGAATGGAATAGAAATAATAACTTGCTCGAGTAAGTAATAGCATTATGAATCATATGTGATAAGAGAATTAAGTTCAGAAACTTGCGTGATTGAAATCAAGGTAGTATTAGGTAGCTTGCTTTCAACGAAATAATAGATCAAGGTAGAAATCTTGCGTAAATGTAAAAGTAAGGATAAGATACTTGTCTCGTGCGTAGACTATAAATTTAAGACTCACGTTCTTTAATCAACCTATACATTCGGTTTATAAAGCAGTAACAATAATTAGTTACAGTATTATAAACACTTCAGGATTCATTCTCATCCAAGTTTTTATTTTAATAACTCAGTTGACACCGAACAATCAATGGGTATATGCTTATCACCCATCACAGTACCTTAACATTTATTTTATACATTAGCCTCAGCTTTAGATATGTCTACGATATCATAACATGATCACAAAGAAAGAATAAAATTTTTACCCTCGTCTTTTTACTCTTTTTTGTTTTTTTGTTCCACCGCCGGGGCGGTGGGTTTCTTCACAAAATCCTCACCGGGGCGAGCTTACCGCCGGGGCGGGAAATGTAATACATTTCTACCGCCGGGGCGGGAAATGTAGTTCATTTCTACCGCCGAGGCAAGCCTGCCGTCGGGGCGCTACTTCTAGTACATTTCTACCGCTGGGGCGATGGACCAAAACGTCAGTTCCTGCAGTTCGCGAAGAACACAGGAAAATGCCAAATTTGGCCAAAGTTTTCACAATTAACCAATTAAATTACTACCCATTCATCATATATGTTATGAAATCAAAACCCAGTACATACACAGTGATTTTAACATCACAGACAATCTAAACAACCAATTAAAGGCTAAAAATTTAACTGTTCATACTCTGTATTTACATATTGATACAGTTAACGCAATTACTCACTGTGAATTCGTTTATTAACCAAATTAATCCGTTAAACTCTTGTTTTCTTCGTTTTTACATGCATAAACATGATTAGTCATCAATTTTAAGTTAAATAAACAATTTGAAGCATACAATTTGTACATAAGGGCCAGATATACAACTTTCATACTTTGTAACTTTTGAAAACTCAATTGAGCATAATTACATGGATTTAATCACTTTAAATCATGTCTACATGGTATCAAACATGTTATAATCATCTAATAACATACATATAATCATATCATGCGTTAATCACCAAGTTAGTCTTTTACAGAAAACTCAAAACGTACAATCATGGAGAAATTAAAGAAGAACATAATCAGAGACTTTAATTTAAGGATTACCTTTGATAATATGCTAGATTATGCAAGATTATGACAAGATTTCTTCTCAATCCTCCAATTTCTCAAAATTCTCTCCTTTTTCTCTCAAGTTTTCTCTCTGGCTTGATTTTAGAAACTGATGAAGTAAGGCACATAATAAAGAACTGACGCAACATGAATGTCAGTTAATCCCATAATGGGTTAACTGGCTTCAACTCCCCTTAGGGCTTTGTTTGGTTAGCACACTTATTCCTCCTTTCTAGTTTATTTTAATAACTTACTTATTATATAGTTTAATGTCACATATTAATCAATTAAATAATCTCATTTAAATCGATTAAATAAAATAAAATAATACCACATTAAATCACATAAATAAAATTCTCATTTATTAAATATGATAAATTATTAAATCTCTAATTAATATTGAATTAATTAGAAATAACATTATACTTGTTTAAATAATGCATTTAATCGAATAAATTCAATTAAACACATACTTTAAATATAAAAATTCTTCGTATCAATTTTACTAATGTAACACATATAATTAAATTAATCTACCACAAATTCATCAATTAATCAATTAATTCAACAATCAAATCATCGAAAAATATTTATTCAATCAATAAATATTCAAATTAAGTTACAAGATTCTCGTTTGTCACAACTTCTGCTTCATCACTTGTTCATCTTGCCTTTGCCCTTGCTCGTAGATGGCTCGTCGGGCTTCTCATTCTTAGCTGCAATATTTTATGCAAGGGTGAGCAAACAATTGCTCACAAGTATAACAACAATAATAATAGTGTTTAAATAATCCAACGAACTAGATTTCAACTGAAAGGACAATCTTCTCGGAACTCAATCATCAATAATTTAAAGAACTGAAAACTTAAAAGAAAACTCGGCTTTTGATTTAAGTCTGGAAAACAAGTATATCTGAGGGTCACAAGACCATGAACTATGTCCTTAGGTTAACTAGTATCTCTACTGTAACTTTTAACAGTATGATAGACTATAGGACTACCGTCTCGTACTCTGGGGGATCAACCCTTTGTACAATGTATTGTATCCCCTATAACAGGGTTGTTCATCTCATCATTGACATTAGAGTCTGCACTAAAGGAAGTTTGGTTTGGATTAACTTCGAAGAAATTTCCAAGTCTTTAGAACGTTCATCAACTATGGACTAGTCAAATCAAAAAGGGTTCGCTAGTTATTAACGAGTTTAATACAACAATATAAGATTGTACAACAATATCTATTGATCAAGAATTGAACAACAGTGAATCATAACCGAATAAACATTTTATATCGAGATAGTGTCTTCAAAAGTATTAGGACCTTGTTTAGAGGTTGTCAACTTTGAACAAACCTAGGAAAAACTTCATTTGAAACAAAGAAGCAAGCTTTGAGAACTTGTACAATATAGAAATTAAGTTTAGAACTTGCATTCAACGAATATAGAGTGAATAGGATTAGGAAACTTGCTCAATTTAAAAGTAGGGTTAAGAAACTTTCCTCGTGCGGTTGCTACACAATTATATTTTTCGCTCTTCGAGCTCCTACATATATATCACATAGGGTTTAGCATCCCAGTTTACGTGGATAACAACTTAACATCTTTCATTACTTACTAATTTGTAACTTATTCTTGCCATCTATGTGATTACAATATATTTTCAAGTCCTATAACATGCATTACACTTTACTATAATCATTCAATGAGATTATAACAATATACCAAAGATCCTATACTTAAATACTCATTACTGGTCAGACTGCACAGCAGCGCAGCTGCTGAAAGTAGTATGCACACAAACCAATCATATTTGATATGATGTAGCATATACTTTGTAATCTTATTCATTTATTAATAAAAGAATTCATTTTCTTAAAAGAAATTTTACATTATCTACATGGTGCTGTTATATTAAATGTGATAAACCCATAGTTTTGAACAATGCTTTTAGAATCATGATGGTGATCATGCTAATGAGATCTAAATTCAAGATAGCTCATAAACTAAAACCGTTTCTAATCGTTGGATTATTAAAAAGGGGATTAGTGAATCCGGATAGATTAGTACATATGTTGTTTGTTCTTAGGAAGAGGATGATTGATCTCAAAATCATTTGTGTGGAGACACTAAAGCAAGTATGTAGATGCTTATTGGAGAATAAGTACACTGAACGTGGCTCGCTAAACAATACCTAATGGAGTTTTACTCGGCTGTCAATAAGAATTCCTCTAGTAATAGTAGTACAAGTGATCCTTAGACTTGAGATCATCATAGTATCTTGTGTATGATGAGTTATACTTTGACATGTCCCTTAAGACCTTTAGGGTATATCAAAGGGTATGATTGGGTATAATAAGTTGTACATGGAGATAGGTGAATGATCAATAAAGAATCTACCACGTCTAGTAAAAGATGTGAATGTCCTATGTGATTCGATAAATACAACTCAATAGTCCTTGGCCAAGGCAGAATGAAATTAGAAAGGAGTTTCTAATTTGCATTATTTAGAGTTGTGCATTTGGGAATCGAAATATATATAATTAAATAAAATAAGACTTGACAGTAATTCCATGTCTTATATTTAATTGGGACATTGTATGGTAGAAGGATTTAATTGTACGGTAACTATGCACTGAAAGGTTCTTTTATGATTAATGTTGAAATCTATATTATCTGGAAAGTCGTTGATCGCTAAGGAGGCTTACCCTTATTGTATAATAAATATTATTTATTTAAATGAATTAAATAGTTTAATTTATTTATTTAAATAATATTAAAATTGTTCTAATTGATTTATTCACAACCGGTTTAATATGGAGAACCTAAAGGGTCACACCGCAAAAGAAAAATATTTATTTAAGAAGTAAATAGCATAATTGTAATAATAAGTTAAGTGTATTTAATTTAGTCTATGGGGATAGAATAAATTAAATAGCTTAATATTTATTATTTAATATTTTAGAAATATTAAATATAAATTAATAAGAGGAGTCTTATTATTATTATTACTATTATTATTATTATTTAATTCCTAATAGGGATTGGGAATTAATTAATAGAAGTACTCTCTCATGAATTCCTAATTGGATTAGGAGCATAAATAATTAAAGGAGTTTAATTATAATAGAAACCCTAATCCTAAATAGTTTAGGGAAGGGTTTTCCTACATCTATAAATAAGAGAAGTCTTATCATAGATTAGGGTTACACATTCTTGCATTAGATTGTGGAGAGTACTTATAATTTCTATAGATATAGAAACTAGGGTTTTGCCAACACCCAACTTCTTGAATACCTATTCTTCCTTGGTGGATTACCTCTAGAGGCCAAACACTTGGGTGGCTAACGTTGATCAAAGGAAGGAATCTCATCAGTGGAATTCGAGGAGAACACGAAGGACTAGGAGTTGAACTTGTACCCGAGGAAGCTTTGATCTACGAGGGTATAATTCTTATTCTCTTTCTCTTTCGTTTAATTAATAATTGAACACAAGGATAGATCATGGTGATGGTTTGTATTAAAATTTTAAAATCCGTTTTATCACGCTTCTGCCCTATTTGTGTAATTTGATTGCATGCTTGCGTAATATACAAACCTGACAGTGGTATCAGAGCTTAACCTTGTGCTAATTATCGATTATTATTCCATGTATGTATGGGTATGCAATTGGATCGATTTTCTGGGCAAAGAAAAAAAATTTCGAACTCTGCTACGCGGCGCGGGCACGCCGCTTCCAGTTCATTCTGGAGCGCGGCTGCGCCCGAACCCAGAAACTGTTTCTGGGGGTGCAGCGCGGCCGCACCGCTCCTAGTTCAATTTGGAGCGCAACCGCGTCGGTCTGCAGAATTTGAAATTTTTTTATTTTGATTTTATTTATTTTCAATTAAGATAAAAAGTTTATTTTGAATTGGAATATGATTAAAATTAAAAGTTTTATTTTAACTTGGAATTGGATTCCATGTTAACTAGAATAAAAGAGTTTATTCTTTTTGGAATAGGATTCCATGTTTCCTAGAATAAAGGAGTTTATTCACATATGGAATAGAATTTCATGTTTTCTTAAAAATAAAGATGTTTATTTTGATAAGGAATATGATTCAACATATTTTATTTTTTCAGTAATTTTAAGTTAAAATAAAGGAGTTTATTTTGAACTTGAAATTGAATTCCATGTTAATTAAAATAAAGGAGTTTATTTTGATTTGGAATTTGATTAAAAATAAAGGAGTTTATTTTTATTGAAAATTGGATAAAATAAAATAAAGAAGTTTATTATGATTTAAATTTTGATTAAAATAAAGGAGTTTATTTTTGTTTCAAAATTGGATTTCTAGTAAACTTTTAATTGCCCATTAAATGATATCAAAACATATATAGAATGGTTTATTATTATTCATGAGATGAATGTTATTTATTGATGCATATGGAGATATGTATGATAATAAATAGGGATTGATTATGAACTATTGACCAATATGTGATTGGATTTATTTTAGAGGATGCTTGAATGTATGAGTTTTTATAAATGGGGTCTGCGTACCTCGTCTTCTCTAATTTTTCTTAATGTAAATTCTATCTCCCTCCTATGTACTTCCCCTTGACTGCTGATCAAAGTTTTCTATCTATTGTAAATAGTTTATGTAATAGGACTAGTTAGAATTATATTTTGAAGAATTGGAGACAAAGGAGCAAGGAGCGCTTGAAGACCCGTTTGTAATGGAGTCCGGGTTTAAATGTAATAGTTATATTTAAATTTAATTCTTGCACCCTAGGTTTGACCTTTTGGTTCACTTGGTGGCTCTAGTGAACCAATCTAGAATAAAAGTCCATAATCAATCCGGGTAGAATATAATATTCTATATGTGGATGCTTACTATATATATATATATTATATATTATCCAACATGCTTCGCATGTCAAATAATATGACGCGTATTTTATATATATATGTGAATGCACGCTAAACAAGATGAGACTAATAGTAATAAACCCCTCAAAGAAAATCATATTAAGTCCTAAGCGTTCAAAGATATTCAGAATATCGAACGTCGCCTTCTAGCATGGTAAAGCAATAGAGTATTAAATATTTAACATGAGTTTGTTGTGCACACACAAGGCGAGTATTAAATATTTAAGATGTTGTTTTATCACATTTGATGCTTATTAAGGAATTGAACATTACTGCTTTGTTGTGCACACACAAGGGCAGTATTTTTCTTTTCACATATATGGAAGTGCTAGGTTGGACTTAACTTAGATTGTTTTAGTTCAGATGTGCACACACTTGACCATTATAATATAAGAGGCAAAATGCAAGGAGTTACATAGTGATGTAATTGACAATACTTGTCTACCTATTTATTTATATATAGTTTGTTATGCACACACAAGGCTATATACATTTGAAATGGGATCCTTATTCTTACTAGAAAATTTTTAATTAGATTTGCCGAACTATATATTGAGGGTAATATAGTTTGATGAAAAAGTGAGAGATACCAATTTAAAATAAAGACCTAATTTATTTTTGTAATTAATTAAATGAATGTATGCTAAAATGTTGACTATTTCACATGCAGAATTTAAAAATGTCAAACTCACTATCACTGCGTAACATACTTGATGCTAACAAACTGACCGGACCGAATTACACGGACTGGTTAAGGAATCTGAGAATAGTTCTCAAGGCTGAAAAGCTATCTTATATCCTTAATACGCCTATTCCTGCAATGGTTGCAGACAATGCCTCTGAGGAAGAGATTGCTACTTTTAAAAAGTGGCAAGATGATGCACAGTTGGCTCAATGCATCATGCTCGCATCCATGAGTAACGAGCTTCAATGTTAGCATGAAACTATGGATGCTCCTACTAAACTCTGACACCTTCAAGGAGTTGAATGGTGAGGAAAGTAGGACTGCTAGATATTAGATATCTAAGGAGCTCTTCCAATCTAGAATGACCGATGGCACTATAGTACAGACTCATGTCCTTAAAATGATCAATTTGATTGAACAATTAGGACAACAAGGTTTTGTCATGGATGGAAAGTTAATCCAAGATTTGATCTTGCAATTACTTCCAGACTCTTTCTCACAATTTGTTGTGAATTTCCACGTGAACAAGCTATATGTCAACCTGTCTGAGTTGCTTAAACACGTTGAACAACTGTAAAGAGTCACTTTCTAACCAAGAAAGACCAAGTCTTACTGGTAGATGATTATTCTAGGAAGCAGAAGAGGGCCAAACGATCTTCTTAAAAGAAGAACAATTCAAAGAAGGTATAAGGAAAGGCAATAACTAAGGACACTAAGAACAAAACTGATGTAGATAGCAAAGGAGTTTGCTTCCACTGCAATAAGCCTGGACACTGAAAAGGAAACTATAAGGAGCATCTTGCAGAGGCTAACCAGAAGAAGCTTAGTGAAGCTTTGGTTACAGATATAGGTTTGTTCATCATTGAAATAAATCTTTCTGTAAGTCAAGGTTCTACTTAAGTATTGGATACCGGCTATAGTTCTCACATATACAATCCAATGCAGAGACTAAGCAGAAGTACAAAGCTAAACAAAGAGTAAGTAATCTTACGTGTGGATAATGGAGCAATGGTTGCTACATTAGCCATAAGAACTTATAGTTTAGCGTTGCCTACGGGCAAGTCTATTAAGTTAATAAGTTGTTATTATGTTCCAGTTCTCTTTAGAAACATTATTACTTCCGTTGTTGGACAAGGAAGGTTCTGGTATTATATTTAAGAACAATTGTTGTTCTATTTATAATGATAATGTTTTGTTTGAAACTGGAAGATCACTTGATGGACTTTGTAAACTTGATTTACATGAAAAATAATTTTATAAATTGAACAAACTAGTAAAAGAAAAGGAGATGATCATTCAAAGAGTTGAATATGTGTATTTGATGAAATACAAGTCTGAATCATTTGAAAGTTTCAAAGAATTCAGAAGTGAAACAAATTGACAAAGTATTAAGATTCTTTGATCAGATCGAGGAAGGAATACTTGTGCAATAAGTTTCTAGATCATCTCAAAATGGTATTTTCTCATAATGGACACCTCCTGATACGCAATAATTGATTGGTGTATCTAAAAGGAGAAATCGTACCTTGTTGGACATGGTGCGGTCCATAATGATTCTTACCGACATTCTAGAATCCATCTGAGGTTATACCCTAGAAACGGCTGCATATCTACAAAATAAGGTAACCTCAAAATCCGGCCCCAAGACTCCATAAAAGTTATGGATATGGAGGATTCCTAATCTTAAGTATGTTAAGATAAGGGGTTAGCCAACTTATGTGAAAAGGTTTCAAAAGATAAGTTTGGGACAAAATCTGACAAGTGCAGATTTATGGGATATCCTAAAGAAAGTTTAGGATATTATTACTATAATCTTACACGCTGCCTTTTTGGATAAAGGTATTTATCATTGAAGGAGCTAGTGGGAGGATAATAGATCTTGAAGGAGTTCAAGAACCACAAAGTACTACAAGTCAAACCGAGAAACCTGTAGATAGACCTATTGTACCACAACCGAATCGCAAATCTGGAAGAGTACTGAAGATACCTGGGAGGTATGGATTCATCATAGAGGATGATGATGAGGTACGCATCATAGAGGATGATGATCCAGTTATATACGATAAGGCTATGAGTAGTAGACACTCAGAGAAATGACAGATGGCCATGAAATCCGAAATGGACTCCATGTATGAGAACCAAGTATAGACTCTGGTTACTCCACCGAAAGGCATAGTGCCTAAAGGGTGTATATGGGTCTTTAAGAGAAAGACTAGGGCAAATGTCAAGGTAGAGACCTATAAGACTAGACCTGTTTAAAAGGTTTCAAATAAAGTCAAGGAGTTGACTGTGATAAAAACTTATTACCTGGTAATGCTCAAGTCCATTTGGATTTTGCTTGTGATTGCAGCTTATTACGAAATCTGGCAAAATGGATATGGAGACGTCCTTCCTCAATGGAGAGGTTGAGGAGAATGTATATATGATACAGCCAGAGGGTTTTGTTTCAACGGTTGGAACAAACCAAGTCTGTAAGCTACAACAATCCATTTATGGATTGAAGCAAGCTTCTCGAAGATGGAACATCCGTTTTGATGAGATAATCAAAAGGTTTGATTTTATCAAAAATGAGGATGAACCTTGTGTGTACAAGAAGGTTAGTGGGAGCGCTGTTTCATTCCTTGTATTATATGTTGATGATATATTACTGATAGGGAATGATGTTCCTATGCTACAGTCGATCAAAATTTGGTTATCTAAACACTTCTCCATGAAGGACTTGGGTGAGGCATCCTATATTTTGGGGATAAAGATCTATAAAGATAGATCTAAAAGGATGCTGGGCTTGACCCAAGGAAAGTATATTGACTCGATGCTAAAGAAGTTTAGCATGGAAGATTCCAAGAGAGGTCTCATGCCGATGAGCCATGGAATACATCTCTCCAAGAAACAGGCCCCAAAGACACCTGAGGAGAGAGACCGTATGAGTAAGATTCCTTATGCTTCAACAATAGGATCTATCATGTATGGTATGATATGTACTAGACCAGATGTCGCTCATGTACTTAGTGTAACAAGCAGATATCAGTCGAATCCAGGAGAAGAGCACTGGAAGGCAGTGAAAAACATCCTAAAGTACTTGAGAAGAACTAAGGATGTATTTCTTGTCTACGGTGGGTATGAATTGAAACTAGAGGACTATACAGACTCAAGTTTTCAAACGAACCAAGATGACAGTAAATCCATTTCAGGGTACGTGTTTACCTTAAATGGTGGCGCAGTGAGTTGGAAAAGTTCCAAGCAGCAAACAGTTGCTGATTCAGTGACAGAGGCAGAGTACATAGCTGCAAGTGAAGCTGCAAAGGAAGCTATTTGGATGAAGAAGTTCATAACTAAACTTGGAGTGGTTCCTAGAATTAGAGGAGCTATACCTTTATTCTGTGACAACACCGGAGCTGTTGCGCAGGCTAAGGAACTCAGGTCTCATCAGATATCCAAACACGTGTTGCGGCAGTTTCATTTGATTAGAGAGATCATTGAAAGAGAAGATGTCACCCTGGAGCGTGTGGATTCTCAAGACAACATTGCGGATCCATTTACTAAAGCTTTAACACAACAACAGTTTGATCATCACTTAGAGAAGATGGGTATTAGATACCATGGTGATTGGCTTTAGTGCAAGTAGGAGATTGAAAGTAGTATGCACACAAGCCAATCATATTTGATATGATGTAGCATATACTTTGTAATCTTATTCATTTATTAATAAAAGAATTCATTTTCTTAAAAGACATTTTACATTATCTACATGGTGCTGTTATATTAAATGTGATAAACCCATAGTTTTGAGCAATGCTTTTAGAATCATGATGGTGATCATGCTAATGAGATCTAAATTCAAGATAGCTCACAAACTAAAACCGTTTCTAATCGTTGGATTATTAAAAAGGGGATTAGTGAATCCGGATAGATTAGTACATACGTTGCTTGCTCTTAGGAAGAGGATGATTGATCTCATAATCATTTGTGTGGAGACACTAAAGCAAGTATGTAGGTGCTTATTGGAGAATAAGTACACTGAACGTGGCTCGCTAAGGAATACCTAATGGAGTTTTACTCGGCTGTCAATAGGAATTCCTCTAGTAATAGTAGTACAAGTGATCCTTGGACTTGAGATCATCATAGTATCTTGTGTATGATGAGTTATACTTTGACATATTCCTTAAGACCTTTAGGGTATATCAAAGGGTATGATTGGGTATAATAAGTTGTACATGGAGATAGGTGAATGATCAACAAAGAATCTACCACGTCTAGTAAAAGATGTGAATGTCCTATGTGATTCGATAAATGACAACTCAGTAGTCCTTGGCCAAGGCAGAATGAAATTAGAAAAGAGTTTCTAATTTGCATTATTTAGAGTTGTGCATTTGAGAATCGAAATACATATAATTAAATAAAATAAGACTTGACAGTAATTCCATGTCTTATATTTAATTGGGACATTGTATGGTAGAAGGATTGAATTGGACGGTAATTATGCACTGAAAGGTTCTTTTATGATTAATGTTGAAATCTATATTATCTGGAAAGTCGTTGATCGCTAAGGGGGCTTACCCTTATTGTATAATAAATATTATTTATTTAAATAAATTAAATAGTTTAATTTATTTATTTAAATAAGATTAGAATTGTTCTAATTGATTTATTCACAACCGGTTTAATATGGAGAACCTAAAAGGTCACACCGCAAAAGAAAAATATTTATTTAAGAAGTAAATAGCATAATTGTAATAATAAGTTAAGTGTATTTAATTTAGTCTATGGAGATAGAATAAATTAAATAGCTTAATATTTATTATTTAATATTTTAGAAATATTAAATATAAATTAATAAGAGGAGTCTTATTATTATTATTACTATTATTATTATTATTTAATTCCTAATAGGGATTGAGAATTAATTAATAGAAGTATTCTCTCATGAATTCCTAATTGGATTAGGAGCCTAAATAATTAAAGGAGTTTAATTATAATAGAAACCCTAATCCTAAATAGTTTAGGGAAGGGTTTTCCTACATCTATAAATAAGAGAAGTCTTATCATAGATTAGGATTACACACTCTTGCATTAGATTGTGGAGAGTACTTATAATTTCTATAGAGATAGAAACTAGGGTTTTGTCAACACCCAACTTCTTGAATACCTATTCTTCCTTGGTGGATCACCTCTAGAGGCCAAACACTTGGGTGGCTAACGTTGATCAAAGGAAGGAATCTCATCGGTGGAATTCGAGGAGAACACGAAGGACTAGGAGTTGAACTTGTACCCGAGGAAGCTTTGATCTACGAGGGTATAATTCTTATTCTCTTTCTCTTTCGTTTAATTGATAATTGAACACAAGGATAGATCATGGTGATGGTTTGTATTAAAATTTTAAAATCCGTTTTATCACGCTTCCGCCCTATTTGTGTAATTTGATTGCATGCTTGCGTAATATACAAACCTGACATCTGCGTTGCATTAACACTGGAAACCGGCGCAACTGCTCTTAAGGGCGCACCTGCGTTGTTCATACCCTTGGAACCGGCGCAGCTGCGCTGAGACTTAGAACCAAATTCTGCAGTTCGTGAGCAGCACAGTTCCAAGGCCAAAAACAGCCAACTTCATCACCCACACGACAAATTAACCAAACCCAGATGTTTGAAACTTTATAAAACTAAAACCTAACATGTATTTAACGATTCTAACAACACATAAACAACCAATTTAGAGGTTCAAAAATCACTGTTCATGCTCTTTTTAAATATTTTGACATGCTTAGCGAAATCAATCACTATGAACTCGATATACAACCAAATCGATTCATTCAACTTGCATTCTTTTCCTATTTCAGTGAATTACAACAAACAACTATCAATCTCAGATTCTAAGCATGGATTGACACTCAATTTTGACTCTTAGGCAGACCATATATTACACAGTGAAACCAAAAGTCTAATTCTTCCTATTTCTTACACATGTGCGAATTTGATTACTGTAAACCACTTATAGATGCTTAATAATCAATTTATACACACTTATTAACATATATGTCCAACATATTATCAAATCATTCAACCAAAATAATTACAGTAAAGAACTTTGAGAAAAATATAACAAGATTTTAGGGTTTTACCTTTAATTGTTTAGAAAAACTTAGTTAATCTTCCTCCTCTTCTTTGATTTCTTGGGCTCTTGCTCTTAATTCATAGAAAAATTCTCTCTCAATTCTCTCTTCCTCTCTTCTTCTCTGTGTTTTAGCCTTATGAAAATAAGCTGACAAAACCTTACGTGATTTTATCAAGCCTCAACAGTTACTAAACCAAAAAGGTTTATCAGTTAGAAAATATAAAGGGTCTCTAGGCCATGTTTGGCTAGAACCCAAAATCCCCTTTTTAATTTATTTTAATAAAATCTCCTTATAATATGATACACTTGTTACACTTTATTAAATTAAACTCAATTATTAATAAATCCAATTTAAACCCTAATAATAAAATTATAATTTCTATTTAGACAACCATAATTATAATTTTATTTAATACATTATTTTATTAAATAAACCATTAATCCTCTAATTTAATTATTTAATTAAATTAGAATATTATCATTATCCTTGCGTAATAAAATACGCACCAATTATAAAATTATTTATCGTCAATTTACTTAATATTATCTTACTTAAATAAATCATACCACAATAATTACCATCCAATATTTATTTAATTAAATAAACATCCCAACTAAAATATTTATTTTATTCGATAAATATTCTCAATTATTACGAAAACCACATTCGTTACATTCTTCCCTCCTTAAAAGGATTTTGTCCCCAGAATCACCGCGCAATTAACTCATCCGTTACATTCTTCCTTCCTTAAAAAGATTTTGTCCCCAGAATCACTATACAAAGATTAAACAAATAAATGAGGGTAATTTTGGATCATCTTATCTTCGAGTTCCCACGTAGCTTCTTCAGCGTTGTGGTTCCTCCAAATTACCTTAACAGAAGGTATCACTTTATTTCTAAGAACTTGCTCTTTCTTGTCGACTATCTGAATAGGAACTTCTTCATATGACAGATCTTTTTTAACTTGCAATGGTTCATATTCTATGACATGCTTATAGTCGGACATGTATGGTCGTAACACTGAAACGTGAAATATGTTATGAATGGCTCCCTCCTCTTTAGCTACTCGGGGCTCAACCTCCCTAGGCTGACTGAATCCTCCCACATCCGACATCCTGACAACAAATTTTAAGTTTTAATTAATACTCGGTACTACTCGCGGCACATAGGTTGTTAACACATAAGCACATATCACATAACGTCTTTTATTATCTTTAATGAATTTCTTAATTCATTCCTTAGAACTCGATAAGAGTTTATCACCACTATGTTCTCTATCTCCTAAAAAGGCTACTACCCTAAGGTTTTTCCACCTAAGGTTCATAACCTACAACTTTGATACCAACCTGTGACACCCCCAAATCCGGGTACTTCATTCCCACAAGATTTGGTGTTCACTATTTAATTAAATCACATCACATTTAACTACCCATTCAAATATAAATGAAAATTCTTAATTGAAATAGAAATCTCCCATTAAAGGGTTACAACATCTTAATAACATCAATCCCAGGTCATCTAACCTTAAACAGAAGCATCAAAGCGGAAACATAACATAAATGACATAAGTCTATTACATAACATCTTTCAACAAATTAAACAAGTCTTCATCACTTGTTTGCTTTGCCTTTGTCCTTACTAGTGGATGACTCATCAATTCTTTCAACTTTAGCTGGAATGTTATTATGCAAGGGTGAGCAACAATTGCCCAACAAGTATCACAATAAAAATAATAATAACATGCGAATAGTCAATGGATACTGAATAGCTGAAAGGTCGGCTTTTGAATCAAGATTATAAACAAGAATCAAAAGAACATCTGAGGGTCACAAGACCACGAACTATGTCCTAGGGTATCAAGTATTTCTACTTTAAACCTTTAACAGTCGTAAGACTATATGGACCTTACTTCTCGTACTTAGGAGGATCAACCCTTTGTACCATGTATGTGCACAATATCTAAACGCTAATGCGTAAAATAATCCCCTATAAAAGGGTTGTTCATCTCAGTTTGACATCAGAGTCCGCACCAAAGGAGGTTAGGTTTGGATTTGCTTCAATAACGTTTCTAGAATTTAGAACGTTCATCAACTATGGACTAGTCGAATCAATAACGGATCGCTAGTCAATCAAGGCTCAATAATTAAAATGTAAATGGTATTTAAGAACCAAAAACTGAAGCTCACAAAGTGTACAATTGAATAAACTCTAAAATTGAATGAATAAACCAAAAACTGAAGCTCTGAAATGGGAATTAGAATATCTCATTTGGATTCATGAAATTGAATGAATTAGGATAAAGAACTTGCCCAATAAAGTAATAGAGGTAGGAAACTTACACAATAAAAGAGTGAAGTTCAATAACTTGCGTAAAGTAATAAGTAAAGATAAGATACTTGCGTAATTGAAATCAAGGTAAGGTAGGAAACTTGCACAATAAAAGAGTGAAGTTCAGAAACTTGCGTAAAGTAATAAGTAAGGATAAGATACTTGCGTAATTGAAATCAAGGTAAGGTAGGAAACTTGCACAATAAAAGAGTGATGTTCAGAAACTTGCGTAAAGTAATAAGTAAGGATAAGATACTTGCGTAATTGAAATCAAGGTAAGGTAGGAAACTTGCACAATAAAAGAGTGAAGTTCAGAAACTTGCGTAAAGTAATAAGTAAGGATAAAATACTTACGTAATTGAAATCAAGGTAAGGTAGGAAACTTGCACAATAAAAGAGTGAAGTTCAGAAACTTGCGTAACGTAATAAGTAAGGATAAGATACTTACGTAATTGAAATCAAGGTAAGATAGGAAACTTGCCTCGTACGTAGATTATAAATTAAAATTCACGTTCATTAAACAACCTTTGATGATTGGTTTAAGTTATGCAGGAAAATGTATGAAACTCTCTAATCCTCTAAATTTTCTCAAATTTCTCTCTTTCTCTCTTTGTGTTTTCTTTGATTCAACGTAGCAAAATGAAATACTGATAATAAGAATACACTTAACTTAACTGATGAATACATGGGTGTCAGTTACCCCATAATGGGTTAACTGGCTCCAACCTCCACTAAGGCCTTGTTTGGTTAATTCTTTTATTCCTCCTTTGCACTTAATATAATAAATTGCTTATAATATAGTTTAATGTCACATTTTTAATAAACAAATTATATTACAATTAAATAAGAGCTACTACTACTCAATAAATTAATTAATCATATAATAAAATTCTCATTTATTTATAACAATTCAATAAATCTCTAATTAATTATTAAATTAACTAGAGCAACGTCAAAACTAATAAATAACTCATTTAATTAAATTATCTCAATTAAATTCACACTTGCACTATAAAATAACTTCACATTAATATAATCAATGTAACATATTTAATTAAATTAAGCTACAACAATTTCATCAAATATTTATTTAGCTCAATAAATAAATCACACAAATATTTATTTAATTCAATAAATATTTAAAGATCAAATATATAAAATTCTCGTTCGTTACATCTTTCTCCCTTAAAAGGATTCTGTCCCCAGAATCACGACTTAATTAATTCGTCTCGTTACATTCTCCCCCCTTACAAAGATTCTGTCCCTAGAATCGCTACACATAGATTTAGCAAATAACTGAGGATAATTTCGCATCATCTGATCTTCGAGTTCCCACGTAGCTTCTTCAGCGTTGTGGTTCCTCCAGATCACTTTAACAAAAGGTATAATTTTATTTCTAAGTACTTGCTCTTTCCTGTCAACTATCTGAACAGGCTCTTCTTCGTAAGATAAATCTTTTTCAACTTGCAGGGGTTCATATTCTATAACATGATTGTAGTCGGGTTTGTATGGTCCTAACACCGAGATATGAAAAACATTGTGGATGTGTTCTAACGCTGGAGGTAAAGCTACCTCATACGCAACCTCACCAACTCTTCGTAACACTTCAAAGGGTTCAATGAACCTCGGGCTCAGTTTCCTTTTCTTACCAAAACGAATTTTCCCCTTTTAGGGAAACACTTTCAAGAAAACGAAGCTACCAGTCTCAAATTCTCGATTCTTGCGATGTTAATCGACATATTTCTTCTGCCTATCCTGAGCGGCTATCAATCTTGCCCTGATCACTTTAACGATTTCTGCAGTTTGTTGTACCAGTTCTGGTCCTAGTAATTGACGTTCGCCAACTTCATCCCAGCATAATGGAGTTCTGCATTTTCTGCCGTACAACGCTTTATAAGGCGACATGCCAATACTTGCATGATGACTGTTATTGTAAGCAAATTCCACCAATGGCAGATGATCGTCCCAATTTCCTTTGAAATCCATGATGTAAGCTCGTAACATATCTTCCAATGTCTGAATTATTCTTTTGCTCTGTCCGTCAGTCTGTGGATGATAAGCCGTACTCATACGTAACTGCGTTCCCATGCATTCTTGTAGTCGCTTCCAGAAGTTCGATGTGAAACGCAGATCCCTATCTGAGACGATAGAAACTAGAATACCATGCCTTGAAACAATCTCTTTCACATACAACTTTGCCAACTGCTCTAGGTTAAATCTGATCTTGATCGGTAGAAAATGTGCATATTTCGTCAGTCAATCTACGATAACCTAAACTGCGTCGAAACCTTTATGAGTCGTCAGAAGACCTACTACGAAATCCATTGTTATATGTTTCCATTTCCATTCTGGAATTTCTAGTGGTTGTAATAACCCACTCGGCCTCTGATGTTCTGCTTTAACTTTCTGACATGTCAAACACTTGGCCACACAATCAACAACGTCCCTTTTCATATTCGGCCACCAGAAATATTGTCGGAGATCCTGGTACATCTTTGTACTCCCCGGATGAATCGAATATCTTGAATTATGAGCTTCTCTCAAAATTTTCTCCTTAACCTCTGGTACTGGCGGAAGCAAAATTCTTCCCTCGAATCTCAATAATCCTTCATTATCAACTTTGAATTTCACTTCATCACCTCCAGATATTCTTTTCCTGATTTTCTCACATTCCTCGTCCTGAATTTGTGCTTCCTTAACCGTATCCACCAAATTTGAACCGGTTCCCAATTGAAATAATTTTTTGTCAGACTCCTCCGGATATTTCACTTCCAACTCCAGTTTCGCCATTGCTGTAATTAGCTCCTCCTGAGTGGTTAACATACACAGTTTCTCCCGACCCTTTCTGCTTAAGGCGTCAGCCATAACGTTCGCTTTACCTGGATGGTATAAAATCTCGTAGTCGTAATCTTTTATCAATTCCAACCATCTCCTCTATCGCATGTTCAGGTCCTTCTGTGTGAAAATATATTTCAGACTCTTATGGTCTGTATATATTTCACACTTCTCCCCGTAAAGATAGTGCCTCCAGATCTTCAAAGTAAACACTATCGCGGCCAATTCTAAATCATGAGTAGGATACCCCTTCTCATAGTCCTTTAATTGTCGTGACGCGTACGCAATGACCTTACCGTTCTGCATAAGCACACAGGCTAGTGCTTTATGCGACGCATCACTGAACACCACAAAATTTTTTGTGCTATCCGGTAGAGACAACACAGGCGCCGTACTCAACCTTTTCTTTAATTCTTGAAAACTTTCCTCACATTTTTCTGTCCAAACAAACTTCACCGTCTTCCTAGTCAAATTCGTTAACGGAGTCGCAATTTTGGAAAAATCCTGAATAAATCTTCTGGAGTAACCTGCCAATCCTAGGAAACTCCTTACTTCCGATGGTGTTTTCGGTTGATCCCAGTTAAGCACTGCTTCAACCTTTGACGGATCCACCGAAATCCCATCCTTGTCAATCACATGTCCAATAAATTGCACTCGCTCTATCCAGAATTCACATTTTAAAAACTTAGCGTACAACTTCTCTCTTCTTAATGCTTCCAATATCGTCTTCAAATGCTCTGTATGCTCTTCCTTGGTTTTGGAATATATTAGAATATTATCGATGAACACTACTACAAACTTATCCAAAACGGCTTAAACACCCTGGTCATTAGGTCCATGAATGCTACAGGAGCATTCGTTAGACCAAATAACATCACCAGAAACTCGTAGTGACCATAACGAGTCCTGAACGCTGTCTTTGGTACATCTTCCTTCCTCACCTTTAACTGATGATAACCACTTCTTAAATCTATCTTCGAGAAATACCTAGCTCCTTTCAGTTGATCAAACAAGTCGTCGATCCTTGGCAACGGGTATTTATTTTTAATCGTGACCTTGTTCAACTCTCTATAATCAATGCAAAGTCGCATCGATCCATCCTTCTTCTTGACAAATAATATCGGCGCTCCCCACGGCGATACACTCGGCTGAATATACTTCTTATCTAGAAGTTCTTGTAGTTGCACCATCAATTCTTTCATCTTTACTGGAGCCTTACGGTACGGAGCTTTCGATATTGGGGCGGTTCCTGGCACCAAATCGATTATAAATTCAACTTCCCTATCTGGCGAAAGTCCTGGCAAATCATCTGGAAAGACATCTACAAAGTTCCTTACGACATGTATCTCTTCTAATTTCGGACTCTCTTTTCGAGTATCAACTATGTAAGCTAAGTATCCCACACAGCCTTGTCTTAACAACTTTCTGCCTTGCATCATCGTCAGATAACTCGCTTGCCTAGGTGACTTGCTGCCATAAAATACCACCTTTGACGGAGTCATAAGGTTAATATATTTCTTTTGGCAATCAATTATCGCCCCATAATTGAATAGCCAATCCATTCCCAAAATAACGTCAAATTCCCCAAGTTTGATTGGGATCAGATCTACAGTCATACGTTTCCCTTAATGTCCACCTTACAGTTCTTGTATATATACCTAACAGGAATTACCTCCCTATTCGCAATTTCTATGTTCAAAGGGTAATCTAATTCCTCCTCAGGCAACTCTAGATTCTTAGCAAAGTCATCGGATATAAATGAACAAGTAGAACCCGAATCAAACAATACATAAGCATCTATATTATTGATCGGAATGATACCTAACACCACATCGCGAGACTGCACGGCGTCTTGCACGGTCATGTTGAAAGTCCTGATGGTAGGTCGGTTTGTTGGTACTGATCTAGTTATGGTTAACGTGCTATCACCACTGTTTCCCCTATTCCCTCCTGTTCCTGCTCCTCCTACTGCCTTCCTGGGGCAATCCCTAGCCAGATGATCCTTTAATCCGCAAGTGAAACAAGCACCCTTTTTTGGATTTGGACAATTCGGTGCTATGTGACCCTCCTGATCGCAATTGTAGCAAACCCTTTTCCCCTTCAGGCATATCCCCACGTGATTCTTTCCGCATGCAACGCACGCTTCCACTTTCTTCTTCTGACCTCCCAGTTGATTCCCAGCAGATCCATTGTCATTCCACTTTCTCTTTTGGTTGTGACCACCACTCACTTTGTTATTCTTATTTTCACCCTTCTTCTTCTTCTGCTCCTGGTTATACTTAGTCAGAGCATCGCTCCCACCTTCTGCGATAATCGCCTTTTCAAAAACTCCGGCAAAAGTGTTCAATTGGAACATTGACACCTTGTTGTACAACCACGACTTTAACCCTTGTTCAAATCTCCTCGCCTTCCTCTCATTGGTATTCACCTGATATGTTGCGAACCTAGCCAACTCGTTAAACTTCGCTGCGTACTCCGGTACAGTCATGGTACCCTGTTTCAGTTCCAGGAATTGAATCTCCATCTGATTACGCGAGCTTGTCGGAAAGTACATCTCAAAGAACATCTCCTTAAATCTATCCCATGCGATTACACCCTGAACTCCTCGAACCTTATTCGCTTGCCACCAGTAGCTGGCCTCTGACTTAAGCATGAACGTTGCAAAGGCAGTCTTTTGGTCATCACTAACCCTAGCAATGTCAAACACTTTCTCCATTTCCATCACCTAGGTTTGGGCTTCGATCGGGTTCAGGGAACCCCTAAACTCTGGCGGTCCTACCGCTTTGAAATCCTTAAATGACGTAACTGGTGGAGTTTGCGGCTGATTCGCAAGTGCTCCAGTTAAAAGGTTCACCAATTACTATACAGGATTAGCATTGGCATCGTTGTTGTTATTTTTAGTAGAGCTTTCTTGAGCTTGTTGACGTGGTTGACGTCTCAGCGGCATTTTCTGTTTAAGAATATGCGCTTATTAGATCATTACTCGATTTCTTAAGTGTTTAATACTTAACTCAAACAATTCAGGTGTAACACATAACACATAACATCTTCAAATAAACTTGATATTTCATTCATTCAAAAGTCTTAAACATAAAAAGATAGCATCACTGCTATTTACATCAACTATCCTGAGATCAAAGAATCTTTAGGATTTAATAGTCATATTCCATCGTTTATAACCACGCTGGAATTTACATTACTAACTACCATAAATATTTACATATTTTTCAATACGTTTCCTATCACGGCCTGCTAAGGCGTTGAACTGCCTTCCTGCGTTCTTCCTCCATGATACAGAACATCGTCCTGCGATCCAACAAATACCATGGCAAGTCCTCGAACTGAACTGGATAGTGGAGAACTCGATCCTGGGCCCTATCAATCGATGTCTGAAAAGTGTAGTCCGTCTCTTCAATCTTAGCCTTCTTTACCCGTTTGCCTTCTTCGAAAAATCTGCACGTCGAGCGGTATTCATCCAGGCGTCTTTTGCCCTAGCACGTTCCGCTGACACTTCACTCAGATCATCCTTCAATTTCTCAATTTCAAGCTTCATCTTCTCATTCTCGGCTAACAATTCTTCCTTCTGACTCTCTGCCTGAACTAGCTTCCATTCCACGTCTCCAAGACGTATATCCAGATTCTCAATTTCCTCGTTCTTCTGTTCTATAGCAGTCTGGCGTCTATTTGCCAGCCTTTCCAAATCTCTGACTCTATCCTGTAACTCTATGGTACGGTCATACAATGAATCGTACATCTCAACATTGATAGAGGTAAGGGGTACTTCCTCGGGGTCCTCCTCATCCTCCTCAGCCTCTACCTCTACCTCCTCAGAATCCTCCTCTAGATCAAACTCAGGCTCATGCTCCTAACCCACCACAATGATCAATGGAGATGACTCTCTCTGTATCAACTGCTCCCAGATAACATGGATATCACGGGGCACCTCCTCTTTAGCTACTTGGGGTTCAACCTCCCTAGGCTGACTGAATCCTCCAACATCCGACATCCTGACAACAAAGTTTAAGTTTTAATTAATACTCGGTACTACTCGCGGCACATAGGTTGTTAACACATAAGCACATAACACATAAAGTCTTTTATTATCTTTAACGAATTCCTTAATTCATTCCTTAGAACTCGATAAGAGTTTTTACCATTATGTTCTCTATCTCCTAAAAAGGCTACTACCCTAAGGTTTCCCCACCTAAGGTTCATAACCTATAGCTTTGATACAAACCTGTGACACCCCCAAATTCGGGTACTTCATTCCCATAGGATTTGGTGTTCACTATCTAATTAAATCAAATCACATCTAACTACCCACTCAAATATAAATGAAAATTCTTATTTGAAATAGAAATCTCCCATTAAAGGGTTACAACATCTTAATAACATCAATCCCAAGTCATCTAACCTTAAACAGAAGCATCAATGCGGAAACATAACATAAATGACATAAGTCTATTACATAACATCTTTCAACAAATTAAACAAGTCTTCATCACTTGTTTGCTTTGCCTTTACTAGTGGATGACTCATCAATTCTTTCAACTTTAACTGCAATGTTATTATGCAAGGGTGAGCAACAATTGCCCAGCAAGTATCACAATAAAAATAATAATAACATGAAAATAGTCAATGGATACTGAATAACTGAAAGCTCGGCTTTTGAATCAAGATTATAAAACAAGAATCAAAAGAACATCTGAGGGTCACAAGACCACGAACTATGTCCTAGGGTATCATGTATTTCTACTTTAAACCTTTAACAGTCGTAAGACTATATGGACCTTACTTCTCGTACTTAGGAGGATCAGCCCTTTGTACCATGTATGTGCACAACATCTAAACGCTAATGCGTAAAATAATCCCCTATAAAAGGGTTGTTCATCTCAGTTTGACATCAGAGTCCGCACCAAAGGAAGTTTGGTTTGGATTTGCTTCAATAACGTTTCTAGAATTTAGAACGTTCATCAACTATGGACTAGTCGAATCAATAAGGGATCGCTAGTCAATCAAGGCTCAATAATTAAAATGTAAATGGTATTTAAGAACCAAAAACTGAAGCTCACAAAGTGTACAATTGAATAAACTCTGAAATTGAATGAATAAACCAAAAACTGAAGCTCTGAAATGGGAATTAGAATATCTCATTTGGATTCATGAAATTGAATGAATTAGGATAAAGAACTTGCCCAATAAAGTAATAGAGGTAGGAAACTTGCACAATAAAAGAGTGAAGTTCAAAAACTTGCGTCAAGTAATAAGTAAGGATAAGATACTTGCGTAATTGAAATCAAGATAAGGTAGGAAACTTGCACAATAAAAGAGTGAAGTTCAGAAACTTGCGTAAAGTAATAAGTAAGGATAAGATACTTGTGTAATTGAAATCAAGGTAAGGTAGGAAACTTGCACAATAAAAGAGTTAAGTTCAGAAACTTGCGTAACGTAATAAGTAAGGATAAGATACTTACGTAATTGAAATCAAGGTAAGATAGGAAACTTGCCTCGTACGTAGATTATAAATTAAAATTCACGTTCATTAAACAACCTTTGATGATTGGTTTAAGTTATGCAGGAAAATGTATGAAACTCTCTAATCCTCTAAATTTTCTCAAATTTCTCTCTTTCTCTCTCTGTGTTTTCTTTGATTCAACGTAGCAAAATGAAATACTGATAAGAAGAATACACTTAACTTAACTGATGAATACATGGGTCTCAGTTACCCCATAATGGGTTAACTGGCTCCAACCTCCACTAAGGCCTTGTTTGGTTAATTCTTTTATTCCTCCTTTGCACTTAATATAATAAATTGCTTATAATATAGTTTAATGTCACATTTTTAATAAATAAATTATATTACAATTAAATAAGAGCTACTACTACTCAATAAATTAATTAATCATATAATAAAATTCTCATTTATTTATAACAATTCAATAAATCTCTAATTAATTATTAAATTAACTAGAGCAATGTCAAAACTAATAAATAACTCATTTAATTAAATTATCTCAATTAAATTCACACTTGCACTATAAAATTACTTCACATTAATATTGTAACGACCCCAAAATTCTGAACAAACCAACTCTTCACATCGGTCGTTAACAATACATCTATATTCTAACTTTACAACATTATTCAATGCTAAACTTAATAAAAATGCGGAAATAATATTAAACTTTTCAGTTTCTTTCTTTGCATTCCCTGAATCATAACCTTTAGACATTTACATATACTAGAATCATATTTGATTCGCTTCATCAGTGTTATAATAAAAATAAAACTTCCAGGTTCAATACCCTCTATACATCGGATAATATTAAATTACAACTCAAAACAAATTTAACAACTCTACATCTGTTACAATTAATACATTCTCAAATACATCATTCAGAACCTTAAACATGGTTCAAAAATATAATCTAAGTTAAAATAATTAATCTGCATGCTTTAAATCTGAGTCATGTCATTCAATTTACCTTGTATCTTTAACCTGCAAAAGTGGTTATTTGCAAGAATGAGCTCGACAGCTCAGCAAAATCTAACAGTTTGCATGCATCACATAACACATAGATAACATGCTCAACATTTAAATCATAATCATTTGACTAAACATATCATGCATAACGTTCACCACTTAACAATTAGAGATTGAGTTCCATAACTCAATCAACATTCTTTACTCAATGAACATAGTCATATCTTGACTTTGTCATTTCATACTTTCACCATAAATAAGATACATCATGCTTTATACATCATATGATTAAAACAATTAATCAATTAATTCACATAACAAATAGGAACTGAAAGACTTGCCTGGTTTGTAGATTATCAATTACCATAACCAGCTTATATATATCTGCACTTCACGTAACCTACACGATACATATATAATCATGCACATCATTAATTAGCCACATAGCAATTCTTAGTATTCATTTTACTTAACATTTCAAAATCCTTCACTTTATTCTCTTTACAATTCCTAAGTTAGGAATTAAGTTCCATTAGGGCTCCTTGTAAACCTTCATTTCATTGCGTCTCGCTTTAATCGACACTTAACCACTGGCTAAGTTTTAAACTTTGTTCTACATTAGATGTGTAACGGCTATAAGTATTTCTTGTTTAGGGTAACATATGATAACCAAAAGAAAAGAATTAAAAATAGGAAAAAAATTTCATTTCTGCAATTCTCGCCGGGGCGAGAAAATTATAACATGAAACCCTCGCCGGGGCGAACTCTCGCCGGGGCGAGAAAGTCCTTAACAAAAATCTCGCCGGGGCGAGAGGCTCGCCGGGGCGAAGATTTTCAATACATTTCTCTCGCCGGGGCGAGAGACTCGACAGTCGTCTTCCTCGGCTCTCGAGCCAGTGAAAACTTAGGCCAAATTTGGCCAAATTTTCTGAATTCTACCATCCAATACACAAATTAAACATACCCAGACATCCAACATGCTAGAAAATAATTACCCAACATGTTTCTAACCAATTCTAATCATTCTAACACATAAACAACCAATTTAAACCCAAGAATTTCACTGTTAAACAATTTATTCAAGTTTTGGCCATTTTCATGAAATCAAGCTCTGTACATTCATTTTTCAACCAATTAAAACCATTCTTCTTGCATTATTCTTGTTTTTCATCATATAATCATAAACAATTATTAAATCACCGATTAATAACAAAATTTTCATACATATAGACCATACATGGAACAAAACTCTGTAAACACCAAAAACATTATTCTAAAACTTGCTTTCATGGATTAACACCTCTAAATTGATTATTAATCATCATATAATCATCTAACACATGATTACTACCAAATACACCAAGTAATTCATGTTTAAGCAAGTAAATTTTATACAGAGAACTAAAATAATGAAATACAGGAAAGAACTTAAAAAGGATTATACCTTCAATTGTTTAGAAAATTGATTAGTCTCCTTTGATGTTAGAAATCTTCTCTCCAATTCCAAACTCTTCTCTCAATCTTTCTCTTCTTCTTTCAAGACTCTGCTCTCACCTTTTTCTCTCAAGCTCTGTGTTTCTTCTTCTCTCTTTTTTTACAACTGACGTATCTTTAATAAAACTGATGGAAAAAAATAAAAATTGATATTCTTTAAATTGAATCATCAGTTATAATATTTCAAAAGCCATAAGGCTTGTTTGGCAAACTGATTTAGAAATAATCCATTATTCTAACCAAAGGTCTTAAGGCCTTGTTTGGTAAAACTGAATTAAACACTTTCTCATTTATTTTAATAAACCATTATAACATATAGTTTTAAATGTCACACTTCTAATTTAATTGAACTTATTATTACATAAATTCAATTAAATCTTACTAACTTAAATAATAAATTTATTTAACCAATAACAATAACACCAAATGAATTATATTATTCAAATAAATCATTTATTCAAATAAACCTTTTCATCATCTAATTTAATTATTAAATTAAATTAGAATAAACATAACAAATCACATTCAAATAACATTTAACATTATTAAACTTAACATATACCCATTTCACAAAAACTTAATAAATTATTTATTCAGCTCAATAAATTAATAAAAATATTTATATAATTCAATAAATATTTTTATTCAATCACAAAAATTGCATTTGTTACAATTTAATTCACAATAATTTTCCTTATTCACAAGACATAACAATCAAATTATATTATTTCTCAATATAATTTCAACTTTCTAATATTCAGTAAATATCTTTTTCGTAATAATTTCCTTCACTTCATTCAATAGGTTAATTAACTATTAAACCTCGTTTCACAAATACACGAATATATAATTCTCTTCACATTAAAACATATATTTCACAAAATATATATCACATATACTCATACACAAAACTCAAAACGTCACATAATAAGAATTTTCTATTTGCTAAATTCTTATTTAATAATTTCTGAAAATTCGGGTTGTCACAAATATAATCAATGTAACATATTTAATTAAATTAAGCTACAACAATTTCATCAAATATTTATTTAGCTCAATAAATAAATCACACAAATATTTATTTAATTCAATAAATATTTAAAGATCAAATATATAAAATTCTCGTTCGTTACAATCAAATTCTCGATTCTGACGATGTTGATCGGCATACTTCTTCTGTCTATCTTGAGTAGCGAACAACCGTGCTCTTATTATCCTGACGATCTCTGTAGTCTGCTGCACCAACTCGGGTCCCAGCAGTTGACATTCACAAACTTCATCCCAGCATAGTACGGTTCTACACTTTCTTCCATACAATGCTTCATAAGGCGGTATGTCAATACTCTCGTGATAACTGTTATTATAAGCGAACTTAACGACAGGTAAATGGTCATCCCAGTTCCCTTTGAAATCCATGACACAAGCCCTTAACATATCCTCTAAAGTCTATATCGTTCTTTTGCTCTGGCCATCGGTTTGAGGATGGTACGTTGTACTCATTCGTAACTGCGATCCCAAGCGTTCTTGTAAACTCTTCCAGAACTTTGATGTGAACCGCAGATCTCGGTCTGACACAATTGACACTGGAACTCCGTGCCTTGAAATAATTTCTTTAACATACAATTTTGCCAATTGATCCAAAGTAAATCGAATTTTGATCAGCAAAAAGTGAGCTGACTTTGTCAATCGGTCCACGATAACCCATATTGCGTCATAACCCTTTTGAGTAGCCGGGAGACCTACCACAAAATCCATCGTGATATGCTCCCATTTCCACTCCGGTATTTCCAATGGTTGCAACAACCCGCTTGGCCTTTGATGTTCTGCTTTGATTTTCTGACAGGTTAAACACTTCGCAACACATTCTGCAACTTCACGTTTCATATTCGGCCACCAGAAATTTTGTCGAAGGTCTTGGTGCATTTTCGTACTTCCCGGGTGAATTGAATACCTCGAGCTATGAGCTTCATTTAATATTTCTTCTCTGATTTTCGATACTAGTGGAACCCAAATTCTTCCTTCAAATCTTAGCAACCCTTCGGTATCGATTTTGAATTTAACCTCTTCCCCTTCGAGCACCTTCCTTATTTTATCACACTCCTCATCCTGAAGTTTTGCTTCTTTTATTTTGTCCACCAAGATTGGTCGCACTCCCACTTGAAATAACTTTTCCTCCGACTCCTTTGGATATTTTACCTCCAACTCTAGCTTGGCCATCTCTGGTACAAGTTTCTCCTGAGTAGTCAACAATGACAATCTCTCTCAACCCTTCCTACTTAAAGCGTCGGCAACGACATTCGCCTTTCCTGGATGGTAAAGGATTTCACAATCATAATCCTTAATTAACTCCAACCATTGTCTCTGACGCATATTCAAATCCTTCTGTGTGAAAATATATTTCAGACTCTTATGGTCCATATATATTTCACATTTCTCTCCATAGAGATAATGCCTCCAAATTTTCAGAGCAAAAACTACGGTAGCTAACTCAAGATCATGGGTTGGATACCCTTTTTCATAATCCTTTAATTGGCGCAATGCATACCCAATAACTTTGCCATTCTGCATAAGCATACAGCCTGATCCCTTATGCGATGCGTCGCTATACACCACAAAATTTCCTGTATTATCTGGCAAAGACAACACAGGTTCCATACTCAATCTTCTTTTCAATTCTTGAAAACTTTCTTCGCACTTATCCGTCCAAACGAACTTCACAACTTTTCTTGTCAAATTCATCAACGGAGTGGCGATCTTAGAAAAATCCTGAATAAAATGCCTATAGTAACCTGCCAAACCCAAGAAACTCCTCACCTCCGACGGGGTTTTTGGTTGATCCCAATTTATTACAGCTTCTACTTTTGCTGGATCCACCGAAATTCCGTCCTTGTCAATAACATGACTGTGACGCCCCCAAATTCAGGTCCCAAACACCCGGATTCGGTCATCACGATCCAATACAACCATTCACCTCTAAACAACATACAATAACTAAATGTAGAATAAAATAAACGTATGTCGTTCATTCAAAAGGTGTTACTAGTCCCAAGATACGAAAACTTTAATACAACCATACAATCATACCCTAGAATAACAATTAGGGTTCAAATCACATTAATAGTAAATTAAACTAAACATAAAACAAAGTCGACTATTGGAAGTCTATTACTTCATCTTTTCTTTACCCTTGTCCTTCCCTGAGGTCTCGGGTTTAACTGCAATAAAAGTCATGATATAGCAAGGATGAGCAACTAGTTTGCTCAACAAGTTTAAATATAACAACAACGGATATATCATGATGAACGGAATATAAAAAGAACTCAACAATATGAATGTCGGAAGCAAGAATAATAATTGCTTTTAGAATAAACGGTAGTCAAGTAGACTTTGAACAATAAACTTCCAATAGAATCAATAGCTAATTGACCCTTTGGTTACTGGCTACAGAATATGTACTTGAGGGGATCAGCCTCGCGTATGCTATGTATATGCATAACATTCAACTCTGTTGTTTGTATCTTATATTAGATACGTGGGGTACTCCTCTATAATAAAAGGGGTGTTCACTTCAGTCTAAGAATCCATACCATCAAATGGCCTGGATAGCCTTTATAAAAATTTCATGTAATTGCCTGACCGAACAAGGGTTTAGACTTAATCTGAAACAGTTCATGAATTATAGAACTTGAAATAATGCACAAGTCCAAGACTATACGAACTCAAGTGCACCAAGTGCGAGTATTCATAAAATCGATGTGGAATAATTGTAAAATAATTAAACCACTTAAAGCATGCTTGGAAATAAGGTTTAAGCTTAAATAAATAACTTGCAATACAATAATATCCTGCTCGAATATAAGTTGCGTAGGGTTAAGGAACTTGTTCAATAAAATATGAGTAAGGATAGCGAACTTGTTCAATAAAATATGAGTAAGGATAGGGAACTTGCTCAATTAAATATGAGTAAGTATAGGGAACTTACAACAATTAAAGTTTCGAGATAGAGAACTTGCCTGTTTGCTCAGCTACAAATAATCTAGCTTTATACGACTCTCTTCAAGGACCTAACATTAATAACGTTGGTCTATTAATTAGCACTGTGTATAATTGCATATGGATACGCTTACTTATGCTATTTATTTGGCAAATAAGTCAACCACATAGCACACATAATTTAATAAACTATCATTAATTCTATAAGACATCAATGAATCTTAGGTTAATGATTTATTTGATTAATAGTATTTTCTTATGTGCTAAAAACTTTTAAACAATTTATTATAATTGTTTAAATTAATGTGTCATCTAAATTCTCTTTATTCTATTCACTCTATCTTCATTTAATTACTATTTAATATTTATTAAATAGTAAGTAATTAATTATCTTTAGTTATTATTTAATAATAACTAACTATGTTTATTTATTATTTAAAATTAATCCAATAATAAATAATTTCACTATTAACCTTGTTTGTTTAATTAGTATCTAATAGTAATTAAGTAATAATCGATTAATTGTTATATTTTTGGGTCCCCCATTAATTATATTAATATTTTAAATTACACGACCCGTTACATAAACCGACTCGACCCGAACCGACCAGAATCCTGAACCGAACCAGCCAGCTCACAAACATGGCTCTGCAGCGCCAATCAATATGGCAAGACAGGTGCTGCGGCGTCACTTCCCTCCTTTATGGCGCTGCGGCGCCAAACTGACGCTGCAGCGTCCTGCCCTTCCTTTATGGCGTTGCGACGACACTTGCTTGGGCTAAACCGGTGTTGCGGCACTCTGGTTCAGCGTCGTCTTCTTCGTTACTTTTCGACAGTTTTCTTCGAGTTTTAAGATTAATTCATTTTACCAAGCATACATAACTCAAAACTTGCCACTTATTACCCTCAATGATAAATATTAAGTGCCTAATTGAAGTAAGTAATTTCAAGTATGATACAGAGTATTCGTGAATAATGCTTACTGTAACGGAGAAAATTCTTACCTTCTAGACTTAGATGCAGTCCTTCTCTTCTTTCCGTAGTAAACAACGAAGTCAGAAATCATTCGCGTGCCAACTCTCCCTTCAGATCGCCCTTCCTTCTCAAGCTCCCAATATCCCTCTTTCAGTAAAATTAATAAACTCAGTAGCTCTGAAAGGGAAGTCGGGGTCCTCATTTATAGACGAGTTGTGGACTGGTCGTTGGTTATTACTCCGATTGCAAACTCAAGACACAACGGTAGTATCCGCTAGTTAAAAAGAAGTGGGTAGGAAAGCTTGTCCGAGCCATGCCCTCTAAAATCAGCTGATAAACCTTGCACGTAAGGTAGGGAGGTAGGCCATTGGCCTAGCTCGGCGCACGCTAAAAATCTGGGATAACCTATCCTACTATACCGATAACCTGCTTTAGGCTAACCCACCTAGCTTACTAACCCGGTTGGCAAAATACAGATACTGGTTTGGATTAAATTTACAACCAGTTGGGCTAGTTTAAATGGTTAGCACATTAATTACCCAAGTCCATGATCAATTAATTATTTGGCTTGGTTAATTAATTAATTAAACTAGTCAATTAGTATTTATTTACTAACTGGACTATTAAATATTATTAATCGTATTTCTCATTATTCTCATTAATTAATAGTGATATTAATTAATTTACTATATTCAATGTAATTGAATATTTAATTATTACTTACTTATCAATTACTTGATATTAAATAACTTAGGGTTTGTCCACTAATTTAATCCAACCATTAGTGACTCCCTTTAATTAATCCTAGCAATTACGCGCAATCACATAACCAATTAATCACACAAGATTTTAAATAATCATACAAAACTAACTTATAAAAATTAAAATTTATATTTAATTAATAAAGAAGTTAAAAAATTCTCGGTCATTACAATGACCAAGAAATTGCACGCGCTCCAACCAAGATTCACATTCCGAAAACTTTGCATACAATTTCTTCCTCCTTAATGCTTCCAATGTCACTCTCAAGTGCTCTACATGTTCCTCTTTAGTTTTAGAATACACCAGAATATCATCGATAAACACTACAACAAATTTGTCCCAAAATGTCTTAAACACCCTGTTCATTAAATCCATAAACGATGCGGGTGCATTAGTTAAACCAAAAGACATTACCAGAAACTCGTAATGACCATACCGAGTTCTGAACGTTGTCTTCGGTACATCCTCCTTTCTCACCTTTAACTGATGATACCCACTTCTCAAATCTATTTTTGAGAAATACTTAGCCCCTTTCAATTGATCGAATAAATCGTCAATCCTTGGCAACAAATATCTATTCTTAATGGTGACCTTATTCAATTCCCTATAATTAATGCAAAGTCGCATCGACCCATCTTTCTTTTTGACAAATAATACCGGTGTTCCCCACAGTGATACGCTTGGTTAAATATACTTCTTGTCTAACAACTCCTACAATAGTACCTTCAACTCCTTCATCTCCACCGGAGCTATTCGATATGGAGCTTTCGATATAGGAGTAGTCCCTGGTGCTAGGTCAATCACAAATTCAATTTCTCTATCTAGCAAAAGTCCTGGCAAATCATCCGAAAATACATCCGCAAAGTCTCTAACTACTGGTATTTCCTCTAGCTTCACACCCACCTTTCGCGTATCAACTATATGGGCAAGATATCCTACACATCCTAGCTTTAACAACTTCCTGGCCTGCATCATCATCAGACAACTTGATTACCAAGCGACTTGCTGCCATAAAATACTACCTTTGACTTCTTCAGAGTCATTAAGTTCACACACTTCTTTTGGAAATCTATTATTGCCCCATGGTTAAATAACCAATCCATTCCCAGAATAACATCAAATTCTCCAAGTTTAATTGGAATTAAATCCAGTGTCATAAGATGACCCTTAATATCTACACGACAATTCCTGTATACAAACCTAACAGGAATTACTTCCCTATTCGCAATTTCTATGCTTATGGGGTAATCTAACTCTTCTTGAGGCAAATCTAATTTTCTAGCAAATTCAGCTGATATAAATGAACAAGTAGCACCCGAATCGAATAATACGTAAGCATTTACATCATTGATTGGGATGCTACCTGACACCACATCCTTCGACTGAACAACATCTTGCACCATCATGTTGAATGTTCGGGCGGTTGGTCGATTCGATGACGCTGGTCCCGTGATAGTCAGATTGCCACCACTACTATTTCCCCTTCCTCCACTTGGACCTCCCGCTGCTTTCTTAGGGCAATCACGAGCCAAGTGATCCTTCGACCCGCAAATGAAACAAGCACCCTTCTTCGGACTTGGGCAATTTGTCGCAATATGGCCCCCCTGACCACAGTTGTAGCATACCCTTTTCCCTTTCATACATACCCCCATGTGGTTCTTCCCATAGGTAACACAAGGCTCTATTTTTTTCTTCTGATTTCCCTGCTGATTCCTAACGACACTATTGTCATGCCACTTTCTTTTCTGACTACCGCCACTATGGCTACCACCTGCCTTGTTCTTAATTTCATTCTTCTTCTTCTGCTCCTAGATATACCTAGTCAGAGCATCACTTCCTCCCTCTACGATAATCACCTTTTCTAATACAGCCGCAAACGAGTTAAGCTGGAACATCGAGACTCGACTATACAGCTAGGGCTTCAGTCCCTGCTCGAATCTTCTCGTCGGTGTTAACTTGATATGGCGCAAACCTCGCCAATTCATTAAACTTCGCAGCATACTCAGGCACCGTCATTGTTCCCTAATTTAACTCCAGAAATTGCACTTCCATTTGGTTCTGCGAACTCGACGGAAAGTATGTTTCGAAAAATATCTCCTTAAATCTCTCCCAAGGAATTATCCCCTGACCACCTCGGGTTTTGTTAGCTTGCCACCAGTAGCTAGCTTCTGACTTCAACATGAAAGTTGCGAAGGTAGTCTTCTAGTCCTCGTTAACTCTGGCGACATCGAAAACCTTTTCCATCTCCATGATCCAGGTTTGGGCTTCAACTGGATTCATAGACCCTAAATATTTTGGGGGTCCCACCACTTTGAAGTCTTTGAAAGTCGTGGCTTAAGCTTGGGGTTGATTCGCAAATGCTCCCGTCAACAAATTCACCAACTGCTGCATCAGATTAGCATTGGCTTCGTCATTATTGTTCGTAGATCCCTCGGGGGTTTGTTGACGTTGATGTCTTCTTCTTAGCGACATCTTTCTGATCAAAATATTTGCCATTAGGTTACTATTCATTTACTTAAACGTTTAAAACTCAACTTAAACATTTTTAAACATCACATATAGCACGTAAGACATCTGACAAACTTTTGTATTTTATTCATTCATTGCCTTTAAACATAACAAAGATAGTGTTACTGCTATTTACATCATTTACCCCATCTTAATGGAATTCAAAACCACATCAATATCATATCCCATTATTATATCAACAATTGGGATTTACATTTTATTATAACTCGAGGCTAGCTATCATAATATGTTATTGCGTTTATTGCAACCCACTAGGACATCCCACATCGCACAGCTTCTTTGCGCTCTTGCTCCATGATACGAATCATCGTCATGCGATCCATCATGTACCATGGTAAATCCTTGAACTGTACTGGATAGTGGAAAACTCAGTCTTGAGCTCTATCCATTGTTGTGTGGAAAACATAATCCATCTCATCAATTTTGGCCTTCTTTGACCGAACCTCATCCTCAACACGATCTGCACGATCAACAACCTTCAACCACACGTCCTCGGCTCTCGCCCGTTTAGCTGACTCCTCCCTTAATTCATCCTTCATATCCTCATTCTCAACCATTATTTTCGCTCTTTGATATTCTAACTAATCTAGTTTCTGATCAAGTTCTGTAACTCGAGCAGTAAGATCCTGAATAGTGGCATCTTTCTGAACTAACATAGCTTGGCTCTAAGTAGCTAATCCTTCTAACTCCTCAATCTTGTCCTGCAACTCTATGTTGCGGTCATACAACTCATTAAACATCTCAGCTTCATTTGAAGTAAGTGGTAATGCCTCAGGAATCTCATCCTCCTCATCCTCTATTTCTAACTCCTCAGATTCCTCCTTAGGATCCGACTCAGGCTCATACTCTTGGCCTTCAACAATAATCAATGGGGATGATGGCTCACTCAGCACTAGCCGCTCCGAGACGGTATGGATGTCTCGGGGTTCCTCTTCCCTAGCCTGGCTGGGTTCTCCTACATCTACCATCCTGTCAATAAAAATTTTAAGTTTTGATTACTAGTTGATACTATACTACTCGCGAGCACATAGGTTTATAAGCACATAGCATATAAACTCTTTTATTAAATGTTTTTATCTTTAATGAATTTCCTTGATTCATTCCTTAGAACTCGATAAGAGTTTTATCACCACTATGTTTTCGATCTCCTATAGGGTTATTGAAAGTAGTATGCACACAAGCCAATCATATTTGATATGATGTAGCATATACTTTGTAATATTATTCGTTTGTTAAAGATATTTTACTTTATCTACATGGTGCTGTTATATTAAATGTGATAAACCCATAGTTTTGAGCAATGCTTTTTGAATCATGATGGTGATCATGCTAATGAGATCTAAATTCTAGATAGCTCACAAACTAAAATCGTTCCTAATCGATGTATTACTAAAAAGAAGATTAGTGAATCCAGATAGATTAGTACATACGTTGCTTGCTCGTATGAAGAGGATGATTGATCTCATAATCATTTGTGTGGAGACACTAAAGCAAGTATGTAGGTGCTTATTAGAGAATAAGTTCACTGAACGTGGCTCGCTAAGGAATACCTAATGGAGTTTTACTCGCCTGTCAATAGGAATTCTTCTAGTGATAGTAGTACAAGTGATCCTTGGACTTGAGATCATCATAGTATCTTGTGTATGATGAGTTATACTTTGACATGTCCCTTAAGACCCTTAGGGTATATCAAAGGGTATGATTGGGTATAATAAGTTGTACATGGAGATAGGTGAATAGTCAACAAAGAATCTATCACTTCTAGTAAAAGGAGAGAATGTCCTATGTGATTTGATAAATGACGACTCACAAGTCTTTGGCCAAAGCAGAATGAAATTAGAAAGGAGTTTCTAATTGCATTAATCAGAGTTGTGCATTTGAGAATCGAAATACATATAATTAAATAAAATAAGACTTGACAGTAATTCCATGTCTTATATTTAATTGGGACGTTGTATGGTAGAAGGATTGAATTGTACGGTAACTATTCACTGAAAGGTTCTTTTGTGATTAATGTTGAAAATTATATTATCTGGAAAGTCGTTGATCGCTAACGGGGCTTACCCTTATTGTAGAATAAATATTATTTATTTAAATAAATTAAATAGTTTAATTTATTTATTTAAATAAGATTAGAATTGTTCTAATTGAGTTATTCACAACTGGTTTAATATGGAGAACCTAAAGGGTCACACCGCAAAAGGAAAATATTTGTTTAAGAAGTAAATGACATAATTGTAATAATAAGTCAAGTGTATTTAATTTAATCTATGAAAATAGAATAAATTAAATAACTTAATATTTATTATTTAATATTTTGAAAATATTAAATATAAATTAATAAGAGGAGTCTTATTATTATTATTATTATTATTATTATTATTATTATTATTATTATTATTACCATTACCATTACTATTATTTAATTCCTAATAGGGATTGGGAATTAATTAATAGAAGTACTCTCTCATAAATTCCTAATTCGATTAGGAGTTTAATTAATTAAAGGAGTTTAATTAACTAAAGGAGTTTAATTAAAATAAAAACCCTAATCCTAAATAGTTTAGGAGGGTTCTCTATATCTATAAATAAGAGGAGTCTTATCATGATTTAGGGTTAGACAGTTACACACTCTTCCATAAGAATTGGAGAGAGAGAGTACTTGCAATTTCTATAGAGATAGAATGTGACGCCCCCAAATCCGGGTTACCTTAACCTCGGGTCTGGTGCATCACGATACATCTCATTCTACACCTGTCAACAACTTATTGCGGAATAATAAAAATATTAACATTGATATGATATAAATATTGTCGTCCCAAGCCTCGAAACCATAACTAAAACATAATCTTACTACTATAATGGATAACCTCCATTTATAACTCAAGGTTTACATAGACAAATTCACGTACATCATATACCGTCATCACAACTAAATAATTACAATAAAGAGATATTTAGCAACCTTACTGTTTCCATGCATCTCTAATCTTTATCACCACGATATCAAGATAATTGCATTGCATCGTAAAATCTGCAAAAGTTTTATTTTGCAAGAATGAGCACGACGGCTCAGCAAGAACTAACAGTTTTCACATTTCATGCTTCACGTAACACATAAGTTTGCATTTTATCCATGCACCATGATTCTCATACTATGCATCTTACTCATGCATTATAAATCTTATGTAATTCATCAATATATATGCATCATGCATCTTATAACATGCCTCATGCATCTCATATTGTATGTTTACAATAATTCAAGTTCTACATAGAACAATATAGTCACATAATTTCACATAATAAACATTTTAATCATGCTCGCATATAATCCACATAACAGTGAAAGATTTATTGATCAAGTCATATACATCAATACATATAAAAAAAAATCAACAAGTTACTGAAATAACTTGCCTTAAGCGTTCCTTGCCAAATTATGATGGCTCGTCCTTCAAATATCCTACACAATTTATTTAACAATAAAACACCAATTAGCCACTAAAAAGGCTTCATATAATGGTTTACATTATTAGAAATTCTCATCTCCTATTGTTCACGCATTATAGACAATTAACGCGATTAACACTAAATCATTTCTCGGCGTCGCGTCATTTGAAAACGTTATGACCCTCATCATCATCAATCCTTATAGGCTCACAATAATCCTACTTCATGTCTTATAATGTTCATTTTGTTTAAATTGAAACACTATTTAAGTCCATTAACACTTGCCATGGCGTTTCGACGTTTACCCGTCTCACGCCTAATTCGCCTCTTTTACATGTGCTTAACATGCTCATACATTGGGTTATAATACACTATCATGTTTCATTATTATCAGAAGCAAAATATTAAACAAAGTTATACACACTTGTCGCGGCGTTACGACGCTTGCACGCCCATACGCCAAACTTGTTTACTCGAACGCCCAAGTGACACGCAATTGCATACGCCTAACACGCCCATTCGAATTGTCCAATACCCAATGGTTAATGTTAAGTATCATTATAAATCATAATAATCATGTTTTAGAATTTAGAACATCATTTAACAATGTCAGGAGCATTATACTATGCACACACGCATGACCGACGCCTACCGTTTGCACAATAGCCCTAAAAATGGTTAATTTCAAAATTTTTCCAGGTAATAAATTTCAATTCTAATTAATGGATATTGTAGGTCTATTTCTAAGCTTTCCGGATCATCTTGAATCGCCTAAATCTGAGTCCGTATGAGAAAGTTATGGCCATTTTCCCAACGGACGTCGAAGCTGAGTCGGGCAGCGCACACGCGGGCGGGCGGCACCAGGCGCACGGCGTGCGGCAGCGGGCGCGCGCGGGCGCGCGGGGCCTTGGTGCGGGCACGCGGCTGGCCTGGTGGCCCTTGTCAGACATCGCGATTTTGACCCTCCTTCACTCCAAACCTCATAACTTCTTCTCTAGACCTTCAAATTGATCCGTTCTGGACTCTATGGACTCCTAAGACATAGAGCTACAACATATCAAAAATTCAGAGCTACCCATTAACATTAACATGGCCAAATCTTAGGCCAAAGTATCGACTCATGCTTTGTTTTGAATGTTCTAAGTGTTCTTCACTAAAATCATCACCAAATCTTTGTTTTAACACCTTTTTACTCGATTCCAGTTGGGTTAACTTGGTAATCCATGGAACTACAATACCATAACAACAAATAAATTAAACCAACACGAAATATTAGCTACAGATTGTCCAAAACAGTCCATAGGTCCAAGATTTGTCCAAAATGTCCATTGTTCTTCATGTTCTTCATCCTCCTTAAGCATAGGTACGAATTTCTTCCATTTTTGTTCCACTTTGATGTTATTAATAGCTTATAAGATGTCTTGATAACAATAAAAATCAACCACAACTAACAATTACAACAACAATTGCAAGAAATGCTCAAACCCAATGGTTTGAGCTCAAGAACACATAGAACTCAAAAATTTTAATCAAACTCAAATGGAATTGATTTTTTGGTTGATTGTTTACCTTGTAAATCCTTCCTAGGTGCTAAGAAAATTGCTAGGCTCGATTGGATTGAGCTCCTCCTTCCTTCTTCTTCCTCCTTCCCTTGAACTTGTTCTTCCGTGTTCTTCCTCCTCTTCTTTTCTTGTTCTTCTACTCCTCCTTCAATGCCCTCTCACTCTCAATAATCTGCAGCACCTTCACACTCTATCTCTCTCTATCTTCAGTTGGTTTAGGGAATGAATGGGAGAGAAGAAATTTGAATGGAATGGCAGCTAGGAGGATTGGGAGGATGAAGGGGAATGGCTCAATAAAGTTCAGCAATTTGGAAGAAAAATAAGGCATTGAGCCTACCAATAGCAGCATGCTGCCGCCACCCTCTCCATTCCTTGCATTTGATTGGTCTAAAATTGGGGGTTGGTTCCCTCTTGGAGTAACAAGCCAAAATAAATACCCAAATACACAAAAATATATCCGAAAACTCCCACTTTTGTACTAAAACTGGTAAATAACTCTACCCAAAATTAAAATGGGTATTACCATAAATATTGGAACGCATAAAAATAATTATTGTGGGATTTGTCCAAATATTCGGAACACCCATATCACACATTTCGGATACGGATAAAATCACGTATCAGCTCAAATAAAATTTCAGACACTTGGAAAAATTATTCGTACGCGTACACGTATTTATGAAATTATTCAACATCGAAAAAGACACAAAAATTTTATGGCGTGAATAGTGCCTCGGGAAACGTGCCCCGTAAATAGTGATTTTGCGATCTTTCGCAAAAATCAATTATTCACTCATACGATTCAATAACGCATAAATCTTCATACATTGACATCATTCAGGTTATAAAATAACCTTAAAGGACATCACATAAAAATAATATTTAATCTATTTAATAATATTAATAAACCCAAATTACCAGGGTATTCACGATTCGCAATCGCTGCTCTTGACGATTAACTCCCCATAAGCATATACATCAACGTACATATCTCCCACCCATATTTTGGGTTAGCGCCTTTACAACAAATAACTCGTTCACTAATATTATCCTTCAACTATTTATTTAATCCAATAAATAGTTATCTAGCGATATTTCTCGAAACCACCAAATTAGCTTATACGAAAACTTTCGTACATACTAATCATCGCCTACACACAATCTAGGTCATAATATAACCTTTAAACGCTTAACATATAATATTATTAATAAAAGTCTATTTTATTCAATAATATCCATAAGCTCGAATTATCAAGCTATCCATGACTCGCGGTCGTTACCATAATTAACTATTAACTCATTCATTCTGAATCTACGTATATATATTACAATTATATATACATATTAAGCTCACTAAATAAATCACATAAATATATATATATATATATATATATAACACATATATATTCCAACTTGAATCATAATAAGAATTATTCTATATTAAATTCTTATTATAATTAATCACAAAAATTCGGGTTGTCACATCCTTCCCTCCTTATAAGGATTCCGTCCTCGGAATCACAAATATCAAACCTCTCTTACTCGGTTTGCGTAAACCTTCTCCCAAATTTTTGTCGTTGAATTATTTCAACGTATTACTATATCATAGGTTTTTCATCGCCTATTTAATCCACTTTCTTAACAGATTCTCGTAGGTTTTATTCTATAACCTTTATCAACTCAATCATACTCTGAGTATTATCCTATGTTTAACCCATCAATTTCCTTTTCTAAGGATCATTATATGACACAATCATCATAATAATTTAATATCATGATTTACTAACTTATAAACATTCGGGATATTACATTCACCCCTTCTTCTAAGAATTTCGTCCTCGAAATTACAACTTAATCATATTTGCTCATTCTACTCATCATTCTCTCTAAGAATTTCACTTCTTCTTTTCGGAATTTCATCCGCTCCTTCTAGGAAATATTAATCCCATAACTACTATCATGCTCATATCATTCATCCATACAGACTTTCAACAAAGCTTTACACCTTCCTCTTCCAAGGATTCATTTAAAATCGTCGCATTCTATGACTACTTCTTTCTAGGGAAAATTACCCTTTTCACATTCAGTTTCCAGAATAATGGAATATCTTTCAAGAGTCTTCAACAATTGTTCAATAATTGTGAAGCGATATAAATCATTGAGTGGCCACCATGGCACTTACCTCTTACATGAATTACCAATATTGGATGTTGAGTGGTCATTAAGGACCAAGAACACATACTAGAATCACCAGAAATTCATCTGATAACCCAACATACTAGAATCACCAGAAATTCATCTGATAACCCGACATACTAGAATCACCAGAAATTCATCTGATAACCCAACATACTAATACAATAGGTGATTAGTCTACTGTACCCGAGGTCATGCATAACCCCTTTTACATACTGTTTGCGCGCGCAGTCGGATTTTCCCGACATCAAAATATTACCCCTTCTATGAGGGTTGTTCAACTCAGCAGATATAAAAGCCCGCACCAAAACAATTTGGTTTGGAAAACATTGTCAACGAATTCTCGAGTTTCATAATCACATTTCAACATTCGTCTAGCCGAATCAAATAGCTTAGACTCACATCAATGGTTCGGACATCAATCAAAATATTTTAGCCAACTCAATTGGAATACTTTTTCATACTTTAAAGAAAACCAAAAATCATTTTATGACGTCATGATACCGCACTGTTTTTACAGTCCGTTGAGGATTCCGTCATTTTGTGATTTTGTCATACTACATCATACCATTGTGGGTTGACGATACTATGATCACATCCAACACTAGGTTAATCTGCATTGATGACTCCATCATCTGTCATTCTACACCAGGTTCTATGATGCATTGATGATAATTTAAAAATACATTTTGATATTTTCAAATCAACTTTGTCTAGCCGAAACTATTAGCGTAGACATATGAATAATAGTACATTTAAAAATCCTTGGTCCAGAAACCTGGCCTCATACATTTTCCGAAGAGCAAAAGTGCAAATGTCAGCACGAAGTCAATAAATTTCGAAGTCTAGCATAACTAGAAGATTTGGAATATCCATGTCTCCTCATCAACTTCAATTTCTCTTCAATACATCATTACTTAATAATTCTATCTATTTCTAATATCACCAATGCTCATCATTTTGAGAATTCATAATTCTCGCTCTACAACTTTCCTATACCCCAATATAGTTCATCCACTTACCACACATCATGAGTTCAGGAACTTGCCACAATAATATGAGTTTAGGAACTTGTCCTAGCAATACGTAGTCCAAGAACAAATCAAGGACTGTCCATACGCTGAGGGGCTCAAAACATACCATATGATTATGAGTCACGAACTTACCATAAGTATGAGTTTCAAGAACTCGCACCTAATCTTATTATTCTCTAACCATCAGATATAGATATGAGAAAAGAATCACCTTCTCGTCATACGTATACCGATAGTGCGATACCAGGTTCCAATGATTATCAATATAGGAAGCTAAGTGATTGTCGAACCCATCACAATCCCCTGCCCATACAAGGAATCGATTAACTCGGCCACTAATCAATATAGGAAGCTAAGCGGTTGTTACACCAAGCACAAATTCTCCGCCCATACAAGGAATTGTTCAACTCAACCACTATACCGATATAGGAAGCTAAGTGGTTCTCAAACCAAGCACGAATTCCCCGCCCATACAAGGAATTGTACAACTCAGCCACTAACATGAGTCCTCAATTGAAATCACCCCCAATCCTAGCTTACTCGTTGCTCAACAAGAATTTAATTCGTGTTTCATCATCCATAACTCTTTCCGAGTTTTACTCATACTATCTCATAGTACTATCTATCTATAGCATTAAACTAAAATTTTAAATCATTCAATTGATCGTCTGCCATTCTATGACTTAATCCAATCACGTCGTGATCTTACTCTACAATCGTTTTACATTACGATTTTCCTTACCCTACGATCGTTTCATCCTACGATCTTCTTTAGTCTTCTCTTTAATCATACAATAAAACTTTTATGCCTCTACACCTTATAGACCTCGTCTATTTATCAATGCTTCTCGTCTTTATTATTGGAGTCAGGTGACTCCTAATTCTTATCTGTTATAACTCTTCAAGATCCTTCTTTGAATCTTCTAAATTTATTCATTATCAGTCAAACTCTGTCCGAGTTTATTCTTTATCATTATCATCTTTCTACCCTCAGGTTATAGCCTAAGGTTCTCTTACCTAAGGTTTATAACCTATAGCTCTGATACCAACCTGTGACGCCCCCAAATCCGGGTTACCTTAACCTCGGGTCTGGTGCATCACGATACATCTCATTCTACACTTGCCAACAACTTATTGCGGAATAATAAAAATATTAACATTGATATGATATAAATATTGTCGTCCCAAGCCTCGAAACCATAACTAAAACATAATCTTACTACTATAATGGATAACCTCCATTTATAACTCAAGGTTTACATAGACAAATTCACGTAAATCATATACCGTCATCACAACTAAATAATTACAATAAAGAGATATTTAGCAACCTTCCTGTTTCCATGCATCTCTAATCTTTATCACCACGATATCAAGATAATTGTATTACATCGTAAAATCTGTAAAAGTTTTATTTTGCAAGAATGAGCACGACGGCTCAGCAAGAACTAACAGTTTTCACATTTCATGCTTCACGTAACACATAAGTTTGCATTTTATCCATGCACCATGATTCTCATACTATGCATCTTACTCATGCATTATAAATCTTATGTAATTCATCAATATATATGCATCATGCATCTTATAACATGCCTCATGCATCTCACATTGTATGTTTACAATAATTCAAGTTCCACATAGAACAATATAGTCACATAATTGCACATAATACACATTTTAATCATGCTCGCATATAATCCACATAACAGTGAAAGATTTATTGATCAAGTCATATACATCAATACATATAAAAAAAATCAACAAGTTACTGAAAGAACTTGCCTTAAGCATTCCTTGCCAAATTATGATGGCTCGTCCTTCAAATATCCTACACAATTTATTTAACAATAAAACACCAATTAGCCACTAAAAAGGCTTCATATAATGGTTTACATTATTAGAAATTCTCATCTCCTATTGTTCACGCATTATAGACAATTAACGCGATTAACACTAAATCATTTCTCGGCGTCGCGTCATTTGAAAACGTTATGACCCTCATCATCATCAATCCTTATAGGCTCACAATAATCCTACTTCATGTCTTATAATGTTCATTTTGTTTAAATTGAAACACTATTTAAGTCCATTAACACTTGCCATGGCGTTTCGACGTTTACCCGTCTCACGCCTAATTCGCCTCTTTTACATGTGCTTAACATGCTCATACATTGGGTTATAATACACTATCATGTTTCATTATTATCAGAAGCAAAATATTAAACAAAGTTATACACACTTGTCGCGGCGTTACGACGCTTGCACGCCCATACGCCAAACTTGTTTACTCGAACGCCCAAGTGACACGCAATTGCATACGCCTAACACGCCCATTCGAATTGTCCAATACCCAATGGTTAATGTTAAGTATCATTATAAAATCATAATAATCATGTTTTAGAATTTAGAACATCATTTAACAATGTCGGGAGCATTATTACTATGCACACAAAAAAAACACGCATGACCGACGCCTACCGTTTGCACAATAGCCCTAAAAATGGTTAATTTCAAAATTTTTCCAGGTAATAAATTTCAATTCTAATTAATGGATATTGTAGGTCTATTTCTAAGCTTTCCGGATCATCTTGAATCGCCTAAATCTGAGTCCGTATGAGAAAGTTATGGCCATTTTCCCAACGGACGTCGAAGCTGAGTCGGGCAGCGCACACGCGGGCGGGCGGCACCAGGCGCACGGCGTGCGGCAGCAGGCGCGCGCGGGCGCGCGGGGCCTTGGTGCGGGCACGCGGCTGGCCTGGTGGCCCTTGTCAGACATCGCGATTTTGACCCTCCTTCACTCCAAACCTCATAACTTCTTCTCTAGACCTTCAAATTGGTCCGTTCCGGACTCTATGGACTCCTAAGACATAGAGCTACAACATATCAAAAATTCAGAGCTACCCATTAACATTAACATGGCCAAATTTTAGGCCAAAGTATCGACTCATGCTCTGTTTTGAATGTTCTAAGTGTTCTTCACTAAAATCATCACCAAATCTTTGTTTTAACACCTTTTTACTCGATTCCAGTTGGGTTAACTTGGTAATCCATGGAACTACAATACCATAACAACAAATAAATTAAACCAACACGAAATATTAGCTACAGATTGTCCAAAATAGTCCATAGGTCCAAGATTTGTCCAAAATGTCCATTGTTCTTCATGTTCTTCATCCTCCTTAAGCATAGGTACGAATTTCTTCCATTTTTGTTCCACTTTGATGTTATTAATAGCTTATAAGATGTCTTGGTAACAATAAAAATCAACCACAACTAACAATTACAACAACAATTGCAAGAAATGCTCAAACCCAATGGTTTGAGCTCAAGAACACATAGAACTCAAAAATTTTAATCAAACTCAAATGGAATTGATTTTTTGGTTGATTGTTTACCTTGTAAATCCTTCCTAGGTGCTAAGAAAATTGCTAGGCTCGATTGGATTGAGATCCTCCTTCCTTCTTCTTCCTCCTTCCCTTGAACTTGTTCTTCCGTGTTCTTCCTCCTCTTCTTTTCTTGTTCTTCTACTCCTCCTTCAATGCCCTCTCACTCTCAATAATCTGCAGCACCTTCACACTCTATCTCTCTCTATCTTCAGTTGGTTTAGGGAATGAATGGGAGAGAAGAAATTTGAATGGAATGGCAGCTAGGAGGATTGGGAGGATGAAGGGGAATGGCTCAATAAAGTTCAGCAATTTGGAAGAAAAATAAGGCATTGAGCCTACCAATAGCAGCATGCTGCCGCCACCCTCTCCATTCCTTGCATTTGATTGGTCTAAAATTGGGGGTTGGTTCCCTCTTGGAGTAACAAGCCAAAATAAATACCCAAATACACAAAAATATATCCGAAAACTCCCACTTTTGTACTAAAACTGGTAAATAACTCTACCCAAAATTAAAATGGGTATTACCATAAATATTGGAACGCATAAAAATAATTATTGTGGGATTTGTCCAAATATTCGGAACACCCATATCACACATTTCGGATACGGATAAAATCACGTATCAGCTCAAATAAAATTTCAGACACTTGGAAAAATTATTCGTACGCGTACACGTATTTATGAAATTATTCAACATCGAAAAAGACACAAAAATTTTATGGCGTGAATAGTGCCTCGGGAAACGTGCCCCGTAAATAGTGATTTTGCGATCTTTCGCAAAAATCAATTATTCACTCATACGATTCAATAACGCATAAATCTTCATACATTGACATCATTCAGGTTATAAAATAACCTTAAAGGACATCACATAAAAATAATATTTAATCTATTTAATAATATTAATAAACCCAAATTACCAGGGTATTCACGATTCGCAATCGCTGCTCTTGACGATTAACTCCCCATAAGCATATACATCAACGTACATATCTCCCACCCATATTTTGGGTTAGCGCCTTTACAACAAATAACTCGTTCACTAATATTATCCTTCAACTATTTATTTAATCCAATAAATAGTTATCTAGCGATATTTCTCGAAATCACCAAATTAGCTTATACGAAAACTTTCGTACATACTAATCATCGCCTACACACAATCTAGGTCATAATATAACCTTTAAACGCTTAACATATAATATTATTAATAAAAATCTATTTTATTCAATAATATCCATAAGCTCGAATTATCAAGCTATCCATGACTCGCGGTCGTTACCATAATTAACTATTAACTCATTCATTCTGAATCTACGTATATATATTACAATTATATATACATATTAAGCTCACTAAATAAATCACATAAATATATATATATATAACACATATATATTCCAACTTGAATCATAATAAGAATTATTCTATAATAAATTCTTATTATAATTAATCACAAAAATTCGGGTTGTCACATAGAAACTAGGGTTTTGTCAACACCCATCTTCTTGAACAACTATTATTCCTTGGTGGATCACCTCTAGAGGCCAAACACTTGGGTGGCTAACGTTGATCAAATGAAGGAATTTAATCGGTGGAATTCAAGGAGAACGCGAAGGAATTGGAGGTGAACTTGTACCTGAGGAAGCTTTGATTCACGAGGGTATAATTCTATATCTCTATCTCTTTCGTTTAATTGATAATTGATCACAAGGATGATCATGGTGATGGTTTGTATGAAAAATTTTAAAATCCGTTTTATTGCGCTTCCGCACTATTTATGAAATTTGATTGCATGTTCGCGCTATATACAAACCTAACAGTGGCATTAGAGCCTAACCTTGTGTTAATTATCGATTATTATGATTCAATGTATGTATGGGTATGTGATTATTGAAAGTAGTATGCACACAAGCCAATCATATTTGATATGATGTAGCATATACTTTGTAATCTTATTCATTTATTAATAAAAGAATTGAGTTTCTTAAAAGGCATTTTATATTATCTACATAGTGCTGTTATATTAAATGTGATAAACCCATAGTTTTGAGCAATACTTTTAGAATCATGATGGTGATCATGCTAATGAGATCTAAATTCTAGATAGCTCACAAACTAAAATCGTTCCTAATCGTTGGATTACTAAAAAGGGGATTAGTGAATCTGGATAGATTAGTACATACGTTGCTTGCTCTTAAGAAGAGGATGATTGATCTCATAATCATTTGTGTGGAAACACTAAAGCAAGTATGTAGGTGCTTATTGGAGAATAAGTTCACTGAACGTGGCTCGCTAAGGAATACCTAATGGAGTTTTACTCGCCTGTCAATAGGAATTCCTCTAGTGATAGTAGTACAAGTGATCCTTGGACTTGAGATCATCATAGTATCTTGTGTATGATGAGTTATACTTTGACATGTCCCTTAAGACCTTTAGGGTATAACAAAGGGTATGATTGGGTATAATAAGTTATACATGGAGATAGGTGAATGATCAACAAAGAATCTACCACGTCTAGTAAAAGATGTGAATGTCCTATGTAATTCGATAAATGACAACTCAGTAGTCCTTGGCCAAGGCAGAATGAAATTAGAAAAGAGTTTCTAATTTGCATTATTTAGAGTTGTGCATTTGAGAATCGAAAAACATATAATTAAATAAAATAAGACTTGACAGTAATTCCATGTCTTATATTTAATTGGGAGATTGTATGGTAGAAGGATTGAATTGTACGGTAATTATGCACTGAAAGGTTCTTTTATGATTAATGTTGAAATCTATATTATCTGGAAAGTCGTTGATCGCTAAGGGGGCTTACCCTTATTGTAGAATAAATATTATTTATTTAAATGAATTAAATAGTTTAATTTATTTATTTAAATAAGATTAGAATTGTTCTAATTGATTTATTCACAACCGGTTTAATATGGAGAACCTAAAGGGTCACACCGCAAAAGGAAAATATTTATTTAAGAAGTAAATGGCATAATTATAATAATAAGTTAAGTGTATTTAATTTAGTCTATGGAGATAGAATAAATTAAATAGCTTAATATTTATTATTTAATATTTTAGAAATATTAAATATAAATTAATAAGAGGAGTCTTATTATTATTATTACTATTACTATTATTTAATTCCTAATAGGGATTGGGAATTAATTAATAGAAGTACTCTCACATGAATTCCTAATTAGATTAGGAGTTTAATTTAATTAAAGGAGTTTAATTAGAATAAAAACCCTAATCCTAAATAGTTTAGGGAAGGGTTTTCCTACATCTATAAATAAGAGAAGTCTTATCATAGATTGGGGTTACACACTCTTGCATAAGAATTGTAGAGAGTACTTACAATTTCTATAGAGATAGAAACTAGGGTTTTGCCAATACCCATCTTCTTGAACAAGTATTATTCCTTGGTGGATCACCTCTAGAGGCCAAACACTTGGGTGGCTAACGTTGATCAAAGGAAGGAATTTAATTGGTGAAATTCAAGAAGAACGCGAAGGAATTGGAGGTGAACTTGTACCTGAGGAAGCTAGAATTCTACAAGGGTATAATTCTTATTTTCCATCTCTTTCGTTTAATTAATAATTGTGCATAAAGAAAGATCATGGTGATGGTTTGTATAAAATTTTAAAATCTGATTTTATCGCGCTTCCGCTTTATTTATGTAATTGGATTGCATGTTCGCGTTATACAAACCTAACAGTGGTATTAAGAGCCAAACTTTATGCGAATTATTAATTGTTTTGATTTTGTATATACATTGATATGTGTTTAGAACAATTTAATTGGGCATAATTGTTTGTGTAAAATTATTTTTTATTCTTTTAAATTAAAATAAAGGATTTTATTTTGATTTGGAATTTGATTAAAAATAAAGGTGTTTATTTTTATTCAAAAAAAAAAATTGGATAAATTAAAATAAAGAAGTTTATTTTGATTTGGAATTTGATTAAAAATAAAGGAGTTTATTTTATTCAAAATTGGATAAATTAAAATAAAAGAGTTTATTTTGATTTGGAATATGATTAAAATAAAAGTGTTTATTTTGATTTGGAATATGATTAAAATAAAGAAGTTTATTTTAATTGAAATTGGATTTCATGATAACTAATTAGAGTTGGAATTGGATTCCATGATAACTAATTGGAGTTGAAATTGGATTTTATACTAACTAATATTGCCCATTAAATGATATCAATGCATATATGGAATGGTTTTATTATTCATGGGATGAATGTTATTTATTGATACATATAGAGATATGTATGATAATAAATAGGGATTGATTATGGACTATTGACCAATGTGTGATTGGATTTATTTTAGTGGATGCTTAAATGTATGGGTTTTTATAAATGGGGTCTGCGTACCTCGTCTTCTCTAATTTTTTCTTAATGTAAATTCTATCTCCCTTCTATGTACTTCCCCTTGACTGCTGATCAAGGTTTCTATTTATTGCAAATAGTTTTTGTAATAGGACTAGTTAGAATTAATTTTGAAGAATTGGAGACAAAGGAGCAAGGAGCGCTTGAAGACCCGTTTGTAATGGAGCCCGGGTTTAAATGTAATAGTTATATTTAAATTTAATTCTTGCACCCTAGGTTTGACCTTTTGGTTCACTTGGTGGCTCTAGTGAACCAAACTAGAATAAAAGTCCATAATCAATCCGGGTAGAATATAGTATTCTATATGTGCATGCTTACTATATATATTATATATTATCCAACATGCTTCGCATGTAAAATAATATGACGCGTATTTTATATATATATGTGCATGCACGCTAAACAAGATGAGACTAATAATAATAAATCCCTCAAGAAATCATATTAAGTCCTAAGCGTTCAAAGATATTTGGAATATCGAACGTCGCCTTCTAGCATGGTAAAACAATAGAGTATTAAATATTTAATATGAGTTTGTTGTGTCACCACAAGATAAGTATTAAATATTTAAGATGTTGTCTTACCACATTTGATGCTTACAAATAGACTGAACGATGCTGTTTTGTTGTGTCACCACAAGGACAGTGTTTTTCTTTCGAATATATGGAAGTGCTAGGATGGACTTAACTTGGATAATTTTGATTCGGATGTGTCACCACTTGATCAAAATAATCTAAGAGGCAAAATACAAGGAATTACATAGAGATGTAATTGACAATAGTTGTCTACCTATTTATTTATATATCGTTTGTTGTGGCACCACAAGGCTATATACATTTGAAATGGGATCCTTATTCTCAATAGCAGACCTTTAATTAGATTTGCCGAACTATATATTGAGGGTAATATAGTTCGATGAAAATAGTGGGAGATACCAATTTAAAATAAAGACCTAATTTATTTTGGTAATTAATTAAATGAATGTATGCTAAAATGTTGTCTATTTCACATGCAGAATTTAAAAATGTCAAACTCACTATCACTGCGTAGCATACTTGATGCTAACAAACTGACTGGACCGAATTACACGAACTGGTTAAGGAATCTGAGAATTGTTCTCACTGCTGAAAAGATTTCTTATGTCCTAAATTCGTCGGTCCCTGCAAGTGTTGCAGAAACAGCCTCTGAGGAAGAGATTGCTACTTTCAGAAAGTGGCAAGATGATGCAATCTTAGCTCAATGCATCATGCTCGCATCCATGAGTAACGAGCTTCAGCGTCAGCATGAAACTATGGATGCTCCTACTATATTGTTGCACCTCAAAGAGTTGTATGGTGAGCAAAGTAGGACTACTAGATATTAGATATCTAAGGAGCCCTTCCGATCTCGTATGACCGAGGGCACTGCTGTTGAGACTCATGTCCTTAAAATGATCAATCTGATTGAACAACTAGGACAGCTAGGGTTCGTGATGGATGGGGAGTTAAGTCAAGATTTGATCTTGGAGTCACTCCCGGACACCTTCTCACAATTTGTTGTGAATTTTCACATGAATAAGTTGGACGTCAGCTTGCCTGAGTTACTTAACATGTTGAAAACTGCTGAAGGTCACTTCTCATCCAACAAGAACCAAGTCTTACTAGTGGATGATTCTTCCAAGAAAAGGAAGAGGCCCAAGGTATCTTCTGAAAAGAAGAAAAACAAGAAGGCTAAGGGCAAGGCGAAGAGAAAGGATAAAAAGAAACCTGATCCAGATAGCAAAGGAATTTGCTACCATTGTAATAAGCCGGGACATTGGAAGAGGAACTGCAAGGAGTATCTTGCGGACCAAAAGAAGCTTGGAGAAGCTTCGACTTCCGATCTAGGTTTCTTCATGATTGAAATTAATTTTTCTGAAAGTCAAAATTCTACTTGGGTATTGGATACCGGTTGTAGTTCTCACATATGTAATAATATGCAGGGACTAAGCAGAAGTAGAAAGCTGAACAAGGATGAAGTCGTCCTACGAGTGAGAAATGGAGCAAAGGTTGCTGCATTAGCTGTAGGGACTTATTGTTTAGCACTGCCTTCGGGAAAGTTCATTAGTTTAAATAATTGTTATTATGTTCCGACACTCATTAGAAACATTATTTCAATTTCTGTATTGGATATTGATGGTTTTGATATTATAATAAAGAACAACAGTTGTTCTATTTATAATAAAAATGTTTTATATGGTGTTGGGAACTTGCTGAATGGACTTTACATACTTGACTTGCATGAAAATATACTTCAAATTGAACAAACTAAGAAAAGAAAAAGAGATGATGTTAATTATACCTTTATGTGGCACTGTAGACTCGGTCATATCAATGAAACAAGATTATCCAAGTTGCATAAAGATGGGCTTTTAGAGCTATCTGATTACGAATCATATCCAACTTGTGAATCTTGTCTCATGGGTAAAATGACTAAATCTCCTTTTACTGGAAAAGGAGAAAGAGTTACAGAGTTGTTAGCGTTGGTACACACAGACGTATGTGGACCTATGACAACGAATGCACGAGGAGGGTATTCTTATTTTATTACTTTCACTGATGATCATTCTAGATTTGGATATGTGTATTTAATGAAATACAAATCTGAATCGTTTGAAAGGTTCAAAGAATTCAGAAGTGAAGTAGAGAAGCAAACTGGTAAGAGTATTAAGATTCTTCGATCGGATCGAGGAGGGGAATACTTAACCAATGAGTTTCTCAATTGTCTCAAAAAAAATGGTATAATCTCACAATGGACTCCACCTGGAACGCCACAGTTGAATGGTGTATCTGAAAGGAGAAAACGAACTTTGTTGGACATGGTTCGTTCCATGATGAGTTTTACCGACCTTCCAGTATCCTTCTGGGGTTATACCCTAGAATCGGCTGCATACCTACTTAACAAGGTACCTACCAAATCCGTCCTAAAGACTCCATATGAGATATGGACAGGGAGGAAACCAAATCTTAAGCATGTTAAGACTTGGGGTTGTCCAGCTTATGTCAAAAGGTTTGAGCATGATAAGCTGAAGACTAGATCCGACAAATGTAGATTCGTGGGATACCCTAAAGAAATATCAGGGTATTATTTCTATCATCCTACTGATCAAAAGGTGTTTGTAGCGAAACACACTGCCTTCTTGGAAAAGGAGTTTATCCTCGAAGGGGTCAGTGGGAGTAAGATATATCTTGAAGAAGTTCAAGAACCACAAAATACTACGGATCAAAATCAGGTACCTGACCAAGTAGAAGAACCTACTGTACCACTACCTATTCGTAAATCTGGAAGAGTACCGAAGATACCTGATAGGTATGGATTCATCATAGAGGATGATGATGAGGTACGCATCATAGATGATGATGATCCATTGACTTACGAAGAGGCTATGAGTAGTGAAGACTCAGAGAAATGGCTAGAAGCCATGAAATCCGAGATGGACTCCATGTATGAAAACCAAGTATGGACTTTGGTTTCTCCACCTGAGGGCATTAAGCCTATTGGGTGTAAATGGGTCTTTAAGAGAAAGACTGGAGCGGACGGCAAGGTAGAGACCTATAAGGCCCGACTGGTTGCAAAAGGTTTTAAACAAAGACAATGAGTTGACAATGATGAAACCTTCTCACCTGTAGCTATGCTCAAGTCCATTCGGATTTTGCTTGCAATTGCAGCTTATTATGACTACGAGATCTGGCAAATGGACGTGAAAACGGCCTTCCTCAATGGAGAGCTTAAGGAGAATGTATATATGATACAGCCAGAGGGTTTTGTTTCAACGGTTGGAACAAACCAAGTCTGTAAGCTACAACGATCCATTTATGGATTGAAGCAAGCTTCTCGAAGATGGAACATCCGTTTTGATGAGATAATCAAAAGGTTTGATTTTATCAAAAATGAGGATGAACCTTGTGTGTACAAGAAGGTTAGTGGGAGCGCTGTTTCATTCCTTGTATTATATGTTGATGATATATTACTGATAGGGAATGATGTTCCTATGCTACAATCGATCAAAATATGGTTATCTAAACACTTCTCCATGAAGGACTTGGGTGAGGCATCCTATATTTTGGGGATAAAGATCTATAGAGATAGATCTAAAAAGATGCTGGGCTTGACCCAAGGAAAGTACATTGACTCGATGCTAAAGAAGTTTAGCATGGAAGATTCCAAGAGAGGTCTCATGCCAATGAGCCATGGAATACATCTCTCCAAGAAACAGGCCCCAAAGACACCTGAGTAGAGAGACCGTATGAATAAGATTCCTTATGCTTCCGCAATAGGATCTATCATGTACGGTATGATATGTACTAGACCAGATGTCGCTCATGCACTTAGTGTAACAAGCAGATATCAGTCGAATCCAGGAGAAGAGCACTGGAAGGCAGTGAAAAACATCCTAAAGTACTTGAGAAGAACTAAGGATGTATTTCTTGTCTACGGTGGGTCTGAATTGAAACTAGAGGGCTATACAGACTCAAGTTTTCAAACGGACCAAGATGATAGTAAATCCGTTTCAGGGTACGTGTTTACCTTAAATGGTGGTGCAGTGAGTTGGAAAAGTTCCAAGCAGCAAACAGTTGTTGATTCAGTGACAGAGGCAGAGTACATAGCTGCAAGTGAAGCTGCAAAGGAAGCTGTTTGGATGAAGAAGTTCATAACTGAACTTGGAGTGGTTCCTAGCATTAGAGGAGCCGTACCTTTATTCTGTGACAACAACGAAGCTGTTGCGCAGGCTAAGGAACCCAGGTCTCATCAGAAATCCAAACACGTGTTGCGGCGGTTTCATTTGATTAGAGAGATCATTGAAAGAGGAGATGTCACCCTGGAACGTGTGGACTCTCAAGACAACATTGCAGATCCATTTACTAAAGCTTTAACACAACAGCAGTTTGATCGTCACTTAGAGAAGATGGGTATTAGATACCAAGGCGATTGGCTTTAGTGCAAGTGGGAGATTGAAAGTAGTATGCACACAAGCCAATCATATTTGATATGATGTAGCATATACTTTGTAATCTTATTCATTTATTAATAAAAGAATTGAGTTTCTTAAAAGGCATTTTATATTATCTACATAGTGTTGTTATATTAAATGTGATAAACCCATAGTTTTGAGCAATGCTTTTAGAATCATGATGGTGATTATGCTAATGAGATCTAAATTCTAGATAGCTCACAAACTAAAATCGTTCCTAATCGTTGGATTACTAAAAAGGGGATTAGTGAATCCAGATAGATTAGTACATACGTTGCTTGCTCTTAAGAAGAGGATGATTGATCTCATAATCATTTGTGTGGAGACACTAAAGCAAGTATGTAGGTGCTTATTGGAGAATAAGTTCACTGAACGTGGCTCGCTAAGGAATACCTAATGGAGTTTTACTCGCCTGTCAATAGGAATTCCTCTAGTGATAGTAGTACAAGTAATCCTTGGAGTTGAGATCATCATAGTATCTTGTGTATGATGAGTTATACTTTGACATGTCCCTTAAGACCTTTAGGGTATAACAAAGGGTATGATTTGGTATAATAAGTTGTACATGGAGATAGGTGAATGATCAACAAAGAATCTACCACGTCTAGTAAAAGATGTGAATGTCCTATGTGATTCGATAAATGACAACTCAGTAGTCCTTGGCCAAGGCAGAATGAAATTAGAAAAGAGTTTCTAATTTGCATTATTTAGAGTTGTGCATTTGAGAATCGAAATACATATAATTAAATAAAATAAGACTTGACAGTAATTCCATGTCTTATATTTAATTGGGACATTGTATGGTACAAGGATTGAATTGTACGGTAATTATGCACTGAAAGGTTCTTTTATGATTAATGTTGAAATCTATATTATCTGAAAAGTCGTTGATCGCTAAGGGGGCTTACCCTTATTGTAGAATAAATATTATTTATTTAAATGAATTAAATAGTTTAATTTATTTATTTAAATAAGATTAGAATTGTTCTAATTGATTTATTCACAACCGGTTTAATATGGAGAACCTAAAGGGTCACACCGCAAAAGGAAAATATTTATTTAAGAAGTAAATGGCATAATTGTAATAATAAGTTAAGTGTATTTAATTTAGTCTATGGAGATAGAATAAATTAAATAGCTTAATATTTATTATTTAATATTTTAGAAATATTAAATATAAATTAATAAGAGGAGTCTTATTATTATTATTACTATTACTATTATTTAATTCCTAATAGGGATTGGGAATTAATTAATAGAAGTACTCTCACATGAATTCCTAATTGGATTAGGAGTTTAATTTAATTAAAGGAGTTTAATTAGAATAGAAACCCTAATCCTAAATAGTTTAGGGAAGGGTTTTCCTACATCTATAAATAAGAGAAGTCTTATCATAGATTGGGGTTACACACTCTTGCATAAGAATTGTAGAGAGTACTTACAATTTCTATAGAGTTAGAAACTAGGGTTTTGCCAATACCCATCTTCTTGAACAAGTATTATTCCTTGGTGGATCACCTCTAGAGGCCAAACACTTGGGTGGCTAACGTTGATCAAAGGAAGGAATTTAATCGGTGGAATTCAAGAAGAACGCGAAGGAATTGGAGGTGAACTTGTACCTGAGGAAGCTAGAATTCTACAAGGGTATAATTCTTATTCTCCATCTCTTTCGTTTAATTAATAATTGTGCATAAAGAAAGATCATGGTGATGGTTTGTATAAAATTTTAAAATCTGATTTTATCGCGCTTCCGCTTTATTTATGTAATTGGATTGCATGTTCGCGTTATACAAACCTAACAATTGGATCGATTTTCTGGGCAACGAAAAAAATTTCGAAGTCTGCTATGTGGCGCGGCCGCGCTGCTTCTAGTTCATTCTGGAGCGCGGTCGCACCCGAACCCAGAAATCGTTTCTGGGGGTGCAGCGCGGCCGCGCCGCTCCTAGTTCATTTTCGAGCGCGGCCGCGCCGGTTTGCAGAATTTGAAACTTTTTTATTTTGATTTTATTTATTTTCAATTAAGATAAAAGGTTTATTTTGAATTAGAATATAATTAAAATTAAAAGTTTTATTTGAACTTGGAATTGGATTCTATGTTAACTAGAATAAAGGAGTATATTCACATTTGGAATAGGATTCCATGTTTCCTAGAATAAAGGAGTTTATTCACATATGAAATAGGATTCCATGTTTCCTTAAAAATAAAGATGTTTATTTTGATAAGGAATATGATTCAACATATTTTATTTTCTAACAATTTTAAGTTAAAATAAAAGAGTTTGTTTTGAACTTGAAATTGGATTCCATGTTAATTGAAATAAAAGAGTTTATTTTGATTTGGAATTTGATTAAAAATAAAGAAGTTTATTTTTATTCAAAATTGGATAAAATAAAATAAATAAGTTTATTATGATTTAAATTTCGATTAAAATAAAGGAGTTTATTTTTGTTTCAAAATTGGATTTCTAGTAAACTTTTAATTGCCCATTAAATGATATCAATGCATATATAGAATGGTTTTATTATTCATGAGATGAATGTTATTTATTGATACATATGGAGATATATATGATAATAAATAGGGATTAATTATGGACTACTGACCAATGTGTGATTGGATTTATTTTAGTGGATGCTCGAATGAATGAGTTTTATAAATGGGGTCTGCGTACCTCGTCTTCTCTAGTTTTTCTTGATGTAAATTCTATCTTCCTTCTATGTACCTCCCCTTGCTGCTGATCAAGGTTTTTATTTATTGTAAATAATTTATGTAATAGGTTTAGTTAAAATTACTTGAAGAATTGGAGACAAAGGAGCAAGGAACACTTGAAGACCCGTTTGTAATGGAGCCCGGGTTTAAATGTAATAGTTATATTTAAATTTTGTTCTTGCACCCTAGGTTTGACCTTTTGGTTCACTTGGTGGCTCTAGTGAACCAAACTAGAATAAAAGTCTATAATCAATTTGGGTAGAATATAGTATTCTATATGAGCATACTTACTATGTATATATTATATATTATACAACATGTTTCGCATGTTAAATAATATGACGCGTATTTTATATATATATATATATATATATATATATATATATGTGCATGCGCGCTAAACAAGATGAGACAAATAATAACAAATCCCTCAAAGAAATTATATTAAGTCCTAAGCGTTCAAAGATATTTGGAATATCGAACGTCGCCTTCTAGCATGGTAAATCGATAGAGTATTAAACATTTAATATGAGTTTGTTGTGTCACACAAGGCAAGTATTAAATATTTAAGATGTTACCTTATCACATTTGATGCTTATAAATAGACTGAATGATGTTGTTTTGTTGTGTCACACAAGGACAATGTTTTTCTTTCGAATATATGGAAGTGCTAGGTTGGACTTAACTTGGATAATTTTGATTCGGATATGTCACACTTGATCAAAATAATCTAAGAGGCAAAATACAAGGAGTTACATAGTGGTGTAATTGACAATAGTTGTCTACCTAGCTATTTATTTATATATAGTTTGTTGTGTCACACAAGGCTATATACATTTGAAATGGGATCCTTATTCTCGCTAGCAAATCTTTAATTAGATTTGCCGAACTATATAATGAGGGTAATATAGTTTGATGAAAAATGAGAGATACCAATTTAAAATAAAGACCTAATTTATTTTGGTAATTAATGTATGCTAAAATATTGTCTATTTCATTTACAGAATTTTACAAATGTCTAATTTACTTTCACTGCGGAGCATATTAGATGCTAATTAACTGGACCAAATAACACGGACTAGTTAAGGAATTTGAGAATAGTTCTCAAGGCTGAAAAGCTATCTTATGTCCTTAATATGTCTATCCCTGTAATGGTTGCAGATAATGCCTCTGAGGAAGAGATTGCTATTTTTAGAAAGTAGTAACATGATGCACAGTTGGCTCAATGCATCATGCTCGCATCCATGAGTAACGAGCTTCAGCGTCAGCATGAAACTATGGATGCTCCTATTATACTCATGCACCTTCAAGCAGTTGAAGGGTGAGGGAAAGTAGGACTATTAGATATCAGATATCTAAGGAGCTTTTCCGATCTAGAATGACCAATGGCACTACAGTACAGACATATGTCCTAAAATGATCAATCTGATTGAACAATTGGGACAACTGGGTTTTAATGGATGGAGAGTTGATTCAAGATTTGATCTTGCAATCACTTCCGGACTCTTTCTCACAAATTGTTGTAAATTTCCACATGAACAAGCTATATGTCAGCCTGCCTGAGTTGCTTAAACATGTTGAAAACTGTAAAGAGTCACTTTCCAACCAAAAAAAACCAAGTCTTACTGGTAGATAATTCTTCCAGGAAGTGGAAGAGGGCCAAAGGATCTTCTTAAAAGAAGAACAATTCAAAGAAGGTAAATGAAAAGGCAAAAACAAAGGACAATAAGAACAAGACTGATGCAGATAACAAAGGAGTTTGCTTCCACTGCAATAAGACTAGATACTAGAAAGGAAACTGTAAGGAGAATCTTACAGAGGCTAACCAGAAGAAGCTTAGTGAAGCTTCGGTTACAAATACAGGTTTGTTCATGATTAAAAAATAAATCTTTCTGTAAGTCAAGGTTCTACTTGGGTAGTAGATACCAGCTGTAGTTCTCACGTATGCAATCTAATGCAGAGACTAAGCAGAAGTAGAAAGCTAAACAAAGAGTAAGTAATCTTATGTGTAGGAATGGAGCAAAGATTGTTGCATTAACCATAGGAACTTATAGTTTAGCATTGCCTACGGGCAAGTCTATTAAGTTAATAAGTTGTTATTATGTTCCAGTTCTCATTAGAAATATTAGAACTTTCGTTGTTGGACAAGGAAGGTTCTGGTATTATATTTAAGAACAATTGTTGTTCTATTTATAATGATAATATTTTGTTTGAAACTGGAAGATTACTTGATAGACTTTGTATACTTGACTTACATGAAAAACATTTTGCAAATTGAATAAACTAATAAAAGAAACGGAGATGGTCATTCAAAGAGTTGAATGTGTGTATTTGATAAAATACAAGTCTGAATCATTTGAAATGTTCAAAGAATTCAGAAGTGAAACAAATTGACAAAGTATTAAGATTCTTTGATCAGATCGAGGAAGGAATACTTGTGCAATAAGTTTCTAGATCATCTCAAAATGGTATTTTCTCATAATGGACACCTCCTGATACACAATAATTGATTGGTGTATCTAAAAAGGGAGAAATTGTACCTTGTTAGACATGGTGCAGTCCATAATGATTTTTACCGACATTCTAGTATCCATCTGGGGTTATGCCCTAGAAACGGCTGCATATCTACAAAAATAAGGTAACCTCAAAAATTCGAGCCCAAGACTCCATAAAGGTTATGGATAGGGAGGATTCCTACTCTTAAGTATGTTAAGATAAGGGGTTGTCCAGCTTATGTGAAAAGGTTTTAAAGATAAGTTTGGGACAAAATCTGACAAGTGCAGATTTGTGGGATATCCTAAAGAAAGTTTAGGGTATTATTACTATAATCCTATATGCTACCTTCTTAGATAAAGATGTTTATCATTGAAGGAGCTAGTGGGAGGGTAATAGATCTTGAAGGAGTTCAAGAACCACAAAGCATTTTAAGTCGAACCGAGGAACCTGTAGATAAACCTATTGTACCACAACCGAATTGTAAATCTGGAAGAGTACCGAAGATACCTAGGAGATATGGATTCATCATAGAGGATGATGATGAGGTACGCATCATAGAGGATGATGATCCAGTTATATACGATGAGGCTATGAGTAGAAGACACTCAGAGAAATGGCAGATGGCCATGAAATCCGAAATGGACTCCATGTATGAGAACCAAGTATAGACTCTGGTTACTCCACAAAAGGGCATAGTGCCTAGAGGGTGAATATGGGTCTTTAAGAGAAAGACTGGGGCAAATGGCAAGGTGGAGACCTATAAGACCAGACATGTTTAAAAGGTTTTTCAAGTTAAGGAGTTGACTGTGATAAAACCTTATTACCGGGTAATGCTCAAGTCCATTTGGATTTTGCTTGTGATTGTAGCTTATTACGAAATCTGAAAAAATGGATGTGGAGACGCCCTTCCTCAATGAAGACTTGAGGAGAATGTATGTATGATACAGCCAGAGGAATTTGTTTCAAAGGTTGAAGCAAATCGTGTTTTAAGCTACAATGATCCATTGATGGATTGAAGCAAGCTTCTCAAAGATGGAATATTCGTTTTGATGAGACAATCAAAAGAGTTTGATTTTATTAAAAACGAGAATGAACCTAGTGTGTACAAAAGGGTCAGTGGGAGCACTGTGACATTCTTGGTATTATATGTTGATATACTACTGATAAGGAATAACACACCAATACTACAATCAGTAAAGATAAAATTGTCTAAACATTCCTCCATGAATGACTTGGGAAGAGCATCCTATAAATTGGGGATATGAATCTATATAGATAGATTTAAAAGGATGTTCGGCTTGACCCAAGGAACGTATATTCATTTGATGTTAAAGGCGTTTAGCATGGCAAACTCCAAGAGAGGTCTCATGATGATAAGCCATGGAGTGTATCTCTCTAAAATTGTCCCCAATTGAAAGAGAGATCGCATGAGTTACTATCATGTATGCAATGAATATACAAGGCTTGATGTTGATCAGTCATATTCTGGAGATGATCACTGTAAGACAGTGATAAACATCTTTAGGTACTTAACCGGTACTGAAGATGTGATCATGATTCATGGTAGGTCTGAATTAAAACTAGAGCGCTAAACAGACTCAAGTTTTTTAGACTGACCAAGACGATAACAAATCCATTTTAAGGTAAATCGTTACCTTGAAAGGTGGTGCAGTGAATTGGAAAAGTTTCAAACAGCAAAGAGTTGCTGGTTTAGTGACAAAGACAAAGTATATAGCTGTAAATGAAGCTGTAAGTTGATTGTTTGGATGAAAAGTTCATTACAGAACTAGGAATAGTTCCTAAGTCTCATCTTGGATTCAAACAAGTGTTACGGCACTTTCATTTGATTAGTGGAATCATTGAAAGAGGAAAAGTCACTATAGAGATAGTGGACTCTCGAGAACAACATTGCATATCCATCTATTGAAGCTTTATCCAACAGCAGGATGATCGTCACTTAGAGAAGAAGGGTATTAGATGCCATGGCGATTGGCTTTAGTGCAAGTGGGAGATTGAAAGTAGTATGCACACAAGCCAATCATATTTGATATGATGTAGCATATACTTTGTAATCTTATTCGTTTGTTAAAGGAGTTTTACTTTATCTACATGGTGCTGTTATATTAAATGTGATAAATCCATAGTTTTGAGCAATGCTTTTAGAATTATGATGGTGATCATGCTAATGAGATCTAAATTCTAGATAGCTCACAAACTAAAATCGTTCCTAATCGTTGGATTACTAAAAAGGGGATTAGTGAATCCGAATAGATTAGTACATACGTTGCTTGCTCTTATGAAGAGGATGATTGATCTCATAATCATTTGTGTGGAGACACTAAAGCAAGTATGTAGGTGCTTATTAGAGAATAAGTTCACTGAACGTGGCTCGCTAAGGAATACCTAATAGAGTTTTACTCGCTTGTCAATAGAATTCCTCTAGTGATAGTAGTACAAGTGATCCTTGGACTTGAGATCATCATAGTATCTTGTGTATGATGACTTATACTTTGACATGTCCCTTAAGACCCTTAGGGTATATCAAAGGGTATGATTGGGTATAATAAGTTGTACATGGAGATAGGTGAATGGTCAACAAAGAATCTACCACTTCTAGTAAAAGGAGAGAAGGTCCTATGTGATTCGATAAATGACGACTCACAAGTCTTTGGCCAAAGCAGAATGAAATTAGAAAGGAGTTTCTAATTGCATTAATCAGAGTTGTGCATTTGAGAATCGAAATACATATAATTAAATAAAATAAGACTTGACAGTAAATCCATGTCTTATATTTAATTGGGACATTGTATAGTAGAAGGATTGAATTGTACGGTAACTATTCAGTGAAAGGTTCTTTTGTGATTAATGTTGAAATCTATATTATTTGGAAAGTCGTTGATCGCTAAGGGGGCTTACCCTTATTGTAGAATAAATATTATTTATTTAACTAAATTAAATAGTTTAATTTATTTATTTAAATAAGATTAGAATTGTTCTAATTGATTTATTCACAACCGGTTTAATATGGAGAACCTAAAGGGTCACACCGCAAAAGAAAAATATTTGTTTAAAAAGTAAATGGCATAATTGTAATAATAAGTTAAGTGTATTTAATTTAATCTATGGAGATCGAATAAATTAAATAGCTTAATATTTATTATTTAATATTTTAGAAATATTAAATATAAATTAATAAGAGGAGTATTATTATTATTATTATTACCATTACTATTATTTAATTCCTAATAGGGATTGGGAATTAATTAATAGAAGTACTCTCTCATAAATTCCTAATTCGATTAGGAGTTTAATTAATTAAAGGAGTTTAATTAAAATAAAAACTCTAATCCTAAATATTTTAGGAGGGTTCTCTATATCTATAAATAAGAGGAGTCTTATCATGATTTAGGGTTAGACAGTTTACACACTCTTCCATAAGAATTGGAGAGAGAGAGTACTTGCAATTTCTATAGAGATAGAAACTAAGGTTTTGCCAACACTCATCTTCTTGAACAACTATTATTCCTTGGTGGATCACCTCTAGAGGCCAAACACTTGGGTGGCTAACGTTGATCAAAGGAAGGAATTTAATCGGTGGAATTCAAGGAGAACGCGAAGGAATTGGAGGTGAACTTGTACCCGAGGAAGCTTTGACTCACGAGGGTATAATTCTATATCTCTATCTCTTTCGTTTAATTGATAATTGATCACAAGGATGATCATGGTGATGGTTTGTATGAAAAATTTTAAAATCCGTTTTATTGCGCTTCCGCACTATTTATGTAATTTGATTGCATGTTCGCGCTATATACAAACCTAACAGTTATAGCCTAAGGTTTCCCCACCTAAGGTTCATAACCTAAAGCTTTGATACCAACCTGTGACGCCCCCAAATCCGAGTACTCAAATCCCACAGAAATGGTGCTCACTTTCCAATACATTCACATCTAGCTACCCATGTTGAAGGATAATAATAACCTTAAATAAACTTCATAAACCATTTTTCCCATTAAAGGATTACATCAATAAAATCTCAAGTAAATTCCATGTCATCTAACTGAAAGTAATATGCACACAATCCAATCATATTTGATATGATGTAGCATATACTTTGTAATCTTATTCATTTATTAATAAAAGAATTAATTTTCTTAAAAGGCATTGTACATTATCTACATAGTGTTGTTATATTAAATGTGATAAACCCATAGTTTTGAGCAATGCTTTTAGAATCATGATGGTGATCATGCTAATGAGATCTAAATTCTAGATAGCTCATAAACTAAAATTGTTCCTAATTATTGGATTACTAAAAAGGGGATTAGTGAATCCAGATAGATTAGTACATACGTTGCTTGCTCTTAGGAAGATGATGATTGATCTCATAATCATTTGTGTGGAGATACTAAAGTAAGTATGTAGGTGCTTATTGGAGAATAAGTACACTGAACGTGGCTCGCTAAGGAATACATAATGGAGTTTTACTCGCCTGTCAATAGAATTCCTCTAGTGATAGTAGTACAAGTGATCCTTGGACTTGAGATTATCATAGTATCTTGTGTATGATGAGTTATAGTTTGACATATCCCTTAAGACCCTTAGGGTATATCAAAGGGTATGATTGGGTATAATAAGTTGTATATGGAGATAGGTGAATGGTCAACAAAGAATCTACCACTTCTAGTAAAAGGAGAGAATGTCCTATGTGATTCGTTAAATGACGACTTAGAAGTCTTTGGCCAAAGCAGAATGAAATTAGAAAGGAGTTTCTAATTGCATTAATCAGAGTTGTGCATTTGAGAATCGAAATACATATAATTAAATAAAATAAGACTTGACAGTAATTCCATGTCTTATATTTAATTGGGACATTGTATGGTAGAAGGATTGAATTGTACGGTAACTATTCACTGAAAGGTTCTTTTGTGATTAATGTTAAAATTTATATTATCTGGAATGTCGTTGATCGCTAGGTAGGCTTACCCTTATTGTAGAATAAATATTATTTATTTAAATGAATTAAATAGTTTAATTTATTTATTTAAAAAAGATTAGAATTGTTCTAATTGATTTATTCACAACCGGTTTAATATGGAGAACCTAAAGGGTCACACCGCAAAAGGAAAATATTTATTTAAGAAGTAAATGACATAATTGTAATAATAAGTTAAGTGTATTTAATTTAGTCTATGGAGATAGAATAAATTAAATAGCTTAATATTTATTATTTAATATTTTGGAAATATTAAATATAAATTAATAAGAGGAGTCTTATTATTATTATTACTATTACTATTATTTAATTCCTAATAGGGATTGGGAATTAATTAATAGAAGTACTCTCACATGAATTCCTAATTGGATTAGGAGCATAATTAATTAAAGGAGTTTAATCATAATAGAAACCCTAATCCTAAATAGTTTAGGGAAGGGTTATTCCTACATCTATAAATAAGAGGAGTCTTATCATAGATTAGGGTTACACACTTTTGCATTAGATTGTGGAGAGTACTTGCAATTTCTATAGAGATACAAACTAGGGTTTTGCCAATACCCAACTTCTTGAATACCTATTCTTCCTTGGTGGATCACCTCTAGAGGCCAAACACTTGGGTGGCTAACGTTGATCAAAGGAAGGAACCTCAACGGTGGAATTCGAGGAGAACACGAAGGACTAGGAGTTGAACTTGTACCCGAGGAAGCTTTGATCTACGAGGATATAATTCTCATTCTCTTTCTCTTTCGTTTAATTGATAATTGAACACAAAGATAGATCATGGTGATGGTTTGTATTAAAATTTTAAAATCCGTTTTATCACGCTTTCGCCCTAATTGTGTAATTAGATTGCAGGCTTGCGTAATATATACAAACCTAACAGTGGTATCAGAGCCTAATTCTTGTGTTAATTATTGATTGTGATGATTCCATGTATGAATTTATATGCGATACGATCGGATTTTTGGGCTGGAAAAAAAATTTCTGATTCAGCGTCGCGGCGCGGCTGCGCCGCTTCCAGTTCATTCTGGAGCGCGGCCGCGCCGGTATGCAGAGTTTGAAATTTTTTTGTTTTTCTCAATTAACATAAATGGTTTATTTAATTGATAAAAGTTTAAAATAAAGATGTTTATTTTATCTGGAATAGGATTTCAGATTGCTAAAATTAAAGGAGTTTAATTTGAATTTAGTTTTTGATTAAAATAAAAGAGTTTATTTTGTTTCAAAACTAAATATTAGCAAAACTTTTGCCCATTAATTGATATCAATGCATATATAGAATGGTTTTATTATTCATGAGATGAATGTTATTTATTGATGCATATGGAGATATGTATGATAATAAATAGGGATTAATTATGGACTACTGACCAATGTGTGATTGGATTTATTTTAGAGGATGATTGAATGTATGGGTTTTTATAAATGGGGTATGCGTACCTCGTCTTCTCTAATTTTTCAGAATGTAAATTCTATCTCCCTCCTATGTACTTCCCCTTGACTGCTGATCAAGGTTTCTATTTATTGTAAATAGTTTATGTAATAGGACTAGTTAGAATTAATTTTGAAGAATTGGAGACAAAGGAGCAAGGAGCGCTTGAAGACTCGTTTGTAATGGAGCCCGGGTTTAAATGTAATAGTTATATTTAAATTTAATTCTTACACCCTAGGTTTGACCTTTTGGTTCACTTGGTGGCTCTAGTGAACCAAACTAGAATAAAAGTCCATAATCAATCCGGGTAGAATATAGTATTCTATATGTGCATGTTTACTATATATATATATTATATATTATACAACATGCTTCGCATGTTAAATAATATGATGCGTATTTTATATATATATATATATATATATATATATATATGTACATGCGTGCTAAACAAGATGAGACTAATAATTACAAACCCCTCAAAAAAATTATATTAAGTCCTAAGCGTTCAAAGATATTTGGAATATCGAACGTCGCCTTCTAGCATGGTAAAGCGATAGAGTATTAAATATTTAATATGAGTTTATTGTGTCACACAAGGCAAGTATTAAATATTTAAGATGTTGCTATATCACATTTCATGCTTATAAATAGACTGAACGATGTTGTTTTGTTGTGTTACACAAGGACAGTGTTTTTCTTTCGAATATATGGAAGTGCTAGGTTGGACTTAACTTGGATAATTTTGATTCGGATGTGTCACACTTGATCAAAATAATATAAGAGACAAAATACAAGGAGTTACATAGTGATGTAATTGACAATAGTTGTCTACCTATTTATTTATATATAGTTTGTTGTGTCACACAAGGCCATATACATTTGAAATGGGATCCTTATTCTCACTAGTAAATCTTTAATTAGATTTGTCGAACTATATATTGAGGGTAATATAGTTTGATGAAAAAGTGAGAGATACCAATTTAAAAATAAAGACCTAATTTATTTTGGTAATTAATAAAATGAATGTATGTTAAAATGTTGTCTATTTCACATGCAGAATTTAAAAATGTCAAACTCACTATCACTGCGTAGCATACTTAATTCCGAGTTCTAATCGTTGAACTTTGGAAATTTGATCTAGAGAATGTAAACCAAGGAATTGTAGTTGAATTGGACGTATCAATAATACACAAAGGCGTGTCGGTTGGTCGTTCGGGTTAAACAAGTCGCGCGTGCGACATACGAACGTCGAAACGTCATGTCAAGTGTTAATAAACTTAAAAAGTGTTTCGATTCAAATGAGTTGAACATTATAAGATATAGAATAGAGTTAATATAAACCAATTTGACATCAATTATATGGCTAATTGGTATGTGTTTGTAAACATGATTGTGTAGGCCATTTGACGGGCAAATTAGCGTAAACTATGAGAAGAAGCCTAAGGCAAGTTTTCTAACTTCATTCGAATAGCTTCCTATGAATGTTGTGTGATGTTTTTGTGATTCAATTTACACCATACCTTTATGGTTGTGTGAATTTCATACTTATGCAAGCCTTTAGTGTTTGCATAGGGGTTCAAGCTGTGCGATAACATAAACTGTTAAAGTTTTAAAAGTTCTAATATGTATGAACTCTTGGAGAAATATGTCAATGCCATTTGTTTCGGTTAGACGAACATTAAAATTGTTTTATCGATTTGTTATTAAATCTTTGAAATATTATTGATGTTAAACAGAGCTTTCCAAACCAACTTGTTTGGTGTGGATTCAAAGGTAACTCTTAGAATAAATAAACCTTGTTAATAGGGATAATTTTTGAACAAACCCTTTCAATAGGGACATTGGTCGAATATTTTGGCTGACACACAAGGTGTCAAAACAAACGCAATGTCGTTTAAAAGTAGTGTTAATCAACATAGAGTATTATAGGCTGATCACCTAGACGTGCTCGTAAGTGATACCGGGTTTACAATTAAAATGCTAGAAAATCCCTTTATGAATAAAAAGAAAAGTTCAGGTCATTTGACCGCTTAGTATGCATGTTATATTTCGTTTCAAAACTGAAATGTTTTTAAAGAGAAAGGAAAGTATTATTCCTGACTATTCGGAATGTCTACAACTATTGTTCAGTTATTAAAGATAAATATCATGTTTCTTGATTTTGTTGTTGTTCAATTATTTTACTTACTGAGCTATAGAATGCTCATCCTTGCTTTAAATTAAAAAACTTCCAGCTAAGCCGAGCGGGTGGAAGGATCCGGTAAGGACAAGGGAAAGCAAAAGATGAATGAATAGAAGAATGTGTAATAGCATAATATTATTATGTAATGGATACTATTATTCTGTTTTGAACATGTAATGGTCTTAGAACCTGGGTATGGAACAGATATGTTTGTAATAATATAGTAATTACATTCGTGTCATTAAGATTATGTATATATATGTGTGTGATGAAGTAGTACCGTGTAGTACCATATCTAGGGTTTCAAGGTACCCGGATTTAGGGGCGTCACAGTCTAGCTTACGGGCATGTCTAGGTGATCAGCCTATAATACCCTATGTTGTACAACATTCTACTAAAAACGACTATATACTTTTGTTTTGACCGTCTCACGGGTCTGCCGGAACATCCGACTAAAACTTTCCCCAATATTAGGGTTGTTAATCTCAGACTTATCTGAATCCGCACCAAAATAATTTGGTTTGGATAGCTCTACTTACATCAATAACATTTCAAAGATTTACAATCAAATCGATAAATTATTTCAACATTTGTCTAGCCAAATCAAATGGTATTGACAATCATCAACAGTTTATGAATAATAGAACTTTCAAGCTTTAACGGTTTATGTCATAGCATAACTTGAATACGTGTACAAATACCAAAAGATTTGCATAAGTAAGGAATTCACACAATCAAATATGCATTGAGTAAATTTGAACTTCAAAATTTCACGAAACATTCGTAAGAACATAGTCAAAAGAATTTAGAAAACTTGTGAAAAAGTTTAAAGATATTTGCCTTAAGTGTCCGTTATAAGTTTACGTACGCTAATTTGCCCTTCAAATGTCCTACACATTTACATTAACGATAACACACCAATTAGGCACATATAGAGTCCATATATTGGTGTACATTAACTCTATTCCATATTCTACAATGTTTGTTTTCTTAGAATCGGAACACATTTCAAGGTGATTATCACTTGACACGGCGTTTCGACATTCGTACATTGCACACCCGTCTTTACCTACACGAACGCCTAAGCGGCATGCCCATGCGTACGCTTAGCACACCCATTCAACTTCTAATACACATTGGTTAAGGTTAAGTATTTTACGTTTCATAATGTTCATCTTTTTTAACTTAGAACAATATGTCTTAGCGTCGGGAACATTGCACGTTGCATGCGCGAACGCCTGATGCCCGGCTGCATAGCAGCTCCCCAGCCCAGGCCAGCCCCAGCCGAGCAGACTGCCCACCTTGCGCTGCCATGCCCAAATTTGAAACAGCGGCTTCAGCAAATTATTCTATTACAATTGATTAAGCGGATTTGTATGCTTCAAGTGCTTCTGTTCTAGCTTCCTTATTCTTTGGATTAAGATTTGCACTACAGGTGGCGCAGTCGCGCCTAACCTGCAGTAGCATTTTCAACTCATTTTCCAGATTTTTAACTTTCGCAGTTTAACGTCCCTACTTTGATGCTTCATAACTCTCTCATCCGTTATTGGAATGAGTCTATTCTTAAACTATTTTCTTGCTCGAAACATCCTCTACAAATCCCCTGACAGAAATAATTTTTCAGATTCATTAACAAGCCAAAATAGTGGTTTAAAATTCCTTTGTGGTCTAGTTTTTTTACTACTTGACGATTCTAACATCCCTTTTTAAATCTTTGTAACTTACTCATTCGAAGTCAGATTGAGCTAGTTCTTGAGCCTACAGCTCACTTTTACTACGCTCTACAAAATCCCCAGAAAATTAAAATTTTCGGAAGTGTTAACTAGCCATAAAATTAGCCCGAAAGTCGTACCAAGCTAGGTTTTTGACTTTTAATATATTTTACTAAAAATTTCGCCATAACTTCGTTATAGTATATTTTTACTCCGTTCTAATTGGAACATTTCCATAACTCATAAGAGTACGTTTCCTTCTTTCAAGAATTCAAAAATTCCTTACGAACAACAAATTATATAAGTCCAACTAACAGTCCTCTATATAGTTTTTCATCCTTTATGCTTAGGCTTACATTTTTAGTTTTTGTTCCACTTTTCATGCATATTACTGGTAGTTTACAAGTATAAACATCATAACAACTACCTTATATCTCCATAATCCTTCATGATCCATCACAAGTAACCATAACAACCACCAATCAAACTTATAAAAAGCTTAGAAAGAAAATGATGGATGAAGTTAGGTTTTAAGTTACTTCTTGTTGTTCTTCTTTTTTGTTCTTTGCTTGGCTTAACTTGAATAATCAAGGTTTGTTCTTCCTTCTTCCTCTTCTTTTAGTCGTGCTTCCCTCTCTCTATATATATATATTTCTTTGTTGCTCTCTTTTCTATCTCAATTTTACTTAGTGAAATGAAAGAAAATGAATGGATGATAACTTTGGTTTGTATATAAAACATAGTTTGCTTAGTCTTTTAACATGGTCACCCAACTAAGGTCTTCCCTAGTCATTCCCCTCAACTCTCCAAATCCTTACTAACCAACCCTCAACTAACTTAACCAATCATCAACTAAACTAATCAAGGTTGGGTTATCATCATCACCACAAGACTTTCTTGCTTATCATTAATTCAAATTGCTTGTTATCATCATTTTCTTTCCATAAATAGTAAGGCTAGCCTTTTAGCCTCTTCCCCTAGCCCATGGTCGGGTGCCTCCCCCCTCTTGGCCTCATTTGACTTTCATTTTCTCTTCATTTCATCTTCATTCCACTACCATCTTGACCAAGCTTTTAACCTTTCAAGCTTTGGCTCCAAGAAATTAGGTTTTAACCCTAAGCTCAACCATTGGCTCAACTGTAGTCAAGCCACTCCAACCCTAGGCTCAACTCTAGTCAAGCCTCTCAAACCCCAGCCTCAACCCTAGGCTCGGTTAACCCAAACTTAGTTTCGTTTCTAGTTTCTTTCTAGTTAGGGTTTCTAACTCATCCGGTTGGAAAAAAGTCATTTTTGCCCTTTTATAGTTTTAAATAAAGGTTACGTCTTTTATCTTCGTATAAACGCTATGACGTAATTCGAAAAGGCGAAAAATGAAAAAGGCGTTTTTAGCGTGAATGGTGTTTTAGCGTTTTTTTTCTCAAAAAAAAATTATTTTCCTCTTTCATACAACAACACACATATTCACTTACATACACATCATTTAGTTCATAATACGACCTTTAATCACATAATATAGAATAATATCCATAAAAATTTATTTTATTAAATAATATTCATAAACCCTAATTACAAGGTTAAACGATATTCACAATCGTTATATTTCCCCCCCCCCCCTTATAAGGATTCTATCCTCAGAATAACAATATAAGGTTACACAAAAAGATGGGGATAATTTTTCTTTATTTTATCCTCGAGTTCCCACGTCGCTTCTTCGGCATTATGGTTCCTCCAAACTATCTTTACAGAAGGTATTCTCTTATTTCTTAAGACTTGCTCTTTCCTATCAATTATTTGAATAGTAATTTTTTTATATGTTAAGTCTTTCTCAACCAAAATAGGTTCGTATTCTATTACATGTTTATAGTCTTGTTTGAAAGTAGTATGCACACAAGCTAATCATATTTGATATGATGTAGCATATACTTTGTAATCTTATTCATTTATTAATAAAAGAATTGATTTTCTTAAAAGGTATTTTATATTATCTACATAGTGCTGTTATATTAAATGTGATAAACCCATAGTTTTGAGCAATGCTTTTAGAATCATGATGGTGATCATGCTAATGAGATCTAAATTCAAGATAGCTCACAAACTAAAATTGTTCCTAATCGTTGGATTACTAAATTGGGGATTAGTGAATCCGGATAGATTAGTACATATGTTGCTTGCTCTTAGGAAGAGGATGATTGATCTCATAATCATTTGTGTGGAGACACTAAAGCAAGTATGTAGGTGCTTATTGGAGAATAAGTTCACTGAACGTGGCTCGCTAAGGAATACCTAATGGAGTTTTACTCGCCTGTTAATAGGAATTCCTCTAGTGATAGTAGTACAAGTGATCCTTGGACTTGAGATCATCATAGTATCTTGTGTATGATGAGTTATACTTTGACATGTCCCTTAAGACCTTTTGGGTATATCAAAGGGTATGGTTGGGTATAATTAATTGTACATGGAGATAGGTGAATGATCAACAAAGAATCTACCTCGTCTAGTAAAAGATGAAATGTCCTATGTGATTCGATAAATGACAACTCAGTAGTCCTTGGCCAAGGCAGAATGAAATTGGAAAGGAGTTTCCAATTTGCATTATTTAGAGTTGGGCATTTGGGAATCGAAATACATATAATTAAATAAAATAAGACTTGACAGTAAATCCATGTCTTATATTTAATTGGGACGTTGTATGGTAGAAGGATTGAATTGTACGGTAACTATTCACTAAAAGGTTCTTTTGTGATTAATGTTGAAATCTATATTATCTGGAAATTCGTTGATCGCTAAGGGGCTTACCCTTATTGTAGAATAAATATTATTTATTTAAATAAATTAAATAGTTTAATTTATTTATTTAAAAAAGATTAGAATTGTTCTAATTGATTTATTCACAACCGGTTTAATATGGAGAACCTAAAGGGTCACACCGCAAAAGAAAAATATTTATTTAAGAAGTAAATGGCATAATTGTAATAATAAGTTAAGTGTATTTAATTTAATCTATGGAGATAGAATAAATTAAATAGCTTAATATTTATTATTTAATATTTTAGAAATATTAAATATAAATTAATAAGAGGAGTCTTATTATTATTATTACTATTACTATTATTTAATTCCTAATAGGGATTGGGAATTAATTAATAGAAGTACTATCCCATGAATTCCTAATTGGATTTAGGAGCATAATTAATTAAAGGAGTTTAATTATAATAGAAACCCTAATCCTAAATAGTTTAGGGAAGGGTTATTCCTACATCTATAAATAAGAGGAGTCTTATCACAGATTAGGGTTACACACTCTTGCATTAGATTGTGGAGAGAGTACTTACAATTTCTATAGAGATACAAACTAGGGTTTTGCCAATACCCAACTTCTTGAATACCTATTCTTCCTTGGTGGATCACCTCTAGAGGCCAAACACTTGGGTGGCTAACGTTGATCAAAGGAAGGAACCTCAACGGTGGAATTCGAGGAGAACACGAAGGACTAGGAGTTGAACTTGTACCCGAGGAAGCTTTGATCTACGAGGGTATAATTCTTATTCTCTTTCTCTTTCGTTTATACGTTAATTGAGCACATAGATTGATCATGGTGATGATTTGTATAAAATTTTAAAATCCAATTTTATCGCGCTTCCGCTCTATTTGTGTAATTTGATTGCATGTTTGCGTAATATACAAACCTAACAGTGGTATCAAAGCCTAATCTTGTGTTAATTATCGATTTTGATGATTCCATATGTGTATGGTATTCGATTGGATCGAAATTTTTGGGAAGAATTAATTTTTCTGGATCAGCGACGCGGCGCAGCTACACCGGCTCCAGTTCATTCTGGAGCGCAGCTGCGCCGTTTCCCAGTTCATTCTGGGCGCAGCTACGCCGGCTAGCAGAATCCGAAATTTTTTTTTCCTTCAATTGAAATAAATGGTTTATTTAATTGATATAAGTTTAAAATAAAGATGTTTATTTTTATCTGAAATAGGATTTCAGATTGCTAAAATTAAAAGAGTTTAATTTGGATTTGGTTTTTGATTAAAATAAAAGAGTTTATTTTGTTTCAAAACTAAATATTAGCAAAACTTTTGCCCATTAATTGATATCAATGCATATATGGAATGGTTTTATTATTCATGAGATGAATGTTATTTATTGATACATATAGAGATATGTATGATAATAAATAGGGATTGATTATGGACTATTGACCAATATGTGATTGAATTTATTTTAGTAGATGCTTGAATGTATGGGTTTTTATAAATGGGGTCTGCGTACCTCGTCTTCTCTAATTTTTCTTAATGTAAATTCTATCTCCCTCCTATGTACTTATCCTTGACTGCTGATCAAGGTTTCTATTTATTGTAAATAGTTTATGTAATAGGAATAGTTAGAATTAATTTTGAAGAATTGGAGATAAAGGAGCAAGGAGCGCTTGAAAACCCGTTTGTATTGGAGTCCGGGTTTAAATGTAATAGTTATATTTAAATTTATTCTTGCACCCTAGGTTTGACCTTTTGGTTTACTTGGTGGCTCTAGTGAACCAAACTAGAATAAAAGTCCATAATCAATCCGGGTAGAATATAGTATTCTATATGTGCATGCTTACTATATATATTATATATATTATACAACATGCTTCGCATGTTAAATAATATGACGCGTATTTTATATATATATGTGTATGCGCGCTAAACAAGATGAGACTGATAATAATAAACCCCTCAATGAAATTATATTAAGTCCTAAGCGTTCAAAGATATTTGGAATATCGAACGTCGCCTTCTAGCATGGTAAAGCGATAGAGTCTTAAATATTTAATATGAGTTTGTTGTGCCACACAAGACAAGTATTAAATATTTAAGATGTTGCTTTATCACATTTGATGCTTATACATAGACTGAACGATGTTGTTTTGTTGTGTCACACAAGGACAGTGTTTTTCTTTCGAATATATGGAAGTGCTAGGTTGGACTTAACTTGGATAATTTTGATTCGGATGTGTCACACTTGATCAAAATAATCTAAGAGGCAAAATACAAGGAGTTACATAGTGATGTAATTGACAATAGTTGTCTACCTATTTATTTATATATCGTTTATTGTGTCACACAAGGCTATATACATTTGAAATGGGATCCTTATTCTCACTAGCAGACCTTTAATAGATTTGCCGAACTATATATATTGAGGGTAATATAGTTTGATGAAAAGTGAGAGATACCAATTTAAAATAAAGACCTAATTTATTTTGGTAATTAATTAAATGAATGTATGCTAAAATGTTGTCTATTTCACATGCAGAATTTAAAAATGTCAAACTCACTATCACTGCGTAGCATACTTGATGCTAACAAACTGACCAGACCGAATTACACGGACTGGTTAAGGAATCTGAGAATTGTTCTCACTGCTGAAAAGATTTCTTATGTCCTAAATTCGCCAGTCCCTGCAAGTGTTGCAGAAACAGCCTCTGAGGAAGAGATTGCTACTTTCAGAAAGTGGCAAGATGATGCAATCTTGGCTCAATACATCATGCTCGCATCTATGAGTAACGAGCTTCAGCGTCAGCATGAAACTATGGATGCTCCTACTATATTGCTGCACCTCAAAGAGTTGTATGGTGAGCAAAGTAGGACTGCTAGATATCAGATATCTAAGGAGCTCTTCCGATCTCGTATGACCGAGGACACTGCTGTAGAGACTCGTGTCCTTAAGATGATCAATCTGATTGAACAACTTGGACAGCTTGGGTTCGTGATGGATGGGGAGTTAAGCCAAGATTTGGTCTTACAGTCACTCCCGGACACCTTCTCACAATTTGTTGTGAATTTTCACATGAATAAGTTGGACGTCAGCTTGCCTGAGCTACTTAACATGCTGAAAACTGCTGAAGGTCACTTCTCATCCAACAAGAACCAAGTCTTACTAGTGGATGATTCTTCCAAGAAAAGGAAGAGGCCCAAAGTATCTTCTGAAAAGAAAAAAAACAAGAAGGCTAAGGGGAAGGCGAAGAGAAAGGACAAGAAGAAACCTGATCCAGATAGCAAAGAAATTTGCTACCATTGCAATTAGCCAGGACACTGGAAGAGGAACTGCAAGCAGTATCTTGCGGACCAGAAGAAGCTTGGAGAAGCTTCAACTTCCGATCTAGGTTTGTTCATGATTGAGATTAATTTTTCTGAAAGTCAAAATTCTACTTGGGTATTGGATACCGGCTGTAGTTCTCACATATGTAATAATATGCAGGGACTAAGCAGAAGAGAAAGCTGAACAAGGATGAAGTCATCCTACGAGTGGAAAATGGAGCAAAGGTTGCTGCATTAGCTGTAGGGACTTACTGTTTAGCACTGCCTTCGGACAAGTCCATTAGTTTAAATAATTGTTATTTTGTTCCAACACTCATTAGAAACATTATTTCAATTTCTATATTAGATATGGATGGTTTTGATATTAAATAAAGAACAATAGTTGTTCTATTTATAATAAAAATATTTTATATGGTGTTGGTAATTTACTGAATGGACTTTACATACTTGACTTGCATGAAAATATACTTCAAATTGAACAAACTAAGAAAAGGAAAAGAGATAATGTTAATTATACCTTTATGTGGCACTGTAGACTTGGTCATATTAATGAAACAAGATTATCCAAGTTGCATAAAGATGGGCTTTTAAAGCTATCTGATTACGAATCATATCCAACTTGTGAATCTTGTCTCATGGGTAAGATGACTAAATCTCCTTTTAGTGGAAAAGGAGAAAGAGTTACAGAGTTATCAGCGTTGGTACACACAGACGTATGTGGACCTATGACAACGAATGCACGAGGAGGGTATTCTTATTTTATTACTTTCACTGATGATAATTCTAGATTTGGATATGTGTATTTAATGAAATACAAATCTGAATCGTTTGAAAAGTTCAAAGAATTCAGAAGTGAAGTAGAGAAGCAAACTGGTAAGAGTATTAAGATTCTTCGATCGGATCGAGGAGGGGAATACTTGACCAATGAGTTTCTCAATTGTCTCAAAGAAAATGGTATAATCTCAAAATGGACTCCACCAGGGATGCCACAGTTGAATAGTGTATCTGAAAGGAGAAATCGAACATTGTTGGACATGGTTCGTTCCATGATGAGTTTTACCGACCTTCCAATATCCTTCTGGGGTTATGCCCTAGAAACGGCTGCATACCTACTTAACAAGGTACCTACCAAATCCGTCCCAAATACCCCATATGAGATATGGACAGGGAGGAAACCAAATCTTAAGTATGTTAAGACTTGGGATTGTCCAGCTTATGTCAAAAGGTTTGAGCATGATAAGCTAAAGACTAGATCCGACAAGTGTAGATTTGTGGGATACCCTAAAGAAACTGTAGGGTATTATTTCTATCATCCCAATAATCAAAAGGTGTTTGCTGCGAAACACGCTGCCTTCTTGGAAAAGGAGTTTATCCTTGAAGGGGTCAGTGGGAGTAAGATATATCTTAAAGAAGTTCAAGAACCACAAAATACTATGGATCAAAGTCAGGTACCTGACCAAGTAGAAGAACCTACTATACCACAACCTATTCATAAATCTGGAAGAGTACCGAAGATACCTGAAAGGTATGGATTCATCATAGAGGATGATGATGAGGTACGCATCATAGATGATGATGATCCATTGACTTACGAAGAGGCTATGAGTAGTGAAGACTCAGAGAAATGGCTAGAAGCCATGAAATCCGAGATGGACTCCATGTATGAAAACCAAGTATGGACTTTGGTTTCACCACCTGAGGGCATTAAGCCTATTAGGTGTAAATGGGTCTTTAAGAGAAAGACTGGAGCAGATGGTAAGGTAGAGACCTATAAGGCCCGACTGGTTGCAAAAGGTTTCAAACAAAGACAAGGAGTTGACTATGATGAAATCTTCTCACCAGTAGCTATGCTCAAGTCCATTCGGATTTTGCTTGTAATTGCAGCTTATTATGACTACGAGATCTGGCAAATGGACGTGAAAACGGCCTTCCTCAATGGAGAGCTTGAGGAAAATGTATATATGATACAACCAGAGGGTTTTGTTTCAACGGTTGGAACAAACCAAGTCTGTAAGCTACAACGATCCATTTATGGGTTGAAGCAAGCTTCTCGAAGGTGGAACATCCGTTTTGATGAGATAATCAAAAGGTTTGATTTTATCAAGAACGAGGATGAACCATGTGTGTACAAGAAGGTTAGTGGGAGTGTTGTATCATTCCTTGTATTATATATTGATGATATATTACTGATAAGGAATGATGTTCCTATGCTACAGTCGATCAAAATTTGGTTATCTAAACACTTCTCCATGAAGGACTTGGGTGAGGCATCCTATATTTTGGGGATAAAGATCTATAGAGATAGATCTAAAAGGATGCTAGGCTTGACCCAAGGAAAGTACATTGACTCGATGCTAAAGAAGTTTAGCATGGAAGATTCCAAGAGAGGTCTCATGCCGATGAGCCATGGAATACATCTCTCCAAGAAACAGGCCCCAAAGACACCTGAGGAGAGAGACCGGATGAGTAAGATTTCTTATGCTTCCGCAATAGGACCTATCATGTACGGTATGATATGTACTAGACCAGATGTCGCTCATGCACTTAGTGTAACGAGCAGATATTAGTCGAATCCAGGAGAAGAGCAATGGAAGGCAGTGAAAAACATCCTAAAATACTTGAGAAGAACTAAGGATGTATTTCTTGTCTACGGTGGGTCTGAATTGAAACTAGAGGGCTATACAGACTCAAGTTTTCAAACGGACCAAGATGACAGTAAATCCGTTTCGGGGTATGTGTTTACTTAAACGGTGGCGCGGTGAGTTGGAAGAGTTCCAAGCAGCAAATAGTTGCTGATTCAGTGACAGAGGCAGAATACATAGCTGCAAGTGAAGCTGCAAAGGAAGCTGTTTGGATGAAGAAGTTCATAACTGAACTTGGAGTGGTTTCTAGCATTAGAGGAGTCGTACCTTTATTCTGTGACAACAACGGAGCTGTTGCGCAGGCTAAGGAACCCAGGTCTCATCAGAAATCCAAACACGTGTTGCGGCGGTTTCATTTGATTAGAGAAATCATTGAAAGAGGAGATGTCACCCTGGAGTGTGTTGACTCTCAAGACAACATTGCAGATCCATTTACTAAAGCTTTAACTCAACAGCAGTTTGATCGTCACTTAGAGAAGATGGGTATTAGATACCATGGCGATTGGCTTTAGTGCAAGTGGGAGATTGAAAGTAGTATGCACACAAGCCAATCATATTTGATATGATGTAGCATATACTTTGTAATCTTATTCATTTATTAATAAAAGAATTGATTTTCTTAAAAGGCATTTTATATTATCTACATAGTGTTGTTATATTAAATGTGATAAACCCATAGTTTTGAGCAATGCTTTTAGAATCATGATGGTGATCATGCTAATGAGATCTAAATTCAAGATAGCTCACAAACTAAAATTGTTCCTAATCGTTGGATTACTAAATTGGGGATTAGTGAATCCAGATAGATTATTACATACGTTGCTTACTCTTAGGAAGAGGATGATTGATCTCATAATCATTTATGTGGAGACATTAAAGCAAGTATGTAGGTGCTTATTGGAGAATAAGTTCACTGAACGTGGCTCGCTAAGGAATACTTAATGGAGTTTTACTCGCCTGTCAATAGGAATTCCTCTAGTGATAGTAGTACAAGTGATCCTTGGACTTGAGATGATCATAGTATCTTGTGTATGATGAGTTATACTTTGACATGTCCCTTAAGACCTTTTGGGTATATCAAAGGGTATGGTTGGGTATAATTAATTGTACATGGAGATAGGTGAATGATCAACAAAGAATCTACCTCGTCTAGTAAAAGATGAAATGTCCTATGTGATTCGATAAATGACAACTCAGTAGTCCTTGGCCAAGACAGAATGAAATTGGAAAGGAGTTTCTAATTTGCATTATTTAGAGTTGGGCATTTGGGAATCGAAATACATATAATTAAATAAAATAAGACTTGACAGTAAATTCATGTCTTATATTTAATTGGGATGTTGTATGGTAGAAGGATTGAATTGTACGGTAACTATTCACTAAAAGGTTCTTTTGTGATTAATGTTGAAATCTATATTATCTGGAAAGTCGTTGATCGCTAAGGGGCTTACCCTTATTGTAGAATAAATATTATTTATTTAAATGAATTAAATAGTTTAATTTATTTATTTAAATAAGATTAGAATTGTTCTAATTGATTTATTCACAACCGGTTTAATATGGAGAACCTAAAGGGTCACACCGCAAAAGAAAAATATTTATTTAAGAAGTAAATGGCATAATTGTAATAATAAGTTAAGTGTATTTAATGTAATCTATGGAGATAAAATAAATTAAATAGCTTAATATTTATTATTTAATATTTTAAAAATATTAAATATAAATTAATAAGAGGAGTCTTATTATTATTATTACTATTACTATTATTTAATTCCTAATAGGGATTGAGAATTAATTAATAGAAGTACTCTCCCATGAATTCCTAATTGGAATAGGAGCATAATTAATTAAAAGAGTTTAATTATAATAGAAACCCTAATCCTAAATAGTTTAGGGAAGGGTTATTCCTACATCTATAAATAAGAGGAGTCTTATCATAGATTAGGGTTACACACTCTTGCATTAGATTGTGGAGAGTACTTACAATTTCTATAGAGATAGAAACTAGGGTTTTGCCAATACCCAACTTCTTGAATACCTATTCTTCCTTGGTGGATCACCTCTAGAGGCCAAACACTTGGGTGGCTAACGTTAATCAAAGGAAGGAACCTCAACGGTGGAATTCGAGGAGAACACGAAGGACTAGGAGTTGAACTTGTACTCGAGGAAGTTTTGATCTCCGAGGGTATAATTCTTATTCTCTTTCTCTTTCGTTTATATCGTTAATTGAGCACATAGATTGATCATGGTGATGATTTGTATAAAATTTTAAAATCCGATTTTATCGCGCTTCCGCTCTATTTGTGTAATTTGATTGCATGTTTGCGTAATATACAAACCTAACATTGTTTATAAGGTCATAATACCGACACGTGAAACACGTTATGAATGTACTCCAACTCAAGAGGTAAGGCTACTTTGTAAGCCACCTCTCCTACCTTTCTTAATACTTCAAACGGTCCTATAAATTTAGGACTTAGCTTTCCTTTCTTTTCAAATCGTATCTTCCTTTTCTAGGGAGACGCCTTCAAAAATACATAGCTGTCGACTTCAAAATCTCACTTCTTGCGATGCTGATCTGCATACTTCTTCTGTCAGTCTTGTGCAGTTACTAGCCTCGCTCTTATCACTTTAATAATCTCTACAGTCTGCTGAACCAATTCTGGTCCCAGCAGTCGATGTTCCCCTACCTCGTCCTACCACAGTGGCGTTCTACACTTTCTCCCGTACAATGCTTCGTAAGGCAACATGCCTATACTTGCGTGATAACTATTATTATACGCGAATTCTACTAGAGGTAGGTGGTCATCCCAATTCCCTTTAAAATCCATAACACATGCCATCAATATATCTTCCAAGGCCTGAATCGTTCTCTTGCTCTGCCCGTCTGTTTGAGGATGATACACCGTACTCAACCTCAAATATGTTCCCATTTGCTCTTACAAGCTCTTCAAGAAATTCGATGTGAAATGCGGATTCCGATCTGACACAATCGACACTGGCATTTTTAATGGTTATAACAACCCGCTTAGTCTCTGATACTCGGCCTTGACTTTCTAATAAGTTAGGCACTTGCTAACGCATTCCACGACTTCTCTCTTCATGTTCGGCTACCAAAAATACTGTCGAAGGTCTTGATACATATTAGTACTGTCAGGATGAATCGAGAACCTCGAACTATGGGCCTCTTGTAAAATCCCCTCCCGTAACTCTGGTACTAGCGGTACCCAAATTCTTCCTTCAAATCTCAATAATCCCGCATTATCAAGTTTATAGTTAACCTCTTCCCCTTCTGACACTCCCATTCTTATCTTTTCATACTCCTCATCTTGGAGTTGTGTTTCCTTTACTCTGTCCAATAAGGTTGGACGAGTCTCCATCGCAAATAACTTCTCTTCTGACTGCTTCGAAAACCTCACTTCTAATTTTATCCTGGCCATCTTTGTTATTAGCTCATCTTAAGCCGTTAACATTGACAGCTTCTCCCGACCCTTTCTACTTAATGTGCCGGCCACTACATTTGCTTTCCCCCGGGTGATATAGAATTTCATAATCATAATTTTTGATTAATTCTAACCACCTCATCTACCTCATATTCAGCTCCTTTTGTGTGAAGATATATTTCAAACTTTTGTGGTCCATGTATATCTCATATTTTTCACCATATAAATAGTGCGCAAACACTACTGCTGCTAATTATAAATCGTGAGTAGGGTATCCCCTCTCATAATCTTTTAACTATCGTGATGCGTACGTAATAACCTTACCGTGCTATATCAGCACGCATCCCAGTCCTTTATGCGATGCATCATTATATACTACAAAGTCACATGTATCATCTGGTGAGGATAATACTGGTGCCTCACTCAATCTCTTCTTTAGCTCCTGAAAGCTCTTTTCACATTTCTCGGACCATACAAACTTCACCGCCTTCCTCATCAAATTGGTTAGTGGGGTAGCTATCTTCGAAAAATCTTGGATAAATCTTCTATAGTAGCCCGCTAACCCTAAGAAACTACGCACTTCTGTCGGCGTCTTCGGTTGCTCCCAATTAATTATCGCCTCCACCTTCGCTAGATCTACGGATATACCGTCTTTGTCGATCACATGGCCCAAAAATTAAACCCTTTCTAGCCAAAATTCACACTTGGTGAATTTCGCATATAACTTTTCCTTCCTTAGTGTCTCTAACACTATTCTTAAGTGTTCAGCGTGATCTTCCTACGTGTTAGAATATACCAGAATATCATCTATGAACACCACTACAAATTTGTCCAAATACTGCTTGAACACTCTATTAATTAAATCCATAAATGTGGCTGGCGCATTCGTCAACCCGAACGACATCACCAAACTTTATGGTTAAATTCTCAAACTACATCATGAAGCCAAAAAAGTCCGCCCAAAACTACTATAGCAGCTATTTGCTGCTACCTACTGCTGCCATTAGGCAGCAGCCCTTTCCTCTGCTCCTTACTTTGCGCAACTTCATTTCCTAGTTTAATAGTTCAATCACCATGAACTTTTGGTATGCTATAGGTGATGCAACCACGTATTAACATGCAATAACAGCTGCAACAAATAAACAAGCTACGTGAATTAACTTGCTCACCAAAATCACCCCGTTGGCCCTGCAGCGGCTCCTACTGTCATGGGTAGCAGCCTTGCACACATGTTAACCTCTTGACTTTATTATTTCTAGCTTATACGATGGATTACAACAAATTTTAAATATGTTATATATAGCATATGAGAATATATTTAAAAATTATAAACTCTTTATTTCGGACTCTTTAAGCTGCCCAAAACAGTGCTCAAAGATGGGTTGACGCATTAATTTCCAACTTTTCGTTTTAGCTTTAAAATTGCTTCCCTCTTTAATTTACTCTGCCCAAATTCTTTAATTATTATTATATACAATATATATATATCTAACCCAAGCCTTGGTTTTGTCTATTACTTGGTTTTTAACCAAAACAGTCCGTTGAGGAATTTTGCCAAGCACTATGTGTGCACTATTTTGAAGCCTTCATGTCATAACTATTTCTTTGTGTTATAACTCCACTTTAGTCTCCTTATATCTTCGCACAACCAAACCTATCTCCTTGATTCTAAGTTTCTATTCATAATTCACAATAACCAATTACATGACCAAGCATAGAAATTAGTTACTTTACAGTCTACATGTGAGCGCCCCCAAACCCGGGTCCCTTAAACCTCGGACCTGGTGCGTCACGATACATCATATTTACAACTACTGCGGAAGATATAAACATAAATTGTTTATACAATTATCTCTGCTACATATCCCAAGGTCTATAACCTTTATTTTAATACATATTCACCTTAGATTCACAAAAGGTTTACACAATTAACTTACATCAAATAACTAATTTAGTTATCATGCATAACATCTAATCTTGTCCTTGGCTTCTGTCTTTGTCTTTCCTCGAACATTCGCCTTAATCTGAAATTTGTTATCATGATATAGCAAGGGTGAGCAACTACTTTGCTCAGCAAGTTTAAATACAATAAGGATATATCATGATTGAAAGAATGAATAAGCTTTTGAATTTTCAACAATATAATAATTGTGAAAGAGCATGACTCAGAATTTCAATAATTGAATGACTGAATTCAATAATACAGGGTGTTAATAATGACCATGAACAAATTTAACTGAACCTTAAGGTAATGAAGGTGATCAGCCTTTCATACCTGATGAACACATGCAACATGCACTAAGTGCGAATCAATAAACATAGATGTGGAATAATTGTCGATAATTAATCCACTAGCATGCTTGAAACATAATAACTCGAGTTTGAGTTAAGGAACTTGCATTTCGATATGAAAATGAATTTAAGATACTTGCACAAGGATAAGAAACTTGCTCAATATAAAAGTTGAGTGAGATGGAACTTGCCTGCACCGTCGATTACTGCTACGCAATCTAATTTAACCTCTTATGAAAGACCTATCAGTTATAAGATTGATCTTTCAATTAGCATATCACATATCACCTTATAATATCACTTCTTTATCAATAGATTATCTAACATTTAACCACATAACTAAATATTAGATATTATCTTAGCACCATACGCATTCATAATTCTAAAGCTAGCACACATCGAGTCTTTAACAGTGTTCAATATAGTCTGCTGAGTGGTTTCCCACAAACAACCAATAAACTAGTTTCCGTCTTGTCTACACTATTTTCACAGTGAGTTAGATCGGTTGCTAGTTCGTATATACCTCCGCTCCCTGAAGGAATTGTTTAGCCCAGCTACTATACATCAACAATTAAAGAACACGACTGTACTACTACTTTATCGTAAACCTTATGACTTAACACTAAGTCTTTCATTTTATAAGTTCTATTTATAATCCATTAAGCCTGCATACCTAATCCAGCAAGTTGGATTATTTAAACATACTAATCCAGTAACCTGGATTCAAACTAGCATCCAATCCAGCACCCTGGATTCATTAATTCAATAAACTGTTTTCTAATCCAGCACATTGGATTCAAACTAACCTACAATTCAGTAAGCTAAATTCATTAATTCAGCAAACTATATTCATCAATTCAGCAAACTATATTCGTCAATTTAGCAAACTATATTCATTAATTCAGCAAACTGTTTTCATTAATTCAGCAAACCAAATAATACAATACAGCAAATCAAATGCTAATAAAGCAAACTGAATGCTAAAACATTAAACCAAATATGAATACAGCAAACCGAATTGGAAGTTGCATTCTCAAAATGACTTAACCTCTCAAAAAAAATCAATTTTTATTTTCTTCAAATCTTGCCACACATATGTACATATATTCCATACACAAAAATACTTTCCTTATGAAAGTTTTCAATTCCCTTTAATATTTTTCAAACGTCCGTTTTAACTTTCAAAACTAAGAAAAATGATCACTATCTTGAACAACTCCGATGATACCAAATTTTTGATAACATCTTATACATATTAACAAGTACTCCCAGTTAAAATTTCGTGGCCATCGGAGTTATAGAACTCCAATTTTAGCCGTTTTCGTCGAAAAACTCTACGTATTTATTTTAGCCGTAGATTCTTCGTTACAAGTCAGAATGCGGCGATTTTTTGCCAGGAGCTACATAACTTCCCATACTTTCAGTGGCAAAAAGCCCGAAATTTATTGCTTTTCTAAAGTGTCAAAACAGTGCTCACAAGCAAGGGATCAGCGGGTTTGGTCCATTTTCCCGATTTGAAGTCCTTCGCCATAAAATCCATAACGTTCATTCTATAAGGCCAAAAATTCTCAAATTTTTACACGACTCATATAACATATCATATTATCACTCCAAATATTTCTGGAATTTTTAGAGCATAAAAATTGGACGAAAATGCCCCTGGATGGAACTGCCCTGTAGCAGCCCTTTTTTCCCTTTTTGAAAAACCTGGACTGTTTTGGTATAAACAGTCCCCACGAATTTTGTACACATTATTTTTGACTTCTACCACTTGAGTTTAACACTTAACTTATATATCTAGTACTACTCTTTGACGGATCGCAAAAAGAGCGTATAGATTTCAAATAGTACTCATACAAAGTGAGCAAAAGCTAGGGTTTTCTAACCCTTTTTAAAACAAACAAGTTTTCTTTTCTTTTCTTTTGAACAAATCTACACCCAACATGCAAGATATACACATAATACACTTATTCACATATAGATCAAGGGTTTTAGACTACAAGATCATAAATTTTATCTCAACCAAATCACACCAAAATAAAATGAAATAAACTATATTAAGGTAAAGAAAATTATACCTTTGCTTTATTTTCTTCTCCTTCTTCTTCCATGGCTACCCTTCTCTTTCTTCTCCTCTCTCAAGGGTCGGCAACCCTCTTCCTTTTTCTCTCTCTTTCTATTTCTTTCTTCTCCACCCGAAGCTCTCTCTCTCTATCTAGTGATTTCTTTTTTTTCTTATATTCTCTCTCTTAGCTTGCAAATCTTTTCATATCTTATCTTTAGCACACTAGCAATCTTGGATAAGAATATGGTGGTCCACTAATAAAGGGACACATGGCTAGTTGGTACAAAAATAAAGTGAAATCATCATTACTTACATTCCCCTTTCTTTCTTCCTTTAGCCATCCTGATACTACTCCCTTAAATGTCCAATTTTTGCTTTTTTTTTTAATGCCAAATTTGCTTAGTAAGATGACTAAAAAGCCCCTCCCAAGTTGGCTAAAGTTTGGGCTTCCATATTAAATTGTTTGGGCTTGCAATTTAATTAGTTTGGCTTATTAATTAAAATAAACTTGGGCTCCCTTAATTTATTTACTTGGGATACTATCATACTTGATAATTTAATATTGGGCTAGCTAATAATTTAGTTACCCTTAATTAAATTATCTACAAGTCCAATGCTTAATTAAACTAATGGGCTTGTTTAAATTATTTATTCTCCTTAGTCCATTAAATAAATTATCATTTGGACTCTTATACATTATTATTAATATAAACACATTCCTCATATATCAATAATATCAATTAACTTACATAACCCAATTAGACTTGCTATAATTAGGTTTCAAAATAAATAATAACTTGAGATTATAAAATAAATCCCTTACATTCGCATATGTATTTTCAATACTAGAATTCTATAATAACATAACCCTTAGGTTAGTTAATTACCATACCTAATATATAATTAGGTTATGTAGCTTTCTTGCTAATTTTTCTTTGTACCATAAACAAATATATATATACACATTTATAATATATCCATTTATTCAATACTACACATATTCCACATATGTCCTAACATATTTATCATCTTTGATAAATATCATCACATAATACAATCACATAATATTCACATTTATTTACTCACATAATCACACAAACTAATTGAGATAATAAAATAAATTTCTTAGATTAGGTCACTAGTATATAGTTAAAATACTAAGACCACTAAATGAAAATAACCCTTTTTGTTGACATTAAATTTATAGGTATCGTAATACCTTATCCTTAATATTCTTTCCAGTACATATAAATTCATTTATAGGGTTTTGAAATTTTGTAACCCATGTTTTCTTTATTCTCTTTCAAATGGTAAACCATATAGGGTTTTCTTAGAAATTTTTAATAAATCCTTCATTTCCATTCTAGGTTTTAAACCTTAACATTTAATAATCATATAAGATTTTATTAATAAATCTTATAAATTTTCGGGTCGTCACATTCTTCCCCCCTTATAAGGATTCCATCTCCGGAATCACTATTGCATCAAAAGTACATATAGATTTTCATTACTACCTTCACCAAAAGTATAATCTTACATATTTACATATTTGGCAAGTGTCAATTTGCCACTGCTTTTGACCCTCTCTAGAGTCTAGTTTCTTTACTATTTGTATCTATCCATCTTTGATATCACGTATATCTTACTTTCGATATCCCCTATGTCGGTTCTTACTATCATAACACCACCTGTATTTATTTTAACATCATCTATGTTTATCTTATCTTGACATCACCATTGTCTACTTTACTCTAGCCCCACCCATGACTAGCTTCTTATGACACATAACAAGTGTTCATTTTATGAAACATCACAAGTGTCTATTTTATTATTCTGATAGTCCTATAATCTTCGGACTAAATCTTTCGAGCTTACAATTCTAAGGTCAACTTCCTCATATTCCATAACTAGAGTATTCCCTATCATCTGATTAGGAAATCTCTTATCTTCATCCTTAAACGACTATACGCGTTTTGGTTCGATATCAACTTATATCCACTATACCCCAACCGGTATTTCAACTGACACCAACTTGTGTTTGTTTAATATCAAATTGCATTACCTTGACACCAACTTGTATCACGTAATGCTGACACCAACTTGTGTTCGTTTAATATCAAATTGCATTACCTTGACACCAACTTGTGTCAATTTGATACCAACTTGTATCACATAATGCTAACACCAACTTGTGTCGGATATCAACTTGCATCCATTTGATACCAACTTGCATCAACCTGACACTAACTTGTGTCGGACTCTTGCATTGACACCAACTTGTGTCAGATACCAACTTGTATCATATGTTTGAGTCAACATCAGTTGAGTCTGCTATTTACTTTGACATCTTTTATGTCTATTTAATAAATCATTACAACATTTGTCTAGCCGAATCAAGTAGCTTAGACATATACCAATAATTCGAACACCAATCGAAACATTTATCTAGCCACTTTTAATTGGCATTGACTTTCCTTTAACTGGTTTAAAATTCTGAAAATCATTTTATGACGTCATGATACCGCACTGTATATACAGTCCGTTGAGGATTCCGTCATTTTGTGACTTTGTCATACTACATCATACCATAGTGGGTTGACGATACTATGATCACATCCAACATTAGGTTAATCTGCATTGATGACTCCATCATTTGTCATTCTACACCAGGTTATATGATGCATTGATGACTATTTAGAAATACATTTTGATATTTTAAATTACTTTTGTCTAGCCGAAACAAATAGCGTAGACTCTTCTTTAAACAGTTCAAAACCAAAAATTATTTTTGGTGTTATCATGCTGCAACAGGTAACGATGTGTTAGTGGTTCGAAGCCCACTTCTACACACTCGTCACTCCGTTTTGAGGATAACAAAAATTTCATTTTTAATTTTAAAGGCACATTAGTGCGAATTTAGCTTGATGTCAAAAATTTCGAAGTCTAGCATAGTTAGAAGATTAGGAATACCTATGCTTCTACCATCAACTTCAATTCTTCTAATGATCCATTGCCTAACAATTTTATCTATTTCTATCATCCTGAAAACTTACTATACTAGAATCCTTAATTCTTCATCCACAACCTTTCTATACTCCAGTACAGTTCATCAAACATATCACACGTTAGGAGTTCAAGAACTTACCACAATCATATGGGTTTAGGAACTTATCCTAGTCAGACCAAAATCGTCCATTCGCTGAGGGGTGCCACCATACGATTATGAGTCACGAACTTACCATACGTATGAGTTTAAAGAACTCGCACCTAATCTTAATATTCTCTAACTATCAAATATAAATATGAGAAAAGAATCACCTTCTCGTCATACGTATATCGATAGCGCGACACCAATATTTCAATGATTATCAATATAGGAAGCTAAGTGGTTGTCGAACCAACTCGACCACTAATCAATATAGGAAGCTGAGCGGTTGTTAAACCATGGACAAATCTCGTCCCATACCAGGACTTGTTCAACTTAACCACTATATTAATATAGGAAGCTAAGTGATTTTCAAACTAAGCACAAATTCCCGTCCCATACCAGGAATCGTACAACTCAGCCACTAACATGAGTCCTCAACTGAAATCCCACATAATCCTAACTTTTCCTTTGCTCAATACGAATTTCATTTAATTCGTATATCAACATTAATTACTCTTTCATGAGTTTACATAGTACAATTTCATAGTACAACTTTCGTACAACAATTCTGCTGTAAAAAAAATTCAATCATTCGATTGATCATCTATTATTCCATGCCTTAATCAGATCATGTGGTGATCTTTCTTATAATCGTGTTATATTACGATTCTTTTCTATCTTATAATCGTTTTGTTTTACGATCTTCTTAACTTTCACTTTAATCATATATTATGATTTTGTTTAAGCTTTTCATCTTTACTACTGGAGTCAGGTAACTCTAGATTCTTATCTTTATAACTTTTCAAGATTCTTCTTTGAATCTTATTTATCTTCTTCTTTACTTAATAATAAATTTCTAAAAATTCATCTTTTAGCACTTAAACTCTATTTGAGTTTATTCCTTATCCTTATCCCTGCGGTTATAGCCTAAGGTACTCCTACCTAAGGTTTATAACCTACAGCTCTGATACCAACCTGTGAGCGCCCCCAAACCCAGGTCCCTTAAACCTCGGACCTGGTGCGTCACGATACATCATATTTACAACTACTGCGGAAGATATAAACATAAATTGTTTATACAATTATCTCTGCTATATATCCCAAGGTCTATAACCTTTATTTTAATACATATTCACCTTAGATTCACAAAAGGTTTACACAATTAACTTACATCAAATAACTAATTTAGTTATCATGCATAACAATCTAATCTTGTCCTTGGCTTCTGTCTTTGTCTTTCCTCGAACATTCGCCTTAATCTGAAATTTGTTATCATGATATAGCAAGGGTGAGCAACTACTTTGCTCAGCAAGTTTAAATACAATAACGATATATCATGATTGAAAGAATGAATAAGCTTTTGAATTTTCAACAATATAATAATTGTGAAAGAGCATGACTCAGAATTTCAATAATTGAATGACTGAATTCAATAATACAGGGTGTTAATAATGACCATGAACAAATTTAACTGAACCTTAAGGTAATGAAGGTGATCAGCCTTTCATACCTGATGAACACATGCAAACATGCACTAAGTGCGAATCAATAAACCATAGATGTGGAATAATTGTCGATAATTAATCCACTAGCATGCTTGAAACATAATAACTCGAGTTTGAGTTAAGGAACTTGCATTTCGATATGAAAATGAATTTAAGATACTTGCACAAGGATAAGAAACTTGCTCAATATAAAAGTTGAGTGAGATGGAACTTGCCTGCACCGTCGATTACTGCTACGCAATCTAATTTAACCTCTTATGAAAGACCTATCAGTTATAAGATTGATCTTTCAATTAGCATATCACATATCACCTTATAATATCACTTCTTTATCAATAGATTATCTAACATTTAACCACATAACTAAATATTAGATATTATCTTAGCACCATACGCATTCATAATTCTAAAGCTAGCACACATCGAGTCTTTAACAGTGTTCAATATAGTCTGCTGAGTGGTTTCCCACAAACAACCAATAAACTAGTTTCCGTCTTGTCTACACTATTTTCACAGTGAGTTAGATCGGTTGCTAGTTCGTATATACCTCCGCTCCCTGAAGGAATTGTTTAGCCCAGCTACTATACATCAACAATTAAAGAACACGACTGTACTACTACTTTATCGTAAACCTTATGACTTAACACTAAGTCTTTCATTTTATAAGTTCTATTTATAATCCATTAAGCCTGCATACCTAATCCAGCAAGTTGGATTATTTAAACATACTAATCCAGTAACCTGGATTCAAACTAGCATCCAATCCAGCACCCTGGATTCATTAATTCAACAAACTGTTTTCTAATCCAGGAAACTATATTCGTCAATTCAGCAAACTATATTCGTCAATTCAGCAAACTGTTTTCATTAATTCAGCAAACCAAATAATACAATACAACAAATCGAATGTTAATACAGCAAACCGAATGCTAAAACATTAAACCAAATATGAATACAGCAAACCGAATTGGAAGTTGCATTCTCAAAATGACTTAACCTCTCAAAAAAAATCAAATTTTATTTTCTTTAAATCTTGCCACACATATGTACATATATTCCATACACAAAAATACTTTCCTTATGAAAGTTTTCAATTTCCTTTAACATTTTTCAAACGTCCGTTTTAACTTTCAAAACTAAGAAAAATGATCACTATCTTGCACAACTCCGATGATACCAAATTTTTGATAACATCTTATACATATTAACAAGTACTCCCAGTTAAAATTTTGTGGCCATCGGAGTTATAGAACTCCAATTTTAGCCATTTTTGTCGAAAAACTCTACGTTTTTATTTTAGCCGTAGATTCTTCGTTACAAGTCGGAATGCGGCGATTTTTGGCCAGGAGCTACATATCTTCCTATACTTTCAGTGGCAAAAAGCCCGGAATTTATTTCTTTTTCTAAAGGGTCAAAACAGTGCTCACAAGCAAGGGGTCAGCGGGTTTGGTCCGTTTTTCCGATTTGAAGTCCTTCGCCATAAAATCCATAACGTTCATTTTATAATACCAAAAATTCTCAAATTTTTACACGACTCATATAACATATCATATTATCACTCCAAATTTTTTCGGAATTTTTAGAGCATAAAAATTAGACGAAAATGTCCCTGGATGGAACTGCCCTGTAGCAGCCCTTTTTTCCCTTTTTGAAAAACCTGGACTGTTTTGGTATAAACAGTCCCCACGAATTTTGTACACATTATTTTTGACTTCTACCACTTGGGTTTAACACTTAACTTATATATCTCGTACTACTCTTTGACGGATCGCAAAAAGAGCGTATAGATTTCAAATAGTACTCATACAAAGTGAGCAAAAGCTAGGGTTTTCTAACCCTTTTTAAAACAAACAAGTTTTCTTTTCTTTTCTTTTGAACAAATCAACACCCAACATGTAAGATATACACATAATACACTTATTCACATATAGATCAAGGGTTTTAGACCACAAGATCATAAATTTTATCTCAACCAAATCACATCAAAATAAAATAAAATAAATTATATTAAGGTAAAGAAAATTATACCTTTGCTTTATTTTCTTCTCCTTCTTCTTCCATGGCTTCCATGGCTACCCTTCTCTTTCTTCTCCTCTCTCAAGGGTCGGCAACCCTCTTCCTTTTTCTCTCTCTTTCTATTTCTTTCTTCTCCACCCGAAGCTCTCTCTCTCTCTCTATCTATTGATTTCTTTTTTTTTCTTATCTTCTCTCTCTTAGCTTGCAAATCTTTTCATATCTTATCTTTAGCACACTAGCAATCTTGGATAAGAATATGGTGGTCCACTAATAAAGGAACACATGGCTAGTTGGTACAAAAATAAAGTGAAATAATCATTACTTACATTCCCCTTTCTTTCTTTCTTTAGCCATCCGGATACCACTCCCTTAAATGTCCAATTTTTGCTTTATTTTTTAATGTCAAATTTGCTTAGTAAGATGACTAAAAAGCCCCTCCCAAGTTGGCTAAAGTTTGGGCTTCCATATTAAATTGTTTGGGCTTGCAATTTAATTAGTTTGGCTTATTAATTAAAATAAACTTGGGCTCCCTTAATTTATTTACTTGGGATACTATCATACTTGATAATTTAATATTAGGCTAGCTAATAATTTAGTTACCCTTAATTAAATTATCTACAAGTCCAATGCTTAATTAAACTAATGGGCTTGTTTAAATTATTTATTCTCCTTAGTCCATTAAATAAATTATCATTTGGACTCTTATACATTATTATTAATATAAACACATTCCTCATATATCAATAATATCAATTAACTTACATAACCCAATTAGACTTGCTATAATTAGGTTTCAAAATAAATAATAACTTGAGATTATAAAATAAATCCCTTACATTCGCATATATATTTTCAATACTAGAATTGTATAATAACATAACCCTTAGGTTAGTTAATTACCATACCTAATATATAATTAGGTTATGTAGCTTTCTTGCTAATTTTTCTTTGTACCATAAACAAATATATATATACACATTTATAATATATCCATTTATTCAATACTACACATATTCCACATATGTCCTAACATATTTATCATCTTTGATAAATATCATTACATAATACAATCACATAATATTCACATTCATTTACTCACATAATCACACAAACTAATTGAGATAATAAAATAAATCTCTTAGATTAGGTCACAGTATATAGTTAAAATACTAAGACCACTAAATGAAAATAACCCTTTTTGTTGACATTAAATTTATAGGTATCGTAATACCTTATCCTTAATATTCTTTCCAGTACATATAAATTCATTTATAGGGTTTTGAAATTTTGTAACCCATGTTTTCTTTATTCTCTTTCAAATGGTAAACCATATAGGTTTTTCTTAGAAATTTTTAATAAATCCTTCATTTTCATTCTAGGTTTTAAGCCTTAACCTTTAATAATCATAATAAGATTTTATTAATAAATCTTATAAATTTTCGGGTCGTCACACTACACTTAGGAGAAAAGGAAGAGATAGAATTTTTAATCTAATTCTCATAATGAATTTGACTTAGATTATTACCTTGATTAATTGCAGAGAATTGAATTCTTCCTTAGATATTTCTTGTTCCAATTCCTCTTCTAATTTCGTTTATAACTTCAGTTTTTGAGAGTTTGGTGACATTTTGATAGACTTGATGATTTGGGTATAGAGAATTGGGCCTGAAGTTATTGTGGGACGAAATGGAGTTTGAGAGAGCTGGGAATGGTTAAAGCTAATAGATTCCTAGCTTCTTGATTCATCAAACCTCAAATGTGCTTAATCCATGACTGAGCCTCTATAGACTCGATGGTTCCCCTAAATTTTGGCAGTCCCACACTCTTGAAATCCTTAAAGTTGGCGACGTGCGCAACTAGAGGATTTACGGGTACTTCGGTAGGGTTTCTATTAAATGCCCCTATTAACAGGTCTATAAATTGTTGCATAGGGTTTATTAGCTTCCTATTCTCATTTTCTGGTTCTTCGGTTCTTTACGTTCGTGTACGTCTTGGCGGCATTTTTTGTTAATAACAAAATACATACTATTATTAACTCATTATTTATCTTTTAACGCATTCTTAATTAATGCTAACATATACTCACCACCAAGCACATTTAATAAATATTTCTATTTTAATAAGCTTCTTACTTACATCTTCATAGCGTATTGCTATTTACATACTACTACATCATATAGCTTCTGCTATATACCTTACCTATCCCTCTATTACTTACAAAAGATGAGATTTATAAAAGATATTCCGCTATTTATACAAAAGCTGGAATTCACATACTACACAGATATATATTTATATATATCTCTTATTTGTCGATCTTTCTCTTATTTGTAAGCGTAGTTCATCTTGTCGATCTTTCTCTTATTTGTCCTCACCTCCTGCTCGAGGTCACGGACCTGATCTTCGGCCCTCTACCGATCAATAATCTCGTCCTCCTAGTAGGCTTCAACAACCTGCTTCTCTATCAGGAGATCCTACGCTTTGTTCTCTGCAGTATACAGCACAATGTTCAACTTCGTGTTTCTATCCACCAGATGGTGAACCAACACCCCTAGTTGGGTCAACGCTTCCTGAATCTCGAGATTTATGTATTCATCCTTCGATTCTTCCTCAGATGGTACAGCCTCAGACGCTGCACCATTAGCCACTTCAACTGGCTCCTCAGTGGGTTCCTCCCAATGCTTAGACGGACCCTCATTAGATTGAAGATCTATGTCAGGGTCACTCTTAGCTGGCACCGCCGCTATAGGCGCGGGTGCAGGTACTAACGTCTCAGTATCCATGTGGATAATTCTAATATCCTCTTCACCAAACATCCTATAATTAAATTTAATATCTTAATTAGCACATAGTAACAAATATATTTATTATCACAAATAACAATTTATTTTATGTTACTTTTATTTTTTTCGATGAATTTCCTTAATTCTCCTCTTACAACTCTATTTGAGTTTATCTGCTTACTAACTTCTCTACTTTCTCTAAGGTTATAGCCTAAGGTATCTCCCACCTAAAATTTATAACCTACAGCTTTGATACCTACCTGTAGCGCCCCCAAATCCGGGTACCTTCAAACCTGGGTCCGGTGCTCCACAGTACTACCTATTCAACACAATAATAACGACATAAATAAAATTACTATATTATTATTATAATATGTCTCACTCTAAAATCCCAAGTTCTAGGACCTTTAAATCATTACACAACATAATAATAATTATTACATAAGGTATAATGGTACATCATTCATAGTGTATCAAACTATTACATAACCGGATATATATAATCCTCTACTCAGTAACTTTTCCTTTGTCCTTACTGGAACTCTCGGCACGTTCTGGCTTAGCTAAAAACATTTAATTTAAAGCAATGATGAGCATTTAATAGCTCAGCAAGTATAAAAGTTGTAATAATAACAAAATCAAGAATCATGACTTCTCTCACTAAAAACTTCAACAACTAAATAATAATTGGTAAGTAACTTCGAATAATAGAAATAATACTTTCATTTCGTTTAAAACATTTTTGAAACGACATACTTAGCGGTCGTAAGACCTTGAACTTTTCTTTTTGTAAGGGTCTAACAGTAATTCAACTGTAAACCGTCTAGCTTACAGGCACGTCTAGGTGATCAGCCTATAATATCCTATGTTGTACAACACTCTACTAAAAACGACTATATGCGTTTATTTTGACTGCCTCACGGGTCTGCCGAAACATCTGACTAAATTTTTTTCAAGTATTAGGGTTGTTCATCTTAGACTTATCTGAATTCGCACCAAAACAATTTGATTTGGATAGCTCTACTTAACATCAATAACATTTCAAAGATTTATAGTCAAATTGATAAAATATTTCAATATTTGTCTAGCCGAATCAAATGGCATCGACAATCATAAACAGTTCATGAATAATAGAACTTTAAAGCTTTAATGGTTTATGTCATAGCATAACTTGAATACTTGTACAAATACCAAAAGATTTGCATAAGTAAGGAATTCACACAATTGAATATGCATTGAGTAAATTTGAACTTCAACACTTCAAGAAACATTTATAAGAACATAGTCAAATGAAATTAGAAAACTTATGAAAAAGTTTAAAGATACTTGCCTCAAGTGTTCGTTATAAGTTTATGCTAATTTGTCCTTCAAATGTCCTACACATTTATATTAACGATAACACACTAATTAGGCACATATGGACTCCATATATTGGTGTACAGTAACTCTATTCCATATTCTACAATGTTTGTTTTGTTAGAATCGGAACACATTTCAAGGTTATTATCACTTGACACGACGTTTCGATGTTCGTACGTCGCACGCACATCTTTGCTTACGCGAACGCCCAAGCGACATGCCCATGCGTATGCTTAGCACTCACATTCTACTTGTCTAATACACATTAGTTAACGTTAAGTATTTTACGTTTCATAATGTTCGTCTTTTATAACTTAATATAATATATCTTAGCGTCAGGAACATTGCATGTTGCATGCGCGAACGCCCAATGCCCGACTGCATAGCAACTCCCCAACCCAGGCCAGCCCCAGCCGAGCACACTACCCAACTGGCGCTGTCGTACCCAAATTTGCACTGCAGGTGGCGCGGTCGTGCCCAACCTGCAGTAGCATTTTCAAATCATTTTCCAGATTTTCAACTTTTGCAGTTTAACGTTCCTACTTTGACGCTTCATAACTCACGCATCTGTTATTGGAATGAGTCCATTCTTAAGCCATTTTCTTGCTCAAAACATCCTCTACAAATCCCCCTAAAAGAAATAAATTTTTAGATTCGTTAACAAGCCAAAACAATGGCTCAAAAATCCTTCATGGGATAGTTTTTTACTACTCGACGATTTTAACGTCCCTTTTTCAAATCTTCGTAACTTACTCATCCAAAGTCGGATTGAGCTTGTTCTTAAGCATACGGCTCACTTTTACTACGCTCTACAAAACCCCCAAAAAATTAAAAAAATTTGGAAGTGTTAACTAGCTATAAAATTAGCCCGAAAGTCGTACCAAGCTAAGTTTTTGACTTTTAACATATTTTACTAAAAATTTTGTCATAACTTCGTTATAGCATATTTTTACTCCGTTCCAAGTGGAACATTTCCATAACTCATGAGAGTGCGTTTCCTTCTTTCCAGAATTCAAAAATTCCTTACGGACAACAAATTATATAAGTTCAACTAACAGTCCTCTACATAGTTTTCCATCCTTTATGCTTGGACTTACGTTTTTAGTTTTCGTTCCACTTTTCATGCATATTACCGGTAGTTTACAAGTATAACATCATAACAACTACCTTATATCTCCAGGATCATTCATGATCCACCACAAGTAACACAACAACTACCAATCAAACTTATAATAAGCTTAGAAAGAAAATGATGGATGAAGTTAGGTTTTAAGTTACCTCTTGGTGTTCTTCCTTTTTGTTCTTTACTTGGCTTAACTTAGATGATAAAGGTTTGCTCTTCGTTCTTCCTTTTCTTTTAGTCGTGCTTCCCTCTCTCTCTGTATTTCTCTCTTGCTTTCTTTTCTCTCTTAATTTTACTTAATGAAATGAAAGGAAATGAATGGATGATGACTTTGGCTTTTATATAAAACATAGGTTGCTTAGTCTTTTAACTTGGTCATCCAACTAAGGTCTTCCCTAGTCATTCCTCTCAACTCTCCAAATCCTTACTAACCAACCTTCAACTAACTTAACCAATCATCAATTAAGCTAATCAAGGTTGGGTTATCATCATCAGCACAAGACTTTCTTGCTTAGCATTAATTAAGGTTGCTCGTTATCTTCATTTTCTTTCCATAAATAGCAAGGCTAGCCTCCTAGCCTCTTCCCCTAGCCCATGGTCGGGTGCCTCCCCCCAGAGGCGGAAGCAGGGGGGCGAGGGGGGTCATCTGACCCTGGTAACTCCGGCTCTCAGGCTAAGCTTCAGGCGAAATTTCATTTCTTGACCCTGGTAGCTCCATCTCCATCGCCGGCAACGAAGCTCCATCTCCATCGCCGACAGCAGCAGCAGCAGCTTCAGCTTCAGCTCAGGCCCTTTTTTTTTAAGTTACTAAATGAAATGACGTCGTTTTATTTAGTAACTTTAAAAAAAAATGGGCCAAATCCTTATGAGTCCACAGATCGCAGACTTTGTTTGAACGACCCAGACGCACAACAAATTATAGCCCTAGCAGACTCCTTTTCCCTCACCAAGTCGCAGTCGCCTCGTCGCCGCATGGTCCGCACCAGTCCCCTCCTTTGTCGCGTGCCGCGTGCGGCGTGATCACGTCGGCGTCGCAAGGTACGCTCCTTTTTTTTCTTTTATGTTTGAATTGAAATTTTTTTAGCTAAGTTTCGGCTTCTTAGTAGTTAGTTCAGACTGTTCAGTAGATCTTATCTTGCAATTGCAAATTGGTTGGATGGTGATTGGTGAAGATGTGGTCATCAGTGATGGCGGAAGTTTAAAAATAATATGTTAATAGTTTAACATATTAGATATTCATGTGGTCATCACTGATAAAGTGATAATAGTTTAAAAATGTGGTCATGTGGCACTGGCAACACATCAGATATTAATATCTTTGGTTTAATAATAATATGTTATATGTGATATGTCCACTGCTTGGTGTCTTGGTTTAACTATTGAATAATTAAATAGTTTAAAAATTAGGGATTTGTGGTTATTGTTGCAATTAGTTAAAATTGATACAACAAATAAGGAATTTTGTATTTAATGTTGCCATTAAATTAGAGATTTAGAGTTTGTTAATTGTTATGCCATTAAATTATGAAATGTTTAAATTAATGAAATTTTTGTGAATTGTGAAATATTGTAATTGATTAGCAATTGATGTTTTTATTTCTTCTAGATTATGGATAAATACTTGATTAAATAACCAAGAACTGTTAATTCTTCTAATAGTCAATTACCAAGTTCCGAAGGAAGTGGTGGTATAAATAATTCACGTGTGGAGTTCAATCCGAATGATATTGTTAGTGATCCGGGGTTACGTAAATCAATTGAAGACTTTGATATTGTGGTTAGAGATCAAGTTCGAAGAGAGTATTTGACTAGAGGTCCATGTCAACCAATTGCCCATAACTATCCCCAAAAAAACTTTTCTAATGCGAAGAAAAACTTTCGGCCCACTTGGTTTAAAATTTTTGAATGGTTGGAGTATAACATTTCAAAGGATGCGGCCTTTTGCTTTTATTGTTATCTATTCGGCAATTCAAACAGAGTAGGTGCTTTTACAAAAAAGGGTTTAGCAACTGGAAAAAGGCAATGGAAAAATTTCAAGAACATGTGGGTGCTTCGAATAGTGCTCATAATGATGCTAGAATACGACTTCAAGGTTTTCAAAATCAAAGGCAGAGTGTGTCACATATACTACTAGCACATGGGCAAGAGATGGAGGTTGCTTATCGCACCCGTTTAACGGCGGCTTTGGATGTCACACGCCTTCTTTTGAAACAAGGTTTGCCTTTTCGTGGACATGATGAGTCATCGACTTCATCAAATAAGGGAAATTTTCTTGAGTTTTTTGAGTGGTACAGCCTACGAAATGAAGAGGTAGGAAAGGTAGTTAATGAGAATGCTCCTGGAAACAATCAAATGACTTCTCCAAAAATTCAAAAAGAACTAGCAAGTGCTTGTGCTTTGGAAACTACACTTGCCATCATCAATGATATTGGGGACAAGGTATTTTTTATTATGGTTGATGAGTCTCGAGATGTTTCAATAAAAGAGCAAATGGGAGTTATTTTGAGATATGTAAACAACCATGGAGATGTGATTGAAAGGTTTCTTGGTTTGGTACATGTGCCTGACACTTCATCTATTTCTTTGAAAAATGCTATTGATGAATTGTTTGCAAAACATAAATTGTCATTATCGAGTTTGAGAGGTCAAGGATATGATGGGGCTTCAAATATGCGAGGCGAGTTCAATGGATTAAAGGCTCTTATTTTAAAAGAAAATCCATATGCAAGGTATATCCATTGTTTTTCTCACCAACTCCAATTAGTTGTTGTTTCTGTTGCCAAGAGCAATCGTATTGTGAGTGATTTTTTTCAATATGTTACTATGATTGTGAATGTGGCTGGAGCATCATGTAAAAGGAAAGATAAACTTAGACAGCTTGAACATGATAGAATCGTAGAGTGTTTGGAAAAGGGAGAGATAGTTAGTGGTAAAGGAAAAAATCAACAAACGAGTTTAAGACGACCAGGAGATACTCGTTGGGGGTCACATTACATAACTATAATCCGTCTTATGTCTATGTGGATTTCTGTATTACAAGTGCTTGAAAATGTGCATGATGATGGTGCTTCTGATGATAATAGCGGTATAGCCATGAGTTTGATTGATAAGATGGAGAATTATGAATTTGTATTTGTGATGCATTTGATGAAATATTTATTGGGAATCACAAATGATTTGTCACTTGCCTTACAACAAAAAGATCAAAACATTGTACATGCTGTGAGATTGATTGGGGTAATGAAAGCTCGACTACAAGATTTTAGGGAGGCGGAATGGGAGAATTTTTTGAAGCAAGTCAATACTTTTTGCGAGAAGAACATGATCCCAATAATTAATATGGAAGACAACATGAGATCCCGCGGTCGTAGTAGGCGCAATGGACATATTATTAGTAATTTTCATCATTATCGCGTTGAGATTTTTTGTCAGGTATACATATAATCTCTATAAATCTCTATTTCATTATCTTATCCAAGAATTTATCTTTTTTTTGTTGATTTTTCATTATTACAATGTAGGTTGTTGATTCAATTGTTCAAGAGATGAACAATCGTTTTTCAGAAGCAAGCACAGAGTTACTTTTATGCATATCATGCCTTGATCCAAGTGATTTATTCTCTAAATTTGACAAAAATAAGTTACTCCGTCTTGCTGAGTTTTATCCAGAAGATTTCTCAGTGACTGATCGCATGATACTTGGGGATCAACTTGTTAATTACATTTATGATATGCGATGCGATAATCAATTTTTTGGGATCGAAGGTTTAGGAAGTCTTGCTAAGAAGCTGATTGAAACAAAAAGAAATATGACTTTTACATTGGTATATCGATTGATCGAGTTAGCTTTAGTTTTACCAGTTGCGACTGCTACTGTTGAAAGAGTATTCTCTGCGATGAAAATTGTCAAGACTGACTTGCGTAATAAAATGGGAGACGAGTGGATGAATGACAGTCTGATAGTTTATATTGAGAAGGATATTTTTTCAACAATTGAAAACGAACAAATTTTGAGACGTTTTCAAGCTATGCAGAGTCGCAGAATACAATTGCCTCCTCTCAGTCGTATAGCTGAAAGAAGCAGTTCAAGCGTCAATAAATAATTTTTTTACTAAGAGATTTTGACCCCCCTATAATTTGGTCCTGGTTCCGCCACTGCCTCCCCCCCCCCCCTTTAGCCTCATTTGACTTTCATTTTCTCTTCATTTCATCTTCATTCCACTAGCATCTTGACCAAGCTTTAACCTCTCAAGCTTTGGCTCCAAGAAATTAGGTTTTAACCCTAAGCTTAACCTTTGACTCAACCCTTGACTCAACCTTGGCCAAGCCACTCCAACCCTAGGCTTAACCCTAGTCAAGCCTCTCAAACCTTAGGCTCAACTTTAGGCTCAGTTAACCCAAGCTTAGTTTCGTTTCTAGTTTTTTTCTAGTTAGGGTTTCTAACTCATTCGGTTGGAAAAAAGTCAATTTGCCCTTTCGTAATTTTGAATAAAGTTTACGTCTTTTACCTTCGTATAAACGATATGACGTAATTCGAAAAGTCGAAAAACAAAAAAGGCGTTTTAGCATGAATAGTGTTTTAACGTTTTTTTTTCGAAAAAAATTTATTTTTCTCTTTCGTACAACAACACACATATTTACTTACATGCACATCATTTAGGTCATAATACGATTTTTAATCACATAACACAGAATAATATCCTTAAAAATTTATTTTATTAAATAATATTCATAAACCCTAATTACAAGACTAAGACATATTCACAATCGTTACATGGACTGAGGACCATGGATAGACTTCTTGGTTATGGACTAGAGGTCAATCCTTTATGTGTTCTCTGTACCACTGAATTGGAATCCTTCAATCACTTATTTTTTTTCAATGCTCCTACTCGTTCCAAGTTCTATTTTCAGTGCTTAGACAATGTGGATGGAGGGGCTTCAGCCGTAGCCCGTAGCTGGGCTACCTTAATAGGCTACCTCATGAACTGCCCCCAAAGAAAGTCGGTTCTTCTTTTTCAAAAAGAAATCAAAGACTATTCTTCTTCTTATATAATTCTCACGGATACACCATGGTCTGCTGCATCTTGGGCTTGCTGCTGTAGTTTACAGTCTTTGGCAAGAACGCAACGCGAGGATTCACTCAAATAGATCTACCCCGATTCGGACAATTGTACATGATATTATGCATATACTTAAATGTGCTCTTCATACTAAGTTACTAACACTTTCAGAAAGTTGAAACCAGAATATGTTATAGGAATTTAGCCTTGTAGTACTTGTATCGCCTTGACATCATATGGTATGTGCTATACCCAATTTAGGCTTTATTATCTTCCTATTTTTTGTATAGTGGAAGGTGTGTTCCCTCTTTTTGACATGGGGTATGCCCTTTCGCGTTTGTATATCCTTTCTTTTCTTTAATTCAATCTTAAGCTTATCAAAATAAAATAAAATAAATAAATATATGACAAAACAGAAAATATTGTGATCTATTATATTAGCTATCAAACGGTAATATGCAATGAACAAGTCTAATAATCGAAATAGATGAACAGGGGCATGAATGGTTTAGGCAGCGAGAGACCATGAGATTGGGACGCATTAATTGCTCCAATGTTTGACCCATTTTGAGTTATTGGAGGAGATTGATACAAACCTAGATTAAAATTCACCCAAAAGCTTTGTATTCGAGAATTTATAGCGGTGTTTTACTTGATCTCTTAAATCTCTAATTATATTTTTAAGGACGATGATTGAGGTGCTTCACGATGGTGGAGTTATTATAATTGTGGTGGGGGTATAGTGTTAATGTTAAAGGAAAAGAAAAGGATGGAAGATTAGGGGGAGTAATCCAGGTATCACAAATGTTACCTCTCTATGCTTTTATCTTGTTTTGGAATGAAGTCAGGACTTTAATGTTTGTTTTAACAGACGTGGGTTGTGGAAGATGAAGGGTATAATAGTCAAATATCCCTCTAAAGTACGTGGCAGTCACATTTGACCAGTAAAAAATTGGGGGTGTGCGAATTGATTTAAAATGTGAAGTCTAAGGTGTAAAGAAACACGTTTTAAAGGTTAGGGGTGCAAACTTCAAAGAACATATAAATTTTTGAGTCCAATTTGTATTTCAGCTTGTTCTTTATTTTATTTATATGAATTACTGTAACCATAAAAGGGGTCCAAACTAAGAAGCCAAAGATGAAGGGGATCAAATGTGAATAGTTTAGTAATAAGATCACTCTTTACTGGCCACAAGTTCGAAGTTATAGTTCAGTAATGTCAAAATCAACACAAGCTCTACATGAAAAAAATGTAAATTTTCTCCTAATTCCTCTTTCTCTCCATATCCAGCTCCCCTAAGTATAAAAAAGAAACAAAGAAAACGCTGGCGCCAAAGTGTAAAAAAAACAATTGAGAAAATGAATTTAAAATTAAAAGCCAAGGCCCAAGAAGGAAAATTGGCGCCAAAACCACGAGTTTGGGGATTTTTTTATTGGCGGAGCAATTGCAAAAGGTCTGATCAGTTTCCAAAGTCCGAGTCAGAAATTGGGTAAAACCCTATTCTCTCCTAAAACTCCTCTCTCTCAGTGTTTAATTTAATGACATTTTTTACTTACAAGTTGATCATAATGTAGGCAATTATAATTTGAAGAAACAATAACAGATTCGCCTGGTCAATCTTGAAAAGGAGTACTTGAGGTACAAAATTACAAATTGCTTGTATATTTTATTGTTCTTTTTTCCATTTGTTTTGTGTGTGTTGATATTTGGTCTGTATAATGTAACTGCTATACACTGCGTAATCTTTATAAAGGATTATGATTATGATTTAACATATGGATTTTTTGGTGTAATTGAAAAAAACAGGCTTTTTTTCATGGGTTTGCCTAAAAAATTAAAATTGGAACTTTTTTATGTTTATTTACTAAAGGTTTACGGACTTGTGCAGTTAATTTTTATTTTTAATTTTTAATTTTTTTTTGATGAATTAGAATGCCTATTTTGTAAAAGGGCTATTAGTAAGGAAATCGTTTAATTAAGATTCTTCTTTGTAATATTATTAGATATTGTTTGGTGGGTGTTCAAAAAAACCTCATATTTTGGTGGTAAGAATCATGGATAATGGAATGTGATTTGTGGATAGACATCAAACAATTTAATTTAGTTACTCGGGGTTTCACTATTTTTCTTATGTGTTGTGTAGAATCATTAATTTTTTCCTTTTTCCCCATTAATGGTGTGTGTTGTTTGTTCATGCCAGGCCTTTAACTCTGTTAGTCCTTCCGTCCTCAAAAGAATGTCTGTCAAGTACATATTTTTTTGTCCACAAAAAGATGTCTAAAAATACATAAGTTTGTGCTAAAGTGTTACAATGAATACTCCTTAAAAGTAGGGTCCCGTAGTTTTAGGATAGAAAACACTCATTATACTTGTATGGAGTCACTTAATACTCTTTTTTCAACTTTAATTATCTTAATATGCCTGAAAATCGTACCTTGGACATCCTTTTAAGGATGTAGGTAGTACCTCTGCTTATGTAGTCGGAGCACTTAACATACATTGCATATTTGATGTGTTTTTAGTGCAACACTTAACATGATTTTAAATGGGGCTTTTCTTTTTGCCCTTTGTTAATATCTATTTTTGAATGGAGTAGCTAATTGACATCTTCAGTAAAATGTAAAATGCTCTTTTGGTACAACTTTTCTTAGCTTCTAAAAATGCAAAATAGTTGCTTGAATTGATCACTCTTGTATAATGAAAAGCTTTTAGCATTACAGAATAGTGCTGCAACGAGAGTTTTTTGAGTTTGAACTATTTTCTTTCTTCATTACTTATTTTTAATTTTTTTTATATCAGAAGAGTGATAAACTTATTTTTAGTTTCTTTTACTAATTTGAATTTCAATTTGGAAGCTGATTCTGCATCGATAAACAGATTTTCTGATCCATTTTATATATGGTTTTTTAACTTTCCTACGGCTCAAAAGTTAAAATATCTGATTTATTTAAAAAAAATTTATTTTCAGCTCACGTGAGCCTCAAATTGGTAAAGGGGGAAGTCTTAAAACTCGTTCGCTTGTATGGGATCATTTTACTAGGTTGAAAGCTAACAATGATAGGGCAGCTTGTAACCGGTGCGGGAAAGAATATGTTGCTAATTCTAGGACTAATGGTACTAGTTCTATGAGGGTTCATTTAGAAAATCAATGTCCATTTAGGCTCTCAGGCAAAAACTTTAGGCTTCCAGGCAAAAAACAAAAGATCTTAACTTGGGAGACTAAAATCGAAGCAAATGGTGATGGCATTAGTACCGGTATCCTTTAGGCTGTGAGCTTTAATGCTGAGGAGATTAAGAAGGAATTGGAAGTACCAAAGAGGATAACAACTTCACTAAATCCACAACTTTCCTGCAGTTGAAATCTGCAGGGTTCTTGTTTCTGTTAGAATTGAGTAATGTAATGTTGTTTGATGTGGCTAAAGCGCATTGTGGTTAAAACTAGACAAGTGGCTATCATTTGATTGTGTACTTGGACACTATCTTAGGAACTGAGAATATGTATCTATTATGGTTTATGTTTCTAATCTTATGTTTGTTTTTGGAAATGATATAGGGGGAAATCTGAAGATGGCTATTTGCAGGCAAAATTTTGGCCTATAGTTACTTAAATTCAGTAAATTGGAGATGCTAACCATATTGCATAATTGTTTGACTGCCTTGTTGCTATTGTTTTTTGTGCATATCATGCAAACCATCTTAGGTGTCACACTTCCTAATTTTATTGGTTCTTACTGTGGCTTTGCTGATCTGAGTGCCTAAATACTAAAGAGTAGTACTTTAGGTGAAGTTTTACTTCTGTGGTTATGGGGCTGTTTCATAGGTTGATTTGGACTTAAGTAATGGTGATGCAGATCATATTTAAGGGTTCTCTCTCCCTAATAATGCTATTTGTTATATCTAACAAAATTTAAGAAGAAAGAAACACTGATGGGCGGGGTAGGACTATTTTTTTGCAAATAAATGTAGCTTAAGTGTTGCCGAGCAAACATTATAGTAGTAGTACTAGTAGTATGTCCAATAGCCCCATCCAGTTGTGACCTTCCCATAATACTTCTAGCTGCGCTTTTGTAAAATTTTTGGAGTTGAATTGCTGCATTACCAAGTTCCTCTTTCTGCTGTCCATTCCCCAAATTTAGTCATCAGAATCAGCTTATTTTGCACTTAAGAGAACAACATATGACAAATATATATTATTTTGTCTCCATAGGCATTAAGATTGTTCCTTAAGTGGTCTGTGTGATTGAGATTTATTTATAATCTGGATTCGGCAGCTAACCATGATCAGAATTTTTATTTTTATCATTTGAATCTGGACAAAAAATTTAGAAGCCTTTGACTCGTAGCATGAGAATTTATATCCAATGTCAGGGTATGTGGTATACAGTCTTAAAAATTATGTATTACTTATTGAATTAAATTTTTATGTACTGTGAGTGTATACACAACCAATGTTCGAAAAAGCTAAAAGCGGTACCAGGTGTTTTTCTCCGTACGAGGCGAGGCGTAAGCCTCGAGGCGGAGCGAGGCGGAAGCCTTGATTTGAAGACCTAAAAGTCCCCAAAAAATTATACAAAAATGCTAATAAAATCATAAAATAATCCATCATTATAATCAAGGTCATAAAAGACATAAGTAACCAACGTCACATTAATGTATCATTACAAAACATGAAAACAACATAATATCATCAACTACTTATATAGTGATCATCCATCACTATATAAGTAGTGTATCATTCGTATCTAGCGGCCTGAAAAATGGATCAAATCCTTGATCATCATCCCCACCATCATCATCATCCCTATCATCACTAAGAGGATCCTCCATGGAATCATCATCGTGTCTAATAGCTCTGTCATCCTCCTCATTGTCAGTGCTAAGATCCTCAAACTCCGGTTCTTCATCTACTAATTGCAATCCCTTCCCTTTATCTATAAATAAACAAGTGAGTATATATTTAATCCAAATGAGTATGTTTTTTTAAAGAACACTTTAAAGACAAATGAGTAATGACACTAACCTTTTGTTTTAGTTTTTGACTGCAAAGTCTTTCTCTTTCTCTTTTGACTTCCTTGTTTACTACTTGTTCCTTGAGTCCCTTTCCCTCCAAGTGTAATCTCCCTCGCGTTAGTCTCTTCTCCTCCAATTGTCTTTTCATTCCCATGAGTTCCTTCACCCTCCTCAATATCATCATTCCCATAAGTCACTCCCGAGATATTTTCATCATTTTCCCCCCCGCAACCCACTCATTATCAGATGGCACACTATCAACAACCAATGGATCCTCTTCTTCTGTTAGTGCCTTCTTTTTGATGTGCCGATCTTTCAATTTTTTATTGTACATAACGTAAGCCAATGAGTTAAGCCTGGATGCGGACAGTCGATTCCTTCTCTTTGTATGTATCTATATTAATTACAAGTAATTGAGCATTAGTGAGATCCAATGGTTGAGAATATAAATGATTTATATCTAATAAATACTTGACTGAAAGTACTCCAATTACGCTCACACGCCGAAGATGAGCAAGTTAAGCTCAAAATCTTCACTGCAAAGTTTCTTAATGCTGGAGCTTCATCTCCATATGCGATCCACCAATCAGCTGGATCAATATTAAAACATATATCAATCTTACCAAGACCACGTTTAATCAAAATGAAAGCAGATACATACATTAATCGCAGTACTTACCGGGAGCACGTTTCTTACAAGTGTTTTTGGCATTTGTGTAGCCAAATAACCCTTGTCTCAATCGGAATGCATCCAATTGCAAATCAGCTTTCTCTCTTTCCTCGGAGTTAGGAATAAGCTTGTCCATACAAGCGTACAATCCCACCTTAACTTCCACATTGGCACAGAAATTGTCATCATAATGAAAATGAGGATTCAAAAAATATGCAGCAGCGTGCAAATGCCGATGCAACTGATTGTCCCACTTAGCATCTATTATGCTCCATATCTCTTTATAGGCCCCCTCCTCATTATCCAAATTTTTTGCAATCTCTTCTTTTGCGTTGTCCATGGCACCATATAAAAATCCCATTCCCGGCACCTTTTCTGAATCTGTCATCCTCAATACACTTACGAGAGGTTTTGTGGTCTTAATTGCATATCCCACACTACCCCAAAAATTCCTATCGCTCAGAATGATTTTTCTCGCCTCTCTACCTTCAGGATTTTTTTGCCCAACTACAATTTGCCCACTCCCTAGATGTAAACATAGCCTCCAAAGGCTGTCTCAAACTATGCATACTCTGCAAAGTTAAATAAGCAGTGGCAAATCTAGTGGCGGCTGGCCGAACAAGGTCTTTATTAGTGTTGGCCCTCATCAATGCCAATACCCATCCATGATTATATATGAAGTTGCTTACCTACAATTACATAATGGCATTCATTACAAAATAATAATAATTCAAGTATTCATTGAATAAAAAAAATTATAACCAAATAATAATAATAGTAATTACCTTCTTGGCCTTTGTCAAAGCATTTTTATGTTGAGGCAACTCTCCAAGCTTCTCAAGCATCAAATCGATGCAATGCGCGGCACATGGTGTCCACCACATACGTGGCCTCTTCTCCATTAACATTCTCCCCGCCGCCTTATAATTAGATGCATTGTCAGTGACTACTTGAATAACAAGATCTTCTCCCACTTCCTCAACAACCTCATCAAATAGTTTAAACATCAAATTAGCATCTTTAACTGCATCAGATGCATCAACAGATTTCAAAAATACTGTGTCATGGGGGTTGTTTACAAGAAAGTTTATTAGTTGTCTTCCCCTTATATCTTTCCAACCATCCGACAAGATTGACACCCCCGTATGTGACCAAGTCTTCTTTACCTCCTCAACAAAGGCCTTTGTAGTCTTCTCTTCCTCCTTCAATACCCAAGAGCTAAGCTCGTATGGAGTGGGGGGTTTCAAACCATGACCATAGTTCCCAATTGAGCGGCACATATTTATAAATGAATGACTGCCTGCAGCATTAAAGGGAATCCCGTTTTCAAAGAAGAATCTACCAATATCAAGACAGACTGCATTACGAGCCTCCTTTGAAAATACGGTACGATTTGTTGTAGCATCATCATCAACAGCATCAACATCTACAACAAATCTGTCCATGGGTCCCCGAACTCCCCTCGCGGAGGCACTACCCACACTTGAACCTCCCAAGGATGGATGACCACCATAATAAGACCCACTTTGTATTTTTTCAGCTTCACTTTTTTGTCTTTCCTCCTTTAACTTGACATTTTTCTTCATCAAAGACGCAAGCTCTTCCTTCACTTCACTTGGTACTTTTTTGCAAGCCTCAACGTTACTATGATTACCGACGAGATGATTTTTCAGCCTTGTAATCCCTCATTTACAAATTTTCTTACAAAAATTACATTCCACATATAAATGAGATTTATTAACTCCAGGAGCTTCGGTGCCATATTTCCAAGCTGGATCTTTCTTACCCATAATAACAATTCAGGTGATTCGTCGCGACTTCGGCAGAGCAAAGAAAGAAAGTAGCAGAAGGAGGGAAAGAAAGAAGAACCTGAGTCGATCTAGGCAGTCGCACACCCCCTCGTAGTCGCGACGAGCAAAGGAGGGAGATCTGAAGTCGCAGCAGAAGGAGCGACGAGAAGTCGCGACGAACTCTGAAGAGGAAGCAGCAGAAGGAGCGACGAGGTTGAAGAAGAAGAACTGAAGTCGCGACTCGCCCTAGCCTTTTTTTTGTCTGTCGAAGTTAGTCGCGAAGTGTACTTACGTTTTTTTGTTTCAAATCAAGGCTTAGGCCTTGGTACGCCTCGAGGCGCAAGGCTACAAGGCGCACGCCTCAGTCGATTATAGCCCAAGCTCTGGAATTACTCGATAAGGCCTAGGCCTCGCTACAGAAGGCTCCCGCCTCGCCACGAGGCGCGCCTCGAGGCGCACGCCTCGATCGCTTTTTCGAACATTGTACACAACCGGTTTTAGGATCATGACATCTTATTAATGAAGTACTTATGTTGGACTTCATTATCCTTGTTTTAATGCATAGTTGTTACGGCGTTGCCTAGGCGACGCCAAGTCGTCCAGTCGGAATGGAACAGGCAAGGCGAGCAAGCGACTTGGTCGAGGGCTGAAAGGCGAGTGCCTAGGAAAAACAGTCGTCGCCTTAGACAACGAGGCGACGACTTGGACGCCTATCCATATGATCGAGCGACTTGGCCTCCATGGGTTATGATGGATCGACCCAAATTCGAAGTGGGTTGAAAAAAAAAACGACGTCGTGAACAAGCAATACCAAAACTAATCTAGTCACAGTCCATTCGAAGAGAAGGATCGAAGAAGATCGAAGTCGAGGCCGAGCATCCAGAGCACTGCGAAGTTCGAAGTCGAGAGAGAGAGACTGCGAGGACGAGAGGTAGAGGTTGCGATCTTCGAGACTACTACGAAGGACTTTTTTCGACGACGCTACTTGCACTCCGATCGGCAGGTATGTCATCTTCTTCTTTTTTTTCTTCCCCCCTTTACTGCTTACTATGTCGTCTCCTTTTTTTTTTCCTTCCCCTCTTGCGTACTGCTTGGCTGCGTGTATTTTTTTTTTGGTCGGTGCTTGGCTGACTGTTAGCCTCTTTTTTTTATTTGTGAGTTGTTAGTCTTTTCTTTTTGCTGGCCTGCTGGGTCGATATATATATATATATCCTTTCTGATTGTTATATATTATTGGCGTGCTGTCGCAAGCACCCAAAAATAAAACCTTACTGCAAAAGATATTAATGTAGTAGTGTAAGTAAGAGTCGATCCCACAGAGAATGATTAGTCTAAATTTATACTTTGTAAACCAAAGGGGGGGGTTGGAATTTTATTTAACTGATTAACTGAAGCAAAATAAGAATAAAATAAAAACCTTAGTTCTTCCGTTTAATATCACCTTATCATAACAATATTTATCCTTCAATGAAATTCATAGCCCTAGGTAACAACAAGCTCTGCTACCCGAAACTCCCCTTAATTATCACTCAATGAAACAAGCTCTTCACAAGATTCTAACCATTATACAACCTAGAACAAGCTCTCTAGATTTAATATAATAGCAGCATTAAGAACTAGGGAATTAGACTATTCCAAGCAACAATCACACAAGCTCGGATTATTTAACCTGTCTTCCAATAATCATAGCAATACTCAAAAGCTTGACCACAATCATGTATCACTAATTGCTACTTGTGATTAGGAACAATATCAATTACACGTAATATTATCCCTTAATCTAGCAAATGATATTAATCAAATTAACTTAACTGATCACATTAAATCAATCGGAATAAATATCATTCAACAGTTAAAACAGATTATCGAGAATGAACTTCATATAAGAAGGAACAAATAATGTATAAAAAGTTCAACATCCCATTGGAACTAAATAAAATAAAAGAGAAGAGTTCATAGCAAATATGCAAATATAATTTACAAGATATTCAACAATAATAGAATATAAAAAATAAAGGAAGAGTTTAGAGAAGAAAAACTATGTTTTGACATCCGGCTGTCACTTCGGATCACAATCTTCAATCTCCAAACCTTCGCCTTTGATTCTTCGCTTCCATAAATGTTGATCTTTTGTTTGCTCTTGAACTATAAAAATGGAGAGGAGAGTAGCCTCCCCCTGGAGGTCTACTTCCTCTCCCTACTCCTATACTAACAAACTAATGTAGAGAATGGATATAAGGAATTGGAGTATGAATTGGTGGTGAATTAGTGTGTGAATTGGTGTGTTGTTGTGGAAACACCTCTTGCAATTTATAGGCACTCAAGCATTCAAGATGGTCAAGATCCAACAACTAATCTAAGTCATGTGCATCAGCCATCCAAAGCAAATATCAAGCCAAAAACGTGCCCATGTGATGTGCTAAAAATCCAAATCTGTCAACTAACTGATCAGCACCTTGTAAGCCAATTTTGAATTAGCAAACCACCGAATCTGGACTTAGGCAAAGAACAAAAGTTGTAGCCCTGGAGTTTCTAATGAATTTGGGCTTTTGAATCACCTGATTTGGAGTTGAGAAGCTCAAGTTATGGCCCAAATACTCCAACTGGTCCGAACAGAAATTTAGTCTAGGCGGGATTCGGATTAGCTGTTTAAAAATCAATATTTGGAGGCCCAAATGAACTTGGATTTTTGCTCACCATACCATTTCGGAAAGCTTGAGAAGTCTACTAAAATCTTCAATAAGAACACATTCTCATTTGGAAACTTTAACACCATTGAAATCGTAAATGAAGCTCCAGAGGTCAATCTGTCCAACCGAGTAATTTTCTGGAATATTCAGCTTCGACGTTCGTTGGTAAAATAGTCATAACTCTCTCATCCGAGCTCTGATTAAGGCGTTTCAAGATGATCCGGAAAGCTAAGAAATAGATTTACAACTTTCCTTCTTTGAGCTTTGAGAGATATTGGTTGGACGAAGGACGAAATTGGGCCTCAATGGGCTGTTATGTCAATGATAAATTATGGACATTGATCCAAATACCCTTTTATTCTTTTTTCCTGCAAAACAAAGTAAAAATACATAAAAGTGATACAAAGACATATTTCATAACAATAAGATAAAAACACATAAAAAAGAATATAAATTACTCAAAAACTCACAAATCATCAAGGTAAAAATACTCAATTTATAGGTATAAAATTGACTCATCAATTATATTCCAAGGAGACTCTCCACTATCCCATGTGCTGTAGCATGTTAAGTAAAAATATTATATTATATTATGTTAATGGAATTTGATATATCCCACTATCCACTATGCCATGTGTTGTATTAATATATTATTTTGGACCACTTGATTTAGTTATACTAGTATTATTATATGTTGGAGCCTAATATTAATTTAGTAGTTAGTGCTTACAAAATTAATAACACATTCAAAATTAAAAATGATAATATGTTGATATTTTAATAAATTCTTATTTGGATCAATTGTTGAAATAAATTCAATACTAACTACTTATATTTATTTTGTAATAATTACTTACTAAATTAGTAAAACACTCAAAAATAAAAATAGATACTATTTTAATATTTTAATTTGATGAATTATTTCTTATTTTGGTCAATTGTTGAAATAAATTGAATGGTAATTTTTTGTGAATGCTTTTTAATGGTATTTTATAGTGTTATATTTTGGGTTTAATGTATATGAAATTTTATTGTTAATATACTTGTGAATTAAAATAAATAATATATAAATTGTACGCTGTGAACGACTTGTCGCCATACGGACGCCATGGCGGCCGCCTTGTCGCCTAGGCGTCCTGGCAGTCGGCTACCGCCATGCCTCGCCGTGGCGCCGTGACAACTATGTTTTAATGACATGTCATGATCTTAACGCTACTCATGACTTGTATCAAATTTTAACTCTTACTTATTAGGGATAAAAGTTTGATCTCTTGATTCTTTTTCAACCTTCTTGCTAGGAAATCTATAACTGAAATGGTTCCATTTATATAAGGCACTCCCCATTTCTCTGAAATCCATTTCGAGTTCCATTTTAGTTGTTTTCACTCTGTGATCCTCAAAATGCAGGCAAGTCTACTCTTTGTTTATGACTAATACTTCAGGATTGTGGTTCTTGTGTGTGTGTATCTTATTCTTAACAGCTGTTTTTATCAACTATTATGATAAAAACACAGTACTGCAGAATGTGCTTATGAAATGAATGAAGAGCTTGATTCTACTTGCTATTCCCAGCAAAAGGGTTAGGCGGAATTCTTTGGCATTGAGGCGTTCCTCGGACATGGATCTAAATTCTGAACCCATCTTCCAGACTTCCACTGTAAGTGTTCTCTAATTATTCCGTGGTTTATAAGTTCCCTATATATTTAGGTGAATGTTGTTGAAAAACTTTTATATTGAGTTAGAAGCACATTCTAATATGGAATTTCAATGAGCTGTTAGCAAAGGGTGACTTACAGTGTTCCATTAGACAATGAATAAAATCTACTTTCCAAAGAGTGTGTGTGTTGTGTGTGTTAAATGAAAGGCATAGCTGGAAAGAGGCTAAAGATGCATATTTTTAGCAGAATCTTGTACAAGTAGAAGAATCTTAATCCCTGAGGATTTCAATGGCAACATCAAATACTGTAATTCTCTAGTTAAAAGACATGCATTGAAACTACTAAATGTAAACTTAGCTTATGCTCTCTTAGTTCTTTAAACAAATTCCAAATAAATTGGTTCTAAGTTTTTGAATTCAAATCCAACCTCCAGTTAAAATAAGCCCAGAACTAATGATGATCACGACGATTGCAATCCTTTAGTATTTCATGTTAGAAAGTGCTTAATTCTTTACGACTTTAACTTTTATATGGACTTAGAAGCACACTCATCCTTTTAGGATTGACTAATCTCACTTGCATAATGCTACTCACTCTTTGCTAACAGCTCATTGAAATTTCAATCATCTAGGCTACATTGTTGATGAAATACAATGGAGTTTATTAAACCAGAACTTTGACTAGCAAGATACTAATAGCCATATGAATAATATCTAAAGCTTGATGTAACCATTCTTGATCATCCATTCCAAACTCCAATGCTTGTTCACATTCTTCAGTGCCCAATAAGCCCACCCAAAGCTCGCACGCCCAAACACTTCTAACTCTGCCTTAGCAAATTTTTGGTAATCCTCTTTTGTTGCCCCTTTCACTTGCCACTCAGTCACCCATTCCCCTGTCAATTGAAGTAACAAAGTTTGTAAACAAGTCGAAAATTTAAATTTATATGAATGGCTTGTTCGTTTTGGTGTGTTGGAAAGTGCATTTGGTTGGCTTTTAAGCCCCAAACTCATCACACCAAAATGTTGCGGTGAGTTGGGGGCTCAAAAGCTGCAATTTATGAGTTAAAAAAGCTGAGTTTGTGAGTTAAGAAAAGCTTCTTTTGGAAAAAGATTCGTTCAAACAAACAAGATTTTCAAGTGCGTTTGGACTCTAAAATCCCCAAACCAAACATGCACATAAATAAGAAAAAGAAAATGTCACAAAAAAAATTTTAAATTTTTTTTTGGCACATACCAACAAAAGTGAGAGGACCATTTGCTGTTGTGAGAAAGTTCACTTGTGCGGATCGATTGGTGTATACAAAATCAAGATTTTGTTGCACAGTCATGTTGCTAAAAATGTCTGCAAAGAGATTGTAGTAGTGAACATCAATGACTGATCCCTCTAGACCATTGGCAAGAGGGAAGAGCTCTTTCGGATCAATTTCGCCTAATCGGTTTGACAGTATCACAAAGGCCTTGGAGGAATGCCTGCGCACAGCTTTATAGCCAGCACTATAGTACTTGGTTAGGTTTTGTAGAGATACTCCAGGTAGCAAAGGCTCATTGATTAGTTCAACTGCATAAAGGCTTGGACTTTCCGCATACCTACGCATAGATTAAGTAAAAAATTTCATGTTAATATCTCATTTCATATGTACTTGGGTTATGTTTTGGTTACCTGTGTTTGCACGTAGCGTTTCAGTGCGTTTGAGTCTCAAACACTACGTTTGTGACTAAATAATCTGCGTTTGAAATAAGCTATTTGTAGACAAAAAGATTTTTAAATGTGTTTGGACTTTCAAACGCACTAAACATTCTATAAGTTGGTAAACGAACAAGCACCTATTATGGTCCAAAATAGGACATAAATTTGGTACAAAATTGAACCTTGCAGTTAAGAATTCTATAACTTCTATTGTCTGTTGTATGTTGGCATCAGTTTGGCCCCATTCTTGAAAACCATCTCTAGAGCCGCTGTGCTCCCAGCCATTTTGTGAGTCCGGTGCAGCATGTAGATCAATTATGACCTTCAAATTATATTTCCTACAAGCAGAGAACAAAATCAGATGAATTTGGAATTCTTTGGCTAATTTAAATGACCCCCAGGGTTTGTTCGGTTACAACTGTTTGCGTCGGCAATGCACCACTTTTAGTGTGTTATGTTTATGAATTAAATAAACTTCATCTTAAATAAATTGTTTCTAGATGAACAACATTTTCAACTGCGTTTGGATTTTTAAGCGCATTAAACACTCCAAACATTGTATAATGAAACAAGCTCTAGAAAGAAGAAATGTACATACTGTGCCCATAAGAAGGCATTGTCCAAGACTTGTAAGGATCCACCAACAAAAGGTTTCGGGGGTGTTGGATCTTTGGCTATCCACCATCCAACAGGAATTCTTACAGCATTTAAGCCATTTTCGGATATGAACTTGAAGTCTTCTTCCACTATGAATGTGCTCCAGTGTTCCTAATATGAATAAATAGCATTCAACATTGTAAAATAAATTAGAATAATTAATGTAATTCACTGTGTTTATATATTATATATATGCTAAGGTTCTGAATTTCTTAAATTAGTGAAATTTCAACTATGATAAATTTCAACCATGATATTCAATTGAGATCGAAAAGGTACATTCTTCTTCTCATGTAATTTTACACTAGTAAACTTGGAAGTACAATAGTAAGTTTTGAAACTTACAAAAGAGGCCAGGTTTGTTTGTAAAAATGAAGGTGGATAAAATTATGTGTGGTATTTATTATTAATACGGATTATTTTATTTCATAATTCGTTTGTTATTTAATCTCATGAATTATATTTGTAATTTCTAAGACTAATTGATGATGATTATAATCCCAAATGAAAAACTAGTATTATATAATTTTTCTTTTAAAGTATCAAATGACCTTAAAAATTACAAAATATTGTTCATCAAATTAACTAATCAACTAATCATTAAATAAAGTAGTTTGTAATTATATATTAAAGTTTCATGTACTATTAGTGTATGCACAAGCACTGTTAGGACTATGACAATTTATTAATGAAATATTTATGTTAGATATTAATATCTTTATTTTAATGACGTGTTATAATGCTAACACTGCTCAGTACAATGTCAATATATTAAAATTTATCTCTCTTATATTAAATTAGTATAAACAGGATTATCTCATCTTTCATTTTTATAAATAATTAAGTGTAAGAGATGGTTTTCAAAAGTCATAACAAACATTTTAAGATATGTAACACATTTAAATTGTACATTTAAAGACACACTCAAGTGTAAAATGATATTAAAATATTTCTTTTTTCTGTTTCTGCAATACTTTCTCTTTTCTTATTTATTATCATTTTACACTTGAATATGATTTATTGATTTTAAATGTACAATTTAAGTGTGTGTATATAGATATATCTAATATTTTAAATATATTTTAAATTTAAATGTATGGCGACCATTGCGGCCCAGTCTCCCTGTAGACCAGAGAACCTGATTAGGCAAAAAAAATTCAAATGTCAACTTTTGAAAAACTCAATGTTCAAACTTCAATGTACTCCTTTTCAAATGTCAACTTGCAATTTAGTACTCAATTATAATCAACCATACTTTCGTGTGCGTGATGTTTAACTAATTACTCCTTTTTTAATTGATATTTTAGAAAATAAGGATATAAATTAAGTAATGTAATTAATTTTTTATATGATTATTTAAATTGAATATAAAATATCAATATTACTTTTCTTAAATCTTAAAAAAAATTAAAAAAAACAAATCAATATTTAATGATTAAAAATAATTGGAGAAAATTAAATCATTAATATTCTCATGAAATATAGATAAAAACGAACAAAATTTTATGTATAGAAAGAGAGATTTAAAAAAGTAATAGGGTGAATAAAATAATGAAAGCATATATACCAATGATGATATGTTCAACCGACAAGCTATGTATTTTAACTTTTAATAAAGATTGATGGTGCATAATTTAATTAAATGGCTTACTCTCATGACTTGTGGTGCTTTTTGAATGCCATAACCATTAGTGACTTGATATTCCCCTTCTAATCTTCCACTAAACTTCATATCAAATACAGAAGGATCACTATCTCCCCATCCACCATCCCCTTCGGAATCAGCTGTCACAAGCTCCTCTGTTTTTACCTACAAGTAAATCAGTCACATATAGTAATTACAAGTGAAATCAAGAAAATTTTCATTTTTACCTTTATATTTTTGAAAATCACGAATTTCGAAGGTACGATGAATTTATAATTAGTGCAAGAATTACCTTCAGAATAACTAATTTTTCTTTTGGTCCGAAATATAATATTATTATTAATTTTTAAAAGTAAAATGATGATCTTTTTAAATTCAAATTCGACATAAGTGTATTTTATTTTAGTTAATATAATGATGAATATTGTAAACTATTTAAAAAATATTACTTGTTGTAAGATTTATTGTTCAATAATTTTTAATGAATTATTTAATTTTGAGTCTGAAAATATCTTAAATTAACTTTCAAATGTCAACAATAATCTTATAATTTGGAAGAGATGTAGCACTAATAAATTTGGCTACTCTAAAGTTTAAAACTATTCTACTATATTCCTCGTGTAAGGCTTAATAATTTTTAGTAAATGTCATAACCATTTTTTTTATAAAAAAAATTCTTTTTTATACCCAAAAAGAATAACTTTACATTAGTAAATACATGAGAAATGATTTAAAAATTCAATTATTATTTTTTTGTCACTTTGGGGGCATTTTGTTTTATGTGAGTGTCAGATTGCATTATAGAATAAATTATATTCCCAAAATTGTCATTTCGTGCCGATTCTTTTAGTTGTCGAATATGTTGATGGAGACCCCTCGCCTTTTTAAATTATTTTTTTCTTTTTTATGTTTATGTGCAAAAATGATTAAAAAATATGATTATTTATATAATTTAATATCACTAGAAATTATTTTATCTCATAATTAGTTTATTATTAATCCTACTAAATATTTATTATCATTTGATACTTTAAAAGAGGATTATATATTATCGTATCTTCACGTTGTATTAAACTATCATGAAACGACCTTAGAATTAAATAATAAAATATAATTCATGAAACTAAATAATAAATTAATCATAAAATAAAATAATCTATAATAATATTAAATTAGTAGAAATAATTCTATCACATCTTGTCTTTGTAAACAAACGGTAGGGTATGCATGACACTAATTGCATATGCCAAACCAAAAACTCCTACTTTCTCAATCATCACACTTGTTTGGAAAAGTTTATTGGCAAATTCCCCCTAAGTGACAAATTCAGACCATATGAAAAAACAAACCAAAAAATAATACTCACCTGTAAAAAGAACCCATTTGGTGCTTTTATTCTAACACGGCTTAAATCATCAGAATTTCTCACAATCTGAAACATCTCATTTTCCCCCGGTGTGTTTGAAGAAGCTATTATATTGATTCCATTTCCAGCAGTGTCTAGTCCAATGAATTGTTTTCTAAACACCCTGAACTGAAAAGTAGTCTCATTGATCCTCCACACCTACAAAAATTAGTCAAAATGACCACATTCTTATTGAATTCAAGCAAAAACAAAGTAGTCCCTCCGTTCCAAAATGACAATCCCATTTCACATTTTTGACTATTTTTTTTAGGCTCCCACAAAAAAAAAGAAAAAAAAAAGTTATACTTGAATATGGAATTATGGATGAAGTTGGCACATGGTCAATTCGATGAAATTCAAATTCAATATAATAAAAGGTTGCATTTAAATGTAATTTTATGTTATATAAAAATAATGTTTTTCTACATGAACCTGACCAATGGTCAAGGCATACCAACTTCACTAAGTCCAAATCCGTTAAACTTAATATACTCAAACCTTATTACACATATAAAACAAAAAGTTAAATGAGACTTTCATTCACTATCAAAGTGACAATGAAAATGTAATAAGAAGGCAAGTTACTTTAAATGTTTCCCAGCCTGAAGCTGATGTTCTGTTTGCTACTATAATTGTTCCTCCGCCAAGCTCAGCACCAAGATATTTTCCAACAGTAACTGATTTAAACTGCAGCCCAGTTCCATCCTAATGAAGATACAGTAACATTGAAAGTTAAATCAGTAATATGATACTAAGCTTGGATAATAAACAACGTTGTTGATATTATATTAATATTATTAGAGCAAAACTGATACTGCTATATCAAATATACAATTAACGATATTTTTGTAATTGTTTTAGTCACTTAACACTTTAAGTGATACTTATTGTTCTAATTGATATAATTTTTCCTCTGGTAATATCATATTGACACCTAAAATCATCATGATATATATATATATATATATATATATATGTATGTATATGTATGTACATGTACAAACCAAGAAATCTTTGTTGGGGATGTCATCAAAGAGAGAAGGTTTCATCCATCCTTCTGTAAGCAGCCAACCTCCAAGATTAACAGCTCGAACTCGAAAATTCGGATTAAACCTTCCGTAAGAAAGCGAAATCATACAAGAAAAAAATATGCATAGAAAATGTATGCTCGAGGAAATTGCCATTTGATCTTTCTTTTATTTGATATATATGCTATTCTTATCTGAAAAAATGCAGTGCATTTCACAGATTTATATAGTGGGGATGCATGAGGAGCTTAAGTATAAACGCATTGGACAATGTAAAGCTAATGTTTTATACTAATCATAATTAATGATCTTCTCTGGATTGAAAATTGACTCATTCATAGGAAAGAATATATTCATTGTTCTTTAGTGGCGTAACTAAATAAAGACAATTCTACTTTGCACCCCAAACTTTACACAAAAAATCGATTTGCACCCTATACAAATTTTTAGAGTAAATGTACCCTAAACTTTAACCCAGACAATTAAATGCACTATCTGCTAGATTTTTCGACCAAATCTTCACCGGAAGTGTGATGACATCATTAAGTTAGGGGTAAAATAGTCTAATCACTTAAATTTTCTAAATATAACCAATAAAAAGAACATATTTTGGAATTGACAGAAATATCTAAATGACTAACACTAATATATGGTTAACTTAAGGGTAAAAAGGTAATCATATTCCTCCATCTTTTACCCCCTGCTTCTTCTTTCCCTCTTTGAATGAAACCCTAATTTATCTCTTCCACCATCTTCTTCTTCCCCTTTTCTTCTCCAGCCATCCCACCTTTCAACTATTACCACTATTATGCATTAAATTACATTACCACCACCATCCAACTTTTATCAGCATGTATACTCATTTACCTATAACAACCTAGATCTATAATAAGATTTAAAGCAATAAAAAGAACAATATGTATCAAACCCACCACCAAACATCACCAGATTTCGTTCTATACTTAGATCTAAAACAATAAACAGAATAATAGGCATCAAGCCCACAAATAAAGATAATGTCGAAGCTTCCTTTTGGCGATCACCAGTGCATATGCCAACTTCTCAAGATTCGGATACTTGGTCTCGGCATCTCAAGAGAATGACTAACATAATAGACTAGCTTCTGCCCTTTAGAATCTTTTCGGACTAAAGTTGCGCTGATGGCTAAGGGACTTGCCAACAGATAAAGATACAAATCCTCTTCAGACAAAACTTTGGTTAATATAGGAGGAGAAGATAGATATCTTTTTATTCCTTCTAAGGCTTTTGACACTCTTTGGTCCATTGAAAAGTCTTCTAATTTTGGGTTCCCTTCAAAGTGTTGAAGAATGGGAGACACTTTTAAGCTGATTTGGCCATGAAACGTCGAAGAGCTATTAACTTTCCTGTCAGTCTTTTTACTTCTTTAAAATTCTTTGGGGGTTGCATGTCTAGTATAGCCGATATTTTTTGGAGATTGGCTTCAATCCATATTCGGCTAACCATGTAACCCAAGAATTTTCCTACTCTGAGGTCGAAGGTACACTTGGTCGGGTTTAACTTCATGTTATGACGTCGTAAGTTCTGGAAACATTCCTTGAGATCAGCTAGATAGTGTTCAATCTTCATAGTTGACAATCATATCATCTATGTAGCTAATTTTTGTCGATCTGGTCCTAAATACCTTATTCATTATGCGCTAATAAGTGGCTCCGACGTTAATAAGGTTGAAGTGCATGACCACTACAAGAAAAACACTTATTTTAGAAGGAATTATTTTTGACAGAATAAATTCCCTCGAAATTATATTATTTCTGACGAAATATTCCCTCGGAAATAACTTGTTCTCGAAGGAATTTTGTCAAAATTTCTAAATAGCCAATAGTTTGTGGGTGATGAAGGTTGTTTTAAGAATGTCTTCGGCCGACATACTGATCTGATTATATCTTGAGAATGCATCAAGGAAGCTTAATATAACGTGTCCCGAGGTAGAATCTATCAATTGATCGATGCTTGGAAGGGGATAACAGTCTTTCGGGCAAACTTTGTTCAAATTAGTGTAATCTACGCACATTCTCCACTTCCCATTATGTTTCTTAACAAGTACCACATTAGCGAGCCATTCAGGATAATCGATCTCTAAGATAAACCCTGCTGATAGGAGTTTAAAGATCTCTTCGTCAATCACCTTCTGTCTTCGGGAGTTATGGTTCGGCGCTTCTGTTTTACTGGTTTGGCGTAAGGAGTGACGCTTAGCTTATGAACTGCAACAATTTCATCAATTCCAGGCATGCCGGTTGGAGTCCATGAAAGATATCTGAGTATTCCCTTAGAAGGGCGATCAGGTTGTTTCAGAAATCTGCCTATAGTTCGAGCCTTATTTGTACTATTTTTTCATGGTTACCCCGATATATTTCTATCTCTTCTGTCTCTTCGGCTGGTGTGGCCAGCATTTTAGTACCACCTTTAGTGAAGGGTTCTATCTGAATCTTCATGGTTTCTTTCTATTTGTTGACTACTACAGAAGTAGCCTAAAGAGTTTAAAAATAACACTTCCTGTACATGTCCTGATCTCCAACAACTTCTCCAACTCTGTATTCGGTTGGAAATTTCATCTTTAAATGGGGAATAAAAGTAATTGCTTTAAGCGTTGACAGAGTTGTTCTCCCTAAGATGGCGTTGTAGTTGTTGTCAACATGGACTACATAAAATTTCACCATCAAAGAAGATTGCTGAGGAATTGTGCTGAAGATCACTGGCAATTCGATTGTTCTTACGATTGGGACAGAAGCGTTGTCGTAGCTATGGAGAGGTGGCTCGTTGCAAAACTCTAGCTTCTTGCCCTCCAAGTCTAGTCAATTGTGCGCATGCTCATAAAGTACATTGACTGAACTTTCATTGTTGATGAGCATGCGCCAAAGATCCATGGTACCCACCATGCAGTTATAACAAGTGTATCATCATGAGGTGTTACCATACCTGGGGAAAATCTTCATCGTGAAGGTGATGGCATTGATTTTGGTATTCTTCTGTTCGGCTGGCCGAACACTTGATGAATAGCTTTGGCGAAGTCCTTCCTCAGTCTGTTAGACATAACTACTGTCGAACTGCCAGAGATAACATTTACTTAAGCCCATGGTGTTTTTGAAAAAAGGGGTAGGGCAATTCGGTTAAAGGTTGATTGTTTGCTTTTGTTTACAACGTAACAGTCCAGGTTCCCTTTTTGTACTTGATTCTCAAGGAAGCGCTTCAGCTGATAACAATCTTCAGTATTATGACCTTTTCCTCATGGTAAGAATAATACTTATCATTTTTCTTTTATCTGGTGAAGACTTTGATCTTCGGGGTCTTTTGAATAAGGGTTCGCCTTTGATTTCGTTGACAATTTTAGTCTTGCTGGTGTTCAGGGGTGTAATCCTTATTTGAAGAATCTCTGTATTTTCTCTTGCCCCTATTATCTTTGGAGTTATCATCTTTGCTACGTCGATCACCCTTATAACCTATTCTATCATCATCTATTATGTTAGATTCATCTGCTTTGGGGTCTCTTCTCTGATGATAATCATTGTTATTTTTCAAAGGACCCCCAAGGCTAGCAATGGCCTCTTCCATCTTTATATAGTTTTTGACTTTATTATAGGCATTTTAAGGGGCGTTGGAGATAATTTTCTTGATCAGGCGACTGGATTTGTTAACGTTCAAACCCAGCGTGAGGAATTATATTGCCTAGATCGGTCTAGGGTAAGGATCTCGGCTAATGCTTCACAAAATCTCTTGATGTACTGCCAAAGATATTTGTTTGACTTTTGTCTTATTTGGATCAGTGAAGTCATCATTTTTCCATGTTTCCTGTTGTTGCCGAAGCGTGTGTGGAATCGCTCATTAAGTTCCTCCCATGAGCCAATGGAACGAGGAGGAAGTGTGATCATCCACTCCCTAACGATTTTCTTCAGGGCAGAGATGAAAAGATGACACTTTCCTGCAGCGGTATGACCATAGAAGCGCATTAAACGTTTATAAAAATAAGTATGGTCATAAGGATCACTTGTTCCATCGTACATCTCCAAGTTCAGGACTTTAAGGGACCTGTGATCCTAGCCTCATCAAGATCCTTAGTGAAAGGAAATGAGTATGGTTTGTTACCATTGACTCCGGCGCATCCCTCAAAGAATCTTTGGGGAGATGTCACTTTGGAAGAACTATCGCGGCTTTGACGTTGTCTTCGGTATTGATCACTATTTCTATGTTGTGAAGGAGATTTGGTTCTTTTCCTTCGACATCTGTCTGAATCAAATGATCGTGTACTAGTGCTTTTATCTGAGGAAGAAGATATGTGAATGTAGCGAGAAGCGGTGCCTTGATTGGGAAGGTGTTCCACGTCTGCATAATAGGTTGTCTTCGGTCCTCGGCAGATCTATAAATTATTTGTCAAACTTTTCCTGCTGGAGTTAAAGAGCTTTTCTTTTATCTTGAACTTCTTAAAGGTGACACTGCTTATCAGTGTCTCTTGGTTGACGTGACTACAAGCATGTTTCTCCATGGGAATCGTTGTGGTGGCTTGGTGACGGTGGTGGTACCGCTATGAAAGTTTTTTTGCAAATTAGAGTGGTTGAGAAGGAACTCTACTAAATACTAGAAGGCCCGCCTTCTAATACTAATGTTAATGCTCAAATTTGTCCACACATTCAACCACTAGCTTGGATGTGAACCTGTACAGAAAGAACCACCAGAAAGTACTTGACAACTTAGGTCGTCAGGGGATACCTCCGGTGTGAGAGTAAAAACATGTTTTAAGATGGGTTAACAATGGAGGTAAGGAGTATTCAGTAGGCTAGAATGTTTGTCCTGTATCTCTATCGTTTACCTATATTTATAGCTTAGTTTCACCGGCTCAATAGGGTTATAATTTCTAGTAGGAATTGTATAGAGAGACCCTATTGAAAAAGGTAAATACCATACAAGAGTTGATATTGGATATGGTAACTACATAGTACCTTAGCTGACAAGGCAGCAACCCAAGCCTATTGAGCTTAGGAGTTTATTATGAGCATCTAGGTAATAGTGGGTTGATTGGGAACAAGGCCCAATTAGGGCAGCCCACTAATATTACTAAATGTACAACCCAATAGGCGGAGATGGAGATTTCTTGGGCACGATATTTTTGCTTTTGTATAGCAATCAATTGAGATGGGTTATCTAAAATCAATTCAGAATTAGTGTTTCAAAAGGAGTTGTGAAGCACAATGAACAGTTAGTAAATTGATTTTTAGACTGGGAAGACATGGAAATCAGAATCCCTAGAATTCTATATAATTTCATTATCTATCAACTGGCCAGACGGAAAAATAAACGGAGTGTACAAATTATTTTTTAGGTAAAAGTTTAGGGTACTTTCATTCAAAAATAAAATTTGGAGTGCAAATCAATTTTAAGCTTAAACTAAAGGGTACAACATGCAATTTAGTCTTTCACCTATCAAATAAAAAGGAGGTCTATTATTGGAATCTTATGTGTTTGAAAGATAGGATATTATAATTTAGGGCGGATAATTCTATTTAACTATGTGAGTTTTATACATTTTTAAAATTATTATCACCTAAATTTTAAAAGTCAAAACACATAAAGTATTGAGACTAAGTGAAAAATAAATTTTTGTTTTAACACCGTTAAACAAAATGTACAAAAGACAACTATACCCTTTATAAATAAAATAAATACCCAATAAAAATATCACTCTTATTTTTGTCAAACGAGACCAAAGGAAGAAGTGATATGCGATGGAGAAAGGGATTTAGCATACAAAATATTAGAAGTAATTTCCCACTAAATTTTTTCCAGTCTTGCTTTTTACTTTTCCAAGATCTTCCTTAAGTATTTTAGATGAAAATATAAAATCTATCCCTGAAATTGAATTCTTAATAATAAAAAAAGAAGCTCAAAATTAAGAAATGTCTCAAGGTGAAAGACATAAAATTGCAAAATTCGGCAGTTAAAAGACACATACATCATTGCATACTTCACCAGATATACGGCGTCCTAAAACAATCATCAGTTCCGTTAAATAGAGTTGGTCAAGGTTGACATTTTAGTGGCCCAATAGCAGCCCCATTAACGCCTTTGACATGAAATCTGTAGCGGAGTTGGACCAACAAATGGGCACTTGGCCTGCTGATAGTGATTGTTGGCGGGCAGACTTTTATTTATTTATTTTTTATGAACATTTCCTTATCCATTTGAGTCACTTTTAAAACATGGTACCCTCTCCGTCCCAAATTAATTGTTCAATTTTGACCATTTTAAATCAAATAGACTATTTTTAGAATTAATAATTAAGCATATATAAATATATTTCTAAAATTATAAAAATTGGAGTTAGTAATAAATTGTATATACTTTCTTTGATTATAATCTCTTCACCTATATTTTAACAAAAATAATAAAAAGATTAGTTCTAAAAAAAGTCAATTTGACTTAAAATGGTCAAAATTGAGCAATTAATTTAGGACGAAAGGAGTATAAATTGAATCATTACTTTGACCAGTCAATACTTTGACCTTCACCAGTCAAAACTTTGCCTTTAACAAATCAAATATTTTTTAAAAAATGGTTCTGGTTTGATACATGAATTTAAGGAGTATATTTAGTCCATATTGTATTCAATACTAAAATCTAGATGGTGCGGTTATAGTACCGCAATCCCATGAATTGGGATCAGTGCGATTTTAGTATAAAATTTTTAAGAGTGGTGCGACATCAAATCACTGCACTGCATTATTGTCATTTTTACCTGCATTGCATCATTGTCATTTTTAAGTTTTAATATATTTTGTATATTTTTATTTATTATTTTGATAAATTTTTTATTTTAATTTATTTTTGGCCTGTTTGTATTTAGAACTTAGCCTTTTCTAATTTTATTTATTTTAAGTATTACTTATTTTTATTTTCTAAATAGTTGCAGAAAATTAGTTTGATATTAGAAATATGTTATCTTAGAGTTTTATGAGATACAACCTTTGACAATTATATAAATTTTTCTTTAAAAGTTGGTTGAATTGTAAAAGTATCCCTCCAAGTTGTCACCCAATTTTAATTTGACCCTTTAAGTTGTAAAAAATTCAATTAAGTTCTTCAAGTGACCAATTTGATTCAATTAAGTCTTTAATGACAAAAATCTCAATTGAGTTGAAGACAACATCACGAGTCAATTAATTAAATTGGCCACTTGAAAGACTTAATTGAGATTTTTGCAACTTAAAAAGCTAAATTAAAATTGGGTGTCAACTTGAAGAAAAACTTTTGCAATTTGGACTTGAGAGTTTTTTTTATCTTACTTGTTGATTTAAGATTTTTATCTCTCGTTGACATTAGTCTAACAGCTAATCATTCACGTTTATGTTATAGCGTTTTGGTCTAATTATTTTTCGTTGCGTCATATGTATTAGAAATTTGAATAGAGTTATTATAAGTTTGAGAGTATGTAAGCAAGAAGAGAGAGTAAACTTTTCTTTTCTTAGTAAATTGATAAGTGGTTAATGAGAAAGAGCTTGTTATTTGTACAGAAGGCAAAGAGTTGGGGTAAAATAATCTTACAAAAATTCAAAATATGCGATCAATTAAATTTTAAAATAAATTACCAAAATAATATACCATGACTCAAAATGCAAGGGCATTAAGTCTTTTATAGGTATATATAATTTATATTGGCTCTAATTATTTCACTCTTTTTTTTGTCATGCACTAATCGTGTGCCTATAATTTTATGTGTTTTCAAAAATATTTAAGATTTTCTATTAATATGGAAAATTAAGTCTTTTAAGGGCAAATATCAATTATATTGGCTCCAATATTTTTTATGTTATTTTATTCATCACACACTAACCACATATTTACAATTTTCAGGATTTCCAAAGATATTTAGGAGGAAAGTTACCGAAATATTTTCATTCGGATTAATTATTATACGTCGGAGGCCCAAAGGTTTAACTTATAAAAAATTAAATATATTTCTTAAAATCTAAACATTAAAGTTTAAATTATAAAAAGTAAAAAACTTAGAAGTTTAAAGTGTATTTAAACCGCTAAAAAAAGGTAATTCACTTTTAAAAAATTTGCCCAAGTTTGAAGTCTTCCAAAACCTTAGCCGAAAGTGGAGAGATCGATCCTCAAAAAAGATCAGCTACTTTTGTCCTTTTTAATTCATATAATATACTCTCCTTATTTCAAAATTAGAGATATATTTTAATTTTTTTGAGTTAATTCGCAAAATTTTAAAATTCAAAATTAATGCAAACAAATATAGCAATTATAAACTAACTATAAAATACTATTAATGACGTAGCGGATTATAATGGTTAGTTTAACCTACTAACACCAAGGTAAATAAAGTCTTTCGCACAAGGAAGATAAAGAATCTCCAAGAGAAAACACAATATAATTGATAATAATTTTCAAAAGATCTATCTCATAAAGCCTAATATAATATATTTATAATGCTAAACTACTTTCCTACGACTAATTTGAAAAGAAAATAATTAAATCCTTTATTAACTAAAATTAGAAAAGTTAAAGCTCAAAACATAAATGGGCTAAAAATAAATTAAACTATTGAATTTTCCTAAATATTAAATAAAAATACATCAAATAAAAGTCTATAAATAACAAAATATATGGATATCTTAATTTTTATTGTTATTTCCTCCTACATCGTCAAACTCCACTTCTTAGAAAAAAATCGTCCTCAATTTTTTTTAAAAAAACAAATATCAAACACCAAAAACGAGTCTTCAATCTTTGTGGGATCAAATCTGTATGACTTTTCTTCTCAAAAGATAATCCTGAAAATAAGTGAGAAAATACTAATATCTTTCAATTAACCTGCATGATAAAGAAATCTTCAGGAACAAAAAAATCAATAATTTTAATATTTTTGAACACTTGAATAGAAGCAACTTCTGAACCAATGATGTTTGTTGTAGTATCCTCATCCTAAGACGTTACAAAAATTTTCATAATCATGTTAATAATAGGCGACTCAAGAAGGACGTGTGATTCTTCAACTGTACTAACTTCAATCTCAGGTTGTCTTTCCTCCAACACACTAATCTCAAGAACCATTGAAATTGGCATTTCATCATCTACCTCTGCTTTGAATTCTTCCTTTGAACATCCGATAGTTTCTGAGGTATCAACAAATATCTCTAACTCACAATCTGTAACCTTAGTATTTGGCTTTTGAATAACTTTTGGTACCTAGATGATTTTCTTTGGACGCACAAATTTTCATTTGGGTAGACATCTTTGATACCGTATTTTCAATCTTTCGCGTGACATTATTGACTTCTTTCACTTGCTTCTGAATATTAATGTATGGCTGAACAAAGAACTCATTATAATATCTCAAATATTTTGTAACCCATTGATCCAGCCTACAATGAATGTACGTGACGTGTTTTCAATAATATTCAGATATCAATATATATTTCATATCTTTCCAATTAAAAAATTTCTTTATACCATTACGCAATCTCATATACTGCATTTGAGTCCAACTTTCAGCTGCATACCCAACAAATTTACTTACTATTAGTCTGACCTTATTCTCTTCATGAATATTATAAAAATAAAAATATTTTTCAATATCAAACAACCAATGACGAAAATAATGTGTCATATTACCCTTATTGTAACACCACTGTCCCACATTGAAAGATAAGGAAAAAGTTTGTCTGTATATAAGGAATTGAGTTACTATCAATAGTACCTTCAGTCATGACCTTTTGGGTGAGCCTGTGGTGGGCTAAGATGACCCAAGAAGATACTATTGAGCCAGTAATTTGAGGCTTTGTTTGGATGGATTTGATTCGATTCGGACTTGGGATTTGACCCAAGATTTATTCCGAACTCGAGATTTGACCCGAGTTGTTACATATGGTATCAAAGCCGACTCTCGAAAGCTCGGGTCGGGTCATCCGATCGAGTTGCCAGAGGTGGGGACACGAAGGCTGGTGGTATTATCCCACAATGGAGAGAGGGAGGTCCAGAGGTGGGGACATGAAGCCAGCCGGTATTATCCCACAATGGCTAGAGAGGCAAAGATCTGTGGACTGTGTGTGTGATTGGTTCTAACGGGAACGTCAGAAATTTAAGTGGGGGAGATTGTAACACCCCTGTCCCACATCGAAAGATAAGAGAAAAATTTGTTTGTATATAAGGAATTGAGTTACTATCAATAGTACATTCAGTCATGACCTTTTGGGTGAGCCTGTGGTGGGGTAAGATGACCCAAAAAGATACTATTGGAGCAGTAATTTAAGGCTTTGTTTGGATAGATTTGATTTGATTCGGACTTGAAATTTGACCCAAGATTTGTTCCGGACTCGGGATTTGACCTGGGTTGTTACACTTATCAAAATATGGAATATCATCATAGAATGGAGCACATATAATATCTCTACTTGGTTTCCTTGTACCTATGAGAATAAAATTCAAAAGTCAACTAAATAATATTTTCGGTATGTATAAGACTTTGGGGGTATATTCAAGTATTTTAAATTTGAAGGTTGAAAAAATAACTTAAGAGAAACTAAAAGATACCAAATCAAACTTTGCCAAAATTAAATCAAAACCCACCCCGTTAGCTTGATTGTTTAACGCAAGTTTCGCTTCTGATTGTTTGGCACAAGTTCGGCAAAAGAAAACAAGAAGGGATGGCGTAGCAGCTTTAATTGCTTCAAATGGGGATTTTTTTTTTGATAAGCAAAAATTATGCTCGGCCTCAATTTAGGTAAACACTATCACGAGTTATGCAATTTTTTGGCTCTAGAATTTAGTTTTTATCAAAAACAAGAAAATTCTTGAGATAACAAACGAGGTTTTACTTCATCTGCTCCTTCAACCATGACTAATGGATACAATTATCTTGACTCTGATACCAATTGACGCATCGAATTATAATGATTAGTTTAACCTACTAACACCAAGGTAAATAAAGCTTTGCGCACAAGCAAGACAAAGAATTCTCTAAGAGAAAATAAAATATAATTGATAATAATTGTTAAAAGAGATATCTCATAAAATCCTAAGTTAACATATTTACGATACTAACTACTTTCTTACGACTAATTGGAAAAGAAAAATAATTAAACCCTAAACTAAATAAAATTAGAAAAGTTAAAACCCAAAACATAAACGAGCCAAAAATAAATTAAGCAATTGAATTTTCCTAAATACTAAATAAAAATATATCAAATAAAATAAAAGTCCATAAATAACACAGTATATGGAAATCCTAATTTTATTTATTATTTTCCTTTGTATCAAACGCCCATGACACACGTCATTTGTTGCACCAAACAATACGATTCTGAAAGTGACAACTTGTGGTATAACCGACAACATTTGAAGTCAAAGGAATAAAGATTTGGCAAGTTGTCCCTGAGCAAATGAAGCAACAACAACAATCTAACGACAAAATTTCAAGAAAGGCTATAAAAGGATTGTTACAACAACACTTGAAGATAACTGAAAAATCTGAATTCCAACGCTCAAAAAGACCAAGATTTAAGCTCCAACTCTACGATATGAGATATTTATTTCTGCTGTTAAGTCTTTCGATTGAGCTTACATTGCAACTTAGCAGCTACTCAAAACACATGTTTACTCAGTGATTGCGAAGATCTCTATTTTGTATCAAGTCTTTGTGATTTGTTAGATTCTTTGTGAATCTCAATTGTAATAGTTCTTAGTGAATTATGATTTGTGTAACCACTCATCCTCAGTGGATCATTTCTACTCTCTGAGTAGAAGAAAAGACTAAGAAACTTTTGTACTTCAAACCTTTTAAAATTCGTTGACTCATTTACTTCATGTATTTTTATGTTTCTGTGGTTTACTCTATGATTTGCACTAAATTTAAAATCAAGCATTTTCTTATAATCTTATTTGAAGGGGTTTTCAATCAACTTGTTCTGCTACATATACGCTAATTAACTTGTATAATTAGTTGGTAAAACTTTTAAATTTTGTTTAAAGAATTTATTCAACTCTCATTCTAGATCTCTTTTGTACCTTTAGACCTAACAAAACATATTATGGCCTAATTATAAAAACTTTAAATTCGGACAATTGTCAAATACATTGACACTCATAAGTCATAGATTGATGATTTTTTTTGAGTGCACATCATGTGTTCGATAATTTGATAAAGTAATAATAGAGCAATTTTTAGGCATGATATTTAGACTTATAATTTCGTAGGGCAAGTTGGGTGTCTAACATCTTCTCAACTATTAACCAATTCCCCGAATCCTCAATCTCTAGTTAGTATGACTAGTTGACTTCTAGTTTGCTTATACCAATGAAAATAGTTGACTTCAAGTTTGCTTATACCACTGAAAATAAGATGGATTACTTGGTTAAATTCCGTGAAATCATATCATAAAAGTTCATTTATATCTTTTTTTTATAAAACAAATCAACTTCGATTTTTGATCACTTCTCGTTCTATTGCAAAAAAAGATTCCTTTTTATATCCTAAACGCATAGTATTCATTCCCTCGAGGCTCATGGTCCTCACACACATGGTCTAGTTTCATTCCTAATGCAACTTGAGTGTTTGATTGCAATGTTGCAACCTAAAATAATGTCAATAAATAAATTAGAGCAGGAACCTTGAGATTATGATACAAGTTGGAGGGACACTTTCATTAATGAAACTAAATTCTTTTATTTATTTTATATGAAGGTAAAATTTATATATATATATATAATTATATATATATATATATATATATATATAAAATAAAAGTATACATCCAAAAACAAGCATACCTCTAGAAACTATGAGGACATACCCTCAATTTTTACCAAGGAAACTAGGCCAAGTTACAATTTTTGTGTTTGAATTGCAATGAATTTTATTATAACCCAAAATGAATTATGAAAATATGAATTAATAACCATATTTTGCATAATATCTAGAGCTTGATATAACCGTTCTTGATCATCCACTCCAAACTCCAATGGTTTTGCACATTTTTCAGAGTCCAGTAAGCCCACCCAAAGGTTGCACGCCCATACACTGCTAATTGTGCATTGGCAAATCTTTGATAATCCTCTTTTGTTGCATCTGAAACTTGCCACTCGGCTACCCATTCCCCTGAAAAAATGTAACCATATTTTTCCTATAAGTAAATAATACAACAAAATACTCAAACATAGAAGTTTAACCAAGTTACCAGACGTGCATATCTCAAAATATATTTATTAAAACTTTTGCGATCCGAATGTATAAATTAAAAATAAAATTAGGGGTACCAGAAAAAAGAAACAACCTCAAATGCAACTTTTTTCTGTACAATTTTTATAACAAAAATATTGTGTGTATATATATAACCAAATACTCAAATATACAAGTTTAACCAAGTTAATAAACATGCATATCTAAACATATTTTCTTAAAAAAGTTTCGCTATTTGAAATTATAAATTAAAATAAAATTAGGGGCACCAGACAAAAATTCAAAAAAAATCTCTGATACAACTGTTTTCTATATAATTAGTGTAACAGAAAATTGAAACTGATGCAATTATTTGCTATACAAATTTATAGGAAAAAGTTGAATAAGATATTTTGTTTCAAGATTTTTTTTTCGATGCCTGTAACTTTATTAGTAAATAATGTGGCACATACCAACTAAAGTGAGAGGTCCATCCGATGTAGTGACAACCCCCAATTCAGCCCCTCGGTCATTGTTAACAAAATCAATATTTTGTTGCACGGTCATGCCATTAAAAGTGCCCGAGAAAAGGTTGTAGTAATGCACATCAATGACTGATCTGTCTAGGCCATTTGCTAGAGGGAAGAGCTCTCTGTTATCTCCAGATAATCTGTTGGACAATATCACAAAAGCGGTTGAGGTATGCTTGCGGACCGCATCATAGCCGGCTTTGTAGTACTTGGTCACGGTGTCGAGGAACACTGCGGGCGCTTGAGGCTCGTTGAGCAGCTCGACGGCATAAAGGTTAGGATGTTTCGCGTACCTATTTGTAAATGGTCACGAGTTGGTATATAATAGGAGTAAAACATATTGCAAAAATTTGCAGCCGAATTATGATTATGACGTATATGCATACATGAGATAGATAAAATCGTAAAACGTGTCACTTACAGTAATGACATAAATACCCTTAGTGAAATAGAAGAAATGAAAAGAATGCGTATGTTTGTAATCACTGCTAATACATTTTCTATTGTAATATTCTATGTCTCAAAATAATTATCTTGTTTTGATTTTTTTTTTGTCAAATCGACTATTTTTAATATTAATAATTAAATATATATGAATATATTTTTAAAATTATAAAAATTAGGATAGGTGGTAAATTGTACGTAGTTGCTTATATTTATAATACTTCCATCTATATTTTGTCAAAAATGATACAAAGATAATCTTAAAAATGATCAATTTGATCAAAATAGTCAAAATTGAGTAGTTATTTTGGGACGGATGGATTAGTCAACATTTCATATCACATCAAAAGACCTATGGTCTAACGATATGAAACATAAATTTGGATTTGATAGCAATTACTCCCTCTATTCCCTAAGAGATGGTTTAAATATACAAAAAAAATATGAATAAATAAAATAAAATAAAGTTGTCTCATAAAAGATGGCTTAAGTGCACTAAAATGTTATACATAAAGACTATTTTGCCCTTAAAAATACTTATAAGGTGGATTCACTAATTTATTTATTTATTTACAAAAAAGACTCCTTAATGTATTATATGTAGGTTCACTATGGATAAAATTGGAGTTTCACAAACATTCGTACTCTGTACCATTTAAGTTTTGGAATTTATATTCTTTCCTCTGCTTTAAGTTTTGTAATTTATACTTAAGTAATTTTTTTGGGGACAGAAAAAGTATTTACCTAGCAGATAAGAAGTCTATAACTGCTACAGTTTGCTGAATGCTCCCATCAGTTGTGCCCCATTCCAGAGAACCGTCACGGGTGGAACTGTGCTCCATACCATTTTGTGAGCCTGGTGCAGCATGTAGATCAATTATGACCTGCACATTATATTTCCTGCAAGAAAAAGATTAAATGAAATGAATTTCAAATACTTAGCTAAATTTTGTGGTCACAATTATAAATTAGAAGAAATTTATGGGTACTTACTTTGCCCAAGCGAAGGCGTTATCTAAGGCTTTTAAGGATCCACCAACATAAGGTTTAGGGGGTCTTGGATCACTGGCTATCCACCACCCAACTGGAATTCTTACGGCGTTTAAGCCGTTTTCTGAAATGAATTTGAAGTCTTGTTCCACTATGAATGTGTTCCAGTGTTCCTAAAATGTACAAGTAATACAATTGTAATCTGTCATTTAAATGGAAATTAATCTTGGATGCAATGCAACAGCGTTAAAAGTATGATATATTCCCTCAACCCTAATTTCCAAAACAACGGTCCAAATTTGACCTATTTTGGGTCAAATTGACTATTTTTAGAATTAGTTTTTGCACATTTTTTGACAATATAGATGGATGGATTATATATATTAGTTTGCGCGACACACACCTAAGAGTGTGTTGAAAATAGAAGATGTGATCCTAAAAGCTAGCATATGGAGAGAAAATAGTGAAAAAAAGTGAGTAGATCAAGGGTAAAATGGGAAACTAGAAAGGTTTCAATATTCTATCAATACCAAAATAACTACCGAATTGATCTTCAACTTTATAATATAGATAGATAAGCAACTACATTTTGAGACACTCCACACATCAATTACTTATATTGCTATTTAGCAATTTTTTATTTATTTTATTTATTTATTTATTTATTTTTTACTTATATTGCATCCATCCTAAATTGAAAGTCCCATTTTTCTTTTTTATGCATCTCAAAACGAGAGTTACCTTTTTTGTAATGTGACACTCATTTTGAGATACTTCATACATCAATTATAGACACTATGTCCGTCCTAAAATGAAAATCCCATTTTCTCTTTTGATGTGCCTCAAAGAGACAGCTGCTGAATCGTAATGTGACATTTATTTTGGAAGCCTACACATCAATTATTGATATTGCACCGGTCCTAAAATGAAAATCTTATTTGTCTTTTTTGTGCGTCTTAAAATTAGAACTCATTTTAGGATACTCAATTTGGGACATAGAATAGATATATGGACTTTAAACCCAATAAAATCAATTAACAAAATTATTGGATATTAAATATTTGGAATTAAGTTAGATCACAGCTTACATTCATGACTTGAGATGCTTTAGGACCATAACCATTAGTGACTTGAAATTCCCCTTCTGGTCCTCTTAAAGACCTCATCACAAAAACAGAAGGATCATTATCTCCCCATCCACCATTTCCTCTGGAATCAGCCGTCACAACCTCCTGTCTCTTTACCTATAATTCAGCCAACATGCATGTCACCATGTGATGTACACAAAATAATAAAATAAAATAAACAATTATAACTGATCGAACTTTGTGACCAGGCGATATGCCTAGTTGACAGGCCTCCAAATTTTATTTAAATAAATAATAATAAAAAAATCTCCATGTGAATGGTCAAGATTTTCAAGAAGCTTTCTTTAGTACACTTTTAGTTGTAGCAACGTGTTTAATTTTATTTGCATTTTAGTACCCTTTTAAGTTGTAGCAACTTGTTTAATTTTATAGTTGTTGGCGCAACTTGTTTAATTTTATTTGTATCCTTTATCTAGGGACGAAAAAATAAAATAAAATTGTGAGAGCGAGACATAATACTGCAAGGTTATGAATAATTCAGTAGGATCTAGAGGCACCATCTTAAGTTCAAATTTTGTAAATATTTTTATACTTGTTGAAATAAGATTATTAATTTTTTTTATTGCAGTATATATATATATATATATATATATATATATGTACTCTTTTTATAATATACAAAGTGGAGCAAAGACTATAAAATTTGATATTTGAATAATGATATCCAAAACATAGGTAAAGTGATATTTATAAGTTGGCCCGTATTTCAAATTGATTTTATATATAAAAAAAATAACTCATATTTGGAATAGAGGAAGCAATTTTTTATATTTTTCTTAAAGAGTGCTGCATATACTTAATTTTTCAAAATTTTTGGAGGACGTGGAGTAAAAATGTCAAAATTGCAGACTTAAAAATTTTCAAAATTTTCAGGATAACCCAGCCCGGGAGCCCTATGCTCCCCTCTGGCCATGCTCTTATATGAAACTATAAGCTATAATTGGGTAAAAACAAGCTGCAACAAACGGGTTTTATAAGAATGTCGTTTGTACTAAACAAACAAAAATATATACTCTGACTCAACTTAACTAAGCCTTAAAAGTGAACTAGTGGGGATATTGCATACAAACAGAAGTATATTACTGTAAGCAAATACTAACCTGTAAAAAGAACCCGTTAGGCGCCCGGATTCTAACACGGTTCGGATCACCAGAATTTCTCACAATTTGGAACGTTTCGGATCCTCCAGGCGTATTTGAAGTAGCTACTACATTGTTCCCCTGGTTAGCGGTGTCTAGTCCAACAAACTGTTTGTTAAAGACCCTTAACTGAAATGTAGTCTCATTCATCCTCCACACCTACACAAAGCAAATATAAACATATATACCTAATGAATTCCAAGTAACAAACCAACCATTTTATGTATATACACCATTAATTTGTCCCACAAAAGACGACTAAAATAAAAATATTTAAAAAAAAAAAATGTCTAGAGCACACAATTCAAATTCAGAATATTATGTGAAGTTTATTTTACTCTCAAACTTGTTAAATAGAGTTCATTACTCTTCAGAAAACGAGAGAATCTTTAGTGTACTTATCTGAGGTCCATTTTGGATAGTATGAAACTTATTTATCCTTTCTCCTCTACTTTTGTTTTTTTTTCAAATTGTGTAAAAAGTGTACTCCCTCCGTCTCAAATTAATTGCTTTTCTAGGACCTTTTAAAATCAAATTGACTATTTTTAAAACTAATAATTAAGCATATATAAATATATTTCTAAAATTTGAAATTAGTAATAAATTGTATATACTTTCTTTTGGTTATAATATCTTCACCTATATGTTAGCAAAAATAGTAAAAATATTAATTTTAAAAATAGTCAATTTGACTTTAAAAAGTCCTAGAAAAGCAATTAATTTGGGACGGAGGGAGTATTTAAAAACATCTTTTACGAGACAAAAGGAGTATATGACAACAAAAAATCAATAACAAGGTAAACAATGCTATGTTTGTCAACTCATTATCAATTTTCGGGTTTGGAATTGAAATCACATTTGCAGTTCATAGAATTGAATTTAGTTAAAATTTGGCGCTCGCTCAGTTCAGATTTTAAGACTTGAAACTGAGTTGTCAAAAATAGCTCAACTTACACTGAATGTTTCCCAGCCGGAAGCATCTGTTCTGTTTGCTACTATAATACTTCCTCCACCAAGCTCAGCACATAGATATTTCCCTACTGTTACTGATTTAAACTGAAGCCCAGCTCCATCCTAATGAACAAGATTCAATCCACCAATCCAATATTACATATACATTTAGACAATCTGAAGTGAATTGAATCAGCGAAATCTTAAAATAATTCAAAATGGATACGAATTTATTTGATTTTACTACAAACAAGTGAACAACTATAACTATCGTAAATTAACTAAAAAAAATGCTACTATTATCATATTTGTTATTTTTAAAACTTAATTGAATTCATATGAATTTTGATTTTTGGATTTCACAAGTTGGCTTCAAACAAATCATAATGTATCTCTAAGTGCTTGTTCGTTTACCGGCTTATGAAGCGTTTGATGCATTTGTAAGTTTAAAAATTTAAACGCACTTAAGAGAATCTTGTTCATTTATAAGCTGTATATTTCAAATGCAACTTATTTAACTCACAAACATAGCTTTTTGGGTTCCAACGTAATGCACCAAATTTGGTGTAATGCGTTTAATTAAACTTTTAAACACACTAAACGCCAGCGCCGTAAAAGCTATTAACTTCAATACTAAGCAGTAATAGTATGATAGCTATAACACAGAACGAAGCGCGCTAAGATATATGAAATGTATATATACAAACCATTAAATCTCTGTTAGGAATGCCATCAAATAGAGAAGGCTTGATCCAGCCTTCTGTAACCAGCCAACCTCCAAGGTTTACGGCTTTAACCCGAAAACTTGGTTCAGTTCTTCCATAAGAAAATGAAATCATACAACAAGAAAAGATGAAGATGCAAAGCACATTTCTAATTGAGAATACTGCCATTTGATCAATGTTAAATCTGTTTTGCCTTATTTGATGGGAGCTGCACATGAATTCCATCTTTATATAGGGGGGAAGGATCCTCTGGAAGCATGATGGGGAAGAATGTAAAAGAGTTGAGTGTGTCTTTTTTTTTTTTTTTTTAATTATTTGACTTGGTCTTATTCAAATTTTGTTACCTAAAAGGAAATTCAAACTTTGGATAATAATAAATATATGAAATGGATAGAACTTCCGCATGCACCAAAAAAAAAGGCGGGTAGGACTTCCACTAGCATACATTTTTTTTATATTATATATATATATATATATATTATCATTTAGAACCCGGCCCATGCATTTATGGAACTCAACCCCCCACCCTACCTCTCTACCCTTGACCCCCCACCACCCCACGAACTAGCCTAGCACCCCCATCTAAGATAAATCCATTGACTTGCCAACACTTACCAGTTCCATCTTGGGAGAATTTGATTCCTCAACCTCATGGATGCCGTGAGTTAGGTGGTACTACTAGGTGGAAGGCCTTCGATTCCACTAGTACTTTTTGATAAACAGATTTTTTATAATATAGTTATTGAAAATATTATTGGGAAAACAATTAATCTTACTTTTTGGGTATTTCTTAAACCGCTTTAAAACTAACATATCTTCCCTATACAACATAAATAAACGCAATTTTACAAGACATAAAACTATCATCTTTTATAAGACGCTAATGAATGAAGATAAAATCACATAAAATAAGATAAATAAATAAACAAAAATTTATATAACTAAGTTATCGTTTGTTTATTAGATTATGGAGTTTTTATTGCGTTTGAATTCTAAATAAATGTACTTAAAAATCTTATTCGTCTATAAACAACTTATTCGAAACGCAAATTTGTTTCATTCACAAACACATACAGGATTTGGAGTTCAAACATACCATGATATTTTTAGTGTAGTGGTCAAACACAATAAATGTTACTACTACAAATGCCAGAAACGTTGATAATTGAATATACCTTAAATAAAAAATAAATACCCTGAAGTGACAGAAATGAAAAGGTAAAATGTCAAAACTACTATTAAAAATTAGTTTGTTTTTTTGGAGAACTTATTCTAATAAGATTCAATTCTCAGAATACATCTCATTTTAATTGTTTAAAAAATAAAAATACAAAATGATGTGTATGGTTATGGTTGGTTGCAACTATTGGACACTTATGTATGCTGAATCATCTCCTAATTATACTTTGACATATCATTTGGCAAGCTAGCTTTTGAAAGAGTTATTTGTAAGTGCAGCAATACTCTAAGGTCATGTTTATTTGCAAGGATTATAATCTCGGGACTATATTCCCATGGATTATAATCTCAAGACTATTAATTCTAGGACTAAATAGTCTTAGTCACATGTTTATTTTTTATGGAATTATTTATAGAATAACTTAAAATAATCTCATGTTATGTTTGTTTTGTCTAGTATTATTTAAAGAATTGGATAAAAACTTACCATTTGGACTATCATACCCTTACCACTAATAACGAAGATATCATATTCTCATTAGTTTAAGTATAGATAGATAGAATAAGATACATCGGTCTTTTTAAACAAAATTAAAGGTTAATTTTGTCCACAAATTTTTAGTCCCAAATGGTAGGGATTATAATACCTAGTTGGACATGGTACAAATAGTCTCTCCTTTCAAGTCAATTTATTATCCCGAGACTAATAGTCCCAAGTCTATTTTTAAAAACAAACAAGAGACTTGAGATTAATAATACAATCCCAAGTATAATCCTTGTAAACAAACATAACCTAAGGGTTTATGGGAAACCTAAAAAAGTGAACATAAGTGGAACTAGGAGGAATCTAGGAGAAACTTACATGAGTTACATTATTCATGTAACGCCTCGGTTAATTCTAATTTTTTTTTATTTTTGTTGAGGAATAGACTCAAACATGTGATCTTGCATAGTAAATGGGGTGAAGTCTATTACTAGACTATCATATTTGGTTTTAATAATAAATTAGTTATGAAATGATAAAACTGCTATTAATAAATTAATTGTTTAAGTCTGTAAGAGGCTTGACTACCCTTATGTTACGTTTAAATTGAAGGAATGGAATGAAGAGTGGAATGATTCATTCCATTCTAATTGGAATGAGTTATTCCATATGCTCTATCTCTTTCAAGGAACCAAACACAATTTTTTTCATTCCAATCGCAACTAAACACAATTTTTTTTTCATTTCATAGGAATGAGTCATTCTATTCTCCCTTTTATTCCATCAATCCAAACGTAGCATTAATCTTCACGACAATCAATAACAAGGCCAACCTTAGACGACTAAAACGTTTGGCAGATTGTTCTTACACGCCAGAATCCAGATAATTATAAGGCTCCGGATCACAGCTGCCATTTCTATATTTTATGGTACTTTGCATGGCCCATTCTCATAGTTTCTAGTTTAGGTGTTTCTCATTCTACACTTCTTTGGCCGTCCAAAAACTTATCACATTCTTATATTCAGTTGATTTTTTAGAGAATTAAAATTTAGTATTTTTAAAATTAAGATAAAGCTTAAAATGTTAATAAAATTATTTATTAACTATTTTTTAAAGAAATTAATTAGATACTACAAAATTATAGAAAATGATTAAAGTAAAACAACTACAATTACAAACTACTTTAAATTAACTAGGTAAACAGTTCATTTCAAAATATAATATCATTATTAATTTTTTAAAGTTAACTTAAAGACATTTGTCAAACTCAAAATCAACATGATTTTCTCTAATTTTAGTCGATGGAATGATAAAATTAGCAAACTATCTAAAAAGTACTATCCATTGTAAAATTTATTGTTTCATAATTTTTTATGAATAATCTCAATTTTGAATTCGAAAATTAATCAAATTGACTTTCAGAAGTCAGTGATAATCTTATAAATCTAAAACAGAGGAATACTATTTACCATATTTTTACTTTTTTCGTTCCACAAAAACAATCTCATTTGAGTTTGCTCCTAGTTAATTTTTAGAATTTTAAATTTAAATATTGATATGAATTTATTTTAATTTTTGAAATAACAATTTTGAACTTAATCATATTCTTTAAATAATTTGCAATAATAACTATTGCATCAAAATTAAATAACATCAAACCAATTTTGAGTATTTGGATTTTCCAAACTGACCAAGTAAAAATTCAAATAGGACTAAAAAACAAAAAGTACTATGATGACAAATTTTTTTTATAAAAATTAACTTACAAAATGCATATCTTATTTTTTAGAGGGAAGGAGTAGTGTACTAACAACTTTCACATGTAAAAGTTATACTTTTTTTTCCTAACGGTTCAAAAGATTTAAATATATTAAAATTGTTGACGCTGAATTTTTATTTTTTTATTATAGATCGCGGATTTTAAGGGTGATTTTGAAAAAAAAAGGACATAATTGTCGACGAGGTTTGAAAGTTTGATTTTAATGGGGGCCAATTAGACAGAGTCGCCAATTGGTAAATATTTAAATGGATGTACCAACTCATCCGGATTTTTAGGTTTTAATAATCGAAATGGCCGATCGTGTAACTCCGTAAAATTGGTCTACAACTAAGATTCGTAGAGTTCAGGAGCTTGCTTAAGTGAGTGGAAGGTGTTAGGCATCCCCCGACTTTCGTAAAACATGGTTACCGCTCCTAATATTTTTCTTAAAAAATTAAATAGATTGCCATGAGAAAGATGAAGCGTGTGTGTTCGTGTTCTGTGCCAATATGATTTGTGTCATTTAGGGAAAAACAAGGGTAACGTCTCCTAGAGTTTGATTTTAATTGAATCGTGAAGCATAAGGTGTCGTCTCCTATGTCGTTAAAGTCAAAATTTAGAGTATCGTCTCCTAGAGTCAAGTTGTGAATTATAAATAACATAGGGGTCGTCACCTAAGGTCAAGTCATTGAATCTACGGTGTCATCTCCTAGAATCGTCAAAGTCTTGGTGGGTGCATTATTTTTGGAAGCAATTTTGAGTTTCTTTGAACCTATGCACAAAAGCTTTGTTTTGAAAGAAAAGTTTGGTTTTAGATTTTATTTAACAAGATTTTTTTTGGTGTAGTTTAGGAAAACTATTGTTTTCAAACCCCCCGTCAAATAGGAATCAATACTATCCATTATTTCTAATTTTAACCTAAAATTAATCTGATAACCTAGTTTGATTCAAATTTAAAAGATCTTTGTAATTTCGTTCAAAAATCGTTTTCATATATCGAAAGATAAAATCAAGCATCGAAAGTAGGGTTGGAGCTACCCGTGGGCTTGTAAGCCATCTAAATTACTCCAAGCACCTCGCAATTATAAAATTCACTATCAAGAGGCCTTAAATCCAATTTTCATGGGATAGAACCCTCGATATTGTTTTAAGGCCCGCACTACATTTACAATAATTGAATCGCAAAATTTACAACCGTTAACTATGTCCATCATGGGAATATCCTTCATTCCCATTAAACACGACGTTTAAGGGCCTTGAATTCATTCCTAGGCTCGCATGATTCATAATCATTCCCAACAACGCATCATGATCTATAAATGGTGTTTAGAGTTTAGAAAAGGACTTCCGTAATCCCGAAATCCATAGATCGTCCAACAAACAAACAACATTATAATTATATTATTAATTATATCAAGGGAATCAAATATCACCAACTATTATCGAAATCGTGATGGTCTATCACGTATTGACGAGATCTATTAAATGAACTTAGAATCCAGAGAATGAAACCCATAGATCTAATATTCCATAGATCTAGAAAATAATGCAATCGAGATCTAATCGAAAATATATCCTCAATTGGCTATAAGGAGATTCTATTCATGAGAATTCCTCGTCGGTCAAAAAGTGGGATCCCCTCACCACTAGATATGAATCTAGGATATTTGGGTAACCTAAAAATCAGTAGAAAACAACTCCCAAACAAAAATAATTAGTAAAAAGGAGTCGAATCAAAGTTAAAATTGATAAATTACTACAAGGATATCCTCGACTAGTTAGGAGGAGATTCCATCCGTGAAAAATCCTCTCTAACCATCCATAATCTCAAAAATAGAATTCAAACACTTCTAGATGTGATCTAGGATGCTAGGAAAGCCTCAAATGAAGAAATAATTATAAACAAACAAAGCCCAAGTACAATAATTGACAAAATAAGCTAGATCTAAGCTAGATTTAGGCTAAATCTAGTATAAAGATGAGAACTTTAGCCTTGGGAGTGAAAGTTTCTTCCTCCTTAAGCTTTGTATAGATGACTTGACTCTAGATTGATGGGAGATTTGATGAGAAAAACTAGATCTAGATTGGATTTAGAGAGGTTTTTCTCTTCCTTTCTCTATTTCTCTATCTAGATAACACCTTTTCTCTCTCCAAAGTGCTTTCTTCTTTTTAAAAAATGAGTAAAGCCACATTATATAGGCACCCTAGGCCTGCTGCAGGTCTTCCTTTCTCTACCTATCTCTTCAATCGAGAATTAGGCATGATCATAGTTCAAATGTGATGGATAACGAATTAAATGCAGATAAGCACCGGTTTCACATAGTCGGAAATGTTTCAAAATTTTAAAATAAATCATGACTTGTTTAATTTAATGAAAAGAATATATCAACACCAGGGATCACATTTGAAAAGAAGTCGAATCGTGGAAAGTCGTGGTCACATCGTTGTCTAGGTCACTCTGTAGGGATAATCATTATAGAATCGTCATTAGGGTAATCGTATTGTCGTCGGGGTCGTCGCTGGGGTAATCGTATCGTCGTCGGGGTAATTGTGTCATCGCCGGGGTAATCGTGTCGTCGTCGGGGCAATCGTGTTGTCTCTTAGGTCATCGTCGGAGTAGTCGTATCATCGCCAAGGTCGTTGCCGAGGTCGTCGCCGGGGTAGTCTATCATCACCCAGGTCATCATCGAGGTAATCATGTCGTCACCGGAATAACTGTGTCATTGTAGGGGTCGTTGCCAGGGTAATTGTGTCATCGCCGGGGTAATCATGTTGTCACCGAGGTTGTCGCCGAGGTAGTCATATTATCACTGGGGTCGTCACTGGGGTAATTATCTTGTCGCCGGGGTAATCGTGTCGTCGTCGAGGTAATCATATCGTCATCGAGGTCATCGCCGGGGTAATCGTGTCATCGTTGGGGTTATCGTCGGAGTAATTATATCATCACCGGGGTCGTCACTATGGTAATCATGTCGTCACCGGGGTAATTGTGTTGTCGTTGGGGTAATCGTGTCATCACTAGGTTGTCGTCGGGGTAATCGTATTGTCGCCAAGGTCGTTGTCAGGGTAATTGTATTGTCGTTAGGGTCGTCGCCGGGGTCGTCGCCGGGGTCGTCGCTGGGGTCATCGTCGGGATAATCGTGTCATCGTCGGGATCGTCGCCGGGGTAATCATTGATTGCGGATATGATGTTGTAGATGATTTCATTAGCTGTTGTATCTTCTTTGAGGAGCGTCTATGACCCCAGATATCTACCTGTACATCTCTCTTTATTTCTGACATGTGCATGTATAATCGGATTCTAATGTTTGTAAGTTAATACTAAAAATGATAATAAATATGAATAACAATTGATCAATATATAAGAATTCAATGAAAGAGTTGTGAAATGACTCCTAGTTAGTCAAATGATACGATTTTACCGACAAGACGACTGTTCTTGAGTTAAGGACTTTCTTAGGTAGGGAATTCCGTCTTTTTCCTTCCCTTGTCATAGTGAGCTTACTTTATCATAATTTCTTTCGAGAGTCTCCCATTTCTTCTGATGAGAAGTTTGGTACAAACTTGGACTCCTTTCATTTCAACGAATCTTAAAAATGTCCTAGCCCTTGCGCGTGTTGTTATCAGGGATTCATGTGAGAAACTCGCTTTGTTGACCACACCAAGTTACCCACAGTGAGCAATATCCTGCACACAAAATAAATAATAAACGCGCTAAAAGCTTGATGGCTTGAGCCGTCGGGGATAACTCCGATATAAGGATTACTATAATCTCGACAATGAGGCATATAAAGTTAATATACATGAAATTAAATGCTCATCTGCTCTACAACTTAGCTCGTACTCGCGGTGTTTCTATCTTATCCCTAAAGAATTTGAAATCTAGTAGGAAAATGAATTTTTTCTAGACAAGTTGTGAATCGTGAATGATGTGTCATGAATATACTAATTTTAAAGTTATTTTTATTTCTTTTATTTTGACAATTTTTTATTTAATAGGTTACGAAATCGTAAGAAAACTTTTAAGCATCTATGGTCATTATACATGAGTAAAATCAAATTCGAAAGAGCTATCTCTCTTTTATCAAAGATACTCCGTCTTCATTCTAGATACCTTTTTTCCCCCTCATAGAATTGACTTCATATGATGTGTGCACTGTGTGTGTATGTGATGTAACTCTTTGTAGAGGTTTCTCTTCCATGACTTTAGATGATCTTATTTCCTTCTATCCAATTTTTTTTCTTTTTTCACTCTTTTTTTTTCTTTTCTCTTTTTCCTCTCACTTAACTTATCTTGTTTTCTTAGGCTATTTATAGTTACCCATTTAACGAGTTTTGGACCAATGACTCCCAAACCAAACAGTTTTAGGGCACTAGGTGAAAAGACACCCCTTCGGTTTACTTGCTCGAGTAACAAAGGTCACACTTCAAGACAAGTTAGGTGGTCTACTCTATTTATTCCTCGCTTGCTCTTATACAAGGTCCGCTTTCTTAGGCTTAAGTTACCCATGAAATGAGCATTGGGCCGGTGACTCCCAAACCAAATGGCTTTAGGGCACCAGGTGAAACACCCTTCAGGCTTAATTACTCGAGTAACCCAAGTCACGATTCAGATATGCTCAAGTCTCCTCTTCTTTTAACATCTACCCCTCTTTCAATGCTCATTTTCTTAGGCTCAAGTTACCCATGTAACGAGCGTTGGGCCGGTGACTCCCAAACCAAACGACTTTAGAGCACCATGTGTAAAGACACCCCTCAGGCTTAATTACTTGAGCAATCCAGGCCACGATTCGAGACATTGGATTGGCCATTATTTGTCCTTTAAATTCATACTAACTGTCATTACTGTCATTATAGCTTTATACCCCGCAACTAAGAGTCAGTACAAATGTGAAGTGCAAACATGCATATGAGGTCGATTTTACTCCAAACAACGTTTCGAACTAGAATTTTGTGCCTAATCAAAAGGTTGAATAATCTTAATCTTTTAATCATACTTATGATTCCTACTCCACGAACGATTATCAGAATTAATTCAATTCATAACAAGTCACATAAAATTTTATCTTTCCAAAAAAACTCCTTTTTTATTATTATATTTTTTAATTTCATTTTTATTTTTTTATGATATAATGCAAGATTTATCTATACTTAAACTATCTACCATCCTTAATGTATGCAAATGAAGATAGAAAACAAAGAGATGAAAGAGTTGTACCTTACATGTGGGTCGTTGTACTCTAAGAAAATTATAGTTATAAAAGACTAAATGATCGTACCGACTAACAAGTGAAATGATATGAGAGAAGCTCTGATGATGATAGCGCATGCTAATGGGATTAAGTTATAGGCACCGACTTGCGCATTATCCCTTCTTGGATAGTCAATAGATGCCCTAGTGTCGAGTTATCGTTGGTTTTGAAATTGCCCCAGCCTTGTTTGTTATAAGGGTAGTTGCTTCGTTGTGTGTTTGAAGGGTGGGATGATAAGATGCCGAGATCCCAGGAATCCTTTTCCTTATGTCCCACCTGGCGATTAGGTAGAGAGTACGAGCTATGATGTTTGGGTGCCCCAACCATCGTTTCGTACTTATAGGTGCATTCGGCTCCGATGACCTTTTTTTTTAATTTGACGAAGGTTTGATTGAGGGGTGTCAATTCTTTGAGTGCCATGAGATGGGTCATCGGATAGTTACTCTATCTGGCTAAGATAATATTTATTTTGTTCTTTTGTGTATTTACATTTCCTGCTTAAAACTCAGTCATCTCTAGTTAATTTCAACAAATAATGTAACCAACATTAATTCATATAGTTAAAAATGACATAATTAAAATTTCAAATAATTCATGTAAAATACTTATGGTCTTGGTTTGTATCTATCCTTGCTGATGATCATGCTTCGATATATTGCTATGTTTCTCAATTCAGGTTATTGCTTCAGCTTTGATGATTAATGTCGAGATGCTTTCAGATTCCATTGAATTGAATCTAAGAGCTCACCTCGATTTATGATGTGATGGTTTTAAAGGGGTTTGATTTGATCTCTGAGTTATGATTTATGGCTTTTGTATCGGGGAACAGGTTGTCGGGAATGAGATAGACCGCGCCATGATGGCTAACTGCATACTCCTATAAATTGATAGGAGATCAGGTCTCACGTAGTTCAGGTATATCAAATCGTCCATATCATCAAAGTGTTTTATAGATTCGTAAGGATGAAACGACACCATTACTGGCTGCCTATGTACTCCTATAGTAAGATGAGATTAAGTCTTAAGTAGTTCAAACATCGAAATAATCATAAGGTTTTTTTTCTTTTTAACAAAACTAAGTTAAGATAAAAAAATGAAATAGCAGATAAACATTAAGATAGATAGCATGACTCAAATTCCTCGTCTCTTGAGGTTCCCAATCCTTTACTTGGATTACTTGTTGTCTTGAATTGGATCTGAATTTTCTCATTCCATGGTATTGCAACCTCCACAACCTTTAAGAAGTTTGTCTTTGGATTTTTGTTAGGGTCGCAATCTTCCACATTCACTTGGTCGATTGTTAAGGTTTGAGTATTGTTGACATAAGGCACCACTTCTTTGCCTTTTCCTATACCTCTGGTTTTGTTATTTTCTTCCTCGCATTTTGCAATCTTTCCCTGTTTTTGTGGGTTCATGGAGTCAAGCTTTACTGTAATTGGTGCTTCTGAAATTGTATTCTCCTTGTTAGCACTAAGGATTATTTCAACTCCTCTTAGCATTCCTAGGTTCAATCCCTCTCTTGTTATCTTGTCTGTGATGCCTCCAAATCCGGGTCTATCTTTAAACCCGAGTCTGGTGCTCCACAGTACAACTCATTCACACAATCTTAACGACATGAATGTAATTACTATATTATTACAATATGTCTTACTCTAAATCTCGGGTTCTAGGACCTTTAAATACATCCTCAAGAGATAATACTATATCATAATATTATATTTGTACTAAATTATTATAAATAGTACACATCTTCTACTCGTTCATCTTTTCCTTTCCTTTATCCTTTCCAGAACCTTCGGTTCATTCTAGCTTCGCTAAAAATATTTAATTTAATGCAAGGATGAACATTCAATTGCTCAGTAAGTATAACAGTTGAATAACAACAAAATCAAGAATCATATTATTCTTTCTCTGAACACTTCGAGAACTGAACAATAGTTGTAAAGTAACTTCGAATAAACAGGAATAACAATCTTCTTTCCGTTTAAAATATTTTTGAAAAAACATACTGAGCGTTCACAAGGACCATGAACTTCTTCTTTCTTCTCTAAACTCTACCTTTTAAACGACTATATGTGTTTGGTTTTGACACCAACTTGTGTCTTGCACTTGAGTTGACACCAACTTGTATCTTGCGCTTGGGTTGACACCAACTTGTGTCTTACTCTCAAGTTGACACCAACTTGTGCCATGCTGGACATTCCCGGTTTATTTATCTCATTACTTAACACCCTAATCCGCACTAACTCAATCTAGTTTGGATTAGCTTTACTTAGCGTCAACGAATTTTCATCATTTCAACTTTATGTTAGGTTTGTATATTACACAAGCATGCAATCAAATTATACAAATAGAGTGGAAGCGCGATAAAATCGGATTTTAAAATTTTATACAAACCATCACCATGATCAATCTATGTGCTCAATTAACGATATAAACGAAAGAGAAAGAGAATAAGAATTATACCCTCGTAGATCAAAGCTTCCTCGGGTACAAGTTCAACTCCTAGTCCTTCGTGTTCTCCTCGAATTCTACCGTTGAGATTCCTTCTTTTGATCAACGTTAGCCACCCAAGTGTTTGGCCTCTAGAGGTGATCCACCAAGGATGTATTCAAAAAGTTGGGTATTGGCAAAACCCTAGTTTCTATCTCTATAGAAATTATAAGTACTTACAATCTAATGCAAGAGTGTGTAACACTAATCTATGATAAAACTCCTCTTATTTATAGATGTAGGAATAACCCTTCCCTAAACTATTTAGGATTAGGGTTTATATTATAATTAAACTCTTTTAATTAATTATGCTCCTAATCCAATTAGGAATTCATGGAAGAGTACTTCTATTAATTAATTCCCAATCCCTATTAGGAATTAAATAATAGTAAAAGTAATAATAATAATAATAAGACTCCTCTTATTAATTTATATTTAATATTTCCAAAATATTAAATAATAAATATTAAGCTATTTAATTTATTCTATCCCCATAGATTAAATTAAATACACTTAACTTATTATTACAATTATGCCATTTACTTCTTAAATAAATATTTTTCTTTTGCGGTGTGACCCTTTAGGTTCTCCATATTAAACCGGTTGTGAATAAATCAATTAGAACAATTCTAATCTTATTTAAATAAATAAATTAAACTATTTAATTCATTTAAATAAATAATATTTATTCTACAATAAGGGTAAGTCCCCTTAGCGATCAACGACTTTCCAGATAATATAGATTTCAACATTAATCACAAAAGAACCTTTCAGTGAATAGTTACCATACAATTCAATCCTTCTACCATACAATGTCCCAATTAAATATAAGACATGGATTTAGTGTCAAGTCTTATTTTATTTAATTACATATATTTCGATTCCCAAATGCACAACTCTAAATAATGCAAATTAGAAACTCCTTTCTAATTTCATTCTGCCTTGGCCAAGGACTACTGAGTTATCATTTATCGAATCACATAGGACATTCACATCTTTTACTAGACGAGGTAGATTCTTTGTTGATCATTCACCTATCTCCATGTACAACTAATTATACCCAATCATACCCTTTGATATACCCAAAAGGTCTTAAGGGACATGTCAAAGTATAACTCATCATACACAAGATACTATGATGATCTCAAGTCCAAGGATCACTTGTACTACTATCACTAGAGGAATTATTATTGACAGGCGAGTAAAACTCCATTAGGTATTCCTTAGCGAGCCACGTTCAGTGAACTTATTCTCCAATAAGCACCTACATACTTGTTTTAGTGTCTCCACACAAATGATTATGAGATCAATCATCCTCTTCTTAAGAGCAAGTAACGTATGTACTAATCTATCCGGATTCACTAATCCCCTATTTAGTAATCCAACGATTAGGAACGATTTTAGTTTGTGAGCTACCAAGAATTTAGATCTCATTAGCATGATCACCATCATGATTCTAAAAGCATTGCTCAAAACTATGGGTTTATCACATTTAATATAACAGCACTATGTAGATAATATAAAATGTCTTTTTAGAAAATCAATTCTTTTATTAATAAATGATTAAGATTACAAAGTATATGCTACATCATATCAAATATGATTGCCTTGTGTGCATACTACTTTCAATCTCCCACTTGCACTAAAGCCAATCGCCTTGGTATCTAATACCCATCTTTTCTAAGTGACGATCAAACTGCTGTTGAGTTAAAGTTTTAGTAAATGGATCTGCAATGTTGTCTTGAGAGTCCACACGCTCCAGGGTGACATCTCCTCTTTCAATGATCTCTCTAATCAAATGAAACCGCCGCAATACGTGTTTGGATTTTTGATGAGACCTGGGTTCCTTAGCCTGTGCAACAGCTCCGTTGTTGTCACAGAATAAAGGTACAACTCCTCTAATGCTAGGAACCACTCCAAGTTCAGTTATGAACTTCTTCATCCAAACAGCTTCCTTTGTAGCTTCACTTGCAGCTATGTACTCTGTCTCTGTCACTGAATCAGCAACTATTTGCTGCTTGGAACTCTTCCAACTCACCGCGCCACCGTTTAAGGTAAACACGTACCTTGAAACGGATTTACTGTCATCTTGGTCCGTTTGAAAACTTGAGTCTGTATAGCCCTCTAGTTTCAATTCAGACCCACCGTAGACTAGAAATACATCCTTAGTTCTTCTCAAGTACTTTAGGATATTTTTCACTGCCTTCCAGTGCTCTTCTCCTGGATTCGACTGATATTTGCTCGTTACACTAAGTGCATGAGCGGCATCTGGTCTAGTACATATCATACCGTACATGATAGATCCTATTGCGGAAGCATAAGGAATCTTACTCATCCGGTCTCTCTCCTCAGGTGTCTTTGGGGCCTGTTTCTTGGAGAGATGTATTCCATGGCTCATCAGCATGAGACCTCTCTTGGAATCTTCCATGCTAAACTTCTTTAGCATCGAGTCAATGTACTTTCCTTCAGTCAAGCCCAGCATCCTTTTAGACCTATCTCTATAGATCTTTATTTCCAAAATATAGGATGCCTCACCCAAGTCCTTCATGGAGAAGTGTTTAGATAACCAAATTTTGATCGACTGTAGCATAGGAACATCATTCCCTATCAGTAATATGTCATCAACATATAATACAAGGAATGAAACAGCGCTCCTACTAACCTTCTTGTACACACAAGGTTCATCCTCATTTTTGATAAAATCAAACCTTTTGATTATCTCATCAAAACGGATGTTCCATCTTCGAGAAGCTTGCTTCAATCCATAAATGGATCGTTGTAGCTTACAGACTTGGTTTGTTCCAACCGTTGAAACAAAGCACTCTGGCTGTATCATATATACATTCTCCTCAAGCTCTCCATTGAGGAAGGCCGTTTTCACGTCCATTTACCAGATCTCGTAGTCATAATAAGCTGCAATTGCAAGCAAAATCCGAATGGACTTGAGCATAGCTACTGGTGAGAAGGTTTCATCATAGTCAACTCCTTGTCTTTGTTTGAAACCTTTTGCAACCAGTCGGGCTTATAGGTCTCTACCTTGCCATCTGCTCCAGTCTTTTTCTTAAAGACCCATTTACACCCAATAGACTTAATGCCCTCAGGTGGTGAAACCAAAGTCCATACTTGGTTTTCATACATGGAGTCCATCTCAGATTTCATGGCTTCTAGCCATTTCTCTGAGTCTTCACTACTCATTGCCTCTTCGTAAGTCAATGGATCATCATCATCTATGATGCGTACCTCATCATCATCCTCTATGATGAATCCATACCTTTCAGGTATCTTCGGTACTCTTCCAGATTTACGAATAGGTAGTGGTACAGTAGGTTCTTCTACTTGGTCAGGTACCTGACTTTGATCCGTAGTGTTTTATGGTTCTTGAACTTCTTCAAGATATATCTTACTCCCACTAACCCCTTCAAGGATAAACTCCTTTTTCAAGAAGGCAGCGTGTTTCGCAACAAACACCTTTTGATCAGTAGGATGATAGAAATAATACCCTGATGTTTCTTTAGGGTATCCCACGAATCTAAATTTGTCGGATCTAGTCTTCAGCTTATCATGCTCAAACCTTTTGACATAAGCTGGACAACCCTAAGTCTTAACATGCTTAAGATTTGGTTTCCTCCCTGTCCATATCTCATATGGAGTCTTTGGGACGGATTTGGTAGGTACCTTGTTAAGTAGGTATGCAGCCAATTCTAGGGCATAACCCCAGAAGGGTACTGGAAGGTCGGTAAAACTCATCATGGAACGAACCATATCCAACAATGTTCGATTTCTCCTTTCAGATACACCATTCAACTGTGGCGTCCCTGGTGGAGTCCATTGTGAGATTATACCATTTTCTTTGAGACAATTGAGAAACTCATTGGTCAAGTATTCCCCTCCTCGATCCGATCGAAGAATTTTAATACTTTTACCAGTTTGTTTCTCTACTTCACTTCTGAATTCTTTGAACTTTTCAAACGATTCAGATTTGTATTTCATTAAATACACATATCCAAATCTAGAATGATCATCAGTGAAAGTAATAAAATAAGAATACCCTCCTCGTGCATTCGTTGTCATAGGTCCACATACGTCTGTGTGTACCAACGCTAACAACTCTGTAACTTTTTCTCCTTTTCCAGTAAAAGGAGATTTAGTCATTTTACCCATGAGACAAGATTCACAAGTTGGATATGATTCGTAATCAGATAGCTCTAAAAGTCCATCTTTATGCAACTTGGATAATCTTGTTTCATTGATATGACCGAGTCTACAGTGCCACATAAAGGTATAATTAACATCATCTCTTTTTCTTTTCTTAGTTTATTCAATTTGAATTATATTTTCATGCAAGTCAAGTATGTAAAGTCCATTTAGTAAATTGCCAACACCATATAAAACATTTTTATTATAAATAGAACAACTGTTGTTCTTTATTATAATATCAAAACCATCCATATCCAATACAGAAATTGAAATAATGTTTCTAATGAGTGTTGGAACATAATAACAATTATTTAAACTAATGAACTTTCCCAAAGGTAGTGCTAAACAATAAGTCCCTACAGCTAATGCAACAACCTTTGCTCCATTTCCCACTCGTAAGACGACTTCATCCTTGTTCAGCTTTCTACTTCTGCTTAGTCCCTGCATATTATTACATATGTGAGAACTACAGCCGGTATCCAATACCCAAGTAGAATTTTGACTTTCAAAAAAATTAATTTCAATCATGAACAAACCTAGATCGGAAGTCGAAGCTTCTCCAAGCTTCTTCTGGTCCGCAAGATACTCCTTGCAGTTCCTCTTCCAGTGTTCCGGCTTATTGTAATGGTAGCAAATTCCTTTGCCATCTGGATCAGGTTTCTTTTTATCCTTTCTCTTCGCCTTGCCCTTAGCCTTCTTGTTTTTCTTCTTTTCAGAAGATACCTTGGGCCTCTTCCTTTTCTTGGAAGAATCATCCACTAGTAAGACTTGGTTCTTGTTGGATGAGAAGTGACCTTCAGCAGTTTTCAGCATGTTAAGTAACTCGGCAGGCTGACGTCCAACTTATTCATGTGAAAATTCACAACAAATTGTGAGAAGGTATCCGGGAGTGACTGCAAGATCAAATCTTGGCTTAACTCCCCATCCATCACGAACCCAAGCTGTCCAAGTTGTTCAATCAGATTGATCATCTTAAGGACATGAGTCTCAACAACAGTGCCCTCGGTCATACGAGATCGGAAGAGCTCCTTAAATATCTGATATCTAGCAGTCCTACTTTGCTCACTATACAACTCTTTGAGGTGCAACAATATAGTAGGAGCATCTATAGTTTCATGTTGACGCTGAAGCTCGTTACTCATGGATGCGAGCATGATGCATTGAGCCAAGATTGCATCATCTTGCCACTTTCTGAAAGTAGCAATCTCTTCCTCAGAGGCTGTTTCTACAACATTTGCAGGGACTGGCGAATTTAGGACATAAATTTTTTTTCAGCAGTGAGAACAATTCTCAGATTCCTTAACCAGTCCGTATAATTCGGTCCGGTCAGTTTGTTAGCATCAAATATGCTACGCAGTGATAGTGAGTTTGACATTTTTAAATTCTGCATGTGAAATAGACAACATTTTAGCATTTATTCATTTAATTAATTACCAAAATAAATTAGGTCTTTATTTAAATTGGTATCTCCCACTATTTTCATCAAACTATATTACCCTCAATATATATAGTTCGGCAAATCTAATTAAAGTTTTGCTAGTGAGATTAAGGACCCCATTTCAAATGTATATAGCCTTGTGGTGACATAACAAACGATATATAAATAAATAGGTAGGCAACTATTGTCAATTACATTATTATGTAACTCCTTTTATTTTGCCTCTTAGATTATTTTGATCAAGTGGTGACACATCCGAATCAAAATTATCCAAGTTAAGTCCAACCTAGCACTTCCATATATTCGAAAGTAAAACACTGTCCTTGTGGTGACACAACAAAACAACATCGTTCAGTCTATTTATAAGCATCAAATGTGATAAAGCAACATCTTAAATATTTAATACTTGTCTTGTGGTGACACAACAAACTCATATTAAACATTTAATACTCTATTGCTTTACCATGCTAGAAGGCGACGTTCGATATTCCAAATATCTTTGAACGCTTAGGACTTAATATGATTTCTTTGAGGGGTTTATTATTATTAGTCTCATCTTGTTTAGCGCGCATGCACATATATATATAAAATACGCGTCATATTATTTTACATGCGAAGCATGTTGGATAATATATAATATATATATAGTAAGCATGCACATATAGAATACTATATTCTACCCGGATTGATTATGGACTTTACTCTAGTTTGGTTCACTAGAGCCACCAAGTGAACCAAAAGGTCAAACCTAGGGTGCAAGAATAAAATTTAAATATAATTATTACATTTAAACCCGGGCTCCATTACAAACGGGTCTTCAAGCGCTCCTTGCTCCTTTGTCTCCAATTCTTCAAAATTAATTCTAACTAGTCCTATTACAAAACTATTTATAATAAATAGAAACCTTGATCAGCAGTCAAGGGGAAGTACATAGGAGGGAGATAGAATTTTACATTAAGAAAAATTAGAGAAGACGAGGTACGCAAACCCCATTTATAAAAATTCATACATTCAAGCATCCTCTAAAATAATTCCAATCACACATTGGTCAATAGTCTATAATCAATCCCTATTTATTATCATACATATCTCTATATGTATCAATAAATAACATTCATCTCATGAATAATAAAATCATTCCATATATGCATTGATATCAATTAATGGGCAAAAGTTTTGCTAATATTTAGTTTTGAAACAAAATAAACTCTTTTACTTTAATCAAAAACCAAATCCAAATTAAACTCCTTTAATTTTTAGCAATCTGAAATCCTATTTCAGATAAAATAAACATCTTTATTTTAAACTTATATCAATTAAATAAACCATTTATTTTAATTGAAGTAAAATTTGTTTTTTCGGATTCTGATGTCCGGCGCAGCTGCACCCAGAATGAACTGGGAAACGGCGCAGCTGCGCTGAACCCCATAATCGATTTTTCTGGGTTTGGGCGCAGCTGCACTCCAGAATGAACTAGAGTCGGCGCAGCTGCGCCGCGTAACAGTTTCAGAAAAAACGAATTCTGCCCAAAAATTTCGATCCAATCGCATACCATACATACATGGAATCATCAAAATCGATAATTAGCACAAGATTAGGCTCTGATACCACTGTTAGGTTTGTATATTACGCAAGCATGTAATCAAATTACACAAATAGAGCGGAAGCGCAATAAAATCGGATTTTAAAATTTTATACAAACCATCACCATGATCAATCTATGTGCTCAATTAACGATATAAACGAAAGAGAAAGAGAATAAGAATTATACCCTTGTAGATCAAAGTTTTCTCGGGTACAAGTTCAACTCCTAGTCCTTCGTGTTCTCCTCGAATTCCACCGTTGAGATTCCTTCCTTTGATCAACGTTAGCCACCCAAGTGTTTGGCCTCTAGAGGTGATCCACCAAGGAAGAATAGGTATTCAAAAAGTTGGGTATTGGTAAAACCCTAGTTTCTATCTCTATAGAAATTGTAAGTACTTTCCACAATCTAATTCAAGAGTGTGTACACTAATCTATGATAAGACTCCTCTTATTTATAGATGTAGGAATAACCCTTCCCTAAACTATTTAGGATTAGGGTTTATATTATAATTAAACTCCTTTAATTAATTATGCTCCTAATCCAATTAGGAATTCATGGAAGAGTACTTCTATTAATTAATTCTCAATCCCTATTAGGAATTAAATAATAGTAAAAGTAATAATAATAATAATAAGACTCCTCTTATTAATTTATATTTAATATTTCCAAAATATTAAATAATAAATATTAAGCTATTTAATTTATTCTATCCCCATAGATTAAATTAAATACACTTAACTTATTATTACAATTATGCCATTTACTTCTTAAATAAATATTTTTCTTTTGCGGTGTGACCCTTTAGGTTCTCCATATTAAACCGGTTGTGAATAAATCAATTAGAACAATTCTAATCTTATTTAAATAAATAAATTAAACTATTTAATTCATTTAAATAAATAATATTTATTCTACAATAAGGGTAAGCCCCCTTAGCGATCAACGACTTTCCAGATAATATAGATTTCAACATTAATCACAAAAGAACCTTTCAGTGAATAGTTACCGTACAATTCAATCCTTCTACCATACAATGTCCCAATTAAATATAAGACATGGATTTAGTGTCAAGTCTTATTTTATTTAATTACATGTATTTCGATTCCCAAATGCACAACTCTAAATAATGCAAATTAGAAACTCCTTTCTAATTTCATTCTGCCTTGGCCAAGGACTACTGAGTTATCATTTATCGAATCATATAGGACATTCACATCTTTTACTAGACGAGGTAGATTCTTTGTTGATCATTCACCTATCTCCATGTACAACTAATTATACCCAATCATACCCTTTGATATACCCAAAAGGTTTTAAGGGACATGTCAAAGTATAACTCATCATACACAAGATACTATGATGATCTCAAGTCCAAGGATCACTTGTACTACTATCACTAGAGGAATTCCTATTGACAGGCTAGTAAAACTCCATTAGGTATTCCTTAGCGAGCCACGTTCAGTGAACTTATTCTCCAATAAGCACCTACATACTTGTTTTAGTGTCTCAACACAAATGATTATGAGATCAATCATCCTCTTCTTAAGAGCAAGTAACGTATGTATTAATCTATCCGGATTCACTAATCCCCTATTTAGTAATCCAACGTTTAGGAACGATTTTAGTTTGTGAGCTACCAAGAATTTAGATCTCATTAGCATGATCACCATCATGATTCTAAAAGCATTGCTCAAAACTATGGGTTTATCACATTTAATATAACAACACCATGTAGATAATATAAAATGCCTTTTAAGAAAATTAATTCTTTTATTAATAAATGATTAAGATTACAAAGTATATGCTACATCATATCAAATATGATTGGCTTGTGTGCATACTACTTTCACTTTACGTCTTACATCTGTCTAGCCGAAACAAAATGACATTGACATATTTTCTTAAACAATTCATGGATAACATAACTTTAAGACTTCAACAGTTCAATAACAGAACATTTCCTTTCAATAACACATAAGTGCAAATATTTGGCACATAGCACAATTTATAGCTCACAACTTGTACAAACATATAAAATTTGCACATCATACAGAGAACTTGCATTCAACACAAAAACTAAATGAGAGTTCGAAAACTTGCACAAAATAACAATTTGTACAACTTGGGAAACTTACTCAATTATAAAACTTGAGTAACTTAGAAAACTTGCTCAATTACAAAACTAGAGTAAGTTAGAAAATTTGCTTGAAGCATTCTTTATAACTTTACGCTAATTTGCTCTTCAAATATCCTACACATTTTAATTAACGAGAACACACCAATTAGCCACATAATGACGTTTATTATTAGTTTACGTTAGCTTATTTTAACTTTATTCATAATCTAGACTCCTATTCTGAAGTCCTTCGATGTTCGCGTTTCATAACTAGAAACATCTTAGATCATACTTTAATTAACCACCACGATGTTTGACTTTTATAAGTCAGAATAACGTATCATAACAAACGTCACACAATGACTCAGTGTTTGGAAGTCCTCACACCTTAGATTATTTCTCATTTAGCCTAATTTATAATTTAGACTTACACTTCAAAGTCCCTCGATGTCCATATTTTAGACATCAGAACACTTGACACGACCAACACGTGACACAGCGTCGCGGCGTTCGAAAACAGCACGCTTAGCATGCCCGAAATGCACAACAGCCCCAAGCCAACGCCCAGCCTAGCACGTCGCGCGCACGCGCGCCTGCGCCCTACCTATGACCTGCCTGGCCCTGTCCAACCAAGGCTGCGCCCATGGCCCAGTGCAGCTGCACTTGACCTACTGCAAGTGCAGCTCAGCTTTTCTTAAATTTCAAGCTTTGTCGATTTCATCTACACTACTTCGCAATTTCATAACTCGCTCATCCGTTATCGGAATGAGTCCATTCTTGAGCCATTTTCTTACTCATAACACATACTACAAGTTCTTGTTCATCCTTTATGCTTAGGCTTACATTTTTATTTTCGTTCACTTTTCATGCATATTACCGGTGATTTAAACATATATATATCATCACAACATCCTTATTACTCCGGATCCTTCATGATCCTCAACAACTACAACAACAACAACAATCAACAAGCTAAAAAAATGCTTTAGAAATGGATGAATAGAATTTAGGATTTTAGTATTACCTTCTACTTGGTCCTTCTTCTTCTTCTTGCTAGACCTTGCTAACTTGGTAGCTTCTTGCTCTCCTTCTCTTCTTCCTTTAGCTCCACCCAAGCTCTCTCTCTTTCTCTCTAAATTTTTCTAGAGTTTCTCCTCTTAGATTTGGGAATTGGTAAGAACTAATGAAGGAAATGCCTTCTATTTATAGCAATACCAAGACTTAAGTAGGACGGTCATTATACTAACTCTCCCTTTGGTTAAACTAATCACCACCTTGGTTAAACTAACCAAGGTTAAAACATGGGAGACACAATGATGAAAACAAGACGTTAAGCTTGAATTAATTGGGAAGGTGGTTGGGAAATTAATTGGGTTTTCTTAGTAAAATAACTTTCCACTTATAGAAAGTTTTTAAGCCCCACACTCCCCCTCATTTGGCCCCCTTAGCCGGGCTCCTCCCCCTTTCTCCCAACTTCTCTTTTATTTCTTCTCCTATGCATACTTGCACAAGCTTTGGCTCCAAGTTTTGCAAGTATTAGCTCTAAGCCCTCAAGCCATGGCTACAAGACTCAAGCCATTCAAACCCTAGGCTTAATCGTAGCTCAACCCTAGGCTCAACCCTTGGCTCAACCAAGCCTTGGTTAGACCAAACTTAGTTTTCTTTCTAGTTAGCTTTCGTAACTAATTCGATTAGCTAAAAAAAATTAATTTTGCCCTTTTTGTACTTTTAAAGAAAGATTACATCTTTAACCTTCGTACGCTATGATGTATTTTGAAAAGTCAAAAAAATGAAAAACCGTTTTTTACGTGAATAGTATTTTAGCGTTATTTCTTGAAAATTTTTATTTTCTTCTATGAAACAACAACACATATATTCTAACACATATACATACTCTAGGTCATAATTCGACCTTTAATCACATCACATAATAATATCCATAAAATTTTATTTTATTAGATATACATATCGAAAACCTAATTACAATACTATACGATTTCTCGGGTCGTTACATTCTTTCCCCCTTATAAGGATTCCGTCCCCAGAATCACTACTTCAAGGTTACATTAAAAAGATGCAGATAATTTTACTTCATCTTAGCTTTGAATTTCCACGCAGCTTCTTCGGCATTGTGGTTACTCCATACTATCTTCTCAGAAGGTCTTATCTTACTTCTTCAAAATTTGGTTATTGTTAATTTACCACCACTATTGCCCTTCCTTCCGTATCCTTCATCTATCCTTTTTTTGACAATTTTTTGCCTGATGATCTACTGATCCACAATTAAAACACAGACCTTTCTTTGAATTGGAGTAATTAGGAGAGATATGTCCATCTTGCCCACAATTATAACATATCTTTTTTCCATTTCTACATGCACCCTTATGCATTTTCCCATAGTTCTTACATGCTTTAACCCGCTTATTTAAGTCTTCTGACTTATCTTCAGAATTGCTGCTCCATTTTCGCTTATTGCTTCTTTCAGCTTTACTTCCTCCTTTATTTATCTTGTTCTTTTCTTCCTGATTTATTTGGCTCAATGCCTCGCTTCCTCCCTCAGCTATTATAGCCTTCTCTAGAATCGTCCTGAAAGAGTTGATCTGAAACATCGATATCTTGTTGTAGAGCGAGGGCTTCAAACTTGCTCAAACCTACGCGCCTTTCTATCCTCAGTGTCCACTTAATGTGGAGCAAATCTTGTCAGCTCATTAAATTTTCCTACGTATTAGGGCACCGACATGTACCCCTGCTTCAACTCTATGAATCTTATTTCCATGTTACTTTGCATACTCCTGGGAAAGTAGTTCTCGAAGTATATCTACTTAAACCGTTCCCAGGTATCACTCCCTCTCAAACTTTATTCTGGTTTGCCTCCCACCAGAAGTTCGCTTCTCCCTTCAACATATAGGTAGTAAAAGCCATCTTTTGCTCCTCTCCTACCCTGGCGATAATAAACGCCTTCTCAATTTCCTTTATCTAGAATTGAGCCTCTATAGGCTCAGTGGTCCCCTTAAATTCAGGTGATTCCACGCCTTTAAAATCTTTCAAGTTTGCCAATTGCAAAGTTAGAGGATTTACGTTTACTTCGGTGGGGTTTCTATTTAAAGCCCTTACTAAAAGATCTACAAATTATTATCTACTCATTCTTTATTTTAAAGCATTCATAACTAATGCTCAAATACATCATCATAAAATACATTTAATAATCATATTTATATTAATATGCTCCTCGTAGTTCATCGCACTTTACATCTTATAGCCATTCTGCTATTTACATTACATATCCCTTGATTACTTCAAAAGTTGGGATTTACATAACACATATCCCACAACTTATACAAAGTTGGGATTCTACCAATAAATATATATATGTATATACATTATCTATATATTAAACTTGAAGACACCTCCTCTTAGCGTCTTCATACTCCTTATCGGACATTTCTAGCACTAGATCTCTACTGATCGTGTGCCTAGTCTATTCCTCCTATATTGGATATTAGGTCACCCTACGTGGTAATCTCCTATGAGATGACCTGAATGTGTAACTCGATCTATCAATCCTCATCTTCTTACACCTAAATTCCTCTTTCAGCTCATGGACTTGATCTTCAGCCCTCAGTCGATCAGTGATCTTTTTCTTCAAGTAGGCTTTTATTGCCTGCTTATCTGACTGGAGGTTTTGAACTTTATGTTTAGCCTCGTCTAACTTCTTCCCTAACTCAACATTCATGCACATGAGGTTGTATACTAATTCAAACAGATTATCTTCAGACTCCTCCTCGAATGTAGAATCCATAGTAGAATCCTCTTTCAGTTCATTCTCAGCTGGTACCTCCGCTATTTGCTCTGGTATAGCTGTTAGCTCCTTACTAACAACATGATCATCTCTAATTTCTTTTTCTGACATCCTACAATCAAATTTAATATCTTGATTAGCACATAGTAAATAATAATATAGTTTAGTTTACTTTTACCTCTTTTAATGAATTCCTCAATTCATCCCTTAAAAACTCTATCTGAGTTTATCTCTTCATTAGCTTCACTAATTTCACTAAGGTTATAGCCTAAGATATTCTCTACCTAAGGTTTATAACCTACATCATTGATACCAACCTGTGACGCCCCCAAAACTGGGTCTATCTTTAAACCCGGGTCCGGTGCTCCACGGTACAACTCATTCACACAATCTTAACAACATGAATATAATTACTATATTATTACAATATGTCTTACTCTAAATCCCAAGTTCTAAGACCTTTAAATACATCCTCAAGAGATAATATTATATCATAATATTATATCCGTACTAAATTATTACAAATAGTACACATCTTCTACTCGTTCATCTTTCCTTTTCCTTTATCCTTACAGGAACCTTCGATTCGTTCTAGCTTTGCTGAAAATATTTAATTTAAAGCAAGGATGAGCATTTAATTGCTCAACAAGTATAATAGTTGAATAACAACAAAATCAAAAATCATATTATTCTTACTCTAAACACTTTCACAACTGAACAATAGTTGTGAAGTAACTTCGAATAAATGGGAATACCAATCTTCCTTTCGTTTAAAATATTTATGAAACAACATACTGAGCGGTCACAAGGACCATGAACTTCTTCTTTCTTCTTTAAAATCTACCTTTTAAACGACTATATGCGTTTGGTTTTGACACCAACTTGTGTCTTGCACTTGAGTTGACACCAACTTGTATCTTGCGCTTGGGTTGACACTAAACTTGTGTCTTATTCTCAAGTTGACACCAACTTGTGCCATGCCGGACATTCCCGGTTTATTTATCTCATTACTTAACACCCTAATCCACACTAACTTACTCTAGTTTGGATTAGCTTTACTTAGCGTCAATGAATTTTCATCATTTCAACTTTACGTCTTACATCTATTTAGCCGAAACAAAATGACATTGACATATTTTCTTAAACGGTTTATGAATAACAGAACTTTAAGACTTCAACAGTTCAATAACAGAACATTTCCTTTTAATAGCAAATAAGTGCAAATATTTGGCACATAGTACAATTTATAGCTCACAACTTGTACAAACATATAAAATTTGCACATCATACAGAGAACTTGTATTCAACACATAAATTGAATGAGAGTTCGAAAACTTGCACAAAATAACAATTTGTATAGGTTAGGAAACTTGCTCCATTACAAAACTTGAGTAAACTAGAAAAGATGCTCAATTACAAAACTAGAGTAAGTTAAAAAACTTGCCTGAAGCGTTCTTTATAATTTTACACTAATTCGTTCTTCAAATGTCCTACACATTTTAATTAACGATAATACACCAATTAGCCATATAATGACGTTTATTATTGGTTTACGTTAGCTTATTTTAGCTTTATTCATAATCTAGACTCCTATTCCGAAATCGATGTTCACGTTTCATAACTTGAAACATCTTAGATCATACTTTAATTTACCACCACGATGTTTGACTTTTATAAGTCGGAACAATGTATCTCAACAAACGTCGTACGACGACTCGGTGTTCGGAAGTCTGCACACCTTAGATTACTTCTTATTTAGCCTAATTTATAATTTAGACTTACAATTCAAAGTCCCTCGATGTCTATATTTTAGACATCGGAACACTTGACATGACCAATACGTGACACGGTGACGTGGCGTTCGAAAACAACATGCTTAGCACGCCCGACATGCACAACAGCCCCAAGCCAGCGCCCAGCCCAGCACGCCGTGTGCGCTCGCTCCCTACCTATGCCTTGCTTGGTTCTGCCCAGTGCAGCTACGCCCATGGCCCAGTGCAGCTACGCTTGACCTACTGCAAGTGCAACTTATCTTTTCTTAAATTTGTAGCTTTGTCGATTTCATCTACACTATTTTGCAACTTCATAACTCGCTCATCCGTTATTGGAATGAGTCCATTCTTGAGCCATTTTCTTACTCATAACACATACTATAAAATCCCCTAAGGCTATAATTTTCCAGATTCGTTAACATGCTAAACAAGTGACTCAAAAAGCCTTCATGGCCTAGGTTTTGCTATATGACGTTTCTAACGTCGATATTTTAACTATTTGTAACTTACTCATCCGAAGTTGGATTGAGCTCGTTCTTGAGCCAACTGCTCACTTATTCTACGCTCTATCAAACTCCCAGAAAATTAAAATTTTCTGAAAGCGTTAGTTACCCGTAAAAATGGCCCGAAATTCACTCGTGACCTAGGGTTTTGCCATTTGACGTATTTTACTAAATATTTCGCCATAACTTCGTTATAGCATAGTTTTACTTCGTTCTAATTGGAACATCTTCGTAACTCACATACACATATTTCTTTCATTTTGAAATTTAAATTCGACTAACACACAACAAATTATGCTAGTCCAATTAACAGTCCTCTACAAGTTCTTGTTCTTCCTTTACGCTTAGGCTTACATTTTTATTTTCGTTCGCTTTTCATGCATATTACCGGTGATTTAGACGTATATACATCGTCACAACCACCTTATTCCTCCTGATCCTTCATGATCCTCAACAACCACAACAACAACAACCACCAACAAGCTAATAAAAAGCTTTAGATATGGATGAATTGAAGTTAGGGTTTTAGTATTACCTTCTTCTTGGTTCTTCTTCTTCTTGCTAGAGCTAGCTAACTTGGTAGCTTCTTGCTCTACTCCTCCTCTTCCTCTAGCTCCACCTGAGCTCTCTCTCTTTCTCTCTAAATTTTACTAGAGTTTCTCCTCTTGGATTTGGGAATTGGTAAGAACTAATGAAGGAAATGCCTTCTATTTATAGCAATACCAAGACTTAGGGTAGGATGGTTATTATACTCACTCTCCCCTAGGTTAAGCTAATCACCACCTTAGTTAAACTAACCAAGATTAAAACATGGGAGACACCATGATGAAAACAAGACTTTAAGCTTAAATTAATTGGGAAGGTGGTTGGGAAATTAAATGGGGTTGGTAAGGAAAATAACTTTCCACTTATGGAAAGTTTTTAAACCCCCCCCCCCCACTTGGCCCCTTGGCCGAGCCCCTCCCCCTTTCCCCCAACTTCTCTTTTGTTTCTTCTCCTATGCATACTTGCACAAGCTTTGACTCCAAGTTTTGCAAGTATTGGCTCCAAGCGCTCAAGCCATGGCTTCAAGACTCAAGCCACTTAAACCCTAGGCTCAATCCTAGCCCAACCTTTGGCTCAACCCTAGGCTCAACTAAGCCTTGGTTAGACCAAACTTAGTTTTCTTTCTAGTTAGCTTTCGTAACTAATCCGATTAGCAAAAAAAAATCAATTTTTCCCTTTTGTACATTTAAGGAAAGATTACATCTTTAACCCTCGTATAAATGTTATGACGTAATTCAAAAATTTAAAAGGAGAAAAAGCGTTTTCTGCGTGAATTGTATTTTAGCGTTATTTCTCCAAAAAATTCATTTTCTTCTATGAAACAACAACACATATATTCTAACACATATACATAATCTAGGTCATAATTCGATCTTTAATCACATAACACAGAATAATATCCATAAAATTTTATTTTATTAGATATACATATCAAAAACCTAATTACAAGGCTATATGATTTCTCGGGTCATCACACTGTCTACTTCTAGCCTTTCATGAGCAGACCCACTGTGGATTGAGTTATTAGCTTGAATTGCAGGCATAATCACAATCTCAATTACTTTGATCAAGTCTTTCACTAAGTGTTTAAATGACTAGCATTGCTCTATGGAATGCGTCGGGCCTCCCGAATGATAAGCACAGTGCTATAAGGGGTTATAACCTCGTGTCCCTGCATCCACAGGAGGGGGAAGGTCTGAAATTTTCTTTTGATCCATTAATTTCATCAAGACTTCCTTCATAGACTCTATAATAGGGGAAATTTTATCTTTGAACTCTTCTTCGTTTTTTTTTCTTCCTAATTTTTAGGATCACAAAGGTTACCTCTTCGGGGGTCTCACCCTTATTACTCCCATATAGAATCACTAGAGGGTTCCCTCCCATCTGTTCAAAATTTTCTTATTGCATGGATAGGCATAGATAATGGTCTTTTCTTTTAACGTTCCCACATCCTTTAGTCTTGCTGCTCGAATTTTTTGATCCACCCTATCTCCTTTTATGACGATTTCAGCAAATGACATCTCTTTCATTAACATGATTCTTCCGTAATAAGGATACTCTTGTGTTTTAATAAATATTTTGACCATTTCTTGTTCTTTTAAGGGTGGAGTTGCTCGAGCTATTAATGACCTCCATCTTTGGGCATAATCCTTGAAAGATTCATCTGTCTTCTTAATCCCCCTCATCAACCTGCGATGATATGGTACCATTTGTATCTGGTAACTATATTGGGATAAAAAGGTATGTACAAGTTCTTCCCATGTATTTATCTTCGAGTCATTCAATGTAGCAAACCAGGCTGTTGCAGTACCAATGCGACTTCTCCAAAATATTGGCATGTGATGAACTTCATCCTCAGCTTGCGCTCCTAGTTGTCCTATGTATATCTTCAGATGAACATAATGATCGTCGATATCGGCATATTTCATAAAGTTAGGGATTTTAAACCTCTGTAGATATTGGTTTTCTGAAAATCTGTCAATATCTGAATCTTTATTTCCAATAACTACCGTTGTTCCATTAATTTTAGCTAAGGTCATTTCGAGATGCCTGATCCTCTTACCAAGTGACTTATTACTGGGATTGTTATTTGAAGTCAGTTGGGGATTTAATGAAGTTGTTTAGCTTAAATTTGTAGTGAGTTTACCTTAATTTGTTGCCATGATTCCTCAAATTAAGCTATATTATTCCTTTGCTAGATCTGACAACTTGATCATTTGCCCTTTTAACTCATCGAACTCATTTCAGGACACTACAACCTTGTTGGTGGGTGGAGATTCCGATACGGTTACTTGAGCTAGGCCTTCGTGTTGAATTCTTACTTCTGCCACGCTAAAAGGTTTTTCGATCCTCCGTATATATTTGTTATTTTCCCTTACTTTAATTTTTTTCTTCCAGCATATTCACACTTAAATTAGAATTGTCCCTTTGGGTTGCTCTTTAGTCTGTACCATGATCTCTTTGACATCGATCATGTAGTGCCCGTGAATTTTAAACGTCATTATTAATTAAATATATAAATTAAATTTTTAATAAGTTAGTTTGTGTGCTTATTTGAACCTTTTGTGTGCATTGGTAGCCTACATGACTAGGTGATGAATTATCTTAAGTTGAGTAAAGGGGGTCACTAATAGTATAGTTAAATTAGTGAACAAGCCTTAAGGTTTAATATCAATTAAATTGATAAAGTAGTTACTAATTAATCATGCAAGTAAATTGAATATACTTAGTATATTGAATTGAGTAAATTAATTAATAAAAGTATTAATTAATGAGAATATTGTCACATTGAATAATAAAATTTAATAGTTCAATTAGTAATCAATTTCTAATTGATTAGCTTATTTAATTAAGGAACTAAGGCCAATTATTTATTCGATCATGGGTGATGAATTGTTTTAAGTTGAGTAAAGGGGGTCACTAATAGTATAGTTAAATTAGTGAACAAGCCCTAAGGTTTAATATCAATTAAATTGATAAAGTTGTTACTAATTAATCATGCAAGTAAATTGAAAATAGTTAATATATTGAATTGAGTAGATTAATTAATAAAAGTATTAATTAATGAGAATATTGTCACATTGAATAATAAAATTTAATAGTTCAATTAGTAATCAATTTCTAATTGATTAACTTATTTAATTAAGGAACTAAGACCAATTATTTATTTGATCATGGGTGTAGTAATTAATAGTGTGGCAAATTAATTAATCAATCATTGGGTTAAATTAAATGACCCAATATTGCATTAAATAGATTTGAATTTTATTAGCCTAATTAGGTTACAAGTTAAAGAGATATGTGTAAGTAATTAAATTTCATAAGATTGGAAATAGAAACCCTAAATAAACAATTAGGGTAATACATATTAAAATTGTTAAACTATGTTTATTACCTATTAAGCCCTATTAAGCCTTTTAAGGCATGAAATTATGTCAATCAACTTGCTTTATTTGGTAACTCTTACACAAAGGACAAGGTTGTCAAGCTCCCATTGGTGGAAAATCTAATTAGCACACTTAAAGATAAGATTAAGGCTAAATGAAAAGGGATAAGGTGAACTCTTATATCCAATGGGTAAGAAAGATGTGGGGATAATAGCATGAATTCTAATTTAGCATTATACTTGCAAGTATTCTATCCTTTCATTTCATTTCAAGTTCATTTCTTCTTTTCATCTCCTTCTTTCATTTCTCCCAAGCAAGAACACAAAGTGAGAGCTTAGAGAGAAAAAGAGAGTGAGATTAGCATAGTTCATGCATCCCAAGTTCATCACATACTTTGGTAAGATCAAGGAGAGTAGCTACAAGATCAAGGTGAAACCCTAAATCATTTTCTTCTTTCTTACTTTGTTTTATTTTCATAGTTTTTGAGAGATTTTGTTCTAAGACTCAAGAATCATTAGATCTTCATGCTTTATGTATAGATCTAATCCTCTTGAGTGTTAGAATGGAGATTCAAAGGAAGAAAAGGAACTTATGTTCTTAAAGGGTAAAAACCTTAGCTTTTCTTCACTTGGATTACCCATAACTTGAGATCTACAACTTGGATTTGTGATCCGTTAAAGGGGGGTGCTAGATACATGAGTTAGCTAGTAAACCCAAGTGGTAGAACACAAATCCAATAATTTTTGAAGCCTTGGGGGCTATTTTCCCAAAACAGTCCAGCTATAAAACTTAAAGCTTTAAAACCCTAAAAGCTTGCTGTCCTCATTTTTCCAAAGGTTATTTCGGCCAGCTATAAATCTTTTACAAATCTGGGAAAAATCATAGAGGTACCTTAAGAAGTTATCTACAAGTAGGAAAAAGAACGAACACGTTTTGATGTGTAGTTTTTGTGTAATGGCTTTTACCGTGAAGGACTCCTAAATATTTATACCCGGATTTATCACTGTGTATACCTTGAAAACATATGAAATTTTTACAGTATGTTTATGTATATTATGAGAGCGTACCCTGAAAATTTTAGAATTTTCTGAGCAAAACTCGATTTATGAAAAATGTAACAAAATTCGGAGGTTTTGGGTACTTTAAATATAGTAAATCACTTTCTAAAATTCCAGGAAAATTGGTGGATCATTGTTGGATCATATACTATCCAGATCCAGAGACTAATAATTTTCAGAGCCTATTTGCTATTTTTCATAATAATGTTATAGTTATGGTTAAAAGAAAATAAATGGTTAAATGATGTCATAAATAAGGAAAATGTGATTTTTAAGCTTGGATACTCCTAATATTATATATTCTAACTATTGAGGGGTATTTTGGTAATATTTAATGAGAAATAATATTTATGACCTTTTATGGGTAGTAAAGGAGTTGTTTAATAAAGGGTAAAACAATTAGGATAAATTGTTTATTCGCCTAATAACTTATTAAAATATTACTATGATATTTGTAATATAAGAATTCGATATTTTTTAGTAAACAAAGAAATATTAAGGTTAAAACTTCATGGAAATATTATTGAATGGGTAATAATATTTGTTTTAAGCATTAATAAATGATTAAGATGTTATTAAAATGGCTAATAATATTAGATTAAAATATTATTAATGATATGAGAATTAAAATATTATTAAGAGATTAATAATATTAGATTAAAGTATTATTGGATGATCAAAATATTATTAAGATGTTAATAACATTAGTAAACGAATAAAAGTGTTATTAGTGGACTAATAATACCAAGAGGTGAATTAAATATTATCAGGATTGATAATATTAAGTGTTTTATAGGATTTACGATAGTTTATTAACTTATGTGTGCTATGTGATTTGCTTAATTGTTAAATAAATAGCATAAGTAAGCGTATCGATATACAACTACGCAGTACTAATTGGTAGATCGACGCTATCAATGTTAGGTTCTTCAAGGCCAATTAGTTAAAGCTAGAATTACTTGTAGCTGAGCAGACAGGCAAGTTCTCTATTCCGAAACTTTAAATATTGCAAGTTCCTAACCCTAAACTTCTTTCATTTTTGCAAGTTCTTCTCACTCAATTTTTGCATTGAGCAAGCTTTTAAACCTTATGCATTGTTTTAATTCGTGCAAAAAGGTATATATTGTTGCAAGTTATTCTTTAAGCTTGAATCTTATTTCCGAGCACGCTTTAAGTGGTCTAATTACTTCTAAAATTATTCCACATCTGTATAGTTATTGACATTCGTGCATTTGAATTCGTATATTTAAATTCAGAAATTTATAAACCATTCATGGTTAAGTCTGAACCCTTGTTCGGTCAGACAATTATGTGAGAGTTTATAAAAGCTATCCGAACCAATCAATGGTAAGGATTCTTAGACTGTATGAACACCCCTTTATTTCTAGGGGAGTACCCCACGTACCGTATATAAGGTACAAATAGCAGAATTAAGTGTTATGCATATACATAGGGTACGCGAGGCTGATCCCCTCAAGTACGTTATTCTGTAGCCAGTAACCAGAGGGTCAACCAGCTATTGACTCCTCTGGAAGTTATCGTTCAAAGTCTATTTGACTGTCAATTGTTCTAAAAGCATTTAATGTTCTTGCTTCTGATTATTCTATTGTTGAAATCCCTTTAATATCCCTTCATCATGATATATCTTTATTGTTGTACTTTAAACTTGCTGGGCAAACTCGTTGCTCATTCTTGCTATATCATGACTTCATTGCAGCTAAATCAAAGACGTCAGGGAAGAACAAAGGGAAAGAAAAGATGAAATGATAGACTTCTCGTAGCAGACTTTAGATTCATGTGTTAGTTAATTACTGTTAATGTAATTTAAACCCTGATAGCTATTTAGGGTATGGATTGTGTAAATGTTTAAGGTTAATCGTATTCTGGGACTAGTAACACCTTGTAATGAACAACGTATGTTTATTTTATTCCGCATTTTAGATACCATATGTTGTTATAGGTGGATGTTTATGTTGGATCGTGATGACCGAATCCGGGTATTTGGAGACCCGCATTTGGGGGTGTCACAGGTTGGTATCAGAGCTATAGGTTTATAACCCTTAGGAGAAAGAGTCCTTAGGCTATAACCTGAGAGAATATAGATGAATAGAAGGGGATAGAACTCATATAGAGTTATTTTTGGGTAGAAATTTATTATGATCTTAAAATTGAGGATTTGGATCATACGTTGGTGTTATTAAGCTTGTGGATAATTTGAGGAATGTGTATTGATGAGATAATATGGTAAAGTGAAGACCATTAAGTATGGACGATCCATTGTAAGCTGGAGTTATAGATATTCGAGGTAATTAGATTAATCATTTGATGCTATTGATCAATTCTGTGGCTATTGATTAATTTTTTTTGTGGCTATTCATTAGATAAGATATTGGAGTGATGTGGTATAGAGTTTCTTTGTGATGAAGAGAGGGTACCTTAGAATCTGTTGGGTTAAGGTTTGCAAGAAGGAAATGATTAATTCGATAAATAATGAATATATCGATATTTTGAAGTGTTAGTTAAGTTATTAAGCTTTATGGTGGAATGCCAGGTGAGACAAAGGTAATGAACTCATATAGAGTTGTTAAGCAAAAGTTGAGAGTATTGAGATGAATGATGTTATATGCAAAAAAAAAATGAATAAATTAAGAGATGACTGATGGCAATTTAGATTGTTTTGATGATTAGAAAGGAGAGACAACGGAGAGATTATAAGAAATGAACCAAGGGTAGATTTAGTGTCTGATCTGGAAAAAGTATCTAGAGATGGAACTGAATGATGAGATAATAGAAATCCCTAAGAAGGATCAATTGGAGCCCGATATAAGGAATATGTGGAGGAAATAAAAGAAAGAAAGGTCAAGTCTGAGAGTTATAAGACCTTTGTGAGTCGTAATGAATGAAGAATAGTAGTCAATGTATATGTACTAGTATATCTATGCATGTAAGAAATGTGAATCTCAGTTTTTGTACAGCTAGTAGTATATCTGTTGTAAGTCCCAACTTTGTGTAAGTTGTGGAATAGTTATGTGAATCCCATTTTGTTGTTAGTAACAGAGGGATAAGTGGATATCAGGAATGCTATATGATGTAAGTAGTACGAGGTACTAAGATGAGCTTATTAGTATTTACTAAAGGTGCCTTGAGTTGATATGATGATGATACATTCCCACTTTTCAGATCTAGGGGAATGCAGTTCTTATTAATCCCATCTTTTGTGTCTTAATGGGATAGTTAACATTTATAGGAATATGCCGGAATTATAAGTGTTTGACACACTAAAGGGTGTATGAATATAAATGTGGTATTATTATTACATGATTGATTGTGATCGATTTGTGCCTTGACTCTGAAATGATAACATCAGTAGAATTTTGCACGATGTGTAAAACAAGAAGGATTTATGTAAGGTTTTGTTTAGAACAAACAATGCCGTCAAGGAGACAACCCCGATACACGAGGGTGGAAGAGTCAGTGAATAACGAGGAGGGTCAGACTGACCTCAAGAGGACCTTTGCGAACTTGTTAGAGGAAACGATGCAAGGCAGACCAGCCATTGCGGTTGTTGGCCATGAAATCACATGACGAACTTTACGGGTTTCAAATTACTAGGACCACCGGAGTTTCGTGGGAATATGGATTCGAGTGAAGCCCAGACATAGGTAGAAAAATGGGGAAAGTTTTCAAGGTCGCAAGAGTGACCGAGGAACAGAAGACTTCGTTTTCCCACTTTCATGAGGAAGGGTGAGTCAAATTACTGGTGGAAGGCGAATAGAAGCCGAACTGGGGAAGACGCGACTGCGTGGACTCGTTTTAAGGAGCTATTTTTCAAAAAAAATTACTTTCTAGAAAGCACGCAGGCAAGTATGGAGATAAAGTTCTTGGATCTGAAGCAAGATGATATGTCAGTAGCAGAGTACGCAACGAAGTTTAACAAACTAGCTAGGTTGATCCACACCAAGTGGACACCGGAGCTAGGCGAGCGAAGAGATTTGATCAAGGGTTGAAGCCCTGGGCGTATAGTAAGGTTGTGGTTTTACAGATCAACACATTTCCTACGTTACTTAAGGAAGCAATCGTTGCCGAGGAGGAAATGAAGCGTTGACAAAGCACAACCAAGATCAGAAAAGCCATGATGGGCACAAGGAAGGATGTCGTGGGGTCCAAGGACATGATGTCAGGTATCATCCCAATCAATGATATAAATGCTTATGTGTTATTCGATTCGGGTGCTACCTGCTCTTTTGTTTCCGAAGAATTTGCTAAACGGTTAGACTTACCTCGTGAAAAGTTAGAATACCCTATGAACGTAGAAGTAGTAAACAAGGAAATTATCCCCGTAGAATGCATTCATAGGAATTGTTGTGCCGAGTTACGAGGATTTAAGCTCAGCGTGGATTTGATACCGATTCGTTTGGGGGAGTTCGATGTGATCCTTGGAATGGATTGGTTATTGATTCACGGAGTAGTCATCGACTGTAAAAAGAAGTGTGTACACCTGAAGACTTCTAATAAGTCAAATGTAGTATTCTATGGTAGTAAATCGCCGAGACAATCTTGTTGTCTAACGATGATGCAAGCTAAGAGATTTTTGAGGAAGGGTTGTATAGGTTATTTGGCTCACGTAGTTGATACTCGTCGAGTCGAGGGCGAACCAAGTCAGATACCTGTCGTAAGGGAATTCACAGATGTCTTTCCAGATGAAATTCCGGGATTACCGCTGGATAAAGGAGGTAGAATTTGTAATTAACTTGGTGCCGGGAGCCGCACCAATATCGAAGGCGCCGTATCGCATGGCCACCGGTAGAAATGAAGGAGCTAATGGTTCAATTGCAAGAACTGTTGGATAAAGGTTATATCAGACCGAGCGTGTCACCATGGGGAGCGCGAGTTCTGTTCATAAAGAAGAAGGATGGATCGTTAAGGCTCAGTATCGATTACAAGGAATTGAACAAGGTTACGATTAAGAACAGGTACCCGCTACCCAGAATAGACGATCTGTTTGATCAACTCAAGGGAGCGAAATACTTTTCAAAGATTAATTTAAGGACAGGCTACCATCAGCTAAGGGTGAGACATGAGGATATCCCGAAGACGGCATTCAGAACTCGTTATGGACATTTCGAGTTTCTGGAAGGTAATGTCATTTGGACTAACAAATGCACCATCGACATTCATGGATATGATGAACAGAGTGTTTAAGCAGTACTTGGACAAGTTCGTGGTAGTATTCATCGATGACTTCTTGGTATATTCAGTAACAGAGGAAGAACATGCTGAACATCCAAGGATTATTTTGGAGGCATTAAGAAGGGAGAAGTTGTATGCGAAGTTTTCAAAGTGTGAATTTTGGTTACAAAGGGTGCAGTTTCTAGGTCACGTCATTGACCGGGATGGTGTTTCGATAGACCCAGCAAAGGTGGAAGCCATTATCAACTGGGAGCAGCCGAGGACGCCGACGGAGATCAGGAGTTTCCTAGGGTTAGCGGGATACTATCGGAGATTCGTCCAGGATTTTTTTGAAGATAGCATCGTCGTTGACCAATCTAACCAGAAAGACGGTAAAGTTCGTTTGGACGGAGAAGTGCGAGGAGAGTTTCATGGAGCTGAAGAAAAGACTTAGCCAAGCACCAGTGTTGGCTTTACCGGACGACACTGGGGGTTTTGTAGTATACAGTGATGCGTCACACAAAGGCCTCGGTTGTGTACTAATGCAGCATGGCAAGGTCATTGTGTACGCTTCACGTCAGCTGAAGGACTATGAGAAGGGATACCCGACTCATGATCTGGAGTTAGCAGCAGTAGTACTCGCCTTGAAGATTTGGAGGCACTACTTATATGGAGAGAGGTGCGAGATATATACAGATCATAAAAGTCTGAAATATATCTTCACTCAGAAGGAGCTGAATATGAGGCAGCACCGATGGTTAGAATTGATCAAGGATTACGACTGTGAGATTCTGTACCATCCGGGCAAAGCAAATGTAGTGGCAGATGCCCTGAGTAGGAAAGGCAGAGAGAAATTAATGAGGCTCACGACTCAAGCAGAGTTGATAAAGGAGTTCGAACGTCTGGAATTGGAGGTTAAGTATTCGATGGAGGCGGACGGGAAATTGTTCACAGAGTGACAGCGAGCCCGACCCTATTGGATCAGATTAAGGAGGCTCAAGAAAAGGATGAGGATTGTGATTCAATAAAGAAGCGAATTGCCGAAGGCGAGGAGCTTAAGTAAAAGATTGATAGCACTGGATTGCTAAGGTTTGAAGGGAGAGTCTGGGTACCGTTGGATCTGGAATTGAGGGAAGAAATCCTTCAGGAAGCTCATAGCACGAAGTACTCAGTACATCCCGGGAGCACAAAGATGTACCAGGATTTGCGACGAAATTTTTGGTGGCCGAATATGAAACGAGAAGTGGCGGAGTGCGTCAGCCGATGTCTGACATGCCAGCGGATTAAAGCAGAGCACCAACGACCGAGCGGATTACTTCAACCATTAGAGATTCCGGAGTGGAAGTGGGAGCACATCACAATGGACTTTGTGGTGGGGACTGCCACCAACTCATAAGGGTTTTAGACGCTATCTGGGTAATTGTGGATCGTCTAACCAAGTCTGCTCATTTTTTTGCCAATTAAGATACGGTACAATCTGGAACAATTAGCAAAACTTTACGTCAAGGAGATTGTATCGCGTCATGGAGTGCCGGTATCTATTGTATCGGACAGAGATTCGCGCTTCACGTCAAATTTTTGGAGAAGTCTGCAGGCAAGAATGGGAACACAGTTGAGGTTGAGTACAGCGTATCATTCTCAAACTGACAGCCAGAGCGAGCGAACGATTCAGACCTTAGAAGATATGCTTCGGGCGGTCGTGATGGATTTAAAGGGCATCTGGGATGACCATTGCCACTGGTGGAGTTCACTTACAACAACAGCTATCACGCTAGTATCGGTATGCCACCGTACGAAGTGCTATATGGAAGGAAATGCCGAACCCCGATGTGTTGGGACGAGGTTGGAGAGCGAAGACTGTTGAGACCTGAATTGGTGCAGCAAACTACAGATACAGTACAACTGGTCAGGAATCGTCTGGTAGCAGCTCAGGATCGCCAGAAGAAATATGCCGACTTACATCGTCAGAAGAGAGACTTTGAAGTTGGTAGCTTTGTGTTTTTGAAGGTATCTCCCTGGAAAGGGAAGATCCATTTTGGGAAGAAGGGCAAATTGAGCCCTAGGTTCATAGGACCATTCGAGGTATTAAGAAGAATTGGCGAAGTGACGTACGAGGTAGCGTTACCTCCTAAACTTGAGCACATTCACAACGTGTTTCATGTGTCACTGTTGCGGCCGTATAAACCAGACTACAAGCACGTTATCTCGTATGAACCAATCCAAGTCGAGAAAGACTTATCGTACGAGGAAATTCCTGTTCAGATACTCGATAGGAAGGAACAGAAACTGAGGAATAAGATCATCTATTCCGTCAAGGTTCTCTGAAGGAATCACGCAGTCGAAAAAGCTACGTGGGAACTCGAAGAGAAGATGAAAGCAAATTATCCTTTTCTATTTGAGTAACCTTATTTTGCAATTCCGAGGACGGAATTTTTATAAGGGGGGAGGGATGTAGTGCCCGTGAATTTTAAACGTCATTATTAATTAAATATATAAATTAAATTTTTAATAAGTTAGTTTGTGTGCTTATTTGAACCTTTTGTGTGCATTGGTAGCCTACATGACTAGGTGATGAATTATCTTAAGTTGAGTAAAGGGGGTCACTAATAGTATAGTTAAATTAGTGAACAAGCCTTAAGGTTTAATATCAATTAAATTGATAAAGTAGTTACTAATTAATCATGCAAGTAAATTGAATATACTTAGTATATTGAATTGAGTAAATTAATTAATAAAAGTATTAATTAATGAGAATATTGTCACATTGAATAATAAAATTTAATAGTTTTTCAATTAGTAATCAATTTCTAATTGATTAGCTTATTTAATTAAGGAACTAAGGCCAATTATTTATTCGATCATGGGTGATGAATTGTTTTAAGTTGAGTAAAGGGGGTCACTAATAGTATAGTTAAATTAGTGAACAAGCCCTAAGGTTTAATATCAATTAAATTGATAAAGTTGTTACTAATTAATCATGCAAGTAAATTAAAAATAGTTAATATATTGAATTGAGTAGATTAATTAATAAAAGTATTAATTAATGAGAATATTGTCACATTGAATAATAAAATTTAATAGTTCAATTAGTAATCAATTTCTAATTGATTAACTTATTTAATTAAGGAACTAAGACCAATTATTTATTTGATCATGGGTGTAGTAATTAATAGTGTGGCAAATTAATTAATCAATCATTGGGTTACTTTGTTTTATTTTCATAGTTTTTGAGAGATTTTGTTCTAAGACTCAAGAATCATTAGATCTTCATGCTTTATGTATAGATCTAATCCTCTTGAGTGTTAGAATGGAGATTCAAAGGAAGAAAAGGAACTTATGTTCTTAAAGGGTAAAAACCTTAGCTTTTCTTCACTTGGATTACCCATAACTTGAGATCTACAACTTGGATTTGTGATCCGTTAAAGGGGGGTGCTAGATACATGAGTTAGCTAGTAAACCCAAGTGGTAGAACACAAATCCAATAATTTTTGAAGCCTTGGGGGCTATTTTCCCAAAACAGTCCAGCTATAAAACTTAAAGCTTTAAAACCCTAAAAGCTTGCTGTCCTCATTTTTCCAAAGGTTGTTTCGGCCAGTTATAAATCTTTTACAAATCTGGGAAAAATCATAGAGGTACCTTAAGAAGTTATCTACAAGTAGGAAAAAGAACGAACACGTTTTGATGTGTAGTTTTTGTGTAATGGCTTTTACCGTGAAGGACTCCTAAATATTTATACCCGGATTTATCACTGTGTATACCTTGAAAACATATGAAATTTTTACAGTATGTTTATGTATATTATGAGAGCGTACCCTGAAAATTTTAGAATTTTCTGAGCAAAACTCGATTTATGAAAAATGTAACAAAATTCGGAGGTTTTGGGTACTTTAAATATAGTAAATCACTTTCTAAAATTCCAGGAAAATTGGTGGATCATTGTTGGATCATATACTATCCAGATCCAGAGACTAATAATTTTCAGAGCCTATTTGCTATTTTTTCATAATAATGTTATAGTTATGGTTAAAAGAAAATAAATGGTTAAATGATGTCATAAATAAGGAAAATGTGATTTTTAAGCTTGGATACTCCTAATATTATATATTCTAACTATTGAGGGGTATTTTGGTAATATTTAATGAGAAATAATATTTATGACCTTTTATGGGTAGTAAAGGAGTTGTTTAATAAAGGGTAAAACAATTAGGATAAATTGTTTATTCGCCTAATAACTTATTAAAATATTACTATGATATTTGTAATATAAGAATTCGATATTTTTTAGTAAACAAAGAAATATTAAGGTTAAAACTTCATGGAAATATTATTGAATGGGTAATAATATTTGTTTTAAGCATTAATAAATGATTAAGATGTTATTAAAATGGCTAATAATATTAGATTAAAATATTATTAATGGTATGAGAATTAAAATATTATTAAGAGATTAATAATATTAGATTAAAGTATTATTGGATGATCAAAATATTATTAAGATGTTAATAACATTAGTAAACGAATAAAAGTGTTTATTAGTGGACTAATAATTACCAAGAGGTGAATTAAATATTATCAGGATTGATAATATTAAGTGTTTTATAGGATTTACGATAGTTTATTAACTTATGTGTGTTATGTGATTTGCTTAATTGTTAAATAAATAGCATAAGTAAGCGTATCGATATACAACGACGCAGTACTAATTGGTAGATCGACGCTATCAATGTTAGGTTCTTCAAGGCCAATTAGTTAAAGCTAGAATTACTTGTAGCTGAGCAGACAGACAAGTTCTCTATTCCGAAACTTTAAATATTGCAAGTTCCTAACCCTAAACTTCTTTCATTTTTGCAAGTTCTTCTCACTCAATTTTTGCATTGAGCAAGCTTTTAAACCTTATGCATTGTTTTAATTCGTGCAAAAAGGTATATATTGTTGCAAGTTATTCTTTAAGCTTGAATCTTATTTCCGAGCACGCTTTAAGTGGTCTAATTACTTCTAAAATTATTCCACATCTGTATAGTTATTGACATTCGTGCATTTGAATTCGTATATTTAAATTCAGAAATTTATAAACCATTCATGGTTAAGTCTGAACCCTTGTTCGGTCAGACAATTATGTGAGAGTTTATAAAAGCTATCCGAACCAATCAATGGTAAGGATTCTTAGACTGTATGAACACCCCTTTATTTCTAGGGGAGTACCCCACGTACCGTATATAAGGTACAAATAGCAGAATTAAGTGTTATGCATATACATAGGGTACGCGAGGCTGATCCCCTCAAGTACGTTATTCTGTAGCCAGTAACCAGAGGGTCAACCAGCTATTGACTCCTCTGGAAGTTATCGTTCAAAGTCTATTTGACTGTCAATTGTTCTAAAAGCATTTAATGTTCTTGCTTCTGATTATTCTATTGTTGAAATCCCTTTAATATCCCTTCATCATGATATATCTTTATTGTTGCACTTTAAACTTGCTGGGCAAACTCGTTGCTCATTCTTGCTATATCATGACTTCATTGCAGCTAAATCAAAGACGTCAGGGAAGAACAAAGGGAAAGAAAAGATGAAATGATAGACTTCTCGTAGCAGACTTTAGATTCATGTGTTAGTTAATTACTGTTAATGTAATTTAAACCCTGATAGCTATTTAGGGTATGGATTGTGTAAATGTTTAAGGTTAATCGTATTCTGGGACTAGTAACACCTTGTAATGAACAACGTATGTTTATTTTATTCCGCATTTTAGATACCATATGTTGTTATAGGTGGATGTTTATGTTGGATCGTGATGACCGAATCCGGGTATTTGGAGACCCGCATTTGGGGGTGTCACAGATCAAGTCTTATATTTTGTGTTTTAAAACCCAACATTTCTTTGTAGAGTGGCATGGAGCTTCTGAGTGTATGCATACCTCTTTGATGGATCATAATTCCTTCCTTGTGGGTCTGTGGTGGGAGTAACTCAATGATTTTCATTTGGGCTATCAACAAAGCTAGAATGTTCTCTAGCGGCTCCCCCAAGGGTGTCATTTTCCTATTTTGATTCCTCTCGAGTCTTTGTGGAAGTGATAAATTGTTACTTTGCGTTCTAATGGGAGGCATATTGTATAGCCCTATTCCGTTCCGACCTTGTAATACGATGGACACATCCTCTTCTTCTGGTATCCCATTATTCATCTTTGAGCTATTCCCATAGTTCCCTGCCTGAAGGTGTTCGACCATTGCTTCTAAAGTTGTGAAATCCTTGATTTTCCCCGACCGCAGTCTAATTCTGCCATATCTCCATGTTTGATCATTTATGAGAAAGGCTTTCCAATTCCAACCAATATCCTTTCATAATATGGTACTTCTTAGATATCAATAAACATCATGACCATTTTGTTTTCATCCATAGGTGTATTTACTTGGGTCGCCATCTTCCTCCATCTCTGGGTGTACTCTCGAAAAGATTCGTTAGACTGCTTCTTGATTCGGGACATTTGATAATGATGCGGAGCTATCTAGGACTAAAAACTGTATTGAATCAAGAAGGCATGGGCCAAATCCTCCCAGTTATGGATCTTAGCATTGTTAAGTCGGGCATACCATGTTCTTGCTTCTCTAGTTAGGCTCTTCTGGAATAGCTGAATTCTCAAACTTTCATCCCCAGTATATGAACCTAACTCTCCTATGTATACTTTCAAATGGGTATATGGATCTCCTAACCCGTTATATTTTTCAAAATCTGGTACTTGAAATTGGTCTAGGTATCTGACACCCGGGAATATACAAAGGTCGAAGTAATTAACACTGTCATATGATCCTACTCCTTTCATGGAGCGTAGAGTTTCTTCCATTTGCTTCATCTTCTTCTTAATTTCCCTGGTTTCCCTATCCTGGAGGACATTGATCACTTTGCTTATTTGAGCTTTGTTCGGAACACCCTCTGCTGCCTTACTACTAAATTAAAACATAGGAGTGGGAATTTGTATACTGTTGATCTTGGTGGGGATTTGATTCCTTACTTGTGTGGATGATTCAGGCTATGCGATGAGTCTTCGTTCTTGGGTCATTTTACATTGTTCTCTCATGATTATGCCATTTCAGCTATTTGCTTTTTGAAACTTTCAAACTCTCTTCGGGAAATGGGAACAGGGTCCAGAATCAGAATCTCTGATGCGAACATTCTGATAGGCGGAGTTCTAACTTTCTAGGCTCGCGATCGAGTTTTGGGACTAATCTACACATACATTGATAGAGTTCAGTTTTGAAAAATGGAGAAAACGGATGCATGCCAATGCGAAATGTGTATTTTCATAGATTTTTTAATCTTTTCCTGCAAAACGGGGTCAGCGTTTTCTTATGACAGGATTATGACGATACGAAAAGATATAAATAATGCGATTTTAAGCACATGAGATGGTTAGGCATAATGACATTTGGGTATATGCACATAATGTGTAAAAGGGCATGAAGAAACTTCCCATAACGTTGGGTTTATCTAAGGCTGACCAATCTTAGGATTACTCTTGTGGACTTTTCGGCATGAAGGTTCCCAGATCTTCGCAACTTACTCGATGGGAATAAATCCGATCTTTCGATTGGAGCGGATCTGAGTAGATGCCTTTCCTGAACCTCGCTGGGGAACGCCCCTTTGAATCCAGTAATGAACATCTGACGAGTTTGCTTCTCGATGGAGGAATCGCATTCACATACATTCATCGTTTCTCATCGCATGCATATGATGACGTTGTGCGAAGCACTTAAATAAAGCATTTAAGAATAATATAAGGCATCCATTACAACATACAATCAAACCATTCACATAACACATAGACTATAAAAGGAAAATATCAAGATTGAACGCGGCTTAAGCCCTCTTAAAATATCCCCAGCAGAGTCGCCATCTATCGATGCCAGCATTTTTCATTTTTATTATAGATCGTGGATTTTAAGGGTGATTTTGGAAAAAATGGACATAAATGTTAAAGGGGTTTGAAAGTTTGATTTTAATGGGGGTAACTTAGACAGAGTCACCAGTTGGTAAAGATTTAAATGGATGTACCAACTCATGCAGATTCTTAGGTTTTAATAATCGAGATGGCTCATCGCGTGACTCTGTAAAATTGGTCTGCAACTGAGATTCATCGAGTTCGGGGGCTTGCTTAAGCGAGGGGAAGATGTTAGGCAACACTCGACTTCTGTAAAACACGGTTACCGCTTTCCTAATAGTTTTCTTAAAAGATTAAATAGATTACTTGAGAAAGATGAAGCGTGTGTGTTCGTGTTCTGTGCCTATATGATTTGTGTTATTTAGAAAAAAACTAGGGTATCGTCTCTTAGAGTCTGATTTTCATTAAACCGTGAAGCATAAGGTGTCATCTCCTATATCGTTAAAGTCGAAATTTAGGGTATCGTCTCCTAGAGTCAAGTCATGAATTATAAATAACCTAGGGGTCATCACCTAAGGTCAAGTCATGGAATCTAGGGTGTCGTCTCCTAGAATCGTCAAAGTCTTGGTGGGTGCATTATTTTTGGAAGTAATTTTGAGCCTCTTTGAACTTATGCACGAATGATTTGTTTTGAAGGAAAAGTTTCGTCTTAGCTTTCATTTAATAAGAATTTTTTGTTGTTGTTTAGGGAAAACATTATTTTCAAACCCTTCGTAATAGGAATCGATGCTCTCCATTATTTCTAATTTTAACCTAGAATAAATCTAATAACCTAGTTTGATTCAATTTTAAAAGATCCTTGTAATTTTGTTCGAAAATCGTTTTCATATGTCGAAGGATAAAATCAAGCATCAAAAATAGGGTTGGAGCTACCCATAGGCATGGAAGCTATCTAAATAACTCTAAGCACCTCGCTATAATAAAATCCACTATCAAGAGGCCTTAAATCTAATTTTTATGGGATGGAACCCTCGATATCGATTTAAGACCCGAATTATATTTACAATAATTAAATCGCAAAATTTACAATCGTTAACTATGTCCATCATGGGAATATCCTTCAATTCCCATTAAACACGATGTTTAAGGGTCTTGAATTCATTCCTAGGCTCACATGATTCATAATCATACCCAACAACGCATTATAATCTATAAACGGAGTTTGGAGTAAACCCTAAATCCATAAATCACACAACAAATCAATAACATCGCAATTATATCATTAACTACATCGACGGAATCGAATATCACCAACTATTATCGAAATCGCGAGTGTCTATCATTTATTGACGAGATCTATTAAATGAACTTAGAATCTAGGGAATGAAACCCATGAATCTAAGATTTCATAGATCTAGAAAATAACGTAATCGAGATTTAATCAGAAATATATTCCAGATTAGCTATAAGGAGATTTTATTCATGAGAATTCCTCGCCGACCAAAAGGTGGGATCCCCTCACCACTAGATATGAATCTAGGATATTTGGATGACCTAGAAATCAGTAGAAAATAACTCCTAAGCAAAAATAACTGATAAAAATGAGTCGAATCGAAGTTAAAATCGATAAATTTCCACAAAAATATCCTCGGCTAGTTAGGAGGAGATTCCATAATGAGAAATCCTCTCTAACCATCCACAATCCCAAAAATAGGATCCAAACACCTCTAGATATGATCTAGGATGCTAGGAGAGCCTCAAATGAAGAATTAACCATAAACAAACAAAGCCCAAGCATAATAATTGAAAAAATAAGCTAGATCTAGTATAAAGATGAGAACTTTAACCTTGGGAGTGAGAGTTTCTTCCTCCTTAAACTGTGTGTAAGACTTGACTCTAGATTGATGGGAGATTTGATGAGAAAAATTAGATATAGTTTGGATTTAGAGTGGTTTTTCTCTTCCTTGCTCTATTTCTCTCACTAGATAACACATTTTCTCTCTCTTAAATGTCTTCTTCTTTTCAAAAAATGAGCAAAATCACATTAAATAGGCACCCTAGGCCTGCCATAGGTTCACCTGCGATAGCCCTAAGGCGGGGCCCACATGCCTCATTTTTCGTGCTGAGACGTCAGTTTTTCGTGCTGTGCGCTGAAACGTCTATAACTTCCAAAATGGGAAGAGTTAGAAAACGTGTCATACCAATCCTTAAGACTCTTTCTGAGAGCGACACAATAACTTCAAGTTTGATCAATTTTGGATTCAGAAAGATAGAGAAAAAGAACAAAAATCATCCTTTTGTAAACGTCGACTATTCGCTCTTCTTTTCTGTAACTTGTTGCTCGAGGGTTATTGTGGGGGGCTCCGAATACTTGTTCTAAGCCTTATAATCTTTGTTTAGACATCTTTGCCTAGAGGTGAAATGACATTTTTATCCTCTTGTCACTGTTAAAAAAAAGATGTATAAATTTTGGGTGTCTACAAAAATTATAATTTGTTATAAAAATAAAAAAATTATAATAAAAAAATTAATGATAATTTCTTTTAAATAAAATAACAAATAATTAGAAAAAACTTCAATCGCAAAAATAATTAATGAACACCACGTAAACTCATGATTTCAAAAAATATATGCTCGTCGGATGATTTCAAATATTAAAACATTTTAATTTAAAAGTGGACTGAAAGCACCCGATTTCTTTGCCAAATGGGCTATTTAATATAATTTTATTTCACCAAAGATTCTGCCAAACAAAGTTTAACAAGGTCTTAAAAGTACCAAAAAAAAAACTCTTGCTATTTGTTTATTCTATCTATGTCCTTAAACTATGTTATGGTACAGGCTGCTGAAGGGCTAAAGTCAGAAACTCAGAGTTAGTGGATGTCGGCTGGAGGTGGTCAACGGACCGACCTAAGCGTTCCCATGGCAGCCCTCACTATGGAACTTCTGATTCACATTATTAAAACCTAAAACAGCTATCGAATTATGTTTTTCGTTTTCTTAATGGGAATAGAGAAACTACTATCATTAATAGAGGGAATATTTAAATAGAAGCAACTAAATGCTTAAACAAGAGAAGTATCAAGTAGTACGACCACATTTCATTCCATTATATTTATTCTCAAATTATTTTTAATACATATTTATTAACACAAATATTATTTTTAACAACAATATGAGTGATACAAATATTTGCGACGAATTTTATAGTATCGCTAATTATTTGTGACGAATTTATTTTGTTATTAAGTATAACGTTTGTGTTATTAAATATGTATTAAGAGAAAGTTAAGTATAGGTGTAATGGAAGGGATCGTAATTTAAATTTCGGATTAGGATCCCCTCTATTACACTTATCATTCAATTTCTCTCAATACATATTTAGTGACACTAATATTATATATATATTGTGACACTTTCACCGATAGAATTGTTTGCGATGAATTTTATTGTGTCGTTAATTGTTTGTGATGAATTTTATTTTGTCGTTAAATATAATACTTGTGTTGCTAATTATGTATTAAAAAAGATTAAAGAATATATGTAACGGAGGGATTCTAATTCTCAAATTTCATATTGGAATAAGTCACTAGCAATAATCATTTCATATTTGCCATGTCTGGGAGATTGAAAATATGTGACGTAGAATCGAAAATAAATTCAATTCTATGCACCATACACTGCATAAAATAGCATATTTGATGGTAGTAATACATTAGCCCAGTGAAGTAACTATTGCATCAATGATCAATTAAAATATTGTATTATGTTTGTTGAACAAATATGTACATTAATAATTATTATTTATTTAAAAAATCTGGAAGGGCATAACTAAGGCTGCAGTGATATGCTTTGATGGAATTATTTTTTTCTAACGGGCCGGGTGTTTTTTTTGTATAGAACTATTTGATGGAATTATTATTGAGTTCTTTACAGTTGTCGACGCCGGGTTTTTCGTCTTTAATGCGATTGTTGCCCTTTTCCGAATTTTAGCCTTCATTAGATGATTTTTGGAAAAGGGTCGGCTTTGATGTCGACGGGGTTTTGAAAGATCGTTTTTTTATGATGAGCCAATTAACCAGAGTCGCCAGTTGGTATATTTGAAATGGATGTACCAACTCATCCGAGTTTTCGTTTTTTTATAAATCGCTGGCTCATGTGTGACTCCGAATTAATTGGTCTGCGAATCGAGATTCATAGAGTTCGGGGGCTTGCTTAAGTGAGGGGAAGGTGTTAGGCACCCCTCGACTTCCGTGAAACACGGTTACCGCAATCTTGATGCTTTCCTTATCCTTTAATTAATGTGTGTGTGTGCGCGCGTGTGTGTGTGTGCCTATGTGAATGTTGTGGTGAGTTTATATGAAAGAATCATTTGGATTTTTAGGGAAAGTCGTGCTTTAATTTGAAAACGCTTCGGAATGTCTTTTCGGTATACACGAGAAAGCTTTATTCTTTATGAGAAAGGTTTGATTTTAATTGTCCAAAACTATGAGATTTTCATTAAGTGTCGTTTTGGCAAAACAATAGTTTTAAACCTTCGTCTAAATAGGAATCGAGATCTATACGTTGCTCTCATAAAATGATGGGCAATTTCTAGAATCTCTTTAACCCTATATACAATGGTTTAATAAAACGTCATTTTATTTATAAAATCATTTTGTGTTATGTTTTGGAAAACGATCTTCCTTTAGCTTTCTCGTTAGATAGGAATCGACATTCATTAACATTTCTCAATTTTTAACCTCGTGATTCTAATATCCTACTTTGATTGATTTTATGAAAATCTTATCATTTAGCTTTGAAATCAATTTCGTGTCATAAATCAAATCAAGCATAAACACGCGTCGGGGCTATTCATGGGCATGTAAGCCATCAAAATGTCCCCGAACGCCAACAATCACAAATTTCACTATTTCGGGGCCTTAAGCACGATTCTCGCCTTAGCGTCGTTTTAAGGCCCAACGATTACATATTTACAATGAAAAATACATCATCTCTACTTCTTACATCAAGATATGTCCATCATCGGATTGGGACCCCGGGGTCGTTTTCCTAGGCTCACAACCAAGTATCCACACACAAACAATCGGATATTACAATAAAATAAACCAACTCGGATAATCTAACAATACCAAGACATCCTAAAATAATGATTTAAAGGAATTGATACCAAATATAACACCTTAAAACAAACAAAGAAATTAATGAACGAATATCATCGGGTTATTAGGAAGAGTTTTATTCCGATGGAAACTTCACTCATAATCCCTAATTCATTGTTCAATCAATAAATTACATGAAAAATTGCATCTAATCTGATCAAATGATAGAAATTGATATCACAAAAGAGATTTCACCTTGCAATTGATATCCAAATGGATGTGAACTTGATGTATTTGAATAGAAGGAAAGAATCTATTTGATACAATCAAATCAAAAGAAAATTATTCCTCTCTTTTTTCTCTCTTTTCTTCCTATTTGATTGCAAAATTTATGCTATTTCTTCCTCAATTTCCGAGTTGGCTGCTGCTGTATTCTCCTTCTTCCTCAAATTCTCCAACCTCCTGTATGCTGCCCGAAGCTGGGCTTAAATAGGCTGGCCAGCTGGCACGCCTCCCATCGCACTCAGCCGGTAGTGCTGATTTCCTGGTTTCCGTGCTGGCGCACCCACTTGGCCGCAGATCTATCCGCGGCTGGCGGGCTTGACTTTCTCGATTTTCGTGCCACGCCTCGATTTTCGTGCCGCAACGTCAGTTTTCGCTGACAGGCTCGTATTCTGCAGTCCGAGAATCATTGAGAAGCGCGCCACACCTTCCGGGAATGCCAAATTCGGATAGCCCTGCTATCATGTCGATTTCGGCTGCAAATTATCATGGTGGCGTCGAGTGTCCGTACTTTTCCTATCTTTTGCTCTCGCAGGCCGATCCATTTGACGAATTTGCCCTCCTGTCAAGGTTAGTATACGAAGTGCAAAATTTGGGTGTCTACAGCTGCCCCTCTTTATCATGTTTATGAAATGTTAAATGAAATGAACAGGATAAAGAATAGACACTCGATGCATGAATGACAGTGCATAAGAATTGACAATACATACATGAATGACAGTGCATAAGAATTGACAATACATACATGATGAAACACATATAGCTTATGATGCAACATAAGATGCAATGCATGCAAGACATTCGTAAGAGTGTCAATGTATCAACCCCTTGACCGTGTTCGTTAGTCTTTGGGTTCACTCCTTCAATCTATCGTCTCGTTCGGGGCCGGGTATCGTCGCCGGTCACCCATCGCGTAACCCCCGGTTATCGTCGCCGGTTGGTTATCTGTCGGAGCCGGTTATCGTCGCCGGTCATCCATCTCGTGATCGCCGGTTATCGTCGCCGGTCGATCGTCATGTCGGGGCCGGGTATCGTCGCCGGTCACCCATCTCGTAACCCCCGGTTATCGTCGCCGGTTGGTTATCTGTCGGAGCCGGTTATCGTCGCCGGTCATCCATCTCGTGATCGCCGGTTATCGTCGCCGGTCGATCGTCATGTCGGGGTCCGGGTATCGTCGCCGGTCACCCATCTCGTAACCCCCGGTTATCGTCGCCGGTTGGTTATCTGTCGGAGCCGGTTATCGTCGCCGGTCATCCATCTCGTGATCGCCGGTTATCGTCGCCGGTCGATCGTCATGTCGGGGCCGGGTATCGTCGCCGGTCACCCATCTCGTAACCCCCGGTTATCGTCGCCGGTTGGTTATCTGTCGGAGCCGGTTATCGTCGCCGGTCATCCATCTCGTGATCGCCGGTTATCGTCGCCGGTCGATCGTCATGTCGGGGCCGGGTATCGTCGCCGGTCACCCATCTCGTAACCCCCGGTTATCGTCGCCGGTTGGTTATCTGTCGGAGCCGGTTATCGTCGCCGGACATCCATCTCGTGATCGCCGGTTATCGTCGCCGGTCGATCGTCTCGTTGGGGCCGGGTATCGTCGCCGGTCACCCATCTCGTAACCCCCGGTTATCGTCGCCGGTTGGTTATCTTGTCGGAGCCGGTTATCGTCGCCGGTCATCCATCTCGTGATCGCCGGTTATCGTCGCCGGTCGATCGTCTCGTCGGGGCCGGGTATCGTCGCCGGTCACCCCTCGCGTAAACTTTTCACTTCAACACGTCAAATGGCTTCAAGGGGGCAAGGTGGGGCCCACCAAGGCCAGCCGCAGATGGATCTGCGGCCAGCCGCAGATACATCTGCGGCCAAGATCGGGCATCCCGCTTCCAGATCTGTCACTTTCAACTTCCAACTCACACATATTCCTCGCGATTTTTGCTTGTTCGCAAGGGCTTTTCGTCGATTTTTCAACTTTCCTGCAAAAACTGTTCCGGTAGGATTGATCTACACGCTACAGGTAACACTTTGACCGGTCACTTTTCAATTTCGTCAATGTTTTGCTATACATTTGACTATTTGCATGTTTAGAGATAGAATGTATGCTTTACAATGCTATGTAATGTACTATCATATATACATGCTATGTATCAACTATGTGAGTCCTATTTTATGTTCATGAGGCGGTCCCACATATTGTTATTCCTTTTCTGCAAGAGAAACATGCATTACATGATGTAATTACACATATGAATGCAATTTAAATCTGTTTGAGGCTTTGATTGATGGAAAACACGTTTGGCTTATGCCTGGGATGTTCAATTTACAAACGGAACTCTGCCGATTTTTTTTTTTTTTTTTTTTTTTTTTTTTTTTAACATGCATCATGTTGCATTAATCATATGATGAGGCTAGAAATTTAGAATGTTCATTACATAAATTTTAAAAGGAAACTTACCTTCTTTCTCGCCCGTTCTATTCCAGCTATGGATCGTGATGCGCCCAGTAGCTCCTCCGCCTCTCGGACTTCGGGTGTTCGCTGTCGTAGGGCTGCACCTGCTCCTGTTCCTCCTCGGACCCGTCTGGCTCGTCGTTTGACGGAGGCTGTCATTCGTCCTGGTCATCCGGACGTTGAGGAGGCTGTCCCTCCGGAGGTTGCGGCCGAGGGGCCATCCTCCAGCACACCGGCTCCATCTACTCATCAGGCTTCTTCTGGCGCCTCTGTGCAGATACCCGATCTTTTGGGTCGGGATCTCAGTCGTCACCCTTCCGCATCTCTCGTGGCTAACGAGGTATATTCAATTCTATTCTGATTTTACTCTCAATTTCTCCATTCTCCTTTTATCCGGACTGACCCCTTGGTGATTGCCCCAGGTACCCGAGTTTACCCAGCCGAGGGGCAACTGGTTCAACATCTACTCCCTTTACGCGGCCCTGCACAGTGATTATCGGGCGATGGTGGACTCTTGGGGCTTTCGACATTTCTTCACTATCATCCCCCGCCAGTGCCCCTGGGGTTACATGAGGGCTTTATCCGAGCGATGGTTCCACCAGACGCAGTCTCTTCATCTCCTCGACTGCGAGGTCGTGTTGACCCCATGGGACTGGAGGTACATTACCGGCATTGAGTTTACCGGGTCCCGCGTCCCCTTGGATCTTGATATCACTCCTGTGGAGGTTCGAGCTTTGCTGGGCTTCGCTGCTGAGGACCGGGTCTTTAAGGCCCGCAGTATCCGATCTGGTGCCTTGGCTGTCGATGCAGTCGGGGGTCTCTATGCGCTGCCTATTCCAGCAGATCAGGGTACCCGCGACATTCTACTCCGACGCTTGCTCCTGACGATCATGAGGGGTTGTTTCCTAGGGAACAACTCCTTCACCATTCATTTCAGCGTCGTGGGAGCGGTTAGAGACGTGGATCGCATCAGTGACTATGACTGGGGGTCATTCACCTTTGCCTATTTCCTCCACGGTATGCGCCTACGCTCGGAGGGACAGACTGATGCCTGACTCGGTTTCTACCACTTTCTGCTGGTGAGTCCCTTCCTCCTCTCTCTTACTGTATTTCTTTTCCTTTCATCTCTTTTCTGTATTTGATAGTGACTCATGCCTTGCCTTGCTTCTATTCACAGTTCTGGGCTTATGAGCGGCTTCCATGTCTGAGGCCTATCACTACTCTGGGCCCGGACACTTATCCTCGGGGTCGGCGATGGCATCACAGCACTCTGGAGGAGGTCCCCGTGTAGGGCAGCTTTGCACATTGTCGTATTCAGCTGGAGTTGATCACGGCTGCCGACGTCGTCTGGATTCCCTACCTCTCCGAGCATCTGACTGTGGGGTTTGCTGACGGGCATCCTTCCGGCCCGGAGTTCGGGCTTTCCACCCGTCGCCTCACTTTGCAGAGTGTTGGAGGCTGGGTGATGTATCTGGGAGAGCGCGCATTCAGATGCGTCACTGGAGAGATCCGCATCCCGCACTCCCTTTCTTTCACTACTTTCTGGCAGCTGGATTCTCAGCCCTCGGAGATCATGCTCGCCGGGGAGGACGGTCGGATGCTTTCCACGGGTCCCACTACGAGTGATGCATTCCGTACATGGTGGGTGCCCCGTACCATCGGTCCTCAGACTCGGGCCACTTTCTTTCTTGGAGATATGGTTCCAGGCTCGGTGACGATGACCGATTGGGCTGCCTGTGTTCGGACCCCTACCCACGCTGAGCAGATCGCCTCATTGACCCGTCAGGTAGATCAGTTGTCGCTGTTTATTCGGGGGTTGGGCCGGGCCCCGGAGGAGGCTTACACCTACGATCCTGACGGTGCAGGTTATGATGCAGGCCCGAGTTCATCTGATGCCACAGCGCATCCCTACATCCCTGATATGAACTTTGGTCCTCCGAGCTCGACGACTCCAGGGGATCAGTTCGAGGATCCTGCTTTCATAGATGATACTGATTTTATTTAGACCAGGATAGGATAGGGCCTTTTGTATCGGCACCTGCTTAGATTTCTTTTTCATTTATGCACTATGTACTGAACTCATTTATTTATTTATGCACAGTTTTCTTTTTCATTTTATGGAATTCACCTGTTTTATTATTAACTGTATGATGCATGCTTTTTATTTATGGGTAGAGAATGACCCTTGTACAGTCTTTTTTGATACTATTTTTTCACAGATGTCGTCCTCAGATGCCGTGGTTCGTTTGGATTCCACTCTCCCCACAGGGTTGGTTGGCAGCCTCTTCCGCTGGTTGGACAGTCTACTGCCAGCAGATAGGGTTATCGTAGATGGCCTTTTGGGACATTCTTGGTCCTTATTAACCTTTCAGGTGCCAGCGAGCTTCGTGGATGGCCTTCTGAGCTATTGGGCCCCTGCCCGTCAGGTGTTTAGGTTTGGGACAGTAGAGCTGACCCCCACCCTTGAGGAGTATGCTCGCTTCACCGGCTTGCCGTTGGATGGTCCCTGTGCTAGGGTTACCGTTGGTTCCATGCGCCGTCAATTCTTGACTTTCACCGGTTTGCGGAGGGCTGTCTTATTACCGGTAATCACATCAGACCATATGGTTCCTCTTCAATTCTTGATTGACCGATTTGGCTCACCTGACAGTTTTCGTCTTTTCCTCGGTGATTTTTCCGTGTCCGAGGAGCGCTGGGATGCCTTGAGAGTGGGCGTTCTGATGGCCTGTGTCATCTCAGTTTTGTATTTGCCTGCAGGATCCGATCATTTGGACATGCGGATTGTTGCGGCCGTTAGGGCCCTTCAGGAGGATCACACCATTCTCCCCATGATATTGGCGGATACCTATATGTCGGCCACATATTGCCAGTCCTTCCGAGGGAGATTCTTCAGAGGGAGTTCGACCTTATTGTATATGTGGTTCATGAGTCATCTTAGTCCCATCGGCCATTTTCGTCGCCAAGGGTTTTGCTTCAGCCATGACATAACCACGCAGTTTTCGCTTCATCCCGCGAGTTGTACTGATGTGGCCTCCTGGACATCATTTTTTGTCTATCATTGAGGACCCCTTTCATCTATTGGTTTACTCGGGCTATTGCTCCTTCATGAGCTTCTTGACTCATGTGCCTGGCATGGACTTCATTCCCATTGCTGGGTTAAGGGGCGTGACGACCTATCATCCCCTGGCGGTTATGGGGCAGTTTGATCAGACACAGGATTTACACCCCTTCGCGGGTGCAGCCGCATACCGATTCCTTATATCATCCTGTACAGAGAGGGATCTATTGCAGGTATACGAGCTTTGGAATCACAGGATCTTTGCCGAATATAGTGCGAGCTGTCACATCCAGACATTTGCCTACGTACAGTGGTTGCGTGGAGACCTGGATTCGGCTAGTTTGAGTCGGACTGGGGCCTTTGATGACTCTGGAGTGATTTTCACAGAAGATACCACAGACCACTCCATTTCAGCCGATTCTGCCCCGAGTCGGGTCGCTGAGGATTCCCGACTCCGCCTGGCGCTGATTACTACTGAAGCCGAGAGGGATGCCGCCCTTGCCGAGAGAGATGAGGCCATTCGGGCTAGAAATGCTGCCATTGCTGATAGAGAGGCCATTGTATTTCAGACCAGGGTAGTGGCAGATGCTCATTTTGGGACTGTCAGCCGAGCTACTGCTTTACTGGATCGTATTGATATGATGGGGCAGCAGATTGCAGGAGATGTTGATGCTTCAGGTCTATCCACCACCCTGTCCATCCTGCTTCGGCTAGTTTCAGATTTGTAGATTATTTTATTTCCTGCATAGACTATGTTGGTTTCATCAGTTTATTGAAAGAGAAATCTTGTAATAAAACGACTTATATATATAGACATGCATTTAAATTTAGTCATTTTCCCCTTTTGTCGTATCATTGCCATCCATTGGATCATCATTTTATCCAACTGACCATGATTTTGACATTTCGCCTTCTTTCTTTCCTCAAGACTTGATGGAGATTTGACAGATATTGCCGCACACCTTTGATTTCGTCGGATTGAATCTCAGATTTTGGATAACTGTTTGGGTTGGATCAGGGTATGTATTCTGGGATGAAACTGGTTAGGCAGTTGGTTTCGGGAAGGTTTTGAGGGTGTAGGAAGGTTTTATCTGGCTATCGAAAATTGGTTTTGGTTAGGGAAAGGATTATTATTTTTTTTTTAAAGGATCGGACCGCGCCATGATGGCTGCCTACGTACCCCCACAAGTTGGGAGATCAGGTCCTACGTAGTTCGCTCTCAAAGGAAAAAAAGAACTGATGATTTAAGCGTAGAACCGCTTCACCGAGTCAGAATTGAGGGGTTGTGGAAATACCTCACCATCCATTTCTTGCAATATGAGGGCTCCTCCGGATAGCACTTTCTTAATCACGAATGGTCCTTCCCAATTCGGGGCAAACTTCCCCTTGGCTTCGTCCTGACAAGACATGACTCTCTTTAGCACCAGGTCATTCTCCTTGAATTTCCGAGGCCTGATCCTTTTGTCGTATGATCGGGAGATCCTCTGTTGATATAGCTGGCCGTGCCAAATAGCAGCCACCCTCCTTTCATCAATTAGGGCCAATTGGTCGTATCGGCTTTGCATCCAATCCTCCTCGCTTATCTGAGCATCGATCACTATTCTGAGGGATGCCATCTCAACTTCAACAGGCAGGACAGCCTCCATTCCATATACCAAGGCGTAAGGGGTTGCCCCTGTGGAAGTACGCGTTGAGGTTCGGTAGGCTAGCAAGGTGAGGGGTAGCAGATCCGGCCATCCTCGATGATTAGCAGACATTTTTGCCATGATCTTCTTGATGTTCTTATTTGCAGCTTCCACTGCCCCATTCATCTTGGGACGGTAAATAACAGAATTGAGGTGTTTGATCTTAAACTGGTCGCACAACCCCTTCATGAGGGCGTTATTCAAATTCTTGGCATTGTCGGAGACCAAAACCTCAGGTTGCCCATATCGACAAATGACATTATTCCTGATGAACCCAACGATAACCTCCTGAGTGACTTTGGGGAAAGAGGCTGCCTCTACCCACTTGGTGAAATAATCGATCATGACGAAAATGAATCGGTGCCCGTTGCTTGCTTTGGGCTCTATTGGTCCGATCACGTCCATTCCCCACATTGAGAATGGCCACGGGGAGGTCATACAGTGCAGTTCATTGGGGGGCGTATGGATCACATTACCGTGCGCCTGACATTGGTAACACCGTTTGACATGATCATCACAGTCAGCTTTTAAGGTCAACCAATAATGCCCTGTTCTCAAAATCTTATTGGCTAGCATCGGTCCACTCATATGTGGCCCACACACCCCGCCATGGATTTCATTCATAATCCTTTGGGATTGCGTTTCGTCTACGCATTGCAACAGTCCCAACCCGGCATCCCTTTTGTAAAGTGAATCGCCACTCAGGTAAAATTTCATCGCCATCTTTTGAATTCTCATCCTTTCAGTCCGATTTGCCTGATCGGGAAGGGATCTGTCTCTCAGATATTCCCTGATGTCGTGATACCAGGGCTGCCTTGTCGACAACCACCTCGTTTGATAACACTGCCACATTTTCCTCATATGCCGGGGCATTCTGTACGGTGATCTCAATCTGTGGACTGTCCCTACTCTTGATCACGTGGATTAAGGAAGCCAAAGTCGCCAATGCATCGGCAAAATCATTTCGTCCCCGAGGAATATGGCGGAAGGCGATATCTTCGAACTCTTGCATAAGCTGGGTGACACAACGATGGTATGGAAGTAACCGAAGCTCCTTAGTGTTGTATACCCCGATTGCTTGTCTGATTACCAATTCTGAATCCCCGAACACCGCTAGTCTTTTTACTCCCATGTCACGGGCCAATCGGAGTCCCAAGATACACCCCTCGTATTCAGCGGTGTTGTTCGAATTGCTGAAACGAAGTTTAGTGGCCACGGGGTATTGTTCTCCGGTGATAGAGACTAGGACCGCTCCGGCTCCTGCCCCCCCTCGGCATTCATGGCACCATCAAAATACAGCTTCCAAAATTGTCCCTCGTCATCACATCTTTCGCGCGATACCCAAAATATATCCTCGCCCGGGAGAGGAGTTTCTAACGGCTCCATCCCTCCTGCCGGGGCTTCTGCCAACTGATCTGCAATTCCCTGCCCTTTCATGGCCTTCTGGGTCACGTACACCATGTCAAACTGTTGTAAAATTAACTGCCATCTTGATAGTCGACAATTCAGCATGGGCCTTTCGAAAATATATTTCAGGGGATCCATTCTTGATATCAGGTACGTTGTATGCCCATGGAGGTAGTGCTGTAATCTCCCTGCAGCCCAGGCCAGAGCACAACAGGTCTTCTCAATGGGAGTGTAATTCTGCTCACATTGGCTAAATCTTTTGCTGAGGTAATAGATGGCCTGCTCTTTTCCCGCCTCATTTTTCTGTCCCAACATACATCCCATCGCGATGGCATTTACCGATATATACATAAACAGAGGGATCCCATCCTTCGGGGGTACCAGCACTGGTGCTTCAGTCAACTGCTTTTTAATGGTCTGAAAAGCCTTCTGACATTGCTCATTCCACTCCTGGGAAACCCCTTTTCTTAACAGTTTGAAAATGGGCTCACATGTAGTCGTCAAGTGGGATATAAAACGGCTGATAAAGTTTATCCTTCCGAGGAATCCCCTTATCTCCTTCTCTGTGCGAGGTGCTGGCATATCCACAATGGCCTTAATCTTTGCTGGATCCAACTCAATGCCCCGATCACTAACCAGGAAACCCAAGAGCTTGCCCGACTGTACTCCGAAAGCGCACTTGGCTGGATTGAGTTTCAAATTATACTTTCTGAGCCAATCGAATAGCTTTTTGAGATGGGTTATATGATCAGATTCTACCTTCGATTTCACAATAATGTCATCCACGTAGACTTCTATCTCCTTGTGCATCATATCGTGGAACAAGGCCATCATGGCTCTCTGATAAGTAGCCCCCGCGTTTGTGAGGCCAAAAGCCAGTCGTCTATAGCAGAAAGTGCCCCAGGGGGTGATGAATGCGGTCTTTTCCCGATCCTCCTCTGCCACCATTATCTGATGATACCCCGCAAAACAATCAACAAAAGAGTACATCTCGTACTGGGCCGTGTTATCCACCAGGATGTGTATGAAAGGTACCGGGAAACTAATCCTTGAGACTGGCCTTGTTTAGATCTCTGTAGTCTACACATACCCTTACTTTTCCTCCAGGTTTAGCTACTGGGACTAACATTGGACAGCCATTCCGGGTAAGTGGGACACCATAATGATTCCCGCCCTGAACTGCTTGATGATCTCTTCCTTCACTTTTAAGCTCCACTCAGGTTTCAACTTTCTTAGTTTCTGCTTGACAGGCCTGAAACCCTCCTTGATGGGTAACCGGTGCACCACAATGTCGGTGGACAATCCGATCATATCCTCGTGCGACCAGGCAAAGACATCCTCATATTGGCTTAGTAACTCAATTATTTCTGCTTTTTGGCTGGGGGTAAGGTCTGTCCCTATCTTGAGTTCCTTTGGCTTGTCAGGGGTTCCAATATCAACGGTGATGGTTTGGTCCAAGTTGGGTTTGGGTTTATCCTCGACCCATCCTTTGATCTCGTCAGGTGCGTCGTCGTAATCTGTCTCGTCTTGTTCAATGCCCATTAAATCGAAATCCAGCTCAATGTCAAAATCATAATCATCATTCAAATTTGAAAGACCATTTGTTAGGCAAGGATTACTCAAATGGGTACACCTGACATGAAACAAAATACTTGTCATATATAAATCATTTTTTCACGACGATCGCAATTTCAAATAACACGAAGAAACGACACAATTATGCAGAAATAAAACAACAACAAAATAAAACTTCTTCATTCCCCCATCCTCTAGGGTTAACCACCCTGACGTCGAGCTTTACCCTTGTTTGGATATTATTGGTTTCTGGGTCCAATTATCGATGGTCAGGTCAGATGAAATGCGCTGGATAAAGGAGGGCCTCATATCGGACACCTCCCCGATGATTACGGATACGTCGCCTGAGTCCTTCTCCATATCTTCTCCAGGAATAATCAGCCCTGCCCAATCAATGACAGGCACAACCTGTTGGGCTCCCGGTGGTGTGATAACATTCGTCCCCTCCTTACTGCTTGTTGATTGTCCGGGGATATAGCATTTGGTTTCAAACTCTTTTGCGACCTCCCGCAGGAAACTTTCCCTCCGGGCCGACTCATTACGTGTGGGGGTTAACTCTTCATTCCCTGCCCCAATCACAGGTCCGCTGATCCCCTGCTTATTGTCGACTTTGGTCACTGGACTGCCAACTAGTCGAATCGGAGTCGCACCCTGACGGTGTCCCCGTACTGCGCCCACATGGTATCCCAATCCTGCTTTGCCTATCCGCTGCGGTAGGTGGATGGGCTCAATGATTCCCTGATTGCCTTTCCCCAGTCCCTGTCCAGGCTGGAAGTTCATTTTAATCATTTCCCTTGCCACAAAGGTGAGTTCCGGAGAGACCCTTGGTTTCACAGCTGGAGCTCCCAGGCATCTATAATGGGGAGTGCTAATCTCTAGTGCTTGAAAGCTGGCAGGCGCCGCTGACTCATCCACATTGATTACTGGTAGGCCACCCCTGGGAGGAGAAGGGTCATCACATTCGGCCGAGATTGTTACCAGATTCCCATCGATGATCAACTTGATTTGTTGATGGAGCGTGGAAGGAACTGCCCCGGCCATGTGTATCCACGGCCTCCCTAACAGTAGGTTGTAGCTTGCCGTAATATCTAGGACTTGGAAGGAGATATCAAAAGTACAGGGCCCTATCTCCACTGGCAATTCTATTTCCCCAATGGTATCCCTCCGGGAGCCGTCAAAAGCCCGAACCACCACATGACTGGCTCGGAGGCGTTTGGAACTGATGTTCATTTTCTTTAGCGTACTGAGAGGACATATATTCAATGCCGATCCCCCATCGATCAACACCCCATTCATGACATATCCTGAGGAGATTACCGCAATGTGTAGCGGTTTTCGGTGCCCCCTTCCTTCCTTGGGAATGTCCTCATCTGTAAATGATATTGCATCGCCTTCCAATAAGTGGCCTACCAGCTGGCCGAAACCCTCCTCACTAATTTCTTTGGGCACAAATGCCTCCTCCAGAACCTTCATCAGGGTTTTGCAATGCTCATTGGATGACAACACCAAGTCCATGACTGATGTTAGGGTTGATTCCTCATTTAAAATTTGGATCCCCCTCGTTTCTGGGTGATCCATCCTTTTCAAAAATTCTATGGCCCTTTCCTCGGAAACCTCTTCATTTTTTCTCTTTTGGCTCTCAAGGACTCGCCCGGGAAGATATAAGGGGTTCCCCTTGGTCGTCACGGAAGCACAACTGGCCGCTTCCTCTGGTATTCCCCCATAATTCCAGGGTACAGTCTTCAGACTACTGATAGGGAGTTGCGGCCTTGCTGCAAGGATGATGGGCCTCGGGGCTGTCAGCTTGACAGGTCCCTCTATGTTATTCGTACTTACCCCTATCAACCTGATGGGCGTTCCCCGTGCATCCCCATGATCATGTATCATGTTGATCATCTCCTCAACTTTCTGCACATAGTTCAACCTTGGCGGCCCCCCAGCCTCACTTGCCTCCGTTGCATTAACTCCCCCTCCATCATGTCTTGGCAGGGGATTTGCTTTAACATTCGGGGAGTCCGGTTGTTCCACCACAATTTCCCCACTGTCTATCATGTTTTGGATTCGATGTTTCAACGTCCAGCAATCTTGTGTATCATGGCCAGGGGAACTGGAGTGGTATGCACATCGTTTACTCGGGTCAAACCTTCTACCCTTTGGGTCACTCGGTGGTGCCAGACCAACTATTTTCTTTTGGGCTACTAATACCGCTAGTACCCGTTCAAGCGGCTCCCCGAGCGGGGTGAATACTCGATTCTGCGAGGCCTCATATCTTCTTCGCCCCTCTGCCCTTTGATCTGTGAAATTTTGGCTGTCGGGATGGCCCTCCCCTCTGTACCTGTACCGGAAGATGGCTTTCTGCTTTTCTGGATGACCCTTGTAGGATGAGGGAGACATCCTCTTCCTTCTTCTTTTGGACCCTCCGGGAAGTGCTGCTGCCATAGTTTCCATTCTGTATTTGCTCGGCAGCAGTTTCTAAAGCAGTAAGATCCCGGATTTTACCCGACTTCAACCCCATGTCTACCATCTCTCCATGTTTAATCATTTCAGCAAAAGGTCTTCCAATCCCCGAGATGACCCTCTCATAATACGGTGCCTCCTGGATGTCTACAAAGGTCATCACCATCTCTGATTCGTTCATTGGGGGGGTCACCTGTGCGGCCATGCCCCTCCACCGTTGTGCATATTCCCTGAAGGATTCCCTAGGCTGTTTCCTAACCTTTGTCATTTGGTACCTGTCAGGGGCCATCTGGGCCTGAAAGCTGTATTGGGTTAAGAAGGTATGGGCCAACTCCTCCCAGTTGTGGATTCGGGCGTTGTCGAGGCGGGCATACCAGATTCTTGCCTCCCCTGTTAAGCTTTTCTGGAATAGTTGCAATTCTTAACCCCTCGTCTTCGGCATAAGACCCGAGTTCTCCAATGTATATTTTCAAGTGTGTATAGGGGTCTCCCTTTCCATTGTATTTTTCAAACTCGGGAACTTTGAACTTTTCTGGATATCTGGCTCCGGGGAAAACACATAGATCCGAATAATTAACCCTGCCCAGGGAGCCTATGCCCCTTAGAGATTGGATGGTTTCCTCCATGTGTTTCATTTTTCTCCGAAGGTCGTCATTGTCCCCTTCTTCTGGGATAGTAATCACTGTCCTGCTAGGTATGGGAACGGCCCTTGTAATGACTGGCTCGTCCTTGAGTTGGGGTTGGTCATCCTTACCCAGGTTTACAACATTTTTAGGAGGATTCTGGTCACCCCCTGGTGGTGGAATATTATGTGGTCCTTGGCTTGGCGGATCCTGTCTGAGTAGGAACTGCTCTTTTAGCATCGTGGCCATTTCCATCATCTGTTTTTTGAAGTCATCAAACTCTTCCCGCGATATGGAACTATGATTAGGAATATCAGCCATTTCAGATGTAGAATTTTGGGCTTTCTTAGACTGCGAACGGGTTTGAGGAGCAATCCTACAGAGACAACGGTTCGAAGTTTAGTCCCGGGGAAATGAAAACATGGATGCATGCTAAAACTGTAAATTTTTTGGTGTTTTTTTGGGTTTTTTAATCTTTTTCTGCAAAACAACTCGTTAGCGGTTCTTTATTGAAATAATACATGCTAGATATGATTTATGCTTCCCGTGTCGTTCCCTGCAAAGCACAGAGGTTAGTATTTTCTTTTGACATAAAGGGGAAGCATATATGAATATGTTGCAATGGAATTATGGCATTTATACGCAGAAACGTAAAAGGGCATGAAGAGACTTATCCTGCGTTGGGTTAATCTGGGGCTGACCTATCCTAGGGTTACTCTCACGGGCTTTTCGGCATGAAGGTTCCCAAATCTTCGCAATCTACTCGTTTGAGCCCTTTCGATTGGAGCGGATTTGAGTGGTGCGTTTCCTGAGCCATCTCCGGGGAGCAGCCCCATCGAGTCCAGTAATAAGCAACCGACGGGTTCGCCTCAGGAGGAGGTACAATCTCAACATACATTCACATTCATCGTCCTCACCGTATGCAAATGATTACTTTAAGGTAAATCAACTCCATTCAATCATTCATTCATTGGACAAAAGCACACATTCACACAACAATAAGTAAAATAGGTCAAAATGTTGCACGCACATACATATTCATAAAATTTTTTAAGGATAGGATAGCATCAAGATTTAAACGCGGCTTAAGCCCTCTAATGTCCCCAGCAGAGTCGCCAGCTGTCGACGCCGGGTTTTTCGTCTTTAATGCGATTGTTGCCCTTTTCCGAATTTTAGCCTTCATTAGATGATTTTTGGAAAAGGGTCGGCTTTGATGTCGACGGGGTTTTGAAAGATCGTTTTTTTATGATGAGCCAATTAACCAGAGTCGCCAGTTGGTATATTTGAAATGGATGTACCAACTCATCCGAGTTTTCGTTTTTTTATAAATCGCTGGCTCATGTGTGACTCCGAATTAATTGGTCTGCGAATCGAGATTCATAGAGTTCGGGGGCTTGCTTAAGTGAGGGGAAGGTGTTAGGCACCCCTCGACTTCCGTGAAACACGGTTACCGCAATCTTGATGCTTTCCTTATCCTTTAATTAATGTGTGTGTGTGCGCGCAGTGTGTGTGTGTGCCTATGTGAATGTTGTGGTGAGTTTATATGAAAGAATCATTTGGATTTTTAGGGAAAGTCGTGCTTTAATTTGAAAACGCTTCGGAATGTCTTTTCGGTTATACACGAGAAAGCTTTATTCTTTATGAGAAAGGTTTGATTTTAATTGTCCAAAACTATGAGATTTTCATTAAGTGTCCGTTTTGGCAAAACAAGAGTTTTAAACCTTCGTCTAAATAGGAATCGAGATCTATACGTTGCTCTCATAAAATGATGGGCAATTTCTAGAATCTCTTTAACCCTATATACAATGGTTTAATAAAACGTCATTTTATTTATAAAATCATTTTGTGTTATGTTTTGGAAAACGATCTTCCTTTAGCTTTCTCGTTAGATAGGAATCGACATTCATTAACATTTCTCAATTTTTAACCTCGTGATTCTAATATCCTACTTTGATTGATTTTATGAAAATCTTATCATTTAGCTTTGAAATCAATTTCGTGTCATAAATCAAATCAAGCATAAACACGCGTCGGGGCTATTCATGGGCATGTAAGCCATCAAAATGTCCCCGAACGCCAACAATCACAAATTTCACTATTTCGGGGCCTTAAGCACGATTCTCGCCTTAGCGTCGTTTTAAGGCCCAACGATTACATATTTACAATGAAAACTACATCATCTCTACTTCTTACATCAAGATATGTCCATCATCGGATTGGGACCCCGGGGTCGTTTTCCTAGGCTCACAACCAAGTATCCACACACAAACAATCGGATATTACAATAAAATAAACCAACTCGGATAATCTAACAATACCAAGACATCCTAAAATAATGATTTAAAGGAATTGATACCAAAATATAACACCTTAAAACAAACAAAGAAATTAATGAACGAATATCATCGGGTTATTAGGAAGAGTTTTTATATTCCGATGGAAACTTCACTCATAATCCCTAATTCATTGTTCAATCAATAAATTACATGAAAAATTGCATCTAATCTGATCAAATGATAGAAATTGATATCACAAAAGAGATTTCACCTTGCAATTGATATCCAAATGGATGTGAACTTGATGTATTTGAATAGAAGGAAAGAATCTATTTGATACAATCAAATCAAAAGAAAATTATTCCTCTCTTTTTTCTCTCTTTTCTTCCTATTTGATTGCAAAATTTATGCTATTTCTTCCTCAATTTCCGAGTTGGCTGCTGCTGTATTCTCCTTCTTCCTCAAATTCTCCAACCTCCTGTATGCTGCCCGAAGCTGGGCTTAAATAGGCTGGCCAGAGCCAGCCGCAGATCTATCTGCGGCTGGCCGCAGATGGATCTGCGGTCTGGCCAGCTGGCACGCCTCCCATCGCACTCAGCCGGTAGTGCTGATTTCCCTGGTTTCCCGTGCTGGCGCACCCACTTGGCCGCAGATCTATCCGCGGCTGGCGGGCTTAACTTTCTCGATTTTCGTGCCACGCCTCGATTTTCGTGCCGCAACGTCAGTTTTCGCTGACAGGCTCGTATTCTGCAGTCCGAGAATCATTGAGAAGCGCGCCACACCTTCCGGGAATGCCAAATTCGGATAGCCCTGCTATCATGTCGATTTCGGCTGCAAATTATCATGGTGGCGTCGAGTGTCCGTACTTTTCCTATCTTTTGCTCTCGCAGGCCGATCCATTTGACGAATTTGCCCTCCTGTCAAGGTTAGTATACGAAGTGCAAAATTTGGGTGTCTACAAGTAATATACAACGATTAGTAAAAAATTACAAGATTAGTGCACAAACAAAATAATTACAAAAAGAGTGCAACAATGAGAAATTCAAATCTTTGGGATCTAACAACAAAAACAAATCCATAATTCAAAATTCAAATCAAAAGGAGGAAAAACAAAATAGATGAGTCTAGTAAAATCATGCAGAGAGGACCCACGTGGTGGCGGTGGCCCCGTCATGGAAGGCTGAGAGTTTGAGGTAGTTGTGGCCACCGGTAACTGGAAAGACGGAGAGCTGGTATTGAAGGATGAAAGAGCCCCGCTTGATGATATGGTGGATGGTGAGGAGGTACTTGAGTGGCACGGAGGAGTCGCTTGTGCGGTGGAGGCGGTCCATGAGGGACTCGATTATGGCGGAATCGGTGGCACGTGAGCTGTCATCGATGGAGAGGAGAGTGGATAGGTGGTGGTGGTCGTCTGGAGTGGTGGAAGGGGAGTGGGTGGTGGCGCGAAGGACAACTAGGTGGAGAGAGAGGGTGTTTGGTTTGGAGAGTAAGGCTGCCTTGGATAAGGATGTCTTGTCCTTGATTACTCCAATTAGATCTCTGAGTTTTGTTATCCGGCCCATGGATAGATTCAATGAAGATGAAAGAGGAGTTCAATTTAGAGAGAGAGCGAGAGAGAGAATCAATATTAAATAATAATTGATTCCATAACACAACCTATTAGTTTTTAATTCCATAAGTACAAATTATATAATTGGTAATTTTTTAAATTACCAATTATATAATAGATTTTTTTATAATTAATTGGTAACCCAATAAGATTGAATTGGTTACCTTTATATAAAGGTTTGATTACATACTGCACTATGAAAAAAAAATTATAATAGATTTTTTAATAATTAATTGGTAACCCACAAAAACTGAATTGGTTACTTTTGTATAAAGGTTTGACTACCAACTGCACTATGAAAAAAAAAATTTCTATAATAGAGTTTTTATAATTAATTGGTAACCCAATAAAACTGAATTGGTTACCTTTGTGTTAAGGTTTGGCTACCAACTGTATTATTAAAAAAAAATTCTATAATAGATTTTTTATAATTAATTGGTAACCCAATTAAACTGAATTGTATACCTGTAACACCCCTTTCCCAAAAATAGAAAAGGGAGGTCACGTGCAAAGCACAACAGAAATATAAACTAATACCAAAATTATAAACCAGAAAAGATTAGTCTGAAGAGGTATTAACAACCGCCCAACCGGCTCAAAATACATACTGTTTAGTACAACCTAATCTTAATAAAGGTTTAATACAACTCTAAACAGAGACTCAAACATCAAAACATAACCAAAATATCTAAACCATCTAGGTGAGGAGCTCTCATCACACTTGTCCATGATCCCCTTGAGTACCTGCCGGAAGAAAGACACAATATGAGCTAAATGCCCAGTACGGATATAAAGTACAGAATTATGAACTGAATTTAACTAAATCAATTAATGAACTGAACTGAACGAAAATGAATTAACACAACAAAGTAATAGGCTGAATCAAATGGCTGGGTGTTATTTCATACCGAGCTCAGAATATAGCTTGCCATATAGACAAGTCAATAATGCCACATAGGCAATCACACGTTGGACCGCGAATCCAAATGCATGCAAAATCGAAAGGTGTGTTTGGCCCAACATCAGCCATCCGCAGAACATAACAGAAAACTAGGGTCGACCCATACGCCTCTCACAACAAATTACCAAATGGCCAACTCCCATCGGAGCACAAAACAGAGACGTTGTGGACTAATCACACTGCCATGGAAGTGTCATGTCTCTCGTACCAAGACGACATGCCTGTGGTACCCCCACAGGTGGTTATAGCTCAGGTATACCCTACGGTATATTCTAACAAAAATACCATGTCACAACACATGTGACACGATACCAACAAAAAGGGTTCTATACGTACATGTTGAACCAAATCAAATCATAATGTCTCAAAAGAAGGTAACAACCTGTATCGCTCTACAGATATCAAAATATATAGTAGACATGATAATCCAACTCAAAAGAGTGTAAATACGAGTTCTATGTATCAACACTAAAATAAAACTATTATATTAATTTCACATGAAACAATTATGTGAATTAATAACGAAATTCAAAATGAATTAATTAAATTTCAGAAGACTATCGCTGAAGGAGTACGGAATCCGTACCTGGAGTACGTAATGCAATACCCACAATTACAGATGCAATTGGTTAGACTCACTCAATATAATCTATTCACAAAAATAATACATTTTATTAAATACTACAATATTAGTATTAATAATTTAAAGAGATACATAATACCTAGCCAAAATAATACCAAAATATTAACTAACAAACTAACTAAAATATATTAATTAAAGTTATAAATTAATAGAAATACAGAAAATTAAATTAAATAAATACACAAGAAAGAAAGAAAACATACCCGAAATTATGAGGTACGTAGTCTGCCTATGCCCTCGATACTGAAAATTTTAACTAAGGAGGTCCTTACTAAAAAGTCCCTCTTACAAAAAGCCTTTTCTTAAAATAAGAAAATCCTTATTGTTTAATAATAAAATAAACAAAATATTAGTTATATATATATAGGTAAGGAAAGGGGAAAAGCTTCAGTGGATGAGTGATGTGGGACAAGGAACATGGGTATTACATTACTTCCCCCTTAAAAAGGATTCCATCCCCGGAATCAAAAGAAAAGGAACGTGCCTAATTATCAAAAAGATGCGGATACTCCGCCCGAATAGACTCCTCCATCTCCCAAGTTGCCTCTCATTCCGAATGATTTTTCCACAAAACTTTAACAAACAAAATTGTTTTCCTCCTCATAATCCGTTCTTGACGATCTAAAATTTTCTCGGCTTGTTCCTCACAAGTAAGATCTTTCCGAATATTATCGAACGGATATTGTACCACATGCAACGGATGATAATGATAACTTCTCAACACCGACACATGGAACACATTATGCACATGAGCTAATTGTGGAGGCAGAGCTAACCGATATGCAACTTCACCAACCTTTTCCAGAATCTCAAATGGCCCAATATAACGCGGACTAAGTTTACCTTTCAATCCAAATCGTCGAATACCCTTCCAAGGAGAAACTTTTAAAAACACGTGTTCACCAGGTTGAAACTCTAAGGTCCTCCTATGCTTATCAGCATAACTCTTCTGCCGTGATCGAGCCGACTGCAATTTCTCCTTAGCCACCGCCACCTTCTCCGTAGTGATCTGAACTAACTCAGGCCCTTCTATGATCTTTTCACCAACCTCATCCCAACAAGTTGGTGCCCAACACTTCCTACCATATAATGCCTCAAATGGAGCCATATCAATACTTGCATGCCAGCTATTGTTATAAGCAAACTCAACAAGGCTCAAGTAATCATCCCAATTACCCGACCATTCTAATGCACAAGACCTCAACATATCTTCTAATGTCTGGATAGCCCTCTCAGATTGCCCATCAGTGTGTGGATGGAAAGAAGTACTGTATTTTAGTCGAGTGCCCCAAGCTCGCTGAAACCCTTTCCAGAACCGTGAAGTGAACCATGGATCTCGATCTGAAATAATTGACACTGGAGTTCCGTGTGTTAGGTTTGTATATAGCGCGAACATGTAATCAAATTATATAAATAGTGCGGAAGCGCGATAAAATCAGATTTTTAAAATTTTATACAAACCATCACCAAGATCAATCTATGTGCTCAATTAACGATATAAACGAAAGAGAAAGAGAATAAGAATTATACCCTCGTAGAACAAAGCTTCCTCGGGTACAAGTTCAACTCTTAGTCCTTCATGTTCTCCTCGAATGCTTCGGTGTGATTCCTTCCTTTGATCAAGGTTAGCCACCCAAGTGTTTGGCCTCTAGAGGTGATCCACCAAGGAAGAACAAGTATTCAAGAAGTTGGGTATTTGGCAAAACCCTAGTTTCTATCTCTATAGAAATTGCTCTCCACAATCTAATGCAAGAGTGTGTAACCCTAATCTATGATAAGACCCTTCTTATTTATAGATGTAGGAATAACCCTTCCCTAAACTATTTAGGATTTAGGGTTTGTATTATAATTAAACTCCTTTAATTAATAATGCTCCTAATCCAATTAGGAATCCATGGAAGAGTACTTCTATTAATTAATTCCCAATCCCTATTAGGAATTAAATAATAGTAATAGTAATAATAATAATAAGACTCCTCTTATTAATTTATATTTAATATTTCCAAAATATTAAATAATAAATATTAAGCTATTTAATTTATTCTATCTCCATAGATTAAATTAAATACACTCAACTTATTATTACCATTATGCCATTTACTTCTTAAATAAATATTTTCCTTTTGCGGTGTGACCCTTTAGGTTCTCGATATTAAACCGGTTGTGAATAAATCAATTAGAACAATTCTAATCTTATTTAAATAAATAAATTAAACTATTTAATTCATATAAATAAATAACATTTATTCTACAATAAGGGTAAGCCCCCTTAGCGATCAACGACTTTCCAGATAATATAGATTTCAACATTAATCACAAAAGAACCTTTGAGTAGATAGTTACCGTACAATTCAATCCTTCTACCATACAATGTCCCAATTAAATATAAGACATGGATTTACTGTCAAGTCTTATTTTATTTAATTATATGTATTTCGATTCCCAAATGCACAACTCTAATTAATGCAAATTAGAAACTCCTTTCTAATTTCATTCTGCCTTGGCCAAGGACTACTGAGTTATCATTTATCGAATCACATAGGACATTCACATCTTTTACTAGACGAGGTAGATTCTTTGTTGATCATTCACCTATCTCCATGTATAACTAATTATACCCAATCATACCCTTTGATATACCCACAAGGTCTTCAGGGACATGTCAAAGTATAACTCATCATACACAAGATACTATGATGATCTCAAGTCCAAGGATCACTTGTACTACTATCACTAGAGGAATTCCTATTGACAGGCGAGTAAAACTCCATTAGGTATTCCTTAGCGAGTCACGTTCAGTGAACTTATTCTCTAATAAGCACCTACATACTTGCTTTAGTGTCTCCACATAAATGATTATGAGATCAATCATCCTCTTCCTAAGAGCAAGCAACGTATGTACTAATCTATCCGGATTCACTAATCCCCAATTTAGTAATCCAACGATTAGGAACAATTTTAGTTTGTGAGCTATCTTGAATTTAGATCTCATTAGCATGATCACCATCATGATTCTAAAAGCATTGCTCAAAACTATGGGTTTATCACATTTAATATAATAGCACTATGTAGATAATGTAAAATGCCTTTTAAGAAAATCAATTCCTTTATTAATAAATGAATAAGATTACAAAGTATATGCTACATCATATCAAATATGATTGGCTTGTGTGCATACTACTTTCAATCTCCCACTTGCACTAAAGCCAATCGCCATGGTATCTAATACCCATCTTCTCTAAGTGACGATCAAACTGCTGTTGAGTTAATGCTTTAGTAAATGGATCTGCAATGTTGTCTTGAGAGTCCACACGCTCCAGGGTGACATCTCCTCTTTCAATGATCTCTCTAATCAAATGAAACCGCCGCAACACGTGTTTGGATTTCTGATGAGACCTGAGTTCCTTAGCCTGCGCAACAGCTCCGTTGTTGTCACAGAATAAAGGTACTGCTCCTCTAATTCTAGGAACCACTCCAAGTTCAGTTATGAACTTCTTCATCCAAACAGCTTCCTTTGCAGCTTCACTTGCAGCTATGTACTCTTCCTCTGTCACCGAATCAGCAACTGTTTGCTGCTTGGAACTCTTCCAACTCACTGCGCCACCGTTTAAGGTAAACACGTACCCTGAAACAGATTTACTGTCATCTTGGTCCATTTGAAAACTTGAGTCTGTATAGCCCTCTAGTTTCAATTCAGACCCACCGTAGACAAGAAATACATCCTTAGTTCTTCTCAAGTACTTTAGGATGTTTTTCACTGCCTTCCAGTGCTCTTCTCCTGGATTCGACTGATATCTGCTGGTTACACTAAGTGCATGAGCGACATCTGGTCTAGTACATATCATACCGTACATGATAGATCCTATTGCGGAAGCATAAGGAATCTTACTCATACGGTCTCTCTCCTCAGGTGTCTTTGGGGCCTGTTTCTTGGAGAGATGTATTTTATGGCTCATCGGCATGAGACCTCTCTTGGAATCTTCCATGCTAAACTTCTTTAGCATCGAGTCAATGTACTTTCCTTAGGTCAAGCCCAGCATCCTTTTAGATCTATCTCTATAGATCTTTATCCCCAAAATATAGGATGCCTCACCCAAGTCCTTCATGGAGAAGTGTTTAGATAACCAAATTTTGATCGACTGTAGCATAGGAACATCATTCCCTATCAGTAATATATCATCAACATATAATACAAGGAATGATATAGCGCTCCCACTAACCTTCTTGTACACACATGTTCCACCTTCGAGAAGCTTGCTTCAATCCATAAATGGATCGTTGTAGCTTACAGACTTGGTTTGTTCCAACCGTTGAAACAAAACCCTCTGGCTGTATCATATATACATTCTCCTCAAGCTCTCCATTGAGAAAGGCCGTTTTCACGTCCATTTGCCAGATCTCGTAGTCATAATAAGCTGTAATCGCAAGCAAAATCCGAATGGACTTGAGCATAGCTACTGGTGAGAAGGTTTCATCATAGTCAACTCCTTGTCTTTGTTTGAAACCTTTTGCAACCAGTCGGGCCTTATAGGTCTCTACCTTGCCATCCGCTCCAGTCTTTTTCTTAAAGACCCATTTACACCCAATAGGCTTAATGCCCTCAGGTGGTGAAACCAAAGTCCATACTTGGTTTTCATACATGGAGTCCATCTCGGATTTCATGGCTTCTAGCCATTTCTCTGAGTCTTCACTACTCATAGCCTCTTCGTAAGTCAATGGATCATCATCATCTATGATGCGTACCTCATCATCATCCTCTATGATGAATCCATACCTCTCAGGTATCTTCGGTACTCTTCCAGATTTACGAATAGATAGTGGTACAGTAGGTTCTTCTATTTGGTTAGGTACCTGACTTTGATCCGTAGTATTTTGTGGTTCTTGAACTTCTTCAAGATATATCTTACTCCCACTGACCCCTTCAAGGATAAACTCCTTTTCCAAGAAGGCAGCGTGTTTCGCAACAAACACCTTTTGATCAGTAGGATGATAGAAATAATACCCTGATGTTTCTTTAGGGTATCCCACGAATCTACATTTGTCGGATCTAGTCTTCAGCTTATCATGCTCAAACCTTTTGACATAAGCTGGACAACTCCAAGTCTTAACATGCTTAAGATTTGGTTTTCTCCCTGTCCATATCTCATATGGAGTCTTTGGGACGGATTTGGTAGGTACCTTGTTAAGTAGGTATGCAGCCGATTCTAGGGCATAACCCCAGAAGGATATTGGAAGGTCGGTAAAACTCATCATGGAACGAACCATGTCCAACAATGTTCGATTTCTCCTTTCAGATACACCATTCAACTGTGGCGTCCCTGGTGGAGTCCATTGTGAGATTATACCATTTTCTTTGAGACAATTGAGAACCTCACTGGTTAAGTATTCCCCTCCTCGATCCGATCGAAGAATTTTAATACTTTTTCCAGTTTGTTTCTCTACTTCACTTCTGAATTCTTTGAACTTTTCAAACGATTCAGATTTGTATTTCATTAAATACACATATCCAAATCTAGAATGATCATCAGTGAAAGTAATAAAATAAGAATACCCTCCTCGTGCATTCGTTGTCATAGGTCCACAAACGTCTGTGTGTACCAACGCTAACAACTCTGTAACTCTTTCTCCTTTTCCACTAAAAGGGGATTTAGTCATTTTACCCATGAGACAAGATTCACAAGTTGGATATGATTCGTAATCAGATAGCTCTAAAAGTCCATCTTTATGCAACTTGGATAATCTTGTTTCATTGATATGACCGAGTCTACAGTGCCACATAAAGGTATAATTAACATCATCTCTTTTTCTTTTCTTAGTTTGTTCAATTTGAAGTATATTTTCATGCAAGTCAAGTATGTAAAGTCCATTCAGTAAATTGCCAACACCATATAAAACATTTTTATTATAAATAGAACAACTGTTGTTCTTTATTATAATATCAAAACCATCCATATCCAATACAGAAATTGAAATAATGTTTCTAATGAGTGTTGGAACATAATAACAGTTATTTAAACTAATGAACTTGCCCGAAGGCAGTGCTAAACAATAAGTCCCTACAGCCAATACAGCAACCTTTGCTCCATTTCCAACTCGTAGGACGACTTCATCCTTGTTCAGCTTCCTACTTCTGCTTAGTCCCTGCATATTATTACATATGTGAGAACTACAGCCGGTATTCAATACCCAAGTAGAATTTTGACTTTCAGAAAAATTAATTTCAATCATGAACAAACCTAGATCAGAAGTCGAAGCTTCTCCAAGCTTCTTTTGGCCCGCAAGATACTCCTTGCAGTTCCTCTTCCAATGTCCCGACTTATTGCAATGGTAGCAAATTCCTTTGCTATCTGGATCAGGTTTCTTTTTATCCTTTCCCTTCGCCTTTCCCTTAGCCTTCTTGTTTTTCTTCTTTTCAGAAGATACCTTGGGCCTCTTCCTTTTCTTGGAAGAATCGTCCACTAGTAAGACTTGGTTCTTGTTGGATGAGAAGTGACCTTCAGTAGTTTTCAGCATGTTAAGTAGCTCAGGCAAGCTGACATCCAACTTATTCATGTGAAAATTCACAACAAATTGTGAGAAGGTGTCCGGGAGTGACTGCAAGATCAAATCTTGACTTAACTCCCCATCCATCACGAACCCAAGTTGTCCAAGTTGTTCAATCAGATTGATCATCTTAAGGACATGAGTCTCAACAGCAGTGCCCTCGGTCATACGAGATCGGAAGAGCTCCTTAGATATCTGATATCTAGCAGTCCTACTTTGCTCACCATACAACTCTTTGAGGTGCAGCAATATAGTAGGAGCATCCATAGTTTCATGCTGACGCTGAAGCTCGTTACTCATGGATGCGAGCATGATGCATTGAGCCAAGATTGCATCATCTTGCCACTTTCTAAAAGTAGCAATCTCTTCCTCAGAGGCTGTTTCTGCAACACTTACAGGGACTGGCGAATTTAGGACATAAGAAATCTTTTCAGCAGTGAGAACAATTCTCAGATTCCTTAACCAGTCCGTATAATTCGGTCCGGTCAGTTTGTTAGCATCAAGTATGCTACGCAGTAATAGTGAGTTTGACATTTTTAAATTCTGCATGTGAAATAGACAACATTTTAGCATACATTCATTTAATTAATTACCAAAATAAATTAGGTCTTTATTTTAGATTGGTATCTCCCACTATTTTCATCAAACTATATTACCCTCATTATATAGTTCGGCAAATCTAATTAAATATTTGCTAGTGAGATTAAGGATCCCATTTCAAATGTATATAGCCTTGTTGTGACACAACAAGCGATATATAAATAAATAGGTAGACAACTCTTGTCAATTACATCACTATGTAACTCCTTGTATTTTGCCTCTTAGATTATTTTGATCAAGTGGTGACACATCCGAATCAAAATTATCCAAGTTAAGTCCAACCTAGCACTTCCATATATTCGAAAGAAAAACACTGTCCTTGTGGTGACACAACAAAACAGTATCGTTCAGTCTATTTATAAGCATCAAATGTGATAAAGCAATATCTTAAATATTTAATACTTGCCTTGTGGTGACACAACAAACTCATATTAAATATTTAATACTCTATTGTTTTACCATGCTAGAAGGCGACGTTCGATATTCCAAATATCTTTGAACGCTTAGGACTTAATATGATTTCTTTGAGAGGTTTGTTATTATTAGTCTCATCTTGTTTAGCGCGCATGCACACATATATATAAAATACGCGTCATATTATTTTTCATGCGAAGCATGTTGGATAATATATAATATATATATAATAAGCATGCACATATAGAATACTATAATCTACCCGGATTGATTATGGACTTTTATTCTAGTTTGGTTCACTAGAGCCACCAAGTGAACCAAAAGGTCAAACCTAGGGTGCAAGAATTAAATTTAAATATAACTATTACATTTAAACCCGGGCTCCAATACAAACGGGTCTTCAAGCGCTCCTTGCTCCTTTGTCTCCAATTCTTCAAAAAATTAATTCTAACTAGTCCTATTACATAAACTATTTATAATAAATAGAAACCTTGATCAGCAGTCAAGGGAAAGTACATAGGAGGGAGATAAAATTTACATTAAGAAAAATTAGAGAAGACGAGGTACGCAGACCCCATTTATAAAAACCCATACATTCAAGCATCCACTAAAATAAATCCAATCACACATTGGTCAACAGTCCATAATCAATCCCTATTTATTATCATACATATCTCTATATGTATCAATAAATAACATTCATCACATGAATAATAAAACCATTCCATATATGCATCGATATCAATTAATGGGCAAAAGTTTTGCTAATATTTAGTTTTGAAACAAAATAAACTCTTTTATTTTAATCAAAAACCAAATCCAAATTAAACTCCTTTAATTTTTTTAGCAATCTGAAATCCTATTCCAGATAAAATAAACTCTTTATTTTAAACTTATATCAATTAAATAAACCATTTATTTTAATTGAAGGAAAAATATTTTTTTTTCAGATTCTGCTTACCGGCGCAGCTGCGCTAAGAATGAACTGAGCAACGGCGCAGCTGCGCTGCTCCCCAGAAAAAAACGATTCTGGGTTTCGGCGCAGCTGCGCTCCAGAATGAACTGGAGGCGGCGCAGCTGCGCCGTGTCGCTGATTCAGAAAAAATTTTATTCTGCCCAAAAAATTTCGATCCAATCGCATATCAAGCATACATGGAATCATCAAAATCGATAATTAGCACAAGATTAGGCTCTGATACCACTGTTAGGTTTGTATATAGCGCGAACATGTAATCAAATTACATAAATAGTGCGGAAGCTTTTTGAAGCGATTAAAATCAGATTTTTAAAATTTTATACAAACCATCACCAAGATCAATCTATGTGCTCAATTAACGATATAAACGAAAGAGAAAGAGAATAAGAATTATACCCTCGTTAGAACAAAGCTTCCTCGGGTACAAGTTCAACTTCCTAGTCCTTCGTGTTCTCCTCGAATGCTTCGGTGTGTGATTCCTTCCTTTGATCAACGTTAGCCACCCAAGTGTTTGGCCTCTAGAGGTGATCCACCAAGGAAGAACAAGTATTCAAGAAGTTGGGTATTTTGGCAAAAACCCTAGTTTCTATCTCTATAGAAATTGCTCTCCACAATCTAATGCAAGAGTGTGTAACCCTAATCTATGATAAGACCCTTCTTATTTATAGATGTAGGAATAACCCTTCCCTAAACTATTTAGGATTTAGGGTTTGTATTATAATTAAACTCTTTTAATTTAATAATGCTCCTAATCCAATTAGGAATCCATGGGAGAGTACTTCTATTAATTAATTCTCAATCCCTATTAGGAATTAAATAATAGTAATAGTAATAATAATAATAAGACTCCTCTTATTAATTTATATTTAATATTTCCAAAATATTAAATAATAAATATTAAGCTATTTAATTTTATTCTATCTCCATAGATTAAATTAAATACACTTAACTTATTATTACCATTATGCCATTTACTTCTTAAATAAATATTTTCCTTTTGCGGTGTGACCCTTTAGGTTCTCCATATTTAAACCGGCTGTGAAGTTAAAATCAATTAGAACAATTCTAATCTTATTTAAATAAATAAATTAAACTATTTAATTTATTTAAATAAATAACATTTATTCTACAATAAGGGTAAGGCCCCTTAGCGATCAACGACTTTCCAGATAATATAGATTTCAACATTAATCACAAAAGAACCTTTGAGTAGATAGTTACCGTACAATTCAATCCTATCTTACCATACAATGTCCCAATTAAAATATAAGACATGGATTTACTGTCAAGTCTTATTTTATTTAATTATATGTATTTCGATTCCCAAATGCACAACTCTAATTAATGCAAATTAGAAACTCCTTTCTAATTTCATTCTGCCTTGGCCAAGGACTACTGAGTTATCATTTATCGAATCACATAGGACATTCACATCTTTTACTAGACGAGGTAGATTCTTTGTTGATCATTCACCTATCTCCATGTATAACTAATTATACCCAATCATACCCTTTGATATACCCACAAGGTCTTAAGGGACATGTCAAAGTATAACTCATCATACACAAGATACTATGATGATCTCAAGTCGAAGGATCACTTGTACTACTATCACTAGAGGAATTCCTATTGACAGGCGAGTAAAACTCCATTAGGTATTCCTTAGCGAGTCACGTTCAGTGAACTTATTCTCTAATAAGCACCTACATACTTGCTTTAGTGTCTCCACACAAATGATTATGAGATCAATCATCCTCTTCCTAAGAGCAAGCAACGTATGTACTAATCTATCCGGATTCACTAATCCCCAATTTAGTAATCCAACGATTAGGAACAATTTTAGTTTGTGAGCTATCTTGAATTTAGATCTCATTAGCATGATCACCATCATGATTCTAAAAGCATTGCTCAAAACTATGGGTTTATCACATTTAATATAACAGCACTATGTAGATAATGTAAAATGCCTTTTAAGAAAATCAATTCCTTTATTAATAAATGAATAAGATTACAAAGTATATGCTACATCATATCAAATATGATTGGCTTGTGTGCATACTACTTTCACCGTGAAGTCTAACAACCTCCTGTTGAAAGATTTGTGCTAACTTATCTACAAAATAACCCTCCTGGATAGCTAAGAAGTGAGCTGATTTGGTTAATCGATCTACTACAACCCAAATAACATCATTCTTCTTGAACGTTTTTGGCAACCCAGTTACAAAATCCATTGTAATATCCTCCCATTTCCAAACAGGAATGTCTAATTATTGCAGTAATCTACTAGCACGTTGATGTTCAATTTTCACTTGCTGACAAGTAAGACACCTTCCTACATATTCAGCCACATCTCGCTTCATCCCATTCCACCAAAAATTTTTCTTTAAATCCCTATACATCTTCGTAGAACCCGGATGAATAGAAAATGGTGAACTATGAGCTTCAGCTAATATTGCCTCCCGAATAGTTGGATCTGACGGCACGCACAACCGCTTACCCAACCAAATCACACAATGGTCAATACAAAACTCAGGCTGCTTTCCCCCCTCCAAATTTTGCGCTATAGCCCATAACTCGCCATCTTCTTTTTGAGCTTCCTTAACCCTCGAGATAAGAGAAGACTCCACTCTCATACCTGCTAAAAGTCCATCTGCACCTTGTACATACAACTCCAAATCCAACCGTTTCATATCTGAAATAAGTTGTGGTTGTGTAATAAGGGCTGCTACAATCCCTGAACTCTTTCGGCTAAGCGCATCTGCAACTACATTCGCCTTCCCAGGGTGATATTGAATTCTAGCATCATAATCTTTGAGAAGCTCAAACCAACGCCTCTGCCTCATATTGAGTTCCTTCTGAGTGAAGATGTACTTAAGACTTTTATGATCGGTGAAGATATCACAAGTCTCGCCATACAAATAGTGCCTCCAAATTTTCAAAGCAAAGATTACTGCTGCCAATTCCAAATCATGAGTGTGGTAGTTCACCTCATAAGGTTTAAGTTGTCTAGAAGCATAGGCAATCACCTTACCGTGCTGCATCAAAACACACCCCAAACCCTTCTTAGAAGCATCACTATAAATTTGGTAACCTCCTGTCCCTGATGGCAATGTAAGTATTGGAGTTGTCACAAGCCATTTCTTCAACTCCTCAAAACTCTTCTCGCGTTCCTCATTCCACACAAACTTCGTGCCCTTTCTCATCAACTGTGTCAATGGCAAGGCAAGTAAAGAGAACCCCTCTACAAATCGCCTATAATACCCTGCCAAACCCAAAAAACTCCTAACCTCCATCACCGTAGTAGGTCTCGGCCATTTAGTGATAGCTTCAATCTTCGCAGGATCTACCTTAATGCCTTCAGCAGACACAATGTGGCCCAAAAATATAACCTGCTCCAACCAAAACTCACATTTGGAGAATTTAACATATAATTTCTCTTTTCGTAAAATTCCTAAAATTATGCGAAGATGTTTCTCATGCTCTTCCTTAGACTTAGAGTAAATCAAAATGTTATCAATAAAGACAATGACAAATTTGTCCAAGTACGCCCTAAACACCCGATTCATCACATCCATAAATACAGCCGGAGCATTAGTCAACCCAAATGGCATCACCAGAAACTTGTAATGCCCATAGCGAGTACGAAAAGCTGTCTTAGAGACATCCTCATCTCTCACCCTCAATTGATGATAACCTGATCTCAAGTCTATCTTCGAAAAATGCTTCGCCCCTTGAAGTTGGTCAAATAAATCATCAATCCTTGATAAAGGGTACCGATTCCTGATGGTAAACAAACTTTGTAGTCTATACACAACCTCATAGACCCATCCTTCTTCTTTACAAATAAAACCGGAGCTCCCCATGGTGAAACACTCGGTCGAATTACACCACGATCTAATAATTCTTGCAATTGCTCCTTCAACTCTTGCAATTCCAATGGTGCCATCCTATACGGTGCCTTAGAGATAGGCTCTGCACCAGGAACAAGCTCAATAGTAAACTCAACTTCCCGTTGCGGTGGCAACCCTGACAATTCATCTGGAAACACATCAGAAAATTCACGAACAATCGGAACATCCTCAATACGAGACTCTCCCATAGAGGTGTCATTCACAATTGCTAAATATCCCTCACAACCCCTAGCCACCAATTTTCCAGCTTTTAGAGCTGAAATTAATTTCACCACCTTACCCGGTCGTGAACCTTGATACACGAAATTCGGGCACTTCAAATCCCCAAAGATAACTCTCTTCGATTGACAATCGATAGTGGCCTAGTGCTTATCTAACCAGTCCATTCCAAGAATCACATCAAAATTATGCATACCCATCGACAAAAGATTTACCCTACGAATCTTATCTCCAAAACTAATAGGACAATCTCGATACAAATCAGAGATAATATTAGAAATTCCCATCGGGGTAGTAATAGACATAGCAGAATTTAAAGACTGAGATGACACACCAAGGTGTCAAACAAAAGAATTTGCAACAATCGAATGGGTAGAGCCAGTATCAAATAAAATGGAAGCCTCACGATTGCCAACTATAAGAGTGCCAAAAATAGTACCTGGCGCACCTGCTGCCTGATTATGTGTCAAGGCGAAGACCCGTCCACCGCGGCGCTGACCAACATTGCCACCATTAACACCTCCTCCACCATTACCACGTGGCCGAGTACAATCTTTTGCAAGATGGCCTAACTGACCACACAAAAAGCATGCACTAGTAACTTTGTGACAAGGTCTCCCTGGATGATTAGCCCCACAAGTGGCACAAAGAGCTATTGGAATGAGATTAGGGTTATCCCCACCTGCTGGTCCTGGGTAACGACCCTGATTTTGCCCTTGCTGACGATTCTGGCATTGTTGACGATTATGACCTTGTTGAGGCAACTGTTGATAGCTTGTGTTCTGATTCTGGCCATGCCACTATCCCTGTTGACCACCTCAGTTCTTGTTCCATTGACCATTCTGATTTCTCCCCTGCTGACCTGAAACTTGACTCTGCTGGTCATTTCTATCCCTCTTTTGACCTCCCTCCGGTTTAGAAGCTCGAAAGTCTTGTCGTTCCATCTCAATATTCTTGGCTGCATTAGCCACTACTGACACATCTTTGAATTTAATGTTAATGAGATGTTGACGATACTTATAATGAATTCTCCACTTAAATTTCTCAGCTTGTTCTGATGCAGTCCCCGCTGAGGTTCCTGCAAAACTTGCCAACCTAGTGAACCTGGTCATGAAATCCGTAACAGACTTATCCTCCTTTTGTCGAATAGACAGATACTCTCTACCATAAGCCTCTTTATCAGCAGCTGAGAAGTATTGTTGATAAAAGATATCACAAAACTCTGCCCAAGTAAGTGCCTCTACAAGTCCATCACCCTTTGTTACTTTCATTGCTTTCCACCACCTTTGCGCATCCCCCTCTAATTTATAACTAGCCAGTACCACTTTCTGGTTATCCGAGCATCCTAGCACATCAAATATCTTTTCTAAATGGGAAACCCAATTCTCTGCATCAATTGGAGTTGGAGCTGAAGTGAATGAATGTGGTTTCTGTTTTTGGAACCTCTCTAACCACAAATACATCGGAACAACAGATGGATCAACCCCAACACTATTCACTTCTTCTCCATTTGTCTGCGAACCACCATTTCCGGGGTTTCCTTGATTACGAATTTCTGGCGTCGGTTGTTGCATTGCCTGAACGACCCGTGCCACCAATTGCGGCAAAGCCTAATTAATCGCCTAATTTACCAAAGCTGCCAATTGAGCATTATCTTGATTATTAGGCTGTACATCACGCTGCATATCACAATGTACATCGGTTTAGCGCACGCCTCTTCCCCTACTATTTCCTCGTCTACCAGCAACTCTAGCGGATCTACGAGCCATCTAATAAAGAAAACAATGGACTGAAGCAAAATAATTTGAATCCGATTAATATGATAGCTGAATGGCATATCAAATGGAACAAAAACCTAACCCAAAGTCTACCCATAACTCACAGGTTAAACCTAAATAGGTTTTCTACAAGAAAGAACCTAGGCTCTGATACCAACTCTGTAACACCCCTTTCCCAAAAATAGAAAAGGGAGGTCACGTGCAAAGCACAACAGAAATATAAACTAATACCAAAATTATAAAATAGAAAAGACTAGTCTGAAGAGGTATTAACAACCGCCCAACCGGCTCAAAATACATACTGTTTAGTACAACCTAATCTTAATAAAGGTTTAATACAACTCTAAACAGAGACTCAAACATCAAAACATAACCAAAATATCTGAACCATCTAGGTGAGGAGCTCTCATCACACTTACCCATGATCCCCTTGAGTACCTGCCGGAAGAAAGACACAACATGAGCCAAATGCCCAGTACGGATATAGAGTACAGAATTATGAACTGAATTTAACTAAATCAATTAATGAACTGAATTGAACGAAAACGAATTAACACAACGAAGTAATAGGCTGAATCAAATGGCTGAGTGTTATTTCATACCGAGCTCAGAATATAGCTTACCACATAGACAAGTCAATAATGCCACATAGGCAATCACACATTTGACCGCGAATCCAAATGCATGCAAAATCGGAAGATGTATTTGGCACAACATCAGCCATCCGCAGAACATAACAGAAAACTAGGGCCGACCCATATGCCTCTCACAGCAAATCACCAAATGGCCAACTCCCATCGGAGCACAAAACAGAGACGCCGTGGACTAATCACACTGCCACGGAAGTGTCATGTCTCTCGTGCCAAGACGACATACCTGTGGTACCCCCACAGGTGGTTATAGCTCATGTATACCCTACGGTATATTCTAACAAAAATACCATGTCACAACACATGTGACACAATACCAACAAAAAGGGTTCTATACGTACATGTTGAACCAAATCAAATCATAATCATAATGTCTCAAAAGAAGGTAACAACCTGTATCGTTCTACAGATATCAAAATATATAGTAGACATGATAATCCAACTCAAAAGAGTGTAAATACGAGTTCTATGTATCAACACTAAAATAAAACTATTATATTAATTTCACATGAAATAATTATGTGAATTAATAACGAAATTCAAAACGAGGAATCAAAACGAATTAATTAAATTTCAGAAGACTATCGCTGAAGGAGTACGGAATCCGTACCTGGAGTACGTAATGTAATACCCACAATTACAGATGCAATTGGTTAGACTCGCTCAATATAATCTATTCACAAAAATAATACATTTTATTAAATACTACAATATTAGTATTAATAATTTAAAGAGATACATAATACCTAGCCAAAATAATACCAAAATATTAACTAACAAACTAACTAAAATATATTAATTAAAGTTATAAATTAATAGAAATACAGAAAATTAAATTAAATAAATACACAAGAAAGAAAGAAAATATACCCGAAATTATGAGGTACGTAGTCTGCCTATGCCCTCAATACTGAAAATTTTAACTAAGGAGGTCCTTACTAAAAAGTCCCTCTTACAAAAAGTCTTTTCTTAAAATGAGAAAATTCTTATTGTTTAATAATAAAATAAACAAAATATTAGTTATATATATATATAGGTAAGGAAAGGGGAAAAGCTTCAGTGGATGAGCGATGTGGGACAAGGAACATGGGTATTACAATACCTTTGTGTTAAGATTTGGCTACCAACTGCATTTTGAAAAAAAAAATTTATAATAGATTTTTTTAAAGTAATTGGTAACCCAATAAAACTTAATTGGTTACCTTTGTATAAAGGTTTGACTATCAACATGTAAAACTTTTTTATAACTAATTGGTTACCCACAAAAACTAAAATAGTTACCTTTGTATGAAAGTTTGACTACTAACTACACTATGAAAAAATAAATTATATAATAGATTTTTTATAATTAATTGGTAACCCTATAAAACTGAATTGGTTGCCTTTGTATGAAGGTTTGGCTACTTACTGCACTATGGAAAAAAAACTATAAATTTTTTTTTAATAATTAATTGGTAACCCACAAAAACTGAATTGGTTACCTTTGTATAAATGTTTGACTACCAACTGCACTATGAAAAAAAAAATCTATAATAGATTTTTTATAATTAATTAGTAACCCAATAAAACTGAATTGGTTACCTTTGCGTTAAGGTTTGGCTACCAACTGCATTATTAAAGAAAAATTCTATAATATATTTTTTATAATTAATTGGTAACCCAATAAAACTGAATTAGTTACATTTGTGTTAAGGTTTGGCTACCAACTGCATTATGAAAAAAAAAATCTATAATAGATTTTTTATAATTAATTGTTAACCCAATAAAACTGAATTGTTTACCTTTGTATTAAGGTTTGGATCATAAGTTTATCGGAATGAGATTTTGGTAAACTAACATTTTTACACAGTAAAAATATCAAATATCCCTTTTAATTTTTGCCGTGGACATTGATCAGCCACATCCTTCCAAAACCCACACCAATTTAACATGTTTACTACTGTTGATGTCTTCATCTTGTATGTACCGCAGAAGAATACTGTTGATGTCTTCATCTTGTATTGTATGTACTGTTGATGATGTTTACATGTTTTCGCAGATATACATACATACAATCAATAGAGGAGAGAGAAAGTTGCTGTGATGGAAGAGTGAGAAAGTTGTTGTGGTGCCACGAAATCTGGAGAGAGATTTTTCTGCCAGTTATGGATGGTTATGTAAAGGGGCGGAGGGAGATAGAAGGGAGGAGAGAGAAAGTGCTGAATTGCAACCTATTCAAAAACTTAACTAAATTAAAGGGATAAGAATGCACTAATTTTGTAAATAAAATATTGCATATCCACATATTTTATAAATATTTTATGTATGCACTTTTGTTGTAATTTTTAATAAAAATGTACTAATAAATGTAATTGTCCCATTATTTTTTTCCAACAGGCCGGGTGTTTTTTTTGTATAGAACTATTGTAATTATACAGATATCTTGGGAGTTTTTGGATTAAATGCTTTCCTTGATGAGATTATAATCTCAATCTTTGAGGATTTGTAATTGGGTTTGTTGATGCGGATATGTAATTTTGTTGTGGTCCTATCCATGCCTTTTGAATTTGTCACATTCTGTATGATATTGGAGTTTTAATAAAATTTCTTTTTTGTCGATAAAAAAAATAAAAATAAAAAACTAATAGCTATAAGTTTCATAACAACACCACCTATATATGCAATCTGTTATGATCATGATATAGCTTTCAGTGATCGTTGCTATTGAGCAAAAACATGCTGTTGACGTGACCTATAACTACTATTGCGACAGTCGAAAAAGATTTGTAAAACCGTAACTAAAGACTTTAACTACACAACTTACAGCGATGGTTCGTAGCCAAAACTTATAACGATGATCATAAGACCTATAACTCAAACACTATTTTCGACACCTCTCATATCAAAATTACAAGTTGTTGTTACAGCACAATATATAAAAATGTAGCTGTAAATTTAATTGGTCAAAGATAAATCATTCTTTCGATATCTCCTTCAGTAGTATTATACTTTGATTGTAAAATTTATGATCAGCCCTTTTTTTAATCACGAATCAGATAAATTTATGTTAATGCCAAAATCTGTCTGCTCGTCGAAACATCAAACAACGAATTTAATCTGCACAGTGAACAAACGATCACACCAAAAAGCTTGACGGCCGGAGCCATCGGGGGACAACTCCAATGCGAGAATAAGTACAGGCCAGAAAACGTCAACAATGGAGGTTTGTAATTGCTTTAGTGCGTATGTGTAAGTACCTAGAACTTGAATTATAGTTGTGTATTTAAAACTTGATCAAACCACCTCAATCCCCCAAATGGAATAGGAGTCCTACATAGAGGTTCCTCATAACTGTAAGTCTCATAATTGAATAGGATTTGACTTCCTCAAAAATAGGAAGCTGAATTAGACATGGGAATTATAAGCTAACTTGAACTGTGACCCCTCTAAAACACCAAACCCCTCACGGTCATTTAACATTCTGCCACGTGGCACAGGTCCCCCCGAAGCTCTCGGACCCATCAAATCACACTCCAAAATTGCCCCTACTCTATTATTATAAGAAACTTAAAATAAGAGAGTACAAAAATTGGTCAACAAATAATATATTGTTGTCAAAAAAAGTCAAACCATCACCCCAGCTAACCACGTGATTGACAGGGACCTACCACTCCCATCATCACGCCGTAAATAGGAAAACGTGCCCGTACGGTTTGTTATCCCTTAAACTTTCCCTCCAAGCATACGAACCGTCACTTCTCACCCACACATTCAAACTTTCTAGAAAGCTCAAACGTCTATCCCCTCCCTTGCACCGAACGGTAATCTTCTCCGGCCATATCTCCTTCACCAAATCATAGTACCCACCGACCATACTTCCTCAACCATGTCCGGTGAACACTCTATCCAATCTGTCTCCTCCGCTAACCAAACCCTCACTGCAACCACCTCCACCGGTCAACCCATAGTGGCAATACTGACCGCCACCACCACCACCCTAGAAGAACAACACAACCATTCCACTAAAAGAAATATCACCGTCAACGATAACATCATCCCCCCATGCAACACAACCTACCACCGTCATCACCATAGACTTCTCCCTTAAAACCACCCCTTATTCCATAACCGAGGGCACCTCATGTCCTGAGATGAGCGAAGCCAAAACCAAAGAGATGAGGATTCGGGAACAATACCAATCAGAAAAAGCCTACTCCCACATTAACACGAGATCTTCCGTATCAGAACGCCTCCTCCCCCACCTCTAATCCCAATACCAGATACCCGATCAGTACGAACTCCGAGCGCCTAACTTATCGGAGAAAATGTACTAGCGCCCGAGGTGTGAATGGGTTGCCGTCCCCATATGCCCTAAGGTATGGAGTGCGATTCCCCCTCCACGAATTTATTTTTTATTTTTGTATTTTGTTGGGATTGGATTCGCACAACTGGTGCCAAACTCCTATATTCACCTTATCTACTTCATTGCCTTCTGCTAAAAGTGTGGGATCGAACCTTCCTTGGACTTCTTCTTCACCATGTTTACCTTGGGTCGGTCAAAGGAACCAGGGTACAGTCAACTGAACAAATAACCAGGCTGACGTGTATTGTTTGCCTAAATCTATACTAGCAAAATACGCAAGTATACACAGTCCACAAGTAATATAATGATAAGAGAGTGTCGAACCCACAGATAATTATTTAATAATAATTATCAATTACTAACTCATAATCAAATTAATTTTATTTAAACAATTTGATAAAAGTTATTGAATTTTGAAAATAAAGTACTAAACTAACTAATCACTAAATACTAAGAATTGATTTCAGATAAAAAAGCTTAAGATTACAATTAATGTTTCACTTGAATTAACACACTTCCTGTTAAGTTATGTAAATTATTCCGGATTGTTTATCAAGAACTCGTCAATATTTATAACCATCTCTCGATGTATCATAAACGAATCAACTTAAATCTACGAAGGTTATAATTAAGGTGAACACCCTAGTTAACTAATTCACTATATCTCTATGTGAATTACAATTAAAAAGGATTTAAAGCATAAGTTCTCTTTCAGATTACATACGGCGTATAAGTATATCTCTATCCTAGACACAAATCATGAATTCTATCATATGCAGAAAACATAATCACATGCTATTATGATCAGATCTAAATCTATAATCAATCTCTCGAGTTCATATAGATTACCACGGTAATTGTTGATCAGGCAATTAAGCAATTAATCATAAATCATAATAGACAATTTGATAATAATCAACAATAATTAACAAGGAAGCATATCAATAAAAGCTACGCAATAAGTTCCATTGTAATCTTAAAAAGAAATTAGTTCATAATTGAATTAAAATCCATAATTCACAAGTAAACCATCATCCAAGAATTACAAAATAAAAAGATAAAAGAAGAAAGGAAAAACTCTTTTGAAGCAATCATTGATATCCTCCTTAGCCTCCTATCTTGATCTTCCTTCGTGATAATCTCTTACTTCAAGCCTCCAATCCTTCTCTAAATCTAGGGTTAGCAAAAAGTAGCAAGATCTCCCCTTCTAATGGTCTAAAAATATCTATTTATAGCCTCTAGTTAACATCCTAAACCTTAGAAGTTACAATCCTTTTTCCATTCAGTTTGGATAAAAATCAAACTTTGTAACAACCCGACCTAGCGCGACAAGTTAAAGTATATATATACAGTAGAACCTCTATAAATTAATACTGTTGGGACTGAAATTTTTTATTAATTTAGAGAGTTATTATTTAATCGATAAATTAATAATTTATTAATTTAAAGAGTGTTTTTCTATTCGGTGAACATACATTTAATTACATTAAAATTATTGTATTTTATTGATGTTTTTATCATACTTTTTTTGATGCAATGTATCATACTTATTAAATTAAGGTAATAATAGAATTCATTGTAAGTGATATTAATTATTTTTAATAATTAAATAATATTCATTGTATCCACTTTTCAAATTACATTCATATTTTATTTCAAAAAAAAATTATATTCACATTAAGTTTAATTAATTTGTATATATAAGTTCATTTTACTAGAATTTAATACATTCCATGTATGATGATAAAGAAAACTACTATATAAACATCAACAAAAATAAAGAAGAGACAATAGCAAATTGTTTCCAACACTGCAAAATTCGTTTGAGGAATGAAGAAGTCTCAAGGAATTTAAATGATGCAATAAATGAAGAAGGTATTCAAGAACTTGAGATAATGATTACTAATCTCAATTACCAAAATAAAATGGATGTCAATCACCTATTGAATTATCCGGGTGAAAATGAAGCATATTTAGAAGTCCATAGCTTAGAAGAAATTGTGGCTTCTATTACTGAAAATCCTATTGATGATAAAGCTGAGGATGATACAATACCTTTGGAGCAAATAACGCGAAAGGAAGCACTCATAACGTCAACAATTCTTCACAAGTTTTTATTACAATTCGAGAATGCAACACCTGAACTTTTGGACGTAATGAGAAAAATTAAGGATGAAATTCAATTAGATTTGAATTTCAAGACAAAACAAACGAGAATAGAATCATATTTTACAAGATTACCCTATATATATTTGTAATTTAAAAGAATTATTAATTTATGATTTTGATGGGACCATATATTTATATAAGGGTCTTTTTAAAAATTATTATTTTATTATTTTATCGAAATTATTAATTTATCCCATTAGTCCAAATCGAGACTGGAAAAAAATATTATTTTAGAGAGATTATTAATTTATCGAGTATTAATTTATAGAAGTTCTACTATATATATATATATATATATATATATATATATATATAAACTAGTTACTTATGGCAACTTTCGGCTACAATGAGAAAAATTGGAGCATGCATGTACTCTAATCCTAGTTGGCATGAAAGCAAGGAAAAGAAAGTACAAAAAATTTGAAAAACAAACCTCATTCTTTCCTTCTAGTCTTCGGCCAATAAGGGGTAGTATTGGAACATTTGTGCAAAAATATTTTACAAGAAAAATGGTGGCCCTTGGATCAAACTTTTCATAAATTATATCCTAGTCATTCGTTCATTAAGACTTTGGCTATAAATAGTCATACTATTCCCTCATTTCTCTTAATCTAGCAAAAAGGAAAAAGGTCCCGCACATATTCTCTCTACTCTTAAACTCTCTCAAAGCTAGATTCCAAGTGGGTTAAAAAAGTTAGTAAGCGAAAGTGCAAGAAAATTCATTCGATTTCATACTAACATTTGCTCACAAAACACAAGGTTCTTACACACTTTATTATTCACACTTGTGTTTATTTTTATATTTCCTTGGTGTTTAATATCTGTGATATCAATTGCTTACTCATTCATATTCAATACTTATATCACAAAGCATTATCACTTGCATTTATTTATATTTATACTTATTCAAGTTAGTTGTTGCTCTTATATATTAATCGAGTTTTTATACATTGTCTCTTAAAGAAAGTGAGAAACTAATGATCTATTTTCAAGCTCTAACAACTCATTTATACTTAGGAATCTGGACTCTGTTAACTTGAGAATTTGAGAACTATATTCCTTTCAAGTAGCGTGATATAAGGCAATTTAATCCTTGAGACTGGTCACCTTGGCTATCCTTAGTGCAGTCAGCTCTATCCTAATTTTTACGAGAAAATTGTTCCTTATGTATAAAACAAAGGATTAATATATAGTCCTCTCATTGAGAGTGATAGGCATTAAACCAACTCGATCCTATATAAACTATCATATTTAATTTGATTATTAGTTTACTTGCTACATATTATATTTGCAAGATCTAAAATTTAATTGTTATTATCATATATCTTGCAAACTATGTTATAACTGTTGTTAGGGCGTGTTTATTTGGGCCCGGTGGATACGGTGGGCTATAGTCCACGTAGAGAAATATCCTCACGTAGGAGTCAGTTTGGGAGGTGGGAGTGTATTAAGGAATCTAGGATTTTTAATTATATTTGATTTTCAACTCCTATGGAAAGTGTCAGGATATGATTCGACTTCCTTTCTTTAAGGAGATTCAGTTTGATCCCATTAGGGTATCTGTCCTAATGAGGAGCTCTATTTCCATACGGGGACGGACATGGAGTTAGTGGTGTGATCACTATAAATACAAGGTTAAACCCTAATTCACTGGTAATGAATCTTTTACAGTACTAAAGTTTTAAGCCTCCATTGTTAAACCTTATTTAGCTTGTACTTATTCTCACACCGGAGCTATCCCCTGGTGGCCCAGGCCGTCAGCTCTCTGAGTGTAGTTTCGTTTCTGTGCAGGATTGGACGCGCAGTTTAGTGATTGGGCGCATGGACGAATCTTGCGTTAACATTGGCGCTAGAAGGAGGGCCCTTGGTGCTAGTCAATTTTCAATCACTCAGAAATTTGATCAGAAATAATGGCGTCAAGCAAGGCGAAAACGGTGTCGGCAAGTGATAAATCTACGGCCAGTCTTTCTCAACCCAGAGAATCAATCAAGGATAGACTGGGCCCTTCCAGGAATAACTCGGTTAGGCTGGGGCCCCATAGTCATTCGATGGATCCAACCGATCCCCAGACAACAATTGTCAGAAGGAAATTGTTTTCAACCATGCAGAAGACAACATGTCATGGTAGCTGTGTCGAAGACCATACCTCCAGGTCGGATCGAGGTTGGCGAAGTTAAGGGAGATTTGGATATGGCTCGGAGGTGCTACAGGAATTCACTGATCTCTTCTGGGATCGAGAGGTGTAAGCAGAGGCAGACGATGGCAATCGAGATGGAACCGTTTACCGAAGGAAGTACAGAACCCCTCGCTCTGCCAGCCGAAGAGACTGGGGATATTTAAATAACCAGTCAAATGACGTTTCTCCACAAAAGAACCCTAGAAATTTACAGATAATCCAACCTCAAGAACTAACCAAACAAGATTTAATCAATAATATGTCATTAGAGCACTTTACTAGAATTTTATGGAAAACTTTTAATTTTATAACAAGAATATAAAACCAGTTTATAAAGAGTCTTTAGAATCAAATCCAGTACAAAAGTTATATTTAGAGAAAAATTCCAGTTTCATACCAGTTTAGATAATAGTATATATCCATGGTCAACCTTATCAATAGACCCGCTTAGTACAGCTACAAATATAGATATTCAACCATCCTTAGTTATAGTTTGTGAATCTTTTAAATCAGTACAATTATCAGATCATAATAAGAGCTTAATAGGTTCAGAGAAAAGTTTAAAACAGATAAATGTATCTATATACATATTTAGTTTAATTACAAATTATAAAATTCTAAATCAAAAAAATAAATTAATAGTTTCCCAACAAGCATTAGACCAGGTAAATATATCTAGGCATACATTTATGCGAGATTATACACCTTTAGAACTAGAAAGTCACTCCATAGTTTATCAGCGAGAATTATTCAGTCTAGAACAATTTTATATAACTAAAAATATTAATGATACTTGTAAAATTACTAAATATCATCAAGATAAATTACTTCCAGCAACCATAGAAGCATATGTAAGGCCTTACCAGAGTTTAACAACCAATAAAGATTTTACATTTAGACGTAGACATTTTAAATTTATAACTACTGAATATTTCCAAAAACAACTTAATACATTAGCTTATACCAGAAAAAGATTTTTTTAAGGAACCTTATAAAGAATATCTTAGAAGCAAAAATAAAATATCTTTTCTAGTAAAGAAAAATAGTAAAGAATATAGAAAATCTTCAACCAGATCTTTTATTACAGACCTTATTAATCTAGAAGAGAAAGAAGCCACTTATTTTAATCCAGTCTTAATACTACCAGTTTTAGATAATACTCCAGAACTAGATCCACCTTCAAAACCTAATATACTCCAGTCTTAAAATTAGATGTAGTTCTCCAGTACTAAAGCACAGGTTACTAGATTTTAGAGCATAAACAGATCCCAATTTTCTTCTAATAAAAATATAGGAATTTTTCAGCTAAAGTTCCAGATATAGAAAGATATTAAGCTTAGACTTTTTCAAAAGTAAAATTATTAGAAAAGACTTTTTGACTTTTTCCAACTTTATTAAAGTAGCTTTATAAAAGGAATCTTATAAAAATTAGCTTTATAAAAGTTATTTTATCTTTTATCCAATCTATCTTTAAGATCATGATTTAACAAGATTACAGAATTCACAAAACTATTCATAATATTCTAAGTTAATTTGCAGATGACAGATTTACCAGGGTTACCGCCGAAAGGCAAAAACCAGTCTGCACAAAGCTAGAATTTATACAGCTTTGCATCATCAGCACAAGCATCAGCATCAGTAAGAAGCCAGAATGTTAATAAGAGCTTTGCATTGCATACATCAGTTGCATCCCAGCATAATAAAAATGGTTACGAAACCCTTAGGTTTGGTAATCAAACATTATTTTCTATCTAACAAACTTATCTTTTACTTTTAAGCCATTAAACCACATTAATCTCAGTAAAGAACAAAAATGCATTGTGGATAATCTTTAGATTTCCCACGGCAAAGACCAGAAGCATTTTCTTGCATCTTTAAATGCATTAATAGAATTTTTCCAGGATAAAAGTTTTAAATTTTATGTAATCACGATCGGTCATAAATGTGGCATCTTTCATTCTTGGACTGATGTCATTGAACATACAAAGAATTTCAACCAACCTAAATATAAAGGATTCAATGATCTTTCCCTTGCTCATTCCTTTGCTAGACAGATCATTGGAGATACTTATTTTGTTAGTCTTTCTCTTTTCCATTATTCGGAGCCAGCTTTAGATTTCTCAATTGCCAGAGACATATCTCCTTATCAGCCTATTTTTTGTACTCATTGTGAAAGCATGAATACAAATTTCAAACGTTTAAACCAGAACTGTGAAAGATTGATGAATGAGAAACAACAGCTTATAATTAAAAATTCAGAATTACAAAAACAGGTTTCTTTCCTTTCAGCAGAATTAGCTAAATGTAGCAAAACTCCATCAGGAGTACAGATGACTTTAGCATCTTCCTCTCTGAAGAGCACAGAGGTTATCACAGAAGCCCAAACATCTGTGAAGGGAAATAGTGGGCCCTGAATCCCATTACATACTCCACTCCAAACGGCAAGTGATAAAGAAATCTCAAGTCCGTTGATGGGTGTGGCTTTCCCCAAAAGCCATTTTTCTGATTATAATAAGGTTTATCTTGGTCCTCAAAAGACTGATAAATTCGATTAATAATCAACCCAGCTCCAGTCATAGTCCAGTGCATCTAAATCTAGTTGAGAATGTTAACAATCAGATTAAGGGTGTGTTTAATTACCTCTTAATGGCTCTTAATTGGGTTGCCTCTGATTCGGTCAGAGGCAAAAGTTGTTTGGTAAAAAAAATTTTCCCTCTTAATGGCTCTTAATCGGTTAGACTTCAAAATAAAGATGAACCATCTAGAGGCAAGTCTGAATGACATTGCTATTTTTTGGATAAAAATACCCTCGTTCATATTATCATTTTCCTATCCTTCAACTAGATCTGCTGCCGCCACCACATCACCACCACGCCACCACACCATCACCAAACACTACACCATCATCACGCCACCATCACCAAACACCAAATCTGGGGAGGGGAGGGGAGGGGAGGGGAGGGGAGGGGGGAGGCGGGAGCAGGGGGGCGGGGGAAGAGGAGGGGGCGGCTGGGCAGGGGAGGGGAGGGGGAGGCCGGAGCAGGGAGGGGAGGGGGGCGACCGTAGCGGGGAAGGGAGGGAAGGGGGCGGCCGGAGCGGGGGAGGGAGGGGGAGGGGGCGGCGGCCGGAGCGGGGGGGGGCCGGAGCGGGGGGAGGGGAGGGGGCGGCCGGAGCGGGGAGGGGAGGAGAGGGGATGGGGGAAGGGCAGCAGGGGCGGGGGATGGGGGATGGGGGGCGGGGCAGCAGGGGGGGGAGGGGGGAAGGGCGGGGGGAGGGGGGAGGGGGAGGCGGGAGGGGTAGAGGGGAAGAAGGAACCTTTTTTTTTTTAGTTTTGTTTCAAAGGTTAAAATGGTAAAATATTTTTATTCAGACATCTTGAAAAAATTATTATCAAATAACATTTTTTCATTCAGATACAGTTCTATTCAGATGCTCTATATTATTCAGATGTCTAGACTATTCAGATCTTAATCTCCAGTTTTATCAAACACAACCTAAATCAGATACAGTTCTTAGTTCCATGACTCCGAGTAAAGCCAAGCAAATTGTCCAGCTTCAAAAACCAATTCCAAAACTTAAAGAAAGTTTTGCCACAGTCACCAAGAGGAAGAAAGCCAATGCCAAAAGAAATCTTGTTCTTAAAGCAAGCACAGTGAAAAAGACACACAGGCAGCATTAGACAGTTTTTTCAATCAACTTGAAAGTCTTAAGTTTAAACCACAGATGTCACTAGCCAGCAAAGATATAGCTCCGTCAGCATCTACTTTACCAACAACATTTGCCTTATCTCCAGTACACACTTGTATAGATGATTCATCATCATCGGCTTCACCAGAAGATGGTACGCCACACAGCGGAATGAGTTTAGATTCCATCGCCAGACACAATTTAGACACCTAAGTATAATTCTTGAATAAGCCCAAGAAATTACTTCCAAGTACGTACATGACTCACCAGCATGACTCATCAGCTTCTATCACAGTTTGTTCACGAGAGTAATAATGATCCAGAAAGATAAAGAGAATCATCAGCCGTTAAACAGATATTATCAGACACCATCAGCTAATGCACAAAAGTCAAGAGTCATTCCCTCCAGCTTTTATTTGACTCATGAGTTTGGAATTCGCTTTCTTAGAGCATATTCAGAGCAACAATAAACAGTCCTATCCAGCACATTTGGATGTTTATATAATTATTAAATAAGTCCAACATGTAAATAGTCCTAGTCAGGTAAATAATTGTCCTGTAAGAGCATCTTTCAGGTGCGCGTCCTTTTTGGAATAACTTTAGAAAAAGGGTGAAAAGATTAAAGTTAACTATGGGGCCCAATGTGTACCCGAACTTTATCTTTTACTCTATTCTAATTTAATTTCATTTATAGAGTCCGTTGTAAAATAGTATAAATAGCATCTCGGGCAGAAGAAGAAGCAGGCTTTTGCATTCTCCCTTTAGCTCTTATAAGTTCTCCTCTCTCTAGCTCTCTCTCTGATAATCCTTACCAGCTTTGTAAATTATTTCAGTTCTAATAAAATATCAGTATTCCAGCATCCTCTATTCAGTTTTGATTTCCCTTCTCCATCGTTGGTAGCTTAAGGGATTTTTCGAAAGGGAAAACCTTTCCATTGGTTTAAGGTATGACTTAACTCCCCACCAAAAATATTTAATTTCTGCATGTATATAGTTTTCATTTTTTCATAGTTTTGCATTAGTTTGTCTATTTTAGTTTAATTGTTATGTATTTTAGTTTTGTTTTAATTTATATGTCTTAGATTATTAGTTTGATTCATAGTCGTTCCTGTCCTTCTTGGTATCCCATAGAAAGAATTGATTTTGAGGGAATAACAACAACCTTAAATGGACAATCTATAATATATAAGTTCATTTCTTCTCCCGTTACGAAAGATTTGGATGAGTTAAAAACTCATTTAATTTTTAAAGAAAAATAATTGAATTTCTTGAAGCAAGAAGTTTCTTCTTGTACTATTGAAGAAAAGCTTAAAGCTCCTGTAATACAAAAAAAAAATTAAAATTTGAAAAAGAAATTACAGATACTATTTGTAACGAATTTCCTAATGCTTTTTGGGACAGAAAAAAGCATATGGTAAAACTTCCTTATATGAAAAACTTCTCTGAAGATAAAATTCCTACTAAAGCTAGACATTCTCAGATGGATCGAGAAACTCTTGAGTATTGCAAAAAAGAAATTGATTCTTTATTACAAAAAGGTTTGATACAAAAGAGTTCCTTCCCATGGAGTTGTTCTGCGTTTTATGTTAATAAACATTCGGAAATTGAGCACGACACACCAAGATTGGTGATCAATTATAAGCCCCTCAATAAGGTCCTTAAATGGATAAGATATCCTATTCCTAATAAAAAGGATTTGTTGAAAAGATTATTTGAGGCAAAAATATTCTCAAAATTTGATTTAAAATCAGGATATTGGCAGATTCAAATTGATCCAAAGGACAGATATAAAACTACTTTTACTGTTCCTTTTGGCCAATATGAATGGACTGTTATGGCATTTGGTTTAAAAAACGCTCCTTTTGAATTTCAGAAAATTATGAATGGTATTTTCTACCCCTATTCAACTTTTATCATCGTTTATATTGATGATATTTTAGTCTTTTCTAAAGACATTGATCAACATTTCAAGCATTTACATACTTTTATAAATATTGTGAAAAGAAATGGATTGACATTATCAGCCAAAAAGATGAATTTGTTTCAAACAAATATTAGATTTTTGGGTCATAATATTTCTCAATGAACTATTATTCCTATTAATAGATCTATTACTTTTGCTGAAAATTTCCCGGATATTATCAAAAATACAAATATGCTTCAAAGATTTTTGAGAAATTTACAGTATATTGTAGACTTTTATAAAGATCTTGCAAAAGATGCTCAAATCTTATATGGTCGTCTTCGTAAACAGCCTCCTCCCTGTAGCGATAAGCACACTGAAGCTGTGAAGAAGATTAAACTTAAAGTTAAATCATTTCCTTGCTTATGTTTAGCAAATCCAAATTGGTTAAAAATCGTTGAGACCGATGCTTCTAATCTTGGATATGGTGGTATTTTTAAACAATTGAATCCCCATACAGGAAAAGAGCAATTGGTCAATTATACTTCAGGATATTGGAATGTTACTCAAAGTAACTATTCTACTATTAAAAAAGAAATGCTTTCTATTATTAAATGCATATTTAAATTTCAAGATGATTTGTTAAATCAAGAATTTATTCTTAGAATAGATTGTTCTGCTATTAAAGAAGTTTTGGAAAAAGATGTTAAAAACATTGTGGCAAAACAATAGTTTGCTAGATGGCAATCTCTTTTGGTCATCTTTGATTTCAAAATTGAATATATTAAAGGATAATTAAATTCCCTCCCTGATTACCTAACCCGTGAATTCTTGCAGGGCAAACCATCTCTAAAAGAGGTGGATCTTTATCTCGAGGGAGAGGTAAATACTCCCAACTCCCGGGATCCTATAAAGGAAATCCCTCAAAGGAAACAGGTAATACCTCAGTTTTCATGAAAGACATTTTGCAAAAGGAAGAGGTGGATAATATCCATGAAAAAGAATTTTTTGATTTAATACTAACAGTTGAAAACTGTGATATCAAGTGGTTAAAAAACCCTGACTATTTGGCTTCTAGATATCTAGATCCAATAGTATTTTATCCTTTAAAAGGATCAAATAATTTTTGAAGATATTACGAACAGATTCTAATAGAAATTGGTTCGGTTGATTTTGAACACTTTATGAGAGGAGCAAAGAATAAAACTACTCCTTTCTCTTTCTCAAAAGCATATTTAAAAAAGATGCTAATTTCCTCAGATTGGGAATTGGATCCTAATAGGACCAGAAAAATGTTTAGTTATCCTAATATGGATTTCAATTATTGGGATTATAAAGATGCTTGGTATTTTTGCTTCTATTATGAGAATCCTCAAAAGAAGCATACCTGGTTCTTTCGAATATCCATATCCCCTGAGTTCGCTAAAAGTGAACTACCAAATTGGTCTATCCACTGGTGGCACAAATTTGGCCCAGAAGCAGTAATACTGCCTACAGACATTAATAATGTGTACCTTAAATATAAAAGTATTCATCCACATCTTAAAGATGCTAAGGTCTCAAAAGGCCTCCATCTATTCAAATGTTTCATGAACTACAGTCTACCTTAATCTGGACATGGAAATTTGGTTCAATCATGCAAGAAGATTATAATTTTGGTCTTCCCTCTCTCACAAGGAAATACCTTTGCAAATGGTGGATAAAATGGTCCACAGATGACACTGTTAAAGCGGTGAAAAAAGACTTATTAATCTTTCATGAGATCCTTAAAAAGGCTCAAAAAGAATAAGAAAAACAAGAAAAGCTCAAGAACCCTCTCCAGCATTTCAAAAATCAATTACAGGAAAATCATCCTACAGCCAGCAAAGTAGAGATAAAACAATTAATGCTAAAAGCATTGGAAAATTAATAGACTTCTGACAATAAAGGAGATGATATCTCTATGATTTCAGCTTAAAGCAACAAAAGTAGCCATCATTATTCAGTCTCTTCAAACACAGAAACTGATGATGAGACAACAGAAAAATTTGATGCTAAAATGTAGAAGATTCTCAATAATGAAGATACGGATGATCCGGATATGGACACTCAACTAGAAATTCATGCACGTGTCCACACCTGTGTCTTAAAGAAAAGGAGAAAGCTAAAAAGCAAAAAGCAAAAGGCAAGAAGAAAGTCTCAACCACGCCTTCTAACAAGGACTAAAAGTCGAAATCACTTTATTAAAGCTACTTTAATAAAGTTATTTTAACTTTAGCTAAAGGCTAGTTTCCTCCATTATTGAGGTTTTGTCTTTTAGGGCTAATAGCCATGTATAAATAGAGGCTCGATCCTCAGTTGTAATCACTCTTTTCCTTACGCATTACCTTTCTTTTCTCTCTTTAGTTTTCTTACTTTGAAATCTTGTAACTGATCTCCGCTTGTACATAGTATGTGGCAATAAAAGAAAGGCTTCCATGAAGTCTCCATGTAAGTCTTCTTAAATCTATCTTTGTTTTATTTTCAGTTTCTGTTTTAATTACTTAGCTTATAACTTATTTATATATGTGCTTATAGCTTAAATTATTAGTCGTTTAACTGTTGTTCCTGTCTATATCTTGGTTGTCTTTAGAAAAGACTAAAATATTATCAATATAAACGATGATAAAAGTTGAATAGGGGTAGAAAATATCATTCATAATTTTTTGAAATTCAGAAGGAGCGTTTTTTAAACCAAATGCCATGACAGTCCATTCATAATTTATAAGCTAAGTAGTTAAAACAGAAACTGAAAATAAAACAAAGATAGATTTATGAAGACTTACATGGAGACTCCATGGAAGCCTTTCTTTTATTGCCACACACTATGTACAAGCGGAGATCAGTTACAAGATTTCAAAGTAAGAAAACTGAAGTAAGAAAAGAAAGAAAACCTAAGGAAGCTTACTTATAGCTTACTTACAACTGAGGATCGAGCCTCTATTTATACAAGGCTATTAGCCATAACAAACAAAACCTCAATAATGGAGGAATCTAGCTTTTAGCTAAAGTTAAAATAACTTTAATAAAGTAGCTTTAATAAAGTAACTTTAATAAAGTAGCTTTAATAAAGTAACTTTAATAAAGTAGCTTTAATAAAGTGATTTCGACTTTTAGTTCTTGTCAAAAGGCGTGGTTGAGACTTTCTTATTGTCTTTTGCTTTTTACTTTTTAGTTTTCTCCTTTTGTTTAAGACAGAGGTCTACACGTGCATGAATGTCTGGTTGAGTGTCCATATCTGGATCATCCATATCTTCATTATTGAGAATCTTCTGCATTTTAGAATCAAATATTTCTGTTGTCTCATCATCAGTTTCTGTGTCTGAAAAGACTGAATAATGATGGCTACTTTTGTTGCTTTTAGCTGAAATCATAGAGGTAACATCTCCTTCATTGTCAGAAGTCCATTGATTTTCTAATGCTTTTAGCATTAATTGCTTTATTTCTGCTTTGCTGGCTGTAGGATAATTTTCCTGTAATTGATTTTTTAAATGCTGGAGAGGATTCTTGAGCTTGACTTGTTCTTTTTTAGCCCTTTTAAGGATCTCACGAAAGATTAATAAGTCTTTTTTTACCACTTTAACAGTGTTATATGTGGACCATTTTATCCACTATTTACAAAGGTATTTCCTTGTGAGAGAGGGAAGACCAAAATTATAATCTTCATGCATGATTGAACCAAATTTCCATGTCTAGATCCAGGGTAGACTGTAGTTCATGAAAAATTTGAAGAGAGGGATGCCTTTTGAGACCTTAACATCTTTAAGATGCGGATGAATACTTTTATATTCAAGGTAGACATTATTAATGTCTGTAGGCAGTATTACTGCTTCTGGACCAAATCTGTGCCACCAGTGGATAGACCAATATAGTAGTTCACTTTTAGCGAACTCAGGGGATATTCTAAAGAACCAAGTATGCTTCTTTTAAGGATTCGCATAATAGAAGCAAAAATACCAAACATCTTTATAATCCCAATAATTGAAATCCATATTAGGATAACTAAGCATTTTTCTCGCCCTATTAGGATCGAGTCCCCAATCACAGGGATAAAGCATCTTTTTAAGATATGCTTTAGCGAAAGAGAAAGGAGCGGTTTTATCCTTTTCTCCTCTTCTAAAATGTTCAAAATCAATAAGCTAGTTTCTATAAGAATCTGCTCATAATATTTTCGAAAATTATTTGATCCTTTTAAAGGATAAAATACTATTGGATCTAGATATCTAGAAGCCAAATAGTCAGGGTCTTTTAACCACTTGATATCACAGTTTTCAACTGTTAGTATTAAATCAAAAAATTCTTTTTCGTGGATATTATCCACATCTTCCTTTTGCAAAATATCTTTCATGGAAACTGAGGTATTACCTGTTTCCTTTGAGGGATTTCCTTTCTAGGATCCCGGGAGTTGGGTGTATTTACCTCTCCTTCGAGATGAAGATCCACCTCTTTTAGAGATGGTTTGCCCTGCAAGAATTCACGTGTTAGGTAATCAGGAAGGGAATTTAATTGTCAATTTTGAAATCAAAGATGGCCAAAAGAGATTGCCATCTAGCAAACTATTGTTTTGCCACGATGTTTTTAACATCTTTTTTCAAAACTTCTTTAATAGCAGAACAATCTATTCTAGGAATAAATTCTTGATTTAATAAATCATCTTGAAATTTAAATATGCATTTAATGACAGAAAGCATTTCTTTTTTAATAGTAGAATAGTTACTTTGAGTAACATTCCAATGTCCTGAAGTATAACTTACCAATTACTCTTTTCCTGTATGGGGATCCAGTTGTTTAAGAATACCACCATATCCAAGATTTGAAGCATCTGTCTCAACGATTTTTAACCAATTTGGATTTGCTAAACATAAGCAAGGAATTGATTTAACTTTAAGTTTAATCTTCTTCACAGCTTCAGTGTGTTATCGCTCCACGGAGGAGGTTGTTTACGAAGACGACTGTATAAGATATGAGCATCTTTTGCAAGATCTTTACAAAAGTTTGCAATATACTATAAATTTCCCATAAATCATTGAAGCATATTTGTGTCTTTGATAGTATCCGGAAAATTTTTCAGCAAAAGTAATAGATCTATTAATAGGAATAATAGTTCATTGCTTCTGAATTTGAGAAAGAAATTACTCTCAAAGAATTAAAAGAAGAGGTTAATAACCAAAAGAAAGAGATTAGTAATCTTAAAGATAGATTTGAATTTGTTGAAAGTCTAACTTTAGCAAGATTTACTAAAGGAAAAGAAAAAGAAATTCCTATTGATTCTCCTCCAACACAAGAAAATAATCTTGATTATCTAATGCTAATAGAGCAAATCACATTCCAAAAATGGTATGTTTAAATTACTTTAGTCATCGTTGAAGACTTTATTGTCAACACTATTGCTCTTGTTGATAGTGGTGCTGATATGAATTGTATCAAAGAAGGGTTAATACCTACTAAGTATTTTGAAAAAACTAAACAAAGTCTAAGTACTGCTGATGGTTCTAAAATGAACATCAACTATAAACTTAATAATGTTCATATTTGTAATCAAGGAATATGTTTAAAAACATCATTCATACTAGTTAAAAACCTTTCTCAATTTGTCATATTAGGAACTCCCTTCCTAAATATGATTCAACCCATAGAAAGAATTGATTCTGAGGGAATAACAACAACCTTAAATGGACAATCTATAATATTTAAGTTCATTTCTTCTCCTGTTACGAAAGATTTGGATGAATTAAAAACTCATTTAATTTTTAAAAAAAAAACAATTGAATTTTTTAAGGCAAGAAGTTTCTTCTTGTACTATTGAAGAAAAGCTTAAAGCTCCTGTAATACAGGAAAAAATTCAAAAAATTGAAAAAGAAATTACAGATACTATCTGTAATGAATTTCCTAATGCTTTTTGGGATAGAAAAACGCATATGGTAAAACTTCCTTAGGAACTATTATTCCTATTAATAGATCTATTATTTTTGCTGAAAATTTTTTCGGATACTATCAAAGACACAAATATGCTTCAAATATTTTTGGGAAATTTACATTATATTGTAGACTTTTATAAAGATCTTGCAAAAGATGCTCATATCTTATATGGTCGTCTTCGTAAACAGCCTCCTCCGTGGAGCGATAAGCACACTGAAGTTGTGAAGAAGATTAAACTTAAAGTTAAATCAATTCCATGCTTATGTTTAGCAAATCCAAATTGGTTAAAAATCGTTGAGACAAATGCTTCTAATCTTGGATATGGTGGTATTCTTAAACAATTGAATCCCTATACAGGAAAAGAGTAATTGGGAAGTTATACTTCAGGACATTGGAATGTTACTCAAAGTAACTATTCTACTATTAAAAAAGAAATGCTTTCTGTCACTAAATGCATATTTAAATTTCAAGATGATTTATTAAATCAAGACTTTATTCTTAGAATAGATTGTTCTGCTATTAAAGAAGTTTTGGAAAAAGATGTTAAAAACATCGTGGCAAAACAACAGCTTGCTAGATGGCAATCTCTTTTGGCCATCTTTGATTTCAAAATTGAATATATTAAAGGACAATTAAATTCCCTTCCTGATTACCTAACACGTGAATTTTTGCAGGGAAAAACATCTCTAAAAGAGGTGGATCTTCATCTCGAGGGAGAGGTAAATACACCCAACTCCCAGGATCTTATAAAGGAAATCTCTCAAAGGAAATAGGTAATACCTCAGTTTCCATGAAAGATATTTTGCAAAAGGAAGATATGGATAATATCCACGAAAAAGAATTTTTTGATTTAATACTAACAGTTGAAAATTGTGATATCAAGTGGTTAAAAGACCCTGACTATTTGGCTTCTAGATATCTAGATCCAATAGTATTTTATCCTTTAAAAGGATCAAATAATTTTCGAAAATATTATGAGCAGATTCTTTAGAAACTAGCTCAGTTGATTTTGAACATTTTAGAAGAGGAGAAAAGGATAAAACTGCTCCTTTCTCTTTCTCTAAAGCATATCTTAAAAAGATGCTTCTTCCCTGTGATTGGGGACTCGATCCTAATAGGGCGAGAAAAATAATTGGTTATCCTAATATGGATTTCAATTATTGGGATTATAAAGATGCTTGGTATTTTTGCTTCTATTATGAGAATCCTCAAAAGAAGCATACCTGGTTCTTTCGAATATCCCCTGAGTTCGCTAAAAGTGAACTACCAAATTAGTCTATCCACTAGTGGCACAGATTTGGCCCAGAAGTAGTAATACTGCCTACAGACATTAATAATGTCTACCTTGAATATAAATGTATTCATCCACATCTTAAAGATGCTAAGGTCTCAAAAGGCCTCCCTCTATTCAAATTTTTCATGAACTACAGTCTACCCTTGATCTGGACATGGAAATTTGGTTCAATCATGCAAGAAGATTATAATTTTGGTCTTCCCTCTCTTACAAGGAAATACCTTTGCAAATGGTGGATAAAATGGTCCACAGATGACACTGTTAAAGCGGTGAAAAAAGACTTATTAATCTTTCGTGAGATCTTTAAAAAGGCTAAAAAAGAACAAGAAAAATAAGAAAAGCTCAAGAACCCTCTCCAACATTTCAAAAATCAATTACAGGAAAATTATCCTACAGCCAGCAAAACAGAAATAAAGCAATTACTGCTAAAAGCATTGGAAAATCAATGGACTTCTGACAATGAAGGAGATGATATCTCTATGATTTCAGCTAAAAGTAGCAAAAGTAGCCATCATTATTCAGTCTCTTCAGACACAGAAACTGATGATGAGACAACAGAAAAATTTGATTCTAAAATGTAGAAGATTCTCAATAATGAAGATACGGAAGATCCAGATATGGGCACTCAACCAGACATGCATGCACGTGTCGACCTGTGTCTTAAAGAAAAGGAGAAAACTAAAAAGCAAAAAGCAAAAGGCAAGAAGAAAGTCTCAACCACGCCTTCTGACAAGGACTAAAAGTCGAAATCACTTTATTAAAGCTACTTTATTAAAGCTACTTTATGAAAGCTACTTTATTAAAGCTACTTTATGAAAGTTACTTTATTAAAGCTACTTTATGAAAGTTACTTTATTAAAGCTACTTTATTAAAGGTACTTTATTAAAGTTATTTTAACTTTAGCTAAAAGCTAGTTTCCTCCATTATTGAGGTTTTGTTTTTTAGGGCTAATAGTCATGTATAAATAGAGCCTCGATCCTCAATTGTAATCACTCTTTTCCTTACACATTTCCTTTCTTTTCTCTCTTTAGTTTTCTTACTTTGAAATCTTGTAACTGATCTCCGCTTGTACTGTAATATTTTGAACCCTGATAAGATTTGTATATGTAAATTATGTGTTTATTAAATGAAATTTCTTATTCCGACTCTGTGTTATTAATAGTAGTATGCACACAAGCCAATCATATTTGATATGATGTAGCATATACTTTGTAATCTTATTCATTTATTAATAAAAGAATTGATTTTCTTAAAAGGCATTTCATATTATCTACATGGTGCTGTTATATTAAATGTGATAAACCCATAGTTTTGAGCAATGCTTTTAGAATTATGATGGTGATCATGCTAATGAGATCTAAATTCAAGATAGCTCATAAACTAAAATTGTTCCTAATCATTGGATTACTAAATAGGGGATTAGTGAATCCGGATAGATTAGTACATATGTTGCTTGCTCTTAAGAAGAGGATGATTGATCTCATAATCATTTGTGTGGAGACTGATGAGTGGGTTTTATACCTACGAATTAGATATTTTCTAGGCCCAATTCTCGGCTATCTTTAAGCATTTATAGCACCATTTCACTAGTTATTTCATTATTGTACAGGAAGCGACACTAAGTAGAAAATTGTGGAATTGTGGAACTTTTGGAGGAAAATGTCAAGTACCAGCAGTAAGCTCCATCGCCGGGGCGACAACCTTAGGGTCATTTTCAGCGCCGGGGCGACGCCATCGCCGGGGCGACGTTACTAAGGCAAATTCTATCGCCGGGGCGACGTTGTCGCCGGGGCGGCACTTCACAATGCATTTTTGTCGCCGGGGCGACAGGTCGGGACAGGAAATATGGCTGGCGTTTGTCACATCTGCTGGTAGTGGAGTTTCAGTGGAGCAAATTCGGGAGCATAATGGAGTGGGAAGGAGAGAGAGTAAGGGGATTAGTAGCCATCCAGGGAGTGGAGATTGAATTATTGAGGCTTTGCTACACAATTTGGAGGCTAGGGTTTGAGAGAAAAACAAGAAGAACAAAGGAACAAAGGTAGCAATCATCTGAATTTCATCAACTCAAGGAGGCTAGGAGCACGAAATAGGAAGCAAGAGCAACTCAAGAAGATCTACACCACACCAATTCGGGATTCTCATCAAAAAAGGGGTGTTTCTTCATATGTTGTAGTTCTTATTTCTTATTTTGTTATTCCAAACCATGTATTATAATCAGATTATGATGTTGTTGAAATTAAATATGAGCTAAACTCTTCATTCTAAGATTGCAATGGAACCCAACTTGTAGTTTAAATTGAATGCTCTCTCTTTGATTGGTAGTTAGTCATTACATGAATTGGAGTTCATAACCTTTGCTTAAGGATTAATTGCTTGGCCCATAATTACCTTGGTAACTTATATGGAATTGAGAGAGGAAGTGTAAGTTGAGACCTAGTTATGAATTCATGTGAAAGTTAGATATTCTTTATAGATAATGTATGAGATTATGTGACGTGAGTCTTATGTATTACTCTTGAGGATTGATAATTTGATTGTATTTAGGATAGACATATACCTAAATACCACATGTATCAATTTGAGAATCATGCTTAATGATTTCTATTGTGAAAGTTGGTAATTGATAGAATGGTTAATGGGATTTTACGTGACATGTGTCTTATTAATTGTTCTTGATATGAGATTCTTGCTAGTGTATAGAATAGAAATATATCTACACACCACAATAGGAAATACGTATTCGACCATCGAGAGAGGCTTATATATACTTGTGATTTCTCGGATAGCAATTCTTATGTTCTAATTTACCAAACAAGAGAGAGTATGACGTTTAAATGAAGAGTTGGGGGATATTGTAATCTTAGACCTTTTTATCTTGAACTTTATCCGTGTTAGTAAAACCTTGTTTTCTAAATTGCCCTTATTTTAGTTTTAATCAACAACAAACACAAACCATATTGTCATTGTTTAAATTGGATTGATTTTACATGCGATTGCTATTCGGTAATTATTTAACATAATTCCTCGTGGGTTCGACACTTTACTTATCATATATTACTTGTGGACCGCGTATACTTGCGCGTGTTTTATTGATTGCGAAATCGAGCAACAAGTTTTTGGCGCCGTTGCCGGGGAATTATTTTACAATAATTTTACCAATATTGATTATAGTTGAATTGATCTTAATTTAGACTTGTTTTTAATTTTTATTCACTTGATTGTGTAGGTACCCTTGATTTGTATGCGCCGATCACAAAGTCTTGAGTTATTTCCTTACGATCCCGAGATCGAGAGAAATACCCGAAGACTAAGAAGAGAAAGAATCAGGGATTCTAACAATCAAGAAACTATGGCGGCAGAGGAACAAAAAGCATTGAGAGACTATGTAACGCCACAGATAAGTGATTTACAGTCTAGTATCACAAGACCGACAATAACTGCAAATGCCTTTGAAATCAAACCGGGGACAATACAGATGGTGCAAAATTCGTTACAGTTTGGGGGTTTGCCTAATGACAACCCTAATGAGCATTTGTTGAGCTTTATTGAGATATGTGATACTTTCAAATTTAATGGAGTGACGGATGATGCTTTGAGACTTAGACTTTTTCCGTTCACTTTGAGAGATAAAGCTAAGAGTTGGCTTTATTCATTGCCACCGGGATCCATCACTACATGGTCAGACTTAGCACAGAAATTTTTGGCAAAGTTCTTCCCTCCTGCAAAGTCTGCTAGATTGAGAAATGAAATTGCAACCTTTGAACAACATCATGGGGAGTCATTGTATGAGGCTTGGGAAAGATTTAAAGATTTGCTTCAAAGATGCCCACATCACGGATTCCTCCCATGGATGCAATTGAATACCTTATACAATGGATTGGGATCTCACAATCGGTCTTGCATAGATGCAGCTGCGGGAGGATCTCTCATGGCTAAAAATTATGGGGAAACACTTGATTTATTGGAGGTTATGGCTGCAAATAACTACCAATGGCCTACTGCTAGGATGAGTCAACCAAAGGTAGCCGGTGTATTAGAGGTGGATGCCATCACAGCCTTAGCAGCTCAGATGGCAGCAATGTCAAAGAAACTTGATTCCTTGACTGATTCAAAAGTGCAGCAGGTGGCTGTTATTTATGAAGTTTGTGCAGGGACACATGCCAACGACCAATGCCCATTTGACCACGAGGCAGTTCAGTTTGTAAGTAGCTACCAGAGACCGCCAAATCAGTACCAAAACACTTACAATGCTGGGAATAGGAACCATCCTAACTTTTCATGGAGCAACAATCAAAATTTTCAGCAAGCTCCTAAGCCACATCATCCACCAGGGTTCCAAAATCAGCCACAACATCATACAGCTCAAACTTCACAACCACAACCAGAGAGAAAATCAGATTTTGAGGAGTTGATATTGAAACACATGGCTAACCAAGATATCTTGATTAAAAACCAAGCAGCAGCACTTAAAGCTTTGGAAAATCAAATTGGGCAGATGGCTAGCTCTATGTCAAATAGACCTCAGGGATCCCTTCCAAGTAACACAGAGACTAATCCAAGAAGCGATGGGAAAGAGGAGTGTCAGGCAGTAACTCTCAGAAGCGGTAAACAAACCTTACAGGAGCCCGAATTGCAAAAGGAGGCAGCCCACTCAAGCTCTCCTCCGAACTTGACTAATGCTGATTTTTTTAAGGAAATGGACAGCAGTGTACCACCTGAGTCAGAGCAGAAAGATACCTCAGATAAATCTAGTGTTGAGCCTACTCCAAAAGTGTATCCACCAGTACCTTTCCCTCAGAGATTGCAGAAGCAGAAGTTAGATAAACAATTTGCCAAATTCCTGGAGGTCTTCAAGAAGCTACAAATTAACATTCCTTTTGCAGAGGCCTTAGAACAGATGCCTAGCTATGCCAAATTTATGAAAGGAATTCTATCTAGGAAGAAAAGGCTAAATGACTTTGAGACAGTGGCTTTGACAGAGGAATGTAGTGCCGTGCTGCAAAGAAAGCTACCTCCCAAGTTGAAAGATCCAGGCAGCTTCACTATACCGTGTACTATTGGTAGCCTTTCTTTCAACAAATGTTTGTGTGACTTGGGTGCTAGTATTAATCTCATGCCATTATCCGTGTATACTCAGTTGGGATTGCCTGCACCAAAGCCTACAAACATTTCTCTTCAGCTTGCCGATAGATCGGTTACATACCCAAGGGGAATTGTGGAAGACATTCTTGTTAAGGTGGATAAATTCATCTTCCCAGCTGATTTTATCATCTTAGATTTTGAGGAAGATAAAAACATTCCTATTATTCTGGGGAGACCATTTTTAGCCACTGGAAGAACTTTAATTGATGTGCAAAAGGGAGAGCTCACTATGAGGGTTCAGGATCAAGAAGTGACCTTCAATGTATTTAAGGCCATGAAATTCCCTTCGGATGAGGAAGAATGTTTTCAAGTGGATGTTATCGAGCAAGCTGTGAATGACAAATTTCTGAATGTGTTAAACAATGATCCATTAGAGACTGCACTTCTGGGAGAGTTTGACATGGAAGATCCAGATTTGGTTGAATATCTACAGATTTTGGATACAGTGCCACGGGGGAGCAAGTTTCAAATCCCGTTTGAATCTCTTGAACATGCTGAGAATGCTACAGAACGGTTGAAACCATCCCTTGAGACACCTCCATCACTTGAGCTAAAACCTTTGCCTAACCATCTCAGGTATGCATATTTAGGTGATTCAGCTACTTTACCTGTTATTATTGCATCTGTGCTTAACGAGTTTCAGGAAAGCAAGCTGTTGCGGGTTCTTAGAGAGTACAAATCTGCTATTGGATGGACCATCGCCGACATCAAGGGAATAAGTCCATCATACTGTATACACAAAATCTTGATGGAAGATGATAGTAAACCCACTGTGGAACATCAAAGGAGGCTCAACCCAATCATGAAAGAAGTGGTAAAGAAAGAGATTTTGAAGTGGTTAGATGCTGGAATAATTTATCCTATTTCTGACAGTGCTTGGGTGAGCCCAGTTCAGTGTGTACCCAAGAAAGGGGGCATGACAGTCGTTGCCAATGAAAATAATGAGTTAATTCCAACAAGGACAGTGACTGGTTGGAGGGTGTGCATGGATTACAGGAGGCTTAACAAAGCAACTCGAAAGGATCACTTCCCATTACCCTTTATTGATCAAATGTTGGATAGACTAGCTGGACATGAGTACTATTGCTTGTTGGATGGATATTCGGGATATAATCAGATTGCTATTGCTCCAGAAGATCAAGAAAAGACTACCTTCACATGCCCATTTGGTACTTTTGCTTTTAGAAGGGTCTCATTCGGATTGTGTAATGCACCGACCACTTTTCAAAGGTGCATGATGGCCATTTTCTCAGATTTGGTAGAACGCAATGTTGAAGTTTTCATGGATGACTTCTCAGTGTTTGGTGATTCATTTGACAACTGCTTGGAAAATCTAGTTCTAATACTGAAGAGATGTGTGGAAACTAATCTAGTGCTCAACTGGAAAAAATGTCACTTCATGGTGCAAGAGGGGATAATACTGGGGCATAAAGTGTCATCAAAGGGTCTTGAGGTAGATAGAGCAAAACTTGAAACAATTGAAAATTTACCTCCACCAACCTCAGTGAAGGGCATTCGTAGTTTTCTGGGACATGCAGGGTTTTACCGAAGATTCATTAAGGATTTTTCTAAGATCACAAAGCCTTTATGCAGTCTATTAGAGAAAGATGTGCCATTCAAGTTTGATGAAGAGTGCTTGATCGCTTTTAAACTTTTAAAGAAGAAGTTAACCACTGCACCAGTGATCATTGCTCCGGATTGGTCAAAACCCTTCGAATTGATGTGTGATGCCAGTGATTATGCGGTTGGGGCTGTTTTGGGACAGCGCAAGGAGAAGGTTTTTCATGCTATCTACTACGCCAGCAAAACCTTAACTGATGCACAGCTCAATTACACCACTACCGAAAAGGAGTTGCTTGCAGTAGTTTATGCATTTGACAAGTTTCGATCTTACTTGATTGGAACAAGGGTGGTTGTATTCACGGATCATTCAGCTATTCAGTATCTCATTGCAAAGAAAGATGCTAAACCGAGATTGATTCGATGGATCTTATTGCTGCAGGAGTTTGACTTGGAGATTCGGGACAGAAAGGGAACTGAAAACCAAGTAGCCGACCATCTATCTAGATTGGAGAATCCGGGTCTTGATAAGGAAGACAAAGTTCTAATAAATGAATCTTTCCCGGATGAACAGATGTTTGTGGTTCAAGGCGAAATACCTTGGTATGCTGATTTTGCTAACTACTTGGTTAGTAACACACTCCCACCGGACTTGTCGTGGCAGCAAAAGAAAAAGTTTCTTCATGACGTTAATAGGTATATGTGGGATGAGCCCTATTTGTTCAAGCATTGTGTGGACCAAATGATTCGAAGGTGTGTTCCACAGAGCGAGGTTGAGAGCATTCTTCATCACTGTCATGATTCGTTATATGGAGGACACTACGGAGGTGAGAAAACAGCCACTAAGGTGTTGTAAGCAGGGTTCTTTTGGCCAACTCTGTTTAAAGATGCTCATCAGTTTGTGCTAAGATGCGATAGATGTCAACGGATGGGGAACATTTCTAAAAGGCATGAAATGCCTTTAAACATGATCCTAGAGGTCGAAGTCTTTGACGTTTGGGGTATAGACTTTATGGGGCCATTCCCACCCTCTTTCAACAATCTATACATTCTCTTGGCAGTAGATTATGTATCTAAATGGGTGAAGGCAGCCGCATTTCCCACTAATGATTCCAAGGTAGTGCTGAAGTTCCTTCAAAAGAATATCTTCACAAGATTCGGTACTCCGAGAGTTATGATCAGTGATGAAGGGAGTCACTTCTGCAATAAGCACTTTGCTGCCCTCTTGGGAAAATATGGGGTCACTCATAGAATTACTACTGCATATCACCCCCAGACCAATGGACAAGCGGAGGTTTCCAATAGAGAAGTGAAGAAAATCCTGGAAAAGATCGTCAATCCCACAAGAAAAGATTGGTCAACAAAGCTGGATGATGCACTGTGGGCATACAGAACGGCCTTTAAAACACCCATTGGTATGTCACCATACCAGCTTGTTTATGGCAAGGCATGCCATCTCCCGGTTGAGCTTGAGCATAAGGCGTTCTGGGCCATTAGAAAGTTGAATTTTGATCTCACAGCTGCAGGCGAGAAAAGGCTTCTTCAACTCAATGAACTTGATGAATTCCGACTGCAAGCTTATGAAAATTCAAAATTGTACAAGGAAAAGGTAAAGAGGTGGCATGATAAGAAGATTGTTGACAGAAAATTCGAGCCTGGCCAAGCAGTATTGCTGTACAACTCTAGATTGAGGCTTTTTCCCGGAAAGCTCAAATCGCGTTGGTCGGGTCCTTTCACTGTCAAGCACGCATTCCCACACGGAGCTATTGAAGTCTATGGTGATAATCCAGAAGTGACATTCAAAGTTAACGGGCAACGCCTTAAGCATTATTGGGGTTGCGGCTTCGCTCGCCAGAAGACCTCGATCACTTTAGCCGATTAGCCTTGAGTGGATGTGAAGTCGGGCCGAGGACTTTAAACCACGCGCTGGATGGGAGGCAACCCATTATCCCTATCCGTATCCTTTAAATTTTGTTGTTACATTTCAGTTTGCTAAGTGTGTTCTCTTATGTTTCTTAATTTTCCATTTTTGCATTTTGGTTAGAAAAGCTATGCTCTCATTGTGCGCTCATGTTGCTTTAAATGTTGAAATTTTTGGGCAGGCTATTCAAAATATGTGTGCATTGTTGTTTAAAACAAGTTGGAAGAGTTAATTTTTGGGTTGGATCAGATGTACAAGAGTGAAAATTTATTGATGCAGTAGGGTCCATCGCCCCGGCGACAATTCAAAGCCATTTGGATCGCCCCAGCGACACTGTCGCCCCGGCGACGTTCGTGACTCATTTTTCCTCGCCCCGGCGACTCTATCGCCCCGGCGGTGAAAGCCAAGTATATTTTATCGCCCCGACGATAAACACGGAATTCAGTTTTAAAAAACCCCAATTCAGTAGTTCGTTCATTCCATTTCATTTCCAAATCCTTTCCTCCCAAGCTCGGAATCCCTTCTCAATCCATCCGATACACAAGCCACACTTGCCCGCATCCAAAATCAACTTCCATCCGATTTCATCACCATCCCGCACGCATTCTTGCTTTCTAGGGTTTGTCAAAATTGGGGAAAACCTAAATCCTAAACCACCTGCGTGCATCATAGCCATTGGAGTCTGCCTTTGATGATTTTGCAAGGTTCAGGACTGTAGCACGACTCCAACCGTGGAAAAATTCAGATTCGGGTTCATTTTCCTCACATTCTTCAACTGAATTGTGTAAGGTACGCCACTGTCTGTATTGGGCAAACACTGCTACTGTATTTTGGTTTGTTTTGGTCATTATCACTGGTTGAAAATTGAGTAATCTCTAAGTAGCGATTGGATTTAAGAAATATTGGATATTAGTTTGGGATTTGCTCTGCCTATAATGGTCACTGTGCACTGATATATCTTCATGTCATTGTTGGGTATTGTCGTTTGAGCAAATTGTGTCTGCATTGGGTATTTTACAACTGATATGAACTAAAGCATTGGGATTGCATTGTATTATTCACTTGTTGGGCCGATTGGGTTTGTGTTGGCTCAATCGGGTATTGGTATATATATATATTGCTGGAATTGGTCTATTGCAGTGTATTTGAAAGTTGGGTGGAATCAAGTTTTGGGAAAGATTTTTGGGGTTCTTTGTGCCAATTGCTGATCAATCATGCCGCCAAAAAGGTTCAGGGGTGAGGGTTCTTCAGCACCACAGGCACGGGCTTATGATCACAGTAAGTTTGTCAGTGCTGAGGCCGCTGAGCGATTTGACACTTTCATAGTGGGTAAGGCTCTGACGCCCGAGCGTGGCCTGCGACCTAGTTAGAGGGTGGATGGAGAGATGGGCGATCAGATTACTGAGAGAGAGTGGGACACTTTTATTGAGCAGCCCGAGGCAGTGGTGGTAGCCATTGTCCAGGAGTTTTATGCTAATGCAAAGGACACGCCACCATATACTGTAACTGTACGGGGTAGGACCGTACCATTCAGCGCCCAGGCTATTAACGACTACTATGCATTGGACGCTCCTACAGTGTGCCAGTATACTGAGTTCCTGCGATCCTCACCCAACTACGACAGAATTCTAGCCGACTTGTGCAGACCGAGCACCACGTGGGTTGCTAAGGGCAACAAAGGGGGTACATTTTTTCATAGCAAGGAGTTAAGCCTGTATGGTAAGATTTGGTATGCTTTTCTCTGCGCTAAGCTGATGCCCACAGTTCATGTTAGCGATGTTACTAAGGACAGGGCTGCCCTATTGTATTCTATAGTCATGGACTACGCGATCGACGTGGGTCGCATCATTGAGGGTAACATCCGCAGGATCCTGAGGAGTAATGTGCATGGCGGGTTACCACACCCATCTCTTATCTGCGGATTGTGCCGAGCTGCAGGCGTTCAGTGGACCGAGGATGAGATTGTTCAGCAGCCACTGCTAGTCTTGGACCATCGGCTGATCTCCAGATACTCAGTTTGGGACCAGGCAGAGTCGCACCTGAGGGGTCGAGGATTTATTATTCAGCCCCAGGCAGACCCAGTGGATGCCCCTGCTCCACCTACAGATTCCAGCTCCTAGCCGAGATCTCGTGTCAGCAGTCAACTCAGAAATATGCAAATGCTGCTGGTACGACAGAACCAACGACTTGCAGAGAGGCAGGAGCACATCTTCAACTACACCTCGAGCTTCAATGCAGTTCTGGCTGAACAGTTCGCGAGGCTGAATCCTGGAGGACCGCCTATCCCATTCCCCGTACCCCAGCCACTCCCCCCTATCCACCATCTGATGCTGAGGTTGAGGATATCAACCAACCATGATCAGGGGAGTCCTCAGTTTTACATTTTGCACTCTTTAGACAATGAGGACATTATCCATTTTAAGTTTGGGGGTGGTTTTGCTATTGGTTTTGCTTTTTGCTATTTAGTAGTCGTTCCTTGTACTTCAGTTGGTTTAATGCTTTAGCATGGTAGTTATAGTTAGTATGCAGGTTTTTAGTTAGTATGCAGGTTTTCAAGTTTAAAGACAGTTTTTGGAAGAATGGTTTTTATTGAAAATAATCATGTGAAATATCATCAAAATGACTTTTCTTGCTATGAATGCTTATTTCTATTAATGTCATTTGTTGATGATCATTGAACATATTCATAATCTATTTTTCTTTTTGATTTTTGGTTTCTCAGCATTATGTAGATCTGCATTTAGAAACCTATGAGCAGTGTATTTAAGGAAAGCCGATGTGAAAGTAGTATGCACACAAGCCAATCATATTTGATATGATGCAGCATATACTTTGTAATCTTATTCGATTATTAAAGGCATTTTACTTTATCAACATAGTGCTGTTATATTAAATGTGATAAACCCATAGTTTTGAGCAATGCTTTTAGAATCATGATGGTGATCATGCTAATGAGATCTAAATTCAAGATAGCTCACAAACTAAAATCGTTCCTAATCGTTGGATTACTAAAAAGGGGATTAGTGAATCCGGATAGATACATACGTTGCTTGCTCTTATGAAGAGGATGATTGATCTCATAATCATTTGTGTGGAGACACTAAAGCAAGTATGTAGGTGCTTATTAGAGAATAAGTTCACTGAACGTGGCTCGCTAAGGAATACCTAATGGAGTTTTACTCGCCTGTCAATAGGAATTCCTCTAGTGATAGTAGTACAAGTGATCCTTGGACTTGAGATCATCATAGTATCTTGTGTATGATGAGTTATACTTTGACATGTCCCTTAAGACCCTGAGGGTATATTAAAGGGTATGATTGGGTATAATAAGTTATACATGGAGATAGGTGAATGATCAACAAAGAATCTACCACTTCTAGTAAAAGGATAGAATGTCCTATGTGATTCGATAAATGACGACTCAGAAGTCTTTGGCCAAAGCAGAATGAAATTAGAAAGGAGTTTCTAATTTGCATTAATTAGAGTTGTGCATTTCAGAATCGAAATACATATAATTAAATAAAATAAGACTTGACAGTAATTCCATGTCTTATATTTAATTGGGACATTGTATGGTAGAAGGATTGAATTGTACGGTAACTATTCACTGAAAGGTTCTTTTGTGATTAATGTTGAAATCTATATTATCTGGAAAGTCGTTGATCGCTAAGGGGGCTTACCCTTATTGTAGAATAAATATTATTTATTTAAATGAATTAAATAGTTTAATTTATTTATTTAAATAAAATTAGAATTGTTCTAATTGATTTATTCACAACCGGTTTAATATGGAGAACCTAAAGGGTCACACCGCAAAAGAAAAATATTTATTTAAGAAGTAAATGGCATAATCGTAATAATAAGTTAAGTGTATTTAATTTAATCTATGGAGATAGAATAAATTAAATAGCTTAATATTTATTATTTAATATTTTGGAAATATTAAATATAAATTAATAAGAGGAGTCTTATTATTATTATTACTATTACTATTATTTAATTCCTAATAGGGATTGGGAATTAATTAATAGAAGTACTCTCTCATGAATTCCTAATTGGATTAGGAGTTCAATTAATTAAAGGAGTTTAATTAAAATAAAAACCCTAATCCTAAATAGTTTAGGAGGGTTCCCTATATCTATAAATAAGAGGAGTCTTATTATGATTTGGGGTTAGACAATTTACACACTCTTGCATAAGAATTGTAGAGAGTACTTACAATTTCTATAGAGATAGAAACTAGGGTTTTGCCAACACCCATCTTCTTGAACAAGTATTATTCCTTGGTGGATCACCTCTAGAGGCCAAACACTTGGGTGGCTAACGTTGATCAAAGGAAGGAATTTAATCGGTGGAATTCAAGGAGAACGCGAAGCAATTGGAGGTGAACTTGTACCTGAGGAAGCTAGAATTCTACAAGGGTATAATTCTTATTCTCCATCTCTTTCGTTTAATTAATAATTGTGCATAAAGAAAGATCATGGTGATGGTTTGTATAAAATTTTAAAATCTGATTTTATCGCGCTTCCGTACTATTTATGTAATTTGATTGCATATTCGCGCTATGTACAAACCTAACAGTGGTATCAAGAGCCAAACTTTATGCGAATTATTAATTGTTTTGATTCTGTATATACATTGATATGTGTTAAGAACAATTTAATTGGGCATAATTGTTTGTGTACAATTATTTTATTTATTTTATTTATTTTTTTATTTATTTTGATTTTATTTATTTTCAATTAAGATAAAAGGTTTATTTTGAATTGGAATATAATTAAAATTAAAAGTTTTATTTGAACTTGGAATTGGATTCTACGTTAACTAGAATAAAGGAGTTTATTCATATATGGAATAGGATTCCATGTTTCCTAGAATAAAGGAGTTTATTCACATATGGAATAGGATTCCATGTTTCCTAGAATAAAGGAGTTTATTCACATATGGAATAGGATTCCATGTTTCCTAGAATAAAGGAGTTTATTCACATATGGAATAGGATTCCATGTTTCCTTAAAAAATAAAGATGTTTATTTTGATAAGGAATAGGATTCAACATATTTTATTTTCCAATAATTTTTAAGTTAAAAATAAAGGTGTTTATTTTAAACTTGAAATTGGTTTCCATATTAATTAAAATAAAGGAGTTTATTTTGATTTGGAATTTGATTAAAAATAAAGGAGTTTATTTTTATTCAAAAAAAAAAAATTGGATAAATTAAAATAAAAGAGTTTATTTTGATTTGGAATATGATTAAAATAAAGAAGTTTATTTTAATTAAAATTGGATTTCATGATAACTAATTAGAGTTGGAATTGGATTCCATGATAACTAATTGGAGTTGAAATTGAATTTTATACTAACTAATATTGCCCATTAAATGATATCAATGCATATATGGAATGGTTTTATTATTCATGAGATGAATGTTATTTATTGATACATATGGAGATATGTATTATAATAAATAGGGATTGATTATGGACTACTGACCAATGTGTGATTGGATTTATTTTAGTGGATGCTTGAATGAATGGGTTTTTATAAATGGGGTCTGCGTACCTCGTCTTCTCTAATTTTTCTTAATGTAAATTCTATCTCCCTCCTATGTACTTCCCCTTGACTGCTGATCAAGGTTTCTATTTATTGTAAATAGTTTTTGTAATAGGACTAGTTAGAATTAATTTTGAAGAATTGAAGACAAAGGAGCAAGGAGCGCTTGACGACCCGTTTGTAATGGAGCCCGGGTTTAAATGTAATAGTTATATTTAAATTTTGTTCTTGCACCCTAGGTTTGACCTTTTGGTTCACTTGGTGGCTCTAGTGAACCAAACTAGAATAAAAGTCCATAATCAATCCGGGTAGAATATAGTATTCTATATGTGCATGCTTGCTATGTATATATTATATATTATACAACATGCTTCGCATGTTAAATAATATGACGCGTATTTTATATATATATGTGCATGCGCGCTAAACAAGATGAGAAAAATAATAACAAACCCCTCAAAGCAATAATATTAAGTCCTAAGCGTTCAAAGATATTTGGAATATCGAACGTTGCCTTCTAGCATGGTAAAGTAATAGAGTATTAAAATATTTAATATGAGTTTGTTGTGTCACACAAGGCAAGTATTAAATATTTAAGATGTTGCTTTATCACATTTGATGCTTATACATAGACTGAACGATGTTGTTTTGTTGTGTCACACAAGGACAGTGTTTTTCTTTCGAATATATGGAAGTGCTAGGTTGGACTTAACTTGGATAATTTTGATTCGGATGTGTCACACTTGATCAAAATAATCTAAGAGGCAAATTAAAAGGAGTTTACATAGTGATGTAATTGACAATAGTTGTCTACCTATTTATTTATATATCGTTTGTTGTGTCACACAAGGCTATATACATTTGAAATGGGATCCTTATTCTCACTAGCAAATCTTTAATTAGATTTGCCGAACTGTATATTGAGGGTAATATAGTTTGATGAAAATAGTGGGAGATACCAATTTAAAATAAAGACCTAATTTATTTTGGTAATTAATCAATAAATGAATGTATGCTAAAATGTTGTTAAATTACAAATTCATTTATAGAATTTTACAATGTCTAATTCACTATCACTGTGGAGCATATTAGATGCTAATTAATCGGAACCGTTATTAAAAGGACTGGTTAAAGAATTTGAGAATAGTTCTCAAGGCTGAAAAGCTATCTTATGTCCTTAATATGCCTATCCATGCAATGGTTGCAGACAATGCCTCAGAGGAAGAGATTGCTACTTTTAGAAAGTGGCAAGATGATGCACAGTTGGCTCAATGCATCATGCTCGCATCCATGAGTAACGAGCTTCAGCGTCAGCATGAAACTATGGATGCTCCTACTATACTCCTGCACCTTCAAGGAGTTGAAGGGTGAGGAAAGTAGGACTATTAGATATCAGATATCTAAGGAGCTCTTCCGATCTAGAATGACCGATGGCACTACAGTACAGATATATGTCCTAAAATGATCAATCTGATTGAACAATTGGGACAACTGGGTTTTAATGGATGGAGAGTTGATCCAAGATTTGATCTTGCAATCACTTCCAGACTCTTTTCTCACAAATTGTTGTGAATTTTCACATGAACAAGCTATATGTCAGCCTGCCTGAGTTGATTAAACATGTTGAAAACTGTAAGAGTCACTTTCCAACCAAGAAAGACCAAGTCTTACTGGTAGATGTTTCTTCTAGGAAGTGGAAGAGGACCAAAGGATCTTCTTAAAAGAAGAACAATTCAAGAAGGTAAATGGAAAGGCAAAAACAAAGGATAATAAGAACAAGACTGATGCAGATAGCAAAGGAGTTTGCTTCCACTGCAATAAACCTGGATACTGGAAAGTAAACTGTAAGGAGAATCTTGCAGAGGGTAACCAGAAGAAGCTTAATGAAGCTTCGGTTACAGATATAGATTTGTTCATGATTGAAATAAATTTTTTTTTGTAAATCAAGGTTCTACATAGGTATTGGATACCGGCTGTAGTTCTCACATATGCAATCCAATGTAGAGACTAAGCAGAAGTAGAAAGCTAAACAAAGATTAAGTAAATCTTATGTGTTGTAATGGAGCAAAGGTTGCTACATTAACCATAGGAACTTATTGTTTAGCAGTGCCTACGGGCAAGTCTATTAAGTTAATAAGTTGTTCCAGTTCTCTTTAGAAACATTATTACTTCCGTTGTTGGACAAAGAAGGTTTTGGTATTATATTTAAGAACAATTGTTGTTCTATTTATAATGATAATGTTTTGTTTGAAACTGAAAGATCACTTGATAGACTTTGTAAACTTGACTTACATGAAAAATATTTTACAAATTGAACAAACTAATAAAAGAAAAAGGAGATGGTCATTCAAAGAGTTGAATGTGTGTATTTGATGAAATACAAGTCTGAATCATTTGAAATGTTCAAAGAATTCAGAAGTGAAACAAATTGACAAAGTATTAAGATTCTTAGATCAGATCGAGGAATAGTATACTTGTGCAATAAGTTTCTAGATCATCTCAAAATGGTATTTTCTCATAATGGACACCTTCTGATACACAATAATTGATTGGTGTATCTAAAAGGAGAAATTGTACCTTGTTGGACATGGTGCAGTCCATAATGCTTTTACCGACATTCTAGTATCCATCTAGGGTTATGCCCTAGAAACGGCTGCATATCTACATAATAAGGGAACCTCAAAATTCGGCCCCAAGACTCCATAAAAGTTATGGATAGGGAGGATTCCTAATCTTAAGTATGTTAAGATAAGGGTTGTCCACCTTATGTGAAAAGGTTTCAAAGATAAGTTTGGGACAAAATCTGACAAGTGCAGACTTGTGGGATATCCTAAAGTAAGTTTAGGGTATTATTACTATAATCCTACACGCTGCCTTCTTAGATAAAGGTGTTTATCATTGAAGGAGCTAGTGGGAGGGTAAAAGATCTTGAAGGAGTTCAAGAACCATAAAACACTTTAAGTCGAATCGAGGAACCTGTAGATAGACCTATTGTACCACAACCGAATCGTAAATATGGAAGAGTACCGAAGATACCTGGGAGGTATGGATTCATCATAGATGATGATGATGAGGTACGCATCATAGAGGATGATGATCCAGTTATATACAATGAGGCTATGAGTAGAAGACACTCAGAGAAATGGCAAATGGCCATGAAATCCGAAATGGACTCCATGTATGAGAACCAAGTATAGACTCTGGTTACTCCACAAAAGGGCATAGTGTCAAGAGTGTGAATATGGGTCTTTAAGAGAAAGACTGGGGCAAATGGCAAGGTGGAGACCTATAAGACCAGACCTGTTTAAAAGGTTTCAAATAAAGTCAAGGAGTTGACTGTGATAAAACCTTATTTCTGGGTAATGCTCAAGTCCATTTGGATTTTGCTTGTGATTGCAGCTTATTACGAAATCTGGCAAAAATGGATGTGGAGACACCCTTCCTCAATGAAGACTTGAGGAGAATGTATGTATGATACAGCCAGAGGAATTTGTTTCAAAGGTTGAAGCAAATCGTGTTTTAAGCTACAATGATCCATTTATGGATTGAAGCAAGCTTCTCAAAAATGGAACATTCATTTTGATGAGACAATCAAAAGAGTTTGATTTTATCAAAAATAAGAATGAACCTAGTATGTACAAAAGGGTCAGTGGGAGCGCTGTGACATTCTTGGTATTATATGTTGATATACTACTGACAAGGAATAACACACCAATGCTACAATCAGTAAAGATAAAATTGTCTAAACATTCCTCCATGAATGACTTGGGAGGAGCATCCTATAAATTGGGGATATAAGTCTATATAGATAGATTTAAAAGGATGTTCGGCTTGACCCAAGGAACGTATATTCATTTGATGCTAAAGGCGTTTAGCATGGCAAACTCCAAGAGAGGTCTCATGATGATGAGCCATGGAGTGTATCTCTCTAAAATTGTCCCCAATTGAAAGAGAGATCACATGAGTTACTATCATGTATGCAATGAATATACTAGGCTTGATGTTGATCAGTCATATTCTGGAGAAGATCACTGTAAGACAGTGATAAACATCTTTAAGTACTTAACCGGTATTGAAGATGTAATCATAATTCATGGTAGGTTTGAATTAAAACTAGAGGGCTAAACAGACTCAAGTTTTTTTTTAGACTGACCAAGACGATAACAAATCCACTTTAAGGTAAATCGTTACCTTGAAAGGTGGTGCAATGAATTGGAAAGGTTCCAAACAGCAAAGAGTTGCTGGTTTAGTGACAAAGACAAAGTATATAGCTGTAAATGAAGCTGCAAGTTGATTGTTTGGATGAAAAGTTCATCACAGAACTAGGAATAGTTCCTAAGTCTCATCTTGGATTCAAACATGTGTTGCGGCACTTTCATTTGATTAGTGGAATCATTGAAAGAGAAGAAGTCACTATAGAGATAGTGGACTCTCAAGAACAACATTGCATATCCATTTACTGAAGCTTTATCTAAACAGCAGGATGATCGTCACTTAGAGAAGAAGGGTATTAGATACCATGACGATTGGCTTTAGTGCAAGTGGGAGATTGAAAGTAGTATGCACACAAGCCAATCATATTTGATATGATTGCAGCATATACTTTGTAATCTTATTCGATTATTAAAGGCATTTTACTTTATCAACATAGTGCTGTTATATTAAATGTGATAAACCCATAGTTTTGAGCAATGCTTTTAGAATCATGATGGTGATCATGCTAATGAGATCTAAATTCAAGATAGCTCACAAACTAAAATCGTTCCTAATCGTTGGATTACTAAAAAGGGGATTAGTGAATCCGGATAGATTAGTACATACGTTGCTTGCTCTTATGAAGAGGATGATTGATCTCATAATCATTTGTGTGGAGACACTAAAGCAAGTATGTAGGTGCTTATTAGAGAATAAGTTCACTGAACGTGGCTCGCTAAGGAATTACCTAATGGAGTTTTACTCGCCTGTCAATAGGAATTCCTCTAGTGATAGTAGTACAAGTGATCCTTGGACTTGAGATCATCATAGTATCTTGTGTATGATGAGTTATACTTTGACATGTCCCTTAAGACCCTGAGGGTATATTAAAGGGTATGATTGGGTATAATAAGTTATACATGGAGATAGGTGATTGATCAACAAAGAATCTAACCACTTCTAGTAAAAGGAGAGAATGTCCTATGTGATTCGAATAAATGACGACTCAGAAGTCTTTGGCCAAAGCAGAATGAAATTAGAAAGGAGTTTCTAATTTGCATTAATTAGAGTTGTGCATTTCAGAATCGAAATACATATAATTAAATAAAATAAGACTTGACAGTAATTCCATGTCTTACATTTAATTGGGACATTGTATGGTAGAAGGATTGAATTGTACGGTAACTATTCACTGAAAGGTTCTTTTGTGATTAATGTTGAAATCTACATTATCTGGAAAGTCGTTGATCGCTAAGGGGGCTTACCCTTATTGTAGAATAAATATTATTTATTTAAATGAATTAAATAGTTTAATTTATTTATTTAAATAAAATTAGAATTGTTCTAATTGATTTATTCACAACCGGTTTAATATGGAGAACCTAAAGGGTCACACCGCAAAAGAAAAATATTTATTTAAGAAGTAAATGGCATAATCGTAATAATAAGTTAAGTGTATTTAATTTAATCTATGGAGATAGAATAAATTAAATAGCTTAATATTTATTATTTAATATTTTGGAAATATTAAATATAAATTAATAAGAGGAGTCTTATTATTATTATTACTATTACTATTATTTAATTCCTAATAGGGATTGGGAATTAATTAATAGAAGTACTCTCTCATGAATTCCTAATTGGATTAGGAGTTCAATTAATTAAAGGAGTTTAATTAAAATAAAAACCCTAATCCTAAATAGTTTAGGAGGGTTCCCTATATCTATAAATAAGAGGAGTCTTATTATAATTTGGGGTTAGACAATTTACACACTCTTGCATAAGAATTGTAGAGAGTACTTACAATTTCTATAGAGATAGAAACTAGGATTTTGCCAACACCCATCTTCTTGAACAAGTATTATTCCTTGGTGTATCACCTCTAGAGGCCAAACACTTGGGTGGCTAACGTTGATCAAAGGAAGGAATTTAATCGGTGGAATTCAAGGAGAACGCGAAGCAATTGGAGGTGAACTTGTACCTGAGGAAGCTAGAATTCTACAAGGGTATAATTTTTATTCTCCATCTCTTTCGTTTAATTAATAATTGTGCATAAAGAAAGATCATGGTGATGGTTTGTATAAAATTTTAAAATCTGATTTTATCGCGCTTCCGCACTATTTATGTAATTTGATTGCATATTCGCGCTATGTACAAACCTAACACGATGATGACTTGGTAATCACTATTTTAATATCTTATGCACCTTGGATCTGAATTGCTATATTAGAAATGCTAACTCGTGCCGATTTCTCTTGAATTTTTAACCCTTGGAGTTCCTAATGCACATGGTATTGTTGTGGTTACGTGAGATTTTATATTCAACTCGTTGAAACTGTTGCTCATTAAAAGATAGGGTAGTTTAAGATTAAAAAAAAAAAAAATTTATTTATGCTTATTTACTGCTTCGATGTCTGTCTTGAATGCTGGTTATAATTGAAAAATGAAATATAGACAGATATGAGCAAATCTTGACTAGTTTGTCTTTGTGGCCCTTGTCATTCGAACAAGTAAGCCTGTTGGAGCGTTTCTACGCTTGATGCCCTAAAACCATCTGGTTTGGGAGTCGTCGGTGGAAAGTTTGCTACATGGGTGACATTGAAAAGCCTAATGAAGATAGACATTTCACAGGTCTAGATGTTAATAAAATATCATCGAGATGGAGCGTAAAACGCACTCGGTGATAGTTATAGAATATAGCTAAATGGAATGTGAAAATAGAGGCTAGTGAGCATGATAGCTGCTAGCAGCTTGACTATTAACTGTTTTATCTTCTTTTGAGCAATGTAGTTCTAGGATTGAATTGTAATCAGTGCGTGCTCCAACAGTCTTACCACACACACACTTAAGGGTTAAACATTTGGCGAAATTGTTGTGAGTTTCATTTCTGATAATCATTTGGTTGTGAGGTTGTTGTGTACTTGTTTTTAAATGTTGAGGCTGAATGTCCTTATCCTGACTGCTCTAGCGTAGAACTCTTGCATTTGCATTCAAATACTTGTGGCATTGTGTTTTTTTTTCATTTCCTTTGTTTTGCTTGAGGACAAGCAAAGTCTTAAGTTTGGGAGTATTTGATGAGTGGGTTTTATACCTACGAATTAGATATTTTCTAGGCCCAATTCTCGGCTATCTTTAAGCATTTATAGCACCATTTCACTAGTTATTTCATTATTGTACAGGAAGCGACACTAAGTAGAAAATTGTGGAATTGTGGAACTTTTGGAGGAAAATGTCAAGTACCAGCAGTAAGCTCCATCGCCGGGGCGACAACCTTAGGGTCATTTTCAGCGCCGGGGCGACGCCATCGCTGGGGCGATGTTACTAAGGCAAATTCTATCGCCGGGGCGACGTTGTCGCCGGGGCGGCACTTCACAATGCATTTTTGTCGCCGGGGCGACAGGTCGGGACAGGAAATATGGCTGGCGTTTGTCACATCTGCTGGTAGTGGAGTTTCAGTGGAGCAAATTCGGGAGCATAATGGAGTGGGAAGGAGAGAGAGTAAGGGGATTAGTAGCCATCCAGGGAGTGGAGATTGAATTATTGAGGCTTTGCTACACAATTTGGAGGCTAGGGTTTGAGAGAAAAACAAGAAGAACAAAGGAACAAAGGTAGCAATCATCTGAATTTCATCAACTCAAGGAGGCTAGGAGCACGAAATAGGAAGCAAGAGCAACTCAAGAAGATCTACACCACACCAATTTGGGATTCTCATCAAAAAAGGGGTGTTTCTTCATATGTTGTAGTTCTTATTTCTTATTTTGTTATTCCAAACCATGTATTATAATCAGATTATGATGTTGTTGAAATTGAATATGAGCTAAACTCTTCATTCTAAGATTGCAATGGAACCCAACTTGTAGTTTAAATTGAATGCTCTCTCTTTGATTGGTAGTTAGTCATTACATGAATTGGAGTTCATAACCTTTGCTTAAGGATTAATTGCTTGGCCCGTAATTACCTTGGTAACTTATATGGAATTGAGAGAGGAAGTGTAAGTTGAGACCTAGTTATGAATTCATGTGAAGTTAGATATTCTTTATAGATAATGTATGAGATTATGTGACGTGAGTCTTATGTATTACTCTTGAGGATTGATAATTTGATTGTATTTAGGATAGACATATACCTAAATACCACATGTATCCATTTGAGAATCATGCTTAATGATTTCTATTGTGAAAGTTGGTAATTGATAGAATGGTTAATGGGATTTTACGTGACATGTGTCTTATTAATTGTTCTTGATATGAGATTCTTGCTAGTGTATAGAATAGAAATATATCTACACACCACAATAGGAAATACGTATTCGACCATCGAGAGAGGCTTATATATACTTGTGATTTCTCGGATAGCAATTCTTATGTTCTAATTTACCAAACAAGAGAGAGTATGACGTTTAAATGAAGAGTTGGGGGATATTGTAATCTTAGACCTTTTTATCTTGAACTTTATCCGTGTTAGTAAAACCTTGTTTTCTAAATTGCACTTATTTTAGTTTTAATCAACAACAAACACAAACCATATTGTCATTGTTTAAATTGGATTGATTTTACATGCGATTGCTATTCGGTAATTATTTAACATAATTTCTCGTGGGTTCGACACTTTACTTATCATATATTACTTGTGGACCGCGTATACTTGCGCGTGTTTTATTGATTGCGAAATCGAGCAACAGAGACACTAAAGCAAGTATGTAGGTGCTTATTGGAGAATAAGTTCACTGAACGTGGCTCGCTAAGGAATACCTAATGTAGTTTTACTCGCCTGTCAATAGGAATTCCTCTAGTGATAGTAGTACAAGTGATCCTTGGACTTGAGATCATCATAGTATCTTGTGTATGATGAGTTATACTTTGACATGTCCCTTAAGACCTTTAGGGTATATCAAAGGGTATGATTGGGTATAATAAGTTGTACATGGAGATAGGTGAATGATCAACAAAGAATCTATCATGTCTAGTAAAAGATATGAATGTCCTATGTGATTCGATAAATGACAACTCAGTAGTCCTTGGCCAAGGAAGAATGAAATTAGAAAGGAGTTTCTAATTTGCATTAATCAGAGTTGTGCATTTGGGAATCGAAATACATATAATTAAATAAAATAAGACTTGACAGTAAATCCATGTCTTCTATTTAATTGGGACATTGTATGGTAGAATGATTGAATTGTACGGTAACTATTTACTCAAAGGTTATTTTGTGATTAATGTTGAAATCTATATTATCTGAAAAGTCGTTGATCGCTAAGGGGGCTTACCCTTATTGTAGAATAAATATTATTTATTTAAATGAATTAAATAATTTAATTTATTTATTTAAATAAGATTAGAATTGTTCTAATTGATTTATTCACAACCGGTTTAATATGGAGAACCTAAAGGGTCACACCGCAAAAGAAAAATATTTATTTAAGAAGTAAATGACATAATTGTAATAATAAGTTAAGTGTATTTAATTTACTCTATGGAGATAGAATAAATTAAATAGCTTAATATTTATTATTTAATATTTTAAAAATATTAAATATTAATTAATAAGAGGAGTCTTATTATTATTATTATTACTTTTACTATTATTTAATTCCTAATAGGGATTGAGAATTAATTAATAGAAGTACTCTCTCATGGATTCCTAATTGGATTAGGAGCATTATTAATTAAAGGAGTTTAATTATAATACAAACCCTAATCCTAAATAGTTTAGGAAAGGGTTATTCCTACATCTATAAATAAGAGGGGTCTTATCATAGATTAGGGTTACACGCTCTTGTATTAGATAGTGGAGAGTACTTACAATTTCTATAGAGATAGAAACTAGGGTTTTGCCAAATACCCAACTTCTTGAATACTTGTTCTTCCTTGGTGGATCACCTCTAGAGGCCAAACACTTGGGTGGCTAACGTTGATGAAAGGAAGGAATCACACCGTAGCATTCGAGGAGAACACGAAGGACTAGGAGTTGAACTTGTACCCGAGGAAGCTTTGTTCTACGAGGGTATAATTCTTATTCTCTTTCTTTTTCGTTTATATCGTTAATTGAGCACATTGATCGATCATGGTGATGGTTTGTATAAAATTTTAAAATCCGTTTTATCGCGCTTCCGCTCTATTTATGTAATTTGATTGCATGCTCGCGTTATATACAAACCTAACAGTGGTATCAGAGCCTAATCTTGTGCTAATTATCGATTTTGATGATTCCATGTATGCTTGATATGCGATTGGATTGAAGTTTTTGGGCAGAATAAAAATTTTGAATCAGCGACACGGCGCAGCTGCGCCGCCTCCAGTTCATTCTGGAGCGCAGCTGCGCCGAAACCCAGAATCGGTTTTATCTGGGGAGCAGCGCAGCTGCGCCGTTGTCCAGTTCTTTTTGGGCGCAGCTGCGCCGGCTAGCAGAATCCAAAATTTTTTTTTCCTTCAATTGAAATAAATGGTTTATTTAATTGATATAAGTTTAAAATAAAAGAGTTTATTTTATCTGGAATATGATTTCAGATTGCTAAAATTAAAGGAGTTTAATTTGGATTTGGTTTTTGATTAAAATAAAAGAGTTTATTTTGTTTCAAAACTAAATATTAGCAAAACTTTTGCCCATTAATTGATATCAATGCATATATGGAATGATTTATTATTCATGAGATGAATGCTATTTATTGATACATATAGAGATATGTATGATAATAAATAGAGATTGATTATGGACTATTGACCAATGTGTGATTGGATTTATTTTAGTGGATGCTTGAATGTATGGGTTTTTTATAAATGGGGTCTGCGTACCTCGTCTTCTCTAATTTTTCTTAATGTAAATTCTATCTCCCTCCTATGTACTTCCCCTTGACTGCTGATCAAGGTTTCTATTTATTGTAAATAGTTAATGTAATAGGACTAGTTAGAATTTTGAAGAATTGGAGACAAAGGAGCAAGGAGCGCTTGAAGACCCGTTTGTAATGGAGCCCGGGTTTAAATGTAATAGTTATATTTAAATTTAATTCTTGCACCCTAGGTTTGACCTTTTGGTTCATTTGGTGGCTCTAGTGAACCAAACTAGAATAAAAGTCCATAATTAATCCGGGTAGAATATAGTATTCTATATGTGCATGCTTACTATATATATATATTATATATTATCCAACATGCTTCGCATGTAAAATAATATGACGCGTATTTTATATATATATGTGCATGCGCGCTAAACAAGATGAGACTAATAATAACAAACCCCTCATAGAAATCATATTAAGTCCTAAGCGTTCAAAGATATTTGGAATATCGAACGTCGCCTTCTAGCATGGTAAAGCGATAGAGTATTAAATATTTAAGATGTTGCTTTATCACATTTGATGCTTATACATAGACTGAACGATACTGTTTTGTTGTGTCACACAAGGACAGTGTTTTTCTTTCGAATATATGGAAGTGTTAGGTTGGACTTAACTTAGATAATTTTGATTCGGATGTGTCACACTTGATCAAAATAATCTAAGAGGCAAAATACAAGGAGTTACATAGTGATGTAATTGACAATAGTTGTCTACCTATTTATTTATATATAGTTTGTTGTGTCACACAAGGCTATATACATTTGAAATGAGATCCTTATTCTCACTAGCAAATCTTTAATTAGATTTGCCGAACTATATAATGAGGGTAATATGGTTTGATGAAAATAGTGGGAGATACCAATTTAAATAAAGACCTAATTTATTTTGGTAATTAATTAAATGAATGTATGCTAAAATGTTGTCTATTTCACATGCAGAATTTAAAAATGTCAAACTCACTATCACTGCGTAGCATACTTGATGCTAACAAACTGACCGGACCGAATTACACGGACTGGTTAAGGAATCTGAGAATTGTTCTCACTGCTGAAAAGATTTCTTATATCCTAAATTCGCCTGTCCCTGCAAGTGTTGCAGAAACAGCCTCTGAGGAAGAGATTGCTACTTTCAGAAAGTGGCAAGATGATGCAATCCTGGCTCAATGCATCATGCTCGCATCCATGAGTAACGAGCTTCAGCGTCAGCATGAAACTATGGATGCTCCTACTATATTGCTGCACCTCAAAGAGTTGTATGGTGAGCAAAGTAGGACTGCTAGATATCAGATATCTAAGGAGCTCTTCCGATCTCGTATGACCGAGGGCACTGCTGTTGAGACTCATGTCCTTAAGTTGATCAATTTGATTGAACAACTTGGACAGCTAGGGTTCGTGATGGATGGGGAGTTAAGCCAAGATTTGATCTTGCAGTCACTCCCGGACACCTTCTCACAATTTGTTGTGAATTTTCACATGAATAAGTTGGATGTCAGCTTGCCTGAGCTACTTAACATGCTGAAAATTACTGAAGGTCACTTCTCATCCAACAAGAACCAAGTCTTACTAGTGGATGATTCTTCCAAGAAAAGGAAGAGGCCCAAGGTATCTTCTGAAAAGAAGAAAAACAAGAAGGCTAAGGGCAAGGCGAAGGGAAAGGATAAAAAGAAACCTGATCCAGATAGTAAAGGAATTTGCTACCATTGCAATAAGCTGGGACACTGGAAGAGGAACTGCAAGGAGTATCTTGCGGACCAAAAGAAGCTTGGAGAAGCTTCGAGTTCCGATCTAGGTTTGTTCATGATTGAAATTAATTTTTCTGAAAGTCAAAATTCTACTTGGGTATTGGATACCGGCTGTAGTTCTCACATATGTAATAATATGCAGGGACTAAGTAGAAGTAGGAAGCTGAACAAGGATGAAGTCGTCCTACGAGTGGGAAATGGAGCAAAGGTTTAAACAGTGTATCAAATTTATTTTAATAAATAAAATTCATTATATATATATATATATATATTTACGAATTTAATTGGATCCATGTAGGTATTTTTATTTAATTATATAAATACTTGGTCCAATAATTTTTTTTGCCTTGAAGGGGTTCACTAATAGTCCAAATAAATTAGTGAGTTGACCCTAAGGATCTAGCATGAACAGATTAAATAATTCAAATAAAGAAGTATGGTTAAAATAAATATTTGAAATAACTATTTAAGTGGTTTAGTTATTTAATTTAAAATATAAGAAGAACAAGGTGATTAATTTAATTGGGCCATTTTTTTTGGACTAAACCCAAATTCCCTTGTTATTCTCCTTGTTGGGCCATTTGGGTTTGTTTACTTTTAATTAATTCAGCCGGCCCAACTATTGGGTTAAGCCCAAATTAACTTCCAGCGGGTTGGGCAAATTGCACCGGGTCGATCCGATTAAAAAGGGGAAAATGGGTAATTGCTTAAAGTTGCAACCGAGCAACGAAATTGGGACAATCGGTGAAATTGAACTGGAGATTAGCAGAAATCGAGCAAAATCCTAAACCCTCAAACCAGTTGAGACCAAGCCAAGTGAAATCAAACACTCAAATCAACAGCCGAGCAACGAAAGAAAAGCTAAGCCCTAGCTCCTCAATCAAACCAAAACCCTCAATCGATCGGTTGAAACGAACGGGTGGAGAAGGACCGGCGGACAAGAGGCGATCGGCGGCTACCACGGTTTAACCAGCGGGTGAAGCGAGTGAGGGTAACGACCGACCAAGCGGCACCAAACGGACCAAAGGTCCCAAAAATTCGGCGACGCGACCGGTGGGGGCACGACGCTCGAGGAATTGGCCGGCGAGTTTACAGTCGGCGTGATGTATACCATCAATCGCCTATCTCCTTCCGACCGATGGTCCTTAACTGGCCAAATGAGGTAATACCCAGCCAATTTGGGTAAAATATTTCACTATATATTGAACCCCATGCAATAAACCAAAACTGCCGATTCCTTTATTTTGTGAGTTCCCAATTAGAAAATTTAGGGTTCCAAATTAGAGAGAGAGGAATTTCAAAGAAGAAAGGGAGCAGGGGCTAGCCGTGAATGTCCGATTACACCGTTTATTTCGGTAAAAGGAGAAGGACGGCAAGTCGGTCAATCCCAAGGTATAAAGTAGTTCAAGCAACTGAGTTAAATTTCTAGTTCCCAATTTGTGTTGGGTTGTATTCGGATTGTATCAATGTATTGATTGGTATTTTTCTGTGATTGTTGAATTATATATTGTATTAGGATTGTTCTTGGTTGATTTCACAATACTGTATTGTGTTGGTTTATCTTGATTAAGAATCTGGTATTGAATTACTTTTGCTTGTTGTTTGTTGTTGGGAATTTAGTGTTGATGAACCCTAAAGGTTCGGGCAATACAACTTGTATAGTATGTATATGCCAGTATTGATCCTCATTAAGCCCACAAGATGTTTGTTGTAATGCCTAAACAAGGTTGTGATTCATGTTGGTGTTCAATATTTCTGTCGACAGTCTTGTTGCACATAAAAAAAAAACAAATCCTTGGCTTTCTTTTGGGTAGGATATCAGTGTTGCTGTAATCTGTTTAGGATTTGTTGTTTACTGTATTGGGAAGTAAATTTTGGTTAGCTTGAAATGGGATTGCAGGAAATGGTTATACTGTTGGTTTTGGCAGGAAATAACCAACACATGATTCCATTAGTATTATGTAATAATTGCATTGCCTAATGACTAACATTGGCTTAATTATTGGTTGTTAGTTGGGGATTAATAGTGCACTTGTAAACTAATTAGTTATTATAACTAAAGAATAAAATTAATAAAGTAATTAATTATTAATTATCTATATAATAATAAATAAAAATAATAAATATTTAATTATTATTTGATTAATATTAAATAATAATTAAATATGAATAAATGAGTAAATTAATTATTTATCATCAATAATAAATAAAGATAATAAATATTTAATTATTATTAATAATAATAATTAAATATGAATAAAGTTAATAAACTAATTATTTATTATTTATTAAATAATAAATAAATATTTAACTTTTATTTGATTAATATTAAATAATAATTATGAATAAATTAGTAAGTAATTATTTGTTATTTATCAATAAATAATAAATAAAGATAATAAATATTTAATTATTATTTAATTAATAATTAAGTATGAATAAAATTAATGAATTAATTATTATTTCTTAGCAATAAATAATAAATAAAGATAATAATTATTTAATTATTATTTAATTCATATTAAATAATAATGAATAAGGTTAATAAGATAAATTTTTATCATTTGATTTTTAGTAAAATAATGATCAAGTATGAGTAAAGTTAATAAAATTAATTATTTGTTATTTAGCATTAAATAATAAAATAATAAAAACAGTAAATATTTAATTATTATTTTATAATTAGATAATAATTAAGTATGAATATAAGTAATAAAGAATTATTTATTATTTAACATTAAATAATAAATAAAGATAATAAATATTTAATTGTTATTTAATTAATATTAGATAATAAATTAAGTATGAATAAAGTTAAACAAAATAATTATTTATTATTTAACAATAAATAATAAATAAAGATAATGAATATTCAATTATTATTAATAATAATAAAGTATAAATAAAGATAATAACACTTAACGATTATTAATATTGAATAATAATTGAGTGTGTGTGAATTTATATATTAATTAATGTTGAATAAGGAATAAGGAATAATAATTACTCAATTACCCTTAAGGGTGAATGGTAATTAAGAGTAAAACTAAATAAGTGATCAATTGTTATTTAGTTGTCATTAAGCCAGAATAAATTTATTATTTATTTTATAAATAATAAATAAAGATTATTAGCCCATATTCTGAGACAAACAAAGGTAATGGTTGAGTACTCAAATGATAAGTAATCATAATTAGCTATCATTTATTTTAATAGCTAAGAGTCATTAATTAATTTCTGTTTAACTAATGTTAACTACTAATTAAATGTATATGGTGAATTGTTTATCTGCCAAATAAATAACATAAGTGAGTGTATCGATATACAGTTATGCAATGCTAATGGATAAACCGACTTTATCATCTGATAAGTTATCCAAGATCAATTAGTTAAAGCTAAGATAAATTGTAGCTGAGCAAACAGGCAAGTTCTATCTTACTCAACTTTTACATTGAGCAAGTTTCTAAACCTTATGCATTATTTTTAATTCGTGCAAAAGGTATACATTATTGCAAGTTATTCTCTAAGCTTGAATCTCATTCCAAGCATGCTTTAAGTGGTCTATTTACTTTTGAAATTAGTCCACATCCATGATATTATTGACAATCGCATTCGATGCATTTGAATTCGTACACTTGTTAAAATTCCGAAAATTCACGAACCATTAAGTCTGAACCCTTGTTCGGTCAGGCGAGTATGTGAGAATTTTTATAAAAGCTATCCGAACCAATCAAAGGTAAGGATTCTTAGACTGAATGAACACCCCTTTTATTATAGGGGAGTACCCCAAGTACCGTATATAAGGTACAACTAGCGGAATTAAATGTTATGCATACATATAGCGTACGCGAGGCTGATCCCCTCAAGTACTTATTCTGTAGCTAGTAACCAGAGGGTTAATTAGCTATTGACTCCTTTGGAAGTTATTGTTCAAAGTCTATTTGACTATCTCTTGTTCTAAAAGCAATTAATGTTCTTGCTTCTGATATTTGTTGAATTCTCAGTCTATATTCCCTTCATCATGATATATCTTTATTGTTGTACTTTAAACTTGCTGAGCAAACTCGTTGCTCATCCTTGCTATATCATGACTTCATTGCAGCTAGACCCGAGACGTCAGGGAAGAACAAAGGGAAAGAAAAGATGAAGTGATAGACTTCATGTAGCAGATTCTAAATTTATGTGCAGTTAATTTCTGTTAATGTAATTTAAACCCTAATAGTTATTTAGGGTATGGATTTGTGTATGTGTTTAAGGTTATTGTATTCTGGGACTAGTAACACCTTTGTAATGAACAACGTATGTTTATTATATTCCGCATTTTAGTTACCATATGTTGTTCGAGGTGAATGTTTGTATTGGATCGTGATGACCAGATCCGGGTAGTTGGTAACCCGAATTTGGGGGCGTCACAGATTGGTTATCAAAGCTGTAGGAGGACCCCGAGACCGAGGGAGAGGAGCCACCTGCTTATGTTGATGGCATGGGGTCCACTGCCGACGATATCATTGAGGGACTGACCAGCAGGAACGAGGAGCTGGAGGATCGGATAGCTCATTTGGAGGAGCAGAATCAGACCCACCAGATCAGAGAGGACCAGTATAGGGATCTGGCTTACCAGCTCGAGCATGACCTGGGAGTAGCGAAGATACAGCTGCAGGGCTACGAGTCCTCAGCGCAGCAGATCGGACCACTGCTACATCAGCTAGTGGCCCGGAACGCTGAGCTGAGAGAGAGGCTAGAGCAGAAGGATCTGCAGATCGCCCACCTGAAGGCCAAACAGGAGGCCATGAAGTTCGAGGTTGGGTTGGAGGTGTCTGAGAGGATGCATGTCAGAGAGGCCTGGGTCAGGGAAGCCAGGAGGGTCGATCAGTTAGAGGACCAGTTGGAGGCCAGAGCAGTGAGGATAGAGACCCTAGGATATGCTTTAGATGCAGCCTACAGGAGGCCCCGGACTGAGGTCGGGGTTGGAGCATTCTTTTCTGGTCAGCAGGCACGGATTCGTCACGACATGCAGTGACGTGATATGATGGTTGCTTTGTCTTTAGTACAGTCAGTCCCACTTTTTGTTATATTAGGGACGTATTCATGTTTGTCTTGTGAAACTTTATATTTGTTTTCATGTTTGGGGTAGCAGTTAAACCCCGACTTTTGTTATCCGGAGGGATGGAAAGTTAGGATTCCCCACTTTTGTCTTAGGGAAATGTTTAATGATGGATAGGGCATGCAGTGGCGCATTTATAGAAGTATGCCACAGGTTTAGTCTTTGTAACAAACAGTGGTATATCAATATAAATGCAGTTGTTCCCTTTAAATCAAATGTGTTTGATAGATGTTTCTGCTCTTAAATGCTGATTGTAATGACATATTGTGTAAAATATAAAACTATAGGTAAAAGTCGGCCAGAATTCAAATCATGCCGCCAAGAGGACGACCACGTAACCGACAGGTTGAAGAGTCAGAAAGTGAGGTTGGAAATCAATCCAATCCAATGAGAATGTTCGCAGAAATGCTGGCAGAAGCCATGCAATCAAGACCGCCACCTGTAGGGACCCAAGCAGCCCCCGGGCCAACACATCATTTGGCAAATTTTAAAGATTTTAAACTGGTCGGACCACCCGAGTTCAAGGGAACTCTTAACCCAATCGAAGCACAGACCTTGATCGAAGAGATAGAGAAGGTCTTCGAGGTCGCACGGGTGACCGAGGAACAAAAGACAGGATTTGCCACGTTCATGTTGAAGGGCGAGGCTAACTATTGGTGGAAGGCCAATAAGGGACGAGCAGGTGAGGGGGTCATTTCCTGGGAAAGATTTAAAGAGTTGTTCTTTGAAAATTACTTTCCAGAGAATACACAGCAGGACATGGAAGTGAAGTTCCTGGAACTGAAGTAGGGGAATATGACTGTCGCCGAGTATGCGGCAAAGTTCAACGAGCTGGCCCGATTTGCCCCACACCAGGTGGACACCGAGGCCAGGAAGGCAAGAAGGTTTGAGCTGGGACTAAAACCATGGGTACAGAAGTCAGTCGCAATATTGAAGATTAAGAACTTCTCGGAGTTGCTGGAAAGGGCTATCATTGCGGAAGGGGGCAATGAAGCAGTAGCCCGATTTAATCAGGACAGAAAGAAGAACCAGGAGGCTGCCAAGGCAGGGAGCAGCGGAGGCAGCAACCCTAATAAGCGCAAGTGGAATGAAAGCCAATCGTTCGGGAGCAATAAATCCGGAGGAAACCAATCTGGAGGGGAGGCGAGGAAAACTGGCAGGTGTAGCAATTATGGGAAAAACCACACTGGGGAATGCATGAAAGGGAAAAGTGTTTGTTACCGGTGTGGACAACCGGGGCACATGGCTCCCCAGTGTCCGAACAAACAGAAAGGAGGATGTTTCTCTTGTGGAGCACCCGACCATCAGATTAAGGACTGTCCGAAGAGGAAGGGCGACGTCGGGAGTGGCAACATGAGCAACAACAACAGCGGGAATAACAACCGGTTGAGCTACGGGGCACCAGCCAGTCAAGCCAACAGACCAACAACCCGCACGTTCAACATGACCGTTCAGGATGCAATGGAATCCAAAGACGTGGTGTCAGGTATCATCCTAATCAATGATATAAATGCATATGTGTTATTCGATTCGGGTGCTACCTGCTCTTTTGTTTCCGAAGAATTTGCTAGTCAGTTAAATTTACCTCGTGAAAAGTTAGAACACCCTATGAACGTAGAAGTAGCAAACAAGGAAATTATCCCCGTAGAATGCATTCATAGGAATTGTTGTGCTGAATTGCGAGGAGTTAAGCTCAATGTGGATTTGATACCAATTCGACTGGGAGAGTTTGATGTAATCCTGGGAATGGATTGGCTATCAATTCACGGAGCAGTTATTGACTGTAAGAAGAAATGTGTACACCTGAAGACTCCTAATAAGTCGAAGGTGGTATTTTACGGTAGTAAGTCACCAAGACAATCTTGTTGTCTGACTATGATGCAAACCAAGAAACTGCTTAAGAAAGGTTGCGTATGTTATTTGGCCCATGTAGTTGATACTCGTCAGGTCGGGGATGAGATGAGTCAAATACCAATCGTGAGGGACTTCGTCGATGTCTTCCCAGATGAACTTCCGGGACTGCCACCGGATAGGGAAACCGAGTTCGTTATCGATTTGGCACCGGGAACCGCACCCATATCGAAGCTGCCGTATCGAATGACACCTGTAGATATGAAAGAGTTGATGGTGCAACTGCAGGAACTGTTAGATAAAGGTTATATCAGACCAAGCGTGTCCCCATGGGGAGTGCCAGTTCTGTTTGTAAAGAAGAAAGATGGTTCGATGAGACTTTGTATCGACTATCGGGAGTTGAACAAAGTTACGATTAAGAATAGGTATCCGCTTCCTAGGATTGACGATCTATTTGATCAACTTAAGGGAGCGAAATACTTTTCAAAAATCGACCTAAGAACAGGCTATCATCAGCTGAAGGTGAGGCAGGAAGATATCCCGAAGATTGCATTCAGGACTCGTTATGGGCACTTCGAGTTTCTGGTAATGTCATTTGGATTGACGAATGTACCAGCAGCATTCATGGATATGATGAACAGAGTGTTCAAGTAGTACTTGGACAAGTTCGTAGTTGTATTCATTGATGACATCTTGGTGTATTCGGAAATGGAGGAGGAGCATGCTGAACATTTAAAGATTGTGTTGGAAGCTCTCAGGAGGGAGAAATTGTATGCGAAGTTTTCTAAGTGTGAATTTTGGTTGCAGAGGGTACAGTTTCTGGGTCATGTCATCGACAAGAATGGTATTTCGGTGGACCCAGCAAAAGTGGAAGCAGTTATCAACTGGGAACAGCCGAAGACGCCGACGGAGATCTGGAGTTTCTTGGGATTAGCGGGATACTATCGAAGGTTCATACAGGATTTTTCAAAGATAGCATCGCCATTGACCAATCTCACCAGGAAAATAGTTAAGTTCGTTTGGTCGGAGAAATGTGAGCAAAGTTTCATGGAGTTGAAGAAGAGACTTAGCCAAGCACCGGTGTTGACCTTACCAGACAACACTGGGGGTTTTGTAGTGTATAGCGATGTGTCACACAAAGGTCTTGGTTGTGTGCTGATGCAGCACGACAAGGTCGTGGCGTACGCATCACGTCAACTGAAAGACTATGAGAAGGGTTACCCAACTCATGACTTGGAGTTAGCAGCGGTAGTTTTCGCCTTGAAGATTTGGAGGCACTACCTATACGGGGAGAAGTGCGAGATATATACAGATCACAAGAGTCTGAAATATATCTTCACTCAAAAGGAGTTGAACATGAGGCAGCGCCGATGGTTGGAATTAATCAAGGATTACGACTGTGAGATTTTGTACCATCCGGGCAAAGCAAATGTAGTGGCTGACGCCTTAAGCAGAAAAGGCAAGGTGAAGTTGATGCAGCTGACAGTTCAAGAGGAGTTGATAAAGGATTTTGAACGTCTGGAACTGGAGGTTGAGTATCCGATGGAGACGGACGAAAAAGTGTTCACCGTGACAGTAGGTCCGACTCTACTGGATAAGATACAGGAGGCTTAAGAATTTGATGAAGAATGCATTGACATTAAGAAGCAACTATCAGAGGGAAAAACATTGAAGTACAAGGTTGACAGCACAGGATTGCTGAGATTCGAGGGAAGGATCTGGATACCCTACGTACCAGACTTAAGGGAAGAAATTTTGCAGGAGGCCCATAATACGAGATTTTCGGTACATCCGGGTAGCACCAAAATGTATCAAGATCTTCGTCAGCATTATTGGTGGCCGGATTTGAAGGGGGAAGTTGCAGAATTCGTCAGCAGGTGTTTAACTTGTCAGAGGATCAAGGCAGAGCACCAGCGGCCGAGCGGATTATTGCAACCCTTGGAGATTCCGGAATGGAAGTGGGAGCACATAACCATGGATTTTGTGGTAGGACTTCCGGCAACACAGAAGGGTCTAGACACCATCTGGGTGATCGTAGATCGTTTGACCAAGTCTGCCCATTTTCTACCAATCAAGATCAGATACAAATTGGAGCAGTTGGCGAAACTTTACGTGAAGGAGATAGTATCATGACATGGAGTGCCGGTGTCTATTGTATCTGACAGAGATCCGCACTTCACGTCAAAATTTTGGAGAAGTCTACAGGAGAGACTGGGAACACAGTTGAGAATGAGTACGGCGTATCACCCTCAGACTGATGGTCAGAGTGAGCGAACAATTTAGACTCTAGAGGATATGCTCCGGGCAGTTGTGATGGACTTAAGTGGCAGCTGGGACGATCACTTGCCACTAGTAGAGTTCGCTTACAACAACAGTTATCAGCTAGCATTGGTATGCCACCATACGAAGCGTTATATGGAAGGAAGTGTCGAACGTCGTTGTGCTGGGATGAAGTTGGTGAAAGGAGATTGTTGGGACCAGAATTGGTACAACAAACCGTGGAAATCATAAAAGTAATAAGACAGCGGTTAGTAGCAGCCCAGGATTGTCAGAAGAAGTATGCCGACTTACATCGTTAGAAACGAGACCTTGAGGTTGGTAGCTTTGTGTTTCTGAAGGTATCTCCCTAGAGAGGGAAGATCCGTTTTGGGAAGAAGGGCAAATTGAGCCCTAGGTACATAGGACGATTCGAGGTTTTGAGGCGAATCGGCGAAGTGTCGTACGAGGTAGCATTGCCTCCTGAACTTGAGCACATTCACAACGTGTTTCATGTATCAGTGTTGCGTCCATATAAGCCAGACTACAAGCATGTCATTTCCTATGAGCCAATTCAAGTCGAAAAGGACTTATCATACGAGGAGATTCCTATCCAAATACTTGATAGGAAGGAACAAAAGCTCAGAAATAAGATCATTCATTCGGTTAAAGTACTCTGGAGGAATCACGCGGTAGAAGAAGCCACGTGGGAACTTGAAGAGAAGATGAGAGCAAATTACCCCCAGTTATTCGAGTAACCTTAGATTGAAATTCCGAGGACGAAATTTTTATAAGGGGGAGAGGATGTAATGTCCAGGAATTTTAAACAGTGTATCAAATTTATTTTAATAAATAAAATTCATTTTATATATATATATATTTACGAATTTAATTGGATCCATGTAGGTATTTTTATTTAATTATATAAATACGTGGTCCATTAATTTTCTTTGCCTTGAAGGGGTTCACTAATAGTCCAAATAAAGTAGTGAGTTGACCCTAAGGATCTAGCATGAGCAGATTAAATAATTCAAATAAAGAAGTATGGTTAAAATAAATATTTGAAATAACTAATTAAGTGGTTTAGTTATTTAATTTAAAATATAAGAAGAACAAGGTGATTAATTTAATTGGGCCATTTTTTTTGGACTAAACCCAAATTCCCTTGTTATTCTCCTTGTTGGGCCATTTGGGTTTGTTTACTTTTAATTAATTCAGCCGGCCCAACTATTGGGTTAAGCCCAAATTAACTTCCAGCAGGTTGGGCAAATTGCACCGGGTCGATCCGATTAAAAAGGGGAAAACGGGTAATTGCTTAAAGTTGCAACCGAGCAACGAAATTGGGACAATCGGTGAAATTGAACTGGAGATTAGCAGAAACCGAGCAAAATCCTAAACCCTCAAACCAGTTGAGACCAAGCCAAGTGAAATCAAACACTCAAATCAACTGCCGAGCAACGAAAGAAAACCTAAGCCCTAGCTCCCCAATCAATCAAACCAAAACCCTCAATCGATCGGTTGAAACGGACGGGTGGAGAAGGACCGGCGGACAAGAGGCGACCGGCGGCTACCACGGTTTAACCAGCGGGTGAAGCGAGTGAGGGTAACGACTGACCAAGCGGCACCAAACGGACCAAAGGTCCCAAAAATTCGCCGACGCGACCGGTGGAGGCACGACGCTCGAGGAATTGGCCGGCGAGTTTACAGTCGGCGTGATGTATACCATCAATCGCCTATCTCCTTCCGACCGATGGTCCTTAACTGGCCAAATGAGGTAATACCCAGCCAATTTGGGTAAAAAATTTCACTATATATTGAACCCCATGCCCTAAACCAAAACTACCGATTCCTTTATTTTGTGAGTTCCCAATTAGAAAATTTAGGGTTCCAAATTAGAGAGAGAGGAATTTCAGAGAAGAAAGGGAGCAGGGGCTAGCCGTGAATGTCCGATTACACCGTTTATTTCGGTAAAAGGAGAAGGATGGCAAGTCGGTCAATCCCAAGGTATAAAGTAGTTCAAGCAACTGAGTTAAATTTCTAGTTCCCAATTTGTGTTGGGTTGTATTCGGATTGTATCAATGTATTGATTGGTATTTTTCTGTGATTGTTGAATTATATATTGTATTAGGATTGTTCTTGGTTGATTTCACAATACTGTATTGTGTTGGTTTATCTTGATTAAGAATCTGGTATTGAATTACTTTTGCTTGTTGTTTGTTGTTGGGAATTTAGTGTTGATAAACCCTAAAGGTTCGGGCAGTACAACTTGTATAGTATGTATATGCCAGTATTGATCCTCATTAAGCCCACAAGATGTTTGTTGTAATGCCTAAACAAGGTTGTGATTCATGTTGGTGTTCAATATTTCTGTCGACAGTCTTGTTGCACATAAAAAAAAAAACAAATCCTTGGCTTTCTTTTGGGTAGGATATCAGTGTTGCTGTAATCTGTTTAGGATTTGTTGTTTACTGTATTGGGAAGTAAATTTTGGTTAGCTTGAAATGGGATTGCAGGAAATGGTTATACTGTTGGTTTTGGCAGGAAATAACCAACACATGATTCCATTTGATTTTTAGTAAATAATGATCAAATATGAGTAAAGTTAATAAAATTAATTATTTGTTATTTAGCATTAAATAATAAATAAAAACAGTAAATATTTAATTATTATTTTATAATTAGATAATAATTAAGTATGAATATAAGTAATAAAGAATTATTTATTATTTAACATTAAATAATAAATAAAGATAATAAATATTTAATTGTTATTTAATTAATATTAGATAATAATTAAGTATGAATAAGTTAACAAAATAATTATTTATTATTTAACAATAAATAATAAATAAAGATAATGAATATTCAATTGTTATTAATAATAATAAAGTATAAATAAAGATAATAACACTTAACGATTATTAATATTGAATAATAATTGAGTGTGTGTGAATTTATACATTAATTAATGATGAATAAGGAACAAGGAATAATAATTACTCAATTACCCTTAAGGGTGAATGGTAATTAAGAGTAAAACTAACTAAGTGATCAATTGTTATTTAGTTGTCATTAAGCCAGAATAAATTTATTATTTATTTTATAAATAATAAATAAAGATTATTAGCCCATATTCTGAGACAAACAAAGGTAATGGTTGAGTACTCAAATGATAAGTAATCATAATTAGCTATCATTTATTTTAATAGCTAAGAGTCATTAATTAATTTCTGTTTAACTAATGTTAACTAGTAATTAAATGTATATAGTGAATTGTTTATCTGTCAAATAAATAACATAAGTGAGTGTATCGATATACAGTTATGCAATGCTAATGGATAAACCGACTTTATCATCTGATAAGTTATCCAAGATCAATTAGTTAAAGCTAAGATAAATTATAGCTGAGCAAACAGACAAGTTCTATCTTACTCAACTTTTACATTGAGCAAGTTTCTAAACTTTATGCATTATTTTTAATTCGTGCAAAAGGTATACATTATTGCAAGTTATTCTCTAAGCTTGAATCTCATTCCAAGCATGCTTTAAGTGGTCTATTTACTTTTGAAATTAGTCCACATCTATGATATTATTGACAATCGCATTCGATGCATTTGAATTCGTACACTTGTTAAAATTCCGAAAATTCACGAACCATTAAGTCTGAACCCTTGTTCGGTCAGGCGAGTATGTGAGAATTTTTATAAAAGCTATCCGAACCAATCAAAGGTAAGGATTCTTAGACTGAATGAACACCCCTTTTATTATAGGGGAGTACCCCAGGTACCGTATATAAGGTACAACTAGCGGAATTAAATGTTATGCATACACATAGCGTACGCGAGGCTGATCCCCTCAAGTACTTATTCTGTAGCCAGTAACCAGAGGGTCAACTAGCTATTGACTCCTTTGGAAGTTATTGTTCAAAGTCTATTTGACTATCTCTTGTTCTAAAAGCAATTAATGTTCTTGCTTCTGATATTTGTTGAATTCTCAGTCTATATTCCCTTCATCATGATATATCTTTATTGTTGTACTTTAAACTTGCTGAGCAAACTCGTTGCTCATCCTTGCTATATCATGACTTCATTGCAGCTAGACCCGAGACGTCAGGGAAGAACAAAGGGAAAGAAAAGATGAAGTGATAGACTTCATGTAGCAGATTCTAAATTTATGTGCAGTTAATTTCTGTTAATGTAATTTAAACCCTGATAGTTATTTAGGATAAGGATTTGTGTATGTGTTTAAGGTTATTGTATTCTGGGACTAGTAACACCTTTGTAATGAACAACGTATGTTTATTATATTCCGCATTTTAGTTAACATATGTTGTTCGAGGTGAATGTTTGTATTGGATCGTGATGACCAGATCCGGGTAGTTGGTAACCCGAATTTTGGGGCGTCACATGTATGGTGAGCAAAGTAGGACTGCTAGATATCAGATATCTAAGGAGCTCTTCCGATCTCGTATGACCGAGGGCACTGCTGTTGAGACTCATGTCCTTAAGTTGATCAATTTGATTGAACAACTTGGACAGCTAGGGTTCGTGATGGATGGGGAGTTAAGCCAAGATTTGATCTTGCAGTCACTCCCGGACACCTTCTCACAATTTGTTGTGAATTTTCACATGAATAAGTTGGATGTCAGCTTGCCTGAGCTACTTAACATGCTGAAAACTACTGAAGGTCACTTCTCATCCAACAAGAACCAAGTCTTACTAGTGGATGATTCTTCCAAGAAAAGGAAGAGGCCCAAGGTATCTTCTGAAAAGAATAAAAACAAGAAGGCTAAGGGCAAGGCGAAGGGAAAGGATAAAAAGAAACCTGATCCAGATAGCAAAGGAATTTGCTACCATTGCAATAAGCCGGGACACTAGAAGAGGAACTGCAAGGAGTATCTTGCGGACCAAAAGAAGCTTGGAGAAGCTTCGACTTCCGATCTAGGTTTGTTCATGATTGAAATTAATTTTTCTGAAAGTCAAAATTCTACTTGGGTATTGGATACCGGCTGTAGTTCTCACATATGTAATAATATGCAGGGACTAAGTAGAAGTAGGAAGCTGAACAAGGATGAAGTCGTCCTACGAGTGGGAAATGGAGCAAAGGTTGCTGCATTGGCTGTAGGGACTTATTGTTTAGCACTGCCTTCGGGCAAGTTCATTAGTTTAAATAATTGTTATTATGTTCCAACACTCATTAGAAACATTATTTCAATTTCTGTATTGGATATGGATGGTTTTGATATTATAATAAAGAACAATAGTTGTTCTATTTATAATAAATATGTTTTATATGGTGTTGGCAATTTACTGAATGGACTTTACATACTTGACTTGCATGAAAATATACTTCAAATTGAACAAACTAAGAAAAGAAAAAGAGATGATGTTAATTATACCTTTATGTGACACTGTAGACTCGGTCATATCAATGAAACAAGATTATCCAAGTTGCATAAAGATGGGCTTTTAGAGCTATCTGATTACGAATCATATCCAACTTGTGAATCTTGTCTCATGGGTAAGATGACTAAATCTCCTTTTAGTGGAAAAGGAGAAAGAGTTACAGAGTTGTTAGCGTTGGTACACACAGACGTATGTGGACCTATGACAACGAATGCAAGAGGAGGGTATTCTTATTTTATTACTTTCACTGATGATCATTCTAGATTTGGATATGTGTATTTAATGAAATACAAATCTGAATCGTTTGAAAAGTTCAAAGAATTCAGAAGTGAAGTAGAGAAACAAACTGGTAAGAGTATTAAGATTCTTCGATCGGATCGAGGAGGGAAATACTTAACCAATGAGTTTCTCAATTGTCTCAAAGAAAATGGTATAATCTCACAATGGACTCCACCAGGGACGCCACAGTTAAATGGTGTATCTGAAAGGAGAAATCGAACATTGTTGGACATGGTTCGATCCATGATGGGTTTTACCGACCTTCCAGTATCATTCTGGGGTTATGCCCTAGAAACGGCTGCATATCTACTTAACAAGGTACCTACCAAATCCGTCCCAAAGACCCCATATGAGATATGGACAGGGAGGAAACCAAATCTTAAGTATGTTAAGACTTGGGGTTGTCCAACTTATGTCAAAAGGTTTGAGCATGATAAGCTAAAGACTAGATCCGACAAGTGTAGATTTGTGGGATACCCTAAAGAAATTGTAGGGTATTATTTCTATCACCCGACTGATCAAAAGGTGTTTGTTGCGAAACACACTGCCTTCTTGGAAAAGGAGTTTATCCTTGAAGGGGTCAGTGGGAGTAAGATATATCTTGAAGAAGTTCAAGAACCACAAAATACTACGGATCAAAGTCAGGTACCTGACCAAGTAGAAGAACCTACTGTACCACTACCTATTCGTAAATCTGGAAGAGTACCGAAGATACCTGATAGGTATGGATTCATCATAGAGGATGATGATGAGGTACGCATCATAGATGATGATGATCCATTGACTTACGAAGAGGCTATGAGTAGTGAAGACTCAGAGAAATGGCTAGAAGCCATGAAATCCGAGATGGACTCCATGTATGAAAACCAAGTATGGACTTTGGTTTCACCACCTGAGGGCATTAAGCCTATTGGGTGTAAATGGGTCTTTAAGAGAAAGACTGGAGCGGACGGCAAGGTAGAGACCTATAAGGCCCGACTGGTTGCAAAAGGTTTCAAACAAAGACAAGGAGTTGAGTATGATGAAACCTTCTCACCAGTAGCTATGCTCAAGTCCATTCGGATTTTGCTTGCAATTGCAGCTTATTATGACTACGAGATCTGGCAAATGGACGTGAAAACGGCCTTCCTCAATGGAGAGCTTGAGGAGAATGTATATATGATACAGCCAGAGGGTTTTGTTTCAACGGTTGGAACAAATCAAGTCTGTAAGCTACAACGATCCATTTATGGATTGAAGCAAGCTTCTCGAAGATGGAACATCCATTTTGATGAGATAATCAAAAGGTTTGATTTTATCAAAAATGAGGATGAACCTTGTGTGTACAAGAAGGTTAGTGGGAGCGCTGTTTCATTCCTTGTATTATATGTTGATGACATATTACTGATAGGGAATGATGTTCCTATGCTACAGTCGATCAAAATTTGGTTATCTAAACACTTCTCCATGAAGGACTTAGGTGAAGCATCCTATATTTTGGGGATAAAGATCTATAGAGATAGATCTAAAAGGATGCTGGGCTTGACCCAAGGAAAGTACATTGACTCGATGCTAAAGAAGTTTAGCATGGAAGATTCCAAGAGAGGTCTCATGCCGATGAGCCATGGAATACATCTCTCCAAGAAACAGGCCCCAAAGACACCTGAGGAGAGAGACCGGATGAGTAAGATTCCTTATGCTTCCGCAATAGGATCTATCATGTACGGTATGATATGTACTAGACCAGATGTCGCTCATGCACTTAGTGTGACGAGCAGATATCAGTCGAATCTAGGAGAAGAGCACTGGAAGGTTGTGAAAAATATCCTAAAGTACTTGAGAAGAACTAAGGATGTATTTCTTGTCTACGGTGGGTCTGAATTGAAACTAAAGGGCTATACAGACTCAAGTTTTCAAACGGACCAAGATGACAGTAAATCCGTTTCGGGGTATGTGTTTACCTTAAATGGTGGCGCGGTGAGTTGGAAGAGTTCCAAGCAGCAAACAGTTGCTGATTCAGTGACAGAGGCAGAGTACATAGCTGCAAGTGAAGCTGCAAAGGAAGCTGTTTGGATGAAGAAGTTCATAATTGAACTTACAGTGGTTCCTAGCATTAGAGGAGCCGTACCTTTATTCTGTGACAACAACGGAGCTGTTGCGCAGGCTAAGGAACCCAGGTCTCATCAGAAATCCAAACACGTGTTGCGGCGGTTTCATTTGATTAGAGAGATCATTGAAAGAGGAGATGTCACCCTGGAGCATGTGGACTCTCAAGACAATATTGCAGATCCATTTACTAAAGCTTTAACTCAATAGCAGTTTGATCGTCACTTAGAGAAGATAGGTATTAGATACCATGGCGATTGGCTTTAGTGCAAGTGGGAGATTGATAGTAGTATGCACACAAGCCAATCATATTTGATATGATGTAGCATATACTTTGTAATCTTATTCATTTATTAATAAAAGAATTGATTTTCTTAAAAGGCATTTCATATTATCTACATGGTGCTGTTATATTAAATGTGATAAACCCATAGTTTTGAGCAATGCTTTTAGAATCATGATGGTGATCATGCTAATGAGATCTAAATTCAAGACAGCTCACAAACTAAAATTGTTCCTAATCATTGGATTACTAAATTGGGGATTAGTGAATCCAGATAGATTAGTACATACGTTGCTTGCTCTTAAGAAGGGGATGATTGATCTCATAATCATTTGTGTGGAGACACTAAAGCAAGTATGTAGGTGCTTATTGGAGAATAAGTTCACTGAACGTGGCTCGCTAAGGAATACCTAATGGAGTTTTACTCGCCTGTCAATAGGAATTCCTCTAGTGATAGTAGTACAAGTGATCCTTGGACTTGAGATCATCATAGTATCTTGTGTATGATGAGTTATACTTTGACATGTCCCTTAAGACCTTTAGGGTATATCAAAGGGTATGATTGGGTATAATAAGTTGTACATGGAGATAGGTGAATGATCAACAAAGAATCTACCACGTCTAGTAAAAGATGTGAATGTCCTATGTGATTCGATAAATGATAACTCAGTAGTCCTTGGCCAAGGCAGAATGAAATTAAAAAGGAGTTTCTAATTTGCATTAATCAGAGTTATGCATTTGGGAATCGAAATACATATAATTAAATAAAATAAGACTTGATAGTAAATCCATGTCTTATATTTAATTGGGACATTGTATGGTAGAAGGATTGAATTGTACGGTAACTATTTACTCAAAGGTTCTTATGTGATTAATGTTGAAATCTATATTATCTGGAAAGTCGTTGATCGCTAAGGGGGCTTACCCTTATTGTAGAATAAATATTATTTATTTAAATGAATTAAATAGTTTAATTTATTTATTTAAATAAGATTAGAATTGTTCTAATTGATTTATTCACAACCGGTTTAATATGGAGAACCTAAAGGGTCACACCGCAAAAGAAAAATATTTATTTAAGAAGTAAATGGCATAATTGTAATAATAAGTTAAGTGTATTTAATTTACTCTATGGAGATAGAATAAATTAAATAGCTTAATATTTATTATTTAATATTTTGGAAATATTAAATATAAATTAATAAGAGGAGTCTTATTATTATTATTACTTTTACTATTATTTAATTCCTAATAGGGATTGGGAATTAATTAATAGAAGTACTCTCCCATGGATTCCTAATTGGATTAGGAGCATTATTAATTAAAGGAGTTTAATTATAATACAAACCCTAATCCTAAATAGTTTAGGGAAGGGTTATTCCTACATCTATAAATAAGAGGGGTCTTATCATAGATTAGGGTTACACGCTCTTGCATTAGATAGTGGAGTACTTACAATTTCTATAGAGATAGAAACTAGGGTTTTGCCAAATACCCAACTTCTTGAATACTTGTTCTTCCTTGGTGGATCACCTCTAGAGGCCAAACACTTGGGTGGCTAACGTTGATCAAAGGAAGGAATCACACTGTAGCATTCGAGGAGAACACGAAGGACTAGGAGTTGAACTTGTACCCGAGGAAGCTTTGTTCTACGAGGGTATAATTCTTATTCTCTTTCTTTTTCGTTTATATCGTTAATTGAGTACATTGATCGATCATGGTGATGGTTTGTATAAAATTTTAAAATCCGTTTTATCGCGCTTCCGCTCTATTTATGTAATTTGATTGCATGCTCGCGTTATATACAAACCTAACAGTTATGGGATGATATATTCTGATGAACGGCTGTTCAGGTAATCTTTGAAAACCTAATACATTCGAAAACATTATCGTATGCGTTTAGAATTAGAACGTATAACGTAAAACTAGATATCGAGAAGTTTAAAACCTTAAACCCTAATGAGATTTGAAGTTTGTAACATATGTGCTTAATAAAGATTGAAATGATATTTCAAAGCAGGTGTTTTGTGATTATATTATGTAAACGATGAATTAGGTCAAATAAATTTTTTTTGTCAAGCTGCTTAGTCGTGCTTACATTGACAAAATGATTTGTCGTGCTTTCCACGATTTCACCAAGAAGCATCCTGACAAATTATTTTTGACAAGTTGCTGTGTCGTGCTTGAGAATGACAAAGTGATTTGTTGTGCTTAAGGTAACAAGCTGCATTGTCGAGCTTGTAAGATATTTTTCATTGAGGAGCTTAGAAGATAGGTTCAATTGCAAGCTGCATTGTCGAGCTTGGAAGATATTATCATTGAGGAACTTAGATTGCAAGCTGCATTGTCGAGCTTAAAGATATTTTCATTGAGGAGCTTAGAAGATAGGTTCAATTGCAAGCTGCATTGTCGAGCTTGGAAGATATTTTCATTGAGGAGCTTAGAAGAATATTCTAAGAATATGCTAGGGTGCAAAGTGTAATAAGCCGAGCCCCTAACGTACAATTAGTGAAACTTGGTTTTTCTATAAATAGCAAGCTCAGTTCATTCATTCATTACTATTTTTCAAGAGCAGTTCAAGAGCAAAAACACTCTATATTTATATTCTGAGAGATATTGTGAGATAAAAATTACTTTCTAAGCATCGAAGCGCTGCGCGATTGGAAGTAAAGCTAGCAACTACACGAGGTATTACTCTAGTGGTTATTATTTTTATTTTTCTTTATAAAAATATACTTTTATAAGCAGTTATAATGCCCAAATTATTTTAAGTATATAGTACAAAAGTCCTATTTACAAGCCGTTATAATGTCTGATTTATTTCTCTTATATATTAGAAAATATACTTTTATAAGCAGTTACTATGTCCGAATTTCTTCAACTATTTAGTAAAAATATTCATTTTATAAGCAGTTATAATGCTGAAATTTTCTCAAATATAATAGCCGAATATTCATTTTATAAGCAGTTATAATGTTAAAATTTTCTCAAATATAATAGCCGAATATTAATTTTATAAGCAGCTATAATGCCCGATTTATTTCAACCATAGTAACCGAATATTCATTTTTCAAGTAGTTACAATGCTCAATTTATTTTAAATATAGTTGAAAAATATTCATTCTGTAAGCAGTTATAATGCTAAAATTATTTCATATATTGTAGAAAAAGTCTTATTTATATGCGGTTATGATACCCGAAGTAAAACTTAAAAGATTTAATCGTTAAACGCTTATTTGTCTATATAAACTTATAATCGTGTAGAATTTACGACGAACATTTAGACCGTTATATTAACTGTAAAAGATATACGAGGCAAGTCTATTACATCTTGCTATCAATTATTGTGAAGTTATTGCTTCTTGTTCAGCATAACTTAAGAAATGAATCATTATTCATATATTGTTTATTCGAGCGGAAAATGTTGTGTCAAACCAAATTGTTTTGGTACGACATCTTATACTGAGAAATGGAACACCTTGATGTAAGGTAAACTGAAACACCTTGATATAAGGTGGCGGTAAATGTTGATTATATATCGACACAAAATTGTAGGATGATATGCATACTCCTAGGATATTGGTTAGGCTGATCCCCTACCAGATATCTGAAATCAAGCGGTTCTAAGTCATTGAAGACTGATAGAACTAATTAAAATATATGGTTCATGTACAGAACCCTCAGTTATACATCATTGACATCTTTCAAATCAAACACATTGTGTTTACGTTTTCAAATGAACTTGCTGAGCATTTGTAGCTCATTCTTGCATATATCTTCTTTTGCAGTTTTAAATGATAATCCCGGCATTTCTGGGACAGACAAAGGAAAAGGACATGTTAATTAGTTTTAATTACTGTTTTGAATAATTCAAGTCTTTTATAAGACTTTATTGTAATAACTTAGTACTGAGAACGATGTAACCGAACTTAATGATATGAAATATATTATCATCCTTTATTTTATCGAATGCGTTATACTCTGATCTTTACTTTGTTTAGCATAGTTATACTAAGTAAACATAATATCTATACGAACTATACATCTGAATGAGAGTATTTGAATGATATCGAAAGTCCTATAAGCTCTGAGGTTACACTTAATGAGCGCCGGTAAGGTGCCATTTTTACCAAAATGCGCCCCTCAGTTCTATGGACAATCTTATCGTTAATACTGTGAATGTCAGATAGATAGGGAATATCGATATGAAAGAGGTATTCATGAGATATGAATCTATACATCCAAGTGAGGGTATCCAAACACAGATAACGTTCTGGCAAGAATTATCATCTGTTATGAGATACTGTGAACCTTGGATAGATAGAAGTCATATATTATTGAATATTTATAGTTGTATAGTTTCATGTGAGCACCATATCTGCTACAGGGAGTGTAGAGAATTTGGGGGCGTCACAAGTTGGTATTAGAGCTGTAGATTATAGCTTTAAGGTAGTTAGGAAATACCTTAGGATATAGTTTTTGAGTCTGTAAAATACTTAATTATGCATAAAATAATCTTAAAAGCTTTATATTATGTGTAAATTTGTTTCGCTATAATACTAAACAACTAAAATTCTTTTGTAGGATGTCAGAGACAAATTGGAATGACCTCCTAGTTATAGATCAACCCATGGTAGGGTGGCTGTCAGAGAGTGAGTCAGAAGAAGATCCAAAAGAGATATATCCCGCACTAGGGACACCAGAGGAGGAGGACCCAGAGGAGGAAGAACTCCTACATGACCAGGAGATACTAGATGTTGAGGAGGCTGAACATCCTATAGATGGACAGCTAGTAGATCCTGATCCTGATGAGGAGATTGGAGCGAGTCAGATGATGAGGGTCGATAGACACGAGAAGATAGTTGCAGGGTTAGTACAGCAGTCCACCGAAGACCTAGAGGCTGCCAACTTTCGAACATATGTAGCTGAAGGTTTATTGAAGAGTGAGAGGGATAACACTCGCCGTCTTAGGACACTCCTCCAGAGTGTTCAGAAGGAAAGGCAAGATGCACAGATGCATTTATACCGAGCTGACAAGGGATGTCGGGATAGATTCGAAGGCTTAGAGCGTCGGGTGCTTAGGTATCCCGTAGAGGAGAGGAAGGTAAATTATATAATAGATAGATCAGTGGTCTGTCATATGGTCCAGGATGCTTATAAGGAGACACGTGATCGTTCAGTCTAGTTTAGTACTTAAGTTTATTTTCTATAGTTTGTATTATAAAGATTTTGGGTTGTAAAATAGGGAATCTTCTGTACTAACTAGTGATAGTATAAACCACTAGTCGAGTATGTAACCGTTCTGCATGTGATATACAAATTGTGTTTTTACAAATCAAATTGTTAATTCTATGTGTAGTATATACTTGTATTTATACTTGTTTTTTTTATTTTTAGAATCATGGCATCAGGACGAAGAAACCAGACTAGAAATGAGACTAATGAACCAAACGCCACCCAACAACTAGTAGATTTACTATTAGGAGCCTTACAGGGTCATCCACCACACCAGCCCAACACAAATAATCCACATAGGTCAGCGTTTAAAGATTTTAAAACAGTCGGACCACCTGAGTTCAAGGGAACTGTGGATCCAGTTGAAGCCCAAACTTGGGTAACTGAAATGGAAAAGTTCTTTACTGTAACAAACGTAAGTGAGGAATAAAAGACAATCTTTGCTATCTTTTTCCTAAAAGGTGAGGCAAACTTCTGGTGGGAAACAACAAAAACCAGGGCCGGTGAAGGGGTAATTCCTTAGGTAAGATTCACAGAACTATTCTTTGAAAATTATTTTCCATAAACCATGCAAGACCGAATGGAGGTTAAATTTTTAGAACTAAAACAAGGGGAAATGATCGTATCTCAATATACAGCCAAGTTTAACGAATTGTCTCATTTTGCCCCACATCAAGTAAACTCTGAGACAAGAAAAACTAGGAGATTTGAGGAAGGGTTGAAACCTCAGATAAGGAGTAGGATATCAATCTTCCAGTTGAAGACATTTTTAGAAATTCTTGAGAAGGCTATCATAGCCGAGACCGAGAATGAAAATTGTTGCCCGATTTCACAATCGACAATTACGTGCAAGTATACACGATCAACAAGTAATAAAGTGATAAGATAGGGTGTCGAACCCACAGGAATTATTATGTTTTTAATCTCCAATTGCCAATCTAAATTATGCCTTTTCTATTAAACAATCACAATTTGGGATTTTTGATTAAGAATAATTAAATAAATACTAACACTGACAATTAATTCAAAGGTTGAAATTCAGATTTAAGATGATTAAGACTACAATATTCCCAGTCATTTATCATAAACCAATCTATCTATGTCTTCCAATCATTCACTTCAATGGAGTTGTTAACAGAAATTCAATTGCATTTATAAGCCATTTTCCAAGAGATCAAATAATTCTATCTAATCCAATTAACTCTACTATATTCCTATGCAAAGTTAAAAGATTAAATTCATTAAGTTCCAATTTCCAATTGTTACATGCAGCAAGCAATATTCCTATTTACTTCACAAATCCAATTATTCAACACATGCAAATAATTGAGAATACATGCTATCTTATCCAGTTCTATCCCTAGATTTCATCTCCCGAATTCATCTAAAGTAACCCGCTAATTGTCGTCCAAACAATTAATCAACAAGCATAAAATAAGATAGACAACTCCCATCAAATTGAACAATTGAAATCAATAGATAATCAACTCATAATTATAACTGGTTCAATTGTATCCTTAACTAAGAATTTAGTTCATACTGACAATAAAAACTAGAATATCAAAATAAGTCATCATAATTAATTACAAATCAGAGGATAAAGATTAAAAGGAAACTCAGTATAATCTCTAGCTCTCCAATCTGAACTTCTCACAATGCTTGACTTGTCCTCCAATCTCCTTGCTCAGCTTTGAAAGTCAATCTCTGAATAAGTCTGTGTATATCTAAATCCAAGTCTTGATCTTCTATTTATAGTCTCCTTTAGTCCCTCAATAAGTTTAATAGCAAGAGTCCTTGATCACTTCTATCTTTCCAAAATAACAGCATTCCAGCAAAATCAGGATTTCCATCTGCCGCTTCCTCGCCCCGACGAGAAATTCAAGGCATAAGTTCTCGCCCCGACGAATTCCCGCCCCGGTGAGAATGCCCTGCACCCAGCCAATTTTCTTCTTTTCATTCCTGCATCCAGCCATGACCTACAAAACCAATGCAAAACAAGTAAAAAGCTACCAAACACTTAAAAACAAGTAAAGAATAAGCCAAAAGACATATCAAACGCGTAGGTTAAAACCTACTCATCAAATACTCCCAAACTCAAAACTTTGCTTGCCCTCAAGCAAAACACAAAACAAAGCAAAACCACAACTAAACTAGCTACTACATGAATGCACATGCATGACTAACCATACTCAAGCAATTAATCAATAGACATCATAAAAATCCGGCCTCAGAAATCAATAACTACCAATTCAACAGAATTTCAACCTCACACCATCCAAAAGCCAACTATTAGTAATTATGAATCACTCTCAACCCTTCCATAAGTATGCAACATATATTAAACCAATCAGGGTATGAATCCAACTCTAAGTATCACAATGCTCAAAAAGAGAAAAATTCACAGATTTTACTTTTAAGCTCAACTGTTATTCACTTGCCTTCTCATTTTTTCCCTCTTTTTCTTTAACGAGTGCGTTTTACGCTCCATCTCGTCATATATCCTGACTAGTGCAATGTTCATCTTTATTAGGCTATTCAGTGCCACCCGTGTAGCGAACTTTCAACCAACGACTCCCAAACCAGACGATTTTAGGGCGCTGAGTGTAAAGACATCTCCTAAGGGTATACTCATTCAAATGACACTGGCAACAAAGACAAACTTAGTCAAGACCTGCTCTTATCTGTCTATATTCATTAATTCATCATTTTCTTGCACTTAGACAGACATCGAAGCAGTATTTATTCAAAAAAAAAATTTCATTTTTTTTTCCAGTTTTTTCTCAGTTTTCTTTCTTTTTTTTTTAGATCCAACAAGTGATAACAGTCTATATCTACATATGAGCATGTAATACACCAAAGAAGAACCAACTCCTAATTACTTTAATACACATTCGTGAACAAGTAAGAACCAAGGGTCTCAAATAACCACAACTACAACCATTAAACTCCAGATTTAGCAATAAGTATCCATCCCGTTAAACTATAGTAGAACTAATCAAATTTCATCATTGGCTATCCCTAAATGACTTCCATCAATACATTGCTTGAATACCTCTAAATGCAATATCATATGATCCTATGCTACTAATTTTTTGGATTTTTGGAGTTTTTTTTTTCATAAATATAACTAAATATAGCTGAATAAAAACTACGCTACAATGACACTCATGCAACTAAAACTACAGATTCAAATGATTCAGCTAAACATGCAAATATGCAAACATAAACACACACCCCCAAACTCAAACGAAACAATGTCCTCATTGTGCGAAAAATAAAGAAAGTTAAGAACAGAGGACTCCCCTAGCAGTTCAAGCAGTAGGCTCGAACTCATCATCATCATTTGGGGACGGTGGTGGAAAAACTGGCAATGGCTGGGCTGCGGGAAACTGAACAGGATCCATCATCGGCTGCATATTGGAGTACATGTTCGCCATGGTTTGGGTGCAACTCTGCTGGTACGCATACATATGCTCCTGCCGATCCGCCAATCGCTGGTTCTGCCTCAATATGGTCTTATGATGAGAATCAATAAGACGCTGCAACTCTCGAAACTGGAGGCTGAACTTGGCTTTCCGTGGCCCAGTAAAAGTGGAAGGACCCTCCGAAGGACCCGCTCCCTCATCATCATCAGACTCATGTGCGTCTTCAGCGGGAGGACAATGAACTATGTAACCCATACCACGAGGATGGGACTCACCGCCTTCCCATTCCTTATAATGTGCAATCAAACGGTGATCCAAAAGTAGTAAGGGCTGCTGCAAAGCCTCCTCAACTCCCCAACGAACTCCCGCACGAAGATACAATCCACATATCAACGAAGGGTGTGGCAAACCACCCTGACTATGCAAAGTTCGTATAGTGCGACGAATCGATGCCTCAATCAACTGACCCACATTGATCTCAATCCCCGTCACAATAACATATAACAATAAAGCTTTCTCCTTGGGAACATCACTCACGTGTTGTGATAGCATCAGTTTAGCCGAAAGGAAAGCATACCAGACCTTACCATACCGACTCAAGTCCTTGCTATGAAACATAGGTGCAGCACGTGGCCCTCTAGATATCCATATCGTCTCAGGCCTGCATAAGTCAGTAACTACCTTCTCCACATTGGGCCCCTCCCCAAGGAATTGAGTGTATCTGCAACGTAAATCAGGCCTCAAGTTGTAATACTCATTGATCGTTTGGGCACTGAAGGACACTGTCTTCCCTCGGACTGTAACCTCACATGTAGTCGTGTCCTCTACATTAGTATAAAACTCCTTGGAGCTATACATGCAGGCTCCGGATGGGCAGTGAATGTCTCCCATCCCCTCTCGACTATCTGATGCATCATCTCCCCATCAACCACCTCGTCAGACGTGAGACCGCGCTCGGGAGTTAGAGCTTTACCCGATGTATACGTTTCATATCTGATAGCCGCCTCTACACTGACAAACTTTCTTCGATCAAATTGCCTGGATGGAGTAGACGATGATCCCTCACCACGATGGCACTTTGGAGCCATGATTGAGCACTTAGCAAACAAACCCACACAAATAATCTGCTGTGTAATTCAATTTCCCCCCCAAACTCCAACTATACTAACTCCCAACTGATAATGGCACGGTACAATGGAATAGATCTGATAATGATGCGTTGGTGAACTTATTGATTGCTCCTTGAATTAAATGCAAACCCTAAAACTCGTGTATGCACGGATGAAGATTGTGAAAACAACAGAGTATGCCCCCGCTTGAATGTGAGATGGTTTAAAGTGAAGTTAGGGTGTGATTTTAAAGTGGAGTGATTTAGGGTTTGTGTAGGAATCCAAGTATGGAGAGAAATTGGAAGGAAATTAGAAGAGAAATAGGAAGGATTTGGGTTGGGTCGGTCTTAGAGAAGGAGAAATAGTGTTTTGGAGAAGTTGCATGGGAGTTGGAATGTTAAAAATCAAATTAGAATCGGATTTTAAAAATTGAATTCCGCGATTCTCGCCGGGGCGAGAAAATAGGCTTGTGAACCTCGCCGGGGCGAGAAATGGCAGAGAGGTTGGGGCTGGGGCGAGAAAAATCCAGGTCGGGGCGCACTTCACCAGAGAGATTCTCGCCGGGGCGAGAAACCTTAGTGCAATTTTCTCGCTGGGGCGAGAATCCTCAGACTTGAAAATTTTTTCCTGCTTTTTCCTCTTGATCCTCTTGTCCTCTCTTGTACCAGCCCAATGAACATGTTTCTTCCTTCTAAAGCATTCCCATAGACTGTATCCCTGTTTCAATGAACACCACATAAATGAGTTAAACACGGAAGATTGAAGACCAAATTCAAACAAAAACACTTAAACTACTCCTAAAAAAAACATTAATGAAACTAATTCTATGAAAGCAATAAAATATCATGATTGGGTTGCCTCCCATCAAGCGCTTGGTTTATAGTCGTCAGCCCGACTTTCTCAGCAGTATTAGGCTTCAGCTTGATCGGGAACAGAAAGGTGAATCACTGATACTTGTCGATCCACATCGCCTCCCCAATAATGTTTGAGTCATTGACCGTTGACTTTGAATGTGCGCTTTGAATCCGGCTCTTCGACTTTAATTGCCCCATGAGATCCTACAGCAGTAATAATGAAAGGGCCTGACCATCTAGACTTCAGCTTCCCAGGAAATAACCGCAGCCTGGAATTGAACAACAACACAGCTTGTTCCGGTTCAAACTTTCGATCCACAATCCGTTTGTCATGCCACCTTTTGACTTTTTCTTTGTACAGCTTGGCATTTTCATAGGCATGATGGCGAAACTCCTCCATCTCGTTCAATTGGAGCAACCTTTTCTCACCAGCGGCTTGAAGATCAAGGTTCAACTTTTGAATTGCCCAATAGGCCTTATGCTCAAGTTCGACCGATAAATGACATGTTTTCCCATAAACCATACGATACGGCGACATTTCGATGGGATTCTTATAAGCAGTGCGATACGCCCATAAAGCATCGTCTAGTTTCATTGCCCAGTCCTTACGAGTCGGGTTTACCACTTTCTCCAGAATTTGCTTAATTTCCCGATTCGATACCTCTGCTTGGCCATTCGTTTGGGGATGATAAGCTGTAGCAATCCGGTGTTTGACTCCGTACTTAGCTAACAACTTAGTGAACTGCTTGTTACAAAAATGAGTACCTTTGTCACTGATTATGGCTCTTGGTGTACCGAATCTAGTAAAGATATTCTTGTGCAGGAACCGTAGAACCACTTTGGCATCATTGGTGGGTAATGCAAGTGCTTCGACCCATTTTGACATGTAATCCACTGCCAAAAGTATGTATTGATTGTTGAATGATGACGAAAACGGCCCCATAAAGTCAATACCCCAAACATCAAATAGTTCAACCTCAAGGATGGTGTTGAGAGGCATTTCGTGTCGCTTCGAGATATTTCCAACCCGTTGACATCTATCACACTTAAGCACAAAGAGATGGGCGTCTTTGAACAACGAAGGCCAGAAAAATCCCGACTGTAAGACCGTGGCTGCAGTTCTTTCTCCTCCATAATGGCCTCCATAATCTGACAAATGACAATGAGTCAAGATGCTCTCCATTTCTACCTGTGGCACACAACGTTTTATCATCTGATCCGCACAAGTTTTGAAGAGGAATGGCTCATCCCAAAAGTATTGCTTGACATCATGGAGAAATTTCTTTCTTTGCTGAGAAGTGAAATCTTGCGGAAGAACATTACTGACTAGAAAGTTCACATAATCAGCATACCAAGGGACTTCGGTGTTGATACCAAACAATTGTTCATCTGGAAACGACTCATTGATTACCACATCATTCTTTTTCTGCATGTCGGCATTCTCTAACCTTGAAAGATGATCAGCCACTTGATTCTCCGTACCTTTCCTATCTCGAATCTCCAAGTCAAATTCTTGCAACAAGAGGACCCATCGAATCAACCTAGGTTTGGCATCCTTCTTTGCAATCAAGTATTTGATAGCTGCATGATCAGTGTAGACAATCACCTTGGTTCCAATTAGATATGCTCGAAACTTGTCAAAGGCAAATACTACTGCAAGCAACTCTTTCTCTGTAGTAGTATAATTCAATTGAGCTTCTGTGAGTGTCTTGCTTGAGTAGTAGATGGTGTGAAAAACCTTGTCCCTTCGCTGACCTAACACAGCTCCCACTGTATAATCACTTGCGTCACACATCAACTCAAAAGGCAAAGTCCAATCGGGAGCAACTATGATCGGGGCTGTGATTAACTTCTTTTTCAGCACTTTAAAGGCTTCGATGCAAGCTTGATCCATCTTAAAGGGAACATCTTTTTCAAGGAGTGAACACAATGGTTTTGAAATTTTTGAGAAATCCTTGATGAATCGACGGTAGAATCCTGCATGTCCGAGAAAACTTCTAATACCTTTTACAGATGTCGGTGGAGGTAGCTTTTCAATGGTTTCAAAATTTGCCCTATCCACCTCTAGACCTGCGTCGGATACTTTGTGCCCCAGAATAATCCCTTCTCGCACCATAAAGTGGCACTTTTCCCAATTAAGCACCAGATTCGTCTCCACACAACGCTTCAGTACTAAGATGAGATTATTAAGACACAAGTCAAAACTATCACCGAATACAGAGAAGTCATCCATGAATACCTCCAAATTTTAATCAACCATATCCGAGAAGATAGCCATCATGCATCGCTGGAATGTAGCCGGTGCATTACATAACCCGAAAGACATTCTCCGGAATGCAAACGTTCCATAAGGACATGTAAAAGTTGTTTTCTCTTGATCTTCCGGAGCTATCACTATCTGGTTATATCCTGAGTATCCATCGAGAAGGCAATAGAACTGATGACCAGACAACCTATCCAACATCTGATCAATAAATGGCAAAGGAAAGTGATCCTTGCGCGTAGCTTTGTTCAACTTGCGGTAATCCATACACACTCTCCAACTTGTGACCGTTCTCGTAGGAATGAGTTCATTGTTTTCGTTCTCAACCACTGTCATTCCTCCCTTTTTAGGCACACATTGTACGGGACTTACCCAAGCACTATCTGAAATTGGATAGATAATTCTGGCGTCTAACCACTTAATAATTTCCTTCTTCACCACGTCTTTCATAATCGGATTCAATCTTCTTTGTTGCTCAATGATCGATTTTGCTCCTTCTTCAAGCAGAATTTTATGCATGCAAAACGACGGACTGATTCCCTTGATGTCTGCTATTGTCCACCCAATTGCTGTTTTATACTCACGCAAAACCCTTAATAGTTTTTCTTCTTGAGATTCATTCAAATGCGCAGAAATTATTACTGGTAGTGTGTCCGAGTCTCCCAAGTAAGCATACCGTAAATGAGATGGAAGAGGTTTAAGCTCAAGCACAGGTGGCTCTTCCACTGACGGTTTGGACCTCTTTCCTCCTTCGTGTGGCTGGTCAAGTACATCAAATTGCCTGCTAAATTTACGCGGAATAGGTAATGAGTCTAGAACCTTGACATAATCCCACTCATCTGGATCATCAAAAGTGTCTATCCCAACTAGAGCAGCTTCTAATGGATCTTCAATAATAATTGCCCTGGTTTGTTCATTCACGATTTCATCGAGCAGGTCTATCCGTAAGCATTCCTCGCCCTCCTTAGGGAATTTCATCGATTTAAATATATTAAAGGTGACTTCCTGATCTTGAACTCTCATTGCTAATTCACCTTTTTGTACATCTAACAACGTTCTCCCTGTTGCTAAGAATGGACGACCTAGAATGATGGGAATCTCCCTATCCTCTTCGTAATCCAAAACAATGAAATCAGCCGGGAAGATGAATTTATCGACTTTAACCAAAATATCTTCCACAATACCCCTCGGATATGTCACTGATCTGTCTGCCAACTGCAAGCTGATGTTCGTTGGTTTTGGTGCCTTTAGCCCAAGCTGAGTGTAAACTGATAATGGCATTAAATTGATACTAACTTCTAAGTCACACAATGCCATTCCAGAGAACTGGTTACCAATTACACAAGGGATAGTGAAGCTTCCTGGATCCTTTAGTTTAGGTGGAAACTTGTTTTGCAAAATTGCACTGCACTCCTTGGTAAGTGCCACCGTTTCGAATTCACCCAATTTCCTTTTCTTTGACAAAACATCCTTCATAAACTTTGCATAACTGGGCATCTGTTCCAGGGCTTCTGCAAACGATATATTAATGTGTAGTTTCTTCAAAACATCCAAAAATCTGGAAAATTGCTCGTCTAGCTTGGCTTTCTGCAATCTTTGAGGGAAGGGTACGGGAGGTACTACACTATCTGGCTTGAGTTCCTTTGACTTTACCTCCGAACCTGTATCCTTCACCTTTTCTGATTCATTCACCTTACTTTTCACCAGGGCTTCCTCATCCTCATTCTCCACAACTGTTTTTGGTTTAGAATTTCCTTTAACTGCACCTGGCAGCTCTTTACCACTCCTTAAGGTGACAGCCTTGCAATGTTCCTTTCCTTCCGTTCTTGGGTTAACCTCTGTATTGCTTGGAAGTGCCCCTTGTGGTCGAGTATTCAAGACTTGAGCCAACTGTCCTAGCTGATTTTCCAAGTTCCTAATTGACACTGCCTGGCTCTTCACATTCAAATCTACCTGAGTTAGCAACTTATCTTGATCATTCATTCTTTTCTCAGATGCTGTGATAAACCTTGCCAACGATTCTTCTAAATTCGGCTTTCTTTCTGCATGTTGTGGAGCTTGGTTCTGAAAACCTGGGGGATTCTGAGTTCTAGGAGCTGGATTTTGAACCTGAGTGTTATTGCTCCATGAGAAACCCGGATGATTTTTCCACCCCGGATTATATGCATTCTGGTATGGCTGTTGCTGTCTGTTATAGCTCCCCACGAACTGTACCGATTCCGGATTAATGGCACAATACTCCGTTGGATGCGCACCTGCACAAAGCTCACACACATAGGCTACTTGCTGGACTTTCGATTCAGACAAAGCTTCAATCTTCTTAGACATGGCTGCCATCTTAGCTGTTAGTGTCGTGACCGCATCTACTTCCAAAACTCCAGCTACCTTTTGTTGATTCAGTCTGGAAGTCGGCCATTGATAATTATTTGCAGCCATAGTCTCTAACAAAGTGTAAGCTTCATCAAACTTTTTATCCATAAGTGCTCCACCTGCAGCTGCATCAATGCTTGTTCGAGTGTCATTATTCAGCCCATTGTAGAATGTCTGAACTTGTAGCCACTTGGGTAGCCCATGATGTGGACATTTTCTCAATAACTCTTTGAACCTTTCCCAAGCCTCGTATAGTGACTCTCCATGTTGTTGCCAAAATGTAGAAATCTCGTTTCTCAACTTAGCCGACTTAGCTGGCGGAAAAAATTTCGCTAGGAATTTCTAAGCTAGATCATCCCACGTTGTGATGGACCCTGACGGAAGTGAGTGCAACCAGCTCTTTGCCTTATCTCTCAGTGTGAACGGAAATAGACGTAATCTCACTGCATCATCTGTCACATTGAGATATTTGAAGGTATCACAAATCTCCAGGAAACTAACTAAGTGTTCATTTGGATCATCGTTGGCTAAACCCCCAAACTGTACCGCATTCTGAAGCATATGAATTGTTCCCGGCTTGATTTCGAAGGAATTAGCGGTGATGACTGGTCTCGTGGTGCTCGATTTAATCTCGTCTATCTTAGGCATAGCATATTCCCTCAATGATTTCTGCTCTTCGTTAGCCATTTTCTCTTTCTCAAGTGTCTCCTGACAGAATTTTCTCAACTGACGAAACTTATTCTCAAGATTATCCTCACACTGCACGAGTTCCGGTTGTTTTGATCGCGTTTGCATAAACGAATCAAAAGACACACTGAACAAGAAACAAAAGAAAAATAAGTTTGCTTAACTAGAACAGACTTAACTAAACTGATATTGAAAATTATAAACAAAAATAATCCCCGGCAACGGCGCCAAAAACTTGTTGCCCGATTTCACAATCGACAATTACGTGCAAGTATACACGATCAACAAGTAATAAAGTGATAAGATAGGGTGTCGAACCCACAGGAATTATTATGTTTTTAATCTCCAATTGCCAATCTAAATTATGCCTATTCTATTAAACAATCACAATTTGGGATTTTTGATTAAGAATAATTAAATAAATACTAACACTGACAATTAATTCAAAGGTTGAAATTCAGATTTAAGATGATTAAGACTACAATATTCCCAGTCATTTATCATAAACCAATCTATTTATATCTTCCAATCATTCACTTCAATGGAGTTGTTAACAGAAATTCAATTGCATTTATAAGCCCTTTTCCAAGAGATCAAATAATTCTATCTAATCCAATTAACTCTACTATATTCCTATGCAAAGTTAAAAGATTAAATTCATTAAGTTCCAATTTCCAATTGTTACATGCAGCAAGCAATATTCCTATTTACTTCACAAATCCAATTATTCAACACATGCAAATAATTGAGAATACATGCTATCTTATCCAGTTCTATCCCTAGATTTCATCTCCCAAATTCATCTAAAGTAACCCGCTAATTGTCGTCCAAACAATTAATCAACAAGCATAAAATAAGATAGACAACTCCCATCAAATTGAACAATTGAAATCAAATAGATAATCAACTCATAATTATAACTGGTTCAATTGTATCCTTAACTAAGAATTTAGTTCATACTGACAATAAAAACTAGAATATCAAAATAAGTCATCATAATTAATTACAAATCAGAGGATAAAGATTAAAAGGAAACTCAGTATAATCTCTAGCTCTCCAATCTGAACTTCTCACAATGCTTGACTTGTCCTCCAATCTCCTTGCTCAGCTCTGAAAGTCAATCTCTGAATAAGTCTGTGTATATCTAAATCCAAGTCTTGATCTTCTATTTATAGTCTCCTTTAGTCCCTCAATAAGTTTAATAGCAAGAGTCCTTGATCACTTCTATCTTTCCAAAATAACAGCATTCCAGCAAAATCAGGATTTCCATCTGCCGCTTCCTCGCCCCGACGAGAAATTCAAGGCATAAGTTCTCGCCCCGACGAATTCCCGCCCCGGTGAGAATACCCTGCACCCAGCCAATTTTCTTCTTTTCATTCCTACATCCAGCCATGACCTACAAAACCAATGCAAAACAAGTAAAAAGCTACCAAACACTTAAAAACAAGTAAAGAATAAGCCAAAAGACATATCAAACGCGTAGGTTAAAACCTACTCATCAAAAATCTTCTCAAATTCCATAAGGAGAAGAGGAGTCAGAATGAAGAGGGAAAATTCAAAGGAGAAGTTAGTACAAGGGGGTAATAATAACAATAAGAGGAAGTGGGATACCACTTTTTCTACTAACTTTGAGAAAAAGGGGAATAATTACAATAACAACAACACTACCAGCAAAAACCAGAATAACAAGATGGAACGTTGTGTCACATGTGGAAAGAACCATCTGGGAGTCTGTCGTAGGAAGGTGGTTGCCTGTTACAGTTGTGGTCAGGAGGGACATTATTCCAATGATTGTCCCAATAAGAGTATTAATAACACCAATCAGGGAAATCAGAATTATAAGTGTTATAATTGTGGCGCAACAAGTCACATATCTAGAAATTATCCAAAGAATAGGAACCAAACCGGGGGAGGAAATCAAACCGCAAACAACACCCTCAAACCAACAGTAGCAGGAGCTGGAGGTCAGAGTCGTCCAACCGCCAGAACATTAAATATGACGATGAGGGATGTTGTTGCTTCACAGGAGGTGGTGACATGTATCATCCCTATCGACACTTTAAATGCATATGGGTTATTCGACTCTGGTGCTAGTTGTTCATTCGTGTCTAATAGCTTTGCTAAAAACTTGAATATACCATGCGAAGACTTAGACATACCTTTCAATGTAGAAATTGCAAATCGAGAGATAATTCCCATTAAAACTGTATATATAAAGATTATAACGTAGAGATTAAGGGACACAAGTTTCTTGTGGACCTCTTTCCTATACAGCTAGGGGAATTCAATATAATCTTAGGCATGGATTGGTTGGTTAATCATAATACAATGATTGATTTCCATCAGAAGCGTATAAACCTAGTAACTACGTTGAAGTCAAAGGTAGTGTTCAACGGTGGTTACTCACCTTAACCATCTCGATGTCTGACAGTAATGCAAGCGGAGGGATTTCTTAGGAAGGGTTGTACAGGTTATTTGGCATATATAGTAGATACTCAAAAGGAAGGAGCAAAGCTAGATCAATACCTGTAGTTAGGGAATTTCAAGATGTATTTCCCAATGACTTACCAGGTCTTCCTCCGGATAGGGAGATCGAGTTTGCTATTGATCTTGCACCTGGTACGACACCAGTGTCGAAGGCACCATACAGGATGGCACCAGTGGAGTTGAAGGAGTTATTTATGTAGTTACAAGATTCTTAGACAAAAAGTACATACAACCTAGTGTTTCACCTTGGGGAGCACCGGTGTTGTTTGTCAAGAAGAAGGATGGAACTTTAAGGTTATGTGTTGACTATAGAGAATTAAATAAATTAACCATAAAGAACAAATATTCTTTACCAAGAATTGATGATCTGTTTGACCAGTTGAAAGGGGTCAAACACTTTTCGAAGATCGACCTACGATCAGGTTATCAGCAATTAAAGGTAAGAAAAGAAGATGTGCCGAAGACAACGTTTAGGACACGCTACGGACATTATGAGTTTCTTATAATGTCTTTTGGATTAACGAATGCACCGACAGCATTCATGGACTTGATGAACCGAGTGTTTAAACCATGCTTAGACAAATTTGTCATAGTGTTCATCGATGATATTTTAGTATACTCGAGAACAAAGGAGGAGTATGCTAAACACTTAAGAAGCGTACTGGAGATATTACGAAAGGAACAACTTTATGCAAAGTTTTCCAAGTGTGAGTTCTGGTTGGAACGAGTCCAGTTCTTGGGTCATGTAATTGACAAGAATGGAATATCGGTGGATCCAGCAAATATAGAGACGTTGGTGAATTGGGAACAACCAACCACTCCCACAAAAGTAAGAAGTTTTCCCGATTTAGCAGGGTACTATCGGCGTTTTATACAAGATTTTTTAAAAATAGCAACCCCGCTAACTAATTTAACTTGAAAGACAGTAAAATACGTCTGGACAGATAAATGTGAAGAAAGCTTCCGAGAGTTGAAGAAGCGATTGAGCATGGCACTAGTGTTATTTTTACCAGATGATACAAGAGGTCTTGTCGTTTATAGTGATGCATCACACAAGGGATTGGGTTGTGTGTTAATGTAACATGGGAAGGTAATTGCATATGCATCGCGACAACTCAAAGATTATGAGAAGAAGTTTCTTACGCATGATCTTGAGTTAGCCGCTGTAGTATTTGCCTTGAAAATCTGGAGGCATTACTTGTATGGGGAGAAGTGTGAGTTATACACAAATCACAAAAGTCTGAAGTATATTTTCACGCAGAAGGAATTAAACATGAGGCAGAGGAGATGGCTAGAGTTGATAAAGGATTTCGACTGTGAAATTTTATATCACCTTGGGAAAGCCAACGTCGTAGCCGACGCGTTAAGTAGGAAGAACCAAGAAAAGTTGAATATAATAACCAACAACGAGGTACTGATAAAAGAGTTTGATAAACTTGAGATTGAGGTAAGAGTTCCAGTTAATTCTACCGAGAAGTTATTCGTTGTGGAAAATGGTTCAACTTTGTTGGAGAGAGTCAAGGGACTACAAGAGACTGATGCAGAGTGTCAAAAGTGTAAGACTAAAATAACTCATAAGAAGAATGACAAATTCAGAGTGGATAAGGATGGGGTACTGAGGTACGAAGATAAAATTTGGGTACCTTCAGTACAAGAATTAAAAGATGAAATACTGAATGAAGTCCATAGTTCTAAGTTCATCGTGCATCCAGGTAGTACAAAAATGTATAAAGATTTAAGCCGGCACTTTTGGTGGTCTAACATGAAAAGAGAAATAGCAGAGTGGGTAAGTAAATGTTTAACGTGTCAAAGAATTAAAGCTGAACATCAGAAACCGAGTGGATTACTACAGCCCTTAGAAATTCTTGAGTGGAAATGGGAACATTTTACTATGGATTTCGTAGTAGGTCTTCCAAACACCGAGAAAGGTCACAATGCCATTTGGATAATTGTAGATCGTCTTACCAAGTCGGCTCATTTTCTACCTATAAAAGTTAACTTCAGTCTTGACTAGTCAGCCAAACTTTACATCAATGAAGTTATTTCTAGACATGAAGTCCCTGTTTCTATAGTATCATACCGAGATCCCCGATTTACTTCACATTTTTGGACAAGTCTCCAGAAACATTTAAGAACTCAGTTGAAATTAAGCACAGCCTATCACCCGCAAACCGACGGTCAGAGTGAGAGAACAATTCAAACATTGGAGGACATGTTGCGAACTTGCATCATGGACTTCAAGGGGAGTTGGGAAGATCAGTTACCTTTGGTAGAGTTTGCCTACAATAATAGCTATCATGTCAGCATAGGAATGCCACCATTTGAAGCTTTGTATGGAAGGAAATGTAGGACGCCATTATGTTGGGATGAGGTCGGTGAGCAACAAATGTTAGGACTAGAAATAGTTTAACAAACCGCTGAGGTAGTTCGAATTATACGAGGAAGATTGCAAGCGTCTCAAGATCGACAGAAGAAGTATGCGGATCAACACAGGAAACTACAAGATTTCGATGTCGGTATTCACGTCTTTTTAAAAGTATCTCCGTGGAAAGGCAAAATCCGTTTCGGCAAGAAAGGAAAATTGAGACCGAGATTCATTGGACCATTCCAGATATTGAGGAGGATAGGTGAGGTAGCTTATGAGGTAGCCCTACCTCCTGAGTTAGAACATATTCATAACATGTTTCATGTATCCGTATTATGACCATACAAACCCGATTATAAACACGTTATAGATTACGAGCCTATTCAGATCGAAAAAGATTTATCATATGAAGAAGTTCCTATTGAAATCATAGATAGGAAAGAACAAAATCTATGAAATAAAGTGATACCTTCAGTCAAGGTTATTTAGAGAAATCAAAACATAAAGGAAGCTACGTGGGAGCTCGAGAGTAAAATACGAGACAACTACCCACATTTATTTTTGTAATATGTACTGTAATTTTGAGGACGAAATTCTTATTAGTAGGGGTGAATGTAATATTCCGAACCCTAATAAGATTTGTATATGTAAGTTATGTGTTTATTAAATAAAATTTCTTATTCCGACTCTGTGTTATGTGATGATATATTCTGATGAACGACTATTCAGGTAATCTTTGAAAACCTAATACGATTCGAAAACATTATCGTATACGTTTAGAATTAGAACGTATAACGTAAAACTAGATATCGAGAAGTTTAAAACCTTAAACCCTAATGAGATTTGAAGTTTGTAACATATGTGCTTAATAAAGATTGAAATGATATTTCGAAGCAAGTGTTTTGTGATTATATTATGTAAACGATGAATTAGGTCAAATAAATTTTTTTTGTCAAGCTGCTTAGTCATGCTTACATTGACAAAATGATTTGTCGTGCTTTCCACAATTTCACCAAGAAGCATCCTGACAAATTATTTTTGACAAGTTGGTATGTCGTGCTTGAGAATGACAAAGTGATTTGTCGTGCTAAAGGTAACAAGCTGCATTGTCGAGCTTGTAAGATATTTTCATTGAGGAGCTTAGAAGATAGGTTCAATTGCAAGCTGCATTGTCGAGCTTGGAAGATATTTTCATTGAGGAGCTTAGATTGCAAGCTGCATTATCGAGCTTAAAGATATTTTCATTGAGAAGCTTAGAAGATAGGTTCAATTGCAAGCTGCATTGTCGAGCTTGGAAGAAATTTTCATTGAGGAGCTTAGAAGAATATTCTAAGATATGTTAGGGTGCAAAGTGTAATAAGCCGAGCCCCTAACGTGCAATTAGTGAAACTTGGTTTTTCTATAAATAGCAAGCTCAGTTCATTCATTCCTTACTATTTTTCAAGAGCAGTTCAAGAGCAAAAATACTCTATATTTATATTCTGAGAGATATTGTGAGATAAAAATTACTTTCTAAGCATCGAAGCGCTGCGCGATTGGAAGTAAAGCTAGCAACTACACGAGGTATTACTCTAGTGGTTATTATTTTTATTTTTCTTTATAAAAATATACTTTTATAAGCAGTTATAATGCCCAAATTATTTTAAGTATATAGTACAAAAGTCCTATTTACAAACCGTTATAATGTCTGATTTATTTCTCTTATATATTAGAAAATATACTTTTATAAGCAGTTACTATGTCCGAATTTCTTCAACTATTTAGTAAAAATATTCATTTTATAAGCAGTTATAATGCTGAAATTTTCTCAAATACAATAGCCGAATATTTATTTTATAAGCAGTTATAATGCTGAAATTTTCTCAAATATAGTAGCCGAATATTCATTTTATAAGCAGTTATAATGCTGAAATTTTCTCAAATATAATAGCCGAATATTCATTTTATAAGCAGCTATAATGCCCGATTTATTTCAACCATAGTAACCGAATATTCATTTTTCAAGCAGTTACAATGCTCAATTTATTTTAAATATAGTTGAAAAATATTCATTTTGTAAGCAGTTATAATGCTAAAATTATTTCATATATTGTAAAAGAAGTCTTATTTATATGCGGTTATGATACCCGAAATAAAACTTAAAAGATTTAATCGTTAAACGCTTATTTGTCTACATAAACTTATAATCGTGTATAATTTACGACGAACGTTTAGACCATTATATTAACTGTAAAAGATATACAAGGCAAGTCTTCTAACCTTGTTACATTTAAGCAAGTCTATTACATCTTGCTATCAATTATTGTGAAGTTATTGCTTCTTGTTCAGCATAACTTAATAAATGAATCATTATTCATATATTGTTTATTCGAGCGTAAAATGTTGTGTCAAACCAAATTATTTTGGTACGACATCTTATACTGAGAAATGGAACACCTTGATGTAAGGTGAACTGAAACACCTTGATATAAGGTGGTGGTAAATGTTGATTATATATCGACACAAAATTATAGGATGATATGCATACTCCTAGGATATTGGTTAGGCTGATCCCCCACCAGATATCTGAAATCAAGTGGTTCTAAGTCATTGAAGACTGATAGAACTAATTGAAATATATGGTTCATGTACAGAACCCTCAATTATACATCATTGACCTCTTTCAAATCAAACACATTGTGTTTACATTTTCAAATGAACTTGCTGAGCATTTGTAGCTCATTCTTGCATATATCTTCTTTTGCAGTTTTAAATGATAATCCCGGCACTTCTGGGACAGACAAAGGAAAAGGACATGTTAATTAGTTTTAATTACTATTTTGAATAATTCAAGTCTTTTATAAGGCTTTGTTGTAATAACTTAGTACTGAGAACGATGTAACCGAACTTAATGATATGAAATATATTATCATCCTTTATTATATCGAATGCGTTATACTCTGATCTTTACTTTGTTTAGCATAGTTGTACTAAGTAAATATAGTATCTATACGAACTATACATCTGAATGAGGGTATTTGAATGATATTGAAAGTCCTATAAGCTCTGAGGTTACACTTAATGAGCGCCGGTAAGGTGCCATTTTTACCGAAATGCACCCCTCAGTTCTATGGACAATCTTATCGTTAATACTGTGAATGTCAGATAGATAGGGAATATCGATATGAAAGAGGTATTCATGAGATATGAATCTATACATCCAAGTAAGGGTATCCAAACACAGATAACGTTCTGGCAAGAAATATCATCTGTTATGGGATACTGTGAACCTTGGATAGATAGAAGTCATATATTATTGAATATTTATAGTTGTATAGTTTCACGTGAGCACCATATCTGCTACAGGGAGTGTAGAGAATTTGGGGGCGTCACATGTACATAGTGTGTGACAATAAAAGAAAGGCTTCCATGGAGTCTTCATGTAAGTCTTCTTAAATCTATCTTTGTTTTATTTTCAGTTTCTATTTTAAGTACTTAGCTTATAGCTTGTTTATATGTGTGCTTATAGCCTAAATTATTAGTCGTTTAACTATCGTTCCTGTCTATCTTGGTATCATAGCCATTTACTAATTTTTTAGGCTAGGATAATTGTATAATTTGTTTGAGTAATCTTAATCTAGTGGGACGTCACTCAAGATATAGAAAACCATAGTAGGAATTCTGTTAATAGATATACTAAGTTATTAAGTACATTAACTATATAATCATCAGCCTTATAAAATGTCAATTCAAGATTTACCTACAGAAAATGAACTAATAGCATTAGAACAGAAGATTATTGATTACTTCAAACAGAAAGTAGGAAATCCAACAGAAATAAAAATAGACAAATATAATATACTTAAAAGTTATTTAGAAATTAATAAATATAATAAGTATACAGAAGAAATAATTATTATTAATAGATCTTTATTATATCATCTAGATACTTTAAAACAAGATTGTTTACAACTAGTTAAAGAATGTTTATTAGAACCATACCAGTACGTAGAAGTAACACCAAACAAAAAATTAGTATTAAAAATAGATAAAAATTTATTAAAATCTTACCAACAAGAAGAAATAGGAGATGTAAAGGAAGAAGAAATTAAACAAACAAAAAATAATGGACTTTTACAAGTACCAGCAAAAAAATTATCAGAATCAGATTAATTAAAATTTGTAGATAAATATTTTATAAAAAATATTGAAGAAGAAGAAAAAATAGAAACGAATCTAGATAATTTAAATAACCAGTCAGATGACGTTTCTCCACAAAAGAACCTTAGAAATTTAAAAATAATCCAACCTCAAGAATTAACCAAACAAGATTTAATCAATAATATGTCATTAGAGCACTTTACCAGAATTTTATAGAAAACTTTTAATTTTATTAGCAAGAATATAAAACCAGTTTATAAAGAGTCTTTAAAATTAAATCCAGTACAAAAGTTATATTTAGAAAAAAAATCCAGCTTTCATACCAGTTTAGATAATAGTATATATCCATTGTCAACCTTATCAATAGACCCGCTTAGTACAGCTACAAATATAGATATTCAACCATCTTTAGTTATAGTTTGTGAATCTTTTAAATCAGTATAATTATCAGATCATAATAAGAGCTTAATAGGTTCAGAGAAAAGTTTAAAACAGATAAATGTATCTAAGTACATATTTAGTTTAATTACAGATTATAAAATTCTAAATCAAAAAAATAAATTAATAGTTTCCTAACAAGCATTAGACTAGGTAAATATATCTAGGCATACATTTATACAAGATTATACACCTTTAGAACTAGAAAGTCACTCCATAGTTCATCAGCCAGAATTATTCAGTCTAGAATAATTTTATATAACTAAAAATATTAATGATACTTGTAAAATTACTAAACATCACCGAGATAAATTACTTGCAGCAACCATAGAAGCATATATAAGGCCTTACCAGATTTTAACAGCCAATAAAGATTTTACATTCAGACATAAACATTTTAAATTTATAACTACTGAATATTTCCAAAGACAGCTTAATAAATCAGCTTATGTAATGCCCAGGAATTTTTAAAAATCCTGAACAATTTATTTTAACGTATGAAATTCGTTATATTTAATTTTTGAATTTAATTAGATCCATGAGGGTATTATTATTTAATTATATAAATAAGTGGTCCAAAAATTTTCTGTACATTAAAGGGACTCACTGATAGTTTAAATAAATTAGTGAGTTGACCCTAAGATTTGGTTTGCCAGGAATTTGGGAAATCAATAAATAAATTTATTTTATTAAATAATTCGGATCAAGAATTATTGGTAAAACAAGTATTTAACTAATTAGTTTAATTAATCACTCAATTAAAATGATAGGATCATAATGTCATTTTGATTGACTGGCCCATTTCTTTTTCCTTTTATTATATTTCCGTATTGGGCCAAATTCCCCTTTATTTTCCTGTTGGGCTATTATTTCTCCATGTTCAGCCGACCCAACCCCTTGGGTCGAGATCAATCGCATACTGGGTTAAGCCATTTTACAATCGGGTGTGGGGAAAACAAATATGGCCGGCAATTCAATTTGGGGATAACCAAGAGAAGCCAAAACCCCCCAAAAAAAACCCTCAAACCAGAACAGCTAAGCAAGGGAAGATAGAAGCAAACCCTAGCGATTCCAAGCCCTCAATCAGTCAAACCTCTGTCAAAGCTATCCGTCCATCAGTCGCGCAAGAGACGGGAAGAAGAAGACGCCAGCAAGGGGCTTGAAGAACCATCGGGCAAAACAGGGGAGATATCGATGCAACCGAGCGCCATCGTTCGGACCAAGGGTTCGAAACAGTTGGCGATTGGACCGGTGGGGGTTCAACACTCGAGGATTCGCCGGCGAAGATTCAGGCGGCGTGATGGGGGTCAATCGACAGCTCGTCCCCTCTCCTTACCGTCGGTCATTGACCAGCCATTAAGGGTATTGTCCAAATTAGTCGCCCTCTATAAATTTCAGCCCATCCCCATACCATAGCTGCTGATTTCCTTGTTTGAGAGTTCCCAATTAGAAATTAGGGTTTTAACTTGTGAGAAGATACAGAGAGAAGAGGGAACAGGGGAAGGCCATTGTGAATGAGCGGCTGGGTGCATTACTTCGGACGGCGACGAAGGACGGCAACTCGAAACACCCGAAGGTATATCGAGCTGTGATAGTTTTAGGTTTGGTATAATTTTCTTTCTTGATTTCCCTTCTTCTGAACTTAGTTGGTGCTACCCATGTTGTGGGTTGGCCTCTTTGAGAATTTATCTGTATTGGAGTATGTTAATGTACTTGCCTTGGTTTGGAAATTTGACATTATATTACAGTGTTTTGGGAATATACGAATACTTTGATGGTTATGTGAATTTTCTCCTTATCTCCCATCTGTACTTGAAAATTGTATTTATCCTGGATATTGTGTGTGATATTTGGGTTTAAACCTCTGTATGTTAAAGAACTTCAATGTTCTGGTAATGTGAATTTACACTACAGTTAGTACAGTTTCGTGTTGCAAGATGCACACTACATGTTCGTCAAAATGCTTGAATGAACTGTTTTCAATGTTGGGGTAACAATTGTTGGGTTGGCGGTATGAATTATAAGGGTCAACTTTGGGTTCTTGTATATGATAATGCTTGGCTAAAACTCAGCATATCATATGTAATTGTGAGAAAATTTCTACCTGTTGTACGGAATGTTAATTCGGGTGGCTTATTGTACTGAACAATGAATGTTGGTTAGGCTGAAAATCAAATTGAAGGGACTTCATACATTATCAGTGAGTGTGGATACAACAATTGGTCTAGTTTATCAAATAACTGTTAACCAAATAAACTATTCTTGCCATGATTATTGGTTATCAACTTAAGTTAATAATGTATTTGCAAACTAATTAGTATTATGCTAATAAATAAAATTAATAAGAAATTATTTGTGATAAAGTGATTATTAAATATTTAATTATTATTTAACTAACCTTAAATAATAATTGGGTATTGGTATATTAATTATTGTTATAGGTAAGGATAATACATATTTAATTATTATTTATAATAATTAAATATGAGTAAGGTTAAAAAAAATAATTATTTATTATTTATTAATAAATAATAAATAAAGATAATAAATATTTAATTATTATTTTAATTAATAATTAAGTATACATAAAGTTAATAATTTAATTATTTATTATTTATCCTTTAATAATAAATAAAGCTAATAAATATTTGATTATTGTTTAACTACTATTAAATAATAATCAAGTATGGATAAAATTAATAGATTAACTATTTATTATTTATCCTTAAATAATAAATAAAGCTAATAAATATTTGATTATTGCTTAATTACTATTAAATAATAATCAAGTATGAATTAAGTTAATAATTTGATTATTTGTCAATAAGTGATAAATAAAGATAACAAATATTCAATGAAATAAATTATTTATTATTTATCAATAAATAATAGATAAAGATAATAAATATTTAACTATTATTTAAGTAATAATAATTAAGTATGAATATAGTTAATAAAATGATTATTTATTATTTAACATTAAATAATAAATAAAGATAATAAATATTTAATTATTATTTAATTAATATTAAATGATAATTAAGTATGAACAAGGTTAACAAATAATTATTTATTATTTATCGATAAATAATAAATAAAGGTAATAAATATTTAATTGTTATTTAATCTTAAATAATAATTAAGTATAAGTAAAGTTAATAAATAATTACTTATTATTTATCAATAAATAATAAATAAAGATAATAAATATTTAATTGTTATTCAAATGATATTTGATAATAATTAAGCATGACAAAAGGTAATGAAATAATGATTATCATAATAAATAAGGATTGTTAAACCATGTTCAGGGACAGATAATGGTAATAAATCCGGGAAACCAAAGAATAAGTAATCATGATTAGCTACCATCAAGTTAATAGCTAAAGATTATTAATTTCTGTTTAGCTAATGTTAATTAGTAACTAAATATAGATGGTGAATTTTACCTGTTGAGTAAAAGGGTATAGTGAGAGGTGCCAATATACAACTGTTAATTGATAAATCGACTTTACCCAATGATAGGTCACTCGAGATCAATTAATTAAAGCTAAACTATATCTGTAGCTGAGCAAACAGGCAAGTTCCTAACCCTAAACTTCTTACATTATTGCAAGTTCTTCTTTACTTAACTTTTACAAATTTCTAAGCCTTATGCACTATTTTTCATTCGTGCAAAAAGGTATATATATACTGTTGCAAGTTATTCCTTAAGCTTGACTTTTTATCTCCAAGCATGCCATAAGTGGTCTAATTACTTTCTAAATTATTCCACATCTGTATATTTATTGACATTCGCACTCGTGCATTTGAATTTGTACATTTATTTAAGTTCCGAGATTTAGGAACTATTCCTAATTAAGTCTGAACCTTTGTTCGGTCAGACAAAGTATGTGAAAATTATAAAAGCTATCCGAACCAATCAATGGTGAGGATTCTTAGACTGTATGAACACCCCTTTATTTATAGGGGAGTACCCCACGTACCGTATATAAGGTACAAATAGCAGAATTAAAATGTTATGCATATACATAGGGTACGCGAGACTGATCCCCTCAAGTACGTTATTCTGTAGCCAGTAACCAGAGGGTCAACCAGCTATTGACTCCTTTGGAAGTTATCGTTCAAAGTCTATTTGACTATCAATTGTTCTAAAAGCAATTATTGCCCTTGCTTCTGATTTTTTTTTCTCTAATGTTGAAATCCCTTTAATATCCCTTCATCATGATATATCTTTATTGTTGCACTTTAAACTTGCTGGGCAAACTCGTTGCTCATTCTTGCTATATCATGACTTCATTGCAGCTAAACCCGAGACGTCAGGGAAGAACAAAGGGAAAGAAAAGATGAAATGATAGACTTCTCGTAGCAGACTTTAGATGCATGTGTTAGTTAATTACTGTTGATGTAATTTAAACCCTGATAGCTATTTAGGGTATGGATTGTGTAAATATTTAAGGTTAATCGTATTCTGGGACTAGTAACACCTTGTAATGAACAACGTATGTTTATTTATTCCGTATTTTAGATACCATATGTTGTTATAGGTGGATGTTTATGTTGGATCGTGATGACCGGATCCGGGTATTTGGAGACCCGAATTTGGGGGCGTCACAGGTTGGTATCAGAGCCGTAGGTTATGAACTTTAGGATCGCGAAACCTAGGTTATAACCTTCATAGTAAACTCGTATTGAGCATTAGGAGATAAATCGAGGAGATTTATCATATGTGGTTTTGATGAATTGGGGAATTCATCGAGTCGAGTAGTACCCAATGAAATATAACTTCATTTCTTCAATGAATATATTTTATTGTTGTACTAATGTTAGTTTTTGTGTATTTGTAGGATAACTGCTGTAGGGGAGACCAGTGGAGCCCGTGAGGAGGAGGAGATATTTACAGACATACCAGTAGTTTCGGAGCAGCTGGTGGGCTATGCTCCTACTGCCCCAGGATTTTTACAGGAGGAGTCCGAGCCGGAGGAGGACTACCTTAGGGAGCTACCAGAGCCGGTGGTAGGTAGAGTCATGAGGTCGGGCAGTCAGGATCCAGAGGCTGAGGAGGAGGACCCCGAGACCGAGGGGGAGGAGCCACCTGCTGATGTTGATGGCATGGGGTCCACTGCCGATGATATTATCGAGGGGTTGACTGACAGAAATGAGGAGCTGGAGGCTCGGATTGCTCATTTGGAGGAGCAAAACCAGACCCATCAGTTTATGGAGGACCAGTACAGGGACCTGGCCTACCAGCTCGAGCATGACTTAGGGGTGGCTAAGGTACAGCTGCAGGGCTACGAGTCCTCAGCACAGCAGGTCGGACCACTGCTACATCAGTTAGTGGCCCGAAACGCTGAGTTGAGGGAGAGACTGGAGCAGAGGGATTTACAGATCGCCCACCTGAGGGCGAAACAGGAGGCTATGAGGTTCGAGGCTGGACTGGAGGTGGCTGCGAGGATGGGCGTCAGGGAGGCCTGGGCCAGGGAGGCCAGGAGGGTTGATCAGCTAGAGGACCAGTTAGAGGCCAGATCTGTGAGGATAGAGACCCTAGGCCATGCCCTAGATGCAGCTTACAGGAGACCCCGGACTGAGATAGGGGAGTCCAGTCGCTCTGTTCGTCGCAGGGTCGGGGATGGAGCATTCTCTGGTCAGCAGGCTCGGATCCGTCGTGATGGGCAGTGATTTGATGGAGCAGTTGATTTTCTTTAGTACAGTCAGTCCCACTTTTTGTCACATTAGGGACATATTTATGTTGTCTTGTGAAGCTTTATATCTGTATTTATGCTTGGGGTAGCAGTTAAACCCCAACTTTTGTGATCTTTAGGGATGAAAGGTTAGGATTCCCCACTTTTGTCTCAGGGGGAAATGATTGATAGGACACACAGTGGTACATTTATAGAAGTATGCCACAGGTTTAGTCCTTGTACAAACAGTGGTATATCAATATAAATGCAATGGTTTCATTTGAATTAAGTGTGTTGATAGATGTTTTTACCTTTGATCGTTAATTTTAATGATATATTGTGTAAAATATAAAACTATAGGTAAAAGTCAGCGGATTTTCCTTATCCAAACATGCCGCCAAGAGGACGACCACGTAACCAGCGAGTTGAGGAATCAGAAAGCGAAGTTGGAAATTAATCCAACCCGATGAGAATGTTTGCAGAAATGCTGGCAGAAGCCATGCAATCAAGGCCGCCACCTGGAGGGGCCCAAGCAGCAGCCGAGCCAGCGCATCATCTGGCAAATTTTAAAGACTTCAAATTAGTTGGACCACCTGAGTTCAAGGGAACTCTTAACCCAATCGAAGCGCAGACCTGGATAGAAGAGATAGAGAAGGTCTTTGAGGTGGCACGGGTGGCAGAGGAACAGAAAACAAGTTTTGCTACCTTCATGTTAAAAGGCGAGGCAAACTACTGGTGGAAGGCCAACAGAGGCCGAGTGGAAGAAGGCACTGTCGCTTGGGATCGTTTTAAGGAAATGTTCTTGGAAAATTACTTTCCAGAGAGCATGAAGCAAGAGATGGAGATCAAGTTCCTGGAACTAAAACAAGGGAACATGTCTGTGGCGGAGTACGCAGCTAAGTTCAATGAGTTGGCACGGTTTGCAACTCACCAGGTCAGCACCGAGGAAAGGAAAGCTCGTAGGTTTGAGCAAGGGTTGAAACCATGGTTATACCGTTCGGTTGCGATACTAAAAATCAAGACATTTGCAGAGTTGATGGAGAGGGCAATCATTGCAGAGGGTGGCAGTGAGGCCCTGGCTAAGCATAATCAGGAAAAGAAGAAGGGTCATGAAGGCCAGAAGTCAGGAAGCAGCGGGGGCAGCAACCCCAATAAGCGCAAATGGAATGAAAGCCAATCACTCGGGAGTAATAAACCCGGAGGAAACCAGTCTGGAGGGGAGGCGAAAAATCCAGGCAGGTGCAGTAATTGTGGCAAGAACCACATGGGAGAATGCATGAAGGGAAAGAGTATTTGTTACCGGTGTGGGCAACCGGGGCACATGGCTCCCCAATGTCAGAATAAGCCAAAGGGGGGATGTTTTTCATGTGGAGCACCCGACCACCAAATGAGGGATTGTCCGAAGAAGAAGGGTGACACCGGGAGTGGCAATAGGAACAACAACAACAGCGGGAACAATAACCGGCTGAGCTATGGGGCACCAGCCAGTCAAGCTAACAGGCCGACAGCCCGCACGTTCAATATGACCGTCCAGGATGCAATGGAATCCAAGGACGTGGTGTCAGGTATCATCCCAATCAATGATATAAATGCATATGTGTTATTTGATTCGGGTGCTACTTGCTCTTTTGTTTCCGAAGAATTTGCTAGTCAATTAAAGTTACCTTGTGAAAAGTTAGAACACCCTATGAACGTAGAAGTAGCAAACAAAGAAATTGTCCCCGTAGAATACATTCATAGGAATTGTTGTGCTGAATTGCGAGGATTTAAGCTCAATGTGGATTTGATACCAATTCGACTGGGAGAGTTTGACGTAATCCTGGGAATGGATTGGCTATCAATTCACGGAGCAGTCATTGATTGTAAGAAGAAATGTGTACACCTAAAGACTCCTAATAAGTCGAAGGTGGTATTTTATGGCAGCAAGTCACCAAAACCATCTTGTTGTCTTACTATGATGCAAACAAGGAGATTACTGAAGAAAGGTTGCGAGTGTTATTTGGCCCATGTGGTCGATACTCATCAGGTCGGGGATGAAATGGGTCAGATACCAATTGTAAGGGAATTCACTGATGTCTTTCCCGATGAACTTCCGGGACTGCCGCCGGACAGGGAAACCGAGTTCGTTATCGATTTGGCACCGGGAACCGCACCAATATCGAAGCCGCCGTATCGAATGGCACCTATAGAAATGAAAGAGTTGATGGTGCAACTGCAGGAACTGTTAGATAAAGGTTATATCAGACCGAGCGTGTCCCCGTGGGGAGCGCCAGTTCTGTTTGTAAAGAAGAAAGACGGTTCAATGAGGCTTTGTATCGACTATCGGGAGTTGAACAAAGTTACGATTAAGAATAGGTATCCACTTCCTAGAATTGACGATCTGTTCGATCAACTCAAGGGAGCGAAATACTTTTCAAAGATCGACTTAAGAACAGGCTATCATCAGCTGAAGGTGAGGCAAGAAGATATCCCGAAGACTGCATTCAGAACTCGTTACGGGCACTTCGAGTTTCTGGTAATGTCTTTTGGATTGACGAATGCACCAGCAGCATTCATGGATATGATGAACAGAGTATTCAAGCAGTACTTGGACAAGTTCGTAGTCGTATTCATCGATGACATCTTGGTGTATTCGGAGACAGAGGAGGAGCATGCTGAACATTTGAAGATTGTATTAGAAGCTCTCAGGAAGGAGAAGTTGTATGCAAAGTTTTCTAAGTGTGAGTTTTGGTTGCAGAGAGTACAATTTCTGGGTCATGTCATCGACAAGAATGGTGTTTCGGTGGACCCAGCAAAAGTGGAAGCAGTTATCAACTGGGAACAGCCGAAGACGCCGACAGAGATCCGGAGTTTCTTGGGATTAGCGGGGTACTATCGGAGATTCATCCAGGATTTTTCAAAAATAGCATCGCCGTTGACCAATCTCACCAGGAAAACAGTCAAGTTTGGTCGGAGAAGTGTGAGGAAAGTTTCATGGAATTGAAAAAGAGACTTAGCCAAGCACCGGTGTTGACCTTACCAGACAACACTGGAAGCTTTGTAGTGTATAGCGACGCGTCACACAAGGGTCTTGGCTGTGTACTGATGCAACACGGCAAGGTCGTGGCATACGCATCGCGTCAGCTGAAGGATTATGAGAAGGGTTATCCGGCTCACGACCTGGAGTTAGCCGCGGTGGTGTTTGCCTTGAAGATTTGGAGGCACTACCTATACGGTGAGAAGTGCGAGATATATACGGATCACAAAAGTCTGAAATATATTTTCACTCAAAAGGAGCTGAACATGAGACAACGCCGATGGTTAGAATTGATCAAGGACTACGACTGTGAAATTCTGTACCATCCGGGCAAAGCAAATGTAGTGGCTGATGCCTTAAGCAGGAAAGGCAAGGTGAAATTGATGCAGCTGACGGTTCAAGAGGAATTGGTAAAGGACTTTGAACGTCTGGAACTGGAGGTTAGGTATCCAATGGAGGCGGACAATAAATTGTTTACTGTAACGGCGGGTCCGACTCTACTGGATAAGATATAGGAGGCTCAGGAATTTGACGAAGGATGCATTGACATTAAGAAACAATTATCGGAGGGAAAAGCATCGAAGTACAAGGTTGACAGCGCAGGATTGCTGAGATTCGAGGGAAGGATCTGGATACCCTACGTACCGGACCTAAGGGAGGAGATTTTACAGGAGGCCCATAATACGAGATTTTCGGTACATCCGGGTAGCACCAAGATGTATCAAGATCTTCGTCAGCATTATTGGTGGCCGCATTTGAAGGGGGAAGTTGCAGAATTCGTCAGCCGGTGTTTAACTTGTCAGAGGATCAAGGCAGAGCACCAACGGCCGAGCGGATTGTTGCAACCCTTAGAGATTCCCGAGTGGAAGTGGGAGCACATTACTATGGATTTTGTGGTAGGACTCCCGACAACACAAAAGGGTCTAGACGCCATCTGGGTGATCGTAGATCGATTGACCAAGTCTGCCCACTTTCTACCGATCAAGATCAGGTACAAATTGGAGCAGTTGGCGAAGCTTTACGTGAAGGAGATAGTATCGTGACATGGAGTGCCGGTGTCTATTGTATCTGACAGAGATCCGCGCTTCACGTCAAATTTTTGGAGAAGTCTACAGGAGAGACTGGGAACACAGTTAAGAATGAGTACGGCGTATCATCCTCAAACTGATGGTCAGAGTGAGCGAACAATTCAGACTCTAGAGGATATGCTCCGGGCAGTTGTGATGGACTTAAGTGGCAGCTGGGACGATCACTTGCCACTAGTAGAGTTCGCCTACAACAATAGTTACCATGCTAGTACTGGTATGCCACCCTACGAAGCATTATACGGAAGAAAGTGTCGAACGCCGTTGTGTTGGGATGAAGTTGGTGAACGGAGGTTGTTGGGACCAGAATTGGTACAACAAACCGTGGAAATCATTAAAGTAATAAGACAACGGTTAGTAGCAGCCCAGGATCGCCAGAAGAAGTATGCCGACTTACACCGTCAGAAACGAGATTTTGAAGTTGGTAGCTTTGTGTTTCTGAAGGTATCTCCCTGGAAAGGAAAGATCCGTTTTGGGAAGAAGGGCAAGCTGAGCCCTAGGTTCATAGGACCGTTCGAGATTTTGAGGAGAATAGGCGAAGTGGCGTACGAGGTAGCATTACCTCCTGAACTTGAGCACATTCACAACGTGTTTCATGTATCAGTGTTGCGTCCGTATAAGCCAGATTACAAACATGTTATTTCCTATGAACCAATTCAAGTCGAAAGAGATTTATCGTACGAGGAGATTCCTGTTCAAATACTGGATAGAAAAGAACAGAAGCTGAGGAATAAAATCATTCACTCGGTGAAAGTTCTCTGGAGGAACCACGCGGTAGAAGAGGCTACGTGGGAACTTGAAGAGAAGATGAGAGCAAACTATCCGCGATTATTTGAGTAACCTTAGATTGAAATTCCGAGGACGGAATTTTTATAAGGGGGAGAGGATGTAATGCCCAGGAATTTTTAAAAATCCTGAACAATTTATTTTAACGTATGAAATTCGTTATATTTAATTTTTGAATTTAATTGGATCCATGAGGGTATTATTATTTAATTATATAAATAAGTGGTCCAAAAATTTTCTGTACATTAAAGGGACTCACTGATAGTTTAAATAAATTAGTGAGTTGACCCTAAGATTTGGTTTGCCAGGAATTTGGGAAATCAATAAATAAATTTATTTTATTAAATAATTCGGATCAAGAATTATTGGTAAAACAAGTATTTAACTAATTAATTTAATTAATCACTCAATTAAAATGATAGGATCATAATGTCATTTTGATTGACTGGCCCATTTCTTTTCCCTTTTATTATATTTCCGTATTAGGCCAAATTCCCCTTTATTTTCCTATTGGGCTATTATTTCTCCATGTTCAGCCGACCCAACCCCTTGGGTCGAGATCAATCGCATACTGGGTTAAGCCATTTTACAATCGGGTGTGGGGAAAACAAATATGGCCGGCAATTCAATTTGGGGATAACCAAGAGAAGCCAAAACCCCCAAAAAAAACCCTCAAACCAGAACAGCTAAGCAAGGGAAGATAGAAGCAAACCCTAGCGATTCCAAGCCCTCAATCAGTCAAACCTCTGTCAAAGCTATCCGTCCATCAGTCGCGCAAGAGACGGGAAGAAGAAGACGCCAGCAAGGGGCTTGAAGAACCATCGGGCAAAACAGGGGAGATATCGACGCAACCGAGCGCCATCGTTCGGACCAAGGGTTCGAAACAGTTGGCGATTGGACCGGTGGGGGTTCAACACTCGAGGATTCGCCGGCGAAGATTCAGGCGGGGTGATGGGGGTCAATCGACAGCTCGTCCCCTCTCCTTACCGTCGGTCATTGACCAGCCATTAAGGGTATTGTCCAAATTAGTCGCCCTCTATAAATTTCAGCCCATCCCCATACCATAGCTGCTGATTTCCTTGTTTGAGAGTTCCCAATTAGAAATTAGGGTTTTAACTTGTGAGAAGATACAGAGAGAAGAGGGAACAGGGGAAGGCCATTGTGAATGAGCGGCTGGGTGGATTACTTCGGACGGCGACGAAGGACGGCAACTCGAAACACCCGAAGGTATATCGAGCTGTGATAGTTTTAGGTTTGGTATAATTTTCTTTCCTGATTTCCCTTCTTCTAAACTTAGTTGGTGCTGCCCATGTTGTGGGTTGGCCTCTTTGAGAATTTATCTGTATTGGAGTATGTTAATGTACTTGCCTTGGTTTGGAAATTTGACATTATATTACAGTGTTTTGGGAATATACGAATATTGTGATGGTTATGTGAATTTTCTCCTTATCTCCCATCTGTACTTGAAAATTGTATTTATCCTGGATATTGTGTGTGATATTTGGGTTTAAACCTCTGTATGTTAAAGAACTTCAATGTTCTGGTAATGTGAATTTACACTACAGTTAGTACAGTTTCGTGTTGCAAGATGCACACTACATGTTCGTCAAAATGCTTGAATGAACTGTTTTCAATGTTGGGGTAACAATTGTTGGGTTGGCGGTATGAATTATAAGGGTCAACTTTGGGTTCTTGTATATGATAATGCTTGGCTAAAACTCAGCATATCATATGTAATTGTGACAAAATTTCTACCTGCTGTACGGAATGTTAATTCGGGTGGCTTATTGTACTGAACAATGAATGTTGGTTAGGCTGAAAATCAAATTGCAGGGACTTCATACATTATCAGTGAGTGTGGATACAACAATTGGTCTAGTTTATCAAATAACTGTTAACCAAATAAACTATTCTTGCCATGATTATTGGTTATCAACTTAAGTTAATAATGTATTTGCAAACTAATTAGTATTATGCTAATAAATAAAATTAATAAGAAATTATTTGTGATAAAGTGATTATTAAATATTTAATTATTATTTAACTAACCTTAAATAATAATTAGGTATTGGTATATTAATTATTGTTATAGGTAAGGATAATACATATTTAATTATTATTTATAATAATTAAATATGAGTAAGGTTAAAAAAAATAATTATTTATTATTTATTAATAAATAATAAATAAAGATAATAAATATTTAATTATTATTTTAATTAATAATTAAGTATACATAAAGTTAATAATTTAATTATTTATTATTTATCCTTTAATAATAAATAAAGCTAATAAATATTTGATTATTGTTTAACTACTATTAAATAATAATCAAGTATGGATAAAATTAATAGATTAACTATTTATTATTTATCCTTAAATAATAAATAAAGCTAATAAATATTTGATTATTGCTTAATTACTATTAAATAATAATCAAGTATGAATTAAGTTAATAATTTGATTATTTGTCAATAAGTGATAAATAAAGATAACAAATATTCAATGAAATAAATTATTTATTATTTATCAATAAATAATAGATAAAGATAATAAATATTTAACTATTATTTAAGTAATAATAATTAAGTATGAATATAGTTAATAAAATGATTATTTATTATTTAACATTAAATAATAAATAAAGATAATAAATATTTAATTATTATTTAATTAATATTAAATGATAATTAAGTATGAACAAGGTTAAACAAATAATTATTTATTATTTATCGATAAATAATAAATAAAGGTAATAAATATTTAATTGTTATTTAATCTTAAATAATAATTAAGTATAAGTAAAGTTAATAAATAATTACTTATTATTTATCAATAAATAATAAATAAAGATAATAAATATTTAATTGTTATTCAAATGATATTTGATAATAATTAAGCATGACAAAAGGTAATGAAATAATGATTATCATAATAAATAAGGATTGTTAAACCATGTTCAGGGACAGATAATGGTAATAAATCCGGGATAACCAAAGAATAAGTAATCATGATTAGCTACCATCAAGTTAATAGCTAAAGATTATTAATTTCTGTTTAGCTAATGTTAATTAGTAACTAAATATAGATGGTGAATTTTACCTGTTGAGTAAAAGGGTATAGTGAGAGGTGCCAATATACAACTGTTAATTGATAAATCGACTTTACCCAATGATAGGTCACTCGAGATCAATTAATTAAAGCTAAACTATATCTGTAGCTGAGCAAACAGGCAAGTTCCTAACCCTAAACTTCTTACATTATTGCAAGTTCTTCTTTACTCAACTTTTACAAATTTCTAAGCCTTATGCACTATTTTTCATTCGTGCAAAAAGGTATATATATACTGTTGCAAGTTATTCCTTAAGCTTGACTTTTTATCTCCAAGCATGCCATAAGTGGTCTAATTACTTTCTAAATTATTCCACATCTGTATATTTATTGACATTCGCACTCGTGCATTTGAATTTGTACATTTATTTAAGTTCCGAGATTTAGGAACTATTCCTAATTAAGTCTGAACCTTTGTTCGGTCAGACAAAGTATGTGAAAATTATAAAAGCTATCCGAACCAATCAATGGTGAGGATTCTTAGACTGTATGAACACCCCTTTATTTATAGGGGAGTACCCCACGTACCGTATATAAGGTACAAATAGCAGAATTAAATGTTATGCATATACATAGGGTACGCGAGACTGATCCCCTCAAGTACGTTATTCTGTAGCCAGTAACCAGAGGGTCAACCAGCTATTGACTCCTTTGGAAGTTATCGTTCAAAGTCTATTTGACTATCAATTGTTCTAAAAGCAATTATTGCCCTTGCTTCTGATTTTTTTTTCTCTAATGTTGAAATCCCTTTAATATCCCTTCATCATGATATATCTTTATTGTTGCACTTTAAACTTGCTGGGCAAACTCGTTGCTCATTCTTGCTATATCATGACTTCACTGCAGCTAAACCCGAGACGTCAGGGAAGAACAAAGGGAAAGAAAAGATGAAATGATAGACTTCTCGTAGCAGACTTTAGATGCATGTGTTAGTTAATTACTGTTGATGTAATTTAAACCCTGATAGCTATTTAGGGTATGGATTGTGCAAATATTTAAGGTTAATCGTATTCTGGGACTAGTAACACCTTGTAATGAACAACGTATGTTTATTTATTCCGCATTTTAGATACCATATGTTGTTATAGGTGGATGTTTATGTTGGATCGTGATGACCGGATCCGGGTATTTGGAGACCCGAATTTGGGGGCGTCACAGCTTATACCAGAATAAGATTTTTTAAGGAACCTTATAAAGAATATCCTAGAAGAAAAAATAAAATATCTTTTCTAGTAAAGAAAAATAGTAAAGAATACAGAAAATCTTTAAAATATTCAGCCAAATCTTTTAATACAGACCTTATTAATCTAGAAGAGAAAGAAGCCAGTAATTTTAGTAATCCAGTCTTAATACTACCAGTTTTAGATAATACTCCAGAACTAGATCCACCTTCAAAACCTAATATACTTCAGTCTTAAAATTAGATGTAGTTCTCCAGTACTAAAGCACAGGTTACTAGATTTTAGAGCATAAACAGATCCTAGTTTTCTTCTAATAAAAATATAGGAATTATCCAGCTAAAGTTCCAGATATAGAAAGATATTAAGCTTAAACTTTTTCAAAAGTAAAAATTATTAGAAAAGACTTTTTGACTTTTTCCAACTTTATTAAAGTAGCTTTATAAAAGGAATCTTATAAAAGCTAACTTTATAAAAGTTATTTTGTCTTTTGTCCAATCTATCTTTAAGATCATGATTTAACAAGTTTACAGAATTTAGAAAACTGTTCATAATATTCTAAGTTAATTTGCAGATGACAGATTTACCAGGGTTACCGCCGAAAGGAAAAAACCAGTCTGTACAAAGCCAGAATTTTTACAGCTTTGCATCATCAGCACAAGCATCATCATCAGTAAGAAGCCAGAATGTTAATAACAGCTTTGCATTGCATGCATCAGTTGCATCCCAACATAATAAAAATGGTTACGAAACCCTTAGGTTTGGTAATCAAACATTATTTTCTTATCCAACGAATTTATCTTTTACTTTTAAGCCATTAAACCATATTAGTCTCAATAAAGAACAGAAATGCATTGTGGATAATCTTTGGATTTCCCACGACAAAGACTAGAAGCATTTTCTTGCATCTTTAAATGCATTAACAGAATTTTTTCAGGATAAAAGTTTTAAATTTTATGTAATCACCATCGGTCATAAATGTGGCATCTTTCATTCTTGGACTGATGTCATTGAACAGACAAAGAATTTCAACCAGCCTATATATAAAGGATTCACTGATCTTTCCCTTGCTCATTCCTTTGCTAGACAGATCATTGGAGATACTTATTGTGTTAGTCCTTCTCTTTTCCATTATTCGGAGCCAACTTTAGATTTCTCAATTGCCAGAAACATATCTCTTTATTAGCCTATTTTTTGCACTCATTGTGAAAGCATGAATACAAATTTCAAACGTTTAAACTAGAACTGTGAAAGATTGATGAATGAGAAACAACAGCTTATAATTAAAAATTCAGAATTACAAAAACAGGTTTCTTTCCTTTCAGCAGAATTAGCTAAATGTAGCAAAACTCCATACAGATGACTTTAGCATCTTCCTCTCTGAAGAGCACAGAGGTTATCATAGAAGTCCAATGATGAGTAGATTTTATACCTACGAATCAGATGCCAATGAATGCGAATTATTATTTATTTCCATGGTATATAGTTACTTTTCATGTATTTTTATGTGTTTTTATAGGTTGCGCGTGTTGGGATTGAGTTTGGCGAGAATTGGTGGGATTGCGGTATTGTAGTTGCTGAGTTGCTGATATTGCAGAGTAGCAGGGCAGCGCAGCCGCGCCCAAAATGAGCTAGGGTGCAGCGCGACCGCGCCTGACTTCAGTATTAGAAAAAAACATTGCTGCCAGAGTAGCGCGGCCGCGCGCTTTTCAAGCTTAATCCAGGCGCGGCCGCGCCGGTTCGAGTGAGGGAAAATTTGACTTTTCAGATGTTTTAATTGGTTTTGATTTGAACTTGGATTTGAAACTTTGTAATTAATTAGGGGTTTTATCAGATACTATAAATAGGTGTTTTCTAGTTGGTAATTGGGAGATCTAATATTAGAAAACCCTAGTTTTGAGCAATTTGAGAAGACTTGAAGCAAGTTGATAGCAAGGAGAAAGCAAGGAAGATCAGGACAGAGATTGAAGGATTGCTTTCAGTGTTTCTTCTCTTTTCTTTCTACTCTAAACTTTTGATGTTATTAAACTTGTGGATGATGAATTCTAGTTTAGTTATGAACTAAATTTCTTTTAAGGCTATAATGGATCTTAATGCGTAGTCTTGAATAGCATGCTTCGTTGAATATTATGATGAGTTATTTTTGGATTGTCTGTTATGGTTTGTGCTGAATTGCTTAATTATCTGGCCAGTAATTACTAGGATATTCTATATGAACTTGAAAGATGAAGTATAGAATTAGACCTGACCATAATAGCATGTGATTGTGTCTTTTGCTATCGATGGAATTCATAATTTGTGTTTAGGATAGAAATATACCTATTCACCGCATGTAATCAAATTAGGGAACCTGGACTTTAAATCCTTTTGAATTGTAATTCACATAGAAATATAGTGAATTAGTTATCTAGGGTGATTAACTTGAGTCTATCAATTGTGGATTTGAGTTGAGTTATTTATGAAACATTGAGAGATGGTTATAAATAGTGATGAGTTCCTGGTTAACAATCCAAAACAACTAGCATAATTCGAAGGGAAGTGTGTTGAGCAAGATAAAGCATTAAGTGAAGTTATAGTCTTAAGTCTTTAAAAATCTGTTTTCAAACTAGTGGTAGTAATTTAATTTAGAATTAATTAGTTAAACTCAAAACTTTCGAAATCAATTATTTGCTTACTAAAATTGTTTTAATTTAAATTTGAAATTGTCATTATAGAATCAATTCTTCTTTGTGGGACGATACTCTACTTTCACTTTATTACTTGTGGACTGCGTATACTTGCGTATTTTGCTAGTATAGATTTAGGCAAACAAGTTTTTGGCGCCGTTGCCGGGGAACAATTGTGTCTATAATTTCAAGTTTTAAATTTAATTAATTCAGTTTTAGTTAACATTGTTTTTCTTGTTACTTCCTGTTTCAGGTGATCTCGGTTGTTTATGTAAACACGATCAAAGCAGCCGGAACTTGTGCAGAGTGAGGACGATCTTGAAAATAAGTTATGTAAGTTAAGAAAGTTTTGCCGTGAGACAATCGAGAAAGAGGCAATGGCTAACGAAGAACAAAAATCTTTGAGGGACTATGCTATGCCTAAGATAGACGAGATCAAATCAAGCATCACGAGACCAGTTATCACTGCTACTTCCTTTAAGATCAAGCCAGGGACAATTCATATGCTTCAGAATGCGGTGCAGTTTGGGAGATTAGCCAATGACGATCCTAATGAACACTTGGTTAGCTTTCTAGAGATTTGTGATACCTTCAAATATCCCAATGTAACTGATGATGCGGTGAGACTACGTTTGTTTCCGTTTACACTCAGGGATAAAGTAAAGAGTTGGTTGCACTCGCTTCCACCGCGGTCCATCACAACTTGGGATGACTTGGCGCAGAATTTCCTAGCAAAATTCTTTTCGCCGGCTAAGTCTGCTAAGCTGAGAAATGAGATTTCTACCTTTGAGCAAAGTCATGGAGAGTCACTGTACGAGGCTTGGGAAAGGTTCAAGGAGTTATTGAGAAGATGTCCACATCATGGGCTACCCAAGTGGCTGCAAGTCCAGACATTCTACAATGGGCTGAATAGTAACACTCGAACAAACATTGATGCCGCTGCAGGGGGAGCACTTATGGACAAAAATTTTGATGAAGCTTTCACCTTGTTGGAGACTATGGCTGCGAACAACTATCAATGGCCGACTTCCAGAATGAATCCACAGAAGGTAGCTGGAGTTTTGGAAGTAGATGCGGTCACTGCATTAACAGCTCAGATGGCGGCCATGTCTAAGAAAATTGAAGCTTTGGCGGAGTCGAAGGTCCAGCAAGCAGCTTATGTGTGTGAGCTATGTGCAGGTGCACATCCGACGGAATATTGTGCTATTAATCCGGAATCTGTACAGTACTTGGGGAGTTACAACCGACAGAAACAACCATACCAGAATGCATATAATCCGGGGTGGAAGAATCATCCGGGTTTCTCATGGAGCAATAACACTCAAGTTCAAAATCCCGCTCCAAGATCACAGAATCCCCCGGGTTTTCAGAACCAAGCTCCACAACATGCAGAAAGAAAACCCAATTTAGAAGAGTCGTTGGCAAGATTTATCACAGCATCAGAGAAAAGAATGAATGATCATGACAAGCTGTTAAATTAGGTAGATTTGAATGTGAAGAGCCAGGCAGTTTCAATTAGGAATTTGGAAAATCAGCTGGGACAGTTAGCTCAAGTCTTGAACAATCGACCGCAAGGAGTACTTCCAAGTGATACAGAAGTCAACCCCAAAAGAGATGGTAAGGAACAATGTCAAGCTGTAACACTTCGAAGTGGGAAGCAACTCCAGCAGAGCAGTGCGGTCGCGCCTGAAATACAAAGGGAGGCAGCGCGCCCGTCCCCAGTCCCAGCTCCTGCAGAGAACTTGGTAGAAAAAGACAAGGAAACGGAGAATGAGGAGAAAGACAAGGAGCATAAAAAGCAAGCTGAAGTATACCCTTATGTTCCATATCCTCAGAGATTTCACAAGCAGAAAATAGACAAACAATTCTCCAGATTCCTTGAAGTCTTTAAAAAGCTGCAAATCAACATACCGTTTGCCGAGGCTTTAGAGCAGATGCCGAGCTACGCCAAGTTCATGAAAGGAATTTTGTCAAGGAAGAAAAAGCTGGAGGATTATGAAACAGTAGCATTGACTGAAGAGTGTAGTGCTATATTACAGAAGAAGTTGCCACCAAAGTTGAAGGATCCGGGTAGTTTCACTATCCCTTGCACCATTGGCAGCTTATCAATCAACAGATGTTTGTGTGATTTGGGTGCGAGCATCAACCTTATGCCGTTATCAATATATGTCCAGCTGGGTCTACCTGCACCGAAACCGACCAACATCTCTCTTCAGCTTGCTGACAGGTCGGTTACATACCCTAGAGGTATTGTGGAAGACATCTTGGTAAAAGTGGATAAATTCATATTCTCAGCTGATTTCATCATTCTGGACTATGAGGAGGACAAAGACATTCCTATTATATTGGGGAGACCTTTCTTGGCAACTGGACGAACACTTATAGATGTACAAAAAGGAGAATTGACTATGAGGGTGCAAAACCAAGAAGTGACATTTAATGTGTTCAAAGCCATGAAATTTCCTACGGATGAGGAAGAGTGTCTCCGGTTAGATGTGGTGGAAAAAGTGATGGATGACGAGTTTTTGAGGAAATTGACTGAGGATCCGTTGGAATCTGACTTATTAGGGGAGGCTGACATGGATAACCCTGAGATGATGGAGTTTCTTCAAATTTTAGATACAGTGCCGAGAGTACACAAATTTCAGATTCCCTATGAACCTTTGGAACTTACTAACAAATCCTTAGAGCGCTTGAAGCCTTCTCTTGAATTACCTCCTACTCTTGAACTTAAACCTTTACCGAGCCATCTGAGGTATGCTTATTTGGGTGAATCATCTACTTTGCCTATTATTATTGCATCTGTACTTAACGAATTGCAGGAAAGTAAGTTGATTCGAGTTCTCCGGGAATACAAATCAGCCATTGGTTGGACCATCGCAGACATAAAAGGAATTAGCCCATCATTCTGTATGCACAAGATCCTTTTGGAAGACGATGCCAAACCAACGATAGAGCAACAAAGGAGGCTGAACCCGATCATGAAAGAGGTGGTGAAAAAGGAAATTTTGAAGTGTCTTGATGCAGGTATCATTTATCCCATCTTCGATAGCAGTTGGGTGAGTCCAGTCCAGTACGTGCCTAAAAAGGGTGGTATGACGGTTGTAGAAAACGAGAATAATGAATTGATACCGACAAGGACAGTGACCGGATAGAGAGTTTGTATGGACTACAGGAAATTAAACAAGGCAACCCGCAAGGATCACTTTCCTCTACCCTTCATTGATCAGATGTTAGATAGACTGGCTGGGCACGAGTACTATTGCTTGTTGGATGGCTACTCAGGTTATAATCAGATAGTGATTACCCCTGAAGATTAGGAAAAGACTATCTTCACGTGTCCCTATGGTACTTTTGCTTTTAGAATGATGTCTTTTGGCTTATGTAATGCACCTGCGATGTTCCAAAGATGCATGATGGCTATTTTCTCAGATATGGTTGAACGCAACATGGAGGTATTCATGGACGATTTTTCAGTGTTTGGTGACACATTTGATAGTTGCTTGGAAAATCTGGTCCTGGTTTTGAAAAGATGCGTGGAGACCAATTTAGTGCTCAACTGGGAAAAATGCCACTTTATGGTGCAAGAGGGGATAATTCTTGGGCACAAGGTGTCGTCAAACGGGTTAGAGGTAGATCAAGCCAAGCTGGAGACAATAGAAAATCTACCTCTACCAACCACAGTCAAGGGAATACGAAGTTTCTTAGGACACGCCGGATTTTATAGGAGATTCATAAAGGACTTTTCTAAAATCTCTAAGCCTTTATGTAGCCTATTGGAGAAAGATGTTCCCTTTAAGTTTGATGATGAGTGTCTTGCGGCTTTTGACTTATTGAAAAGGAAATTGACCACAGCGCCAGTAATTGTAGCACCGGATTGGTCAAGGCCGTTTGAGTTGATGTGTGATGCTAGTGACTATGCTATTGGGGCTGTTTTGGGCCAACGAAAGGAAAAGATTTTTCACGCCATTTATTATGCTAGCAAAACACTGTCTGATACCCAACTCAACTACACAACTACCGAGAAGGAGTTGCTAGCAGTCGTGTATGCATTTGACAAATTCTGATCGTACTTAATTGGAACTAAAGTGGTGGTGTTCACTGACCATTCTGCCATAAGATATCTGATTTCGAAGAAGGATGCCAAGCCAAGGCTGATTCGATGGATACTTCTACTCCAGGAATTCGACTTGGAAATCCAGGATAGGAAGGGGACGAAAAATCAAGTGGTAGATCATCTCTCGAGATTAGAAAACAATGACCACGTTAAGGGAGACAAAACGGTGATCAATGAGTTCTTTCCGAATGAGCAGTTGTTTGTGATCCATTCAGAAGTCCCATGCTATGCCGATTTTGTCAATTATTTGGTTAGCAACGTACTTCCTCCTGATTTGACCAGCCAACAAAAGAAAAAGTTTCTGCATGATGTAAAAAGGTACATGTGGGATGAGCCATTCCTGTTCAAATATTGTGCCGATCAGATGATTAGACAGTGTGTGCCACAAAGTGAAATAGAGAGTATTTTACATCATTTCCATGATTCGCTATATGGAGGTCATTATGGAGGCGAAAAGACAGCGACCAAGGTGTTACATGCAGGATTTTTCTTGCCAACGTTGTTTAAGGACGCCCACCACTTTGTGCAAAGATGTGACAGATGTCAAAGGGTGGGAAATATTTCCAAGCGTCATGAGATGCCTTTGAATGCCATTTTAGAAGTTGAAGTCTTCGACGTTTGGAGAATAGATTTTATGGGACCATTCCCATCGTCCTTTAACAACCTCTACATCCTTTTGGCGGTCGATTATGTCTCTAAATGGGTGGAAGCAAGTGCGTTGCTGACTAATGATGCCAAGTTGGTTCTTAAATTTCTGCAGAAAAACATCTTCACACGTTTCGGCACCCCAAGAGCAATTATCAGCGATGAAGGGAGCCATTTTTGCAATAGGTATTTCACGGCTCTTTTAGCTAAGTATGGGGTAAACCACCTAATTGCTACAGCTTACCATCCCCAAACCAGTGGTCAAGCCGAAGTTTCAAATAGAGAAGTGAAGAGAATTCTGGAGAAAATCGTCAATTCGAGTAGAAAAGATTGGTTAGCAAAATTGGATGATGCACTTTGGGCTTATCGGACAGCTTATAAGACGCCCATTGGCATGTCACCGTACCAATTAGTCTATAGAAAGGCGTGTCACCTACCGGTTGAGCTTGAGCACAAAGCATACTGGGTCATCAGAAAGTTAAACTTTGACCTCGCGGCTGCTGGGGAAAAGAGGCTACTTCAGCTTAACAAACTCGATGAATTTCGGTTACAAGCATATGAGAATTCAAAGCTTTACAAGGAAAAAGTTAAGAAGTGGCATGATCGGAAAATCATCGACAAGACGTTTGAGCCGGGACAAGCAGTGCTTCTATTCAATTCTAGACTGAAGTTATTTCCAGGGAAGCTCAAGTCTCGGCGGTCGGGTCCTTTCATCATCAAACAAGCATTCCCTCATGGCGCCGTTGAAGTTTCTGCAAACAATCCGGAAGAGTCGTTTAAAGTCAATGGTCAAAGATTAAAGAATTATTGGGGTGGTGGTGTTGATCGCCAGAAAACCTCAATCACTCTTGCTGATTGAAATTGAAACAGGGAGTAGTCAGGCTGAAAGACTTTAAATCAAGCGCTAGTTGGGAGGCAACCCAATTTTTAATTGCTTTTTGGTTAAAATTTTGTGATTTTTAGGACTCATTATTAGACTTAGTTTTGTTTTTATTTTGTAGTAATTAGATGCTTTGTTTCTTGGTTTTTATTGCTTACAGGTCATACATAAAGGTTTGCACATGAAGAAATCATCAAGAAAGGCTTAACAGTGCAATTCCAGATTTTTAGGCCAGCGCGGCCGCGCCCAAATTGTGAAGGAAAGTAGCGCGGCCGCGCCGCATCTCAGAGTTGGGAAAAAAAATTTTCTGGTACACCAGCGCGGCCGCGCCCAACTCAAGCCAAATTCCAGCGCGGCCGCGCCTCGATCGGATCCCAGGTTTCAAAACCCAGATTAAACCCGACCCATATCCGCCTTATTAATTCCTTCTCCCACTTGGACTCTTATTCTTCATAATCTCTCCTTTTTAAAACCGATTCCTCCCCTTTCTTCTCTTCCAAATCCGATTCAAAACTAAATCCAAATCATTACAAAATCATTCTCCAAATCAAATACTACACATTACAAACCCTAATTCTATTTCTCTTCATCTCCATTCTTTCTCTATACCAAAACCACACACAACCTATTCCTTCATACAAACCCCAAAACCCAACTCCTTCATTGTTCTCAGTGTTCTTCAAGGAGATTTTCAGTGCATCAAATTGGGAAAACAAGGAAGTGCAAGTGGTTTTACCGCAGTAAGTGCATTGTGGCTTAGGGTTTGACATCGTATCAAGGTATTCGTTCTTCTTGTCAGATTTTAAACTTGTATTGCCTTGTATTGGGACCGTTGGTTGTGCTTATACTGTGCATGCAAGTATATTGGATTGGTATTGCTTGAGTAAATCCTAGTGTAGTAGCTATCAAGTTTGGGGGAGATTTTTCATTACTTTGTATTGGGACTGATTTGCTATGGCTACTAAGAGACCACGAGGGGAATCTTCTAGTTCTCACGCACAGGCTGAGTCGGTGGACTTTGACAGGAGTCGGTTTGTATCTGCTGAGGCTGAGGATTTTTATCACAGGGTTTTGTTGGGAAAGACTTTTGTGTTGGAACGTGGGCTACAGCCTGATCTAGATTTAGATGGTCAGATGATGCGCATAATCCGAGCAAAGGGGTGGTTGTTGTTTGTGGAACCACCATTGACAGCCCCGATTTCTGTTGTTCAAGAGTTTTATGCTAACGCGAAGATTACCAAGGACGAAACTGCTTTTGTGCGGGGTTGTCAGGTGCCATATGATAGCGAGAGTATCAACGCCATCTATCACTTGCCTTCTGTTCATCACTCTGATCCTGAAAGTTTTCACTCTACAAAATGGGACACTAAATTGGAGCGAATCAAGAATATTTTGTGCAAGCCTGGTACCGCATGGACAACAAAGCAAGGGACGGATCAGAAGCTTTACTTCCTTCACACTGCCTTAAGTCGTTATGGCAAGGCTTGGTACAGCTTTATTTGTGCCAATCTCATGCCAACCAGGCACCGAAACAACGTGTCTAAGGATCGGGCGATTTTGCTATATGGTATTATGCAAAGGAAATCAATTAATGTGGGGTATGTTATCCATCAGTCTATTCGTCGATACCTTCAGGGTGGTACTTCCGGTGGTATCCTTCATGCGTCAGTAATTACACGTCTATGCTCGGCTGCGGGGGTGGAGTGGGCTGATAGTGAGCCTGTGCAACTACCGATGAACACGATTAACCATGCGACGATTTCTAAGTATAAGGTATGGGAAGGAGCTCCTTCTCATGCCCGTGGAGCAGGATTTTAATTGGGAGACTACAGTGAGAGTGAGGAGGCCGCTGATCAGCCGGTGCCCGAACCTGAACAACCAGCTTATATATCCCAGGCTCGTTTGGATCGCATGGAGAGGCGTATGACTCGGAGGATGGATGTTATACACTCGAGTATGACCGAGCTTCATTTTTTCTCCACTCAGCTTTCAGATAGTTTCTCACAGGCCTTTTCTCAATTGGGCGTTCAAGTTCAATTCCCGACGTTTGGTGCAGCCTCAACTTATCCGCCTCCGGACACACCTTCAGATAGGGAGGATGCAGATGCTGCTACTTCGGATTAGGGGAGTTTTTCTTTCCTTTTCCTTTCCTTTTATTGTTTTATCCAATGCGGGCATTGTCTGTTTTAAGTTTGGGGGAGTTCTTTTAGGTTTTTGTTTAGCATGTTTGTTGGTTTTGTGCATCATATCTGTTAGTATGTTGGCATATCATTGTGATTATTGTAAATCTTACATAGTTTAGTTTGGTTATGTTAGGTGCATTTAGTTTGTTCGCATGAATCCAATTGAATAGTTGGTATGATTTAGGCTCGGGCAATGATGAGATGGGTATTATTGTGTTAGCTTGGACAGTTTGAAAGTCGTTAGGGATAAAATAATTTTGATCATGAGAGTAATTATGCTTCTCATAACTTGAGTTATTGGATAGCACGAATAAGTTGATTAATTTGACTGTTGGGGTTCAAAGGGTTGCATAACTGATTTTTACATGAGAATTTGATAAAACATTGTTAGGTAAGTCAACAAAGAAGGCTGAAATAGGGTAAAAGCTGAGTTTGGGGGTTTCTTTTAAGGCGTAAAAAAAAGAAAAAAAATACAATAAATGCGTTGATTAGTTGGGTTCTGTGGCCTTTATCACTCGGGTAATTAGATCCTTAGGGGTGTCTTAACACCTAGTGCCCTAAAGCCGTCTGGTTTGGGAGTCACTGATTGAACGCTCGCCACATAGGTGATTCTGAAACGCCTAAGAGAACTTAACATTGCACAGTTAATCATAAATACGAGATGGAGCGTAAAACGCACTCGTAGAAGAATAAAGTTAGGAATAAGTCTTGTTAGAACCTTCATGCTCGGTATTTGCTTGATTTTGGCTGGATTTGTTGTATTTGCTTGAATTGAAGTAAAAATAGAGTATTCTTGTTACAGAGTTGGTTATGTGGCTTTATTTTGAACTTTGGTCAGTTAACTTGATTAATGAACATACACGCACAATTTGGGTGATGATAGGTGTGTTGTTTGATTGGTTGAGATTATTAGTTCCTTTTGACTGGATTTATTATTTCAAGCTAGTTGTTGATATCTCTGAGGCACACAGTTAACATTCATACTGGTTATTGGTTGGATTCTTAGGCATGGTAGCTTTTAGTGCATTCATGGCATTGTGTTGCATTGTGTTAGCTATATTACATTGCATTATGTTGCTTGGGGGCAAGCAATAGTTTAAGTTTGGGGGTATTTGATGAGTAGGGTTTATACCTACGAATCGGATGCCAATGAATGTGAATTATTGTTTATTTCCATGGTATATAGTTACTTTTCATGCATTTTTATGTGTTTTTGTAGGTTGCGCGTGTTGGGATTGAGTTTGGCGAGAATTGGTGGGATTGCGCTATTGCAGTTGCTGAGTTGCTGATATTGCAGAGTAGTAGGGCAGCGCGGTCGCGCCCAAAATGAGTTAGGCTGCAGCGCGGCCGCGCCTGACTTCAGTATTAGAAAAAAAAAATTGCTACCAGAGTAGCGCGGCCGCGCGCCTTTCAAGCTTAATCCAGGCGCAGCCGCGCCGGTTCGAGTGAGGGCAAATTTGACTTTTCAAATGTTTTAATTAGTTTTGATTTGAACTTGGATTTGAAACTTTGTAATTAATTAGGGGTTTTATCAGATACTATAAATAGGTGTTTTCTAGTTGGTAATTGGGAGATCTACTATTAGAAAGCCCTAGTTTTGAGCAATTTGAGAAGACTTGAAGCAAGTTGATAGCAAGGAAGATCAGGACAGAGATTGAAGGATTGCTTTCAGTGTTTCTTCTCTTTTCTTTCTACTCTAAACTTTTGATGTTATTAAACTTGTGGATGATGAATTCTAGTTTAGTTATGAACTAAATTTCTTTTAAGGCTATAATGGATCTTAATGTGTAGTCTTGAATAGCATGCTTCGTTGAATATTATGATGAGTTATTTTTGGATTGTCTATTATGGTTTGTGCTGAATTGCTTAATTATCTGGCCAGTAATTACTAGGATATTCTATATGAACTTGAAAGATGAAGTATAGAATTATATCTGACCATAATAGCATGTGATTGTGTCTTTTGCTGTCGATGGAATTCATAATTTGTGTTTAGGATAGAAATATACCTATTCACCGCATGTAATCAAATTAGGGAACCTGGACTTTAAATCCTTTTGAATTGTAATTCACATAGAAATATAGTGAATTAGTTATCTAGGGTGATTAACTTGAGTCTATCAATTGTGGATTTGAGTTGAGTTATTTATAAAACATTGAGAGATGGTTATAAATAGTGATGAGTTCCTGGTTAACAATCCAAAACAACTAGCATAATTCGAAGGGAAGTGTGTTGAGCAAGATAAAGCATTAAGTGAAGTTATAGTCTTAATTCTTTAAAAATCTGTTTTCAAACTAGTGGTAGTAATTTAATTTAGAATTAATTAGTTAAACTCAAAACTTTCGAAATCAATTATTTGCTTGCTAAAATTATTTTAATTTAAATTTGAAATTGTCATTATAGAATCAATTCTTCTCTGTGGGACGATACTTTACTTTCACTTTATTACTTGTGGACTGCGTATACTTGCGTATTTTGCTAGTATAGATTTAGGCAAACACCCAAACATATGTGAAGGGAAGTAGTGGACCCTCAATCCCATTACCTACTCCACTCCAAACGGCAAGTGGTAAAGAGATCTCAAGTCCGTTGATGGGTGTGGCTTTTCCCAAAAGCCATTTTTCTGATTATAATAAGGTTTATCTTGGTCCTCAAAAAACTATGATAAAGCCGATTAATAATCAACCCAGCTCTAGTCATAGTCTAGTGCATCTAAATCCAGTTGAGAATGTTAACAATCAGATTAAATCAGATACAGTTCTTAGTTCCATGAGTCCTAGTAAAGCCAAGGAAATTATCCAGCTTCAAAAACCAATTTCAGAACTTAAAGAAAGTTTTGCCACAGACACCAAGAGGAAGAAAGCTAGTGCCAAAAGAAAGCTTGTTCTTGAAGCAAGCGCAGTGAAAAAAAGACACATATGCAGCATTAGACAGTTTTTTCAATCAACTTGAAAGTCTTAAGTTTAAACCACAGATGTCACCAGCCAGCAAAGATATAGCTCCGTCAGCATCTACTTTACCAACAACAGTTGCCTTATCTCCAGTACACACTAGTAGAGATGATTCATCATCATCAGCCTCACCAGAAGATGGTACGCCAGACAGCGAAATGTGTTTAGATTCCATCGCCAAACACAATTTAGACACCTAAGTATAATTCTTGAATAAGCCCAAGAAATTACTTCCAAGTAAGTACATGACTAACCAACATGACTCATCAGCTTCTATCACAGTTTGTTCACGAGAGTAATAATAAAGAGAATCATCCGCAGTTAAACAAATATTATCAGACACCATCAGCTAATGGACAAAAGTTATGAGTCATTCCCTCCAGCTTTTATTTGACTCATGAGCTTGGAATTCACTTTCTCAGAGCATATTCAGAGCTACAATAAACAGTCCTAGCCAGCACATTTGGACGTTTATGTAATTATTAAATAAGTCCAACATGTAAATAGTCCTAGTCAGCTAAATAATTGTCCTGTAAGAGCATCTTTTAGGTGCGCGTCATTTTCGGAATAACTTTAGAAAAAGGGTAAAAAGATTAAAGTTGACTATGGGGCCCAATGTGTACCCAGACTTTATCTTTTACTCTATTCTAATTTAATTTTATTTTTAAAGTCCGTTGTAAAATAGTATAAATAGCGTCTCGGACAGAAGAAGAAACAAGCTTTTCCATCCTCCCTTTAGCTCTTATAGGTTCTCCTTTCTCTAGCTCTCTCTCGGAGAATCCTTCTTGGCCTTGTAAATTATTTCAGTTTTAATAAAATATCAGTATTTTAGCATCCTCTATTCAGTTTTGATTTCCCTTCTCCATCGTTGGTAGCTTAAGGGATTTCCCGAAAGGGAAAACCTTTCCAATCGTTTAAGGTATGACTTAACTCCCCACCAAAAATATTTAATTTCTGCATGTATATAATTGTATAATTTGTTCCTATCTCTATCTTGGTATGAGAGCCATTTACTAATTTTTTAGGTTAGGATAATTGTATAATTTGTTTGAGTAATCTTAATCTAGTGGGACGTCACTCAAGTCGCGTGGTCGGGTGGAACGTTGTTGTCGTGAGCCGTGAGATAGGCGTTGGCATTGTCTCGTCCTGTATTCCCTTCGTAAGTCGTTAACAGACGTGCTAGAAAAAGATTGGTCTTATAGATTATATGAAAGTCTGATGCTTAGAACATTGGGCATTGGCCCTAGTACCTCTAATGCTAGGAAAGATAAGAAAACGAAAGATAATGTTTAAAACACTTCTGAAATTGTTTAAAGAAATCATAAAGAATATTTAAAAAATTGGTCTTTACCTAAGGTTAAACCCAATCATGACTGTCAAATTGGACTATATGATCTTGAATCAAAAACTATTATTAAAAAAATTAAAAGAACAATTCCCATTGCTGATGCTAATGAAGTAATCAGATTATTAAACAAAGATGTTAAAAACTACCAGGAAGATTATAGTTTTCTACATCTTGGATGTCTCTATTGGTTTAAAACCTTTAACAAGAAAAGGACTTGATACTAGTCTTTGCCTTAGCTTGTGAGATGCTAGGCATAATCGATTCACGGATTCCTTGTTAGGAGTCGTACAAACTAGTTTATGTAAAGGCCCAATTTATTTTAACTATTATCCAAATTTTGAAGTGTCGTTAACTGATAAACATCTTCTAGATGTCTTAACCCTAAATGTTGAAACTAAAGGTTATGATATGAAATTAGGTGTTGAAAATGTTGCTCTCATCTACAGAGTCTGTTTTAAAGTGTTAAACACTCTTGCTCCCAAAGCTAAAAGATTTGATATCAAGGGTAAAACTAATCTTTTTGAGACTAATATGTCCAACTCAAACTTAACTATTCCCAAAACCCTTACCTGGTATGATATTCAGTTACCAAAAAAAATGGACAATAATTGGTGCAGCTCTGCCTGAACCAGAAGAAAATAGTAATCGGGATGTTGAACAAATTGTTAAAACTCCTGACGGAAATGTTGAAATCTATTTTGGTCGGTCTAATAGAATGGCAAATTTTCATATAACTAATTTTGAGAAAAATAGTTCTCCAGCCTCTACTTCTTCGGTTATTCCTCCAAGTAGAGCTTCAACTTCGTCTATTCCTCCCTATCTTCCTAATAGGAATTTCTCCCAGGAAGGAGTAGATACTAAAAGTAACAGTGTAATTGGAACTTATGAGTGTCCTCATCAGATCCCTCATGGGAATTATAAATCAAAATCTGTTAGGATTGGATCACCTTCTCCTTCAGATTTTGGTTTTTCAATAAATGTGATTGAATTGGTTAATAACAATGAACCTAAATTTGTCATTGATAGAAAAGCTATAAATAATGAGTTTCAAGCAGAGAAAAATAAAATTTTTCGAGATTGGTATTTTAAAACCTATTCTAAACAAGAATTGGCTTTATTCAAAGAAGAATTTTATACTTATTTGGAAACAAATAAAGTCATTATTCCTTTTATAGATTAGTTTTTCACCAATAAAAGTATTAAAGACAAAGAGATTGGTATGATAAAAAGTTTTTATAAAACTTGGGAGACAGTTGATGGAAAGAAAATCAAATCACTTCATCCTCCTACTGAAACTCATTTTATTTTAAAAAATTCTGCAGGAAATATAATTGCTGCAAAAGCTTTTGCAGATCCTATTTCAATTGATGATAGGACTGATCTTAATAAGGTCATGAGGCAAAATAACTATTCAAATGTTTGTCTTCAAACGGTTAGTCAACAATTGACTAGGATTGAAGATAAAGTTGATAACATCAATAACAACAGAAATTCTGTTAAGTCTCAGTCTATTCCTTTAAAAGGAATTGATCCGGTTATTATTAAACCCCCTCCTGATAACATTAAGTTCAACTTAACCCCTAAAAGGGATGAAGAATTTCTTCAAAAATTAGTTGATCAATTAATAAATTTGAAGATAAAGGACAACCCTTCTTCTTCAAAACAACTTTCTGTCATTAATAAAGACACCTCTGACTCTGAGTCTGAATATGGTCATTTAGATAAAATTTCTGATCATTTTACTAAGCTTGGTGAAGAAGTTAATCTTCTACCTTCAGCTAATCTCTTACAGAATTCCTTTGGTCTTAATAAGATCGATTTTGATACTAAAAGTTCTAAGAATAGAGTTTCTTATGGTAGGTACTATTACCCTAAACCTACTCCTATGGATGTTCTGTTTGAAGAAAATTTTATAAATGTTGGCAGAGCTCATTATACTGCTGATAGCATTTATGAATGGAATATAGATGGTCTCTCTGAACATGTTATATTTATTGTCTTGCATAAAATGCTTATGTATGTACTATCTATAAAGCTAATCGAAATTTTGACAGACAGGTGACTAAATTTCTCACTTCTGGCTTTACTGGTTAATTAAAAGGATGGTGGGATAATATCCTTACACCTGCTCAAAGAAATGACATTGAAAATGCAATAAAAACTGTTAATATGACAGACCCTCATACTTCTATAATTAAACAAGAGATAACTGAAGATAGTGTTTATACACTTATTCAAACAATTGTAAAACATTTTGTTGGTCATGCTCTTACTACTATGGATAGGAGCAAAGAATTATCAATAAATTTAAAGTATCCTACACTTACCCACTTTAGGTGGTATAAAGATGTATTCTTATCTAAAGTTGTGATGAGATCAGATGGAAATTCTACCTTCTCGAAAGAGAAATTTATCTCTGGATTACCTGCTTTATTTACGAAAAAAGTCAGAACTAGACTTAGAAATAAGAATGGTGGATTAGCTATACCATATGAAAATTACACCTATGGTGAATTAATAAGTGAAAGTATTGCTGAAGGCTTAGCCTTATGCAATGACTTGAATCTCAAAGCTCAGCTTAAAAAGCAAGGACTTTCTGATAGAAAGGAAATTGGTGAATTTTGTCATCAATTTAGTTACCCTCTTGTCACCCTTCCTCAAAGGAAGAATCCTCATAGGAAAAAAGCTTATAGAAAAAAATCTAAGCGTAAAAGAAAAAGACCTCCTGAAGAATATCATAATTCTAAGAAAAAGTCTTTTAGATCCTTTAAAAAGGACAAAAGAAAAGTTTGAAAGACATTAAATGTCATAAATGCAGCCAAATGGATCATTACGCTAAAACAAAAAAGAAGATTGATGCTCTTAAATTAGATGATACTATCAAGCAACAAATTTATAATTTGTTAATAGATTCTGATAATTTAGATATGTCTGATAATTCTGCTTATAGCTCTACAAATGATATGTTTGCTATACATGATTCTGATATTAGTTCATCTTCTGATTCTGATAGTACTGTTGGATGTGTTGATCATTGTAAAACAAAAAAAAGATTTTTATAAATCTATCATTCAAATGAATGGTTTAAACTTAAATGTTTTAACCAAACATGAAACTTTTATACTGGACATAATAGACCAGATCAAAGACCCTATTGAAAAGAGAAATCTAATAGAAAAATATTTGAATCAAACAAAAGAACAAGTTGAAGAGGTTAAAAAACCTAAAATTTATACAACTTATATTCTACAAGAAGTATTTAATAAAATTGCTTCTAAACCTGAGAAAGAAATTACTCTCAAAGATTTAAAAGAAGAGGTTAATAACCAAAAGGAAGAGATTAGTAATCTTAAAGATAGACTTGAATTTGTTAAAAGTCTAACTTTGGCAAGATTTACTAAACGAAAAGAAAAGGAAATTCCTATTGATTCTCCTCCAACACAAGAAAATAATCTTGATTATCTAATGCTAATGGTATGTTCAAATTACTTTAGTCATCGCTGAAGACTTCATTGTCAACACTATTGCTCTTGTTGATAATGGTGCTGATATGAATTGTATCAAAGAAGGGTTAATACCCACTAAGTATTTTGAAAAAACTAAACAAAGTCTAAGTACTGCTAATGGTTCTAAAATGAACATCAAATATAAACTTAATAATGTTCATATTTGTAATCAAGGAATATGTTTAAAAACATCCTTCATATTCGTTAAAAACCTTTCTCAATTTGTCATATTAGGAACTCCCTTCCTAAATATGATTCAACCTATAGAAAGAATTGATTCTGAGGGAATAAAAACAACCTTAAATGGACAACCTATAATATTTAAGTTCATTTCTTCTGCTGTTACAAAAGATTTGGATGAGTTAAAAACTCATTTAATTTTTAAAGAAAAACAATTGAATTTCTTGAAGCAAGAAGTTTCTTCTTGTACTATTGAAGAAAAACTTAAAGCTCCTGTAATACAGGAAAAAATTCAAAAAATTGATAAAGAAATTACAGATAATATCTGTAACGAATTTTCTAATGCTTTTTGGGACAGAAAAAAGCATATGGTAAAACTTCCTTATATGGAAAATGTGACACCCCCAAATCCGGGTACTTCATTCCCACAGGATTTGGTGTTCACTATCCAAGCAAATAAATCTCATCATATCTAACTACCCGTACAAATATAAATGAAAACTCTAAACTAAAATTGAAATCTCCCATTAAAGGGTTACAACATCTTAACAACATCAATCCCAGGTCATCTAACCTTAAATAAAACATCAATGCGGAAACATAACATAAATAACGTAAGTCTTTTACATAAACATCTTTCAAATAAAACAAACAAGTCTTCATCACTGAACCTTGCCCTTTCCCTTACTAGTAGATGGTTAATCAACTCTTTCAACCTTAGCTGTAATGTTATTATAAAAGAGTGAGCAACGATTGCCCAACAAGTATAACAATAACAATAATAATAACATGCGAATAGTCAATGGATACTGGATAATTGAAGGCTCGACTTTTAAATCAAGATTATAAAACAAGAATCAAAAGAACATCTAAGGGTCACAAGACCACGAACAATTGAAAGTAATATGCACACAAGCCAATCATATTTGATATGATGTAGCATATACTTTGTAATCTTATTCATTTATTAATAAAAGAATTGATTTTCTTAAAAGGCATTTTTTATTATCTACATAGTGTTGTTATATTAAATGTGATAACCCCATAGTTTTGAGCAATGCTTTTAGAATCATGATGGTGATCATGCTAATAAGATCTAAATTCTAGATAGCTCACAAACTAAAATCGTTCCTAATCGTTGGATTACTAAATAGGGATTAGTGAATCCGGATAGATTAGTACATACGTTGCTTGCTCTTAAGAAGAGGATGATTGATCTCATAATCATTTATGTGGAGACACTAAAGCAAGTATGTAGGTGCTTATTGGAGAATAAGTTCACTGAACGTGGCTCGCTAAGGAATACTTAATGGAGTTTTACTCGCCTGTCAATAGGAATTCCTATAGTGATAGTAGTACAAGTGATCCTTGGACTTGAGATCATCATAGTATCTTGTGCATGATGAGTTATACTTTGACATGTCCCTTAAGACCTTTGGGGTATATCAAAGGGTATGATTGGGTATAATAAGTTGTACATGGAGATAGGTGAATGATCAACAAAGAATCTACCACGTCTAGTAAAAGATGTGAATGTCCTATGTGATTCGACAAATGACAACTCAGTAGTCCTTGGCCAAGGTAGAATGAAATTAGAAAGGAGTTTCTAATTTGCATTATTTAGGGTTGTGCATTTGGGAATCGAAATACATATAATTAAATAAAATAAGACTTGACAGTAAATCCATGTCTTATATTTAATTGGGATATTGTATGGTAGAAGGATTGAATTGTACGGTAACTATTCACTAAAAGGTTCTTTTGTGATTAATGTTGAAATCTATATTATCTGGAAAGTTATTGATCACTAAGGGGGCTTACCCTTATTGTGGAATAAATATTATTTATTTAAATGAATTAAATAATTTAATTTATTTATTTAAATAAAATTAGAATTGTTCTAATTGATTTATTTACAACTGGTTTAATATGGAGAACCTAAAGGGTGACACTGCAAAAGAAAAATATTTATTTAAGAAGTAAATGTCATAATTGTAATAATAAGTTAAGTGTATTTAATTTAATCTATGGAGATAGAATAAATTAAATAGGTTAATATTTATTATTTAATATTTTGGAAATATTAAATATAAGTTAATGAGAGGAGTCTTATTATTATTATTACTATTAATATTATTTAATTCCTAATAGGGATTGAGAATTAATTAATAGAAGTACTCTCCCATGAATTCCTAATTGGATTAGGAGCATAATTAATTAAAGGAGTTTAATTATAATAGAAACCCTAATCCTAAATAGTTTAGGGAAGGGTTATTCCTACATCTATAAATAAGAGGAGTCTTATCATAGATTAGGGTTACACACTCTTGCATTAGATTGTGGAGAGTACTAGCAATTTCTATAGAGATAGAAACTAGTGTTAGGTTTGTACATAGCGCGAATATGCAATCAAATTACATAAATAGTGCGGAAGCGCGATAAAACGGATTTTAAAATTTTCATACAAACCATCACCATGATCATCCATGTGCTCAATTATCAATTAAACGAAAGAGATAGAGATTAAGAAATTATACCCTCGTAGAACCGTGCTTCCTCGGGTACAAGTTCACCTCCAATTCCTTCGCGTTCTCCTTGAATTTCACCGATTAAATTCCTTCCTTTGATCAACGTTAGCCACCCAAGTGTTTGGCCTCTAGAGGTGATCCACCAAGGAATAATAATTGTTCAAGAAGATGGGTGTTGGCAAAACCCTAGTTTCTATCTCTATAGAAATTGCAAGTACTCTCTCTCTCCAATTCTCATGGAAGAGTGTGTAGATTGTCTAACAACCTAATTGTCTGACTGTCTAACCCCAAATCATAATAAGACTCCTCTTATTTATAGATATAGGGAACCCTCCTAAACTATTTAGGATTAGGGTTTTTATTTTAATTAAACTCCTTTAATTAATTGAACTCCTAATCCAATTAGGAATTCATGAGAGAGTACTTCTATTAATTAATTCCCAATCCCTATTAGGAATTAAATAATAGTAATAGTAATAATAATAATAAGACTCCTCTTATTAATTTATATTTAATATTTCCAAAATATTAAATAATAAATATTAAGTTATTTAATTTATTCTATCTCCATAGATTAAATTAAATACAGTTAACTTATTATTACAATTATGCCATTTACTTCTTAAATAAATATTTTTCTTTTGCGGTGTGACCCTTTAGGTTCTCCATATTAAACCGGTTGTGAATAAATCAATTAGAACAATTCTAATCTTATTTAAATAAATAAATTAAACTATTTAATTCATTTAAATAAATAATATTTATTCTACAAGAAGGGTAAGCCCCCTTAGCGATCAACGACTTTCTAGATAATATAGATTTCAACATTAATCACAAAAGAACCTTTCAGTGAATAGTTACCGTACAATTCAATCCTTCTACCATACAATGTCCCAATTAAATATAAGACATGGAATTACTGTCAAGTCTTATTTTATTTAATTATATGTATTTTGATTCTGAAATGCACAACTCTGATTAATGCAAATTAGAAACTCCTTTCTAATTTCATTCTGCTTTGGCCAAAGACTTCTGAGTCGTCATTTATCGAATCACATAGGACATTCTCTCCTTTTACTAGAAGTGGTAGATTCTTTATTGATCATTCACCTATCTCCATGTATAACTTATTATACCCAATCATACCCTTTGATATACCCTAAAGGTCTTAAGGGACATGTCAAAGTATAACTTATCATACACAATATACTATGATGATCTCAAGTCCAAGGATCACTTGTACTACTATCACTAGAGGAATTCCTATTGACAGGCGAGTAAAACTCCATTAGGTATTCCTTAGCGAGCCACGTTCAGTGAACTTATTCTTTAATAAGCACCTACATACTTGCTTTAGTGTCTCCACACAAATGATTATGAGATCAATCATCTTCTTCATAAGAGCAAGCAACATATGTACTAATCTATCCGGATTCACTAATCCCCTTTTTAGTAATCCAACGATTAGGAACGATTTTAGTTTGTGAGCTATCTTGAATTTAGATCTCATTAGCATGATCACCATCATGATTCTAAAAGCATTGTTCAAAACTATGGGTTTATCACATTTAATATAACAGCACTATGTAGATAAAGTAAAATGCCTTTAATAGACGAATAAGATTACAAAGTATATGCTACATCATATCAAATATGATTGGCTTGTGTGCATACTACTTTCAATCTCCCACTTGCACTAAAGCCAATCGTCATGGTATCTAATACTCTTCTTCTCTAAGTGACGATCATCCTGCTGTTTGGATAAAGCTTCAGTAGATGGATATGCAATGTTGTTCTTGAGAGTCCACTATCTCTATAGTGACTTCTTCTCTTTCAATGATTCTACTAATCAAATGAAAGTGCCGCAACACATGTTTGAATCCAAGATGAGACTTAGGAACTATTCCTAGTTCTGTGATGAACTTTTCATCCAAACAATCAACTTGCAGCTTCATTTACAGCTATATACTTTGTCTTTGTCACTAAACCAGCAACTCTTTGCTGTTTGGAACCTTTCCAATTCACTGCACCACCTTTCAAGGTAACGATTTACCTTAAAGTGGATTTGTTATCGTCTTGGTCAGTCTGAAAAAAAACTTGAGTCTGTTTAGCCCTCTAGTTTTAATTCAAACCTACCATGAATTATGATTACATCTTCAATACCGGTTAAGTACTTAAAGATGTTTATCACTGTCTTATAGTGATCTTCTCCAGAATATGACTGATCAACATCAAGCCTAGTATATTCATTGCATACATGATAGTAACTCATGTGATCTCTCTTTCAATTGGGGACAATTTTAGAGAGATACACTCCATGGCTCATCATCATGAGACCTCTTTTGGAGTTTGCCATGCTAAACGCCTTTAGCATCAAATGAATATACGTTCCTTGGGTCAAGCCGAACATCCTTTTAAATCTATCTATATAGACTTATATCCCCAATTTATAGGATGCTCCTCCCAAGTCATTCATGGAGGAATGTTTAGACAATTTTATCTTTACTGATTGTAGCATTGGTGTGTTATTCCTTGTCAGTAGTATATCAACATATAATACCAAGAATGTCACAGCGCTCCCACTGACCCTTTTGTATACACTAGGTTCATTCCCGTTTTTGATAAAATCAAACTCTTTTGATTGTCTCATCAAAATGAATGTTCCATCTTTGAGAAGCTTGCTTCAATCCATCAATGGATCATTGTAGCTTAAAACACGATTTGCTTCAACCTTTGAAACAAATTCCTCTGGCTGTATCATACATACATTCTCCTCAAGTCTTCACTGAGGAAGGACGTCTCCACATCCATTTTGCCAGATTTCGTAATAAGCTGCAATCGCAAGTAAAATCCAAATGGACTTGAGCATTACCCGGTAATAAGGTTTTATCACAGTCAACTCCTTGACTTGAAAAACCTTTTAAACAGGTCTGGTCTTATAGGTCTCCACCTTGCCATTTGCCCCAGTCTTTCTCTTAAAGACTCATATACACCAGAGTCTATACTTGGTTCTTATACATGGAGTCCATTTCGGATTTCATGGCCATCTGCCATTTCTCTGAGTATCTTCTACTCATAGCCTTATCGTATATAACTGGATCATCATCCTCTATGATGCGTACCTCATCATCATCCTCTATGATGAATCCATACCTACCAGGTATCTTCGGTACTCTTCCAGATTTACGATTCGGTTGTGGTACAATAGGTCTATCTACAGGTTCCTCAGATCGACTTAAAATGCTTTGTGGTTCTTGAACTCTTTCAAGATCTATTACCCTCCCACTAGCTTCTTCAATGATAAACACCTTTATCTAAGAAGGTAGCGTGTAGGATTATAGTAATAATAATACCTAAACTTCTTTAGGATATCCCATAAATTGCACTTGTCAGCTTTTTGTCCCAAACTTATCTTTGAAACCTTTTCACATAAGCTGGACAACCCCTTATCTTAACATATTTAAGACTAGGAATCCTCCCTATCCATAACCTTTATGGAGTTTTGGGGCCGGATTTTTGAGGTTACCTTATCTTGTAGATATGCAGCCGTTTCTAGGGCATAACCCCAGATGGATACTAGAATGTCGGTAAAAATCATTATGGACTGCACCATGTCCAACAAGGTACAATTTCTCCTTTTAGATACACCAATCAATTATTGCGTATCAGGAGGTTTCCATTATGAGAAAATACCATTTTGAGATGATCTAGAAACTTATTGCACAAGTATACTATTCCTCGATCTGATCAAAGAATCTTAATACTTTGTCAATTTGTTTCACTTCTGAATTCTTTGAACCTTTCAAATGATTCAGACTTGTATTTCATCAAATACACACATTCAACTCTTTGAATGACCATCTCCTTTTTTCTTTTATTAGTTTGTTCAATTTGCAAAATATTTTTCATGTAAGTCAAGTATACAAAGTCTATCAAGTATTCTTCCAATTTCAAACAAAACATTATTATAAATAGAACAACAATTGTTCTTAAATATAATGCCAGAATCTTCCTTGTCCAACAATGAAAATTCTAATGTTTCTAATGAGAACTGGAAGATAATAACAATTTATTAACTTAATAGACTTGCCCGTAGGCAACGCTAAACTATAAGTTCCTACGGTTAATGTAGCAACCATTGCTCCATTATAACACATAAGATTACTACTTTGTTTAGCTTTCTACTTTTTCTTAGTCTCTGCATTGGATTGCATACGTGAGAACTACAGCCGGTATCCAATACCCAAGTAGAACCTTGACTTATAGAATTTTTTTTTTTTTTAATCATGAACAAATCTATATCTGTAACCGAAGTTTCACTAAGCTTCTTCTGGTTAGCCTCTGTAAGATTCTCCTTACAGTTTTTCCTTTCTAGTATCCAGGCTTATTGCAGTGGAAGCAAACTCCTTTGCTATCTGCATCAGTCTTGTTCTTATTGTCCTTTGTTTTTGTCTTTCCATTTACCTTCTTTGAATTGTTCTTCTTTTAAGAATATCCTTTGGCCCTCTTCCGCTTCCTGGAAGAATCATCTACCAGTAAGACTTGGTTTTTCTTGGTTGGAAAGTGACTCTTTACAGTTTTCAACATGTTTAAGCAACTCAGGCAGGCTGACATATAGCTTGTTCATGTGAAAATTCACAACAATTTGTGAGAAAGAGTCTGGAAGTGATTGCAAGATCAAATCTTGGATCATCTCTCCATCCATTAAAACCCAGTTGTCCCAATTGTTCAATCAGATTGATCATTTTAGGACATATGTCTGTACAGTAGTGTCATCGGTCATTCTAGATCGGAAGAGCTCCTTAGATATCTGATATCTAATAGTCCTACGTTCCTCACCCTTCAACTCCTTGAAGGTGCAGGAGTATAGTAGGAGCATCCATAGTTTCATGCTGACGCTGAAGCTCGTTACTCATGGATGCGAGCATGATGCATTGAGCCAACTGTGCATCATCTTGCCACTTTCTTAAAGTAGCAATCTCTTCCTCTGAGGCATTATCTGCAATCATTGCAGGGATAGGCATATTAAAAACATAAGATAGCTTTTCAGCCTTGAGAACTATTCTCAAATTCTTTAACCAGTCCTTTTAATACGGTCCGATTAATTAGCATCTAATATGCTCCGCAGTGATAGTGAATTAGACATTGTAAAATTCTATAAATGAATTTGTAATTTAACAACATTTTAGCATACATTCATTTTATTAATTAATTACCAAAATAAATTAGGTCTTTATTTTAAATTGGTATCTCCCAATATTTTCATCAAACTATATTACCCTCAATATACAGTTCGGCAAATCTAATTAAAGATTTGCTAGTGAGAATAAGGATCCCATTTCAAATGTATATAGCCTTGTGTGACACAACAAACGATATATAAATAAATAGGTAGACAACTATTGTCAATTACATCACTATGTAACTCCTTTTAATTTGCCTCTTAGATTATTTTGATCAAGTGTGACACATCCGAATCAAAATTATCCAAGTTAAGTCCAACCTAGCACTTCCATATATTCGAAAGAAAAACACTGTCCTTGTGTGACACAACAAAACAGCATCGTTCAGTCTATGTATAAGCATCAAATGTGATAAAGCAACATCTTAAATATTTAATACTTGCCTTGTGTGACACAACAAACTCATATTAAATATTTTAATACTCTATTGCTTTACCATGCTAGAAGGCGACGTTCGATATTCCAAATATCTTTGAACGCTTAGGACTTAATATTATTGCTTTGAGGGGTTTGTTATTATTTGTCTCATCTTGTTTAGCGCGCATGTACATATATATATAAAATACGCGTCATATTATTTAACATGCGAAGCATGTTATATAATATATAATATATACATAGCAAGCATGCACATATAGAATACTATATTCTACCCGGATTGATTATGGACTTTTATTCTAGTTTGGTTCACTAGAGCCACCAAGTGAACCAAAAGGTCAAACCTAGGGTGCAAGAACAAAATTTAAATATAACTATTACATTTAAACCCGGGCTCCATTACAAACGGGTCTTCAAGCGCTCCTTGCTCCTTTGTCTCCAATTCTTCAAGTAATTCTAACTAAACCTATTACATAAACTATTTACAATAAATAGAAACCTTGATCAGCAGTCAAGGGGAAATACATAGGAGGGAGATAGAATTTACATTAAGAAAAATTAGAGAAGACGAGTTACGCAGACCCCATTTATAAAAACCCATTCATTCAAGCATCCACTAAAATAAATCCAATCACACATTGGTCAGTAGTCCATAATCAATCCCTATTTATTATCATACATATCTCCATATGTATCAATAAATAACATTCATCTCATGAATAATAAAACCATTCCATATATGCATTGATATCAATTAATGGGCAATTAAAAGTTTACTAGAAATCCAATTTTGAAACAAAATAAACCCCTTTATTTTAATCAAAATTTAAATCATAATAAACTTATTTATTTTATTTTATCCAATTTTGAATAAAAATAAACTCCTTTATTTTTAATCAAATTCCAAATCAAAATAAACTCCTTTATTTTAATTAACATGGAAACCAATTTCAAGTTCAAAACAAACTCTTTTATTTTAACTTAAAATTGTTGGAAATAAAATATGTTGAATCCTATTCCTTATCAAAATAAATTTCTTTATTTTTAAGGAAACATGGAATCCTATTCCATATGTGAATAAACTCTTTTATTCTAGGAAACATGGAATCCTATTCCATATGTGAATAAACTCCTTTATTCTTATTTTATCAATTAAATAAACCATTTATTTTAATTGAAGGAAAAATTATTTTTTCGGATTCTGCTGTCCGGCGCAGCTGCGCCCAGAATGAACTGGGACACGGCGCAGCTGCGCTGAACCCCAGAAAAAACTGATTCTGGGTATGGGCGCAGCTGCGCTCCAGAATGAACTGGAGCCGGCGCAGCTGCGCCGCGACGCTGATTCAAAAAAATTTATTCTGCCCAAAAATTTCGATCCAATCGCATATCAAACATACATGGAATCATCATAATCGATAATTAGCACAAGGTTAGGTTTGTACATAGCGCGAATATGCAATCAAATTACATAAATAGTGCGGAAGCGCGATAAAACGGATTTTAAAATTTTCATACAAACCATCACCATGATCATCCATGTGCTCAATTATCAATTAAACGAAAGAGATAGAGATTAAGAAATTATACCCTCGTAGAACCGTGCTTCCTCGGGTACAAGTTCACCTCCAATTCCTTCGCGTTCTCCTTGAATTTCACCGATTAAATTCCTTCCTTTGATCAACGTTAGCCACCCAAGTGTTTGGCCTCTAGAGGTGATCCACCAAGGAATAATAATTGTTCAAGAAGATGGGTGTTGGCAAAACCCTAGTTTCTATCTCTATAGAAATTGCAAGTACTCTCTCTCTCCAATTCTCATGGAAGAGTGTGTAGATTGTCTAACAACCTAATTGTCTGACTGTCTAACCCCAAATCATAATAAGACTCCTCTTATTTATAGATATAGGGAACCCTCCTAAACTATTTAGGATTAGGGTTTTTATTTTAATTAAACTCCTTTAATTAATTGAACTCCTAATCCAATTAGGAATTCATGAGAGAGTACTTCTATTAATTAATTCCCAATCCCTATTAGGAATTAAATAATAGTAATAGTAATAATAATAATAAGACTCCTCTTATTAATTTATATTTAATATTTCCAAAATATTAAATAATAAATATTAAGTTATTTAATTTATTCTATCTCCATAGATTAAATTAAATACAGTTAACTTATTATTACAATTATGCCATTTACTTCTTAAATAAATATTTTCCTTTGGCGGTGTGACCCTTTAGGTTCTCCATATTAAACCGGTTGTGAATAAATCAATTAGAACAATTCTAATCTTATTTAAATAAATAAATTAAACTATTTAATTCATTTAAATAAATAATATTTATTCTACAATAAGGGTAACCCCCTTAGCGATCAACGACTTTCCAGATAATATAGATTTCAACATTAATCACAAAAGAACCTTTCAGTGAATAGTTACCGTACAATTCAATCCTTCTAATATACAATGTCCCAATTAAATATAAGACATGGAATTACTGTCAAGTCTTATTTTATTTAATTATATGTATTTCGATTCTGAAATGCACAACTCTGATTAATGCAAATTAGAAACTCCTTTCTAATTTCATTCTGCTTTGGCCAAAGACTTCTGAGTCGTCATTTATCGAATCACATAGGACATTCTCTCCTTTTACTAGAAGTGGTAGATTCTTTATTGATCATTCACCTATCTCCATGTATAACTTATTATACCCAATCATACCCTTTGATATACCCTAAAGGTCTTAAGGGACAAGTCAAAGTATAACTCATAATACACAAGATACTATGATGATCTCAAGTCCAAGGATCACTTGTACTACTATCACTAGAGGAATTCCTATTGACAGGCGAGTAAAACTCCATTAGGTATTCCTTAGCGAGCCACGTTCAGTTAACTTATTCTCTAATAAGCACCTACATACTTGCTTTAGTGTCTCCACACAAATGATTATGAGATCAATCATCCTCTTCATAAGAGCAAGCAACGTATGTACTAATCTATCCGGATTCACTAATCCCCTTTTTAGTAATCCAACGATTAGGAACGATTTTAGTTTGTGAGCTATCTTGAATTTAGATCTCATTAGCATGATCACCATCGTGATTCTAAAAGCATTGCTCAAAACTATGGGTTTATCACATTTAATATAACAGCACTATGTAGATAAAGTAAAATGCATTTAATAGACGAATAAGATTACAAAGTATATGCTACATCATATCAAATATGATTGGCTTGTGTGCATACTACTTTCAACTAGGGTTTTGCCAATACCCAACTTTTTGAATACCTATTCTTCCTTGGTGGATCACCTCTAGAGGCCAAACACTTGGTGGCTAACGTTGATCAAAGGAAGGAATCTCATCGGTGGAATTCTAGGAGAACACGAAGGACTAGGAGTTGAACTTGTACCCGAGGAAACTTTGATCTACGAGAGTATAATTCTTATTCTCTTTCTCTTTCGTTTATATCGTTAATTGAGCACATAGATTGATCATGGTGATGGTTTGTATTAAAATTTTAAAATTCGTTTTATCGCGCTTCCGCTCTATTTATGTAATTTGATTGCATGCTTGCGTTATATACAAATCTAACAGTGGTATCAGAGCCTAATCTTGTGCTAATTATCGATTTTGATGATTCCATGTGTGTATGGTATGCGATTGGATAGAAATTTTTGGGCAGAATCTATTTTTTCGAAATCTGTTACACGGCGCAGCTGCGCCGGCTCTAGTTCATTCTGGAGCGCAGCTGCGCCTAAACCCAGAAAGTCGTTTCTGGGGTACGGCACAGCTGCGCCGGCTCCAGTTCATTCTGGAGCGCAGCTGCGCCCAAACCCAGAAAGTTGTTTCTGGGGTTCAGCACCGCTGCGCCGTTTCCCAGTTCATTCTGGGCGCAGCTGCGCTGGACATCAGAATCCGAAAAAATATTTTTACTTCAATTGAAATAAGTGGTTTATTTAATTGATATAAGTTTAAAATAAAGATGTTTATTTTATCTGGAATAGGATTTCAGATTGCTAAAATTAAAGGAGTTTAATTTGGATTTGGTTTTTGATTAAAATAAAAGAGTTTATTTTGTTTGAAAACTAAATATTAGCAAAACTTTTGCCCATTAATTGATATCAATGCATATATGGAATGGTTTTATTATTCATGTGATGAATGTTATTTATTGATACATATAAAGATATGTATGATAATAAATAGGGATTGATTATGGACTATTGACCAATGTGTGATTGGATTTATTTTAGTGGATGCTTGAATGTATGGGTTTTTATAAATGGGGTCTGCGTACCTCGTCTTCTCTAATTTTTCTTAATGTAAATTCTATCTCCCTCCTATGTACTTCCCCTTGACTGCTGATCAAGGTTTCTATTTATTGTAAATAGTTTATGTAATAAGACTAGTTAGAATTAATTTTTTGAAGAATTGGAGACAAAGGAACACTGGAAAACCCGTTTGTATTGGAGCTCGGGTTTAAATGTAATAGTTATATTTAAATTTTATTCTTGCACCCTAGGTTTGACCTTTTGGTTCATTTGGTGGCTCTAGTGAACCAAACTAGAATAAAAGTCCATAATCAATCCAGGTAGAATATAGTATTCTATATGTGCATGCTTACTATATATATATTATATATTATCCAACATGATTCGCATGTAAATTAATATGACGCGTATTTTATATATATATGTGCATGCGCGCTAAACAAGATGAGACTAATAATAACAAACCTCTCAAACAAATCATATTAAGTCATAAGCGTTCAAAGATATTTGGAATATCGAACGTCGCCTTCTAGCATGGTAAAGCAATAGAGTATTAAATGTTTAATATGAGTTTGTTGTGTCACCACAAGGCAAGTATTAAATATTTAAGATGTTGCTTTATCACATTTGATGCTTATAAATAGACTGAACGATGTTGTTTTGTTGTGTCACCACAAGGACAGTGTTTTTCTTTCGAATATATAGAAGTGCTAGGTTGGACTTAACTTGGATAATTTTGATTCGGATGTGTCACCACTTGATCAAAAATAATCTAAGAGGCAAAATAAAAGGAGTTACATAGTGATGTAATTGACAATAGTTGTCTACCTATTTATTTATATATCATTTGTTGTGTCACCACAAGGCTATATACATTTAAAATGAGATCCTTAGTCTCACTAGCAAATCTTTAATTAGAATTGTCGAACTATATATTGAGGGTAATATAGTTTGATGAAAAAGTGAGAGATATCAATTTAAAATAAAGACCTAATTTATTTTGATAATTAATTAAATGAATGTATGCTAAAATGTTGTCTATTTCACATGTAGAATTTAAAAATGTCAAACGCACTATCACTGCGTAGCATACTTGATGCTAACAAACTGACCGGACCGAATTACACGGACTGGTTAAGGAATCTGAGAATTGTTCTCACTGCTGAAAAGATTTCTTATGTCCTAAATTCGCCAGTCCCTGCAAGTGTTGCAGAAACAGCCTCTGAGGAAGAGATTGCTACTTTCAGAAAGTGGCAAGATGATGCAATCTTGTCTCAATGCATCATGCTCGCATCCATAAGTAACGAGCTTCAGCGTCAACATGAAACTATGGATGCTCCTACTATATTGCTGCACCTCAAAGAGTTATATGGTGAGAAAAGTAGGACTGCTAGATATCAGATATCTAAGGAGCTCTTCCGATCTCTATGACCGAGGGCATTGCTGTTGAGACTCATGTTCTTAAGATGATCAATCTGATTGAATAACTTGGACAACTAGGGTTCGTGATGGATGGGGAGTTAAGCCAAGATTTGATCTTGCAGTCACTCCCGGACACCTTCTCACAATTTGTTGTGAATTTTCACATGAATAAGATAGACGTCAGCTTCGCTGAGTTACTTAACATATTGAAAACTGCTGAAGGTCACTTCTCATCCAATAAGAACCAAGTCTTACTAGTGGATGATTCTTCCAAGAAAAGGAAGAGGCCCAAGGTATCTTCTGAAAAGAAGAAAAACAAGAAGGCTAAGGGCAAAGCGGAGAGAAAGGATAATAAGAAACCTGATCCAGATAGCAAAGGAATTTACTACCATTGCAATAAGCCGGGACACTGGAAGAGGAACTGCAAGGAATATCTTGCGGGCCAAAAGAAGCTTGGAGAAGCTTCAACTTCCGATCTAGGTTTGTTCATGATTGAAATTAATTTTTCTGAAAGTCAAAATTATACTTGGGTAATGGATACCGGCTGTAGTTCTCACATATGTAATAATATGCAGGGACTAAGCAGAAGTAGAAAGCTGAACAAGGATGAAGTCGTCCTACGAGTGGGAAATGGAGTAAAGGTTGCTGCATTAGCTGTAAGGACTTATTGTTTAGCACTGCCTTCGGGCAAGTTCATTAGTTTAAATAATTGTTATTATGTTCCAACACTCATTAGAAACATTATTTCAATTTCTGTATTGGATATGGATGGTTTTGATATTATAATAAAGAACAATAGTTGTTCTATTTATAATAAAAATGTTTTATATGGTGTTGGCAATCTACTGAATGGACTTTACATACTTGACTTGCATGAAAATATACTTCAAATTGAACAAACAAAGAAAAGAAAAAGAGATGATGTTAATTATACCTTTATGTGGCACTGTAGACTCGGTCATATCAATGAAACAAGATTAACCAAGTTGGATAAAGATGGGCTTTTAGAGCTATCTGATTACGAATCATATCCAACTTGTGAATCTTGTCTCATGGGTAAAATGACTAAATTTCCTTTTAGTGGAAAAGGAAAAAGAGTTACAAAGTTGTTAGCGTTGGTACACACAGACGTATGTGGACCTATGACAACGAATGCACGAGGAGGGTATTCTTATTTTATTACTTTCACTGATGATCATTCTAGATTTGGATATGTGTATTTAATGAAATACAAATCTGAATCATTTGAAAAGTTCAAAGAATTCAGAAGTGAAATAGAGAAACAAACTGGTAAGAGTATTAAGATTCTTCGATCGAATCGAGGAGGAGAATACTTGACCAATGAGTTTCTCGATTGTCTCAAAGAAAATGGTATAATCTCACAATGGACTCCACCAGGGACGCCACAGTTGAATGGTGTATCTGAAAGGAGAAATCGAACATTGTTGGACATGGTTCGTTCCATGATGAGTTTTACCGACCTTCCAGTATCCTTCTGGGGTTATGCCCTAGAATCGGCTGCATACCTACTTAACAAGGTACCTACCAAATCCGTCCCAAAGACTCTATATGAGATATGGACAGGGAGGAAACCAAATCTTAAGCATGTTAAGACTTGGGGTTGTCCAGCTTATGTCAAAAGGTTTGAGCATGATAAGCTGAAGACTAGATCCGACAAATGTCGATTCGTGGGATACCCTAAAGAAACATCAGGGTATTATTTCTATCATCCTACTGATCAAAAGGTGTTTGTTGCGAAACACGCTGCCTTCTTGGAAAAGGAGTTTATCCTTAAAGGGGTCAGTGGGAGTAAGATATATCTTGAAGAAGTTCAAGAACCACAATATACTACGGATCAAAGTCAGGTACCTGACCAAGTAGATGAACCTACTGTACCACTACCTATTCGTAAATCTGGAAGAGTACCGAAGATACCTGAGAGGTATGGATTCATCATAGAGGATAATGATGAGGTACGCATCATAGATGATGATGATCCATTGACTTACAAAGAGGCTATGAGTTGTGAAGACTCAGAGAAATGGCTAGAAGCTATGAAATCCGAGATGGACTCTATGTATGAAAACCAAGTATGGACTTTGGTTTCACCACCTGAGAGCATTAAGCCTATTGGGTATAAATGGGTCTTTAAGAGAAAGATTGGAGCGGATGGCAAGGTAGAGACCTATAAGGCCCGACTGGTTGCAAAAGGTTTCAAACAAAGACAAGGAGTTGACTATGATGAAACCTTCTCACCAGTAGCTATACTCAAGTCCATTCGAATTTTGCTTGCAATTGCAGCTTATTATGACTACGAGATCTGGCAAATGGACGTAAAAACGGCCTTCCTTAATGGAGAGCTTGAGGAGAATGTATATATGATACAGCCAGAGGGTTTTGTTTTAACGGTTGGAACAAACCAAGTCTGTAAGCTACAACGATCTATTTATGGGTTGAAGCAAGCTTCTCGAAGATGGAACATCCGTTTTGATGAGATAATCAAAAGGTTTGATTTTATCAAAAATGAGAATGAACCTTGTGTGTACAAGAAGGTTAGTGGGAGCGCTGTTTCATTCCTTGTATTATATGTTGATGATATATTACTGATAGGGAATGATGTTCCTATGCTACAATCGATCAAAATTTGGTTATCTAAACACTTCTCCATGAAGGACTTGGGTGAGGCATCCTATATTTTGGGGATAAAGATCTATAGAGATAGATCTAAAAGGATGCTAAAGAAGTTTAGCATGGAAGATTCCAAGAGAGGTCTCATGCCGATGAGCCATGGAATACATCTCTTCAAGAAACAGACCACAAAGACACCTGAGGAGAGAGAATGTATGAGTAAGATTCCTTATGCTTCCGCAATAGGATCTATCATGTACGGTATGATATGTACTAGACCAGATGTCGCTCATGCACTTAGTGTAACAAGCAGATATCAGTCGAATCTAGGAGAAGAGCACTAGAAGGCAGTGAAAAACATTATAAAGTACTTGAGAAGAACTAAGGATGTATTTCTTGTCTACGGTGGGTCTGAATTGAAACTAGAGGGCTATACAGACTCAAGTTTTCAAACGTACCAAGATGATAGTAAATCCGTTTCAGGGTACGTGTTTACCTTAAACGGTGGCGCAGTGAGTTGGAAAAGTTCCAAGCAGCAAATTGTTGCTGATTCAGTGACAGAGGCAGAGTACATAGCTGCAAGTGAAGCTGCAAAGGAAGCTGTTTGGATGAAGAGTTCATAACTGAACTTAAAGTGGTTCCTAGCATTAGAGGAGCAGTACCTTTATTCTGTGACAACAACAGAGCTATTGCGCAGGCTAAGGAACCCAGGTCTCATCAGAAATCCAAACACGTGTTGCGGCAGTTTCATTTGATTAGAGAGATCATTGAAAGAGGAGATGTCACCCTAGAGCGTGTGGACTCTCAAGGCAACATTGCAGATCCATTTACTAAAGCTTTAACACAACAGTAGTTTGATCGTCAATTAGAGAAGATGGGTATTAGATATCATGGCGATTTGCTTTAGTGCAAGTGGGAGATTGAAAGTAATATGCACACAAGCCAATCATATTTGATATGATGTAGCATATACTTTGTAATCTTATTCATTTATTAATAAAAGAATTGATTTTCTTAAAAGGCATTTTATATTATCTACATAGTGCTGTTATATTAAATGTGATAAACCCATAGTTTTGAGCAATGCTTTTAGAATCATGACGGTGATCATGCTAATGAGATCTAAATTCTAGATAGCTCACAAACTAAAATCGTTCCTAATCGTTGGATTACTAAATAGGGGATTAGTGAATCCGGATAGATTAGTACATACGTTGCTTGCTCTTAAGAAGAGGATGATTGATCTCATAATCATTTGTGTGGAGACACTAAAGCAAGTATGTAGGTGCTTATTGGAGAATAAGTTCATTAAACGTGGCTCGCTAAGGAATACCTAATGGAGTTTTACTCGCCTGTCAATAGGAATTCTTATAGTGATAGTAGTACAAGTGATCCTTGGACTTGAGATCATCATAGTATCTTGTGCATGATGAGTTATACTTTGACATGTCCCTTAAGACCTTTGGGGTATATCAAAGGGTATGATTGGGTATAATAAGTTGTACATGGAGATAGGTGAATGATCAACAAAGAATCTACCACGTCTAGTAAAAGATGTGAATGTCCTATGTGATTGGATAAATGACAACTCAGTAGTCCTTGGCCAAAGCAGAATGAAATTAGAAAGGAGTTTCTAATTTGCATTATTTAGAGTTGTGCATTTGGGAATCGAAATACATATAATTAAATAAAATAAGACTTGACAGTAAATCCATGTCATATATTTAATTGGGATATTGTATGGTAGAAGGATTGAATTGTACGGTAACTATTCACTGAAAGGTTCTTTTGTGATTAATGTTGAAATCTATATTATCTGGAAAGTCGTTGATCGCTAAGGGGGCTTACCCTTATTGTGGAATAAATATTATTTATTTAAATGAATTAAATAGTTTAATTTATTTATTTAAATAAGATTAGAATTGTTCTAATTGATTTATTCACAACCGGTTTAATATGGAGAACCTAAAGGGTCACACCGCAAAAGGAAAATATTTATTTAAGAAGTAAATGGCATAATTGTAATTATAAGTTAAGTGTATTTAATTTAATCTATGGAGATAGAATAAATTAAATAGCTTAATATTTATTATTTAATATTTTGGAAATATTAAATATAAATTAATAAGAGGAGTCTTATTATTATTATTACTATTACTATTATTTAATTCCTAATAGGGATTGGGAATTAATTAATAGAAGTACTCTCCCATGAATTCCTAATTGGATTAAGACCATAATTAATTAAAGGAGTTTAATTATAATAGAAACCCTAATCCTAAATAGTTTAGGGACGGGTTATTCCTACATCTATAAATAAGAGATCTATAAATAAGAGGAGTCTTATCATAGATTAGGGTTACACACTCTTGCATTAGATTGTGGAGAGTACTAGCAATTTCTATAGAGATAGAAACTAGGGTTTTGCCAATACCCAACTTCTTGAATACCTATTCTTCCTTGGTGGATCACCTCTAGAGGCCAAACACTTGGGTGACTAACGTTGATCAAAGGAAGGAATCTCATCGGTGGAATTCGAGGAGAACACGAAGGACTAGGAGTTGAACTTGTACCCAAGGAAGCTTTAATCTACGAGGGTATAATTCTTATTCTCTTTCTCTTTCATTTATATTGTTAATTGAGCACATAGATTGATCATGGTGATGGTTTGTATTAAAATTTTAAAATCCGTTTTATCGCGCTTCCGCCCTATTTATGTAATTTGATTGCATGCTTGCATTATATACAAACCTAACAATAATGTCCTAGGTTACTAAGTATTTCTACTTTAAACCTTTAACAGTCGTAAGACTATATGGACTATACTTCTCGTACTTAGGGGGATCAGCCCTTTGTACCATTTATGTGCATGACGAGTAGGTTTTAACCTACGAGTTGATATGTTTATTGGCTTACTCTTTACTTATTTTTAAGTGTTTTTGGTAGCTTTTTATTTGTTTGTATTGCTTTTGTAGGTCATGGTTGGCTGCGGGATCAAAAGAAGCAAAAATGGCTGGGTGCAGGGCATTCTCGCCGGGGCGAGAACTTATGCCTTGTACTTCTCGCCGGGGCGGAATCTCGCCGGGGCGAGGATCTTAAAGAGAAACTTCTCGCCGGGGCGAGGAAGCGGCAGAAAGCAATCCTGATTTTGCTGGAATGCTATTACTTTGGAAAGGAGGAAGTGATCTAGGACTCTTGCTATTAATCTGATTGAGGGACTAAAGGAGGATATAAATAGAAGATCAAGACTTGGATTAAAACATACACAGACTTATTCAGAGATTGAACTTTCATAGCTGAGCAAGGAGATTGGAGAACAAGTCAAACATCGTGAGGAATTCAGATTGGAGAGCTAGAGATTATATTGAGTTTTCTTTTGATCTTTATTCTCTGATTTGTAATTAATTATGATGACTTATTTTGGTATTCTAGTTTTTATTGCCAGTATGAACTAAATTCTTAGTTAAGGCTACGATTGAACCAGTTATATTTATGAACTAACTATTTATTGGATTCTAATTATTCAATTGACGGGAGTTGTCTATTTTATTCTATGCTTATTGATTAATTGTTGGTCGACAATTGGCGGATTACTTTAGATGAATTCGGGAGATGCAATTTAGGGTTAGAACTGGATAAGATAGCGTGTATTTTTAATTATTTGCATGTGATGAATAATTAGATTGGTGAAGTGAATAGGGATATCTCTTTGTTGCATGTAACAATTGGAAATTGGAACTCAATGAATTTAATCCTTTAACTTTGCATAGGAATATCGTAGAGTAATGGGATTAGATAGATTTATTTGATCACTTGGAAAAGGGCTTATAAATACAATTGAATTTCTGTTAACAACTCCATTGAAGTGAATAATTTGAAGACATAGATAGATTGGTTTATGATAAACAACTGGGGATATTGTAGTCTTAATCATAATAAATCTGAATTTCAACCTTTGTGATAGTTGTGGGTGTTAGTATTTAAATTAATTAGTTTCAATCAATACTCAATTTGCGAATGTTTAATAGAATAGGCATAATTTCGATTGACAGTTGGAAATATTAAGCATAATAATCTCTGTGGGTTCGACACTCTTTCTTATCACTTTATTACTTGTTGATCGTGTATACTTGCACGTAATTGTTGATTGTGAAATCGGACAACAAGTTTTTGGCGCCGTTGCCGGGGATTATTTGTGTTTATAATTTTTAATATCAGTTTAATTAAGTCTGTTCTAATTAGGCAAACTTATTTTTCTTTTATTTTTCTTGTTTCAGGTGTCTTTTGATTCGTTTATGCAAATGCGATCAAAACATCTGGAACTCGTGCAGTGTGAGGATAATCTTGAGAACAAGCTTCGTCAGTTGAGAAAATTCTGCCAGGAGACACTTGAGAAAGAGAAAATGGCTAACGAAGAGCAGAAATCATTGAGGGAATATGCTATGCCTAAGATAGACGAGATCAAATCGAGCATCACGAGACCAGTCATCACCGCTAATTCCTTTGAAATCAAGCCGGGAAGAATTCATATGCTTCAGAATGCGGTACAGTTTGGGGGTTTAGCTAACGATGATCCAAATGAACACTTGGTTAGTTTTTTAGAGATTTGTGATACCTTCAAATATCCCAATGTGACAGATGATGCAGTAAGATTACGTCTATTTCCGTTCACACTAAGAGATAAAGCAAAGAGCTGGTTGCACTCACTTCCGCCAGGGTCCATCACAACTTGGGATGATCTAGCTCAGAAATTCCTAGCGAAATTCTTCCCGCCAGCTAAGTCGGCTAAGTTGAGAAACGAGATTTCTACATTTGGGCAACAGCATGGAGAGTCACTATACGAGGCTTGGGAAAGGTTCAAGGAGTTATTGAGGAAATGTCCACATCATGGGCTACCCAAGTGGCTACAAGTTCAGACATTCTACAATGGGTTGAATAATGGCACTCGAACATGCATTGATGCAGCTGCGGGAGGGGCACTTATGGATAAAAATTTTGAGGAAGCTTTCACTTTGTTAGAGACTATGGCTACAAATAACTATCAATGGCCGACTTCCAGAATGAATCAACAAAAGGTAGCTGGAGTTTTGGAAGTAGATGCGATCACGACACTAACAGCTCAGATGGCAGCCATGTCTAAGAAGATTAAAGCTTTGGCAGAATCGAAAGTCCAGCAAGTAGCCTATGTGTGTGAGCTATGTGCATGTGCACATCCGACAGAGTATTGTGCCATTAATCCCGAATCGGTACAGTATTTGGGGAGTTATAACAAACCGCAACAGCCATATCAGAATGCTTATAATTCGGGGTGGAAGAATCATCCGGGTTTCTCTTGGAGCAATAATACTCAGACTCAAAATCCAGCTCCAAGATCACAGAATCCCCAGGTTTTCAGAACCAAGCTCCACAACATGCAGAAAGAAAACCGAGTTTAGAAGACTCGTTGGCAAGATTCATCACAGCATCTGAGAAAAGAATGAATGATCAAGATAAGCTGTTAACTCAGGTAGATTTGAATGTGAAAAGCCAGGCGGTGTCAATTAGGAACTTGGAAAATCAGCTGGGACAGTTGGCTCATGTCTTGAACAATCGACCACAAGGAGCACTTTCAAGCGATACAGAGATTAACCCAAGAACAGATGGAAAAGAACATTGCAAGGCTGTCACTTTAAGGAGTGGAAAAGAGCTGCCTGATACGGTTAAAGGAAATGCTAAACCAGAAACAGTTGTGGAGAATGAAGATGAGGAAGCTCCAATGAAAAGTAAGGTGAACGAAGCAGAAAAGGTGAAGGATACAGGTTTGGAGGCAAAGTCAAAGGAACTCAAGTCAGATAGTGTAGTGCCTCCCATACCATTCCCTCAAAGATTGCAGAAAGCTAAGTTAGATAAGCAATTCTCCAGATTCTTAGATGTTTTCAAGAAACTGCACATTAACATACCATTTGCAGAAGCCCTGGAACAGATGCCCAGTTATGCAAAATTCATGAAGGAGGTTTTGTCAAAGAAGAGAAAATTAGGTGATTTCGAGATGGTGGCATTAACCGAGGAATGCAGTGCAATTTTGTAGAACAAATTGCCACCCAAATTAAAGGATCCAGGAAGCTTCAATATTCCATATGTAATTGGTAACCAGTTCTCTGGAAGGGCATTGTGTGACTTAGGAGCTAGCATCAATTTAATGTCGTTATCAGTTTACACTCAGCTTGGGCTAAAGGCACCAAAACCGACAAACATCAGCTTGTAGTTGGCAGACAGGTCAGTAACATATCTGAGGGGTATTGTGGAAGATATCTTGGTTAAGGTTGATAAATTCATCTTCCCGGCTGACTTCGTTATTTTGGATTATGAAGAGGATAAAGAAATCCCCAACATATTAGGTCGTCCATTCTTAGCAACAGGGAGAACGTTGATAGATGTACAAAAAGTTGAATTGACAATGAGAGTTCAAGATCAGGAAGTCACCTTCAATGTGTTTAAATCGATGAAATTCCCTAAGGAAGGCGAGGAATGCTTACGGATAGACTTGCTGGATGAAATCGTACATGAGCGAACCAGTGCAAGTTATTGTGAAGATCCATTAGAAGTTGCCCTGCTTGGGATAGACACTTTTGATGATTGTGATGAGTGGGATTATGCCAAGGTTTTAGACTCATTACCTATTCCTCGAAAATTTAGCAGGGAATTTAATGTACTTGACCGGCCAAACGAAGGAGAAAAGAGGTCCAAACCGTCAGTGGAAGAGCCACCGGTGCTTGAGCTTAAACCTCTTCCATCACATTTATGGTATGCTTATTTGGGAGACTCGGATACACTACCAGTAATAGTTTCTGCACATTTGAATGAATCTTAAGAAGAAAAACTATTAAGGGTTTTGCGTGAGTATAAAACAGCAATTGGGTGGACAATAGCAGACATCAAGGGAATCAGTCCGTCGTTTTGCATGCATAAAATTCTGCTTGAAGAAGGAGCAAAACCGGTGATTGAGCAACAGAGAATATTGAATCCGATCATGAAGGACGTAGTGAAGAAGGAAATCATCAAGTGGTTAGATGCCGGTATTATCTATCCGATCTCGGACAGTTCTTGGGTAAGTCCCGTACAATGTGTGCCTAAAAAGGGAGGAATGACAGTGATTGAAAACGAGAAAAATGAAATCATTCCTACAAGAACAGTTATAGGTTGGCGAGTGTGTATGGATTACCGCAAGTTGAACAAAGCTACGCACAAGGATCACTTTTCACTGCCATTTATTGACCAGATGTTGGATAGGTTGTCCGGTCATCAGTTTTATTGCCTTCTTGACGGTTATTCAGGATATAACCAGATAGTCATAGCTCCGGAGGACCAGGAGAAAACGACTTTCATATGCCCTTATGGAACATTCGCATTCCGGAGAATGTCTTTCGGGTTATGTAATGCACTAGCTACATTCCAGCGATGCATGATGGCTATCTTCTCAGATATGGTTGAGCAGAATTTGGAGGTATTTATGGATGACTTTTCGGTATTCGGTGATAGTTTTGATTTGTGCATTAGCAATCTCATCTTAGTGCTGAAGCGTTGTGTGGAGACAAATCTAGTTCTTAACTGGGAAAAATGCCACTTTATGGTGCAAGAAGGTATTATTCTGGGACATAAAGTGTCCGAAGCAGGTTTAGAGGTGGATAGAGCGAAGATTGAAACTATTGAAAAGTTACCTCCACTGACATCTGTGAAAGGTGTTAGAAGTTTTCTCGAACATGCAGGATTTTACCGTCGTTTCATCAAAGATTTTTCAAAAATTTCAAAACCATTGTTTTCACTCCTTGAGAAAGATGTTCCCTTTAAGATGGATCAAGCTTGCATCGAAGCCTTTGAAGTGCTGAAAAAGAAGCTAATCACCGCCCCGGTCATAGTTGCTCCTGATTGGACTTTACCTTTTGAGTTGATGTGTGACGCAAGTGATTATGCAGTGGGAGCTGTGTTAGGTCAGCGAAGGGACAAGATTTTTCACACCATCTACTACTCAAGTAAGACACTTACCGAGGCTCAATTGAATTGCACTACTACAGAGAAAGAGTTGCTTGCAGTAGTATTTGCCTTCAACAAGTTTCGAGCATATTTGATTGGAACCAAGGTGATTGTCTACACTGATCATGTAGCTATCAAATACTTGATTGCGAAGAAGGATGCCAAACCTAGGTTGATTCGATGGGTCCTCTTGTTGCAAGAATTTGACTTGGAGATTCGAGATAGGAAAGGTACGGAGAATCAAGTGGCTGATCATCTTTCAAGGTTAGAGAATGCCGACATGCAGAAAAAGAATGATATGGTAATCAATGAGTCGTTTCTAGATGAACAATTGTTTGGTATCAACACCGAAGTCCCTTGGTATGCTGATTATGTGAATTTCCTAGTCAGTAATGTTCTTCCGCAAGATTTCACTTTTCAGCAAAGAAAGAAATTTCTCCATGATGTCAAACAGTACTTCTGGGATGAGCCATTCCTCTTCAAAACTTGCGCGGATCAAATGATTCGACGTTGTGTGCCACAGTAAGAAATGGAGAGTATTTTGACTCATTGTCATTCGTCAGATTATGGAGGCCATTATGGAGGAGAAAGAACTGCAGCAAAGGTGCTACAGTCGGGATTTTTCTGGCCTTCGATGTTCAAGGATGCCCATCTTTTTGTGCTTAAGTGCGATAGATGTCAAAGGGTTGGAAATATTTCGAAACGGCACGAAATGCCCCTCAACATTATTCTTGAAGTTGAACTATTTGATGTGTGGGGTATTGACTTTATGGGGCCGTTTCCGTCATCATTCAATAATCAGTACATACTTTTGGCGGAAGATTACGTGTCAAAATGGGTCGAAGCACTTGCATTACCCACCAATGATGCCAAAGTGGTTCTACGGTTCCTGCACAAGAATATTTTTACTAGATTCGGTACACCCAGAGCCATAATTAGTGACGAAGGTACTCATTTTTGTAACAAGCAATTCACTAAGTTGTTAGCTAAGTACGGAGTCAAACACCGGATTGCTACGGCTTATCACCCCCAAACGAATGGTCAAGCAGAAGTGTCGAATCGCGAAATTAAGCAAATTCTGGAGAAAGTGGTAAACCCGACTCGTAAGGACTGGGCGTTGAAATTAGACGATGCTTTATGGGCATATCGCACTGCTTATAAGAATCCAATTGGAATGTCGCCGTATCGAATGGTCTATGGAAAAGCCTGTTATTTACCAGTCGAACTTGAGCACAAGGCCTATTGGGCGATTCAGAAATTGAACTTTGATCTCCAAGCAGCTGGGGAGAAACGGTTGCTTCAATTGAACGAGATGGAGGAGTTTCGTCATCATGCCTATGAGAATGCTAAGCTGTACAAAGAGAAAGTCAAAAGGTGGCATGACAAACGGATAGTGGATCGGAAGTTCGAGCCGGGACAAGCTGTGCTATTATTCAACTCCAGACTGCGTTTATTTCCTGAAAAGTTGAAGTCTAGATGGTCAGGCCCTTTCATTATCACTGCTGTAGGTTCTCACAAGGCAATTGAAGTCGAAGAACCGGATTCAAAGCGCACATTCAAAGTCAACGTTCAACGACTAAAACATTATTGGGGAGGCAATGTGGATCGACAAGTATCAGTGATTCACCTCTCTGCTCCCGAGCAAGCTGAAGCCTAATACCGCTGAGAAAGTCGGACTGACGACTATAAACCAAGCGATTGATGGGAGGCAACCCAATCATGATATTTTATTGCTTTCATAGATTTAGTATAGTATTAGTTTATTTTTGTTGATAGGAGTAGTTTAAGTTGTTTTTGTTTATTCTTCAATCTTCCGTGATTGGGTCTCATTTATGCTGTTATTCACTGGAACAGGGATGAAGTCTATGGGAATGCTTTAGAAGGAGGAAACATGTTCATTGGGATGGTACAAGAGAAGATAAGAGGATTCAGCAGGAAAAGCGGAAAAAAAAAATTTAAGTCTGAGGATTCTCGCCTCGGCGAGAAACTTGTACTGAGGTTTCTCGCCCCGGCGAGAACCTCTCTGTTAAACCGCGCCCCAGCCTGGATTTTTCTCGCCCCAGCCCCAACTTCTCTGTTCATTCTCGCCCCGACGAGGTTCACAAGCCTATCTTTCTCGCCCCGGCGAGAATCGCGGTTTCAGTTTTTAAATTCCGATTCTAATTTGAGTTTTACAATTCCCACTCCCATGCAACTTCTCCAAAACACTATTTCTACCTCTCTAATCCGACCCAACCCAAATCTATCCAATTTCTCTTCTAATTTCCTTCCAATTTCTTTTCATATTTGGATTCCTACACAAACCCTAAATCATTCTACTTTAAAAACAAACCCCAGCCTCTTTCTAATCCATCTCTCATTCAATAGAAGGAATACTCTGTGGTTTTCAAGATTTCTATTTGCTTTATCGTTGCATGCAAGTACTCTAGGGTTTGCTCCTCAGATCTATTCCATTGGACTGTGCTTCTATCACTTCGGAGTTAGAAAAGTTGGAGTTTGGGGGGAGTTGTTATTGCGTAGCAGATTGTAGTGTTTGGGTTGTTTGTCAAGAGATCAATCATGGCTCCAAAGAGGCATTGTGGTGAGGGCTCATCTTCTACTCCATCCAGGCACTTTGATCGAAGAAAGTTTGTCAGTGCAGAGGCGACTAATAGGTATGAATCATATACATCGGGTAAAGCTCTAACTCCCGAGCGCGGTCTCACGCCTGATGAGGTTGTTGATGGTGAGATGATGTGTAATGCCCGTGAATTTTGAACATCATTATTAATTAAATATAATTTTAATTTTAATGAGTTAACTTTGTGTTCTTATTTAAACCTTTGGGGTATTGGTGGATTATGTGATTATGTGATTTATTGATATAAATTTGTGTTAAGGGAATCACTAGTAGTATATTTAAACTAGTGAACAAACCTTAAGGCTTTATATCCATAAAGTTGACAAGGTATGTACTAAATTAAGTATTCAAGTAAATTGAATATAGTTAGTAAATAAAGTGTGTGGGTTAATTAATGAAAGTAGTTGTTAATGAGATATGGTCCAAATTGGATAATAATAATTAATAGTTAAGTTAGTAATTTATTTACTAATTGACTAAGTTACTTAATTAATGAACCTAGTTCAATCATTTATATTAATCATGGATTTAGATATTAATTGTGTGGCTTATTAAATGAGCTATCATGGGGTTAAATTAAATGACCCAATATTGCATTAAATAGATTTGTATTTTATTAGCCTAATCATTTAAATTGAAAGCCAATGGTATTTAATGTGTGATCCAAAACCTAGCCACTTGATTTATTAAATGTGTAACAATTGTTTATTTATTTAAAGCTATTTGGGACAACATTTTGGGACAAAATCCCTCCTTGCCGTGCACTTAGGAGAAAGGAGGAGTAAGTTGATTTCAAACTTTATTTTAATTAAGTTGCTAGCTTGTGTGGAAAGTTGAAATGGTAGACTTGACATCATAGCTTCCTATAATGTCAAGTAGCTACCTATGATGTGTCATAGCTTCCTAAGATGTTAACTAGCCACCCTAGTGACACAAGGCTACTTACTAGCTTCATGATGACAAAAAGTAGAGGTTTCTTGCTATTATCCAATTAGTAAGCCTTTATCCAAGGGACAACAAAGATATGGGGGATATTAGTAACTCTTACACAAAGGACAAGGATGTCAAGCTCCCATTGGTGGAAAATCTAATTAGCACACTTAAAGATAAGATTAAGGCTAAATGGAAGGGATAAGGTGAACTCTTATATCCAAGGGGCAAGAAAGATGTGGGGGATAATAGCATGAATTCTAATTTAGCATTATACTTGCAAGTATTATATCCTTTCATTTCATTTCAAGTTCAATTCTTCTTTTCATCTCCTTCTTTCATTTCTCCCAAGCAAGAACATAGAGTAAGAGCTTAGAGAGGAAAAGAGAGTGAGATTAGCATAGTTCATGCATCCCAAGTTCATCACATACTTTGGTAGATCAAGGAGAGTAGCTACAAGATCAAGGTGAAATCCTAAACCATTTCCTTCTTTTTTACTTTGTTTTATTTTCATAGTTTTTGAGAGATTTTGTTCTAAGACTCAAGAATCATTATATCTTCATGCTTCATGTATAGATCTAATCCTCTTGAGTGTTAGAATGGAGATTCAAAGGAAGAAAAGGAACTTATGTTCTTAAAGGGTAAAAACCCTAGCTTTTCTTCACTTAGATCACCCATAACTTGAGATCTACAACTTGGATTTGTGATCGGTCGAAGGAGGGTGCTAGATACATGAGTTAGCTAGTAAAACCAAGTGGTAGAACACAAATCCAATAATTTTTGAAGCCTTGGGGGCTATTTTCCCAAAACAGTCCAGCTATAAAACTTAAAACTTTAAAACCCTAAAAGCTTGTTGTCCTTGTTTTTCTAAAGGCTGTTTCGGCCAGTTATAAATCTTTTAAAAATCTGGGAAAAATCACAGAGGTACCTTAAGAAGTTATCTACAAGTAGGAAAAAGAATGAACATGTTTCGATGTGCAGTTTTTGTGTAATGGCTTTTACCGTGAAGGACTCCTAAATATTCCTACCCGGATTACTCACTGTGTATACCTAGGAAAAATATGAAATTTTTACAGTATGTTTATATAGGTATAAGAGTGTATCCTGAAAATATCAGAATTTTCTGAGCAAAACTTGATTTATGAAAAATGTAACAAGATTCAGAGGTTTTGAGTACTTTAAATATAGTAAATCACTTTCTAAAATTCCAGAAAAATTGGTGGATTATTGTTGGATCATATACTATCCAGATCCAGAGGATAATAATTTTCAGAACCTATTTGCTATTTTTCATAATAATGTTATAGTTATGATTAAAAGAAAATAAATGGTTAAATGATGTCATAAATAAGGAAAATATGATTTTTAAGCTTGGATACTCCTAATATTATATATTTTGACTATTGAGGGGTATTTTGGTAATATTTAATGAGAAATAATATTTATGACCTTTTATGGGTAGTAAAGGAGTTGTTTAATAAAGGGTAAAACAATTAGAATAAATTGTTTATTCGCCTAATAACTTATTAAAATATTACTATGATATTTGTAATATAAGAATTCAATATTTTTTAAGTAAACAAAGAAATATTAAGATTAAAACTTCATGAAAATATTATTGAATGGGTAATAATATTTGTTTTAAACATTAATAAATGATTAAGATATTATTAAAATGGCTAATAATATTAGATTAAAATATTATTAATGATATGAGAATTAAAATATTATTAAGAGATTAATAATATTAGATTAAAGTATTATTGGATGATTAAAATATTATTAAGATGTTAATAACATTAGTAAACAAATAAAAGTGTTATTAGTGGACTAATAATACCAAGAGGTGAATTAAATATTATCAGGATTGATAATATTAAGTGTCTTATAGGATTTACGATAGTTTATTAACTTATGTGTGCTATGTGATTTGCTTAATTATTAAATAAATAGCATAAGTAAGCGTATCGATATACAACTACGCAGTACTAATTGGTAGATCGACGTTATCAATGTTAGGTTCTTCAAGGCCAATTAGTTAAAGCTAGAATTATTGGTAGCTGAGCAGACAGGCAAGTTCCCTAACTCAAACTCGAGTTATTATTTTCGAAGCATGTTAGTGAATAATTATTGTTGATTATTCACATCTATACTGGTTATTGAGATTCGCACCTCGTGCAATTGAATTCCTATTCTATTGTTATTGAACTGTGAATTGGATTAAAGTTCTTTCAAGTATGAACTGTTTATGAGATAGATCTATGCTATTTGTATCAGCTAGATCAATCATGTCTAAATTTGTTGAATCAAAGGTATTTTAAAAGCTGTTCTTATTAAATTGTTATGGTAAGAACTCTTGGCTGGGAAAAGGATAAATTTGATTAAGGCATGATATCAATGCTGGTTTATTAAGTGTTTATGCATAAATCACGGGGTATGAAAGGCTGATCCCCTTGATTACCAAAACTTTTTAAGAGGTCCAGTTTAAATGCTGAGAACCTTGGCAAATGTCTATGGTTATTTCCAACCACTCAGTAATTGTCATTCAATTATTCGAATATTCAATTGTTGACTATTAATTCATGTTTCTTCACAATTTTATACTGTCGTTGAACATTGAAAGCGAAACTTCCTTCTATTCATGATATATCTCCCTTGTGTATAAACTTGCTAAGCAAACTAGTTGCTTACCCTTGCTATATCATGATCTTTATTTCAGCCAAGGCAGAAACGTCTAAAGAGGACAGAGGAAAAGGGAAGGTGCAAGAGTAGTTGCCTGATAGGGCTTATGTAGTAATTTATCTTGAATGTTATTTGGTTATGTGAACTTTTATTGTATTAAGGGTACGTTTTAAGTTAAGGTTAAAGAACCTTGGGACCATGATTGTAAGACTTTATTACTATTTCGATAAACAATGTATGTTTATTATTCCGCATTAGTTAGAAAGTATGTTTGTTGTTGAGTATCGTGAACACCGAATTCGAGGTTAGGAAACCCGGATTTGGGGGTGTCACATGATGCATCACTTAGTAGAGAGGGGATGGGAGACATTCACTGCCCATCCGGAACCTGCATGTATAGCCATTGTCAAAGAATTTTATGCTAATATAGAGGACGCGGCTCCATGTGAGGTTACAATACGGGGAAAACAGTGTCATTCAGCGCCCAAACGATCAATGAGTATTACAACTTGAGGCCTGATATACGTTGTCGATACACTCGATTCCTTGAGGATGGGCCCAATTTGGAGAAGGTGGTTACTGACTTGTGTAAACCGGGGACGACTTAGATATCCAGAGGGCCACGTGCAGCAGTTTCGTTCCATAGCAAGGACTTGAGTCGTTATGGGAAGGTCTGGTATGCTTTCCTCTCTGCGAAACTTATGCCATCCCAACATATGAGTGATGTACCCAAGGAGAAAGCTTTATTGTTATATGCTATTGTGACGGGGATTGAGATCAATGTGGGTCAGCTGATTGAGGCGTCGATTCGCCGCACTTTACGGACTTTGCATAGTCAGGGTGGTTTACCACACCCTTCGTTGATATGTGGATTGTGTCTTCGTGCGGGAGTTCGTTGGGGAGCTGAGGAAGCTTTGCAGCAACCATTGCTGGTTTTGGACCACCGTCTGATTGAACGCTATAAGGAATGGGAAGGCGGTGAGTCACATCCTCGTGGTATGGGTTACATAGTGCATTCTCCTCCTACTGAAGAAGCACATGAGTCTGATGATGATGAGGGAGCAGGTCCTTCGGAGGGTCCTTCTACTTCTACCGGCACAGGAAAATCCAAATTCAGCCTTCAATTTCGTGAGTTGCAGCGTCTTATTGATTCTCATCATAAGACCATATTGAGGCAGAACCAGCGGTTGGCGGATCGACAGGAACATATGTTTGCTTATCAGCAAAGTTGTACACAAGCAATATCAAACATGTATTCTAATATGCAACCGTTGATGGATTATGTTCACTTTCCCGAGGCCCAGCCATTGCCAGTTTTTCCACCACCTTCCCCAGCTGACGATGATGAGTTCGAGCCTACTGCTTGAACTGTTAGGGGAGTCCTCTGTTCTTAACTTCCTTTTTTTTTACACAATGAGGACATTGTTTCGTTTGAGTTTGGGGGGTGTAATTGCATATTTGCATGTTTAGTTGCATAGCATCTTTAGTTTTAGTTGCATGAGTTTTAGTTAACCTAGTTTTTACTCGTTGATTATTTATTTGAAAAAAAAAATCCAAAAATTTAGTAGCATAGGATCATATGATATTGCATTTAGAGGTATTCAAGCAATGCATTAATGGAAGTCATTTAGGGATGGCCAATGATGAAATTTGATTAGTTCTACTATAGTTTAATGGGATGGATACTTATTGCTAAATCTGGAGTTTAACTGTTTTAGTTGTGGTTATTTGAGACCCTTGGTTTTTACTTGTTCACGAATATATATCGAAGTAATTGGGAGTTGATTCTTCTTTGGTGTATTACGTACTCATATGGAGATATAGACTATTATCACTTGTTGGATCTAAAAAAAATGAAAATTTTTTTAAAAAAAATACTCCTTCGATGTCTGTCTAAGTGCAAGAAAACGATGAATTAATGAATATAGACAGATAAGAGCAGGTCTTTACTAAGTTTGTCTTTGTGGCCGGTGTCATTTGAATAAGTATACCCTTAGGAGATGTCTTTACACTCAGCGCCCTAAAATCGTCTAGTTTGGGAGTTGATGTGATAAAATTATGTAACTGCAAGTGCACAGTGTCAAATTGAAGAACTGGCAAGTACAGGTCGAACCCACAGAGACTAGATTAATTTTAATGTATCCTTAATATCTATTTTAGGCAAATTAGAAATAAAGATTGAGAATCAAATAACTATAATTAAACTAACTAATAATAAGGAAGCAATCTAGGAATCCGAATCCATTAAATAATAAACATAACAAGTAATTCAATCTCTTCTATTTTTATAACTTAATTATGATTTTGATCCCCCTTCCCTTTAATTTAGTAATTTTATAATTAACGTGGGCAAGCATAGACTATGAAAATTTAAGGATTAACTATAACCCATCAAAACTTCTTTGAGCAAGCATGGATTATGAAAAACTCATATCTTAACAATAATCTATCAAAACCTCTTAATTAATTTAAAATCACATAAGAACTATAAAACGAAGGTATTTCAATAACGAAACATGAAGGCGAAATCAATTAAACATAAAAGCATAAATAATAGAAAAGATAAAAAATATTATCATGAATAATTATTTAATTTCATCTTCATCCTAGATTAAAGAAATTAACTAGACATGAAAATAAATAAGCTAACTAAGATAAAGAAGAAGTAGAAAATTAAAAATAAAATAAGAAAACTCCTTTTAATTAACGATCCTCCAACAAGCGTACAATGAAAAATAATTTAATTTACTCCTACTCCTAACCTAAACTGATACTCTCCTCAAAAACAAGAGACCTATTTATAGGGAAAATAAATTTGTGCCCTAATTTACATTCATTGAACTTGGTCACTTTTATTCCCTTTTTGATTTCAATCTCTATATGGTAATCTCTCAAGAGTCCCTTTCCATGTAAGTTTTAACTTCCTAGTGGCAATCAACTTCTCAAAGATATCTTCTAGATTGACTTTCTTTTTCTTCATTGGATTTGACTTGCACATCAAGATTGTTCCACCTCCTTCCTTTTCCTTGTAGAATTCTTCTTGGATATTTCTTTACATGAATAAGAGCATTAAATATTGCTTGATCACCAAGATTTTGACTTTATCACAACAAAATATAAAATCCTACAAAATAAAATAAAAGATATTAATTTAATAAACTAATATAATTAAAAGGACAAAATTAGGAATAATAAAATGTATAAATTATGTGTTTATCAGGAGTCGTTGGTTGAAAGTTCGCTACACGGGTGGCACTGAATAGCCTAATAAAGATGAACATTGCACTAGTCGAGATATATGACGAGATAGAGCGTAAGACGCACTCGTTTAAAAAAAAAGAGAAAAACTGAGAAGACAGGTGAATAGTAAGTTGAGCTTAAAAGCAAAATCTGTGAAATTTGTCTCTTTTTGAGCATTGTGATACTTGGAGTTGAATTCATATCTTAATTGGTTTGATACATGTTATATACTTGTGGAAGGGTTGAGAGTGATTCATAGCTGCTAATGGTTGGCTCTTGGATGGTGTGAGGTTGAACTTTTGTTGAATTGGTAGTTACTGATTTCTGAGGCCGGATTTTTATGATGTCTATTGATTAATTGCTTGAGTATGGTGAGGCATGCATTTGCATTCATGCAGTAGCTAGTTTAGTTGTGGTTTTGCTTTGTTTTGTGTTTTGTTTGAGGACAAGCAAAGTTTTGAGTTTGGGGGTATTTGATGAGTAGGTTTTAACCTACGAGTTGATATGTTTATTGGCTTACTCTTTACTTGTTTTTAAGTGTTTTTGGTAGCTTTTTATTTGTTTGTATTGCTTTTGTAGGTCATGGTTGGCTGCGGGATCAAAAGAAGCAAAAATGGCTGGGTGCAGGGCATTCTCGCCGGGGCGAGAACTTATGCCTTGTACTTCTCGCCGGGGCGGAATCTCGCCGGGGCGAGGAAGCGGCAGAAAGCAATCCTGATTTTGCTGGAATGCTGTTACTTTGGAAAGGTGGAAGTGATCTAGGACTCTTGCTATTAATCTGATTAAGGGACTAAAGGAGGATATAAATAGAAGATCAAGACTTGGATTAAAACATACACAGACTTATTCAGAGATTGAACTTTCAGAGCTGAGCAAGGAGATTGGAGAACAAGTCAAGCATCGTGAGGAATTCAGATTGGAGAGCTAGAGATTATATTGAGTTTTCTTTTGATGTTTATTCTCTGATTTGTAATTAATTATGATGACTTATTTTGGTATTCTAGTTTTTATTGCCAGTATGAACTAAATTCTTAGTTAAGGCTACGATTGAACCAGTTATATTTATGAACTAACTATTTATTGGATTCTAATTATTCAATTGACGGGAGTTGTCTATTTTATTCTATGCTTATTGATTAATTGTTGGCCGACAATTAGCGGATTACTTTAGATGAATTCGGGAGATGCAATTTAGGGTTAGAACTGGATAAGATAGCGTGTATTTTTAATTATTTGCATGTGATGAATAATTAGATTGGTGAAGTGAATAGGGATATCTCTTTGTTGCATGTAACAATTGGAAATTGGAACTCAATGAATTTAATCCTTTAAACTTTTGCATAGGAATATCGTAGAGTAATGGGATTAGATAGATTTATTTGATCACTTGGAAAAGGGCTTATAAATACAATTGAATTTCTGTTAACAACTCCATTGAAGTGAATAATTTGAAGACATAGATAGATTGGTTTATGATAAACAACTGGGGATATTGTAGTCTTAATCATAATAAATCTGAATTTCAACCTTTGTGATAGTTGTGGGTGTTAGTATTTAAATTAATTAGTTTCAATCAATACTCAATTTGCGAATGTTTAATAGAATAGGCATAATTTCGATTGACAGTTGGAAATATTAAGCATAATAATCTCTGTGGGTTCGACACTCTTTCTTATCACTTTATTACTTGTTGATCGTGTATACTTGCACGTAATTGTTGATTGTGAAATCGGACAACAGTGCACAACATCTAAACACTAACGCGTAAAATAATCCCCTATAAAGGGTTGTTCATCTCAGTTTAACTTCAGAGTCCGCACTAAAGGAAGTTTGGTTTGGATTAACTTCAATAATAATTCTAGAATTTAGAACGCTCATCAACTATGGACTAGTCGAATCAATAAGGGTTCGCTAGTCAATCAAAGTTTAACAATATAACTGATATTTTAATCGAATAATGAATCTTAAGGTATACAATTGAATAAATAGTGTATAACCAAAGTATTACTTTAAAAGAATTAGAACGTCTCAATCAGAATTATATAATTGGATAACCAAGAGTAAGGAACTTGCATTCAACGCAATAAGAAGGTTAAAAGATAAAAAACTTGCATAAAAGAAAAGAAGGGTTTAAGAACTTGCTCAAATAAAAATAATAGAGTTAAGAAACTTACCTCCTGCGTCTGCTACAACTAATATTATCTATTGCTCTTTGAGTGACCTATACATTCAAGTCACTTTGAACAATCAATGATCATAGTTTAATTCAAGTAATCGTTTAGTCACTTCATAACTCATATTTTTAACGCCTTATTATCTTTACTACATGCATAACATATTGCATCATACGTGTGAAATTATTTTATTTCAAAAATCTGGAAAAATTTTATTTTCTGGCCGACCCGGACCGGCGCTGTTGCGCCGCGTTTATGCCTAATATCGGTGCTGCTGAGCCGCGGCGCTGTTGCACCCAATTATAGCTATCCAGCGGCGCTGCTGCGCCGCGACCCAGACCCAGACTTCTCTGTTCTTCGCGAACAGTGAAAAACAGACCAATTTCTTCACCCAATCAACAAATTAAGCATACCCAAACATTATACTTGTTATAAAACTAAAAACCATCATTTACACAATAATTTTAACATCATAAACAACCTAAACAATCAATTTAAAAGGCCAAAATTCACTGTTCATACTTTATTTCATATTTTGACACATTTAGCGTAATCAATCACTGTGAACTCGTTTCTTAACCAAATTAATCCGTTTAACTTTCGTTCTTTTCGTTTCTACATGTATAAACATAATCAATCATTAATTTACCGTTTAATATGCAATTTAAACATAAATTTTCATACATTTAAGCCATATTCGAACATTGTATCTCTATAAATTTCAAAATTCTAATTAAAACATAATTTCATGGATTAATTACTCTAAAACATCATATAATAATTCATACATGCATATTAATGAATACAAATAACTTATCTATTCATGAATTTCAATTATCAGAGAACTTACAGTATACGCTCATGGAGAAACTTAAAACATAAATTAAAGCTTGAGTTTAAGAAATTACCTTTGATTAGTGATTTAGATTGCTAGATGAAGGGAATTCTTCCTCTAATTCTCCAATTCTCTCAAAACTCTCTCTGTATTTCTCTCTGTGTTTTCTAATTTGGCTAAGGAAAATAATACGAATGAACTGATGTTATTAACTGGCGTAACATGGGTGTCAGTTAAGGCCAATATGCACTTAACTGCTCCCATGTTCTTAAGGCCATGTTTGGTTGTCCCTATAAGCTCCCTTTTTGGTTTATCTTAATTAACTTACTTTATTATAAAGTTTATTGTCACACTTTAATTAATCAAATTATATTATTTAATTACAATTAAATAAAAGCCACTACTACTCATTAAATCAAATTATCACATAATTAAAAATTCTCATTTATTTAATTATGACGAATCAATAAATCTCTAATTAATTATTAAATTAATTAGAACAACACCACAATTAATAATCAACTCATTTAATTTAATTATCCCAATTAAATTCACACTTTACACTATAAAATTATTTCACATTAATACAATCAATATAACACATTTAATTAAATTAATCTACAACAATTTCATCAAATATTTATTTAACTCAATAAATAAATCAACACAAATATTTATTTAATTCAATAAATATTTAAAGATCAAATATAAAAATCTCGTTTGTTACATCTTTCCTCCCTTAAAAGGATTTTCTCCCCAGAATCACGACTCAATTAGTTCGTCCCGTTACATTTTTCCCTCCTTACAAAGATTCTGTCCCCAGAATCGCTACACATAAACTAGGCAAATAACTGAGGATAATTTTTCATCATCTGATCTTCAAGTTCCCACGTAGCTTCTTCAGCGTTGTGGTTCCTCCAGATCACCTTAACAGAAGGTATAACTTTATTTTTGAGTACTTACTCTTTTCTGTCAACTATCTGAACAGACACTTCTTTGTAAGATAAGTCTTTTTTAAATTGCAGGGGTTCATATTCTATGACATGCTTATAGTTGGGTTTGTATGGTCGTAACACCGAAACATGAAAAACATTATGGATATGTTCTAACGCTGGAGGTAAGGCTACCTCATACGCGACTTCACCAATTCTCCGTAACACTTCAAAGAGTCCGATGAACCTCAGGCTCAGTTTTTCCTTCTTACCAAAACGAATTTTCCCCTTCCAGGGAGACACTTTCAAGAGAACGAAGCTACCAGTTTCAAATTCTCGATTCTTGCGGTGTTGATCGACATATTTCTTCTGCCTATCCTGAGCAGCTATCAATCTCGCCCTAATCACCTTGACAATTTCAGCGGTCTGTTGTACTAGTTCTGGTCCTAGCAATTGAAGTTCTCCAACTTCATCCCAGCATAATGGAGTTCTACACTTTCTGCCGTATAATGCTTCATAAGGCGGCATGCCAATACTTGCATGGTAACTGTTATTGTAAGCAAATTCCACCAATGGTAGATGATCGTCCCAATTCCCTTTGAAATCCATGATGCAAGCTCTTAACATATCTTCTAATGTCTAAATTGTTCTTTCGCTCTGTCCGTCGGTCTGTGGATGATATGTCGTACTCATACGTAACTGCGTTCCCATGCATTCCTGCAGGCGCTTCCAGAAGTTCGATGTGAATCGCGGATCCCTATCTAAAATAATAGATACTGGAACTCCGTGCCTCGAAACAACCTCCTTCATATACAATTTCGCCAACTGATCTAGGTTAAATTTGATATTGATTGGTAAGAAATGTGCTGATTTCGTCAATCGATCTACGATAACCCAAATTACTTCAAATCCTTTTTGAGTCGTCGGAAGACCTACTACGAAATCCATTGTGATATGGTCCCATTTCCATTCTGGGATTTCTAACAGTTGTAGTAACCCACTCGGCCTTTGATGTTCTGCTTTAACTTTCTGACATGTCAAACACTTGGCCACACAATCTGCAACATCCCTTTTCATATTCGGCCACCAGAAATGTTGTCAGAAATCCGGGTACATCTTCATACTCCCCGGATGAATCGAATATCTCGAACTATGAGCCTCGCTCAAAATTTTCTCCTTAACCTCTGGTACTGACGGAACCCAAATTCTTCCTTCAAATCTCAATAATTCTTCGGTATCAACTTTGAATTTCATTTCATCACCTTCGGATATTCTTTTCCTGATTTTCTCACATTATTCATCTTGAAATTGTGCTTCCTTAACCTTATCCACCAAAGTTAGGCCGACTCCCATTTGAAACAATTTTTCGTCAAACGGCTCAGGATATTTCACCTCCAACTCCAGTTTTGCCATTTCCGTAATTAGTTCCTCCTGAGCGGTTAACATAGACAATTTCTCCCGACCTTTTCTGCTTAAGGCGTCGGCCACAACATTCGCTTTACTCGGATGATATAAAATCTCGCAGTCATAGTCCTTTATCAATTCTAACCACCTCCTTTGTCGCATGTTCAGGTCCCTCTGTGTGAAAATATATTCAGACTCTTATGGACTGTATATATTTCACACTTCTCCCCATAAAGATAGTGTCTCCAGATTTTCAAAGCAAACACTACCGCGGCCAATTCTAAATCATGGGTAGGATATCCCCTCTCATAGTCCTTTAATTGTCGTGATGCATACGCAACGACCTTACCGTTCTGCATAAGCACACAGCCTAGTCCTTTATGCGACGCATCACTGTACACCACAAAATTTCCTGTGCTATCTGGTAAAGACAACACAGGTGTCGTACTCAACTTCTTCTTTAATTCTTGAAAACTTTCCTCACACTTTTCCGTCCAAATGAACCTCACTGCCTTCCTAGTCAAATTCGTCAACGGAGTCGCAATTTTGGAAAAATCCTGAATGAATCTTCTGTAATAACCTGCCAATCCTAGGAAACTCCTTACTTCCGACGGTGTCTTCGGCTGATCCCAGTTAAGCACAGCTTCAACCTTTGATGGATCTACCGAAATCCTATCCTTGTCAATCACATGTCCAAGAAATTGCACCCGCTCTATCCAGAATTCACATTTTAAAAACTTAGCATACAACTTCTCTCTTCTTAATGCTTCCAATGTCACCTTTAAATGCTCTGCATGCTCTTCCTTGGTTTTGGAATATACTAGAATATCATTGATGAACACTACTACAAACTTATCTAAAAACGGCTTAAACACCCTGTTCATTAGGTCCATGAATGCTGCAGGAGCATTCGTTAGACCAAATGACATCACCAGAAACTCGTAATGACCATAACGAGTCCTGAACGCTGTCTTCGATACATCTTCCTTCCTTACCTTCAATTGATGATAACCACTTCTCAAATCTATCTTCGAGAAATACTTAGTTCCTTTTAATTGATCAAACAAGTCATCGATCCTTTGCAATGGGTACTTATTCTTAATCGTGACCTTGTTTAACTCTCTGTAATCAATGCAAAGTCGCATCGATCCGTCTTTCTTCTTAACAAATAACACCGGCGCTCCCCACGGCGATACGCTCGGCTGGATATACTTCTTGTCTAAAAGTTCTTGCAGTTGCACCATCAGTTCTTTCATCTCTACTGCAGCCATACGGTACGGAGCCTTCGATATAGGGGTAGTTCCTGGCACCAAATTGATTACGAATTCCACTTCCTTATCTGGTGGAAGTCCTGGCAACTCATCTGGAAATACGTCTATAAAGTCTCTTACGACAAGTATCTGTTCTAATTTCAGACTCTCTTTTCGAGTATCGACTATGTAGGCTAAGTATCCCACACAGCCTTGTCTCAATAACTTCCTGGCCTGCATCATCGTCAGACAAATTGCTTGCCTAGGCGACTTGCTGCCATAAAATACTACCTTTGACGGATTCATAAGGTTAATACACTTCCTTTGGCAATCAATTATCGCCCCATAATTGAATAGCCAATCCATTCCCAAAATAACGTCAAATTCCCCGAGTTTAATTGGGATCAGATCTACAGTAATCACGTTTCCCTTAATATCCACCTTACAGTTCTTGTGCACAAACCTAACATGAATTAGCTCCCTATTCGCAATTTTTATATTCAAAGGGTGTTCTAATTCCTCCTTAGGCAAATCTATATTCTTAGCAAAGTCATCGGATATAAATGAGTAAGTAGCACCCGAATCAAACAATACATAAGCATTTATATTATTGATCGGAATGATACCTGACACCACATCTCGTGACTGCACAGCATCCTGCACGGTCATGTTGAAAGTCCTGGCGGTAGGTCGGTTTGGTGGTGCTAATCCAGTCATGGTTAACGTGCTACCACCACTGTTTCCCCTACTCCCTCCTGCTCGTCCTGCTGCCTTTTTGGGGTAATCCCTAGCTAGATGATCCTTTGACCCGTAAGTGAAGCAAGCGCCCTTTTTAGGATTAGGACAATTTGGTGCTATGTGACCTTCTTGGCCACAATTGTAGCAAACCCTCTTCCCCTTCAGGCATACTCCCACATGATTCTTCCCGCAGGTAACACACGCCTCCATTTTCTTCTTCTGATCTCCCTGTTGATTCCCAGCAGACCCACTGTCATTCCACTTCCTCTTCTAATTGTGACCACCACTATTGCTACCACTAGCCTTGTTATTCTCATTTTCACCTTTCTTCTTCTTCTGCTCCTGGTTATACTTAGTCAGAGCGTCGCTTCCACCTTCCGCGATAATCGCCTTCTCCAAAACTCTTGCAAAAGTGTTCAATTGAAACATTGACACTTTGCTATGCAACCACGGCTTCAACCCCTGTTCAAATCTTCTCGCCTTCCTCTCATCGGTATTTACCTGATATGTTGCAAACCTTGCCAACTCGTTAAACTTCGCAGCGTACTCCGGTACAGACATGGTACCTTGCTTTAGCTCCAGGAATTGAACCTCCATCTGATTACGCGAGCTTGCCGAAAAGTACATCTCAAAGAACATCTCCTTGAACCTATCCCATGTGATTACACCCTGACCTCCTCGAACCTTATTCGCTTGCCACCAGTAACTCGTCTCTGACTTAAGCATGAATGTTGCGAAGGCAGTCTTTTGGTCATCACTAACCTTAGCAACGTCGAACACCTTTTTCATTTCCATCACCCAAGTCTGGGCTTCGATTGGGTTCATGAAACCCCTAAACTCTGGCGATCCTACCGCTTTGAAATCCTTAAATGACGTAACTGGTGGAGCTTGCGGCTGATTTGCAAGTGCTCCGGCTAAAAGGTTTACCAATTACTGTACAGGATTAGCATTGGCATCATTGTTGTTATTATTGGTAGAGCTTTCCTGAGCTTATTGACGTGGTTGGCGTCTCGGCGGCATTTTCTGTTTAAGAGTGTACGCTTATTAGATCATTACTCAATTTCTTAAGTGTTCAATACTTAACTAAAATAATTCAGGTTTAACACATAACATATAACATCTTCAAATAAACTTTGATATTTCATTCATTCAAAAGTTTTAAACATAGAAAGATAGCATCACTACTATTTACATCAACTATCCCGAGATCAAAGAATCTTCAGGATTAAATAATCATATTCCATTGTGTATAATCACGCGGGAATTTACATTATTAACTACCATAATTATTCACATATTTCAATACTTTTCCTATCACGGTCTATTAAGGCATCGAACCGCCTTTCTGCGTTCTTCCTTCATGATACGGAATATCGTCCTGCGATCCAACATATACCATGACAAGTCCTCGAACTGAACTGGATAGTGGAGAATGAAAGTAGTATGCACACAAGCCAATCATATTTGATATGATGTAGCATATACTTTGTAATCTTATTCATTTATTAATAAAAAAATTGATTTTCTTAAAAGGCATTTTATATTATCTACATGGTGTTATTATATTAAATGTGATAAACCCATAGTTCTGAGCAATGCTTTTAGAATCATGATGGTGATCATGCTAATGAGATCTAAATTCTAGATAGCTCAAAAACTAAAATCGTTCCTAATCGTTGGATTACTAAAAAGGGGATTAGTGAATCCGAATAGATTAGTACATACGTTGCTTGCTCTTAGGAAGAGGATGATTGATCTCATAATCATTTGTGTGGAGACACTAAAGCAAGTATGTAGGTGCTTATTGGAGAATAAGTTCACTGAACGTGGCTCGCTAAGGAATACCTAATGGAGTTTTACTCGTCTGTCAATAGAAATTCCTTTAGTGATACTAGTACAAGTGATCATTGGACTTGAGATCATCATAGTATCTTGTGTATGATGAGTTATACTTTGACATGTCCCTTAAGACCTTCAAGGTATATCAAAGGGTATGATTGGGTATAATAAGTTGTACATGGAGATAGGTGAATGATCAACAAAGAATCTACCTCATCTAGTAAAAGATGTGAATATCCTATGTGATTCGATAAATGACAACTCAATAGTCCTTGGCCAAGGCAGAATGAAATTAGAAAGGAGTTTCTAATTTGTATTATTTAGAGTTGTGCATTTGGGAATCGAAATACATATAATTAAATAAAAATAAGACTTGACTGTAATTTCATATCTTATATTTAATTGGGACATTGTATGGTAGAATGATTGAATTGTACGGTAACTATGCACTGAAATGTTCTTTTGTGATTAATGTTGAAATCTATATTATCTGGAAAGTCGTTGATCGCTAAGGGGGCTTACCCTTATTGTAGAATAAATATTATTTACTTAAATAAATTAAATAGTTTAATTTATTTATTTAAATAAGATTAGAATTGATCTAATTGATTTATTCACAACTGGTTTAATATGGAGAACCTAAAGAGTCACACCGCAAAAGGAAAATATTTATTTAAGAAGTAAATGGCATAATTGTAATAATAAGTTAAGTGTATTTAATTTAGTCTGTGGAGATAGAATAAATTAAATAGCTTAATATTTATTATTTAATATTTTGAAAATATTAAATATAAATTAATAAGAGGAGTCTTATTATTATTATTACTATTACTGTTATTTAATTCCTAATAGGGATTGGGAATTAATTAATAGAAGTACTCTCTCATGAATTCCTAATTGGATTAGGAGTATAATTAATTAAAGGAGTTTAATTATAATAGAAACCATAATCCTAAATAGTTTAGGGAAGTATTTTTCCTACATCTATAAATAAGAGGAGTCTTATCATAGATTAGGGTTACACGCTCTTGCATTAGATTGTGGAGAGTACTTGCAATTTCTATAGAGATAGAAACTAAGGTTTTGCTAACACCCAACTTCTTGAATAACTATTCTTCCTTGGTCGATCACCTCTAAAGGCCAAACATTTGGGTGGCTAACGTTGATTAAGCGAAGTAATTTAGTCGGTGGAATTCAAGGAGAACGCGAAGGAATTGGAGGTGAACTTGTACCCGAGAAAGCTTTGATTCACGAGGGTATAATTTTCTATCTCTATCTCTTTCGTTAATTGATAATTGAACACAAGGAAAGATCATGGTGATGGTTTGTATGAAAAATTTTAAAATCCGTTTTATCACGCTTTCGCTCTATTTATGTAATTTGATTGCATGCTTACGTTATATACAAACCTAACAGTGGTAGCAGAGCCAATCCTTGTGTTAATTATTGATTGTGATGATTCCATGTATGAATTGATATACGATACGATCGGATTTTTGGGCTGAAATTTTTTTTCTGATCCTGCGTCGCGGTCGCGCCGCTTCCAGTTCATTCTGGAGCGCGGTCGCGCCCGAACCCAGAAAACGTTTCTGGGGGTGCAGCGCGGCCGCGCCGCTTCTAGTTCAATTTGGAGCGCGGCCGCGCCGGTCTGGAGGTTTTTAAAAATTATTTTTTCCTTCAATTAAAATAAATGGTTTATTTAATTGATAAAAGTTTAAAATAAAGATGTTTATTTTATCTGAAATATTGCTAAAATTAAAGGAGTTTAATTTGGATTTGGTTTTTTGATTAAAATAAAAGAGTTTATTTTGTTTCAAAAACTAAATATTAGCAAAACTTTTGCCCATTAATTGATATCAATGCATATATGGAATGGTTTTATTATTCATGAGATGAATGCTATTTATTGATGCATATGGCGATATATATAATAATAAATAGGGATTGATTATGGACTATTGACCAATGTGTGATTGGAATTATTTTAGAGGATGCTTGAATATATGGGTTTTTATAAATGGGGTCTGCGTACCTCGTCTTCTCTAATTTTTCTTAATGTAAATTCTATCTCCCTCCTATGTACTTCCCCTTGACTGTTGATCAAGGTTTCTATTATAGTAAATAGTTCATGTAATAGGATTAGTTAGAATTATTTTGAAGAATTGGAGACCAAGGAGCAAGAAGCACTTAAAGACCCGTTTGTAATGGAGCCCGAGTTTAAATGTAATAGTTATATTTAAATTTAATTCTTGCACCCTAGGTTTGACCTTTTGGTTCACTTGGTGGCTCTAGTGAACCAAACTAGAATAAAAGTTCATAATCAATCCGGGTAGAATATAGTATTCTATATGTGCATGCTTACTATATATATATATATATATTATATATTATCCAACATGCTTCGCATGTTTAATAATATGACGCGTATTTTATATATATATGTGCATGTGCGCTAAACAAGATGAGACAAATAATAACAAACCCCTCAAAGAAATCATATTAAGTCCTAAGCGTTGAAAGATATTTGGAATATCGAACGTTGCCTTCTAGCATGGTAAAGCAATAGAGTATTAAATATTTAATATGAGTTTGTTGTGCACACACAAGGCGAGTATTAAATATTTAAGATGTTGTTTTATCACATTTGATGCTTATTAAGGAATTGAACATTACTGCTTTGTTGTGCACACACAAGGGCAGTCTTTTTTTCTTCACGTATATGGAAGTGCTAGGTTGGACTTAACTTGGATTATTTTAGTTCGGATGTGCACACACTTGACCATTATAATCTAAGAGGCAAAATACAAGGAGTTACATAGTGATGTAATTGACAATAGTTGTCTACCTATTTATTTATATATAATTTGTTGTGCACACACAACACTATATACATTTGAAATGGGATCCTTATTCTCACTAGCAAATCTTTAATTAGATTTGCCGAACTATACAATAAGGGTAATATAGTTTGATGAAAAAGTGAGAGATACCAATTTAAATAAAGATCTAATTTATTTTGATTATTAATAAAATGAATGTATGCTAAAATGTTGTCTATTTCACATGCAGAATTTAAAAATGTCAAACTCACTATCACTGCATAGCATACTTGATGCTAACAAACTGACCGAATCGAATTATACGGACTGGTTAAGGAATTCTGAGAATTGTTCTCACTGCTGTAAAGATTTCTTATGTCTTAAATTCGTCTGTCCCTGCAAATGTTGCAGAAACAGCCTCTGAGAAAGAGATTGCTACTTTCAGAAAGTGGCAAGATGATGCAATCTTGGCTCAATGCATCATGCTCGCATCCATGAGTAACGAGCTTCAGCGTCAGCATGAAACTATGGATGCTCCTACTATATTGCTGCACCTCAAAGAGTTGTATGGTGAGCAAAGTAGGGCTGCTAGATATCAGATATCTAAGGAGCTCTTCCGATCTCGTATGACTGAGGGCACTACCGTTGAGACTCATGTCCTCAAGATGATCAATTTGATTGAACAACTTGGACAGCTTGGGCTCATGATGGATGGGGAGTTAAGTCAAGATTTGATCTTGCAGTCACTCCCGAACACTTTCTCACAATATTTTGTGAATTTTCACATGAATAAGTTGGACGTCAGCTTGCCTGAGTTACTTAACATGCTGAAAACTGCTGAAGGTCACTTCTCATCTAACAAGAACCAAGTCTTACTAGTGGATGATTCTTCCAAGAAAAGGAAGAGGCCCAAGGTATCTTCTAAAAAGAAGAAAAATAAGAAGGCTAAGGGCAAGGCGAAGAGAAAGGATAAAAAGAAACCTGATCCAGATAGCAAAAGAATTTGCTACCATTGCAATAAGCCGGGACACTGGAAGAGGAACTGCAAGGAGTATCTTGCGGACCAAAAGAAGCTTGGAGAAGCTTTGACTTCCGATCTAGGTTTGTTCATGATTGAAATTAATTTTTCTGAAAGTCAAAAATCTACTTGGGTATTGGATACCGGCTGTAGTTCTCACATATGTAATAATATGCAGGGACTAAGCAGAAGTAGAAGTTGAACAAGGATGAAGTCGTCCTACGAGTGGGAAATGGAGCAAAGGTTGCTGCACTAGCTGTAGGAACTTATTGTTTAGCACTGCCTACGGGCAAATCCATTAGTTTAAATAATTGTTATTATGTTCCAATACTCTTTAGAAACATTATTTCAATTTCTGTATTGGATATATTGGATATGGATGGTTTTGATATTATAATAAAGAACAACAGTTGTTCTACTTATAATAAAAATGTTTTATATGGTGTTGGCAATCTACTGAATAGACTTTACATACTTGACTTGCATGAAAATATACTTCAAATTGAACAAACTAGGAAAAGAAAAGGAGATGATGTTAATTATACCTTTATGTGGCACTGTAGACTCGGTCATATCAATGAAACAAGATTAACCAAGTTGCATAAAGATGGACTTTTAGAGCTATCTGATTACGAATCATATCCAACGTGTGAATCTTGTCTCATGGGTAAGATGACTAAATCTCCTTTTAGTGGAAAAGAAGAAAGAGTCACAGAGTTGTTAGCATTAGTACACACAGACGTATGTGGACCTATGACAACGAATGCACGAGGAGGGTATTCTTATTTTATTACTTTCACTGATGATTATTCTAGATTTGGATATGTGTATTTAATGAAATACAAATCTGAATCGTTTGAAAAGTTCAAAGAATTCAGAAGTGAAGTAGAGCAGCAAACTGGTAAGAGTGTTAAGACTCTTCGATCGGATCAAGGAGGTGAATACTTGACCAATGAGTTTCTAAGTTGTCTCAAAGAAAATGGTATAATCTCACAATGACTCCACCAGGGACGCCACAGTTAAATGGTGTATCTGAAACGAGAAATCGAACATTGTTGGACATGGTTCGTTCCATGATGAGTTTTACCGACCTTCCAATATCCTTCTAGGGTTATGCCCTAGAAACGGCTGCAGATCTACTTAATAAGGTACCTACCAAATCCGTCCCAAAGACCCCATATGAATTATGGACAGGGAGGAAACCAAATCTTAAGTATGTTAAGACTTGGGGTTGTCCAGCTTATGTCAAAAGGTTTAAGCATGATAAGCTAAAGACTAGATCCGACAAGTGTAGATTTGTGGGTTACCCTAAAGAAAGTTTAGGATATTATATCTATCATCCTACTGATCAAAAGGTGTTTGTTGCGAAATACGTCGCCTTCTTGGAAAAGGAGTTTATCCTTGAAGGGGTCAGTGGGAGTAAGATATATCTTGAAGAAGTTCAAGAACCATAAAACACTACGGATCAAAGTCAGGTACCTGACCAAGTAGAAGAACCTACTGTACCACTACCTATTCATAAATCTGGAAGAGTACCGAAGATACCTGAAAGGTATGGATTCATCATAGAGGATGATAATAAGGTACGCATCATAGATGATGATGATCCATTGACTTACGAAGAGGCTATGAGTAGTAAAGACTCAGAGAAATGGCTAGAATCTATGAAATCTGAGATGGACTCCATGTATGAAAACCAAGTATGGACTTTGGTTTCACCACCTGAGGGTATTAAGCCTATTGGGTGCAAATGAGTCTTTAAGAGAAAGACTGGAGCGGACGGCAAGGTAGAGACCTATAAGGCCCGATTGGTTGCAAAAGGTTTCAAACAAAGACAAGGAGTTGACTATGATGAAACCTTCTTCCCAGTAGCTATGCTCCAGTCCATTCGGATTTTACTTGCAATTGCAGCTTATTATGACTACGAAATCTGGCAAATGGAAGTGAAAACGGCCTTCCTCAATGGAGAGCTTGAGGAGAATGTATATATGATACAGTCAGAGGGTTTTGTTTCAACGGTTAGAACAAACCAAGTCTGTAAGCTACAACGATCCATTTATGGATTGAAGCAAGCTTCTCGAAGGTGGAACATCCATTTTGATGAGATAATCAAAGGGTTTGATTTTTATCAAAAATGAGGATGAACCATGTGTGTACAAGAAGGTTAGTGGGAGCGCTGTTTCATTCCTTGTATTATATGTTGATGATATATTACTGATAGGGAATGATGTTCCTATGCTACAGTCGATCAAAATTTGGTTATCTAAACACTTCTCCATGAAGGACTTGGGTGAGGCATCCTATATTTTGGGGATAAAGATCTATAGAGATAGATCTAAAAGGATGCTAGCTTGACCCAAAGAAAGTACATTGACTTGATGCTAAAGAAGTTTAGCATGGAAGATTCCAAGAGAGGTCTCATGCCGATGAGCCATGGAATACATCTCTCCAAGAAACAGGCCCCAAAGACACCTGAGGAGAGAGACCATATGAGTAAGATTCCTTATGCTTTAGCCATAGGATCTATCATGTACGGTATGATATGTACTAGACCAAATGTCGCTCATGCACTTAGTGTAACGAGCAAATATCAGTCGAATCTAGGAGAAGAGCACTGGAAGGCAGTGAAAACATCCTAAAGTACTTGAGAAGAACTAAGGATGTATTTCTTGTCTACGGTGGGTCTGAATTGAAACTAGAGAGCTATACAGACTCAAGTTTTCAAACGAACCAAGATGACAGTAAATCCGTTTCAGGGTATGTGTTTACCTTAAACGGTGGTGCAGTAAGTTGGAAAAGTTCCAAACAGCAAACAGTTGTTGATTCAGTAACAGAGGCAGAGTACATAGATATAAGTGAAGCTGCAAAGGAAGCTATTTGGATGAAGAAGTTCATAACTGAACTTTGAGTGGTTCCTAGTATTAGAGTAGCCGTACCTTTATTCTGTGACAACACCGGATCTGTTACGCAGGCTAAGGAACCCAGGTTTTATCAAAAATCTAAACACGTGTTGCGGCGATTTCATTTGATTAGAGATATCATTGAAAGAGGAGATGTCACCCTGGAGCGTGTGGACTCTCAAGACAACATTGCAGATCCATTTACTAAAGCTTTAACACAACAGCAGTTTGATCGTCACTTAGAGAAGATGGGTATTAGATACCATGGCGATTGGCTTTAGTGCAAGTGGGAAATTGAAAGTAGTATGCACACAAGCCAATCATATTTGATATGATGTAGCATATACTTTGTAATCTTATTCATTTATTAATAAAAGAATTGATTTTCTTAAAAGGCATTTTACATTATCTACATGGTGCAGTTATATTAAATGTGATAAACTCATAGTTCTGAGCAATGCTTTTAGAATCATGATGGTGATCATGCTAATGAGATCTAAATTCTAGATAGCTCACAAACTAAAATCGTTCCTAATCGTTGGATTACTAAAAAGGGAATTAGTGAATCCGAATAGATTAGTACAAACGTTGCTTGCTCTTAAGAAGAGGATGATTGATCTCATAATCATTTGTGTGAAGACACTAAAATAAGTATGTAGGTGCTTGTTGGAGAATAAGTTCACTGAACGTAGCTCGCTAAGGAATACCTAATGGAGTTTTACTCGCCTGTCAATAGGAATTCCTCTAGTGATAGTAGTACGAGTGGTCCTTAGACTTGAGATCATCATAGTATCTTGTGTATGATGAGTTATACTTTGACATGTCCCTTAAGACCTTTAGGGTATATCAAAGGGTATGATTGGGAATAATAAGTTGTACATGGAGATAGGTGAATAATCAACAAAGAATCTACCACGTCTAGTAAAAGATGTGAATGCCCTATGTGATTCGATAAATGACAACTCAGTAGTCCTTGGCCAAGGCAGAATGAAATTAGAAAGGAGTTTCTAATTTGCATTATTTAGAGTTGTGCATTTGGGAATCGAAATACATATAATTAAATAAATTAAGACTTGACACTAAATCCGTGTCTTATATTTAATTGGGACATTATATGGTAGAAAGATTGAATTGTACGGTAACTATTCACTAAAAGGTTCTTTTGTAATTAATGTAGAAATCTATATTATCTGGAAAGTCGTTGATCGCTAAAGAGGCTTACCCTTATTGTAGAATAAATGTTATTTATTTAAATGAATTAAATAGTTTTATTTATTTATTTAAATAAGGTTAGAATTGTTCTAATTGATTTATTCACAACCGGTTAAATATGGAGAACCTAAAGGGTCACACCGCAAAAGGAAAATATTTATTTAAGAAGTAAATGACATAATTATAATAATAAGTTAAGTGTATTTAATTTAGTCTATAGAGATAGAATAAATTAAATAGCTTAATATTTATTATTTAATATTTTGGAAATATTAAATATAAATTAATAAGAGGAGTCTTATTATTATTATTACTATTACTATTATTTAATTCCTAATAGGGATTGAAAATTAATTAATAGAAGTACTCTCTCATGAATTCCTAATTGGATTAGGAGCATAATTAATTAAAGGAGTTTAATTATAATAGAAACCCTAATCCTAAATAGTTTAGGGAAGGGTTTTTCCTACATCTATAAATAAGAGGGGTCTTATCATAGATCAGGGTTGCACACTCTTGCATTAGATTGTGGAGAGTACTTGCAATTTTTATAGGGATAGAAACTAGGGTTTTGCCAACACCCAACTTCTTGAATAACTTTTCTTCCTTCGTGGATCACCTCTAGAGGTCAAACACTTGGGTGGCTAACGTTGATCAAAGGAAGGAATCTCATCGGTGGAATTTGAGGAGAACACGAAGGACTAGGAGTTGAACTTGTACCCGAGGAAGCTTTGATCTACGAGGGTATAATTCTTATTCTCTTTCTCTTTCGTTTAATTGATAATTGAACACAAAGATAGATCATGGTGATGGTTTGTATTAAAATTTTAAAATCCGTTTTATCACGCTGCTGCCCTATTTATGCAATTTGATTGCATGATTGCGTTATATACAAACTTAACAATAGGTTGTTAACACATAAGCACATAGCACATAAAGTCTTTTATTATCCTTAATGAATTCCTTAATGAATTCCTTAGAACTCGATGAGAGTTTATCACCACTATGTTTTCTGTCTCCTAAAAGGCTACTACCCTAAAGTTTCCCCACCTAAGGTTCATAACCTACAGCTCTGATACCAACCTGTGACACCCCTAAATTCGAGTACTTCATTCCCACAGGATTTGGTGTTCACTATCTAAGCAAATAAATCTCATCACATCTAACTACCGGTACAAATATAAATGAAAACTCTTAACTGAAATTGAAATCTCCCATTAAAGGGTTACAACATCTTAACAACATCAATCCCAGGTCATCTAACCTTAAATAAAATATCAATGCGGAAACATAACATAAATAACATAAGTCTTTTACATAAACATCTTTCAAATAAAACAAACAAGTCTTCATCACTTGTTCGCCTTGCCCTTTCCCTTACTAGTAGATGGTTCATCAACTCTTTCAACTTTAGCTACAATGTTATTATGCAAGAGTGAGCAACGATTGCCCAGCAAGTATAATAATAACAATAATAATAACATGCGAATAGTCAATGGATACTGGATAATTGAAGGCTCGGCTTTTGAATCAAGATTATAAAACAAGAATCAAAAGAACATCTGAAGGCCACAAGACCACGAACAATGTCCTAGGTTATTAAGTATTTCTACTTTAAACCTTTAACAGTCGTAAGACTATATAGACCTTACTTCTCGTACTTAGTGGGTCAGCCCTTTGTACCATGTATGTGCACAACATCTAAACACTAACGCGTAAAATAATCCCCTATAAAGAGTTGTTCATCTCAGTTTAACTTCAGAGTCCGCACCAAAGGAAGTTTGGTTTGGATTAACTTCAATAGTAATTCTAGAATTTAGAACGCTCATCAACTATGGACTAGTCGAATCAATAAGGGTTCGCTAGTCAATCAAGGTTTAACAATATAACTGATATTTTAATCGAATAATGAATCTTAAGGTATATAATTGAATAAACATTGTATAACCGAAGTATTACTTTAAAAGAATTAGAACGTCTTAATCATAATTATATAATTGGATAACCAAGAGTAAGGAACTTGCATTCAACGCAATAAGAAGGTTAAAGATAGAAAACTTGCATAAAAGAAAAGAAGGGTTTAAGAACTTGCTCAAATAAAAATAATAGATTTAAGAAACTTGCCTCGTGCGTCTGCTACAACTAATATTATCTATTGCTCTTTGAGTGACCTATACATTCAAGTCACTTTGAACAATCATTGATCATAGTTTAATTCAAGTAATCGTTTAGTCACTTCATAACTCATATTCTTAATGTCTTATTATCTTTACTACATGCATACCATATTGCATCATACGTGTGAAATTATTTTATTTAAAAAATCTGGAAAAATTTTATTTTCTGGCCGACCCGACAGGACCGACCCGACCCGGACCGGCGCTGCTGCACCGCGTTTATGCCTAATACCGGCGCTGCTGTGTCGCGGCGCTGTTGTGCCTAATTATAGCTATCCAGCGGCGCTGTTGCGCTGCGACCCAGACCCAGACTTCTCTGTTCTTCGCGAACAGTGAAAAACAGACCAATTTCTCCCAATTTCTTCACCCAATCAACAAATTAAACATACCCACACATTATATATAAAACTAAAACCCATCATTTACACAATAATTTTAACATCACAAACAACCTAAACAACCAATTTAAAAGGCCAAAATTCACTGTTCATATTTTATTTTCATATTTTGACACATTTAGCATAATCAATCACGGTGAACTCGTTTCTTAACCAAATTAATCCGTTTAACTTTCGTTCTTTTCGTTTCTATATGTATAAACATAATCAATCATTAATTTATCGTTTAATATGCAATTTAAACATAAAATTTTATACATTTAAGCCATATTCGAACATTGTTTCTCTATAAATTTCAAAATTCTAATTAAAACATAATTTCATGGATTAAGTACTCTAAAACATCATATAATGATTCATACATTGATAGACTCCACGGCACGCTTGCGTGAGGTGGTCGTCGCCCGGATCATTTTTAGTAAGCAAATTGATGGACTCTTTCGAAATCTTAACCCAACGTCTAATCTGGAGACGAGAATCTTGATATATTCGATCAAGCAATTGAATTCACGTAGGATGGAACACCAACAACACTTAGACCTTCGTTTTGATGGAAAACGATAATCTCCGTATGATTGTATGATGCGATAGAATAACGCCACACACAACTATTGTTTGTTGTATGATAAGTTAAATATGAATCTCAAAGAAAAACTAAGAAAACTACTTAGAAATCCTTCAAAGAACCAAAAGTAAAGAATAGCTCTCAAGTATGAATAAATTCAGAATATTATTGAATTGTTCTTGAATTACAAGCATAAAACTTACTTATACTAACTATGAAACCCTAGAATCCAAAAAAGAAATAACAATTGATTTGGAATCAAAATCCTATCTTAAAATATCGTAATTACAATAGAATTATGAAAATATAATGAAATCCCTAAAATTAAGGAAGAAATCCGCGTCCCAACTTGTCAAAACGCGTCTGCCTCGAAAAAATGCACCAACCAATTCTGACAGTTCTCGCCGGGACGAGAAATTTTGTACTGAGATCCTCGCCGGGGCGAGAATGGACAGAGAGGTCTTAGCCGGGGCGACTTCAGGTTTGGCCGGGGCGAAGATGGACAGAGAGGTTCTCGCCGGGGCGAGAGTTTTGGCCCTGAAGTTCTCGCCGGGGCGAGAACCCTGCAATTTGGAAATATTTGTCTTCTCTCGTTTCCATCGTTCCCAACGTTGGCGTGTTTACTTGTATCATCATGACCAAATGTAAAGCCTTAGAATCCTGCTCCTCGAACTCTACACTTGATCTATCCTCGCTCCACGTGCCTTGTATCAATCCATTAAGGCCTTCCTTGAATCGTTTAGCACGAGCTCTTGTCACAGGTCCATCTGGCATGCACATAGGATCCACTCTATGGTTGGCATCCCTTCCCGTACCAAGGATGCCCTCATCATACATGCATATTAATGAATACAAACAACTTTTCAACAATCTACTCATGAATTTCAATTATCAGAGTACTTACAGTATACGTTCATGGAGAAACTTAAAACATAAATTAAAGCTTGAGTTTAAGAAATTACCTTTGATTAGTGATTTAGATTGCTAGATTTTAGGGAATTCTTCCTCCAATTCTCCAATTCTCTCAAAACTCTCTCTGTATTTCTCTTTGTGTTTTCTAATTTAGCTAAGGAAAATAATACGAATGAACTGATGTTATTAACTGGCGTAACATGGGTGTCAGTTAAGGCCAGTATGCACTTAACTGCTCTCATGTTCTTAAGGCCATGTTTGGTTGTCCCTATAAGCTCCCTTTTTTGGTTTATCTTAATTAACTTACTTTATTATAAAGTTTATTGTCACACTTTAATTAATCAAATTATATTATTTAATTACTATTAAATAAAAGTCACTACTACTCATTAAATCAAATTGTCATATAATTAAAAATTCTCATTTATTTAATTATGACGAATCAATAAATCTCTAATTAATTATTAAATTAATTAGAACAACACCACAATTAATAATCAACTCATTTAATTTAATTATCCCAATTAAATTCACACTTTGCACTATAAAATTATTTCACATTAATACAATCAATATAACACAATTAATTAAATTAATCTATAACAATTTTATCAAATATATATTTAACTCAATAAATAAATCAACACAAATATTTATTTAATTCAATAAATATTTAAAGATCAAATATAAAAATCTCGTTTGTTACAGAAAACTTCTCTGAGGATAAAATTCCTACTAAAGCTAGACCTTCTCAGATGGATCGAGAAACTCTTGAAAGAAATTGATTCTTTGTTACAAAAAGGTTTAATACAAAAGAGTTCCTCCCCATGGAGTTGTTCTGCGTTTTATGTTAATAAACATTCTGAAATTAAGCGCGGCACACCAAAAATGGTGATAAATTATAAGCCCCTCAATAAGGTCCTTAAATAGATATGATATCCTATTCCTAATTAAAAGGATTTGTTGAAGAGATTATTTGAGGCAAAAATATTCTCAAAATTTGATTTAAAATCAGGATATTGGCATATTCAAATTGATCCAAAGGACAGATATAAAAATGCTTTTACTGTTCCTTTTGGCCAATATGAATGGACTGTCATGACATTTGGTTTAAAAACGCTCCTTCTGAATTTCAGAAAATTATGAATGATGTTTTCTACCCCTATTCAACTTTTATCATCGTTTATATTGATGATATTTTTGAAAGTAGTATGCACACAAGCCAATCATATTTGATATGATGTAGCATATACTTTGTAATCTTATTCATTTATTAATAAAAGAATTGATTTTCTTAAAAGGCATTTTACATTATCTACATGGTGCAGTTATATTAAATGTGATAAACCCATAGTTTTGAGCAATGCTTTTAGAATCATGATGGTGATCATGCTAATGAGATCTAAATTCCAAATAGCTCACAAACTAAAATCGTTCCTAATCGTTGGATTACTAAAAAGGGGATTAGTGAATCCGTATAGATTAGTACATACGTTGCTTGCTCTTATGAAGATGATGATTGATCTCATAATCATTTGTGTGGAGACACTAAAGCAAGTATGTAGGTGCCTATTGGAGAATAATTTCACTGAACGTGACTCGCTAAGGAATACCTAGTGGAGTTTTACTCGTCTGTCAATAGGAATTCTTCTAGTGATAGTAGTACAAGGATCCTTAGACTTGAGATCATCATAGTATCTTGTGTATGATGAGTTATACTTTGACATGTCCCTTAAGACCTTTGGGGTATATCAAAGGGTATGATTGGGTATAATAAGTTGTGCATGGAGATAGGTGAATGATTAACAAAGAATCTACCACGTCTAGTAAAAGATGTGAATGTCCTACGTGATTCGATAAATGACAACTAAGTAGTCCTTGGCCAAGGCAGAATGAAATTAGAAAGGAGTTTCTAATTTGCATTATTTAGAGTTGTGCATTTGGGAATCGAAATACATATAATTAAATAAAATAAGACTTGACAGTAATTCCATGTCTTATATTTAATTGGGACATTGTATGGTAGAAGGATTGAATTGTACGGTAAATATGCACTGAAAGGTTCTTTTGTGATTAATGTTGAAATCTATATATAGAAAACGCTTCCATTAGTCACACATATCAATTACTAGATAATTAACCCTTTCACATAACCAAGTATGTAAGACAAATACGGAAACTATCTTTGATATATAACTAGACCACATAATAGCATACTACCATGTTTTGTAGTTTTGAAATGGACATTAATCCTTACATTTCGGAAGCTCTACTTATAAACCATGTACACGTCTTGAAGCACTCATGTTATAATACCAGTACATATTTGAATACCAAAAACATTGCTACAACTTCTGCTCTACACTTTAGAATAACAATGCAAGCAATCCACAAGGTTTAGATTTACAAACAAAATCAACTAGAACAAACTGCAGGAGGGCGCAGCTGCGCTCTGGTTAGGCTTAGGGACGGCGCAGCTGCGCTATCCCCTGGCCAGACCAGAGTTGAGTTTTTTTTTTCCCCTGGTTTCAGTCCAAGACATTAACAATTACTACTCACACATGTTAAAGGGTTTTGCATACTCACATGATCATTTCAAGTTTATATTACTACTTTATAAATCCTTAGTTTAGAACTTCGGCAAAATAATGTCAAACACGTTCAAGAATCCACGTAACTTACCATACCAAGTACTTATTCATATACAAGGGTTATACCCTCTGAAATATGCATGTTCATGTGTTCACATCATCCATACTTAGTTAACATAGTCCACAACTTGGAAATTTGCTTAAATTCATGCTTGAACAATGCAATGCTATAACATACTAGAGGGACACACATACACATCATGTTTAATGAACTCTTACTATGCATACTCATATGTATATGACTCGTTTACACATTGTTAGCATAGTTCATCATTCAAGAACTCATTTTAAAACGTGCTTGAATATACTATATCATGCTCAACTAGTTGTGTGCACACATTAGTCTTGTTTAAAGGTGCAAGGAGTGTTATCACACATGTTCCAATGTCAGATTACAAGTAACTTAATGTCTCATCACTCCTAGCTTCAAATTCTTAAGTTTCTCTTTCAAAAGTCATACTAAGCCAAGCTAAATATGCAAAGCGACTACGAATCATGTTTCATGTTCATGTATACACATAACTGAGTCACAAAAAGGTCAGAACTCAAGGGTTACAAGGTTTGTCAAGGTCCACTTTTAAAACTTTAAGTTTCCTTTTAAAATCATCCCAACCAAGCTAGTATAGCTCATTGCATGCAAAGCTACTAATAAATAGATTTTAAACTCATTTACATACTTAGTAAAGTCAAACTAGCGTGTTCAGAATACCAGAAGAAGCAAAAATTATTTTTCTAAGGTGACACCCGGCGCAGCTGCGCGAGTTTGTACTACAAAAGTGGCGCAGCTGCGCCAATTCGACTCAGTGCCAAGATTGACCCTGTTTCAGCAGAATCCTATAATGGACCTGGCTAAACCTTCCTGGATGCAGCTAAATCCAACCACATTGTATTCTTAGCATACATATCGACTCACATAACAACATAGCATCAACTACCATCTAATTAACAAGAGAATTTCATGCATTTCTAAGAATTTGCCAAATTTGAAATCAAAAGCATGATAAAATTAATATTACCTCCTTGAAGCTAATAGCAGATTATCACTCCTAATTCTTCTGATTGCTTTCAAATTTCTCACGCTCACTCTCTGCATATATTGACTGATACAATTTTTCTAGCAATTGGAGTTTGGGGAGGAAAGGACTCTTATTTATAGGCAAGCCATTATCCAACACTAGGTTCTTTCCCCATGGTTTGATTCAGTAGAAAAAATGAGAAGCCATTGGACAATAAGAAGTTGGTGGAAAGGTGCTCAACTGCCCTTCCCGACCACGCTCCACACCATCATTCCCTATTTGGTTTACGGCAGTAGCATGCTAGGCCATTGGCCTATATACGACTGAAGGATTTGCTGAGACAAGGAAAGTGGGACAAGGATTTGGGTTTACTGCCTTACGAATTGGCACCGGTACTCTAATTTGGGTTCCCTATTGGGCTCACATGGATCATTTCCAAGTCTCACTACTACTCCCTTAAGTTACAATGTTGGGCCCTTGCTACTACATAATTTGTTGGGCTAGTGTATAATGTATTAGTAACCATTATTCTAATTACACATACATACCAACATTAATAATTAACAACGACCATTCCTTAAAATAAATATCGCATTTAATAACAACTATTTACCAGAATAATTATCATGGTTAAAGAATTATTAATAACAGAATTTTATTATATGCATGATGCACATTAAATTCAATATTTAAATAACTATGTAACACATATAATTGCACATAACAATAATTTAAACAATTAATAATAATTACTCCATAACATTATTTAATTATTCCCTTTATTATTACTAATTACTAATTTACTCATTTCATCACATTGCCACGCTGGGCACATTTCACAAGTTTAGTAAATTCATTATCAATCTTGTCGTATTCTGAATCATCATACACTTTCTTCAACTTTAAAAGGTATTATCACATTTCATGCCACATAACTCATGTGTATTCACAATAATTATTCCCACACTTTAATTATCAATAATTACAATATTCATAAAAATTTCACGGTTATTACAGTGGCTAACGTTGATCAAGGAAAGGAATTTAGTCGGTAGAATTCAAGGAGAACGCGAAGGAATTGGAGGTGAACTTGTACCCGAGGAAGCACAGTTCTACGAGGGTATAATTTCTTAATCTCTATCTCCTTCGTTAATTGATAATTAAACACAAGGAAAGATCATGGTGATGGTTTGTATGAAAATTTTAAAAATCCGTTTTATCACGATTCCGCTCTATTTATGTAATTTGATTGCATGCTTGCGTTATATACAAACCTAACAGTAGTATCAGAGCCTAATCCTTGTGTTAATTATTGATTTTGATAATTCCATGTATGAATTGATATGCGATACGATCGGATTTTTGGGCTGAAAAATTTTTTTGAATCCGCATCGCTGCGCGGCCGCGTCGCTTCCAGTTCATTCTGGAGCGCGGCCGCACCCTAACCCAGAAAATGTTTTTGGGGGTGTAGCGCGGCCGCGCCACTCCTAGTTCAATTTGGAGCGCGGCCGCGCAGGTATGCAGAGTTTGAATTTTTTTTTATTTTTCTCAATTAACATAAATGGTTTATTTAATTGATAAAAGTTTAAAATAAAGATGTTTATTTTTTCTGGAATAGGATTTTAGATTGCTAAAATTAAAGGAGTTTAATTTGAATTTGGTTTTTGATTAAAATAAAAGAGTTTATTTTGTTACAAAACTAAATATTAGCAAAACTTTTGCCCATTAATTGATATCAATACATATATGGAATGGTTTTATTATTCATGAGATGAATGTTATTTATTGATACATATAGAGATATGTATGATAATAAATAGGGATTGATTATGGACTATTGACCAATGTGTGATTGGAATTATTTTAGAGGATGCTTGAATGTATGGTTTTTTTTTATAAATGGGGTCTGCGTACCTTGTCTTCTCTAATTTTTCTTAATGTAAATTCTATCTCCCTCCTATGTACTTCCCCTTGACTGCTGATCAAGGTTTTTATTTATTGTAAATAGTTTTTGTAATAGGACTAGTTAGAATTAATTTTGAAGAATTGGAGACAAAGGAGCAAGGAGCGCTTGATGACCCGTTTGTATTAGAGTCCGGGTTTAAATGTAATAGTTATATTTAAATTTAATTCATGCACCCTAGGTTTGACCTTTTGGTTCACTTGGTGGCTCTAGTAAACTAAACTAGAATAAAAGTCCATAATCAATCCGGGTAGAATATAGTATTCTATATGTGCATGCTTACTATATATATATTATATATTATCCAACATACTTCGCACGTAAATTAATATGACGCGTATTATATATATATATATATATATATATATATATATATATATATATGTGTGTGTGTGTGTGTGTGTGTGTGCGTGCATGCGCGCTAAACAAGATGAGACTAATAATTACAAACCCCTCAAAGAAATTATATTAAGTCCTAAGCGTTCAAAGATATTTAGAATATCGAACGCCGCCTTCTAGCATGGTAAAGCGATAGAGTATTAAATATTTAATATAAGTTTGTTGTGTCACACAAGGCAAGTATTAAATATTTAAGATGTTGCTTTATCACATTTGATGCTTATAAATAGACTGAACGATGCTGTTTTGTTGTGTCACACAAGGACAGTGTTTTTCTTTCGAATATATGGAAATGCTAGGTTGGACTTAACTTGGATAATTTTGATTCGGATGTGTCACACTTGATCAAAATAATCTAAGAGGAAAAATAGAAGGAGTTACATAGTGATGTAATTGACAATAGTTGCCTACCTATTTATTTATATATAGTTTGTTGTGTCACACAAGGCTATATACATTTGAAATGGGATCTTTATTCTCACTAGCAAATCTTTAATTAGATTTGTCGAACTATATAAATTGAGGGTAATATAGTTTGATGAAAAAGTGACAAATACCAATTTAAATAAAGACCTAATTCATTTTGGTAATTAATTAAATGAATGTATGCTAAATGTTGTCTATTTCACATGCAGAATTTAAAAATGTCAAACTCACTATCACTGCGTAGCATACTTGATGCTAACAAACTGACCGGATCGAATTACACGGACTGGTTAAGGAATCTGAGAATTGTTCTCACTGCTGAAAAGATTTCTTATGTTCTAAATTCGTCAGTCCCTGCAAATGTTGCAGAAACAACCTTTGAGGAAGAGATTGCTACTTTCAGAAAGTGGCAAGATGATGCATCCATGAGTAACGAGCTTCAGCGTCAGCATGAAACTATGGATGCTCCTACTATATTGCTGCACCTCAAAGAGTTGTATGGTGAGCAAAGTAGGACTGCTAGATATTAGATATCTAAGGAGCTCTTCCGATCTCGTATGACCGAGGGCACTGCCGTTGAGACTCATGTCCTTAAGATGATCAATCTGATTGAACATCTTGGACAGCTTGGGTTTGTGATGGATGGGGAGTTAAGTCAAGATTTGATCTTGCAGTCACTCCCGGACACCTTCTCACAATTTGTTGTGAATTTTCACATGAATAAGTTGGACGTCAGCTTGCCTGAGTTACTTAACATGCTGAAAACTGCTGAAGGTCACTTCTCATCCAACAAGAACCAAGTCTTACTAGTGGATGACTCTTCCAAGAAAAGGAAGAGGCCCAAGGTATCTTCTGAAAAGAAGAAAAACAAGAAGGCTAAGGGCAAGGAGAAAAGAAAAGATAAAAAGAAACCTGATCCAGATAGCAAAGGAATTTGCTACCATTGCAATAAGTCGGGACACTGGAAGAGAAACTGCAAGGAGTAACTTGCGGACCAAAAGAAACTTGGAGAAGCTTCGACTTCCGATCTAGGTTTGTTCATGATTGAAATTAATTTTTCTGAAAGTCAAAATTCTACTTGGGTATTGGATACCGGCTGTAGTTCTCACATATGTAATAATATGCAGGGACTAAGCAGAAGTAGAAAGTTGAACAAGGAAGAAGTCGTCCTACGAGTGGAAAATGGAGCAAAGGTTGCTGCATTAGCTGTAGGAACTTATTGTTTAGCACTGCCTTCGGGCAAGTTCATTAGTTTAAATAATTGTTATTATGTTCCAATACTCATTAGAAACATTATTTCAATTTTTGTATTGGATATGGTGGTTTTGATATTATAATAAAGAACAACAGTTGTTCTATTTATAATAAAAATGTTTTATATGGTGTTGGCAATCTACTGAATAGACTTTACATACTTGACTTGCATGAAAATATACTTCAAATTGAACAAACTAAGAAAAGAAAAAGAGATGATGTTAATTATACCTTTATGTGGCACTGTAGACTCGGTCATATCATTGAAACAAGATTAACCAAGTTGCATAAAGATGGACTTTTAGAGCTATCTGATTACGAATCATATCCAACTTGTGAATCTTGTCTCATGGGTAAGATGACTAAATCTCCTTTTAGTGGAAAAGAAGAAAGAGTCATAGAGTTGTTAGCATTGGTACATACAGACGTATGTGGACCTATGACAACGAATGCACGAGGAGGATATTCTTATTTTATTACTTTCACTGATGATCATTCTAGATTTGGATATGTGTATTTAATGAAATACAAATCTGAATCGTTTGAAAAGTTCAAAGAATTCAGAAATGAAGTAGAGAAACAAACTGGTAAGAGTATTAAGATTCTTCGATCGGATCAAGGAGGTGAATACTTGACCAATGAGTTTCTAAGTTGTCTCAAAGAAAATGGTATAATCTCACAATGGACTCCACCAGGGATGCCACAGTTAAATGGTGTATCTGAAACGAGAAATCGAACATTGTTGGACATGGTTCGTTCCATGATGAGTTTTACCGACCTTCCAATATCCTTCTGGGGTTATGCCCTAGAAACGGCTGCATATCTACTTAACAAGGTACCTACCAAATCCGTCCCAAAGACCCCATATGAATTATGGACAGGGAGGAAACCAAATCTTAAGTATGTTAAGACTTGGGGTTATCCAGCTTATGTCAAAAGGTTTGAGTATGATAAGCTAAAGACTAGATCCGACAACTGTAGATTTGTGGGTTACCCTAAAGAAAGTTTAGGATATTATTTCTATCATCCTACTGATCAAAAGGTGTTTGTTGCGAAATACGCCGCCTTCTTGGAAAAGGAGTTTATCCTTGAAGGGGTCAGTGGGAGTAAGATATATCTTGAAGAAGTTCAAGAACCACAAAACACTACGGATCAAAGTCAGGTACCTGACCAAGAAGAAGAACCTACTGTACCACTACCTATTCGTAAATCTGGAAGAGTACCAAAGATACCTAAAAGGTATGGATTCATCATAGAGGATGATGATGAGGTACGCATCATAGATGATGATGATCCATTGACTTACGAAGAGGCTATGAGTAGTAAAGACTCAGAGAAATGGCTAGAAGCTATGAAATCTGAGATGGACTCCATGTATGAAAACCAAGTATGGACTTTGGTTTCACCACCTGAGGGTATTAAGCCTATTGGGTGCAAATGGGTCTTTAAGAGAAAGACTGGAGCGGACGGCAAGGTAGAGACCTATAAGGCCCGATTGGTTGCAAAAGGTTTCAAACAAAGACAAGGAGTTGACTATGATGAAACCTTCTTCCCAGTAGCTATGCTCAAGTCCATTTGGATTTTACTTGCAATTGCAGCTTATTATGACTACGAAATCTGGCAAATGGAAGTGAAAATGGCCTTCCTCAATGGAGAGCTTGAGGAGAATGTATATATGATACAGTCAGAGGGTTTTGTTTCAACGGTTGGAACAAACCAAGTCTGTAAGCTACAACGATCCATTTATGGATTGAAGCAAGCTTCTCGAAGGTGGAACATCCATTTTGATGAGATAATCAAAGGGTTTGATTTTCATCAAAAATGAGGATGAACCATGTGTGTACAAGAAGGTTAGTGGGAGCGCTGTTTCATTCCTTGTATTATATGTTGATGATATATTACTGATAGGGAATGATGTTCCTATGCTACAGTCGATCAAAATTTGGTTATCTAAACACTTCTCCATGAAGGACTTGGGTGAGGCATCCTATATTTTGGGGATAAAGATCTATAGAGATAGATCTAAAAGGATGCTAGCTTGACCCAAGGAAAGTACATTGACTTGATGCTAAAGAAATTTAGCATGGAAGATTCCAAGAGAGGTCTCATGCCGATGAGCCATGGAATACATCTCTCCAAGAAACAGGCCCCAAAGACACCTGAGGAGAGAGACCGTATGAGTAAGATTCCTTATGCTTTAGCAATAGGATCTATCATGTACGGTATGATATGTACTAGACCAAATGTCGCTCATGCACTTAGTGTAACAAGCAGATATCAGTCGAATCCAGGAGAAGAGCACTGGAAGGCAGTGAAAAATATCCTAAAGTACTTGAGAATAACTAAAGATGTATTTCTTGTCTACGGTGGGTCTGAATTGAAACTAGAGGGCTATACAGACTCAAGTTTTCAAATGGACCAAGATGACAGTAAATCCGTTTCAGGGTACGTGTTTACCTTAAAATGTGGCGCAGTGAGTTGGAAAAGTTCCAAGCAGCAAACAGTTGCTGATTCAGTGACAGAGACAGAGTACATAGCTGCAAGTGAAGCTGCAAAGGAAGCTGTTTGGATGAAGAAGTTCATAACTGAACTTGGAGTGGTTCCTAGCATTATAGGAGCCGTACCTTTATTCTGTGACAACACCAGAGCTGTTGCGCAGGCTAAGGAACCCAGGTCTCATCAGAAATCTAAACACGTGTTGTAGCGGTTTCATTTGATTAGAGAGATCATTGAAAGAGGAGATGTCACCCTGGAGCGTGTGGACTCTCAAGACAACATTGCAGATCCATTTAATAAAGCTTTAACACAACAGCAGTTTGATCGTCACTTAGAGAAGATGGGTATTAGATACCATGGCGATTGGCTTTAGTGCAAGTGGGAGATTAAAAGTAGTATGCACACAAGCTAATCATATTTGATATGATATAGCATATACTTTGTAATCTTATTCATTTATTAATAAAAGAATTGATTTTCTTAAAAGGCATTTTACATTATCTACATGGTGCAGTTATATTAAATGTGATAAACCCATAGTTTTGAGCAATGCTTTTAGAATCATGATGGTGATCATGCTAATGAGATCTAAATTCTAGATAGCTCACAAACTAAAATCGTTCCTAATCGTTGGATTACTAAAAAAGGGATTAGTGAATCCGGATAGATTAGTACATACATTGCTTGCTCTTATGAAGAGGATGATTGATCTCATAATCATTTATGTGGAGACACTAAAGCAAGTATGTAGGTGCTTATTGGAGAATAAGTTCACTGAACGTGACTCGTTAAGGAATACCTAATGGAGTTTTACTCGCCTGTCAATAGGAATTTCTCTAGTGATAGTAGTACAAGTGATCCTTGGACTTGAGATCATCATAGTATCTTGTGTATGATGAGTTATACTTTGACATGTCCCTTAAGACCTTGGGGGTATATCAAAGGGTATGATTGGGTATAATAAGTTGTGCATGGAGATAGGTGAATGATCAACAAAGAATCTACCACATCTAGTAAAAGATGTGAATGTCCTATGTGATTCGATAAATGACAACTCAGTAGTCCTTGGCCAAGGCAGAATAAAATTAGAAAGGAGTTTCTAATTTGCATTATTTAGAGTTGTGCATTTGGGAATCAAAATACATATAATTAAATAAAATAAGACTTGACAGTAATTCCATGTCTTATATTTAATTGGGACATTGTATGGTAGAAAGATTAAATTGTACGGTAACTATGCACTGAAAGGTTCTTTTGTGATTAATGTTGAAATCTATATTGTCTGGAAAGTCGTTGATCGCTAAGGGGGCTTACCCTTATTGTAGAATAAATATTATTTATTTAAATAAATTAAATAGTTTAATTTATTTATTTAAATAAGATTAGAATTGTTCTAATTAATTTATTCACAACCGGTTTAATATGGAGAACCTAAAGTGTCACACCACAAAAGGAAAAATATTTATTTAAGAAGTAAATGGCATAATTATAATAATAAGTTAAGTGTATTTAATTTAGTCTATGGAGATAGAATAAATTAAATAGCTTAATATTTATTATTTAATATTTTAAAAATATTAAATATAAATTAATAAGAGGATTCTTATTATTATTATTACTATTACTATTATTTAATTCCTAATAGGGATTGGGAATTAATTAATAGAAGTACTCTCACATGAATTCTTAATTGGATTAGGAGCATAATTAATTAAAGGAGTTTAATTATAATAGAAACCATAATCCTAAATAGTTTAGGGAAGGGTTTTCCTACATCTATAAATAAGAGGAGTCTTATCATAGATTAGGGTTACACACTATTGCATTAGATTGTGGAGAGTACTTGCAATTTCTATAGAGATAGAAACTAGGGTTTTGCCAACACCCATATTCTTGAAATAACTATTCTTCCTTGGTGGATCACCTCTAGAGGCCAAACACTTGGGTGGCTAACGTTGATCACGCAAAGGAATTTAGTCGGTGGAATTCAAGGAGAACGCGAAGGAATTGGAGGTGAACTTGTACCCGAGGAAGCACGGTTCTACGAGGGTATAATTTCTTAATCTCTATCTCTTTCGTTAATTGATAATTAAACACAAGGAAAGATCATGGTGATGGTTTGTATGAAAATTTTAAAAATCCGTTTTATCACGCTTCCGCTCTATTTATGTAATTTGATTGCATGCTTGCGTTATATACAAACCTAACAATTTTATTCTTTTCTAAAGACATTGACCAACATTTCAAGCATTTACATACTTTTATAAACATTGTGAAAAGAAATGGATTGGCATTACCGACCAAAAAGATGAATTTGTTTCAAACAAATATTAGATTTTTGGGTCATAATATTTCCCAAGGAACTATTATTCCTATTAATAGATCTATTACTTTTGCTGAAAATTTCCCAGATACAATTAAAGACACAAATATGTTTCAAAGATTTTTAGAAAATTTACAGTATATTGCAGACTTTTATAAAGATCTTGCAAAAGATACTCAGATCTTATATTTCGTAAACAGCCTCCTCCGTGGAGCGATAAGCACACTGAAGCTGTTAAGAAGATTAAACTTAAAGTTAAATCAATTTCTTGCTTATGTTTAGCAAATCCAAATTGGTTAAAAATCGTTGAGACAGATGCTTCTAATCTTGGATATGGTGGTATTCTTAAACAATTGAATCCCCATACAGGAAAAGAGCAATTGGTAAGTTATACTTCAGGACATTGGAATGTTACTCAAAGTAACTATTCTACTATTAAAAAAGAAATGATTTCTGTCATTAAATGCATATTTAAATTTCAAGATGATTTATTAAATCAAGAATTTATTCTTAGAATAGATTGGTCTGCTATTAAAGAAGTTTTAGAAAAAGATGTTAAAAACATAGTGGCAAAACAACAGTTTGCCAGATGGCAATCTTTTTTGGCCATCTTTGATTTCAAAATTGAATATATTAAAGGACAATTAAATTTCCTTCCTGATTACCTAACCCGTGAATTCTTGCAGGGCAAACCATCTCTAAAAGAGGTGGATCTTCATCTCGAGGGAGAGGTAAATACACCCAATTCCCGGGATCCTATAAAGGAAATCCATCAAAGGAAACAGGTAATACTTCAGTTTCCATGAAAGACATTTTATAAAAGGAAGAAGTGGATAATATCCATGAAAAAGAATTTTTTGATTTAATACTAACAGTTGAAGACTGTGATATCAATTGGTTAAAAGACCCTGACTATTTGGTTTCTAGATATCTAGATCCAATAGTATTTTATCCTTTAAAAGGATCAAATAATTTTCGAAGATACTAATAAAAATTGGTTCAGTTGATTTTGAACACTTTACGAGAGGAGAAAAGAACAAAACTGCTCCTTTCTCTTTCTCAAAAGCATATTTAAAAAGGATGCTAATTTTCTCAGATTGGGGATTGGATCCTAATAGGACCAGAAAAATGCTTGGTTATCCTAATATGGATTTCAATTATTGGGATTATAAAGATGCTTGGTATTTTTGCTTCTATTATGAGAATCCTCAAAAGAAGCATACCTGGTTCTTTCGAATATCCATATCCCCTGAGTTCGCTAAAAGTGAACTACCAAATTGGTCTATCCACTGGTGGCACAGATTTGGCCCAGAAGCAATAATACTGCCTACAGACATTAATAATGTCTACCTTGAATATAAAAGTATTCATCTGCATCTTAAAGATTCTAAGGTCTCAAAAGGCCTCCCTCTATTCAAATTTTTCATGAACTACAGTCTACCTTGGATCTGAACATGAAAATTTGGTTCAATCATGCAAGAAGATTATAATTTTGGTCTTCCCTCTCTCACAAGAAAATACCTTTGCAAATGGTGGATAAAATGGTCCACAGATGACACTGTTAAAGCGGTGAAAAAAGACTTATTAATCTTTCATAAGATCCTTAAAAAGGCTCAAAAAGAACAAGAAAAGCAAGAAAAGCTCAAGAACCCTCTCCAGCATTTCAAAAATCAATTACAGGAAAATTATCCTATAGCCAGTAAAGCAGAGATAAAGCAATTAATGCTAAAAGCACTGAAAAATCAATAGACTTCTGACAATGAAGGAGATGATATCTCTATGATTTCAGCTAAAAGCAGCAAAAGTAGCCATCATTATTCAGTCTCTTCAGATACAGAAGAAACAGATGATGAAACGGCAGAAAAATTTGATACTAAAATGCAGAAGATTTTCAATAATAAAGATACGGATGATCCAGATATGGACACTCAACCGAACATTCATTCACGTGTCGACCTCTGTCTTAAAGAAAAGGAGAAAGCTAAAAAGCAAAAATCAAAAGGCAAGAAGAAAGTCTCAAGCACGCCTCCTGCCAAAGACTAAAAGTCAAATCACTTTATTAAAGCTACTTTATTAAAGCTACTTTATTAAAGTTACTTTATTAAAGTTATTTTATTAAAGCTACTTTATTAAAGTTACTTTAACTTTAGCTAAAAGCTAGTTTCCTCCATTATTGAGGTTTTGTTTTTTATGGCTAATAGCCTTGTATAAATAGAGGCTCGATCCTAAGTTGTAATCACGCTTATTTAGGTTCTCTCTAAAGCTTCCTTAGGTTTTCTTTCTTTTCTCTCTTTAGTTTTCTTGCTTTGAAATCTTGTAACTGATCTCCGCTTGTACATAGTGTGTGGAAATAAAAGAAAGGCTTCCATGGAGTCTCTATGTAAGTCTTCTTAAATCTATCTTTATTTTATTTTCAGTTTCTGTTTTAATTACTTAGCTTATAGCTCTGAGTGTGGTTTCGTTTCTGCGCAGGATTGGATGCGCAGTTTAGTGATTGGGCGCGTGGACGAATCTTACGTTAACATTGGCGCTAGAAGGAAGGCCCTTGGTGCTAGTCAATTTTCAATCACTCGGAAGTTTGATCAGAAATAATGGCGTCAAGCAAGGCAAAAACGGTGTCGGCACGTGATAAATCTACGGCCAGTCTTTCTTAACCCAGAGGCTCAGTCAAGGATAGACTGGGCCCTTCCAGGAACAGCTAGAATAGGCTGGGGCCCCATAGTCATTCGATGGGTCCAACCGATCCCCAGACAGCAATTGTCAGAAGGAAATTATTTTCAACCACGCAGAAGACAGCACGTCATGGTAGCCGTGTCAAAGACCAGACCTCCAGGTCGGATCGGGGTTGGCGAAGTTAAGGGAGATTTGGATATGGCTCGGAGGTGCTATAGGAATTCAATGATCTCTTTAGGGGTCGGGAGGTGTAAGCAGAGGCAGATGATGGCGATCGAGATGGAACCATTTACCGAAGGAAGTACAGAACCCCTCGCTCTGCCAGCCGAAGAGACTGAGGATATTAAGTTAATCCCGGAAAAGAAGGATAAGACGATAAAGATTGGATCGGGTGTTCAGGAGCCTTTTTGGACAGGATTGATCGAGTTGCTTCGAGTATACGCAGACATCTTCGCTTGGGAGCCCAGTGACATACCCAGGATTAATGAGAAAGTTATTGTGCATAGACTGAATGTAGACCCTGCCAGGAAACCAGTCCTGTAGAAGAGGAGGATCTTTACCCCGGAGCGATAAAAGATTATCAATGATGAAGTGGCCAAGTTGCTAGCGGCGGACTTCATATTTAAAATTGATTACCCCGAATGGTTGGCTAACGTAGTGCTGGTTCAAAAACAAAACGGGAAGTGGAGGATCTGCATTGATTACACGGACTTAAACAATATGTGTCTGAAGGACTTCTATCCGCTCCCGCACATTGACCAGTTGATTGATGCTACATCGGGGTATGCATTGTTAAGTTTTATGGATGCCTTTTCGAGATACAATGAGATTTCGATGCATACGGAGGATATCCCGAAGACGACTTTTATAACACATCGGGCAATCTATGCCTATAGGAAGATGGCCTTCAGACTGTTGAATGTTGGGGCGACTTACCAGAGAATGATGAACTACGTGTTCCGTAAGCAATTGGGCCGAAGCATAGAGGTAAATGTGGATGACATGATTGTCATGAGCCTATCTGTTCGGGAACATTTGGATGATCTGGAGGACTGTTTCCAGACTGTTAGTCATTACAACATTAGGTTGAACCCAATGAAGTGCACTTTTGGCATCGGTTCAGGTAAATTCCTTGGGTATTTGGTGAGCAAAAGGGGTATTGAGATGAATCTGGAGAAGATCAAAGCTATTCTAGATATGAAGTCTCCTCAAACGTTCAAGGATGTACAACGGTTAATGGGTCAGATTGCGGTGTTGAGGAGGTTTATGTCCAAGTCGACAGAAAGGTGTTTGTCATTCTTTGATACGCTAAAGGGATCGAAGAATGAGAAGACATTCCAGTGGACTTCGAAGTGTGAGGACGCTTTTCAGGGAATCAAAAAATACTTATCTTCGGTGCCTCTATTAATGAAGTCGATTCCTTCGAAACCTTTATATTTGTACCTAGTAGCAAGTTCGCTGGTGGACGGAGTGGTGTTGGTTCGGGAGACAGGTGGAAAGTAATATCCGGTTTATTATGTTAACCATGTTCTTCGGGATGCAAAAACTAGGTATCCAAATTTAGAAAAATTCATCTATGCTTTGATTATAGCTAGTCGGAAGCTTCGGCATTATTTTCAGAAAAGATTGATAGTTGTATACACCGATCAACCTTTAAAAAAGATATTGAATAAGCCAGACATATCGGAATAACTTGTAACATGAGCTATGGAGTTGACTCAGTTCGTGCTGGAGTACCATCCTCGGATAACGATTAAGGGTCAGGCATTGGCCGACTTTGTGGTAGAGTGCTCTTTCTTTGAACCAAACTCCGTCGACCAGGCAAAAGCGGTAGTTGGGTCGATCTCGGAGTTTCCGCAAGTTCAGACTTCATGGACATTGTATGTGGATGGGTCATCGACGTCGGATGTTAGTGGTGTTGGGGTAATTCTGACGAGTCCAGAAGGGTTCAAAGTACAACAGGCTATCCGCTTCAGATTCAAAGCGACAAACAACGAGGGTGAATATGAGGCAATTTTGGTTGGGCTATGGTTGGTGAAGAGTTTGGAGGTACAAAGGCTAATCATCTTCAGTGATTCTTAATTGGTGGTTAAATAGATATTGGGGGAATATGAGGCTCGGGGGGCAAGGATGACCAAGTATTTAGCCGAAGTCAAGGATTGGTTGCATTACTTCAGTTTGTTTACTTTTCAAGGAGTAGATTGGTCGAACAACACTATAGCCGATGCTTTAGCCAGGTTAGCCACGATAGAAGCAAGCTCTTTCAGTGGATCAGTATACTTAGAGGTGTTGGATGTCCTGAGTGTTCAGAGGTTAGAAGTGATGGTAGTCAAACGTTTGGATTGTTGGATAACGCCTTATATAAGCTATCTTGCCAATGGCGAGTTACCTTCAGATCGGATATTAGCGAAGAAGATAATGTATAGAAGTTTAAACTTCGTACTTATCGACAGGGATCTGTATCGACGAGCATTTTCTTCACCCCTGCTGAAGTGTTTGGTTCCGTCCGAAGTAGAGTGCGTACTTAGAGAGGTTCATGAAGGGATCTACGGGGATCACATGGGAGCAAAAGCGTTGGCATATAAGGTGCTTCGACAGGGTTACTACTGGCCGATAATTTTTCAGGAAGCTAAGGAATATGTTCAGAAGTGTCCCAAATGCCAGCTCAATAGTTCTATTCCTCACTAGCTGCCCAAAGAGTTGTTCTCGGTCTTGTCTCTGATCTCATTCGCAGTGTGGAGAATTAATATCTTGGGACCATTACCGAAGGCAAAAGGGCAGGTCAGCTTTATGGTAGTGGTTATCGATTATATGACTAAGTGGGTAGAAGCCAAACCACTTCGGACAATCACGGAGCAGAAATGTTTGAAATTTCTTAAGGAGTTTATGGTTTTCCGGTTCGGCATTCCGATGGTTTTGGTATCTGACAATGGACGACAATTCGTAGGCTCAAAGTTTGAAGAGTTCCTACAAGATTTAGGCATTCAGCATCAGAGGACTTAAGTTGCTCATCCACAGTCCAATGGTCAGGTAGAAGTCACTAATCGGACTCTACTCATGGAATTAAAAGGAGATTGGACGAAGCTAAAGGAAGGTAGCCAGAGGATTTTCTTAGTGTTCTGTGGGCGTATCGGACCACTCCTCAGATAACGACAGGCGATTCGCCGTTCAGATTAGCCTACGGGACGGATGCTCTTATTCTAGTTGAGATCGGGTCGCTTTCGCTTCGAGTCAGCCAATATAAGGAATTATATAATGATGAAGGCCTTTGCCTCAATCTTGATCTGTTAGAGGAGGTTCGGAAGTCAGCCTTGGTAAGGCTAGCGGTCTACTAGAGGAGAACGATCAGGCATTACAATAAGGGTGTAAAGTTGAGGAGATTTGAAGTTGGAGATCTAGTCCTCCGAGAGGTGGAGGCGTCAGCGCCCCAGAGCCTCGAAAAGCTAATGCCCAACTGGGAAGGACCATATGAAATCATTGAGGTGTCGAAGCCAGGTACTTATCGGCTTCAGGCGATGGATGGGATAGAAGTTAAAAACACTTGGCATGCTAGGAGACTTAAGAAGTACTCCCTCCGTCCTAAATTAATTGCTTAATTTTGACCATTTTAAGTCAAATTGACTATTTTTAGAACTAATCTTTTTACTATTTTTGCTAAAATATAGGCGAAGAGATTATAACCAAAAGAAAGTATATACAATTTATTACTAACTCCAATTTTTATAATTTTAGAAATATATTTATATATGCTTAATTATTAATTCTAAAAATAGTCAATTTGACTTAAAATGGTCAAAATTGAGCAATTAATTTGGGACGGAGTGATATTATCAGTAGTGCATATTGAGTAGTTTCTTTTTATGACTCTGTAATTTTTCTAAGTACTTAATGAAATAAAAATTCAATTTTGTTCATAAAATATATTCATTGATATTGAATGTTTGTACATTGGAGAGTTGATTACACAGCAGATTGTTACAAAGATTTTGTTGTAAAAGAAAGGAGTTCGCCCTAGTCCTCGGCTTCGCCTTCGGAAGAATCCAGAAGTAAGTGATCGAGGCTGACAGCTTGCATCTTTGCTTTGTCTTTGTCCCGAGCACTTTAATGACCATCCCCGAACTATTTCATTAGTTCCAAAGACAATTCAGAGGATTTTCTATAGTCTTGGATTAGTTGATGTTTGAGCGCATCGGTCAGTGGGGGGGACCCAGTGCCTTGTAATCGGTGAACTCCTTCTCCAGGGCGTTGTGGGCGTTAATCGACGTCTTCAGCTTTTCATGCATAGACTTGACCTGTTCGTGCAAAGCCGAGTTGCCTTTCTTCAGAGCATTGTTTTCTTTTTTCATATCTTCTCAGTCTTCCAGGAGGATTCTTCAGCGTCTCTCGCATTTGGCAGCTTCTTCCTTTACGGATCTCAATTCAGCCTGAAGCTCCTGGCAGTGAAAAGAGGTATTGGCGTGTAGACTCTTCTCTTTTTTAAGACCAAACACTGCGGCTTGGACTCTAAATTCAAGACGTATGACTTCAGCCTCCAGTTTTTTTTCTCTTTCTTCAACTTGGGAGAGTCAACGTATGATTCGGTCGGTAATAGCAGTGGCCTAAGAGCAGAGGGAAGAGAGGTTAAATGATGAAGTTAATATGTAGGTTTAGTGGTGTTGTTAAACAAATAATACTTACACGGCCCTGATGCATGGAGTTGGCGTAAATGAGTCCCTTAAGACTCACGTCTTCGAACCGTTCGTCGTCTCCAGGGAGAACGAAATTCTCAAAGAGTTCGATTGGGCAGTCTTCTATATCTCGGGGCCACAACGTCATCGAGGCACGAGCTTCTCGAATTTGGCTAGGAGAAATTGGAGAACGTTGAGGAGAAGGGGGAAGAGATTGGTGTTCGAAGGAGGTTTCAATTCGGTGTGTTATTTTTTGGCTGGTGGTTCGAACGAAGGGCTTTCAAGTTCTTTTCTCTTTTCTATTTATCTTTGGTTCCATTTGGGGGTTGGGTTCGGATCAGTGGTTGGTTTCGGGTCAGTAATAATTGTTTGAGGGGCTTCGGTGATTGGTGGGTCGGATTGGGTATTTTGTTGAGTTTCGGGTGGAGAGTTTTGTTTGGCAGTCTGCGTTTGACGCCTTCTTTTCACTCGAAAGATAGTGTTCCTTTCAGAAATGGATATGTCTAAAGAGCTTTTCTCAATAAAGCCAGTTGTAGGGATAATGGAGGAGGATGTAGGTTGGGACATCGGGATGGCCGTGATAAGTTGGATTAAAGGAGGGTTTACAGTCGTAGGGTTGGTCGAAGGGATTATTTCATCGGAGGATCAGGTTGGTATGTTGGCAGGGGATGATTGACTAACATCTGCAATCGGGATCGATTTGATAAGAGACATTATAGAAGATGGAAAGACAAGTTAGTATGAGACCGTAGTATTATGTTTAAAGGAAGGTAGGTTTGGAACTTACATTTATGGTCATACAACCAGGATTGGTCGCTCAGGAGCTCGAGGTCCCATTCCTTCATCGGCAGTTTTTCAATGGTTTTCACCAGCTCCTCAAAACGGGTTCGAGGTAGTTCCCCGATGGTGACGTTAGGTCGAGAAGCTTCGGCCCAGTTAGGAATTTCGCGAGTGTTGGGGCCACAGATGAAGAACCACAGTGAATGTCATCCCTTGTTGATTGAATGGGTCTTCATTAGTGGGCGTTTTTCGATTTGCTTGCTCTGTTGCTTGTTTATTTGCCAAAATCCAGATTCCCTGGATCGGTTCATGGAGAATAAGGAGAAGAAAAAGTTGATGGTGGGTGGAATGCTAAGTTCATGGCAAAAAGCGATGAAGGAGACGGTGTGAATGTAGGAGTTCGGTACCAGCTGGGCGAAGCCGACTCTAATGAACCCTAAAAGGGTGATGATGAAGGCGTGAAGGGGAAGACGTACCCCATATTTGAGAGCATTGAGAGAGATGGCGGTCCACCTATCAGGGTGGTGGTACATTCGTTCGATATGGAGGGGGGCTCAAATTTTGTAGGTAGAAGGAATATGGTATTGTTCTCGTATTCCGGCGATGTCTTGGGGGACAGTAGAGATTGGGGTGTTTGAGGAGGCCATTAGGATTAAAGGTTGTGGAACCTTGATGAATCTATGCCGGAGAAGGGAGTTTCCAGTTGAAATAACGAGGAGCAGGAGCAGATAGAGAGTGCTTGGGTGTCTTAAAAATCTGGATCTGAAATGTGGTGCTTGATTTTGGGGGAAAATATTTTAAGGGCGGGTGACTTTTTATTTTCGCACTGTTTCCCAGATACGGCGTAATAAGTAGACAGGGGTAATGATAGTTAGAAGTTTGGGGGATGTAAACAGATATGTTTGGTTTCGGGTTTTGTAATTTCTCATTTGTTATTTAATTATTGGGCTTTTGATGATGTATTCTTCCATTAAATGTCCCATTATAATGAAAGACTATGAGGTAATGTTGGGGCGTATTTATTTGGGTCCGGTAGATACGGTGGGCCATAGTTCACGTGGAGGAATATCCCCACGTAGGAGTCAGTTTGGGAGGTGGGAATATATTAAGGAATCTAGGATTCTTAATTATATTTTATTTTCAACTCCTAAGGAAAGTGTCAGGATATGATTCGACTTCCTTTCTTTAAGGAGATTCAGTTTAATCTCATTAGGGTATCTATCCTAATGGGGAGTTCTATTTCCATACGGAAACGGGCATGGAGTTAGTGGTGTGATCACTATAAATACAAGGTTAAACCCTAATTCACAGGTAATAAATCTTTTACAGCACTAAAGTTTTAAGCCTCCATTGTTAAACCTTATTCATCCTATACTTATTCTCACACCGGAGTTATCCCCCGGCGGCCCAGGCCGTCAGCTCTCTGAGTGTGGTTTCGTTTCTGTGCAGGATTGGACGCGCAGTTTATTGATTGGGCGTGTGGACGAATCTTAGCGTTAACAACTGTGATAATCTATTTAAGTGAGAAGCACATCATTAAACAAACAGACAAATTTTTAAAACAAAGGGATAAAGCTAAGTACACTTCTAGAGTGTGTGAGAAATTGAGTGATTCTTGTTCCAAGATCAAGAACTTAGAGAATCCATAGGTTTGGGTTTCTAAGTGAGTGAGGAAGAAAAAAGATATCAAGTTCTAAGACCAGCCAAAGAAGGTGTACAAGAGCTATGAAGAAGAAATCTGTATTTCTTGAAGGATATGAGGAGTAGTCCTAAGATCAGAAACGAATTTGTACAAAATGTTTCTCCACCTATTGAGTGGGTATTTTTTATTAGCGGAAAAATCTCAAATCCTGGAGTTGAATTTGGGGACTGGACTAGCAATATATATCTAATAGAGAGATATATAGTGAACCAAGATATATCGATGTATCTCTTGCTTGGCATTTCTCTATCCCTAACTCTTTATTTACTTGCAAAATATTTGACAATATTTCCACAAATTCACATAAGGATTCAATAGTAAAAAATTTTAAAAGGCTAAGATTTTACAAAAAGTGAATTAATCTATTCAACCCTCATTTTAGATTAATTCTAAATTAAATTGGACTTAGCAGGCCTATTTTCTCAGTTTTTACACCTTTTTAGCCCGTTTCTATTCCAATTATTTTCTAGATTAGTTTCATATCGATTCTCACAGTTTTGTTATTGAAATACAGCTCAAAAACCTAATTTAAACTTTTCACAACCATGGCGTCGGCCATGGCCGTCACTGCCCAAATATGGTGGTTAACCACTCGTTTATTAAAATCATATACAAACATGTAAACTTAACACACAGAGGAATTTAAAGCTTACAAAACTTACCTTTAAAGTTTAATTCCCACCGTTTTCTACTTATGTCGGTTTTCTTTCTCTCTCTCTTTTCTCCACCTCTATTAGTCCTTTCTCCCTTTTCTATGTCTCTCACTCTTAGTTATCTAGTGGCAATCGAGAGGCTGCCACCACTTGCTTCTAGTAAGTGATGCTTCTCTACCTCTTGCTCCCAAGACGGTCAGTAAGAATAGAGAGAGATAAGGATAACTCACTAACTTTTCAAAATATAAAGTTTCCATAATATGGAAACTCCAAAAACTAATATTTTATTAATTTTCTTTCAAAAATAAATCCATTGACGTTATAGTCCTTTTCTATTAATTGCGACGTCCCAATCGTCATGGTAACGTCGGTTTCATCAAATTCAACTCCGAACTCAAAGTTTGACTTTTAAACCTCAACTTTATAGTTATTTCTTACTAAAATTGACGTTCGAGACTCAACAGTAAAGTCCGCATCTCAAAATTCCATCTCGAACTCAATTTAAGGTTTTCAACCCTTAGGGGCATTTGGTTACTGTAGACACCCAAATGTTGCGTTTCCTTCTACTAACCATGACAGGAGGGCGAATCCGTCAATTGAACCGGCTCGCGGGAGCAAAGGAACGGGCACAAGGGCAAGCGCCCGGCACCGCCACAATGTTGTGGGCAACCCAAGTTTACGTGACAATAAAGCCGTCCGAGGCAGGCATTTCCGAATGAGGTGGCACGTCTCCCGGAAATTCCCGGACTGCAGAATACGAGCCTATCATCGAAAACCGACGTTGCGGCACGAAAATCGAGGCGTGGCACGAAAATCGAGAAAGTCAAGCCCGCCAGCCGCGGATAGATCTGCGGCCAAGTGGGTGCGCCAGCACGGAAACCAGGAAATCAGCACTACCAGCTGAGTGCGATGGGAGGCGTGCCAGCTGGCCAGCCGCAGATCCATCTGCGGCCAGCCGCAGATAGATCTGCGGCTGGCTCTGGCCAGCCTATTTAAGCCAGCTTCAGGCAGCATACAGGAGGTTCAGCAGAATTGGAAAAGAAGGAGGATACAGCAGCAACAAAGCACGAAAATTGAGAGGAAAATAGCTAGATTTGCAACAAAAATAGGAGAAAAAGTGAGAAAAAAGAGAGGAATAATATTTTTGTGATTTGATTGTATCACACATATTTCTTCTTCTATTCAATACACAAGTTTACATCCATTTTGATCTCATTTGCAAGGTTCTTTTAGATCTTTATTTTGGGATGCTTTGATATTGGTAGATTATTCGTATTGGTTATTTCTTGTAATATCCGATTGTGGGTGTGTGGATATTTGGTTGTGAGCCTAGGAAAGCGGACCCCGGGGTCCAAATCCGATGATGGACATATCTTGATGTAAGAAGTAGAAATGATGTAGTTTTTATTGCAAATATGTAATCGTCGGGCCTTAAAACGACGCTAAGGCGAGAATCGGGTTTAAGGCCCCATAAATAGTGAAGTATGTGATTGTAGGCGTGTGGGTTATTTTGATGGATTACATGCCCATGAATAACCCTCATGCATATTAATGTTTTATTTGATTGACAATATTGAAAAATTTGATTTCAAAGCCAAACAAATGAAGATTTTTTATAAAATCAATCAAAGTAGGATATTAGAATCACGAGGTTAAAATTTGAGAAGTGCTAATGAATGTCGATTCCTATCTAACGAAAAAGCTAAAGAAAATCGTTTTTCAAACATCACACAAAAATGATTTTACAAATAAGTAACGTTTTTATTAAACCGTTGTGCATAGGGTTAAAGAGATCCTAGAAATTGCCCATCATTTTATGAAAGCAACGTATAGATCTCGATTCCTATTTTGACGAAGGTTTAAAACTCTTGTTTTGCCAAAACGACACCTAAAGAAAAATCCCATAGCTTTATACAATTAAAATCAAATCCTTCTCAAAAGAATAAAGCTTTCTCGTGTATACCGAAAAGACATTCCGAAGCGTTCTCAAATTAAGGCACGATTTTCCCTAAAATCCAAATGACTCTTTCATACAAACTCACCACAACATTCACATAGGCACACACACACACACGCACGGGCACCTATACACACATACATTCATGAATTAAAGGATAGAAAAGCATCAAGATTGCGGTAACCGTGTTTCACGGAAGTCGAGGGGTGCCTAACACCTTCCCCTCACTTAAACAAGCCCCCGAACTCTATGAATCTCAATTCGCAGACCAATTAATTCGGAGTCACATATGAGCCAGCGATTTACAAAAGAATGAAAATTCGGATGAGTTGGTACATCCATTTCAAACATACCAACTGGCGACTCTGGTTAATTGGCTCATCATAAAAAAAATGATCTTTCAAAAACCCGGCGTCGACAGCTGGCGACTCTGCTGGGGACATTAGAGGGCTTAAGCCGCGTTCAAATCTTGATGCTATCATATCCTCTAAAATTCATGAATGTGTATGTACGTGCGATATTTTGACTTGTTTTACTTATTGTTGTGTGTGAATGTGTGCCTTTTGTCCAATGAATGAATGATTGAATGGAATTGCTTTACTTTAAAGTAATCATTTGCATACGGTGAGGACGATGAATGTGAATGTATGTTGAGAGAGTACCTCCTCCTGAGGCGAACCTGTCGGTTGCTTATTACTGGACTCGAAGGGGCTGCTCCCCGGAGATGGCTCAGGAAACGCACCACCCATATCCGCCTCCAATCGAAAGGATTCAGACGAGTAGATTGCGAAGATTTGGGGACCTTCATGCCGAAAAGCCCGCGAGAGTAACCCTAGGGTAGGTCAGCCTCTGATAAACCTAACGGAAGGGAAGCTTCTTCATGCCCTTTTATCGTTCAGTCAAATAAATAAATGTCATGTAAATGGCATACAAAAACTGTCATTACCCTCATCATCATAATAAATATGTCCTGTATCATGTGATTACATCACCTGCACATATGAAGAGAATACTGACATGGTTTTGCAGGAAGGCAATCCGTGCCACGTACCAAGGTTTTCTAAAAACTTCTAAATACTATCCTGTCATCAAACACTGACATTGTTTTGCAGGATAAGATTAGAGAACCGAAAAAAAAAAGAGAAAAAAAAAAAGAGAAAAAAAAATGAAATAAAAATCAAGCATCAGTGTTAACATGCATCTGCCAATTTGTAGCTGGCAGAGTGCTAAACTACGGCCCTTGTTTGTTTTGTGAGATTGCCCCTAGGATCCAACTGAGAGGCCATAAAGTCCATACTCCATCCATCCAAATGGCAGAAGCCTGTAGCCATGAAATTACAGTTCTGCCACTCCAACAATACGGCCGAATACGAGGGATGCATCCTAGGACTGAGATTAGCCCTGAGAATTGTGGTACAGACTTGTCCGGCCTATGATGATCAGATCGGAGAGATCTCCCATAGTGACACCCCTCCTGAATGGGCTTGGTATCAAAACATTAAAGAGTTCCTTCGAGACAGTTCCTCTCCCGAAAATGCAGATCTGACCAGGGAAAGAGAATCCAAAGAGGGGCAGTGAATTTCTTCCTAAGCTACGGGACTGCTGAGATATCTGGAAGCCAAAGAAGCCCACATATTAATGAACGAAGTACATGGCAATGTGTGCAGAGCCCATATGAGCAGAGCACTTTTGCAAAGAAAAGCGTGTGAACGGGTCGCTACGGGCTAACCGTGAAAACTGATTGCGATACTCATGTCAGGATATGCCATCAATGTCAGATCCATACCAATGTGATCCATGCACCTCCTAATGAGCTCCATTGCTTGACCTCACCGTGGCCAGTTGGACCGTGCATCAGGTGATATCCAGGAAGGGAAAAATCCCGGATTATGGCAGTGAAATCCGGCCAGTAGAAGATCAATGGGTTTTAAAATTCTGAGTTTTATTTCAAATCTCTGCACGCTCATGTCATTTTGTCATGTTATCCAAAAAGGAAGATCATGTGCTGAAATGTTTTATATCTATGACAAGCATTTCTGTTTTATTTCAGGCACCCCGATTTGAGGCATTCTAGCCTGGCACGCGATAGGCCAAATTCGAAGGAGGATCACGATTTTGGTATAGAGCTAGATTTCGATCTGATGGGGATTGAGCAGGGCGAGACAGATGTCGACAATACGCCTGACGAGTATTCAAAGGATGGGTTCGAAGACAAACCCAAACCCGACTTAGGCCAAATCTTCGCCATCAAACATCAGAACCCCTGACGATCACAAAGACCCGGAGTAGGGGCAAATTCGACCAAAAAAAAAAAAAAAAAAAAAGAAAAAAAAAAAATCAAAAATCAAAAATCAAAAAAAATCAAAAATCCCCCAAACCTTTCAACAAGTCAAAGGGCCGGGTCTTTTGTCAGCCCAACAAGATACCGATGCAACCAGTACGAGGGAGATCACAAGAAAAGCAACTTAGCACTGGGGCATTTGTCAACCACCCAGGAAATGATGACGTGCAATTTGGCACCCATGCAACAATCCCATCAACATGCACCAGCATCATCAAATGCTACCTCATGTCAATTCAATCTTTAACAGTACGATCATCTGACATTTGTCAAGCATAGTTTTCCGGGATACGATGATCCGCGTGAGGGGGGATTTTATTTGGCTTGATGGGAATCGGATTAATTCTGACAAGCAACCGTGGAGCACGATCATGAGTATGATTAGACGAAGAAGGCTATTCAACCTTTTGATCGGGTACAAAGCCTTAATTCAAAGCAACGTTTGCGACAGAATCGACCTCATGTGACAGCCTTCACTTTGCATTTGCACAAACTTTCAGCTGTGGGGTATAAAGCTATGACGACGTTGATGGCCATTAACACGTAGTCAGACAATCAATAATTATCAATATCAAAGAGTCAGAAGATAAATGATTATCAAGCTAATGTCTCGAATCGTGGCCTGGGTTATTCGAGTAATTAAGCCCGAGGGGTGTCTCTACACCTGGTGCCCTAAAGCCATCTGGTTTGGGAGTCGCTGGCCCAACACTCGTTACATGGGTAACTCAGAGCCTAAGAAAACGAGCATTATAATAGAGGAGGCCCGAGCATATTCGAATCGTGGCATGGGCTACTCGAGTAATTAAGCCTAAAGGGTGTCTCTGCATCTGGTGCCCTAAAGCCGTCTGGTTTGGGAGTCACCGGCCTAACACTCGCTACATGGGTAACTCAAGCATAAGAAAACGAATCTTGCGCAAGGTCAAGCAAATAATGAATGGGGCAGACCACCAGCTTGTCTCGAACCGTGGCCTTTGTTACTCGAGTAAATAAACCCGAAGGGGTGTCTGTACACCTAATGCCCCAAAATCATCTGGTTCGGGAGTCATTGGTCCAAAACTCGTTAAATGGGTAACTTTGAATAGCCTAAGAAAACGAGACAAGTGAAGTGGGCTAATAAAAAAAAAGATAAAAAAAAATTCTCGGCCTTAAACAAGAAGTCATAGAAGAGAAACCCCTACTGAGTGTTGCATCGCACAGTGCATTTGTCATATGACGTCAATCCTGCTAAAAACGTTGTCGAGAATGAAGACAGGATACCTTTGACGAGGGAAGGTAGTTCTTTTAAAGTCGACCTTACTCACGTACAATGACCATGAATGCTTGAAGGTTTTCTTACGATTTCATAACTCGTCAAATAGAAAATCATCAACTCACGAGGAAAAAAAAAATAAAAAATAAAAAATAAAAAAATAATAATAATTCCAATCTAGTACATTCACGGTTCACAACTTGCTAGATTGTGCGATCAACAGATATTCAATTTCATGTGCTTTAACTGCATTTTTGTCGAGATTAGAATATCTTTGTGTTGAACTAACACTAACGGCTCGAGCTTTCAAGTTTTGGCATTTGTTAGTCATCTGATATGCAGGATCTTGCAGAGCTGTGGATAACTCAGCACAGTCAGCATCGCAAGTTTTCGATAGAAATTCTTGGTAACAACATGCGCCAAGGCTGGGGCAGTTAAGAATCGTGAAATGGAAGGAAGATGAGGCTGCACAGAACTTCTCGTCATTAGGGCCTCTCCCCAATCCTGACTATCACTGCCTCGACATCCAATTGATCCGCATGCATGAGCATATACAGGGATGATATAATGCAGGACGACAGCATATCGGCCATCAGAAATGATCAAAAGGCCAAGGAGCCAACATAGCTGTCGATCATCACTGAGAGCGAAACAGGCTGCCTCAACTCGATGAAATGAAGACGACCAAGAACAGGCAGAGTACCAAACCAATATTGAAGTCTAGGAACTACACTTCCCGATGAGGCGTGATCCAATCAAATGTTTGCAGACAATGACGACGGTCGAATCGTATCATTTGACTGAACAGGGGTCATTTCTATCTAAACATATGTTGTGCACATGCATCTGTCCATAACATATCTGCCAGATCATGCATAACATCTTTTTTTCATGCATGCAGGTACGATCAAAATGAAAATCTTCAGGAAAGTACAAGCACGTCGCTTTCAACCTCACAAATGATCAGAGTGATGGCTTTTGCGGCATGGTACGTGGACGATATTGGTGGGAGATCCAGGACAAAAGCCGATCAACAATCCCATCCCAAAAAAAGAAGAAGAAAAAAAAAAGACAAAAAACAACAAACCCTGGGAAGGGCTGAGATCCACGCGAACCACAACAAGATGGTGAGCAACCCTGGGAAGGGCTGATATCCACAAAAGAAAAAAGACAAAAACAACAAACCCTGGGAAGGGCTGAGATCCACGCAAACCACAACAAGATGGTGAGCACCCCTGGGAAGGGCTGATATCCACAAAAGAAAAAAGACAAAAACAACAAACCCTGGGAAGGGCTGAGATCCACGCGAACCACAACAAGATGGTGAGCACCCCTGGGAAGGGCTGATATCCACAAAAAGAAAAAAAAGACAAAAAACAACAAACCCTGGGAAGGGCTGAGATCCACGCGAACCACAACAAGATGGTGAGCACCCCTGGGAAGGGCTGATATCCACAAAAAGAAAAAAGACAAAAAACAACAAACCCTGGGAAGGGCTGAGATCCACGCGAACCACAACAAGATGGTGAGCACCCCTGGGAAGGGCTGATATCCACAAAAAGAAAAAGACAAAAAACAACAAACCCTGGGAAGGGCTGAGATCCACGCGAACCACAACAAGATGGTGAGCACCCCTGGGAAGGGCTGATATCCACAAAAAGAAAAAAAAAGACAAAAAACAACAAACCCTGGGAAGGGCTGAGATCAACGCGAACCACAACAAGATGGTGAGCACCCCTGGGAAGGGCTGATATCCGCAAAAAGAAAAAAGACAAAAAACAACAAACCCTGGGAAGGGCTGAGATCCACGCGAACCACAACAAGATGGTGAGCACCCCTGGGAAGGGCTGATATCCAAAAAAAAAAAGAAAAAGACAAAAAACAACAAACCCTGGGAAGGGCTGAGATCCACGCGAACCACAACAAGATGGTGAGCACCCCTGGGAAGGGCTGATATCCACAAAAAGAAAAAAAAAGACAAAAAACAACAAACCCTGGGAAGGGCTGAGATCCACGCGAACCACAACAAGATGGTGAGCACCCCTGGGAAGGGCTGATATCCACAAAAAGAAAAAAGACAAAAAACAACAAACCCTGGGAAGGGCTGAGATCCACGCGAACCACAACAAGATGGTGAGCACCCCTGGGAAGGGCTGATATCCACAAAAAAAAAGAAAAAGACAAAAAACAACAAACCCTGGGAAGGGCTGAGATCCACGCGAACCACAACAAGATGGTGAGCAACCCTGGGAAGGGCTGATATCCACAAAAAGAAAAAAAGACAAAAAAAAAACAAACCCTGGGAAGGGCTGAAATCCAAGCGAACCACGACAAGATGGTGAGCACCCCTGGGAAGGGCTGATATCCACAAAAAGAAAAAAAAAGACAAAAAACAACAAACCCTGGGAAGGGCTGAGATCCACGCGAACCACAACAAGATGGTGAGCACCCCTGGGAAGGGCTGATATCCACAAAAAGAAAAAGACAAAAAACAACAAACCCTGGGAAGGGCTGAGATCCAAGATAACCAACCGGTGACGATAACCGGGGGTTACGAGATGGGTGACCGGCGACGATACCCGGCCCCGACGAGACAATCGACCGGCGACGATAACCGGCGATTACGAGATGGATGTCCGGCGACGAAAACCGGCTCCGACAAGATAACCAACCGGTGACGATAACCGGGGGTTACGAGATGGGTGACCGGCGACGATACCCGGCCCCGACGAGACAATCGACCGGCGACGATAACCGGCGATTACGAGATGGATGTCCGGCGACGAAAACCGGCTCCGACAAGATAACCAACCGGCGACGATAACCGGGGGTTATGAGATGGGTGACCGGCGACGATACCCGGCCCCGACGAGACAATCGACCGGCGACGATAACCGGCGATTACGAGATGGATGGTCCGGCGACGGGAAAACCGGCTCCGACGAGATAACCAACCGGCGGACGATAACCGGGGGTTACGAGATGGGTGTCCGGCGACGAAAACCGGCCCCGACAAGACAATCGACCGGCGACGATACCCGGCGGTTACGAGATGGGTGACCGGCGACGATACCCGGCCCCGACGAGACGATCGACCGGCGACGATAACCGGCGATTACGAGATGGGTGACCGGCGACGAAACCCGGCCCCGATAAACGGTGACACCTGTGGAACCATATCAAAAGACTGTACAGGGGTCATTTTTCATCAAATTTACATTTTAATGTTGTGTCACATGCATGAATAGATGATAATTCTGTCTGTGATCCATGAAATGAAAAAAAAATCGAGCAGGTTAGGTGTCAAGGTCCTAGCCTATCAGAGTCAAAAGCGATGGCGGCCAAGAACGATGTACAAGGACGAACTCCAAGGATGCCTCTCAAACTAGTCAGGAGGATAACGTCCTTTGATGACAATGCGATGGGATAGGGTGATCGCGAGACGAGCGACCGGAGACGAAACCCGGCATTCGCAGGACAATCGACCGGAGATGAGACCCGGCGATTACAAGACGGATGACCGGCGACGATAACCGGCTCCGACAAGATAACCAACCGGCGACGATAACCGGGGGTTACGAGATGGGTGACCGGCGACGATACCCGGCCCCGACATGACGATCGACCGGCGACGATAACCGGCGATCACGAGATGGATGTCCGGCGACGATAACCGGCTCAGACAGATGACCGACCGGCGACGATAACCGGGGGTTACGCGATGGGTGACCGACGACGATACCCGGCCCCGAACGAGATGATAGATTGAAGGAGTGAACCCAAAGACTAACGAACACGGTCAAGGGGTTGATACATTGACACTCTTACGAATGTCTTGCATGCATTGCATCTTATGTTGCATCATAAGCTATATGTGTGGCATCATGTATGTACTGTCATTCTTACGCACTGTCATTCATGCATCGAGTGTCTATTCTTTATCCTGTTCATTTCATTTATCATTTCATAAACATGATAAAGAGGGGCAGCTGTAGACACCCAAATGTTGCGTTTCCTTCTACTAACCATGACAGGAGGGCGAATCCGTCAATTGAACCGGCTTGCGGGAGCAAAGGAACGGGCACAAGGGCAAGCGCCCGGCACCGCCGCAATGTTGTGGGCAACCCAAGTTTACGTGACAATAAAGTCGTCCGAGGCAGGCATTTCCGAATGAGGTGGCACGTCTCCCGGAAATTCCCGGACTGCAGAATACGAGCCTATCATCGAAAACCGACGTTGCGGCACGAAAATCGAGGCGTGGCACGAAAATCGAGAAAGTCAAGCCCGCCAGCCGCGGATAGATCTGCGGCCAAGTGGGTGCGCCAGCACGGAAACCAGGAAATCAGCACTACCAGCTGAGTGCGATGGGAGGCGTGCCAGCTGGCCAGCCGCAGATCCATCTGCGGCTGGCTCTGGCCAGCCTATTTAAGCCAGCTTCAGGCAGCATACAGGAGGTTCAGCAGAATTGGAAAAGAAGGAGGATACAGCAGCAACAAAGCACGAAAATTGAGAGGAAAATAGCTAGATTTGCAACAAAAATAGGAGAAAAAGTGAGAAAAAAGAGAGGAATAATATTTTTGTGATTTGATTGTATCACACATATTTCTTCTTCTATTCAATACACAAGTTTACATCCATTTTGATCTCATTTGCAAGGTTCTTTTAGATCTTTATTTTGGGATGCTTTGATATTGGTAGATTATTCGTATTGGTTATTTCTTGTAATATCCGATTGTGGGTGTGTGGATATTTGGTTGTGAGCCTAGGAAAGCGACCCCGGGGTCCAAATCCGATGATGGACATATCTTGATGTAAGAAGTAGAAATGATGTAGTTTTTATTGCAAATATGTAATCGTCGGGCCTTAAAACGACGCTAAGGCGAGAATCGGGTTTAAGGCCCCATAAATAGTGAAGTATGTTATTGTAGGCGTGTGGGTTATTTTGATGGCTTACATGCCCATGAATAACCCTCATGCATATTAATGTTTTATTTGATTGACAATATTGAAAAATTTGATTTCAAAGCCAAACAAATGAAGATTTTTTATAAAATCAATCAAAGTAGGATATTAGAATCACGAGGTTAAAATTTGAGAAGTGCTAATGAATGTCGATTCCTATCTAACGAAAAAGCTAAAGAAAATCGTTTTCAAACATCACACAAAAATGATTTTACAAATAAGTAACGTTTTATTAAACCGTTGTGCATAGGGTTAAAGAGATCCTAGAAATTGCCCATCATTTTATGAAAGCAACGTATAGATCTCGATTCCTATTTTGACGAAGGTTTAAAACTCTTGTTTTGCCAAAACGACACCTAAAGAAAAATCCCATAGCTTTATACAATTAAAATCAAATCCTTCTCAAAAGAATAAAGCTTTCTCGTGTATACCGAAAAAGACATTCCGAAGCGTTCTCAAATTAAGGCACGATTTTCCCTAAAATCCAAATGACTCTTTCATACAAACTCACCACAAACATTCACATAGGCACACACACACACGCACGGGCACCTATACACACATACATTCATGAATTATTAAAGGATAGAAAAGCATCAAGATTGCGGTAACCGTGTTTCACGGAAGTCGAGGGGTGCCTAACACCTTCCCCTCACTTAAACAAGCCCCCGAACTCTATGAATCTCAATTCGCAGACCAATTAATTCGGAGTCACATATGAGCCAGCGATTTACAAAAGAATGAAAATTCGGATGAGTTGGTACATCCATTTCAAACATACCAACTGGCGACTCTGGTTAATTGGCTCATCATAAAAAAAAATGATCTTTCAAAAACCCGGCGTCGACAGTTACTTCATATCAAAATCCCGACTCGGCTTATTCTACCTATTTCAATCACTGTGGATCCACCCATGATGCCTATCCTACCACTCGGAACTCTGATTCGGGATTGTTATGATAATTGATTATCTGAGCCTGCACAAACCCTAATCATTGGTTAATCTAGGGTTTTCAATCCACAATTCTCGATTCGTTCTATTTACGATTATTTTTATCATCAATCATCGTTATTACTTCATATTTACGCCTGGCAAGTGATTTGGGACTGGGATATCACAATATTATTAATCTATCCCTATTTATTTTAATAATTCCATTCATTACCTATCTTTACTTCTCTAAACCTTCCCTTTTAGTAATTTATATTTAAAATAAGTGATAATCAATTTTTTCTCAATACCAAACACATTTTACTTTTTACTAGTTTAAGTATTTTTTTTTTACCAAACACAAACTAATTTTTTTAAAACTAATTATAAGTAGAAAAGTTATCAGAATCACTAATCACATTTTTTAAATGATCTCAAATTTACTCTTAATTTATAACAAAAAAGAAAAGAATAAAAAACTTATGTGTCTTCTTCCATGTTGTTACTAGTTTATAACACAAAAGGAAAGAAAACTTAAGTTTTATGTTTAGATTATTAATTACCCTTAAATTAATTTTATTATTTTTATAATGTAAAATGGTATAATAAGAAATATTTACTTTTATTATTTAGGTTTCCATCCAAATTCGTTCATTTTTGAAAGGATAAATTTGGCAAAAAAAATAGTGTAGCCTTCTATCCATTTATTTTCATTTATTTTATTAAAAAACTCAATAACGAAACAACTGACTAAGTTTTCTGTTCATTTATTTCCTTTTCCGTTCATTTAAATCTCAGCGTAAGACTATTTTGTCAAAAGCTGCTCCATTATGAGGTCTTTTCCTGCAAACCGAATAACATAGTAGCATGAGTCATCTAATTCTAAATTTCTAATAGTACCAACTACCAACCAAACATGTTAATGAAATAGTAAAAAAATAATTTAATTTTATTATTATTATTATTATTATTATTATTATTATAAAATCCTTATTTAGGATATATATATAAGAGCGGGAAATATTCATAAAATTCAAGATGGGTAGTCGCGCCAAGATTTGGTTAAATTTAGTGGTGTTTTTTGGAATTCAAATCCGTAGCTATCTTGTACTATCTCTGTCCGATAATAAATGTTATAATTTAATTTTAATAGTCAAATTAATTATTTTTAAAATAAATAATTAAAAATATCTATGTAAAATTTTTAAATTATAAAATTCAACATTAATAGTACATTCTTCATAATTTATTATGATCAAAATCTCTAGGCATATATTTTAATTTTTTTTTTTAAATTTAATAATTTTTAAAATGATCAATTTGATCATGAAAATCTTACTATGACGTTTATTATGGACAGAGGGAGTAGTTCTTTTTAACAATTTGTTACTCATTTTAATCCAACTCAATTTTCTTGTCTTTTGGAGGTGAATAGCAAAATTTAATATAATTATATGTAGACAAATTTCATAACGAATTTGGATTACGATTATCGTAAAACTCTAAGGATAAAATATACTCCTTCCATTCTAAATTAAATGTCCAATTTTGACTTTTTAAAATTAAATTGACCATTTTTAAAACTAATTTTTATCAAAATATAGATAAAAATATTATAACCAAAAGAAAATATATACAATTTACTACCACCTTAACTTTTATAATCTTAAAAATATATTATATATGCTTAATTATTAATCTAAAAATAGTTAATTTGATTTAAAAATGTCAAAATTAAACATTTAATTTGGGACGAAGGGAGTATTAAATTAGTGCGAGACATTTCTTAATTATCTTCTATTTTATATATTTACATACGTCGACATATACTATTGAACATAAATTTATTGTTATATATAGCAACATTCAATTTGTATACCGGAGATAAGGATGCATGTAATAATAATGCAAAAATACAAGAATGCGAAATTTTTAATTTGATGCAGAGGTATGGAATGCTATTTGTTTTTACTATATGTGTGTTTTTTAAAAGTTTTAAATTTATTTATTTTTATTATTATAAATTTGTTAATACATATCACTAAATTATAGTATAAATTTTTACTTCATGTTTTTGTGTTTTGTGTGTTTGTTACATCATTACAACTGAAAGTAAAATGCCGAAAATGATGTAATTTTTATTTGAAAAATAATATACATGTTAACAAATATTTGTTGAAATTAGATTGCGACTAATGTGAAAGTATATGTAATAAGATAAAATAAATTAAAGTGAAACATTTATCAATTCATACATATCTTATATATACATATAATCATAATTTTGATAAAAAAAAATTAGCAATATAATAGCATGACTTTTTTTACCTATTCTTTACAAAGTGAAGGAAGTAACGTAAGCACTTACCAACCTTTTTTCTAATTTTTGTAGAAACAATAAAATATAATTATCTAAAATAGATTTTGATAATAGCTCCAATTAGGGGTAGGCTTTTTTTATCCCAAAAAATAAATTTAACAAAACTTAACACATTGTTTTATTTATAGACTTAACATGTTTGTTTTTTTAACTTTATAATGGGCAAAGTACTTCCTCCGTTTTACAAAAAATATTTTATTTGCTAAAAAAATTGTTTCACAAATTTATTTATTTTTAATGGTAGTATAAAATGTAATTATATTTTCAAGTGTAAATTATTATAATTTTATTACTATGCCATCATACTAATTTAACACTTCAATCGATACCAAAATATAACAAGATAAAAATCGAATCGTTTTCGTTGGTCCCGAGTCGACTCAGTTGTTTAAAAAATATGCTCACCTGCTTAAGGGTTTTTTTTTTGTGTGTGTGTCATAAATGCATTTCTAATAACTTCTCAAATTCATTATATCTTTTTTTTGTAATTCAAATTTCAATATATCTATTTAATTCCTCTTTATTCTATTTTCGACTAAACAGGCTGTATTTAAGATGCATACACATACTTTTTTTTTCAATGTAATCAAACTAATTCATTTAAATGAGTCGAGTGCATGAATTTTTTAGATTTGTTAATTCAAAAAATTAATATATGTAAACTCGTACTTTGTACAAATTATTAAGTTTGTGTTATATGTAAAGACAAACATTGAAAACAAAGAATATATGTAAAGACAAACATTGAAAAAAAGAATATATTTATAGAGTTTTTAAATTTTATAGATAGAATTTGTTTTTTATGAAAAGGAGGGAGTATGATAGATAATACCAGCCATTATTTTTTTTGAAAAACCTGCTGTGAGTCTGTCCAACTGTCCGCCACGACAATTCAAAAAATGTCCATAGCTTGTTGCCTATGCAACCTTACGGAGTACCCCACCATGTGAGCATCGACACCGCCAGCTACATGCCATCTCATCCCAAGTTTAACTTCTCTACATTCATCATTTTCATTGTTTAATTTACAATAAAGCTACATGCAACTATGCAAGACAAAAATCATTTGGAAAGTATGAATGTAATTTTTTTTTAATATAAAATATATTTTTTTAATGTAAATTTTTTTTAAAAAAAATTGACTAATCAAATATATAGTCACAGATATAATAACTCTGTCATGTAAAAAGTTATTTAAAAAAGAGTTACATTCGCATTTTCTTTCATCATATTTTTTTTTTGCTAAGTTCTTTCATCATATTTACATGATATGTTATTTTTATTTTATCTAATCTAATCAGCAGTTTTAGACGAATTTATAAGATAATTAATATTTTTATAAGTAAAATTTGATATTTTCACAAAGATTTCTCTTACATGAGTCACGAGTAGAGGTGACAATCGTGTCGTGTAAGGCGAATTCGTGTAGTGTTGAAATTCGTGTATACACGTTTTTATAACACGAACCCGTTTATGAATCGTGTTCGTGTCGAAAATTAAAAAGTGTTTAAAGTGGTGTTTATGACATCAACCCGTTTGTGAATCGTGTTCGTATTGTCTCGAAAATTGTTGCATCCTAGACTCATGAGTGTGTAACCTTTTTACTATTTATATGAGAGGAAAAATGTGAATTTATGATGTTTACTTATAAAAATATCAATTCTCATTTCTAATTGTATAGTGTTAAACGAAATCATGTCAACTTCTTATTGGTGGTAGTATAAAATAAAATAGTATTTTTAAATTTAACAACACAATTTTATAATCATATCACTATTATCAAACTAAATACTCATTATATTTTAGAATAAACATGAATAAAAATATATTTCAAAGTTTACAAAATTTATAAATAACTATTTTTTGAAACAATGGGTACTAACATCATATACATATATATATATATATATATATATATATATATATAGGAATTGATCCATAGTTAGTGCTGATTATGGATTATTTTTCAACCAACTCATCTCTTGTCGTTTGTAACGTCCCCAAAATTCGAGCGATCGTCGCCCGAACAAGGGTCCGACGTTATCTCATACTTCTATCATAACTTAACCAATGATCCCATAATCATATTGGTTGAATTAGTCTATTACAGACTATAAAACTATAAATTTCTTTTATCTTCATCCCTAGATCTTAACTTGATCTCGATTTCATTCTTTTTACAAGTATCAACTTGTAGTTCATTCGTATATATGAATAACACCATATATATCGGTCAAATTTTTTAAGTTTAAGATTCAGACATTCTATAATTTTACATATTCAAGTTTCACAGTATTAATAACAAAAATTGTTCTTGGCAACAGAGGGATGCATTCCGGTAATATTGGCATCTTATCGACGCTCATTAGTGTAACCTCAGTGCTTACATGACTCCCAATATCATTCAATACCCTCACGTAGATATATGTCTTTATAGCGATATTTCTTCATATCGATATTTCCTATTTATCTGACATTCACAATATTAATAACACACTTGTACTTGGAACAGAGGAACCTTGCGATGAATTTGGCTTCTTCATCGGTGCTAGATGTAATGTCCAGGAAATTTTAAACATTGTATCAATTTATTTTGATATATGAAATTCGTTTTATTTAACTTTAAAAATTTAATTGGATCCACGTAGGTATTATTATTTAATTATATAAATACATGGTCCAATAATTTTCTTTGTCTTAAAGGGACTCACTAATAGTTTGAATAAATTAATGAGTTAACCCTAACATTTGATTGGCAAGAAAGTTGGGGAAGTAAATAAATAATTTTATCATTATCGGATTAAATAATTCGAATAAAGAATTATGGTTAGAATAAATATTTTAAATAATTAATTAATTGGTTTAATTATTTAATTTAAAATATTAGAAATACAAGGTGGTTAATTTAATTGGGTCACTTGGATTGGTCCATTTCTTTTATTTATTTATTTCTGGATTGGACCTAAAATTTTAAAATAAGCCGAGCCCAATTTTCTTTTATTTTCCTATTGGGCCCAATTCTCTTATCATTTCTTAATGGGTTGTTTTCCCATTCATTAGCCGAGCCACTATTGGGTTGAGCCCAATTTTAATTACAGTCGGGTTGAGTCTTGGCAACGGGTTGGATCCGTTTGGGGCAACTGGTAAATTAATTTGGGAGAGCTCAAATCAGTGAATCAAATTGGGGATTTAGCAATTCGCATCCTTCGCATCAGACCCAACCGAGCCTAGCAACCCTAACCCCTCAAATCAAACCCACCAGTCTAGGCCCCCCATCAGTCAGAGATGAGAGACGGGAGGAAGGCGCCGGCGACAGCTCGGAGCGAGCGGACGGCGTGAAGAAAGACCAGCGGACGATTCAAGGGTCAACCGAAGCAACCGAGTGCTCAATCGAACGGACCAGGGGTCCCAGAAATCCGGTGAGATGACCGACGGAATCACGCGGCTCGAGGTGCCGGCCGAACCTAGCCGGGAAGTGATGGGGCTAAAATGGACCGATAGTCACTACCCCCCTCTACCCGATGCTCAATGGCTCGGTTAATTGGGATATACCCGATTTATTGGGTAACCAATTTCCTATAAATTGAGTCCAAACCCTAGCCAAGCTACCGAGTTTCTGTGAGTCCAAATTAGAGAGAGAAAAAGCAAGTCGCAGAGAGGAGAAAACAGGGGAGATCAGACGCGGGTGAACGAGAGGTGGATGTCCGGATTGGTCGAGTATTTTGGGAGAAGAAGAAAGGCAGCAAGTCGATCGAACCCAAGGTACAGCACTGGGAATTAATGAGTACTGTGATAGTTTTCTTTTAGGGTTTTGTATAAATTTCTTCCTTCGGTACTTGGTTTGTGTTGCCGATTGTGTTGGTATTGGTTATAATATACGTTGTTTTGGGGATTGAATGATATTGTTTGGATTTAAACATTTGGTATTGTATTGTGTTGTTTCTGTTTGGAAACCTGGTATTGTATTGTATGAACATTGGGGTTAATTGCAGGTTGTTGTTTCGTTTGGTGATAATCACGTAGTCAATACATAGTGCTTACAGGAATCAACCTTTAGTCTATGTTGGTATTATGGTTAATACTAGAACTGAAAATTGTGATAAAACAGTTGGGAGTTCTTTTTCCTATTGTGTTGGTATTATGCCTAAACTAAACTTTGTTCTTCTGTTTGGGATGGTTACTGAATTTGAAGTCAAGAATTGCTATGAATCTATTTAGGATTGTTGCCTATTGTGTTGGGTAAAATTTTGGGAATGAAATTTGGCAGGAGCTGGATATAATTGTGTCTGTGATTTTGGCAGCACAAAGCTATTAACTGAGTAATATTATACAACAATGGAAATTTTCGAATGGGTTGTGTAATTCAATGGAGGTTAACTGTTAATCAAGTGTACTATCATTGGCTTAACTATTGACTATTAATTTGAGCTAATAATGCTCTTGTAAATTAACTAGTTATTATAACTAATAAATAAAATTAATCAAATAATTATTTATTATTTATCAATAAATAATAAATAAAGATAATAAATATTTAATTATTATTATTAAATAATAATTAAGTATGAATAAAGTTAATCAATTAATTATTTATGATTTAATAAATAAAGATAGTAAATATTTAATTATTATTTAATTAATATTTAATAATAATTAAGTATGAATGAAGTTAATAAAGTAATTATTTATTATTTATCAAATAATAATAAATAAAGGTACTAAATATTTAATTAAGTATGAATAAAGTTATTTATCAATAAACAATAAATATTTAATTATTTAATAATAATTAAGTATGAATAAAATTAATAAAATAATCATTTATTATTATTTATTTAATAAAGATAATAAGTATTTATTGTTTAACATTACATAATAAATAAAGATAATAGATATCTAATTATTATCTAATTAATATTAATAATAATTGGGTATGAATAAAGCTAATAAGGATAACACTTACTTAATCATTAATGAAATAATGATTAAATATGAGTGAGATTAATAAATTGATTATTTATTTTTGGCATTAATAAATAAAGATAATAAAGATACTTAATGATTATTTAATTAATATTTAATAATGGTTAAGTGTGTGTAGAATTAATACATTAAGTATTTTATTAATGTTGAATAAGGAACAAGGAATAATAATTACTCAAGTACCCTTAATGGTGAATGGTAATTAAGCGCTAACATAACTAAATAAGTGATCAATTATTATTAAATCATAATAAATTTATTTATTATGGAAAATAAGGATTATTAGCCCATCTTTTGAGACAAATAAAGGTAATAGTTGAGTACTCAAATGATAAGTAACCATGATTAGCTATCATTTATCCTAATAGCTAAGAGTCATTAATTAATTTCTGTTTAGCTAATGTTAAATAGTAATGGTGAATTGTTTATGTGCTAAATAAATAGCATAAGTGAGTGTATCGATATACAGTTATGCAATGCTAATGGATAAATCGACTTTATCAACTGATAGGTTATCCAAGATCAATTAGTTAAAGCTAAGATTTAATTGTAGCTGAGCAAACATGCAAGTTTCCTATCCTTGAGCAAATTCTTTACCCTGAAACTTTAAATGATTGCAAGTTCCTTAAACTCTACTCAAAGTTGTTGTGTTGCAAGTTATTCTTAAGGCTTGAATCTTATCTCCAAGCATGCTTTAAGTGGTCTAATTACTTTTAAAATTACTCCACCTCTATATGTTTATGGACATTCGCACTTGTGCATTTAAATTCGTACATTTATTAAAGTTTTGAAATTTACGAACTGTTCATGATTAAGTCTGAACCATTATTCGGTCAAGCAAGTATGTAAAAATTTATAAAAGCTATCTGAACCAATCGATGGTAAGGATTCTTAGACTGAATGAACACCCCTTTTATTATAGGGAAGTACCCCAGGTACCATATATAAGGTACAAACAGCAGAGTTAAATGTTATGCATATACATAGCGTACGCAAGGCTGATCCCCTCAAGTACTTATTCTGTAGCCAGTAACCAGAGGGTCAACTAGCTATTGACTCCTTTGGATGTTTTTGTTCAAAGTCTACTTGACTATCAATTGTTCTAAAAGCAATTATTGTTCTTGCTTCTGATAATTATATTGTTGAATTCTCTTTTCATATTTCTTTCGTCATGATATATCCTTTATTGTTGCGCTTTAAAACTTGTTAAGCAAACTCGTTGCTCACCCTTGCTATATCATGACTCCATTGCAACTAAACCCGAGACATCAGGAAAGAACAAAGGAAAAGAAAAGATGAAGTGATAGGCTTCATGTAGCTGATTTATCATAAGTGTAGTAGATTATTCTTAATGTAATTTAAACCCTGATAGTTATTTGGGTATGGATTTGTGTTAAGTATTTAAGGTTATTGTATCTTGGACTAGTAACACCTTTGTAATGAACAACATATGTTTATTATATTCCGCATTTTAGTTACCATATATTGTTAGAGGTGAATGATTGTATTGGATCGTGATGACCAGATCCGGGTAGTTGGAGACCCGAATTTGGGGGCGTCACAGGTTGGTATCAAAGCCGTAGGTTATAAACTTTAGGAACGCTAAACCTAGGTTATGACCTTAGATTTAAACTCGTATTGAGTACGCTAGGATATGAATCAAGGAGATTCAGATATTGGCCTTGTCTGGGGGTGGATTGTGGAAATCTGCCAAGCCGAGTTGTACATGATAAAATATCCTTTCATTTTATCAATGAATGTATTTTATTATGATACTGATATTATTGTCTCTGTCTGTGTTTGTAGGATGGCTGACATAGGAGGGACCAGTGGAGTCCAGGAGGAGGTATTCACAGATATACCTGTGGTTACCGAGCAGTTAGTGGGCTATGCACCTGTTGCCCCAGGAGTACCACTAGATGGGCCCAAACCAGAGGAGGACTATCGGGGGGATCTACCAGAGCCTGTTATAGGTAGGGTAATAAGGTCCGACAGTCAGGACCCGGATGATAGTGAGGAGGACCCAGAGACTGATGGTGATGAGCCACCTGCTTATGTTGATGGCATGTGCTCTACTGTAGATGATATCATAGAGGGATTGACCAGTAGGAACGAGGAGCTGGAGGACCGGGTAGCTCATCTGGAGGAGCAGAACCAGACCCACCAGATCACGGAGGATCAGTATAGGGAGCTAGCTTATCAGCTGGAGCATGAGTTGGGTGTGGTGAAGGTACAGCTGCAGGGTTATGAGACCTCAGCGCAGCAGATTGGACCACTGCTACATCAGATGGTGGCCAGGAATGTTGAGCTGAGAGAGAGATTGGGACAGAAGGACATGGAGATCGCCCATCTGAAGCCCAAGCAGGAGGCCATGAAGTTCGAGTTTGGGCTGGAGACTGCTGAGAGGATGCGAGTTAGAGATACTTGGGTCAGAGAAGCCAGAAGGGTTGATCAGTTGGAGGACCAGTTGGAGGCCGGAGCGGTGAGGATCGAGACCTTGGGATTTGCCTTGGATGCAGCCTATAGGAGACCTCGGACTGAGATAGGAGAGTCTAGCCGCTCGGTTCGTCGCCGGGTCATAGGTGGAGCATTTTCTTCAGGTCAGCAGGCACGGATCCGTCACGACATGTAGTGACGTGTTAAGATGATTGTCTTGTTTTGTTGTGGGTGTAGTAGGTCCCACTTTTTGTTAGGTTAGGGACATGATCATGTTGTGAACCTTTATATCTTGTTACGTGATTGGGGTAGCAGTTAAACCCCAACTTTTGTCTGTTATGAGGGATGGTCAGTTATTATTCCCCACTTTTTGTATCAGGGAAATGGTTAATGATTAATAGGGCATGCAGTAGCGCATTTATAGAAGTATGCCACAGGTTTAGTCTGATTGTAACAAAACATTGGTATATGAATATAAATGTAGTTGTTTCATTTAAATCAAATGTGTCTGATAAATGTTTCTACTCTTGATCACTGATCTCAATGACATATTGTGTAAAATATAAAACTATAGGTAAAAGTCAGCGGTTTTCCTTATTCAAATCATGCCACCGAGAGGACGACCACGTAACCAGCAGGTTGAAGAGTCAGAAAGCGAGGTTGGGAATCAGTCCAATCCAATGAGAATGTTCGCTGAGATGCTGGCAGAAGCCATGCAATCAAGACCCCCACCTGTAGGGACCCAACCAGCACCCGAGCCAGCGCATCATTTGGCCACTTTCAAGGACTTCAAACTGGTTGGACCACCCGAGTTCAAGGGAACCCTTAACCCGATAGAAGCACATACCTGGATCGAAGAGATAGAGAAGGTCTTCGAGGTCGCACGGGTGGCCGAGGAACAAAAAATAATTTTTTCCACCTTCATGCTAAAGGGCGAGGCTAACTATTGGTGGAAGGCCAACAGGGGCCGGGCTGAAGAAGGCATTATCGCATGGGAACGCTTTAAAGAGATGTTCCTGGAAAACTACTTTCCAGAGAGCATGAACCAAGAGATGGAGGTCAAGTTTCTGGAGCTAAAGCAAGGAAGTATGTCCGTGGCTGAGTACGCAGCTAGATTTAACGAGTTGGCACGGTTTGCAACTCACCAAGTTAGCACAGAGGAAAGGAAAGCTCGTAGGTTTGAGCTAGGGTTGAAACCATGGGTATACCGTTCTGTTGCGGTGTTAAAAATCAAAACATTTGCAGAACTGTTGGAAAGGGCGATCATCGCAGAGGGTGGCAGTGAGGCCCTGGCTAAATACAATCAAGAAAAGAAGAAGGGTCATGAGGGCCCGAAGGCAGGGAGCAGCAAGGCAGTAACCCCAACAAACGCAAGTGGACTGAGAGTCAGTCATCCGGAGGGAACAAATCTGGAGGGGAGGTGAAGAAAGTAGGCAGGTGCAGCAATTGTGGTAAAAACCACACGGGGGAATGCATGAAAGGGAAAAGCATGTGTTATCGTGGTGGACAACCGGGGCACATGGCTCCTCAGTGCCCTAACAGGCAGAAAGGATGATGCTTCTCTTGTGGATCACCCGACCACCAGATTAAGGACTGTCCGAAGAGGAAGGGCGATGTCGGGAGTGGCAACCGGAGCAACAACAACAGCGGGAATAACAACCGGCTGAGCTATGGGGCACCAGCCAGTCAGGCTAACAGGCCAACGGCCCGCACGTTCAACATGACTGTTCAGGAGGCAATGAAATCCAAAGACGTGGTGTCAGGTATCATCCCAATCAATGATATAAATGCATATGTGTTATTCGATTCGGGTGCTACCTGCTCTTTTGTTTCCGAAGAATTTGCTAGTTAGTTAAACTCACCTTGTGAAAACTTAGAACACCCTATAAATGTAGAAGTAGCAAACAAGGAAATTATTCCCGTATAATGCATTCATAGGAATTGTTGTGCTGAATTGCGAGGATTTAAGCTCAACGTGGATCTGATACCAATTCGGCTGGGAGAGTTTGATGTGATCCTGGGAATGGATTGGCTATCAATTCACGGAGCAGTTATTGATTGTAAAGGGAAGTGTGTACACCTGAAGACTCCTGATAAGTCAAGGGTGGTATTCTATGGCAGTAAGTCACCAAGACAATCTTGTTGTCTTATTATGATGCAAACCAAGAAATTGCTTAAGAAAGGTTGCGTATGTTATTTGGCCCATGTGGTTGATACTCGTCAGGTCAGGGATGAGATGAGTCAAATACCAATCGTGAGGGATTTCGCCGATGTCTTCCCAGATGAGCTTCCGGGACTGCCGCCAGACAGGGAAACCGAGTTCGTTATCGATTTGGTACCAGGAACCGCACCAATATCGAAGCCGCTGTATCGAATGGTCCAACTGCAAGAACTGTTAGATAAGGGTTATATCAGGCCGAGCGTGTCCCCATGGGGAGCGCCAGTTCTGTTCGTGAAGAAGAAGGATGGTTTTATGAGGCTTTGTATCGACTATCGGGAGTTGAACAAAGTTACGATTAAGAATAGGTATCCGCTTCCTAGGATTGACAATTTATTTGATCAACTTAAGGGAGCGAAATACTTTTCAAAAATTGACCTAAGAACAGGCTATCATCAGCTGAAGGTGAGGCAGGAAGATATCCTGAAGACTGCATTCAGGACTCGTTATGGGCACTTCGAGTTTCTGGTAATGTCATTTAGATTGACGAATGCACCAGCAGCATTTATGGATATGATGAACAGAGTGTTCAAGTAGTACTTGGACAAGTTCGTAGTCGTATTCATTGATGACATCTTGGTGTATTCAGAAACAGAGGAGGAACATGCTGAACATCTAAAGATTGTATTGGAAGCTCTAAGGAGGGAGAAGTTGTACGCAAAGTTTTCTAAGTGTGAGTTTTGGTGACAGAGGGTGCAATTTCTGGGTCACGTCATCGACAAAAATGGTGTTTCGGTGGACCCAGCAAAAGTAGAAGCGGTTATCAATTGGGAGCAACCGAAGACGCCAACAGAGATCCAGAGTTTCTTGGGACTAGCGGGATACTATCGGAGATTCATACAAGATTTTTCAAAGATAGCATCGCCGTTGACCAATCTCACCCGAAAAACAGTTAAGTTCGTTTGGTCGGAGAAATACGAGAAGAGTTTCATGGAGTTGAAGAAGAGACTTAACCAAGCACCGGTGTTGACCTTACCAGGCAACACTGGGGGTTTTGTAGTGTATAGCGATGCGTCACACAAAGGTCTTGGTTGTGTGCTGATGCAACACGGCAAGGTCGTGGCGTACGCATCACGTCAACTGAAAGACTATGAGAAGGGTTACCCGACTCATGACCTGGAGTTAGCCGCAGTAGTTTTTGCCTTGAAGATTTGGAGGCACTACCTATACGGGGAGAAGTGCGAGATATATACAGATCACAAAAGTCTGAAATATATCTTCACTCAGAAGGAGCTGAACATGAGGCAGCGCCGATGGTTAGAATTGATCAAAGACTACGACTGTGAGATTCTGTACCATCCAGGAAAAGCAAATGTAGTGGCTGATGCCTTAGCAGAAAAGGCAAGACAAAATTGATGCAACTGACGATTCAGGAGGAATTGATAAAGGACCTTGAACGTCTGGAATTGGAGGTTAAGTATCCGATGGGGACGGACGAAGTACTGTTTATCGTGACAGCAGGTCCGACTCTACTGGATAAGATAAAGGAGGCTCAAGAATTCGACGAAGAATGTATTGACATTACAGAGAGATTATCGAAAGTAGAAACATTGAAGTACAAGATTGACAACACGGGATTACTGAGGTTTGAGGGAAGGATCTGGGTACCGTACGTACCAGACCTAAGGGAAGAGATATTGCAGGAGGCCCATAATACGAGATTTTCGGTACATCCAGGTAGCACCAAGATGTATCAAGATCTTCGTCAACATTATTGGTGGCCGCACTTAAAAGGAGAAGTTGCAGAATTCGTTAGTCGGTGTTTAACTTGTCAGAGGATCAAGGCAGAGCACCAGCGGCCGAGCGGATTGTTGCAACCTTTAGAGATTCCCGAGTGGAAGTGGGAGCACATCACAATGGATTTTGTGGTAGGACTTCCGACAACACAGAAGGGTCTAGACGCCATCTGGGTAATCGTAGATCGTTTAACCAAGTCTGCCCATTTTCTACAGATCAAAATCAGGTACAAATTGGAGCATTTGGCGAAACTTTACGTGAAGGAGATAGTATCGCGACATGGAGTGCCGGTATCTGTTGTGTCTGACAGAGATCCACGCTTCACGTCAAATTTTTGGAGAAGTCTACAGGAAAGAATGGGAACACAGTTGAGAATGAGTACGGCGTATCATCCTCAGACTGATGGTCAGAGCGAGCGAACAATTCAAACCTTAGAGGACATGCTCCGGGCAGTTGTGATGGATTTAGGGGGCAGCTGGGACGATCACTTGCCCTTGGTAGAGTTCTCTTACAACAATAGTTATCACGCTAGCATTAGTATGCCACCGTATGAAGCGTTATATGGAAGAAAGTGTCGAACGCCGTTATGTTGGGATGAAGTGGGTGAACGGAGATTGTTGGGACCAGAATTGGTACAACAAACCGTGGAAATCATTAAAGTAATAAGACAGCGGTTAGTAGCAGCCCAGGATCGTCAGAAGAAGTATGCCGACTTACATCGTCAGAAGCAAGACTTTGAAGTTGGTAGCTTTGTGTTTCTGAAGGTATCTCCCTGGAAAGGGAAGATCCGTTTTGGGAAGAAGGGAAAATTGAGCCCTAGGTACATAGGACCGTTCGAGATTTTGAGGCGAATCGGCGAAGTGGCGTACGAGGTAGCATTACCTCCTGAACTTGAGCACATTCACAACGTGTTTCATGTATCAGTGTTACGTCCATATAAGCCAGACTACAAGCATGTCATCTCCTATGAACCAATTCAAGTCGAAAAGGACTTATCGTATGAGGAGATCCCTGTCCAAATACTTGATAGGAAGGAACAGAGGCTGAGAAATAAAGTCATTCATTCGGTTAAAGTTCTCTGGAGGAATCACGCGGTGGAAGAAGCCACGTGGGAGCTCGAAGAGAAGATGAGAGCAAATTACCCCCAGTTATTTGAGTAACCTTAGGTTGAAATTCTGAGGACGGAATTTTTATAAGGGGGAGAGGATGTAATGTCCAGAAAATTTTAAACATTGTATCAATTTATTTTGATATATGAAATTCGTTTTATTTAACTTTACAGATTTAATTGGATCCATGTAGGTATTATTATTTAATTATATAAATACATGGTCCAATAATTTTTTTTGCCTTAAAGGGACTCACTAATAGTTTGAATAAATTAATGAGTTCACCCTAACATTTGATTGGCAAGAAAGTTGGGGAAGTAAATAAATAATTTTATCATTATCGGATTAAATAATTCGAATAAAGAATTATGGTTAGAATAAATATTTTAAATAATTAATTAATTGGTTTAATTATTTAATTTAAAATATTAGAAATACAAGGTGGTTAATTTAATTGGGTCACTTGGATTGGTCCATTTCTTTTTTTTTATTTATTTCTGGATTGGACCTAAATTTTTAAAATAAGCCGAGCCCAATTTTCTTTTATTTTCCTATTGGGCCCAATTCTCTTATCATTTCTTAATGGGTTGTTTTCCCATTCATTAGCCGAGCCACTATTGGGTTGAGCCCAATTTTAATTACAGTCGGGTTGAGTCTTGGCAACGGGTTGGATCCGTTTGGGGCAACCGGTAAATTAATTTGGGAGAGCTCAAATCAGTGAATCAAATTGGGGATTTAGTAATTCGCATCCCTCGCATCAGACCCAACCGAGCCTAGCAACCCTAACCCCTCAAATCAAACCCACCAGTCTAGGCCCCCCATCAGTCAGAGATGAGAGACGGGAGGAAGGCGTCGGCGACAGCTCGGAGCGAGCGGACGGCGTGAAGAAAGACCAGCGGACGATTCAAGGGTCAACCGAAGCAACCGAGCGCTCAATCGAACGGACCAGGGGTCCCAGAAATCCGGTGAGATGACCGACGGAATCACGCGGCTCGAGGTGCCGGCCGAACCTAGCCGGGAAGTGATGGGGCTGAAATGGAACGATAGTCGCTACCCCCCTCTACCCGATGGTCAATGGCTCGGTTAATTGGGATATACCCGATTTATTGGGTAACCAATTTCCTATAAATTGAGTCCAAACCCTAGCCAAGCTACCAAGTTTCTGTGAGTCCAAATTAAAGAGAGAAAAAGCAAGTCGCAGAGAGGAGAAAACAGGGGAGATCAGACGCGGGTGAACGAGAGGTGGATGTCCGGATTGGTCGAGTATTTTGGGAGAAGAAGAAAGGCAGCAAGTCGATCGAACCCAAGGTATAGCACTGGGAATTAATGAGTACTGTGATAGTTTTCTTTTAGGGTTTTGTATAAATTTCTTCCTTCGGTACTTGGTTTGTGTTGCCGATTGTGTTGGTATTGGTTATAATATACGTTGTTTTGGGGATTGAATGATATTGTTTAGATTTAAACATTTGGTATTGTATTGTGTTGTTTCTGTTTGGAAACCTGGTATTGTATTGTATGAACATTGGGGTTAATTGCAGGTTGTTGTTTCGTTTGGTGATAATCACGTAGTCAATACATAGTGCTTACAGGAATCAACCTTTAGTCTATGTTGGTATTATGGTTAATACTAGAACTGAAAATTGTGATAAAACAGTTGGGAGTTCTTTTTCCTATTGTATTGGTATTATGCCTAAACTAAACTTTGTTCTTCTGTTTGGGATGGTTACTGAATTTGAAGTCAAGAATTGCTATGAATCTATTTAGGATTGTTGCCTATTGTGTTGGGTAAAATTTTTGGAATGAAATTTGGCAGGAGCTGGATATAATTGTGTCTGTGATTTTGGCAGCACAAAGCTATTAACTGAGTAATATTATACAACAATGGAAATTTTCGAATGGGTTGTGTAATTCAATGGAGGTTAACTGTTAATCAAGTGTACTATCATTGGCTTAACTATTGACTATTAATTTGAGCTAATAATGCTCTTGTAAATTAACTAGTTATTATAACTAATAAATAAAATTAATCAAATAATTATTTATTATTTATCAATAAATAATAAATAAAGATAATAAATATTTAATTATTATTATTAAATAATAATTAAGTATGAATAAAGTTAATCAATTAATTATTTATGATTTAATAAATAAAGATAGTAAATATTTAATTATTATTTAATTAATATTTAATAATAATTAAGTATGAATGAAGTTAATAAAGTAATTATTTATTATTTATCAAATAATAATAAATAAAGGTACTAAATATTTAATTAAGTATGAATAAAGTTATTTATCAATAAACAATAAATATTTAATTATTTAATAATAATTAAGTATGAATAAAATTAATAAAATAATTATTTATTATTATTTATTTAATAAAGATAATAAGTATTTATTGTTTAAACATTACATAATAAATAAAGATAATAGATATCTAATTATTATCTAATTAATATTAATAATAATTGGGTATGAATAAAGCTAATAAGGATAAACACTTACTTAATCATTAATGAAATAATGATTAAGTATGAGTGAGATTAATAAATTGATTATTTATTTTTGGCATTAATAAATAAAGATAATAAAGATACTTAATGATTATTTAATTAATATTTAATAATGGTTAAGTGTGTGTAGAATTAATACATTAAGTATTTTATTAATGTTGAATAAGGAACAAGGAATAATAATTACTCAAGTACCCTTAATGGTGAATGGTAATTAAGCGCTAACATGACTAAATAAGTGATCAATTATTATTAAACCATAATAAATTTATTTATTATGGAAAATAAGGATTATTAGCCCATCTTTTGAGACAAATAAAGGTAATAGTTGAGTACTCAAATGATAAGTAACCATAATTAGCTATCATTTATCCTAATAGCTAAGAGTCATTAATTAATTTCTGTTTAGCTAATGTTAAATAGTAATGGTGAATTATTTATCTGCTAAATAAATAGCATAAGTGAGTGTATCGATATAAAGTTATGCAATGCTAATGGATAAACCGACTTTATCAACTGATAGGTTATCCAAGATCAATTAGTTAAAGCTAAGATTTAATTGTAGCTGAGCAAACAGGTAAGTTTCCTATCCTTGAGCAAATTCTTTACCCTGAAACTTTAAATGATTGCAAGTTCCTTAAACTCTACTCAAAGTTGTTGTGTTGCAAGTTATTCTTAAGGCTTGAATCTTATCTCCAAGCATGCTTTAAGTGGTCTAATTACTTTTAAAATTACTCCACCTCTATATGTTTATGGACATTCGCACTTGTGCATTTAAATTCGTACATTTATTAAAGTTCCGAAATTTACGAACTGTTCATGATTAAGTCTGAACCATTGTTCGGTCAGGCAAGTATTTGAAAATTTATAAAAGCTATCTGAACCAATCGATGGTAAGGATTCTTAGACTGAATGAACACCCCTTTTATTATAGGGAAGTACCCCAGGTACCATATATAAGGTACAAACAGCAGAGTTAAATGTTATGCATATACATAGCGTACGCGAGGCTGATCCCCTCAAGTACTTATTCTGTAGCCAGTAACCAGAGGGTCAACTAGCTATTGACTCCTTTGGATGTTTTTGTTCAAAGTCTACTTGACTATCAATTGTTCTAAAAGCAATTATTGTTCTTGCTTCTGATAATTATATTGTTGAATTCTCTTTCCATATTTCTTTCGTCATGATATATCCTTTATTGTTGCGCTTTAAAACTTGTTGAGCAAACTCGTTGCTCACCCTTGCTATATCATGACTCCATTGCAGCTAAACCCGAGACATCAGGAAAGAGCAAAGGGAAAGAAAAGATGAAGTGATAGGCTTCATGTAGCTGATTTATCATAAGTGTAGTAGATTATTCTTAATGTAATTTAAACCCTGATAGTTATTTGGGTATGGATTTGTGTTAAGTATTTAAGGTTATTGTATCTTGGGACTAGTAACACCTTTGTAATGAACAACATATGTTTATTATATTCCGCATTTTAGTTACCATATGTTGTTAGAGGTGAATGATTGTATTGGATCGTGATGACCAGATCCGGGTAGTTGGAGACCCGAATTTGGGGGCGTCACACTAGATCTCTGTTCTTACAGCACTCACAATGTTATTCAATATCCTCATTCAGATTTATAGTTCTTTATCAACATTGTATTAATGTTTTATTATCTATCTGAAGTTCAGAGTATCGGCATAACATGATCAGTCCATATTACCAATACCCTCATTCAGATTTATAGTTCTTTAACAATTCTAAGTTATATCAAAGTAAAGACATAACAACATTTGATGATAATAATAATATCATTTAATAATATTCGGTTACATGACTTGCTTGTTCGTATTACAACAGTCATTATGACTTCATACAAATACAAGTAAATAAAACATAAAACCTAGTTTACGCTTCTTCTTTACATCAATGATCTTCTTATCATTCTCTCTTAACTGCAAATAAAGGTTTGTTCGCAAGAATGAGCACTACGGCTCAACAAGTCTAACTAATAACACATAATGTAATATCCTGGATAGTTATGAGACTTGTAAATAAGGTCTCAAATATTGAATAAAGGTTAAAGTCAAAACCTAGATTATTAACAGAGAAATGTGTAGAGAAATGACTCAATATTTTCTTTGGTTTTGAAAGAACTTATATGAATTGAGGACGTATTCAATAAGATTATGCGATGAAATAAATGTCGTAAGAGTTTAGAAGTTAACCGAACTTGAGCGTTTTGGTAGTAGTGGTTCTGATGATGGAATCCTTATAAGGGTTGAGTTTAAAACCTAGTTTTGAAGAAGATGATTGTGTAGAGATGATTAAACACTTTAACTTAATCTCTGTGTTAGAAATTAAATGTGTGAAACGATATGTAAGGGATTGAAACCCTAGAATTGATAAGGTGGTATACAGAGATATATGGGTATACAAACATGTATAAGCTAGATGGGGTTAGAGAAGCTACCCTAGAAACTTTCCATAAGTAGAAAGTTTAAAGAAGCAATGACATATTTGTGTATTATGATTTTAAGTGATCAATGAAGATGGATTTCTGCGATCTAATCAATGTGTTATGTGATACGATATAAGCATTAATGAATCGTAGAGGAAAAATATTTTCTTAGAAAATAACGCGGGAAACACTATTCACGCGAGAAACGCTTCTTCATTATTTTTGAATTTTCACATTCCCGAATAGCGTTTATATGGAGTATAAGAGCGTATTTACTATTCAAAAATACGAGAGGAGAAACTTTCCATAAATGGAAAGTTTGAGAATTCTCTATAAAAGAAAAGTTGTGGTGTATAGATGTCCACCAATAAGAAGAGGTTAGGGACCTTCCATAAATAGAAAGTGTAGGATGAAGGGTAGGATGGTAATGATCCAAGCCTAGATGAGTAATCAATTAGGTTAATTAATGAGAAACAAGATAAAACTATGTTATGAATTAACATAGCTTGAATGTTGGCCTTGATTGGCAAACGAGAAGGGTAATCATCATTAGGTAATTAACTAGTGTGATTAATGTAGGGAATTTGAATAAGAGGATTAATTATGGTAGCCCAATATGGGATTGCCTATATGTGAAGTGGGTAATTTAAATATAAGCCCAAATGTATGATAATTGATAGTCAAAGAGGGATTTATTATAAGCCCAAGCTATGAGTAAGGATTTAATGTGTTAGGGTTTTATGAGTAACCCAACAAATTAGCCAAAGGATGAGTAAACTAGGTTGACCATATTTTAACCAACCTTGAGTTAAAGAAGCCCAAAGAAATGGAAGGGTAGAAACTTTTCATAAATGGAAAGTTTGGAAACTTTCCATAAATGAAAGGTTTAGATAACAAAGAGAGAGAAGAGTATGTATTGGTGTATTTATATATATATGCATTAGTATATTTATACATATATATAATTGTGCAAGTATTCTTATTAAAAGAAAAGGAAAAAAAATTAATTAAAACAAGTGGGTAGACTTTTGCTTTTGTTTTATCCAAAGTTGCATTGGTAGGAGCAAAAAGGGAATGAAAGTGACAAGTTGGTGATGTGTGTAAGTAGTGTAAGAGAGCTATGATGGGCTAGGTTGGTAGCTTGTGTTGGAGAAATGAAAGGTTGTAGAGAATTAACCAATGTAAGGTTAATTGAATAATCCTAATTGGTAAACAAGAGAGGGCATTGAACAAACATTGGTTAAATGCTAGATGAATGCATGTGATGATGAGAATTAACCATAGATGGTTTAATTGAGTATCTGTAATGTCCAGGAATTTTCAAACATTGTATCAAATTTATTTTGATAAATAAAATTCATTTTATATAATTTAATTGAATCTATGTAGGTAGTATTATTTAATACATGGCCCAATAATTTTCTTTGCCTTAAAGGGGCTCACTAGTAGTTGAATAAATTAATGAGTTAACCCTAACTTTTGTTTGGCAAGAAAATTTAGGGAAATTAAATAAATAATTTCATTTCATTATCGGATTTAATAATTCGAATAAAGAATTATGGTTAAAATAAATATTTTAAATAATTAATGGGTTTAGTTATTTTATTTAAAATATTAGAAGTACAAGGTGGTTAATTTAATTGGACCATTTTGTTTTTCTTTTAATTGGACTAAGCCCAAATCCCTTGTTATTTTCCTTTTGGGCCACTTGGTTTTAATTATTTTCAGCCGGCCCAACTATTGGTTGAGCCCATCCTCTTTCCTTCCAGCCGGGTTAGTCCAGTCGGTTTAGCTAATTTCATCTGGGTCGGTCCAACTGATTTGGAGGAAAACCGAACCCAACAAAAATCAAACCTCAGTTCAAATCAGTAAAATCGAATTGGGGAAACAGCCGAGCAAAAGGGGGGAAAACCCAAACCCCATCAATCGAATCAGACGAGCCAGAGACGGGAGGGAGAATCGAAGCTGTCAATCGCCGGCTCGAGTCGACCGACGGCGTAAAGGGAGACCAGCGGGCTAAGCGGGGAATCGACGTGAGCGACCAAGCTGCCATCAACGGACCAAGGGTCCCTGAAATCCGGCGACGCGACCGGTGAGGGCACGCGTGGCTCGAGGGCTGCCGACGATGTCAGTTGACTCGATAAGAACGACCGGACGACCCCTCCCTCCGACCGATGGTCCTTAGCCGGCCAGTTAGGTAATACCCAAACCAATTTGGGAAAAATTTCTAGTATAAATTGAAGCCTTTCCCCAAACCCTAGTCAGCTGCTGTTATTAGAGGATTTCAAATTAGGGCGAGAGAAATTGTAAATTAGAGAGAGGAAAGCAAGTCGCAGTGAAGAAAGGCAATTAGCCGATCGAACCCAAGGTATGACAATGGGATGTCCGAGCTACTGTGATAGTTTAATTTTTAGGTTGTGTATAAATTTTCTTCCTTATGTAATTGGAATTTGGGTTGCCGATGGTGGTTGTATCGCTGGAATTGAGAAACTGTTGTAGCAACCGATAATATTGATTTTAATATACATTGTTTGGGATTTAATTATATTGTTTTGTTTGAATTTAAGCATCTGGTATTGTATTATGTTACCAATTGGGTTCGTTTATATCACTGTGTTGGGTTGTATCACTGTGATAGTTTGTTTGATTGAAGTTACACCCTGTATATTATTGTATTAGGTTGTTCTTGTCTGGGTTGCAAATCTGCTATGGTATTGTGTTGGTATATTGGATTTAGAAATCTGGTGTTGTGTTAAATTGCTTGGGTTTAAAACCTCTGTATGTTGAAGAACTTCAATTTGGGTTTCTTTTGTTTTCCGTTTGGGATGGGTACAGAATTCGAATTCAGTATTGCTATAATCTGTTAGGATTTGTTGCCTATTACGTTGGGTAATAACTTTGTTAGGTTGAAATGAAAGTTGCAGGATTTGAACATTGGCTCAAATAGTGGTTTGAAGCTAATAATATACCTGCAAATAAATTAGTTATTATAACTAACTAGTAAAGTAAACAAAATAATTATTTATTATTTATCAATAAATAATAAATAAAGATAATAAATATTTAATTTTTATTTAACTAACATTAATTTATAATTAAGTATAAATAGAAATTAATAAGTCTTTATTTATTGTTTATCATAAATAATAAATTAAGATAATAAATATTTAATTATTGTTTAATTAAAAATAATTAAGTATTAATAAAATTAATAAAGTAAATTATTTATTATTTATCAATAAATAATAAATAAAGATAATAAATATTTAATTAATAATTACATATGAATAAATTAGTAAAATAATTATTTATCATTTATCGATGAATAATAAATAAAATAAATATTTAATTATTATTGACTAATAATTAAGTATGAATAAAAGTAATAAAAATAATAGCCTTATATGCCTATTATATTTTCCATATATAATAAATTGGTTATTTATTTTAAACAATGATTAAGAATTGTAAATTAATTATTTAATTATTGATTAACTTTAAATAATAAATAAATCTAATTGGTTATTATTATTAAATAATAACTAGAGATAAGTTCATTAATAATTCTTTGATTAACTTTAAATGATGAATAAACCTAATTAGTTTATTATTTATTTTTAGAATAATAACTAAAGGTAACTCTTACTCACTAATTAATTATTTACTATTTGATTAGCTTTAAATAATAACTAAACCTAATTAATTATTGCTTAATCTTAAATAATAATTAAAGACGATTAAAATTGATGATTCGATTATTATTGGTTATTAATTACTATTATTAATAACTAAAGATAATTAATTAATTACTGTTTAATAAATATTAAATAGTAATTAAATAAGGATAAAGCTAGTAAAATAAGGAGATTTTAAATAACACATTAACTAAACAATTATAATAAATTGTTTAAAAAAGGGTTAATAAATGAATATTACTTAAGAAAAAGTAATGATTAATTAATTAAACAATTATAATTAATCGTTTAAGGGTTCAATAAGTGTTTATTACTTAAGGGATTCATGGTTGATTAAACCATCAACCTAAAAGTCAATTAAGTGCCTTAGAGGATTTACTATAGTTTATTTACTGTGTGTTATGAGGACTGCTTAATTGTTACATAAATAGCATAAATAAGTGTATCAGCGTACAACTACGCAGTACTAATTGATAGACCCACATTATCTATGTTAGGTTCCTCAAGGCTAAATAGTTAAAGCTAGAATCATTTGTAGTTGAGCATACAGGCAAGTTCCTAACCCTAAACTTCTTACATTATTGCAAGTTCCCTAACTCAATCTCGAGTTATTATTTTCGAAGCATGTTAGTGAATAATTATTGTCGATTATTCACATCTTTACTGATTATTGAGATTCGCACCTTGTGCAATTGAATTCCTATCCTACTATGATTGAACTGTAAATTTAATTAAAGTTCTTTCAAGTATGAATTGTTTATGAGATAGATCTATGCTATTTGTATCAGCTAGATCCAGCATGTCTAAATTGGTTAAGACAATGGTATTTTAAAAGCTGTTCTTATTAAATTGTTGTAGTAAGAACTCTTGGCTGAGAAAAGGATAAACTTGTTTAAGGCATGATATCAATGCTGGTTATTAAGTGTTTATGCATAAATCACGGGGTATGAGAGGCTGATCCCCTCGATTACCAAAACTTTTTAAGAGGTCCAGCTTGCATGCTGAGAACCTTGGAAAACGTCCTTGGTTATTTCAAACCACTCAGTAATTGGCATTCAATTATTTGAATATTCAACTGTTGACTGATAATTCATATTTCTTCACAATTCTATACTATTGTTGAACATTGAAAGCGAAATTTCCGTCTATTCATGATATATCTCCCTTGTGTATAAACTTGCTAAGCAAACTAGTTGCTTACCCTTGCTATATCATGATCTTCATTTTAGCTAAGGCAGAAACGTCTAAAGGAGACAAAAGAAAAGGGAAGGTGCAAGAATAGATGCCCGATAGTGCCTATGTACTAGTTATTCTTGAATGTTGTGAACCTTTTATTGTATTAAGGGTACTTTTTATGTTAAGGTTAAAGAACCTTGGGACCAGAATTGTAAGACTTTATTATTATTTCAATAAATAATGTATGTTTATTATTCCGCATTTAGTTAGAAAGTATGTTTGTCGTTGAGTATCGTGAGCACCGAATTCGAGGTTAGGAAACCCGGATTTGGGGGCGTCACAGTATCCCTAGGTAGTAACTAAGTTAAAGCTTTAACCATGCATTGGTTAGTTGCTAGCAAAATGTGTATAAATATATAATTGTATGTATACATGATAGATGAGACTTAACTAAGGTGGAGTTAGTGAATTCACTCTAGGTTAATTCTTATAAGGGAATAATTGATCAACATGGAATTAGTAAGTAACCATGGGATTACATGTTTGTAGAGAATTAACCATACCTTGGTTAATTATTGGGAGAAGGAGAATAAGTTGATAACTAACTAAGGTTGATTGAATTCTGACCTTGAGGTAAATGTTAGAAAGTTAACTATAACTAAGTTAAATGGTGGAGGGATTAGATAGATACACATATGTGTATGTAATATTATTGCAAGTATACTTATATATAAATTAAATGAATAATAAAAACAAAAGTGTAGGGAAATGGAGCATGGGGAAACCGCCCATCTTGGGCCAAGAGAAGGCTATAGCTAGCCTCTCACCTCTTACAAAGTAGCCCCAAATGTCTTGTCTCATCTACTTTAATAAATGTCTTGTCTCATCTACTTTAATAAATGTCTTGTCTCATCTACTTTAATAAATGTCTTGTCTCATCTACTTTAATTAATGCCTTGTCCCCTAGTTTATTTAACCACCTTTGGTTACCTAGCTTTGGTTAAGTGGTGGGAGAAAAGAATAGATATACATTATGTATGTAATGTTATTGCAAGCATAATTGCAAGAGGAGAGAGAAGCTTGGTTGATTAACCAAGGCTTGGCAATTTCATTTCATTCATTTTCACTTCTTTTCTTTAAGCTAAATAGCTAGAAAAATAGAGAGAGAAGAAAAGGGAGAAGGCTACCAATAATGGAGAAAAAGGAGGAAGAAGAAAGCTTAGGAAGAAACCATGGAAAAAGATCCATGGAAGGAAAGAAAGAAAAAATGAAGAATGCAAGGTATAACTCAAAACTTACCCACTTTATTGTGATTTAACTTAGATCTAGTGTTGAGTTGTTGTGATTGAACTAGATAATGATAGATCTACATGATTTATAATGATTCATGGTTGGATCTAGAGGTTTGATGGGTTATTAAACTTAGATTTGAGAAATAATTTCTTAAAACTCTAAAACCGTCACTTTCCTCTTTGATCCTTAGATCCGCATAGTGGGTATTGATGAAAAATTGTATAGATTTAATATGTTGTAATATTATGAGTTATGAATTCATAGAACTTGAAATCATTTGATTTGGTTGTGTAAAACTCAAAATATGAAAATCGAAAGGAGAGAAGCGAAGGTTATTTTCCTCAAATTAAATGATCTAGTGAGCTGCTGCCCAAAAATAAAAAATTCGGGATTAGCTATATTTCTCTAAAAATTTTGGGCTTTTGGTATGCTATAGTTCATTGAATAAGCTTTCCATAGACTCCAGAACGGACTAATTCCGACTTCGGAGCAAAGAGTTATGACCAATCTAGTTTGTCGTGCAAAACTGTCCAGTGAATTTTGGTCAGCCCCCTTACGTGCGATTCCTGTATTGATGTGTTAGGAATTGGAAACGACAAAGTTGTAGATACGGAAGTTAGCTTCGCGTGGTCGCTGGAATCACCCAAAAATTGTAAAAAACGAAGAAGTTATGACTGTTTAAGCGATCTAGGGTCTGTCAGCCAGTTTTCACGCGAAACAGTTTTAATTTAGTCATTCCTTGAGATGTGCAGCCTCGTGTGTTTGGAATTTGAAGAAACTTAAAACTGTAAAGTTATAGATATTGAAGTTTTCTAGCTGGAAACGCGAGATTGAGCCATTTTATGGAACGGATCATATTCGAAATAAATTATTTATTAAAGCTATCCAGAAAATGAAATTTTCTAGACTAGTTGATGAAATTTCAGAATCTGTTTTAAATGGTTAAGGGTCTGACTTTAAGACTTAGATGAGGTTGTAGTACACTGAGTAAGGTTTAATTTGATATAAGAAGGAACAACAAGAGTCACGTAACGAAGGAGTTACGTTAAAAACGAAAATAACGTTTTGTTAAAGAAATTGTGAAAATGGATTTTATAATTTTATTTGAAGTAAAATTTTGGAAAATGATATATGTTGTCATGTGATGACATACATTGACATGTTGGGGATCATAGTGAATCCGGTGTATAAGGATAGATAAATATTGATGTTATGTGCTTATATGTAGTTCATAACATGTAAATTGTTAATGAATGCATAGAACATGCTCAATAAAATGCCTAAGAGAAATTGTATATCTAAACATTGAGACTTAAAAGTATCCAAGTAATGGTATTAAGTGCTTGGAGTAATATATAATTGAAGAATATTTTAAGTATATTAATATTATTTAATTATAATATTAATATATAAGTGATGATTATTTTAAGTATATTAATATTATTTAATTATAATATTAATATATAAGTGAAGATTATTTTAAGTATATTAATATTATTTAATTATAATATTAATATATAAGTGAGGATTAGTTTAAGTATATTAATATTATTTAATTATAATATTAATATATAAGTGATGATTATTTTAAGTATATTAATATTATTTTAATTATAATATTAATATAATAAGTGAGGATTATTTTAAGTATATTAATATTATTTAATTTATAATATTAATATATAAGTGAGGATTATTTTAAGTATATTAATATTATTTAATTATAATATTAATATGTAAGTGATGATTATTTTAACTGTATTAATATTATATAATTATAATATTAATATACAAATAAGGAGTATTATGGTTATATTAATAATATTTAAGCATAATATTTAACGTGCTTAATTGGTGAATATTATTTCATTAAATTAGGTTGTCAATCGAAGGAAGAAAACGAAATATTCGATGCGAATAATATACACGATGATCTACGGACTGAGGCAAGTTTTTCAGAACTTACTCTTATGTGTAAAATGTTATTATATGTTATTGCGATGTTATATTATAACATAATGTGCTATGAACCGTTCAATTTGAACTTTATACTTTGCAATGAAAAACAACTAAAAAAAATGATATGTGATTTACGTGTTAATATGCTTACATGTATAATTGTCATACATGGAAATATTGTGAAACATGCATGATACATGATTTATGTGTTATGTGTAACTGTTAAACTTGCGGGCAACATTGTTGCTCACCAACGCCACAAACAGATTTTTGCAGCTAGCGAAAAAGGACCTGGATGGTCAGAAGAAGATGACTGCAGGAAAGACATTTAAACAAGAAAGTGAAATCTATGTTGCGATATTATATTATTTTAATATCGTACTATTATTTACAAGCCGATGTATTGTATACTCTGATTTAGAATTATGTGTACGATTAAAGGTTAGAAAACCTGGGAGTAGATTAAGATGTATTGTAATATTATAGAGATTACATTTATGTTGTAAGAATTGTATTGTTCATGTAGTATCGTGACGAACCGAACCCGGGGTCAAGGTGACCCGGATTTGGGGTCGTTACAGGTTGGTATCAAAGCTGATAGGTTATAAACCTTAGGTAGAAGTACCTTAGGTTATAACCGTAGGAATGATGATAAGGATGATAAGGAATAAACTCAAATAGAGTTTAAGTGCTAAGAGATTAATTTTGGAAATTCATTATTAATTAAAGAAAAAGATAATTGAGATTCAAAGAAGAATCTTGAAAAGTTATAAAGATAAGAATCTGGAGTTACCTGACTCCAGTAGTAAAGATAAAAAGCTTAAATAAAATCATAATATATGATTAAAGTGAAAGATAAGAAGATCGCAAAACAAAACGATCATGAGATAGAAAAGAATCGTAATATAATACGATTATAAGAAAGATCACAACGTGATCTAATTAAGACATGGAATGATAGATGATCAATCGAATGATTGAAAACTTTATAGCAGAATTGTTGTACGAAAAAGGTACTAGAGGATAGTACGAAGATAAAACTCAGAAGGAGTTATAAATGATGAGATACGAATTAAAAGTTTGTGTTGAGCAAGGAGCAAGATAAGATTAGGATTATGTGAGTTTTAAATTGAGGACTCATGTTAGTGGCTGAGTTGTACGATTCCTTGTATGGGCGGGAAATTTGTGCTTGGTTTGAGAACCACTTAGCTTCCTATATCGATATAGTGGTTGAGTTAAACAATTTCTTTTATGGGCAAGAGATTTGTCCTTGGTCTAACAACCGCTTAGCTTCCTATATTGATTAGTGGTCGAGTTGACCAATTCCGTGTATAGGCAGGGGATTGTGTTTGGTTCGACAACCACTTAGCTTCCTATATTGATAATCATTGGAACCTGGTGTCGCGCTATTCGCTATATGTATGTTGAGAAGGTGATTCTTTTCTCATGTGTATAACGAATAGGTAGATGATGTAAGATTAGGTGCGAGTTCTTAAAACTCACGCTTATGGTAAGTTTGTGACTCATAATCATATGGTATGTTTTTGAACCCCTAAGCGTATGGACAGTCCCTGATTAGTTCTTGGATTACGTATTGCTAGGACAAGTTCCTAAACTCGTATTATTATGGCAAGTTCCTAAACTCATAATGTGTGCTAAGTTCGATGAACAGTGTTTGTGGTATATCATTACAGACCATAAAAGAGGGTTATAGATTAAAGTGTGATTTAAGAGTTCTAAGTGATGGGCGAACATTTGTAGAATCAGAAATGAATAGAGATTTTAAGTAAAGTTGAGATAATAAATTGAAGATGATTGAGGATTCTAGGTATTCCCAATCTTCTAGCTATGCTAGATCCTAAATCGTGCTTATACTCGCACTTATACGCCTTTGAAAAGTCTTGTCATTTGTATGTCTACGCTACTTGGCTCAGCTAGACAAAAATTATTTTAACATCAAAATGTATTTTAAAATCGTCAACGCACCATTTCAAAGCGTGGTGTTGAGATGATAAATGACGGCATCCTAACACACTGTTACAACAGTGCAGCATTATGCCGTCCTATAAATGAATTTTAGTTATATGAACTGTTTTATGAAGTATGTCCATGCTAGTTGTGTTGGCTGGACAAAGCTTGTTTTGAAAACTTCAAAATGTATTTAATCATCACTTACCATTAAAGTCGTGGTGTGGAGATGATAAAATGACGGAATCCTAACACACTGATTGCAACAGTGCAGCATTATTACGTCTTTAAAATGATTTTTAGTTTACATGAACTGTTAAGAAATTCCTGTTGCACATAGAGTTACTATGGTGAGACTCAGGAATCCATGTTTCAGTACAAGTTCTGTAAATATAACAATACTTTTGAAATTACAAGTTCTTGACATTCAAGAATTATTTCATGAAATGAGTCGATGCTATCTGATTCGGCTAGACAAATGTCGAAATATGTTTATGCAAGCATTACTTGAGAATTTATGCCAAACCAAATTGTTTTGGTGAGGAATTTTGTAGTAAGCTGAGGTGAACAACCCTATTATTAGGGTATTTGATGTCGAAAAAATCTCGACTGACCCTATGGTGGTCAAGCAAACGCATATAGTCGTTTAGCTAGAAAGTTGTGCACAACGTCAGAGTACAAAGGGCTGATCACCTGGCGTACGGAGGTAGATTACCTTTTTCTTAATAGAAATCGGTAGGGGTAGTAATACCCGTAAACCTCAATTTTCATGTTCTTTATGGCCTCCAGCAGGGGTAGATTACCTTTTTCATAATTGAAATCGGTAGGGGTAGTAATACCCGTAAACCTCTGTGGTCATGGTCTTTATGACCCCTCAGCATAATATGAAAAGTTTTTAAGGAATATTTTATTTCCTGTTTGTTCAAGCTGCTTCACAATTATTGAACAATTGTTGAAGACTCCTGAAAAATATTTCACTATTTTGGAAGTCGAAAGTTTAGAAGGTGTGAACTTCTTAGAGAAGAATGACTATAGAATGTGACGAATAAAGAGAAATCTTTAAAGAAGGAAAGAGTTTAGTAGTTATTAAAGTGAGAATGTAATAGTTGATTTGAAAACCTAGTTTGGTGAATAGAATGAGTAGAGATGAGTATGAAGTAATTTCGAGGACGAAATTCTTAGAAGAAGGGGTGAATGTAATATCCTGGATAGTTATGAGACTTGTAAATAAGGTCTCAAATATTGAATAAAGGTTAAAGTCAAAACCTAGATTATTAACAGAGAAATGTGTAGAGAAATGACTCAATATTTTCTTTGGTTTTGAAAGAACTTATATGAATTGAGGACGTATTCAATAAGATTATGCGATGAAATAAATGTCGTAAGAGTTTAGAAGTTAACCGAACTTGAGCGTTTTGGTAGTAGTGGTTCTGATGATGGAATCCTTATAAGGGTTGAGTTTAAAACCTAGTTTTGAAGAAGATGATTGTGTAGAGATGATTAAACACTTTAACTTAATCTCTGTGTTAGAAATTAAATGTGTGAAACGATATGTAAGGGATTGAAACCCTAGAATTGATAAGGTGGTATACAGAGATATATGGGTATACAAACATGTATAAGCTAGATGGGGTTAGAGAAGCTACCCTAGAAACTTTCCATAAGTAGAAAGTTTAAAGAAGCAATGACATATTTGTGTATTATGATTTTAAGTGATCAATGAAGATGGATTTCTGCGATCTAATCAATGTGTTATGTGATACGATATAAGCATTAATGAATCGTAGAGGAAAAATATTTTCTTAGAAAATAACGCGGGAAACACTATTCACGCGAGAAACGCTTCTTCGTTATTTTTGAATTTTCACATTCCCGAATAGCGTTTATATGGAGTATAAGAGCGTATTTACTATTCAAAAATACGAGAGGAGAAACTTTCCATAAATGGAAAGTTTGAGAATTCTCTATAAAAGAAAAGTTGTGGTGTATAGATGTCCACCAATAAGAAGAGGTTAGGGACCTTCCATAAATAGAAAGTGTAGGATGAAGGGTAGGATGGTAATGATCCAAGCCTAGATGAGTAATCAATTAGGTTAATTAATGAGAAACAAGATAAAACTATGTTATGAATTAACATAGCTTGAATGTTGGCCTTGATTGACAAACGAGAAGGGTGATCATCATTAGGTAATTAACTAGTGTGATTAATGTAGGGAATTTGAATAAGAGGATTAATTATGGTAGCCCAATATGGGATTGCCTATATGTGAAGTGGGTAATTTAAATATAAGCCCAAATGTATGATAATTGATAGTCAAAGAGGGATTTATTATAAGCCCAAGCTATGAGTAAGGATTTAATGTGTTAGGGTTTTATGAGTAACCCAACAAATTAGCCAAAGGATGAGTAAACTAGGTTGACCATATTTTAACCAACCTTGAGTTAAAGAAGCCCAAAGAAATGGAAGGGTAGAAACTTTCCATAAATAGAAAGTTTGAAAACTTTCCATAAATGAAAGGTTTAGATAACAAAGAGAGAGAAGAGTATGTATTGGTGTATTTATATATATATGCATTAGTATATTTATACATATATATAATTGTGCAAGTATTCTTATTAAAAGAAAAGGAAAAAAAAAATTAATTAAAACAAGTGGGTAGACTTTTGCTTTTGTTTTATCCAAAGTTGTATTGGTAGGAGCAAAAAGGGAATGAAAGTGACAAGTTGGTGATGTATGTAAGTAGTGTAAGAGAGCTATGATGGGCTAGGTTGGTAGCTTGTGTTGGAGAAATAAAAGGTTGTAGAAAATTAACCAATGTAAGGTTAATTGAATAATCCTAATTGGTAAACAAGAGAGGGCATTGAACAAACATTGGTTAAATGCTAGATGAATGCATGTGATGATGAGAATTAACCATAGATGGTTTAATTGAGTATCCCTAGGTAGTAACTAAGTTAAAGCTTTAACCATGCATTGGTTAGTTGCTAGCAAAATGTGTATAAATATATAATTGTATGTATACATGATAGATGAGACTTAACTAAGGTGGAGTTAGTGAATTCACTCTAGGTTAATTCTTATAAGGGAATAATTGATCAACATGGAATTAGTAAGTAACCATGGGATTACATGTTTGTAAAGAATTAACCATACCTTGGTTAATTATTGGGAGAAGGAGAATAAGTTGATAACTAACTAAGGTTGATTGAATTCTGACCTTGAGGTAAATGTTAGAAAGTTAACTACAACTAAGTTAAATGGTGGAGGGATTAGATAGATACACATATGTGTGTGTAATATTATTGCAAGTATACTTATATATAAATTAAATGAATAATAAAAACAAAAGTGTAGGGAAATGGAGCATGGGGAAACCGCCCATCTTGGGCCAAGAGAAGGCTATAGCTAGCCTCTCACCTCTTACAAAGTAGCCCCAAATGTCTTGTCCCATCTACTTTAATAAATGTCTTGTCTCATCTACTTTAATAAATGTCTTGTCTCATCTACTTTAATTAATGCCTTGTCCCCTAGTTTATTTAACCACCTTTGGTTACCTAGCTTTGGTTAAGTGGTGGGAGAAAAGAATAGATATACATTATGTATGTAATGTTATTGCAAGCATAATTGCAAGAGGAGAGAGAAGCTTGGTTGATTAACCAAGGCTTGGCAATTTCATTTCATTCATTTTCACTTCTTTTCTTTAAGCTAAATAGCTAGAAAAATAGAGAGAGAAGAAAAGGGAGAAGGCTACCAATAATGGAGAAAAAGGAGGAAGAAGAAAGCTTAGGAAGAAACCATGGAAAAAGATCCATGGAAGGAAAGAAAGAAAAAATGAAGAACGCAAGGTATAACTTAAAACTTACCCACTTTATTGTGATTTAACTTAGATCTAGTGTTGAGTTGTTGTGATTGAACTAGATAATGATAGATCTACATGATTTATAATGATTCATGGTTGGATCTAGAGGTTTGATGGGTTATTAAACTTAGATTTGAGAAATAATTTCTTAAAACTCTAAAACCGTCACTTTCCTCTTTGATCCTTAGATCCGCATAGTGGGTATTGATGAAAAATTTTATAGATTTAATATATTGTAATATTATGAGTTATGAATTCATAGAACTTGAAATCATTTGATTTGGTTGTGTAAAACTCAAAATATGAAAATGGAAAGGAGAGAAGCGAAGGTTATTTTCCTCAAATTAAATGATCTAGTGAGCTGCTGCCCAAAAATAAAAAATTCGGGACTAGCTATATTTCTCTAAAAATTCTGGGCTTTTGGTATGCTATAGTTCATTGAATAAGCTTTCCATAGACTCCGGAACGGACTAATTCCGACTTCGGAGCAAAGAGTTATGACCAATCTAGTTTGTCGTACAAAACTGTCCAGCGAATTTTGGCCAGCCCCCTTACGTGCGATTCCTGTATTGATGTGTTGGGAATTGGAAAATTTTCATTAGGACAAAGTTGTAGATACGGAAGTTAGTTTCGCGTGGCCACTGGAATCACCCAAAAATTGTTAAAAACGAAGAAGTTATGACTGTTTAAGCGATCTAGGGTCTGTCAGCCAGTTTTCACGCGAAACAGTTTTAATTTAGTCATTCCTTGAGATGTGCAGCCTCGTGTGTTTGGAATTTGAAGAAACTTAAAACTGTAAAGTTATAGATATTGAAGTTTTCTAGCTGGATACGCGAGATTGAGCCATTTTATGGAACGGATCATGTTCGAAATAAATTATTTATTAAAGTTGTCCAGAAAATGAAATTTTCTAGACTAGTTGATGAAATTTCAGAATCTGTTTTAAATGGTTAAGGGTCTGACTTTAAGACTTAGATGAGGTTGTAGTACACTGAGTAAGGTTTAATTTGATATAAGAAGGAACAACAAGAGTCATGTAACGAAGGAGTTACGTTAAAAACGAAAACAACGTTTTGTTAAAGAAATTGTGAAAATGGATTTTATAATTTTATTTGAAGTAAAATTTTGGAAAATGATATATGTTGTCATGTGATGACATACATTGACATGTTGGGGATCATAGTGAATCCGGTGTATAAGGATAGATAAATATTGATGTTATGTGCTTATATGTAGTTCATAACATGTAAATTGTTAATGAATGCATACAACATGCTCGATAAAATGCCTAAGAGAAATTGTATATCTAAACATTGAGACTTAAAAGTATCCAAGTAATGGTATTAAGTGCTTGGAGTAATATATAATTGAAGAATATTTTAAGTATATTAATATTATTTAATTATAATATTAATATATAAGTGATGATTATTTTAAGTATATTAATATTATTTAATTATAATATTAATATATAAGTGAAGATTATTTTAAGTATATTAATATTATTTAATTATAATATTAATATATAAGTGAGGATTAGTTTAAGTATATTAATATTATTTAATTATAATATTAATATATAAGTGATGATTATTTTAAGTATATTAATATTATTTAATTATAATATTAATATATAAGTGAGGATTATTTTAAGTATATTAATATTATTTAATTATAATATTAATATATAAGTGAGGATTATTTTAAGTATATTAATATTATTTAATTATAATATTAATATGTAAGTGATGATTATTTTAACTGTATTAATATTATATAATTATAATATTAATATACAAATAAGGAGTATTATGGTTATATTAATAATATTTAAGCATAATATTTAACGTGCTTAATTGGTGAATATTATTTCATTAAATTAGGTTGTCAATCGAAGGAAGAAAACGAAATATTCGATGCGAATAATATACGCGATGATCTACGGACTGAGGCAAGTTTTTCAGAACTTGCTCTTATGTGTAAAATGTTATTATATGTTATTGCGATGTTATATTATAACATAATGTGCTATGAACCGTTCAATTTGAACTTTATACTTTGCAATGAAAAACACGATTATATGTGATTTACGTGTTAATATGCTTACATGTATAATTGTCATACATGGAAATATTGTGAAACATGCATGATACATGATTTATGTGTTATGTGTAACTGTTAAACTTGCGGGCAACATTGTTGCTCACCCACGCCACAAACAGATTTTTGCTGCTAGCGAAAAAGGACCTGGATGGTCAGAAGAAGATGACTGCAGGAAAGACATTTAAACAAGAAAGTGAAATCTATGTTGCGATATTATATTATTTTAATATCGTACTATTATTTACAAGCTGATGTATTGTATACTCTGATTTAGAATGATGTGTACGATTAAAGGTTAGAAAACCTGGGAGTAGATTAAGATGTATTGTAATATTATAGAGATTACATTTATGTTGTAAGAATTGTATTGTTCATGTAGTATCGTGACGAACCGAACCCGGGGTCAAGGTGACCCGGATTTGGGGTCGTTACACATAAACAGTTTATACTTTCATATAAACTTTAACATGCCTTGACATATCACATATATCAATTTGATATTACAAATAACTTTTTATTCAACAGTTTATATCACGTTGTCACACAAAGCGTATAAACCGCATGTATATAACTTATAAAAATAACACATAAGAGTGAGAATACTTGCCTCGTATATCTTTTACAGTTAATATAACGTCTAAATATTCGTCGTAAATCCTCTTGTAGCTAGCTGTACTTCCAATCGCGTAGTGTTTCGATACTTCGAAAGTAATTTTTATCTCGCAATATCTCTCAGAATATAAATATAGAGTACTTTTGCTCTTGAATTACTTGAAAACTAATGCAAATAATGAAGGATGGAGGTTGCTATTTATAGGCTTTGCAAAGTCGGGGTAAAATAGTCTTTTAGGCCTTAAAATATCTAAAGCATATTCTTGACATATTCACTCAAAATATCTTCCAAGCTCGTCAATGAAAATATCTTCCAAACTCGTCAATGAAAATATCTACCAAGCTCAACAATACATCTTGCAATTGAAAATATCTTCTAAGCTCGACAATGCAGCTTGTAATCGTAAGCACGACAAAGCAGCTTGTCACCGTGAGCACGACAAAGCAGCTTGTCATTACGGATATATCCCCAAGCTCGTCGGTGAAAAATTTCTAAGCACGACGTTTTTTTGCGTTTTTCCCGAAAAATATTTTTAGATATAATTCATCGTTATACTATGAAATCACATAATACATAATTTTAGGTCACTAAATTAATCTCTAACCATATCTGATCGTATTTATAAGCCTTATAAATATTCGGAGTATTACATTCACCCCTACTTAAAAGAATTTTGTCCTCGAAATTAACTTTAGAAATAACTTTAGTCAATTAATATCATATTTATATGTTCTATAAATATTCAGGATATTACATTCTCTCCTCCTTATAAGAATTTCGTCCTCAAAATTACAGTATAATCATCTCTATTCTTTTCTCACTTAATATGAATTTTACTTCATATAACTTAACCCATTAAGAGTTTATAACCCCCCCCCCCCCCGAATTCGGGCGCTGGCCGCCCGAACAAGGGTTCGTTCTTATCTCATTCTATGCATTTTCTAAATTCATATTTACCCACATTAACTCCCTAATGCTTAGATTAAGTCAAGAATGTTTACTTATCAATACTCTATATCTTCTTATTTTAGAGGATCACTCTAATTAGTACTGCGGGTCTATAAGACCTTGAACTTTTTCATATTCTATAGGTACTATATAACCCACAAACGTTTGACAATCACAAGGACTGAAAAACTCTTAACTCTTGTCCATAACATTTCTATCATAATAATAACTGAGTGGTTATTTAAACCAAAACTTTTCTTTCAATACTCGTCAAAATCATATTGTTCGACATCAGGGCAACCCATCGGAATCATAGTGTCCGAACTCATGACAATCCATCGGAATCATAGTGTCCGATCTCAGGCTTAACTTTGACACCCATTGAAATCATATGTTCGATCTCCGGCTCAAATTTTGGACATATATCGCCTAATACTTACGTCGAAATCATGTGCCCGACCTGAAGTATTTCCCTTTATCAATGTTGTTTATTTCAGTTACTATTATGACCAATCATAATATTGTTCATAAAACTTGACATGCAACCTTATTGTTTCCCTAACAATAACTATTAGATATATGAGAAAAGAATCACCTTCTCAGCATATAAAAAATATTGTGACACAAGATTTCAATCTATTATCATGGTAGTAAACCGAGTATTTCCTCCACCTAAGAACTAATGAATCAGTTCTCCGTCTCATCCTATCCCCAATGATATCATTTAGTGTGTATCCCGTTTTGAAAACACTAGCCATGAATCATTCGTACCAACAATGTAGTTAGATCGGTTCTCTAATGCATATTAAACTCCTGCCCATTCAAGAGAGTCTTTCAACTCAGCTAACAACATAAGTTTTCAATTGAAATCCCTACTAATTTCTTAACTATCTTATGAATGTCTTTAATCCATATTACTAACATTTCTCTATGAGTTTACTAATCTACTTACTCAGGTTTTATGCAAAAAAATAATATAATTTAAACATAATTTCAAACACATAACTTTAATTAGATAACACTTGATTTATTTCAACGTTACTTTTTAATCAGTATATTTCTTTCACATAATGTTTTTATGCATTAAAATTTAATAAGATTTATTCATATCTTTTACTTATCTACGGACTCTTCACAAGTCCATTAATTATTAATCCATCAGATTATACTCTAAGGTACTCGTTACCTCGAAACTATAACCTATTGCTTTAATACCAAAATATAATGCCCCCAAAATTTGAGGGATCGCCGTCTGAACAAGGGTCCGACGTTATCTCATACTTCTATCATAACTTAACCAATGATCCCATAATCATATTGGTTGAATTAGTCTATTACAGACTATAAAATTATAAATTTCTTTTATCTTCATCCCTAAATCTTAATTTGATCTCGATCTCATTTTTTTTACAAGTATCAACTTATAGTTCATTCGTATATATGAATAACACCATATATATCGGTCAAATTGTTTAAGCTTAAGATTCAGACATTCTATAATTTTACATATCCAAGTTTTATAGTATTAATAACAAAGATTGTTCTTGGCAACAGAGGGGCGCATTCTGGTAAATTTGGCATCTTACCGACGCTCATTAGTGTAACCTCAGTGCTTACAGAACTCCCAATATCATTCAATACCCTCACATAGATATATATCTTTATAGCGATATGTCTTCATATCGATATTTCCTATTTATCTGACATTCACAATATTAATAACACACTTGTACTTGGAACAGAGGAACCTTGCGATGAATTTGGTTTCTTCATCGGTGCTAGATCTCAATTCTTACAACACTCACAATGTTATTCAATATCCTCATTCAGATTTATAGTTTTTATCAACATTGTATTAATGTTTACCATCTATCTGAAGTTCAGAGTATCGACATAACATGATCAGTCCATATTACCAATACCCTTATTCAGATTTATAGTTCTTTAACAATTCTAAGTTATATCAAAGTAAAGACATAACAACATTTGATGATAATAATAATATCATTTCATCATATTCGATTACATGGCTTGCTTGTTCATATTACAACAGTCATTATGACTTCATACAAATACAAGTAAATAAAACATAAAACCTAGTCTACGCTTCTTCTTTATATCAATGATCTTCTTATCATTCTTTCTTAACTGCAAATAAATGTTTGTTCGCAAAAATGAGCACTACGGCTCAGCAAGTCTAACTAATAACACATAAACAGTTTATACTTTCATATAAACTTTAACATGCCTTGACATATCACATATATCAATTTGATATTACAAATAACTTTTCATTCAACAGTTCATATTACGTTGTCACACAAAGCGTATAAACCACATATATATAACTTATAAAAATAACACATAAGAGTTAGAATACTTGCCTCGTATATCTTTTATAGTTAATATAACGTCTAAACGTTCGTCGTAAATCCTCTTGTAGTTGCTAGCTTTACTTCCAATCATGTAGTGCTTCGATACTTCGAAAGTAATTTTTATCTCACAATATCTCTCAAAATATAAATATAGAGTACTTTTGCTTTTGAATTGCTTGAAAACTAATGCAAATAATGAAGGATGGATGTTGTTATTTATAGGCCTTACAAAGTCGGGGTAAAATAGTCTTTTAGGCCTTAAAATATCTAAAGCATATTCTTGGCATATTCTTGATATATTCCCTCAAAATATCTTCCAAGCTTGTCAATGAAAATATCTTCCAAGCTCGTCAATGAAAATATCTACCAAGCTTGACAATGCAACTTGCAACTAAAATATCTTCTAAACTCGACAATGCAGGTTGTCACCGTAAGCACGACAAAACATCTTGTCATTACAGATATATCCCCAAGCTCGTCGGTGAAAAATTTCTAAGCACGACGTTTTTTTGCGTTTTCCCCGAAAAATATTTTCGGATATAATTCATCGTTATACCATGAAATCACATAATATATAATTTCAGGTCACTAAATTAACCTCTAACCATATCCGATCGTATTTATAAGCCTTATAAATATTTAGGGTATTACATCGTTCATCTCACATAGCAATGACTGATATTAAAGTGAAAGGATTAGTATCTGCTAATTAGTATTCGCAAAAAATTCTTGTAGATAACTTTTTACATTAAAAGTCATACCACTCATTCTCTCTTCTAACTCAACTTTTTCTCTTTTTTAAATTAAATTCTAAAATTGTATAACTTTTTTTTGTTACAAATTTAAAATTATCAATTTATATATCGTTGGAAAGTTCTCGTTAAGATCTTCAAAACAAGATCAATTGTTGATATATGTTTTTTTTAATTAAAATGACCAAAATTGAGTTTAAAGTTTTGTATTTTGAAATACACTATTATAGACTTTAATTATAACTTTTGATATTTTAACTACATTAAAATATATCAACAATATATTTTGTTTTGAAGATCTTAACGAGAGCTTTCCAACGATATATAGATATGACAATTTTGAATTTGTAACAAAAAAATTATTGAATTTTAGAATTTGATTGAAGAAAAAAAAATTAGGTTAGGAGAGAATGAGTGATCTGACTTTCTGACTTTTTTAACATACAAAACTATCCCCAAAAATTTCTTGCGGATACTAATTAGTATCTGCAAGAAGTTCCTACGGATAATAATGAGAGCTTTCTAATCCGAGTCATTCAATATTACAACGACGGTTCAAAATGGGTTGACTGAGACATGACCAATAACCAACCATGACTATGGATTATGTCCATATATATATATATATATATATATATATATATATATATATATATTCGTTTAAGATTTCAAAACTAATACTAATATATTTTACTAATTATGTTTAAATAAATCAACTCATTCAGAGAATATTTTATTAAAGGTAATTTAACAACCGCTTCATTTATTTTCTCATAGCAAGCAAATTTTAAAAGAAAATTATATAAAGAGTTTTTCTAAACGGACATGAAAATTAGATATGAAAATTGGACATTAATGTATTTAAATTTTATTTATTTATATTTTTACCCACCATTGAAAATCAAAATACAAATAAATAAAATTCAAATATATTAATGTATAATTTTCATGTCCAATTTTAATGTTCACGTAGACAATCCATCACGCGTGGCCACCATTAAAGAACACAGTAACCGATGCACCGCCCACACAGACTAACATTTCCCCCTTCCCCTCTTTCCTCCCTTATTACTCGCACCCACTTCACTTTACTATCTTTGACTCTTCATCCCTTCACTCCATCCCTTACTTTCTCTCTCTAACTCTGGTAATAATGGCGAAAATGGTGTTGATCTTAGCTCTGTGCGTTCTCTTGCCGGCGCTCATTAGCGCAACCCGACCCATGGCCAACCCCTTCGTCATAGAGGGTAAAGTCTACTGCGACACTTGCCGGGTCGGGTTCGAGACCTCCGCCTCCACCTACATTCACGGTATGCCCCATATTATCTATTCATTTCTGTATCCTAGCTCTGTCCCAAACTGAGTGTCCCAGTTTTTTGTCCATAAATTGTTTCAAATTTATGTTTATGTAAAATGGTTGAATCCACTTTTAATTAATGTTTAAATTGGACTGTATAATTTAAGGTGTGACACTTATTTTTGGACGGAGCAGTGTATTGTTGCTGGGTAAAGTGTATGTTTAATTGCATAATTATGGATCTCTATGCTTGATATTATAATTTTTTATGTGGACCGACCAAGATTGTGGTAGATCTGAACTAGGACTATGATTTTTATTATTATTTTTAAATATTTTTATTTTGTGATGTATATAATGTGGATCTTGTAGGTGTCAGTTGTCACTTTAAATTAGTATATGTAGGTCTGTGTTATTTTAATGTTGTGTTATGGTAATTAGTCTTTCTAGTATTACAATGAAAATATCTTATTGTGATGGGATAAGATAAAGTTGATTAGATCTATAAGCAGACACAAATAAGTTTTGATGCTAATTTTTGAAAATATTTTTTATTAATGATATATCGGGTTTTGCATTTTATGTGTTGTCTTTCATTAGAGTTTTAATAAAGTAATACTACATGGGAGTAATTTATGCAAAGGATGTTTAAATAAAGTAATACTACATGGGAGTAATTGTATGTGCTGGTATGTAGGTTATTTAATAATTGTCAGTTAACTAACATTATTAAGCGATAGACCATATCTAGTCCTGCCAAAAGTCATGTGATCCTATCTGCTTGTGTCGGCTCATCCCTCTCATGACTGTCTATATTAATTTTAAGCATATACTCCATCTGTTCCAAATGTGCAAAACTACAAATACATTTTTTTATATTCCGTTTCAATATTCGAGAAACATTTATATTTCAGGACTTTAATATGTAAGATATCCTTGTTTTGCCATTACTTTTTTACTATCATTTCTATCTTTACACCACCATTACTAAATTTAAATTTTTAGCTTATATTAAGGGTACATTTAGAAACATAAAATTATTCTTAAAATTTGTTTTTGAAATTTCTCTAATTTTGGAACTGAAGGGAGTTTATTACAAACTTTAGGCTGAACTAGATATATTCTTTCTGGCACTCCACAAGCAGAGCCTGCCATGTAGTTGGTTACATGGACATGGGGTGAAAGGGGTTGAAACTTGAAAACCTTGAATCTTTGGATTTAACATGAGTAAGCTTTATATTAAATAATACACAGTGAGGAACACGGGTTTAATCTTTTTCCAGTTTCTTCATTCAAGAAGCAAATTCATTCTTGGTTCAAGCAAACCTCTTTTATTGTTGAATTCAAGTGTTAGTTGTCTCTTTCACGATTAAACCTAAAGGACCTGAGCATCCAAATTTCTGAGGGTCAGGCATTGCTGACTACAACCTATTCAAAAGAGTCTTGGGCCTATATGTTTTCACCTTCTATAAGACTGAGTTCTTACCAGATATTTTCTCTGTCAACTCTTCAGAACCTATAAATGCAGAAATATCTGCGCATATAGGCGTAAACAATTGTTTATTGACTCGTCAAAAAAGGTAATAGCATGGTTGCCAAGAACACTGATCAACTGAGTATGCGGCACAAAATCGGGTACGAGAAACACAACCTATGGTAGGCTGTACAAGGCATCTAAGCTCTCGTACCACGATTTGGAATGATAGTAATTGGTACGTAGAACGCATGGCAATAAGAATTCCGTGATAACCCTGTCATTTGAGAATAAAGAAACTATATCACAGTAGTCATAAGCAATGCATATAAATATGACTTGCTTTGTACACATTTTACTTGAATGATACGGCAAAAGGCTCTTGGCTTATCTGTCTTATTGTCAGGTGTTCAATATACCATAACAGGGAGAAGTGCTGGCATTTGTCATGTACTTTGAATGATCTGTTTTTATCAATTATGGTAGTCCCAAATTGAAGTAGATTGCAAGAACCCATTTTAATTCCCGAATCAGTATGCTGGTTGATTTATATTCTCAACATTACCTTGGTCAAACAATGAAGTTATCCGAATTGTGTAATTGATTCTAGTTCTTTAACTACGGCCCGTTGTTTCATGTTCTATAGGTGCCAAGGTCAGAGTAGAATGCAAAGACAGAAATACTCAGAAAGTACTCTACAGTGTCGAGGGATTAACAGACCGAACCGGCACATACAGGATTACAGTAAAAGAAGACCACGAGGACCAGCTCTGTGATGCCGTGCTTGTTAGCAGCCCCCTGAATGATTGTGCGTCTGCAGACCCTGGGCGCGATCGTTCTCGCGTGATTCTCACCCGCTACAATGGGATGACTTCCGATAACCGTTTTGCAAACGCATTGGGTTTCATGAAGGATCAAGCCATGTCTGGATGCAGCATGGTGCTCCAGCAATACCAAGAATTGGAAGATTAGATTCTAGCAAATCCTCTAATGACTCTGAATGATTAGACATTCTTGTTTCCCAATGTTATATATCTTATTTATTAATTTTGTGGTAATGTTTGTATCAAGATTTAGAATAACTATGTTGAAGCTATTCTTTTATCGTTGAACTTTTTGCAGAATTTGACTAAATGCAGTATTTTACTGAGCTTAAAAATCATATTAACTTTGAATATTTTGTGGATGTTGAGAAGTAACTCTGGGGGTGAAGCAAGTGGAGCTGAAGCCTTTGTTTGAGAGGTCTTTTATGGAAGAGAAAAAGAGAAATAAAAAATTATAAAAGAAAAAAAGAGGAGAAAATTAAAGGAGGAGAAGAATATTCTCACTCCAATTTAAGAAAAAAGATCGAGTAATTTTCATTCTTCTTGTTCGTAAGTTGTAAAAGACACAGAAAATAGAAAAAGTAACTATTAATATGTTGAAGTGCAGTTTTGTTTATTTTGTTTGGGTGCAGAGTGATGAATAAGTTCCACATCAAAAATAAAAATATGCAAGTTGAGGACATTTAATACTCTCAAATGGACAGCTTCAAAAAATGAGTCTCAAATGGACCAAAGACCTAATGTCCTAAATTTTTGATAAGGTTCACATAAGTATAGTTGGTTCTTTGTTGTTCCCAACAAGATAGACTATTGTGCCACTAGACTCTAAATTACTACAAATGTATCTAATGTGTCAAAAAATTCAAAAGAAAGCTGTATACAACATATATGTATTAAAAAATATATATATAAAAAATGGGAATTTAACCAAAAAAATTTAAAAATGGGAGGGTAAACAATAGCAAGTAATCATTTTCGATCGGCAAATGATATATATATTGCGAATATTTACGTCGATAGTTAAATAGTAAAAGAAGTTATCATGTGCCAGCTGCATACAACAAGGTTGAAAAGAAGTCTAAGCCGAGGTTTGGTTCTTATGGGGTTTAAAATGAGAGGCCCAAAGCATAAGCCTCCATGGGCTGACTGACCCAGTCTTTTTCCTTTTTAGTTGAGGTTTTTTTTAACAAAAAAAATAAGAGAGAAAAGAGAAAAAAGAAAAAAGAAATAAAATTTGGAAAAAAATTGTCTTATGTTGCCTAGGCAATGGGTATTAATCAAGCATCAATTGGCAACGGATTATCCTTCATCTAGTTGTTGTAGTGCACATTATGTTTTGGTCTGAGAAATAGAAGGCCCATTGCATTAACAAGCCAAGTAATGTCAAGAACAAGCCAGAATAGTAACTAGCATTATCACCCGGAGTGTAATCTTATAGGCCCATTTGTTATTGACCTAAACTGAGAGGTCCATAAGATTTTTATGAGTAGGCTAGTCAATCTACGGGCTTGGGCCGCATTTGCTAATTATGAAATCAAAAAACCTTTGTTAATACAACTCAACAAGTTGAAAGCAAATCTATATCTATATAATAATATATAAAAATAGTAACCGAGAGTTTCTCTCTACAAAATAGAATACTCTCATAGTTTCTAATATTTTTAAACTTCTTCTATCAATAAAAAGTAAATAAATCTAATAAAATATATGTTCATTTTTTAAACTTCTTCTCAAACAAATTTTATATATAATTAAAATTAAACAATATACTAAACAAATCCCAATATACATAAATCTAATAAACTTCTTCCACTTTTAATAAATTAAAAGTATCTAATATATATATATATATACATACATACATACATACATACATACATACATACATACATACATACATAAATATATATATATATATATATATATATATATATATCTTTTTATTTTAAAACTTCTTCTAAAACTGAATCTCTTTTTGTTTTAAATTAAAATTTGATTACTACTTATATAATACAATTTAAAAGGATTTAAAAAGGTAACAAATTTCTCATTTTTTAATTTTACAATCTTATTTTTTATTTTAAAAATTAAAAAACAACAATTCCAACACAACTAAAAAACTAAAAGTCTAAAACACGTTGCAAACTCCTTCCCCAATTTTATCCTCATCCAATTCGGCCAATTAAAAAGTCCCATTTTAATTTTAGAAAACCCAAATTTTAATTTATTTTCCAACACAAAGAAGCAAGAATTCCAACACAAGTCAAACACTAAAATAAGCCTATTCCTCCAATTCTATCCCCATCCGGCCCGTAGACACCAAAAATTTGCTCGAATTTATCTAACTATGCCAGGAGGGTCAAAACGTCAACCCACAAAGAGCTTAGGGTGGTCAAAGCGAAGATTATAAAGCAAAGGACAATTACTTGGAGGCCACACATGGACCTTTGGGTACTAAAGTGCAAAAAGGAAGACAAGGGATTAACCAGTGTGTTCATTTTTCTCCCTTATCCCAAATCCAAAAATTATCAAATTTGGTGTTATTGCATAAGTCTCGAAAAGAGCTTTTCAGATTAGGGTGCCACGCCTTCTAATTCTTTCCAGTTTGAAAGTTATAAATATTTCAACGCACGACACAAAAATGGACTGCGTGCGGCCCACCAGCCAGGCTGCCGTAGGTGTACCTGTGGCAGGCCTAGCTGGCCTATATAAGGGCCTTATTACTTCATTTGCACGAAAAAGGCAGAGAAAAAAGAGACAATAAAAGGTCCTCTTTGGTGCCAAACTTCCCTCCAGCGCGAACTCTAACTTCGACGGAACTACAGTTATTTTTGAGGGAATTTCCGTCGAAATTAATATAATTCCGAGGGAATTAGGGCCGACGAAAATTCCGTCAGAAATAATTTATAAAACCTAAATCAGATTTCATTTCCTTTAGCCGCATTGATCATCTCTCTCTCTCTCTCTTTATCGTTCACATTGTCTCTCTCTCATCTCTCATCGCCGTCGACCTTCTACCACCGTCGATGCCGTTGCTGTCTCATATCGGCCGTCGTTGTCCCCGCCGTCGAATCCCAGCCATCGTCGACAACCTCTGACTCCATTCTATTCCACTGTCCGTTCGCTCCTTTTAGGTAGAATCAAACCTAATTTTCAAGGTATGTATGTTCAATGATTTTCATTTAGCTGCAACATGAGGTTATTCGATATTATATATTGACTTGGGTGTGAAATTTCATGTCTGAAATTTGGTTAATAGTACACTGTGTATGAATTTGGTATTACAATGTACCGCAAGATGAATTTATTTTATTTTTGGATTGATATTACTAGAATTACTTCAAGTTTTAGTCTGAAATTGGTCAATTTGGTTATGTACTTGGTCTGAAATTGGTCAATTTGGGTCTGAGGGTTTAAAATTTCTATGAAATTGGGAAATTTTGGTCTATAATTTGTCTGAAATTGGTCAATTTGGGAATGAAAGGTCTGAAATTAGTGAATTTGGGGTTGATTTTAAACCATCACAGTTATTAATCGACTCAATTGGGACTGATTTTGGGACTATCTTAATAATTTGGGACTGCCTTACTTATGTTGTGTATATATGAATTTTTTTCATCAATATTATGTCTTTATCTTGCCTACTGCATATAATTAACTTGGTATATTTGCTATTTCTGACGGAATTTCTGTTAGAATTCTTCATTTACCATATTTGTGGGCCCTGCTTTATTTTATTTATGAATTTTAATTAGTTTCCAATATTGAAATATACTAAGTACCATATACTTAGTTTCTTACCCACAATAAAATGAACTAAGTAGCATTTACTTAGTTTTGCACTACTAAATTGCAACAAATTAAAATGATATAATATAATATAATACAAAATAAATAAATTAAATTAAAATAAAATAAATCAAATCTAATTTAATTTAATAGAATAATATATAAATAATATGAATTAAAAAAATATTAAAATAAATAAGAATATAATATAATATAATATAATAATAAAATAAATAAATTAAATTAAAATTAATTATAATATAATATAATTAAAATTAAATGAAATTAAATGAAATAAATTAATTGCAAATAATTAAAGTAATAATTTGTTACATTATATTAACAAAACAAAATAAAATAAAATAAAATGAAATAAATTAATTTATTTAAATAATATACTACAAAATAAATAAATAAAAGTAAAGGTAATTTAATTTAATTTAATAACATAAATAAGCAAACAAAATAAATTTAAAAATAATTTAATTTAATTTAATATAATTAAATTAAGTTAATTAATATAATATCCATTATTATATAATATAATACAATATATAATAGACTAAAATAAAATAAATAAATTAAAATAGCAAATAAAATAAATTAATTTTAATATAATAACATATAAATATAATTAAATAAAATAATTACTATAACATAAAATAATAAAATATAAAGTAAATAAAATAAAATGAAATAAATTAATTAATTTAAATAATATAATATAATACAAAATAATAATGTAAAAATAGTATAATATATTGAAATGATAGTACTCATATTAAATTGAGTAGCATTTACTTAGTTTATCATTGGAAAAATAAACTAAGTAGCATTTGCTTAGTTTTTCATAATTGCAATAAACTATATATATACCTGTGTATGTAGTATATTAATTAGGAGCTTAGAAACCCGTTCGACATTCACTCAATAGGAGTGTATGCCGAATAGTCCCCAGTTTGGGACTGTTGCTGGATGTTATGTCTCTCACTTAGGCCGGTGCCAAATGTCTTGGGTACGTTTTTTCTGAGAAGAGAATTTTTCGCCCAGAGTCTCTATATGTTCTTCGAGTGCATACTTAGACTAAGTTGTCTTGGTCTATTTCGTGTACTTGGAGACCGTGGGGAGGTGTTGCCGAAATTTTCTTGAAACAGAAGAAATGTGCTCAAGGTGTTGGCACTAGTGAGGAGACGCATTCAGGAACGGGATAAAAGCCTAATCCCTATAGAGTGGTCATATTGTCGAATAGAAAATCATGCATGAACCACATATATACATCAATATTCCCCTTTCTAATTGGGTATTTTCTTCAATTAAAGATGTCAGCCGACATGAGTTAAATGTACCGTATGATACGGGTTGATGGGAGAGGATTAGTTGATGCTTACCGTGATGAGGTCTGCAATTTTATGAACAAAGCAATAGAATATGTTGATGATCCGAACGGAAAGATGAGATGCCCATGTCTTAAGTGTAAAAACATGATATGGAAGAAAGTCGACGAAGTTAAATTTGACTTGTTTTCACACGGGTTTGTGGATGAGTATTCGGTATGGATTCATCACAGGGAATCGCATGAGTTGGGAGAAGTGGCTGACAGTACTGTAGACCAACCAATTCAACGAGATTTATACGCCAATAACTATAATGCCGTGGAGATGTTGGTCGATGCTTATGGCCCTACCAATATTGATTGGGTTGAAAATGAGCATTCGTCAAGCAGTGCTCAACATGTGCCAAATGATATAACTGCTGCCTTTACAAGATGCTATCTGAATTGGGGGTTCCACTGTATCCTGAAAATGATAAGCACACCAGGCTATCTGTAGTGACGAAACTTTTACACTTCAAGAATGAGCATGACTATAATGAGCGAGGTTTCAATGATTTGCTTGCTATTATCAGCGAGTTCTTATCGGCTAATCATACTCTGTCCGCGAATTACTATGAAGTGAAGAAGATGGTAAAAGGGTTGAATCTGGGGTATGAGAAGATCGATGCTTGTGAGAAGGATTGTATGTTATATTATGGGCAGGACAAAGCTAAGGTGCGGTGTGATATCTGCAACTTGTCTCGGTACAAGACGACAAAACATGGGGGGAAGGATAAATATGTGCCTAAGAAGATCTTACGGTACTTTCCTCTTACGCCCAGACTGCAGCGTCTATTCATGTCGCCGCACATGGCTAAACATATGAGTTGGCATAAAAGAAGGGACGTCGTTCTTGGTCAATTGACTCACCCTGCAGATGGAGATGAATGGAAGAAGTTTGATGAATTTTTTTTTCAGAATTTGCTGATGAAGTTAGGAATGTCAGGCTTGGCATGGCTACGGATGGCTTTTGTCCATTTAATAATTTTAGCCAGCCCTACTCTGTTTGGCCAGTGATCATGGTAGCTTACAATCTTCCACCGTCAATGTGCATGAGGGATTCGTATATGTTCTTGACTTTACTCATACCGGGGGATAAGAGTCCTACAAAAGACATAAACGTGTACCTCAGACCGTTGGTTGATGAACTTAATATGTTGTGGGAGACGAGGGTTCAGACTTATGATAAATCGGTTAAGAAGAATTTTGTGACGAAAGCCGCTCTGTTGTGGAGTATCACTGACTATCCGGCACTTGGGATGATCAGTGGTTGGTCAACTCATGGGAAGCTGTCATGTCCAGTCTGTATGGGGGATGTGCAAGGTACATAGCTACTTTATGCGCGAAAAACTAGTTTCTTTGGAACTGCTCGTAGATTCTTACCTGCTGATCACAGTTATAAAAAGATGTCTGCACAGTTCAACAAAAAGACAGAGAAGAAAAGGGTTGTTAGTCGATTGTCGGGCAACGAGGTCTTGGGCTAGCTGAATGATTTGAAATTTCCACCGCCAGAGAATGAACATGGTAAGTTGAGAGCAATAGGGTACGGGAAAACTCATAACTGGACACATTCGCCTATTTGGTTTGAGTTGTCATATTGGGTCACACTATCAGTCCTCCATTGTATAGATGTCATGCATACAGAAAAGAATGTATTCGAGAACGTGTTTTACACTGTGCTAGATGCGAGTGGTAAAACAAAAGACAATGATAAAAGCACGTAAAGATTTGGAGGAAATGAATATCAGGCGGGAATTGTGGCTCCGTCCTAACAACTCAAAACCAAAAGCTCCTTTTTGTCTTACCAAGCAACAGGTTAAAGACATTTGCAAGTGGGTAAGTGCAGTGCAGCTCCCTGGTGGATATGCTTTTAACATATCTCGTTGCAGTAAGGTTCAACAGTTGAAAATTACCGGGTTCAAGAGTCACGATTGCCATGTATTCATACAGAAGTTGATGCCAATTGCATTTCGCGAGATGCTACCCAGAAAAATTATTGACGCCTTAACCGAACTTTCAAATTTTTTTCAGGATCTTTGCTCAACGGTTATAAGGTACAATGATGTGGATCAGATGGAGAAAAATATAGTGTTGATAATGTGCAAGCTCGAAATGATCTTGCCTTTAGGGTTCTTTGACTCGATAGAGCATGTGCTTATTTATCTACTATATGAACTTAAGCTTAGAGGACCGGTGCAATATTAGTGAATGTATCCTTTTGAGAGGTAATATCAGCTAAATTGTGCAATTTTGATGACATTTATACTTAATAGTCTGAATTAATGCCCGTGTCTTTCATTGTACCCATAGGTACATGCTGTTGGGCTAAATCTATACTAGCAATTTTACGTACAAGTATACACGGTCAATCAAGTAATAAAGTGAAAGTAAAGTTATCGATCCCACAAGGAATAATCTAATAAACCAATTAATATTCCCAATAACTAACTTTAAATTAATCGAATTCTATTTAAACAAGAAATAAGTGTTTTGTAATCACTAATAGTTAAACTAATAAGAGAAATAAGTATGAATAATATAACAGAAATGAAATTATCAAGATTACAATTTTTCCCGATGATGTTTCCTATTCTTCCAGTCCCTATTTAACCAATCAAACGTTACAGATTGCTAACCAAGAATTCATAAGTATTTATCTAACTTATTCCAAGATTAGATAAGTGTCATCATTCTTAACTAGAACACTATATTTTTATGTGAATAATTAACAATGATTTAATAGATACCAATTCTTAACAAGTTCATGCGACACTTGGGTATATTTTTATCCCTTATGCAAATTGAATAATAATTCTTAACATGAATTAATCCAATACATGTATCATATTCCACATCTAGTATAGAATCAACGTTTCCATCTCATCTAGATCAATAGATTAATTGTTGGCCAAACAACTATTGAGTGAAAATCAAAATATAATAAACAATCTTGCAAACATCTGATAGAAGTTAAATAGTCAATAAATTAATAAAAACCAATCATCGGGTTCCATTGCAATCTTGAAAATGGAATTTAGTTCATGAATAAAGAAACGAACAACATCTCATTAATAAAAGTCATTATAAACACAAGAGTTTAAAAGAAAGATAAAGAAAAGAATCTGATGGACAGCTCCCACTATAGTTCTTCAAATCTTGATCTTCAATCCTCTTTTCCCTTCCCTTAGATGGAATTGATTGAGAGGTATTTTCTTCCTTTTTACGTAAATTATATCCTCCGTTCTCTCCCTTCTCCTTTCTCTGTTTGCCTTGCTTCATATATAAAAGATACAGGAAAGACCCAATTTCGCCGCACACATGCGCGCGGAAAAACACCCCGGGCGCAGCGACCCACACAACTAGGCGCCGCGACCCCAAGTACGCGCCGCGGCTCACCAAAGTGAACACCGCGACTCTTAATCCCTGTATGGTTTTCTTCCTTGCTCGCCCAATTGCTTCAAATATTGCGATTTTTTTACCACTTAACTCCTTTATTCCTACAAAATGAACAAAAGCCATAAATTGAGTACAAACTCTATAAAGTGACATAAAATACTTAAAAACACACAAATTATTAAGCCTAAAAGTACCCAAAGAATAGGTATAAAATATACTTATCAAATACCCCCAAACTTAAATATTTGCTTGTCCTCAAGCAAAAACTTAAATCAAACTACAACTAACTTTCCCAACATAAGTATTAAAACAATGTTACTCGACACTTGGCCTCAAGACAATCTTGTTCTACACACTCTTAATTCAACGTATACAACTATGAAAATTAACCCAATTGATGGTCACACAACAACTTGCAAATCTTTACAAATGCACATAAACCCCTAAGCTTACAATAGATAGAATTTAGAAGAATTCACGCAATCAACATTCCATAGAAATCTTATATCCTCCTTCAAATCCTTTTAGGCACATCAATTTCCACTAATCAAGGTAACACATAAGTTCAGCGAAACATTAAAATGTCAAGCTTAGTAAGATTATTTTCTATGCTTATTCTACACAATAATCACAAATATATGTTTTTTTTTTCATTTTTTTTAATTTCCCGATGAGTGCATTTTATGCTCCTTCTCATCCTCACATATATCTGATTGAGTGCGTTTTACGTTCCATCTCAACCATACATTTCCTTCAACAATAAACAACTAATCTTACCTCTAAACTAAGCTCGATTCTCCCCCAAACTTATGACATGCCCCATTTTAGTTTCAACCAATCATTTAATCAAGTATTCTCTGGTCTCAACAAGATTACCATGGACACATGATTGCATAAGTTTCTTCCAAATTTACAAATTCTTTCACAATTTTCTACATATTCAACTTATGGGATCCACACATCATTGTGTAAGGACTACAATCAAGTATAACCACAAATGAATTAAAAATCAAACTGCATGCATCACATTCAAGACACTATCACTGGCCATCAAGCAACAAAATTAAATTACTAATGAACTTATTCAACTAAAACTACTAAAATAGAATAACAAAAATAACAACTAAACCATCCCCCCAAGCTTGAAACAAACATTGTCCTCAATGTAATAAATGGAAAGAATTAAAGCACGAGGACTTCCCTGGACTTCTTCATTGCGAATTGGAGGAGACGTCCTCGACCACTGGATTATTATGAATGCTCTGATGAGATAAAGGTGGAGAATGCATGATATCATTGAACCTTCCTTCTTCGAGCAGTTGAGTTAGAACAAAGTTGACTTCCTTAGTTTGGTCCAGTTGCTCGTCCATTTTATGCATTAATTTGTCAACCCTACGTAAGTGACGACGAGCTACCAACCGAAATTTCTCAAGCTCACTAACTCGTGTAAGTAGCTGATCAATCAAAGTAGCTGAGGTCAACAATTTCTGCCCCAATCCTTGCTTAGTAATGAATCCAGCACCCATAGGGTGAGAATCTGCTCCAGTCCAAATTCAAAAATTCTCCATCACTTCCGTCGTGATCGGTGTCTGTGGCGATTGACGCTCTTCATCAAATCCGACACACACGCCAGTTGCCAGACACAGCCCGTGAATTAATTATGGATGCGGCATACTATTCACAAATTTTCCTTGTATGGCCTGGCGAATGGAATTATAGATTATGAGTCCTACGTCTATTCGCTTTCTGTTTACAATGGCATATAATAGAGACGCTTGATCACGATTTAACTTCGTGAGTGTTGTGGATGGAAGCAAGCGAGCACAAATGAAGTAAAACCAAGCTAAGCCATATCGACTTAATTCGGTCGTTGAAATATATAACTCGTTGCTCGTATTTGTTTCCCAAACCGCACCTGGTCTACATAAACATTGCAATGCCTTATGCCATTGATTTCCACCAGCTCTATATTTCTCATGTTCCTCCCTAGTCAAATCAGGTAGACGAAAATATGAATTGATTGTTGATGGCGAGTACCACACTAGTTTACTACGCACTTGCACTATGTTTGCCTCTGCTTCAATTGCGTTGGCGTAGAACTCCCTGACCAAATCCGAAACTGGGGCACTAGGTTGCTCGGTGAAGGCTTCCCACTTATTAGCCTCGATCAACGTAAAAATGCCGCTATCCACATGTTTATCTGGATAAAAACCACGTTCGGGAATTCCTTTCGAGTGTGCCAATGATAATTCATAAAAAATTGATGCCTCCCTACTGACGAACTTTTCTGTATCATACTCATCACCATCGAAAACCTTGACTGGAGAATAACTGCCATTATCTTGCCTTTGAAGTTTCCCTGCCATTATAAATGTAGCCTGAACTGAAAACTTCTTGCTTCACAAGTCTATTTCTGCTCTCAATAGGGTGCTATGAATATCTGATGTTGCAATTATATTTGACCCTGGATTTATAGCTGAACTGAGAAATTAGAAGTTGTCTTGCAAAAGGAAAGAAGGAAATAGAATCACAATTGAATTAAGCTATGCTGGATTTCCTTTCCAAATTAGAAGACATATCGCGCGCTGGATTTCGCTCAGGTGTCGCGACGCTCAATATAAGAGCCGCGACTCATGACTGATGGTCGTGGCACGAAGTTATGGAAGCCGCGGCGTGCAACCCCTATTCAGCTGCGCCATTTTTCCTTCGCGGTTCTCCTTGCTTATTCCATTGCTTGGAGTTATAATCTTACAAAAATTATGAAAAATTACTTAAACTAATATATATATATATATATTGTAATAAACTAATAAAATAATAAATTACTTATAACATAAAAATTATTGGGTTGCCTCCCAATTAGCGCGTAATTTATAGTCTCAGCCCGACTACTTTCCTTCGTTAATCTGGATCAGCTAAGGAAATGGAGATCCTTTGTCGATCGATATCTCCTCCATAGTAGTGTTTAAGGCGCTGTCCGTTAACCATAAATGATCTATCAGATTGGAATGGTGCTACTTCTACCGCTCCATGTGGAAATACTTTCTGGATGATAAATGGTCCCGACCATCTAGATTTCAGCTTTCCTGGAAACAGTCTAAGCTGTGAATTGAATAAGAGAACTGCTTGCCCTGGCTCGAACTTCCTCTCAATTATTTTCTTGTCATGCCAACGTTTGATCTTTTCTTTATAGAGCTTTACATTCTCGTAAGCATGAAGACAAAATTCATCCATCTCATTTAACTGTAACAATCTCTTTTCTCCTGCTGCATGTAAATCAAAATTTAATATTTTATGGCCCAATATGCTTTATGCTCTAACTCCACTGGTAGATGGCATGCCTTTTCGAATACCAATCGGTATGGTGACATCTCGATTGAAGTTTTATATGATGTCCTATACGCCCATAAGGCATCATCAAGTTTCAAAGACCAATCTTTCCTGTTTGGATTAACAATCTTTTCCAAGATCCTTTTTACATCTCTATTTGAAATCTCGGCTTACCCATTCGTTTGTGGATGATAAGCAGTAGCCACTTTGTGAGATACCCCATACCGAGCAAGAAGAGTGGTAAACGGTTTATTATAGAAATGCGTACCTTCGTCGCTGATAATTGCCCGTGGTGTACCAAATCTTGTAAAGATATTTTTCCGGAGAAAGTTCAGCACAACTTTTGCATCATTTGTTGGCAACGCAGTAGCTTCAACCCATTTAGACACATAATCCACAACTAATAATATGTATTGCTTGTTCAGAGATACTGGAAACGGGCCCATAAAATCAATTCCCTACACATCAAATATTTCTACCTCGAGTATGGTGTTCATTGGCATTTCGTGGTGCTTAGAGATATTTCCAGCACGCTGACAACTGTCACACTTTGCCACAAAACTATGTGCATCCTTGAAGAGAGTGGGCCAGTAAAAGCCTGATTGAAGTATCTTTGCAGCATTTCGTTCGCCCCCATAATGCCCTCCATAAATTGACGAGTGGCACTTATGCAAAATGTCTTCATTTTCTTCTCGTGGAATACACCTTCTCAACATTTGATCTGGGCATTCTTTAAATAGGTAGGGTTCATCCCATATATAGTTTTTTACATCATGTAAAAACTTCTTGCGTTGCTGATAACTCAAATTTGGGGGAAGCACATGGCTAACGATGTAATTAACATAGTCTGCATACCATGGTAATTTCATTTGTTACTGCAAACAAGTGTTCATCAGGAAAGGACTTATTAATCTCAGTATCTTCCCCACTTTGAGATTCCAGATGTTCAAGTCTAGAAAGATGATCTGCAACTTGATTTTCTGTACCTTTTCTATCTCGAATCTCTAGATCGAACTCTTGAAGCAAGAGAACCCACCTTATCAACCGTGGTTTGGCATCTTTCTTTGCGACCAAATATTTGATAGCTGCATGATCAGTGAACATAATTACTTTTGTTCTCACTATGTAAGCTCTGAACTTATTAAATGCATACACAATTGCCAGTAACTCATTTTCCGTGGTTGTATAATTTAATTGTGCACCTGTCAATGTTTTACTTGCATAATAGATGGACTGAAACATCTTCTCTTTTCTTTGTCCCAATACTGCGCCAATTGCGTAGTCACTGACGTCACACATTAATTCAAACGGTTTAGTCCAATCCGGTGCAACAATCACTGGGGTGAAAATTAACTTCTGCTTTAACAACTCGAATGCTTCAAGACAGTCCTTATCAAAGTTAAAATGAACATCTTTCTCCAAAAGACTACACAATGGTTTAGAAATTTTGGAGAAATCCTTGATAAAGCGTCGATAAAATCCCGCATGCCCAAGAAAGCTTCTTATTCCCTTAACAGATGTTGATGGTGGGAGGTTTTCTATAGTCTCAATCTTTGCCCTGTCTACCTCAAGTCCTTTAGTTGAAACTTTGTGGCCCAAAATTATTCCTTCTCTCACTATAAAATGACATTTCTCCCAATTGAACACCAAATTCGTCTCCACACATCGCTTCAAAGCTAATGTCAAATTGTCTAGGCAAAAATCAAAACTATCTCCAAAAATAGAGAAGTCATCCATGAACACCTCTAAGTTTCGTTCAATTAAGCCAGAAAAAATAGCCGTCACACATCTTTGAAATGTGGCTGGTGCATTGCAGAGACCAAAAGACATCCTTCTGAACGCAAAAGTTCCATATGGGCATGTAAAAGTGGTATTCTCTTGATCTTCTGGAGCAATAGCAATTTGGTTGTATCCTGAATATCCATCTAGAAGGTAATAGAATTGGTTTCCAGCCAATCTATCTAACATCTGATCAATGAACGACAAGGGAAAATGATCTTTGCGAGTTTCCTTGTTCAACCTTCTATAATCAATGCAAACTCGCCACCCGGTCACTGTTCTTATAGGAATGAGTTCATTGTTCTCGTTTGTGACTACTGTCATTCCTCCTTTCTTTGGTACACAATGAACCGGACTTACCCACGAACTATCAGATATTGGATAAATAATGCCATCGTCTAACTATTTAATAATCTCCTTTTTCACCACCTCCTTCATAATAGGATTCAGTCGACGTTGCTGCTCGATAACTGGCTTTGCTTCATCCTCCATTAAAATTTTGTGCATACAAAATGAGGGGCTGATTCCCTTGATATCTGCTAATGTCCAACCAATGCTGATTTGTATTCGCGCAATACTCGCAAAACCTTTTCTTCCTGAAATTAATTAAGTGAAGCAGATATAATAACAGGCAAAGTGCTAGAATCCCCTAAATACGCATACCGTAAATGCTTAGGTAAAGCCTTTAATTCCAATTTAGGTGGTTCCTCCAAAGATGGTTTTGCACGTGATGAAGAGTCTCTTGAATTATTCAAAGCTTCATACTGTTGAATGTAACTAACAAACTCTGGAGCTGAATCTAATATCTCCAAGTATTTTTGAGACTCCCAAGATTTTGAAACTGTCGGGCTTACCAATGCTGATTCAAGTGAGTCTGGAAGATATGTTTCTAAGAATACCTCATTCACTGCTTCTGTGATTAGATCAACTCGAAAACATTCTTCCTCTTCTTTCGGAAACTTCATAGACTTTAAAACACTAAATGTAACCCACCCTTTGATCTTGAACCCGCATGGTCAACTCACCTTTCTGCACATCAATTAACGTTCTTCCTGTTGCTAAGAAGGGCCTTCCAAGTATAATTGGTATTTCCTTGTTTTCCTCGAAATCCAGAATTATAAAATCTGCCGAAAAGATAAACTTATCAACCTTCACTAAAATATCTTCAACAATACCTCTTGGATATGTCACAGATCTATCTGCAAGCTGTAAAGTTATGTTTGTCGGCCTTGGTGCCTTCAGTCCTAATTGAGTGTAAACAGAAAGTGGCATCAAATTGATGCTGGCTCCCAAATCACATAATGCTCTCCCTGAAAATTGATTACTAATCGTACACGGGATAGTGAAACTCCCTGGATCCTTTAGCTTTGGTGGTAACTTTTTTTGTAAGATTGCACTGCATTCTTCAGTCAATGCCACAATTTCAAAATCACCTAATCTCATTTTCTTGGATAAAATGTCTTTCATGAATTTTGCGTAGCTTGGCATTTGCTCCAAAGCTTCTACAAATGGTATGTTGATGTGGAGCTTTTTGAATACCTCAAGAAACTTTGCAAACTGATTATCCACTTTTTACTTTTGCAATCTCTGCGGAAAAGGGACTGGAGGCACAAATTGCACTTGTTTTCCTAATTCTTCTTTGACTTGTGGATTATCTTCCTTCTTTTCTTGCTTCTTTTCCTCGTTGACTTCACCCACTGCTAATTCTTCATCCATACATACATCATCAATTACATTCTTGCTATTCGTCCTTGGTAATTCTTTACCACTTCGTAAAACAACATTACAATTTTCATCATGGTTATGCACTTCCTTCATTGCATTACTTAAAAATTTCTGAATTTGGCTATTGATGTTGGTAGCAAAATGTTCAAATAATTTTTCCATTTTAGTAATTCTTACATTATTTTCCACCTGATATTTTGACAATAAATCCTCCATCATTACCTTCTGTTCTTGCTGAGAAGCCTGTTGCTCTTGATCTTGCTTCTTCTTCTGAATATGATCCTCGGCATTGAGATTTTGATTACTTTGATAATTGGATCCTTCAACAACCTGCACTAACTCGACCTTAATTGCGCATTGACTCCTTGCATGATTTTCTGCACAAATATTACATACCAACGTATCCCTTTGCATAGATTGATATCCACCAGAATCCAATTTCCTTACTAAAGCTGCCACTTGCTCTACCAGTACCGAAATTACATCTTTCTGATTTACTGCCACAGTTCCAATTCGCGTATTTCTTGTTGCTGACCATTGATAATTATTGTTTGTCATGATCTCCAATAATTCATATGCCTCATCATAATTTTTCTCTATTAAAGACCCCCCTGCGACTGCATCAATATTAGATCGCATTGTAACATTCAAACCCTTGTAAAAAGTCTGAATCTGCAACCACATAGGAATGCCATGATGTAGACATTTCCTGAGTAATTCCTTAAACCTCTCCCAAGCTTCATACAGAGATTCTGAGTCTTCTTGAGCAAATGCTGTGATATCTGACCTCAATCTTGCGATTTTAGCTTGCGAAAAAAACTTAGCCAAAAATTTCTGTACAAGATCACTCCATGTAGATATCGCGCCTGCTGGTAGTGAATGTAACCAACTTTTCGCCTTACCACGAAGTATGAAAGGGAAAAGTCGCAATCTAAGTGCATCCTCAGAAACCCTTTCATATTTACATGTATCACAGATTTTAAAAAAATTGATCAAATGCTCATTCGAATCATCATTAGGGTAACCTCCAAATTGTACCGAACTTTGAATCATCTGTATCATGTTTGGTTGAATTTCAAAACTACTAGCTTGTATTGCAAGTCTTCTAATACTGGACTGAACATCCATTACCAATGGTGTAGCATACTCCTGCAATATTTTCTGTTCTTCTGCAGCTATATTCTCTAAGTCTTGCATTTTGAAACAATATCGAGAGTGCCTGCAAAAGATTAAAATTTTGTGTTTAAATTAGAATCAGATTAATTGTAATTGATGTTGGAAATAAAGAAATTAATTACTAGAATTATTCCCCGGCAACAGCGCCATAAACTTGATGGGCTAAATCTATACTAGCAATTTTACGTGCAAGAATACACGGTCAGTCAAGTAATAAAGTGAAAGTAGAGTTGTCGATCCCACGAGGAATAATCTAATAAACCAATTAATATTCCCAATAACTAACTTTAAATTAACCGAATTCTATTTAAACAAGAAATAAGTATTTCGTAGTCACTAATAGTTAAACTAATAAGAGAAATAAGTATGAATAATATAACAGAAATGAAATTATCAAGATTACAATTTCCCCCGATGATGTTTCCTATTCTTCCACTCCCTATTTAACCAATCAAACGTTACAGATTGCTAACCAAGAATTCATAAGTATTTATCTAACTTATTCCAAGATTAGATAAGTGTCATCATTCTTAACTAGAACACTATATTTCTATGTGAATAATTAACAATGATGCAATAGATACCAATTCTTAACAAGTTCAGGCGACACTTGGGTATATTTCTATCCCATATGTAAATTGAATAATAATTTTTAACATGAATTAATCCAATACATGTATCATATTCCACATCTAGTCTAGAATCAACGTTTCCATCTCATCTAGATCAACATATTAATTATTGGCCAAACAACTATTGAGTGAAAACCAAAATATAATAAACAATCTTGCAAACATCTGATAGAAGTTAAATAGTCAATAGATTAATAAAAACTAATCATCGGGTTCCATTGCAATCTTGAAAATGGAATTTAGTTCATGAATAAAGAAATGAACAACATCTCATCAATAAAAGTCATTATAAATACAAGAGTTTAAAAGAAAGATAAAGAAAAGAATCTGATGGACAACTCCCTTAGATGGAATTGATTGAGAGGTATTTTCTTCCTTTTTACGTAAATTATATCCTCCGTTCTCTTCTTTCTCATTTCTCTGTTTGCCTCGCTTCATATACAAAAGATACAGGAAAGACCTAATTTCGCCGCACACGCGCGCGAAAAAATGCTCTGGGCGCCGCTACCCACACAACCAGGTGCCACGACCCCAAGTACGCACCGCGGCTCACCAAAGTGAGCGCCGCGACTCTTAATCCCTGTATGGTTTTCTTCCTTGCTCGCCCAATTGCTTCAAATATTGCGATTTTTTTACCACTTAACTCCTTTATTCCTACAAAATGAACAAAAGCCATAAATTGAGTACAAACTCTATAAAATGACATAAAATACTTAAAAATACACAAATTATTAAGCCTAAAAGTACCCAAATAATAGGTATAAAACCTACTTATCACATGCATCGATTAAAGTAGAAAGTGAAAAACAAAGCTCGTGTAGAGGGTTCTATTGCTGAACGCTATACTGAGGAAGAAGTTGTCAACTTCTGCTCCTTGTACTTTGACGATGTAGTCTCAACGAAACACAAACATTTAAGTCAGAATGAGGTCGTCGGGCCCTAATCTCGTGTTGATGAGTTAACTGTATTCACTTATCCGGCTAAAGTATTTAGCCTAGAGACGATGACTTACCTAACCGATAAAGATTTGAAGATTGTATCTACATACGTGCTTCTAAATATGCCCGAAGTATCGGCATACATCAAGTATGTATAATTTTTGTCGAATCTGTAATATTTTAAAGCGTAATATTGTAAATTAAACACTGTTATTATTATTTCAGTTCATTCAAAGACGAAGCGTATGCTTCTAACCTGGGACTAACTACAACACAGTTGGAAGCATTCACCACTGAAAATTTTCAACAGTAGTTTAAGAGAAGGGTTGAAGAAGAAAACGCTTTTAAGCATTTTAGAGATTTTATTTCAGGTCCGTACAAACTTATCAGTTCATATCCCGGCTGCATCGTTAATGGGTACAGATTCAAGGTTGACGAGTTGAATGCCTTGACATTAGTTAATTCTGGCGTTGTCATGTTGGGAAGCTGTTACCAAAACTGCGAGTCCAATTACTATGGACAATTAGAGGACGTGGTTGTGCTCAATTATCCCGGAGGTAAAAAAGTTGTTACATTTTAAGTGTCGCTGGTTTGATAATGAAAAGAGTGTTAAAGTTGATCGTAATAGAATCGTCACAGTAGATATAAAGTCAAAGCTACAGTCTGATGACATATTCGTATTAGCTAGCTAAGCGACTCAAGTGTACTACGCCCCTAATGAAGTAAATTCTAGAAGCCCCTGGTATACAGTTGTCATAACGAAAACCAAGGCATTTGATGGTATTGATTTGTCTGGAACGGATGACCCGTTGCAAGAACAAGTTAGCAATCCCAGCCATGTATTGCTAGATGATGAAGATGTGTTGGCAGAAGATGTCGTTAATGTACCCGATGATGAAGAAGCCAAGGATGACGTTGTTGTCACTGACTATGTCGTTGTACAAGATGATTATAATGATGAAGAAATTGATACGAAAAAGGAAGAGACTGAATCTGAGGATGAAATTGATTTTGATTCTGACAAGTTTGACGACGTACTAAGTCTAAACTTGTTGTTGTTTTTAAATAATTTACTAATAAAAACGGTATTTATGGCTGATAAATTAACTAGAAATTAATTATCTCGATGTTTCTAATTACAGTAGTATAGTTATGGCTAAACATAGCGGTAGAGGTCGCCGCGGTAGTGGCCGTGCAAGATCTGGCGACGGGTCCCAGGGTGGGACGTCGTATCAGCTAGTAAGTTTCCATCATTTTGGAGATTAATTATTTAACGCATATGAAAATACTATATTTAAATAATTTCATCACTTAAACTTTCAGATACTGGTCGTCGATGTCAGCGAGGGACTAACCTCGGATTATTTGGGCGTCCGTCGACAGTTCCACACACTGTCCGTGTAGATATCGACTCGGCGCAGTAAGTATCTAATATAATATAACTCATGCAATTAAATTACTTTATATGATTGCATGATTAAAGTAACACATATATTGTCTGCCTATTTCGTATTGTACTATCATGGACCCTGTCGCTAAACATACGATACATGCCATTTGCTCGACACAACTGCCTACTGGTTGTATGTGATACACTTAGTACGCGCAATATGATGCCAGATTTATGGAGACTGTGCTGCGAGAGTTTCACGTAAGTCGAGTTACATAATTTAAATTAAAAACCATCCTAGGTATTTACATATTTATCAATTAAATTCTGATATGTTAACATTCTTTGTATAGATTTATTATAGATATGAGGAGGCTATCGCACAGGCAGCCGACGACAATGTTATTATTGCACATGTCGCAAAGAACTATGCTGACTGGCTGTACGAGATGAGACAGCGGGTCGCCTGAGTATTTGTCGAGCATCCCGGGACTACCATACGCGATCATCAGCCCGATATAGTCTCCGATGCAGTATAGGAGGCGATGTGTACGCACTGGGATGCCGATGACTTCAAGAAAAAGTCTGAGCAGGCAAAAAAGAATCGTGGCCAACTCCAAGTCGTACACAGTACCGGTTCACGGTCATTTGAGGAGGTGAAGCGGGTAAGTATCTCAATTTAGTTCTTTAGTTACTCGATTGTCATTACCATACTTAATAAATGTTATTTGAATGTATTTGTTAGGCCATGCGGGAGAGCTTGGGCCGACCTCCTACCATGCTAGAGTTTTGGGATAGAGCCCAAATGCCTAAGGAGTCTAGCATGACTCCTGTAACATTAGCTATATGCGTAAGACTAATATCAATTAATTTTTAGTAATTATTAATATTAGGTAGTTATTAAAATTATTTAATTAACTCACATATACAAATTAAATTACAGGACCGATTTCAGAATCTTCAGGACTAGTGTGTAGCTGAGTTGCGAGATGCTAGGGGGGTTTCTGAGCCGTTAGATTCCACCATCCCTCCGCCCGAGATTTAATTATCTCGGGATGAGGAGCTGAGAATATGGGTCGTGTCTCAGGATCCCCCTAGTAGCAGTACCAACAGGTATCGAGTGCTGGGCCTGCCGAGGATACCAGTGTATACACTACCTGGAGGTAGTATTATTTCTGACAAATTAAGATAAATTAACTGCAAATATTATTAGTAATGTTATATTTATTTTCGTAGGCTCTAGCCAGCGCTAGCATCCGAGATCACATGTTGGACCATCTCATACAGGCGCTGGCTTGGACGACGAGATTTTTCAGAGGGTCATGGTGGCGGTGTCGGAGACGTTTCGTACGGATCCAGTTATCCGTCGTCAAGAGCTGCCCAGCCGAGCTCTCCTTCACCAGCTAGCTCAGGATATTGCAGTAGGGGCTACCGTCGAGAGTACGGGTATCCCGCAGGAGCAGTTCGTCGTGATACGTGACGAGGTGCTCCGGTTAATGGTTACCTTACTCTCGTAGGCTTTTGGCCCGATAGGGAGTCAGCCCCCACCTACTCAGGTATTATATTTATTTTAAGTTAATTAATCTGCATATTATTTAATTTTCATACTGCCTCATTAATTCTCTCATACGAACTAATGCATTATATTTTTAATTGTATCAACAAGGTGGCGATCCTAATATCGCTACTGATGGCGAGCAGGGGGATGATGATGATGATGAGGATTTTGAGACACCAGAGCAACTTCGTCGACCCCTACCCAATGATTCCCCTACTGGTAGTGATAGTACTAGATTAGGTTGATAGTATATAGCATATATCTACTTAGATGTTTTGTAAAACATTGTATAGTTTAATGATTTTATGTAAATACATGTAGTTTAGTTTGATTCTTTGTAAATCAATGTAATTTAGTTTAGCTTTGTAAATATTTCGGTGTCATATCATTGTTCTTTGTAGTTTATAAGTTATAGCATTGTTATTTAACGTTATATGTCTGAAGAAAAGAAATAGATTGTATTATGGTGGCGATTATGATATATGTTATTATTGGATGTAGTTATTGGTATATTATTGTATGTATTGTTGGGATAAAGTAGGTTATATGTATAAAAATGGGGGGGGGGGGGTTTAAAAACCTGTAAACTGTAAAAACAAAAAATTATTTAAAAAGTCAGAAATAATATTTATAATTTATTTTTAAAACACTAATTCTGACGGAATATTCCTTATATCCGACGGAACTTCCGTCGGGATTAAACCTTGCCCCGAGCTACCAGAAGGTCCCATGTGTCCACCCTAATTTCTGACGGAATTTGTCCGTCGAGGCTATTCCGTCGAAATAAGCCTACGTCCGTCGGATATAATTCCGTCCAAACTATGTATTTCCAACAGAAGTTTCGACGGACTTATGCTCGACGCCTCTAATTCCGACTGAAACTCCGACGGAATATTCCGTCGAAAATATGCTTATTTCGACGGAATAAGCCTATTTCTGAAAATAGCTATTTTTTTGTAGTGAGAGAAAATATGTTCTTTAGAGGAAAATAAAAAGAAAAATAGCAAAAGTAAGAGGAAATTTTCTTAAATTAGATCTAGATTTATAATTTTTCATCAAATCTTCCATTAAAGTATCTTCAAGGAATCTCTAAGAAGCTTAAACAGGAAGAAACCCCATTCCCAAGGTCCATTACTCATCTCTACACTCACTTTATCTGGGGAAATTTATAGATAATGTTACGAGCTAGGAGTAGGTTTGAGAACGGACTCATTTTGATAAAGGATGATGAAGTTATAACATTGCAAAGCAATCGTGTTAACAGAAATCAACTCAGAAATAAAAAAAATCAAGTTGGACAGAGGCGAACTCGCCGGGGCGAGCTCATTTGGCTGGGGTAATTTGCCGGGGCAAGTTCGGCAGAGAGGAACTTGCTGGGGCGAGTTCACTGTTTTTCAGTTTTGTGATTTTTGATGTCCTATACTAAATTGGGCATAACTTTTTCGTACGAACTCCGATTTAGGTAATTCAAAATGATTCGAAAAGCTGAGGAGTAGACCTACAACTTTCATTCAATAGAATTGAGAGTTAAGGTCGGGATCAATTTCGAAATTTAGACTCTTTAAGGCTGTTGTGTAATCGGGGTCAAGGCATGATGGTTCTTCGAAACGCCGTGATGCCAAGTCGTGTTTAGCTAATATTTTCAAGTTCTAAACATTGGGCTTTGGAAATATGGTCTAGAGTTAATGTAAACCATGAGTAACAAATATACGTAGCTAATTGGTATGTCTATGTGCACTGAATGTGTAGGAATTTCATAGGACGATTAACGTCAAAGTTATTAAAGAACGCAAAAGACAAGTGTTCTAACCTTGTGCTATAATTTATGTGCAAGTATAATGTTGTTTAAGAATATATTCGTATATATGTTATGATTACACAAACCGCATCTATTATTGAGAAAATCCAAACTTGTACAAATCTTTTATATTTGTATAAGTTGTTCAAGCTTTGCTATAATGTATACTTTTAAGTTCTAATATACCTGAACTGTTTCAGAAGATAGTCTAGACCATTTGTTTCGGCTAGACGCATGTTATACATTTTATTGATTCAAATATAAATCTTTGAAATGTTATTGAGATTAAGTAAAGCTGTCTAACAGAGTTGTTTTGGTTTGGACTCAAGTCCGAGAATGAACCTCCCTTATTTGGGAAAATTTTGTTGGACATTCTGACCGCGTCGAAAGGCGGTGATGATAAACGCAAAAAGTCATTTTAAGTACGTAGTGTTGATCAACGTAGGGCATAAAAGGCTGATCACCCACCGTGCTCGTAAGTCATGACGGTGTACAGTTGAATTACTGTTAGAACTTTTAAAAAAAAAATGAACCAAAGTTCTTGGTCTTTCGACCTCAGTATGATAGTCAATATGTTGTTTCAAAATATTTTACTATTTAAAATGATTCAAATGTTTTCACAACTATTTTTTAGTTGTTAAAATGTACGTTAATGAAAATATTTAATTCTTGATTATGTTTTTATTATTAATTGATATTACTTGCTAGACAATCAAATGCTCACCCTTGCTTGTAATTAAATATTTTCAGCAAAGCCTGAGCGTGTAGAAGGTTCTAGTAAGGATAAGGAAAAAGGAAAGATGAACGAGTGAAAGATGAAACTGTTATATGTAATAGTTAGGCGTATTGTAAATAATATTTTGAATGATATTATGTATGAACATTTTAAGGGTCTAAGAACCTGGGTTTGTAAGAATATGTCTGTAATAAGTAGTAGTTACATTCATGTTGTAAAAAATATATAGATGAATGGTTGTGGAATGGTTAGTACCGTGATGCACCAAATACAGGTTTAAAGGTACCCAGATTTGGGGGCGTCACAGTAATTGGGTGCACTCAATCGCTACTGCCACTCTACAGCGTGTTGGCCGTAAAAATAGTATATACACAAGCCAATTATATTTGATATGATGTAGCATATACTTTGTAATCTTATTCATTTATTAATAAAAGAATTGATTTATTAAAGGCATTTTACTTTATCTACATGGTGTTGTTATTTAATATGTGATAAACCCATAGTTTTAAGCAATGCTTTTAGAATCATGATGATGATCATGCTAATGAGATATAAATTCTTAGAAAGCTTAAAACTAAAATCGTTCCTAATCGTTGGATTACTAAAAGGGGATTAGTGAATCCGGATAGATTAGTCCATACTTTACTTGCTCTTAGGAAGAGGATTATTGATCTCATAATCATTTGTGTGGAGACACTAAAGCAAGTATGTAGGTGCTTATTGGAGAATAAGTTCACTGCACGTGACTCGCTAAAGGAATACCTAATGGAGTTTTACTTGTCTGTCAATAGGAATTCCTCTAGTGATAGTATTATAAGTGATCCTTGGACTTGAGATCATATTAGTATCTTGTGTATGATAAGTTATACTTTAACATGTCCCTTAAGACCTTTAGGGTATATTAAAGGGTATGCTTGAATATAATAAGTTGTACATAGAGATAAGTGAATGATCAACAAAGAATCTACCACATTTAGTAAAAAATGTGAATGTCCTATGCGATTCGATAAAATGACAACTCAGTAGTCCTTGGCCAAGGTACAATGAAATTAGAAAGGAGTTTCTAATTTGTATTATTTAGAGTTGTGCATTTAAGAATCGAAATGCACATAATTAAATAAAATAAGACTTGACAGTTATTTCATGTTTTATATTTAATTGGGACATTATATGGTAGAAGGATTGAATTGTACGGTAACAATTCACTGAAAGGTTCTTTTGTGATTAATGTTGAAATCTATATTATCTGGAAAGTCGTTAATCACTAAGGGGGCTTACCCTTATTGTAGAATAAATATTATTTATTTAAATGAATTAAATAGTTTAATTTATGTATTTAAATAAGATTAGAAATGTTCTAATTGATTTATTCACAACCGGTTTAATATGGAGAACCTAAAGGGTCACACCGCAAAAGAAAAATATTTATTTAAGAAGTAAATGGCATAATCGTAATAATAAGTTAAGTATATTTAATTTAATCTATGGAGATAGAATAAATTAAATAGCTTAATATTTATTATTTAATATTTTAGAAATATTAAATATAAATTAATAAGAGGAGTCTTATTATTATTATTATTATTATTATTATTATTATTTAATTCCTTAAAGGGTTTCGGAATTAATGAATAGAAGTACTCTCATAAATTCTTAATTGGATTAGGAGTTTAATTAATCAAAGGAGTTTAATTAGAATAGAAATCCTAATCTTAAATAATTTAGGAGGGTTCCCTATATCTATAAATAAGAAGAGTCTTATCATAGATTAAGGTTACACACTCTTGCATTAGAATTGTGGAGAATACTTACAATTTTTATAGAGATAGAAACTAGGGTTTTGCCAATACCCATCTTCTTGAACAAGTATTATTCCTTGGTGGATCACCTCTAGAGGCCAAACACTTGGGTGACTAACGTTGATCAAAGGAAGGAATTTAATCGGTGGAATTCAAGGAGAACGCGAAGGAATTGAAGTTGAACTTGTACCTGAGGAAGCTAGAATTCTACAAGGGTATAATTTTTATTCTCCATCTCTTTCGTTTAATTAATAATTGTGCATAAAGAAAGATCATGGTGATGGTTTGTATAAAATTTTAAAATCTGATTTTATCGCGTTTCCGCTTTATATATGTAATTTGATTGCATGTTTGCGTTATATACAAACCTAACAGTCCGTTGCTCGTTTAACTTCTCATATCTCCGTTGAGGCCCGCGCCTGTTGCGAGCTTTCTCAGGGTATATTCCCCTCTCAACAACTCGGCATTTGCACCCACTAATTTCATTTACTTGTACCCCTGTTCCACAAAAAGAGTCATATTAACAAAATTTCAAAATATGAAGGATGTTTTTTTATTCCATATTTAATTTTAAGTAGTGGTGGCATAATAATTCAGCATTGTGTCATTTTATACTATATCATTTAAAAAAGAAGTCTTTTTTCTTTTGGGGGAATTGGATTCTTGTTCAGAGTATAAAATTGGGTTTTTCTTATGTTTTCTATTCTGATAATGTTCTTTAGACCTTTTTCAAATTCAATTTGGAGTTTTTATTTTGAAAAGTTCTGATTATGTAATGACATTTTAGGTACCAATAAATCTTCCATTTCTCGTGTTTTAAGTGTCGTTAGAGTTACATATTATAGTAATGTCATAGCTGCATAATCTCGATATTGTATGTCTGTTTTGAAGTGAAGGTGTTTCATAGGATCATAAGTATCTACAGACTCCAGTTCAAATGTAGTTGAATTGGGTGTCGGGTCTTGTTGGAAAAAAACTTAAGGTTGATTTGCTATCTAATTTCAAATACTAGATCAAAAGTTGGTAAGTTTGAAACCCATTACCCATAGGACACATACACTCACACGCAGAGCACACACATTGTCACATTTTGGTAGTTGATTTTGATTATTCTTGGTTGTGTATGTAAGTAGTGATGTGGGTATTTCATATTTTGATTATTGAAAATTTTGGTACAAATTTTGTTGATTCCTAACTGTTTACTTGGTTTATTGTTATTTTTTTTTAATTCTTCATTCATTCATCTTAGTGATTTGCCGGCATGTCATTTGTTATTTACTTTTAATGTTGAAGCAATTACCTAAGTAGTTCTCTAATTGATGACCTATTTGGGTAGGAACCTGCTGCATGTCTCATTAAATGAAAACAATTCAAGTTAAAATTAATGAAAAGGCGAGGCCGTGTTTTATTTGTTAGCATTTTCTTAGTTTTTGTTGCCATTCTTGAAAAGTTTGAAATTAACAGCTCATGGGGAAAAAGTGATTTTTTTTCATCTTCTTTTTTGCTACCTTAACACACACACAGACACTCCATGCTACCACCAAGGATCGAAACTTCGACCTCATGGAAACTATGAGACGAGTCATACCATTGGGCCAAAGGCCTTTGGTGATTTATTTATTTATTTATTTGAATGAACATTTACATTACCTTTTGAGTATAGAATTTACAGCATCCTCTAGTAAAGAGTATCCACTTAAAGTATTATCATTATGCAAGGAAAAATAGATAACTGCGTCTAAACATGTACGAAACTATTTCCTGAAAAAAGTATCAAGTATATTAATTAGAGACAAAAGGATACTTGGTCAAAATAAGGCAATTGGTGGTTGTTAAGTTAATCAACATTTTACAAAGAATGTAATCATCTTTTCCTCCGCTTTTATGTCAATGTCCTATTTCCTTTCTCATCTCTTCCTCTTTTACAGAATGTTATGTTATCTTTAGTACTCTGGTTTGACTTTTAGCTATTTGTTAGTTTCCAGAGGCACAAAAGATATCTAGAAGGGGAGTTGAATAGATACTTTGAAACTTTTTCACACTTCTTTTGAAAAGACTTAATTAATGAACAAGTTAATTAAGCACATCGGAATATACGATTGATTATAATCCCCCTTAAAGATAAACCAGTTATAGCAGATATGGTGAGACAGTGATATAACAGTTATAACAGTTTATGGAGTGCAGAGAAAGAGATAATGAAGAACACAAGGCTTGAAGTGGTTCAGCGCACACAAGACTCCTACTCCACTGTTCTACTCCTTGAGTAGCAAATTCACTAAGGATATCTTTACAACTTGAATCACTAAGATTCCTTCAAGGCCAGCAGCCTCGGAACTTCAGTACACTAAGTACTCTTTAAAGCCAACATCCTTGGAACTCTGTAGACTAAGACCCGCAGCCTTAGAATCTCTTGTACCCTTTGGTACTCAGCAAGTCCAGCAGACTTGACTTTGGTTGGTCACCTGTTGACCCTTTCACTTGATTGAGAGTGTTTATTTTGTTGCTGCTGAGTTGCTTGAAGCATATGGTCTGATGAACTCAGTAGCGAAGCAAGATGTTTGTTTTTGATCGTAGAGTGGCACTTTGACAGATTTAATTTCTTTTCGTCGTACTTGCTTAATCGGTTTCTTCAATCTGTTTGCCTTATATCAATGCCTTTGAATCCTTCTGTTGAGTATGAGACCGTTGCATCTAATATTTTCGTTAAGACCTGTTGCTGAACTTAGGAATAGTTTATTCCTTGTTATGCGCGGTAGTGGGGTGAGTCAGCATCCATTATCTTGCTCCAAGATGATGGAAAAGATAGTGCTCTGAATATCTGCAAACCATAGCTGCTTGTCCCCCACTGACTTTGATTCTTCGTTCAGTTCAATTTAGTATTCAACAATTGTCTTGGGTAGGTCATTCTACTGATCAATCAATATGGGCAACGTAGAATATCAAATTCAGTTCTTGGTTGCTTGTCTGAATGAGGGTCGTAGAGTATTTGGCTGACTGTACGATCTTTCGATGAGACTTAATTCTTGCAGACGTTTATGGTGATCTTTCATGTTGCGTTTGGATCACTTAGAGATAGTGTCAATTTCTGTTCCTTTGTCTCTTTGAGAACTATCGTCTTGCTAATGCAGATGTGACTCTACGATAGATCTTGCCTGATGCCAGGATTAACTCTACGATCTGCCCAGTCACTCCGCATTTGTTTGGCCGAGTCTCACTCTACGTTAGCCTTGTCCAACTCTACGATTCCGAGAGTGAGCTTTGTGACTGACCAAACCTCACTCTACGTTAGCCTTGTCCAACTCTACGATTCCGAGAGAGAGCTTTGTAGTCGGCCGAGCCTCACTCTACGTTAGCCTGGCAGACTCTGCGCGCCTTCAAACTGTTTGAACTCCAAGTTGGCTGACTGCTCTACGATCCTTTATTGGATGATGATTTGTGTAGGACTCAACTATCAGTCTAGCCTTTGCTTTTTACATATACCAATTCAGCTCATAAGATCAACCTAACAAGTTTGATCTTTTCTATCTAAGTCCTTGTACATCAAATCTTTGTAAGGACTTTACAATTCAGCTACTGAAACACGTATACATTAATATCACAACATCAAATTAAAACCTGTGATTCCTAACAATCTCCCCCTATTTGATGTTAACATAACCAGTAGTTTTTAATCATCTCATCAATTCTAATGCAATTGCTTATAAAGATAAACGTGTCTTATAGTATAGTGAGCAACTGTATTTCTAGATAAAATCATGAATTTTATTGAAGAACATATAAATGTTACAATAAATGACAGTTACATCAATAAAGAAAAAGAAGAAGAGAAAGAAGAAGAGGAAAAAAATGTTTTTCAGACCTTAGTTCCTACCTCTTCCTCTTGTTACTCTCTTTTTGATTCTTGGAGGATTCACTCGCTCATAAGCCACTCTTTGTCTATGCCTTTCCCTACCTTCTTCAGTCATGCACTGGAATTCCTCAACCTGCTCTTTACGGAGTCCGGATGATGTCCTATGACTTCCTTCTTCACCATAGTGACGAGTCCCATACAAATGGCGATTCAAGAGAGCAGGATCTCCTGATGGTATGCGTACTCCAGTGGTGGTTACATCAGGTTTCCTTCTAAGGACTTCACTCCTTATTGGAATTACATTGACTGGCTCTGGCTCATCATTAGGATTGGATGGTCTCCTTCTCTGTTCCTCCCCACTTCTGCTTGATTCTCCCCTATTCCCCTTATGACCATTCTCCCCCTTTATGTCAGCATCCAGGGTTCGAACATCTTGAGAGAGTTGCTGCATACCGTGCACCAGTTCTTGCATTTGCGAACGAGACTGAAGAATGTCATTCCTGTTTTCTTGGACCATTTCTTCAGTTTGTATTCTCTGGTGATGGATCATGGCTAAGGTTGCATCTGTGCGCTGCATTTGCTGAAGGGGGGCTTCCTTGAAATGATGAATAGAGTCTCAAAGCTCAAGGATGCGGTCATTTGTGGCTTTGTTTGATTGCTCAACCACTTGTTGTAGTGATATGACTGTGGCTTTGTGTTTGGCAATTTCTTCACGATAAAGCTGGTCCCTTTTATCGATGCCTGCCATCAATTCTTTGAGTAACTCCTTCAGTCGTTTGGTCAGTACAGTACCCAAACTATGAGAGTGATTATTTGTAGCATTAATAATATTGTCAAGTTTCCGATGGAGGGCTAGAGAATTTGCTTCAAGATTCTCCTCCATGTCTGTCGCCATGTGGGCTGTGAGATCGGCCATTTGATCCTTAGTGGGTAGTTGGTTGACTCGATCAAGAATTTATTTTATCTCAATTGAAGGTCCTTCTTTATTGCTTCTTTGAAGATTGGATAGGGCAGTAAAAATGTCAAAGAATTCATTATTTGAGGAAGATGGAATATCAGACTGAATGAGTGGGGCAGATATTTGTTGTGTGGGAAAGGATACTTGATCAATCGTAGAGTCAGGGTATTCTTCGTTTGTGGACTCTACGTTTGTGGACTCTACGTTTTGGGTTAGGAGTTTGGGCTGTGTGTCAATCGTAGAGTTTAGGGACTCTATGACAGGAGGTGGTTGTTCAGTTTGTCCATCAGTCATAGAATATTGAGACCCTGTGACTGGAAGTTGGTTCCTTGGGTCAGGAATGACCTCAATCCATTTGGGCAATTCATCGAATAGATAAAAGATTGATGATGGAGAATGATTCAGCTTGAAGGATGAAAGAATATAATATACCTTTTGCTCGTTAACTTGGAATGAACTGTTAGTAAGCAGCTTCTGAGCAAGGTGCCAATTCTTGGAAATTCTTGGGCAAGCACTGAGATTGCTGGGTAAGTCTTGAAGGCCCAGAACATGTGATCCCAAGAATTTAGGATTAGAGCCTGGTGGAAGGACATCCTTGGTAGGTAGGTAAATAAGAAGTTATAATTTAGGTGTCTTTCTTCATTTCTGCCTTCAACAATGATTTCCAGACTTTCATCTTCACTCTCATCACTTGTTCCATCACTGATATCTACAGCCTTAGCTTCTTCAACTAATAGTCCTGCCTCAGGTTCAATTACTTGAGAGGTTGATAAGATTTCATCATGAGCCTCTAATAGCTCCCCCTTAACCTGAGCGTGAACTTGCTCAGGGACTTCAGGAATCTCCCCCTTAGCTTGATCCTTGCTTATTTCACTAGCTTCTTGATACTCCCCCTCAGTAGGAACCTCTTCCCTTTCTGATGGTTCTTTCCATACTATCAGCTGCAGATTGATCAGAGGACATTAGCCTTCTTTCTTCGTCCTTAATCCACATCATTGTTTCTCTAAGCTCCTTTTGGGCTACAGTTATCAGCCTTCTCTTCATTTTCTTTCGCTTGGGTTCAGTGACCTTCTCAGCCATCTTTTCACGTTCTTCTTGACGCTTTGGTGTGCCAACCATCCTGGCTCCCTGCTTTTCAGTGACATCTTCAATTTTAGACTGACCAGCCTCATTAGCAGCATCTTCAGCTCTTGACTCTACGATCGTAGAGTTGGGGTCTTCAACGATCGTAGGGAGGCTTTTCTTTGAGCTGCGTTTTTCCTTCTTATGATACACCTTAAGGGTGGGTGTATTTTCATCAGATACTTCTCCTTTCTACTTCTGCATCATTTTCTTCACTGGTGATGGTTCAGTGGGCAGAGCAGGAGTTTTTTGCTCTTGGGAAGTCTCATTTGTTGATCCTTGAGGTTCCTCCTCCATTTGGGACACCTCTTTAGCCTTTCTCTTCCCTTTGTTCTTCCTGCTCAGGGCTGGTTGTTCTTGATTTACCTCTTCAGTATCTTCAATGACTGACAAGTTTCTCATTAGGGGCTTCTTTGTTCCACTTGTTCGTCCACTGGATTCAGACTGAATTATTCTCAAGTTTTCTACTGGATTTCTCTTCCAGTTTAAAAACAGCTTCTTTGTGATCTTCTTATTGGGGTTGAGGGTTTCACCTTCATCATCCTCAATTTTGTCACCAAGTGCTGATTGCAGAAGGATGCTTATGAATCTACCGTAGAACATTTTCCCGGTGCCCTTGGATTTTTCTACACTTTGAACTCGGTTGCCAATCCATTCCATTAACAAGGCCCCGAAGTTGATGTCGATTTTGAAGACGATGGTAGTCATGATTTTCAGCTGAAGTTCACTGACTGAATCATGAGCTATATCTTTGCAAAGGATACACTTTCCCACAATGTCAGCAAGAAATTTATACTTTTGGGGAAACTCCTTCTTCTTCAACCCTCTTAACTTAGGATTGTCCTTGTGATGCATTCGCTTCAGCCCTTTTTCTCTATCAATGCAGCTTAGAGAGGTGAGGCTTTCAGTGTTGAGGCCTAGGGCTAGATTTACTTCTGACGAACTGAGTTGAATGGATGTGCCCTTCACCTTGGTGGATAAAATACCATCAGCATAGACTCCATTGTCGTAGCACTCTTTTACCAATTTTGAGTAAATTCTTGTTTTGGTCTCAAGAGCCTTCTGTAGTCCAGCACGTTTTAGGAGAGAAATGATTTTCTGATACTGCCTCTCAGCGTTGGAGAAATCGTCAAAATCTAGTTTGTTGCCCGGAACGACTGGAGATGGTGCCATTGTTGATTCCTGAAACAGAAGCGAAGGTATCTGAGTGTATATCTGTATTTTGAACAATTAGGGTTTTGGTGAGAGGGAGAGACGATTGAAATTTTGAAATCAGAAAGCGTAAAGAGTGTTAACTGTTACGAACTGAATTTAAAAACTTCCCTCTTAATGATCTGAGTAGGACACGTGTTTCGTTCTGAGTGAGGCATGTCTTCTATTTTGTGGGATAAGACCTTCTTGCCCTTGGCTCCCCTTGAGCTTTATAATTCCACCTTGAGTTATTTTGACTCTACGAACGCTTGCCCACTCTATGAACGGTTCCTGTCCCACTCCACGAATAGGCTATACTCTACGACTTCTTTTGTATTTGGCTTTCACTTTGCAGAGTTAGTCGGTTCCAACACAAAGTATTATGAATGTAAGTTCAGCATTCCTAGTTCACTTATCAGCATGTTAAACCTTGACTCATCCAATGGTTTTGTAAATACATCAGCAAGCTGATTTTCAGTTGGAATATAGCTTAATGAAATGTTGCTATTTTGCACATGATCTCTAATGAAATGAGATCTTATATCTATGTGCTTGGTTCTTAAGTGCATGACAGGATTATGAGTTATAACAATAGCACTGGTATTATCACAATGTATCGGAATAGATTTAAACTCAAACCTATAGTCAGCTAGCTGATTTTTCATCCAAAGGATTTGTGCACAGCAACTGCCGGCTGCAATGTATTCAGCCTCTGCTGTTGAGGTTGATACTGAGTTTTGCTTTTGCTAAACCAATAGACAAGTCTACTGATGGGTTTGTACATAGCGCAAATATGCAATCAAATTACATAAATAGTGTGGAAGCGCGATAAAACGGATTTTAAAATTTTCATACAAACCATCACCATGATCATCCATGTGCTCAATTATCAATTAAACGAAAGAGATAGAGATTAAGAAATTATACCCTCGTAGAACCGTGCTTCCTCGGGTACAAGTTCACCTCCAATTCCTTCGCGTTCTCCTTGAATTTCACGGATTAAATTCCTTCCTTTGATCAACGTTAGCCACCCAAGTGTTTGGCCTCTAGAGGTGATCCACCAAGGAATAATAGTTGTTCAAGAAAATGGGTGTTGGCAAAACCCTAGTTTCTATCTCTATAGAAATTACAAGTACTCTCTCTCTCTCCAATTCTTATGGAAGAGTGTGTAAATTGTCTAACAATCTAATTGTCTGACTGTCTAACCCCAAATCATAATAAGACTCCTCTTATTTATAGATATAGGGAACCCTCCTAAACTATTTAGGATTAGGGTTTTTATTTTAATTAAACTCCTTTAATTAATTGAACTCCAAATCCAATTAGGAATTCATGAGAGAGTACTTCTATTAATTAATTCCCAATCCCTATTAAGAATTAAATAATAGTAATAGTAATAATAATAATAAGACTCCTCTTATTATTTTATATTTAATATTTCCAAAATATTAAATAATAAAAATTAAGCTATTTAATTTATTCTATCTCCATAGATTAAATTAAATACACTTAACTTATTATTACGATTATGCCATTTACTTCTTAAATAAATATTTTTCCTTTTGCGGTGTGACCCTTTAGGTTCTCCATATTAAACCGGTTGTGAATAAATCAATTAGAACAATTCTAATTTTATTTAAATAAATAAATTAAACTATTTAATTCATTTAAATAAATAATATTTATTCTACAATAAGGGTAAGCCCCCTTAGCGATCAACGACTTTCCAGATAATATAGATTTCAACATTAATCACAAAAGAACCTTTCAGTGAATAGTTACCGTACAATTCAATCCTTCTACCATACAATGTCCCAATTAAATATAAGACATGGAATTACTATCAAGTCTTATTTTTATTTAATTTATGTATTTCGATTCTGAAATGCACAACTCCAATTAATGCAAATTAGAAACTCCTTTCTAATTTCATTCTGCTTTGGCCAAAGACTTCTGAGTCGTCATTTATCGAATCACATAGGACATTCTCTCCTTTTACTAGAAGTGGTAGATTCTTTGTTGATCATTCACCTATCTCCATGTATAACTTATTATACCCAATCATACCCTTTGATATACCCTAAGGGTCTTAAGGGACATGTCAAAGTATAACTCATCATACACAAGATACTATGATGATCTCAAGTCCAAGGATCACTTGTACTACTATCACTAGAGGAATTCCTATTGACAGGCGAGTAAAACTCCATTAGGTATTCCTTAGCGAGCCACGTTCAGTGAACTTATTCTCTAATAAGCACCTACATACTTGCTTTAGTGTCTCCACACAAATGATTATGAGATCAATCATCCTCTTCATAAGAGCAAGCAACGTATGTACTAATCTATCCGGATTCACTAATCCCCTTTTTTTAGTAATCCATCGATTAGGAACGATTTTAGTTTTTGAGCTATCTAGAATTTAAATCTCATTAGCATGATCACCATCATGATTCTAAAAGCATTGCTCAAAACTATGGGTTTATCACATTTAATATAACAACACTATGTAGATAATGTAAAATGCCTTTTACAAACGAATAAAATTACAAAGTATATGCTACATCATATCAAATATGATTGGCTTGTGTGCATACTACTTTCATCTACTTCCAAGTAATTGACATGTTCCACTTGTGCTCTTTCTATCGATTTTACAACCTGCATAATTAGCATCTGAGTATCCTGTTAGATCAAAGGGTGACTCCTTATGATACCAAAGTCTCAAGCTAGGAGTGCCCTTCAGATACCTGCAAATCTTTTTTTACAGCCATTAAATGTGATTCCTTGGGATTGGCTTGAAATATAGCACAAATACAAGTGGCAAACATGATATCTGGTCTGCTAGCTGTTAAGTATAGGAGAGAGCCTATCATACCTCTGTATTGAGTAATATCAATACTTTTACCTTTCTCATCTTTGTCAAGCTTGGTTGCAGGTGCCATGGGAGTTTTCATGATGGTGGTTGAATGTAATGTCCGAGGAATTTAGTAACTATGCTATCAATTAATTTTTAATGTAATATAAAATTTTATTTTCTATGAAATTATTTTATGTGCTTAATTAGGCCCATGTATGTGCATCATTATTTTATTGAATAATTATACGATCTAAATTATAATATTAAGGGGATAAATAATAAATTTCACCTCAACTTAGCGTTAAATTCAAGTTATCGAATTATATAACTTGAATGAATAGCTAAAACAGTAAATAATTACACCAAATATCTAATTGTAATATCATAGATTATAATAAGGAATTTATTGTTAAAAATAAAAATCTTAAAACGATTAATTAATTAAGTTAGTTATTTAATTTAAAAGTGTAGTATTATTACCTCTAATAAATGGATTTAGACCATTTCTTGTATTCTGGATTGGACCCAAATTTTATTAGAGCCCAATTTCCCTTTTATTTTCCTATGGGCCGAACCAAATGGGCTGCCAAGTCCTTAAGAAATAAATAAAATGGGATGAGCCCATTCCACCATCTGGGTCGATCCATTTGAATTGGGGGAAACGGTTGGGTCGGTTGCTAAGAGTCTGGGAAAAAAACCCAATTGGCATTACCAATTTGAGGATTTAGCCAAACCAGCAAACCCATGCTCTCAAATCAATTGCAACCGAGCAAAAGGGGGAAACCAAACCCTAGGCCCCTCAAATCGGAACAAAACTAAACGCTGCAAAGCTTCAATCATTCAGGCCACAGAGCGAGCGACGGGAGAAAGGGGTCGCCAGGCGTACGCCGGCGACGGATTGAAGTAACCAGCAGGCTAACCAAGGGTTTGAAGGAGCGACCGGGAGGTTGGCAAACGGACCGAGGGTCCCGGGTTTCCGGCGACGCGACTGGTGGCGCACACGGCTCAAGATTTCGGCCGGTGCTAGCTGTGATGGACGAGACTTGATGGGAGACGTCAATCGGTAGCTACTCCTCCGACCATCGGTCCTTGACTGACCTATCAAGGTAATACCCAACTGTTTGGGGTAAATGTCTTGCTATAAATTGAGGTATAAATCTTAGCTAGCTGCCGATTTGGTAAGACGAATTTGAGAGAACGAGAAATCTATTGTCCAGCCGGCGGTGAATTAGGAGAAGAAGAACAGAGGTTCGATCGACAGGAAGGTATAAATTAGTTAGTTCATTCATTTTCCTTCTTCTGCGATTGGGGTTGTGTTGTTCCCCTGTTTTGGGTCGTATTGTTTTTGGGCAAGGGCTGTGTATGAAAGTTCATAGAAATTTAGGACTGGTTAATGATTTTGGAATTCTGGAAATTTCAGAACCTTATGGTTCGGGTAGCATAAACTCTGTATTGGGGTATTTTGTTCTCTGTATTGGATTAAACTGTGTATACATTGAATTTGGTTTGTGAAAATTCCTTGTTGAATTATTGCTTGTATTGAGTTGTGTTAATATCTTTGTTTGTTATTGGGAAACTGTATTGATGAACCTAAAAGGTTCTAGCAGCCGATTGTGCTGTATTGGTATATTATAAATTGTATTGTATGGTATTGTGATTATTGGGCTTAAACCTCTGAGTATCAAAGAGCTTCAGTGATTTGGTAATATGAATTTACACTGCAATTAGGACAGTTTCGTGCTGTACAACGCATATCACATGTTTGTGGCAATGCTCAACCGAACTGTCCTCATTGCTAGGTATCAATTGTTTAGCAGTATGAATTATAAATCGAACTTTGGCTTCTTTCGGGTGTGATAACTAGTGTTTGGGATTTGTTGTGTTGGGTGGAAATTCTGTTAGCTTGAAATGAAAGTGCAGGGTTTGATGTACTACTTGTGCTATCATTGGCTCAAATTTGGTTATTAATTTAGAACTAATATTATACTTGTGAATTAATTTGTTATTATAACTAATAAATAAAATCAATCAAATAATTATTTATTATTTAAAAATAAATAATAAATAAAGATAATAAATATTCAACTATTATTTGATTAATGTTAAAAAATATGAATAAATTAGTAAAATAATTATTTATCATGTATCAATGAATAATAAATAAAGTTAGTAAATATTTAATTATTATTTAATAGTAAATAATAATTAAGTATGAATTGAGTAATAAAGTAATTACTTATTGTTCATCAAATAAAGATACTAAATATTTAATTTTTATTTAATTAGTACTAGATAATAATTAAGTATGAATAAGCAGTAATAAAATAATAGCCTTATATGCTATTATATTTTCCATGTATAGTAAATTGTTTATTTATTTATTTTTGATTAACTTTAATTGATGAATAAACCTAATTAGTTATTATTTACTATTAAATAATAACTAAAGGTAATTCTTACTCACAAATTAATTATTTATTATTTAATTAACTTTAAATAATAAATAAATCTAATTAGTTATTATTGATTATTAAATAATAACTAAAGATAATTATTACTCACTAATTAATTATTTATTATTTGATTAATTTTAAATAATGAATAAACCTAACTAATTATTTTTTTTAAAAATCTTAAATAATAATTAGAGACAATTAAAATTTATAATTCGATTATTATTTAATTAAAAATTAATTAATATGTAACTGTAATTAGTTATTAATTAATATTATTAATAACTAAAGATAATTAATTAATTACCGTTTAACAAATATTAAATAGTAATTAAATAGAGATAAAGTTAATAAAATAAGGAGATTTAATAACGCATTAACTGAACGATTTTGATAAATTGTCTAAGGGTTAATAAATGAATATTAATTAAGAAAAAGTAATGTTAATTAATTAAACAATTATAATTAATTGTTTAAGGGATTAATAAGTGTTTATTACTTAAGGGATACATGGCTAATTAATTAGACCATCAACCTAAAAATCAATTAGGTGCCTTATAAAATTTACTATAGTTTACTTACTGTGTGCTATGTGAATTGCTTAATTAAATAGCATAAGTAAGCGTATCGGCGTACAACTACGCAGTACTAATTGATAGACCGACATTATCTATGATAGGTTCTTCAAGGCCAAATAGTTAAAGCTAGAATTATTTGTAGCTGAGCAAACAGGCAAGTTCCTAACCCTAAACTTCTTACATTTTTGCAAGTTCCCTAACTCAATCTCGAGTTATTATTTTCGAAGCATGTTAGTGAATAGTTATTGTCGATTATTCACATCTATACTGATTATTGAGATTCGCACATTGTGCAATTGAATTCCTATCCTATTATGATTGAACTGTAAATTTAATTAAAGTTCTTTCAAGTATGAATTGTTTATGAGATCGATCTATGCTATTTGTATCAGCTAGATCCAGCATGTCTAAATTGGTTAAGACAATGGTATTTTAAAAGTTGTTCTTATTAAATTGTTGTGGTAAGAACTCTTGGCTGAGAAAAGGATAAACTTGTTTAAGGCATGATATCAATGCTGGTTATTAAGTGTTTATGCATAAATCACGGGGTATGAGAGGCTGATCCCCTCGATTACCAAAACTTTTAAGAGGTCCAGTTTAAATGCTGAGAACCTTGGAAAACGTCCTTGGTTATTTCAAACCACTCAGTAATTGTCATTCAATTATTCAGATATTCAACTGTTGCTTACTAATTCATGTTCCTTCACACTCTCATACTGTTGTTGAACATTGAAAGCGAAACTTACTTCTATCATGATATATCTCTTTGTGTATATACTTGCTAAGCAAATTAGTTGCTTACCCTTGCTATATCATGATCTTCATTTCAGCTAAGGCAGAAACATCTAAAGGAGACAAAGGAAAAGGGAAGGTGCAAGAATAGATGCCCGATAGTGCCTATGTACTAGTTATTCTTGAATGTTGTTTGATTAAGTGAACCTTCTATGGTATTAAGGGTACGTTTTATGTTAAGGTTAAAGAACCTTGGGACCAAGATTGTAAGACTTTATTATTATTTCAATAAACAATGTATGTTTATTATTCCGCATTTAGTTAGAAAGTATGTTTGTCGTTGAGTATCGTGAGCACCAAATTCGAGGTTAGGAAACCCGGATTTGGGGGCGTCACATTGAATCCATGCCATACTTCTTTAATAAGTCTTTAATGTATTTGTGACAACCTGGATCTTTAAAAATTATTAAATAAGAATTTAATAAATACAATTCTTATTATGAGACGTTTTGAGTTTGAGTATGTGTATATGTGTGTTTCATATTGTGAAATATGTGGTTCGGTGTGAAGGAAATTATATATTCATGTATTTGGAAAAAAAATAGTTTAATAGTTAATTAAACCATTGAAAAGATTAAATGAAATTGTCATGAAAAAGAAATTAATTGAATAATATTAGTTAATTTAATTAAGTTAAAATTATATTGGGAAATAATATAAATTGATTGTTATGTCTTGTGGACAATGGAAATTATTCTGAATTAAGTTTCATAAATAATGTGAGTGATTCACTTAATTAAAATAGTGAATTGATGTGAATATATTTGTGTGTGAAGTGTTGGTGCGTATTTTAGTACGCTAATGTGATGTGAATATTATAATTTAATTAAATAATTAAATTAGAGGATTAATATTTTATTAAATAAAATGATTTATTTAATAAAATTTTAGTTTGGCTAAATTGAATTATAATTTGGTCAGTAAGATTTTAATTGAAATTATTAATAAGTTTAATTAGATTTATTAATATAATACTGTTTGTCGATTTAGCAATCAATAAATACATGCAAGTGTACACGGTCAACAAGTAATAAAGTGATAAGAGAGTGTCGAACCCACATAGAATTATTTAATAATAATTACCAAATACTAACTCATAATCAAATTAATTTTATTTAAACAATTCGATAAAAGATTTTGAATTTTGAAAATAAAGTACTAAACTAACTAATCACTAACTACCAAGAATTGAATTCAGATAAAAAGGCTTAAGATTACAATTTCCCTTAATGTTTCACTTGAATTAATACACTTCCTGTTAAGTTATATTAATTATTCTGGATTGTTAATCAAGAACTCATCAATATTTATAACCATCTCTCGATGTATCATAAACGAATCAACTTAAATTCACAAAAGATAGAATTAAGATGAACACCCTAGTTAACTAATTCACTATATCTCTATGTGAATTACAATTAAAAAGGATTTAAAGCTCAGGTTCTCTTTCAGATTACATGCGGCATATAGGTATATCTCTATCCTAAATACAAATTATGAATTCCGTCATATGCAGAAAACACAATCACATGCTACTATGATTAGGTCTAAATCTATAATCCCTCTCTCGAGTTCATATAGATTACCATGGTAATTGTTGATCAGACAATTCAGTAATTAATCACAAATCCTAATAGACAATCCGATAATAATCAACAATAATTAACAAGGAAGCATATCAATAAAAGCTACGCAATAAGTTCCATTGTAATCTTAAAAAGAAATTAGTTCATAATTAAATTAAAATCCATAATCCACAATTGATAAAGCATTCAAGAATACAAAATAATAGGTAGAGAAGAGAATAAAATCTGTAGACGCAATCCTTGAGTCTTTCCTTCAGCTCCTTAATTGAATTTTTTGTGCTCTTGCAATTGTTTCAAGCCTCCATCTCTTTCTCCTAAACTAGAGTTAGCAAAAAGTAACAAGATCTCCTCTATTCTATGCTTCATATCATGTATTTATAGGTTCTAGTTAAAGTCCTAAACCAATTAGAAGTTACAATCCTTATTTCATTCAAGTTGGGTCAAAAATAAGCTTTTCAATAACCCGACGCAGCGCGGCCGCGCCCATATTTGGCTTAGGAAGCAGCGCGGCCGCGCCCAAGTGCCAGAAATCATGTTTTTCACTCTGCAGACCAGCGCGCCTGCGCCCAAAATACACTTGGAATCGGCGCGGCCGCGCCCGACAAAATTCTGCTCGGACATCTGTTGATAAATTGGTCATAACTTTTGATCCGGGAGGAATTACGGGGTCTGCCACCTATCAAATCGAAGCTCTCGACGAGACCTACAACTTTCATTCTTTCCGAATTGAGAGATTCAGATTGGATCAAATTCGAAATTGGTCTTGAAGTGAGTGCTATGCAAATGACAACTCCAAACTTTGAGGTTCAACGTCCGTTGGGAAAACGATCATTACTTTCTCATCCGAACTCCGATTGTGACGATTCAAGATGTTACGGAAAGCTAAGGAGTAGCTCTACAATACAATCCAAGTTCCCAACTAATAACATGCATCCAACCTAGTGTTAAAATCCTTGCAATCTTCTCTTCTTGCGTCTGCTTGTTTATTGTACTCCAAAAGATGTTCGGATCGCGTTTCTTTGCTCATTCCTACAAAATAACATAAAAACACTATAAACATCTAATACTAACTTAAAATACTTAAGAACTCACAAATTATCAAGTTAAACGTACTCAATTCATAGATGTAAAACCCACTCATCAAATACCCCAAACTTAAATCTTTGCTTGTCCTCAAGCAAACACTAAGAACAACAACTATAACAACTAATTCGAAATAACAACTCACATGACTCGAGCAATGAATCAATACAAATTTGCATAATAGTCTCAAAGATTTCTTCTAATGTTAACTCAAGAAAAAATTCCGAAAACATGCAAAGCCTAAAATTTCAACCTAATTATCAGTTCCACAACTACTCATGCTCCTTTAAGTGCGTGTGTGTGCATCTAACTATTCAACTAGCCATGACTCACACTAGATCATATAATCAAATACTCATAAAAGATTTTCAAATCAACTCTAAAAACCTGCTTTCACATCAATCTCCGCTAATAAAGGCAAAACATAAAATTTAGAGAATCAAAATGATATTTCATACATTAAAGCACACTTGAACCCTTCCCAAGTATTTCAAAACACAAATTTTCTTTTATTTTTTCTTTCCTTTTTAGTGAGTGCGTTTTACGCTCCATCTCACTTCCCATTGAACGAGTGCATTTTACGCTCCCTCTCGTTTTCTCTCGCACGAGTGCGTTTTACGCTCCTTCTCGTGCTTGTGTTTATGGGTGAGTGCGTTTTACGCTCCATCTCAATCCACCACATGATTCATCATTCTAACCCAGAAGGTTTCATAATTTTCAAAATTTTTAATAACCCAAGATTTCCCCTAAACTTATGTTAATGCCTAAATTTCGCTTTGAATGATGCTCAAATAAGATTTTAAAGTTTCAATGATATCTTTCACAAGTATTCAACCAAATTTTTTTTTCTTAAGACACAACTAGCTAAACAGATGGATATGTGCTTTGAAGTTCAAAAAGATCACAAATAGTGTAAACTCAACTCATAAGTCAATATAAACTAAGCATGCTTCTCAACTTCACAAGAGTTAAAAAAAATTAATCCATTTTTTTCTTATCATTGGCCATAATCAAATTCAAATCAAACCATTGCTCATTTATCCTAAAAGCATACTAACTAACATGCAACCTTAATAAACTAAAATAAATAACACAAAACAAGACCACACCCCCAAACTTAAACCAGACATTATCTTCAATGGCTAAAATAGGAAAAAGTAAAGTAGAGGACTTCCCTGAAAATATAGCAATCTTCCTCCTTGTCCGCTAAGTCTGAAGAATAGGCTAAACACATTAGAATGAATAAGGCATTACACTTGAATTGGACTCGAATAACTTGTAAACACCTTAGAAGCAAGTTTATTAAATCCTAATAAATGTAAATTTGTTAACTACTATGAAACCTAATAAAATAAATAAAACTAAAAACTAAAAATTAAACTTGGGTTGCCTCCCAAGAAGCGCTTGTTTTATAGTCTCAGCCTGACTGCTTCAATTTCTATCCAATTCCCCTTCGAAAATTGAGGAACCCTCCATCCATTAATAACCATGTAACTTTTGAAGGTTTTGCTGCAGTAGGGGCCATTGTTTCAAAGTCACCTAGTTTGCTTTTTGTAGATAGGTTCCTAATTACGACTGTCCAATAGCTAGGTGCTTCATCCGTTGTGTTCGTGATTAGATTGGGGCATTGAATCTTGTCAAACACTACATGCTCTTCTTCTATCTCCTCTCTCTCATCCCACCACGGTTGTAATGTAGTCTTAGCTCTCATGTTATAAAGAGCTTTCCCAAGGACATGACTACCAAGTGGATACGGTTTTGCAAAACTGACTGGATTCTTGAACTTTGGTGGGGAAGGCACTTGGGGCACTAACAGAATCGGCTCATCAGTGTTGGAACTCAAGGCTAGATCTTCTTTGGCTTTATTTTCCTGGTCCCCACTCATCTCCTGTCTTTCGATATCTTGTGGCTCATCCAGTTGCAGATTTGGTCCGGGCTCACCATCAGCTTCAGATTCCATGTCATAAAGCCAAGTGTTTTGAGGACAGTTGTTCAAGGCTTTGAACATTTGATCTATCTGATTCTGAATATTTTGAATTGACATCTCTTGATTAATCCTCCTCTCCTCATTTGATGCTACGAACTTGAACCATAATTCCTCTAATCTTGAATTATCTATTTCAGGTTCGGAATCCATGTATTGAGGACCATTGGTTGAGGTATTGATGAGTTGTTGTTTGCCTAAATTTATACTAGCAAAATACGCAAGTATACGCAGTCCACAAGTAATAAAGTAAAAGTAGAGTATCGTCCCACAGAGAAGAACTGAATTTATAAAGACAATTTCCAATTCTAAATCAAATCAATTTTAGCAAACAAATAATCAATGATTTCTGAAGTTTTGAATTTAACTAATTAATTCTAAATTAAATTACTGCCACTAATTTAAAAACAGATTTTTAAAGACTTAAGACTATAACTTCACTTAATGCTTTACTTTGCTCAACAAACTTCCCTTTTTATCATGCTAATTATTTTGGATTGTTAACCAAGAACTCATCACTATTTATGACCTCTCAATGTTTCATAAACAACTCAACTCAAATCCACAATTGATAGACTCAAGTTAATCACCCTAGATAACTAATTCACTATATTTCTATGTGAATTACAATTAAAGAGGATTTAAGTCCAGGTTCCCTGTTAGATTACATGCGATGAATAGGTATATCTCTATCCTAAACACAAATTATGAATTCCATCGACAGCAGAATACACAAACATATGCTATTATGGTCAGATCTAATTCTATACTTCATCTCTCGAGTTCATATAGATTATCCCAGTAATTATTGGCCAGATAATTAAGCAATTTAGCATAAACCATAATAGACAATCCAAAGTAATTAATCATAATAATCCAGGAAGCATGTCGTTCAAAACTACGCAATAAGATCCATTATAGCCTTAAAAAGAAATTTAGTTCATAATTAAACTAGAAATCATCATCCACAAGTTTAATAACATTCAAAAGTTCAGAGTAAAAAGAAGAGGAGGAAATTTAGTTCATAATAGACAATCCAAAGTAATTAATCATAATAATCCAGGAAGCATGTCGTTCAAAACTACGCAATAAGATCCATTATAGCCTTAAAAAGAAATTTAGTTCATAATTAAACTAGAAATCATCATCCACAAGTTTAATAACATTCAAAAGTTCAGAGTAAAAAGAAGAGGAGGAAATTTAGTTCATAATAGACAATCCAAAGTAATTAATCATAATAATCCAGGAAGCATGTCGTTCAAAACTACGCAATAAGATCCATTATAGCCTTAAAAAGAAATTTAGTTCATAATTAAACAAGAAATCATCATCCACAAGTTTAATAACATTCAAAAGTTCAGAATAAAACCTACCTATCAAATTCCCCCAAACTTAAACTATTGCTTGTCCCCAAGGAACACAATGCAACACAATGCCATGAATGCACTAATAACTACCATGCCTAAGAATCCAACCAATAGCCATTACTAATCTTAACCAATAGCCTCAGAGTTATCAACAACTAACTTGAAACAGTAAATCCAGTCAATAGTAACTAATAATCCCAATCAATCAAACAATATACACCTATCATCACCCAAGTTGTGCGTGTGTGTTCATTAATCAATTTAACTAGCCAAAGTTCAAAATATAGCCACATAACCAACTCTATAACAAGAATAATCTATTTTCAATTCAATTCAAGCAAATACAACAAATCCAACCAAAATTAAGCAAATACTGAGCAAGAGGGTTCTAACAAGGCTTATTTCTATCTTTATTCTTCTACGAGTGCGTTTTACGCTCCATCTCGTATTTATGCTTAACTGTGCAATGCCAAGTTTTCTTAGGCCTTTCAAAATCACCAATGTAGCGAGCGTTCAATCAGTGACTCCCAAACTAGGCGGCTTTAGGGTACTAGGTGTTAAGACACCCCTAAGGATCTAATTACCCGAGTGACAAAGGCCACATAACCCAACTAGTCAACGCATTTATTGTTTTTTTTTATTTTTTATTTTTTATTTTTTTTACTTTTTTTTATTATTTAGCCTTAAAAAGAAACCCCCAAACTCAGTTTTTACCTTGTTTCAGCCTTCCTTGTTAATTCACTTGACATTTTTTTTTTATTATTTTTTTTTCAATTCTCATGTAAAAGTCGATTATGCAACACTTTGAACCCCAACAGTCAAATTAATCAAAATGTTTGTGCTATCCAATAACTCAAGTTATGACATGCATAATTATTCTCATGATCTAAATTATATCATCCCTAATGACCATCACACTGTCCAAGCTAACACAGAAAAATCCATCTCATCATTGTCCAAACTAAATGCACCTAACACAACCAACCATGAGTCAACTATGCAAGATTCACAATGATATGCCACATACTAACAAACTAAATGCACCTAACACAACCAACCATGAGTCAACTATGCAAGATTCACAATGATATGCCACATACTAACAGAGATAATGCACAAAACTAACAAACATGTTAAACAAAAAAACCTAAAAGAACTCCCCCAAACTTAAAATAGACAATGCCCTCATTGAATAAAGTAGTAAAAGAAAAGGAAAGAGAAACTCCCCTAATCCGAGGTAGCATCATCTGCATCCTCCCCATCTGAAGGTGTGTCCGGAAGCGGATAAGTTGGAGCATCACTAAACGTTGGGAATTGGACTTGAACGCCCAATTGAGAAAAGGCTTGCGAAAAATTGTCCAAGAGTTGTGTGGAGAAAGATCGAAGCTCGGTCATACTTGTGTGAATAGCATCCATCCGCCGAGTCATACGCCTCTCCATTCGATCCAACCTAGCCTGAGACACATGATACGGTTATTCGGGTTCGGTCATCTGTTGATCAGATGCATCCTCACTCTCACCGAGATCCCCCAAGAGAAATCCTGCCCCACGGGAATGAGAAGGAGCACCAGTCCAAACCTTATACTTGGCAATCGTAGCATGATCAATAGTGTTCATCGGGAGCTGCAAGGGCTCACCATCACCCCATTCCACCCTAGCAGCAATGTATAAACGAGTTATTACCGATGCATGAGGGAGACCTCCTGATGTACCACCTTACAGGTACCGATGTATGGACTGATGGATGACATACCCCACGTCAATTTTCTTTCCTTGCACAATCCCATATAACAAAAAAGCACGATCCTTGGTCACATCATTTTGATGCCTGGTTGGCATGAGATTGGCACAAATAAAACTGTACCAGGCCTTTCCATAACGACTCAAAGCTGTGTGAGGAAAGTGTAGTTTCTGATCTATTCCTTGCTCAGTTGTCCATACTGTACCCGGCTTGCACAAAATATTCTTGATGCGATCCAATTTAGTGTCCCAATTTGTAGAGTATAAACATTCCGGATCGGTGGGGTGAATAGTAGGCAAGTGGAATAGGGCATTGATACTCGTGCTGGTATATGACACTTGGCAACCCCGCACAAAAGCAGTGCCATCCTTAGTGATTTTTGCGTTTGCATATAATTCTTGAACTACTGATATCGGGGCTGCTAAAGGTGGTTCCACAAACATCAACCAACCTTAGCTCGGATGATGCTCATCATTTGACCATCCAAATTCGGATCAGGCTTTAGTCCACGTTCCAAAACAAATGTCTTCCCAAGCAAAACCTTCTGATAAAATTCCTCAGCATCCGCAGAAACAAACCTACTACTATCGAAGGCAACTGGTTCAGAACGGTCTTGAGAACTAGAAGATTCCCCACGTTGTCTCTTAGAAGCCATGATAATTCAATCCAAACGCATAACAACGTGAAGACCCCCAAACTTGACAAAAATCACACTTGGATTTAACAAACTATCGCAATCTAATACACTTATATGCACAATTCAATCCAACAATAATAACACAATATCTCGAAGTGTATAATCAAAATTCCCAATACAATGCAATCCCAAGCCTAAAATCTGTCAATTGGAAGTAATACCTGGATACGAAGCAAAACCCAAAACCACAATGCACTTACTTCATTCTGACCCAATGCAATTCCTCGATATCCCACCATGATGCAATGAACAACCCTCTTGGAGCACACTTAAATGGTTAGATGATTTGGATTCTAGGGTTTGTAGAGGGGAGTAGGCTGTAGAAGGTGAAGAATTGGAGAAGAAAGAAGATGAAGAGAAAACAAGAATTAGGGTTTGTAATTAAAGGTGTTTGATTTGGAGAAGAAGTGAATGTTGATAGGAAATTGATTTGGATTTGGAACAGGGATAGAAAAAGAGAAGTTACCGATTCTAATATGGAGAGGTTACTGATAATGAGACTCCAAGCGGGAAAAGAAGGAAAGAAGTAGTCACTGGGTCGGGTTTAAACTGGGTTTTAAAATTTGGGATCCGATCGTGGCGCGGCCGCGCTTGGATTTGGCTTGAGTTGGGCGCGACCGCGCTAGTGTGGCAGCTGGAACTTTTTAAGCTCTGATGTTAGGCGCGACCGCGCTGGTAAGCCAGCTGAAGCTTTTTAATTTCTGAAGAAGGGCGCGATGACGCTTGATTTCTAGACACTTGGAGCGCGGCCGCGCTTGCCTAAAAACCTGAAATTCAATTCTAAAGCCCTTCTTTTTGATTTCATCATATGCAATCCTTGATGTATGACCTATAAGAAAAGACAAAGAAATAAAATGACTAATTACTACTAGATAAAAACAAAACTAAGTCTAATAATTATTCCTAGAAATCACAAAATTTTAACTAAAAGCAATTAAAAATTGGGTTGCCTCCCAATTAGCGCTTGATTTAAAGTCTTTCAGCCTGACTACTCCCTGTTTCAAACTTTAATCGGCAAGAGTGATTGAGGTTTTCTGACAATCGAAATCACCACCCTAATAATGCTTTAATCTTTGACCATTGACTTTGAATGACTCAACCGGATTGTTTGCAAAAACTTCAACAGCGCCATGAGGGAATGCTTGTTTGACAATGAAGGGGCCCGACCACCGAGACTTGAGCTTCCCTGGAAATAATTTCAGTCTAGAGTTGTATAGAAGCACTGTTTGTCCCGGCTCAAACTTCCTGTCGATGATTTTTCGATCGTGCCACTTCTTGACTTTTTCCTTGTAAAGCTTTGAGTTCTCATATGCTTGTAGACGAAATTCATCGAGTTCATTAAGCTGAAGAAGTCTCTTTTCCCCCGCAACCGTGAGATCAAAATTCAACTTTCTGATGGCCCAATATGCTTTGTGTTCAAGTTCAACCGGAAGGTGGCACACCTTGCCATAGACTAATTGGTACGGTGACGTGCCAATGGGTGTCTTATACGCTGTCCGATAAGCCCAAAACGCATCATCCAACTTTGTTGACCAATCTTTTCTGTTCGGATTAACAATCTTCTCCAGAATTCTCTTCACTTCTCTATTTGAAACTTCGGCTTGACCACTGGTTTGGGGATGGTAAGCTGTAGCAATTCTGTGGTTTACCCCATATTTAGCTAAGAGAGTCGTGAAATACCTATTGCAAAAGTGGCTCCCTTCATCACTGATAATTGCCCTTAGGGTGCCAAATCGTGTGAAGATATTTTTCTGCAGAAATTTTAGAACCACCTTGGCATCATTAGTCGGCAAGGCACTTGCTTCCACCCATTTAGAAACATAATTGACCGCCAAAAGGATGTAGAGGTTGTTAAAGGAAGATGGAAATGGTCCCATAAAATCTATTCCCCAAACGTCGAAGACTTCAACTTCTAAAATGGCATTCAAAGGCATCTCATGACGTTTGGAAATATTTCCCACCCTTTGACATCTATCACATCTCTGAACGAAGTGGTGGGCGTCCTTAAACAACGTGGGCCAGAAAAATCTTGCCTGTAACACCTTGGCAGCTGTCTTTTCGCCTCCGTAATGACCTCCATATAGCGAATCATGACAATGATGTAAGATACTCTCTATTTCACTTTGGGGCACACACCGTCGAATCATTTGATCGGCGCAATGTTTGAACAGGAACGGCTCATCCCATATGTACCTTTTTACATCATGCAGAAACTTTTTCTTTTGTTGGCTGGTCAAATCTGGGGGAAGTACATTGCTAACCAAATAATTGACAAAATCGACATACCATGGGACTTCTGAATATATCACAAACAGCTGCTCATCCGGGAAGAACTCATTGATCACCGTTTTGTCTCCCTTGACGCGGTCATTGTTTTCTAATCTCGAGAGATGACCTGCCACTTGATTATCCGTCCCTTTCCTATCCCGGATTTCCAAGTTGAACTCCTGGAGTAGAAGTATCCATCGAATTAGCCTTGGCTTCGTATCTTTCTTCGAAATTAGATATCTTATGGCAGAATGGTCAGTGAACACCACCACTTTAGTTCCAATTAAGTACGACCGAAATTTGTCAAATGCATAAACTACCGCGAGCAACTCCTTCTCGGTAGTCGTATAGTTGAGATGGGTATCGGACAATATTTTGCTAGCATAATAAATAGCGTGAAAAACCTTTTCCTTTCGTTGGCCCAAAACAACCCCAATAGCATAGTCGCTAGCATCACACATTAACTCGGACGACATTGACCAATCCGGTGCTACTATTACAGGTGCTGTGGTCAATTTCTTTTTTAGCAATTCAAAAGCCGCAAAACACTCATCATCAAACTTGAAGGGAACATCTTTCTCCAATAGACTGCATAAAGGCTTAGAGATTTTAGAAAAGTCTTTTATGAATCTCCTATAAAATCCAGCGTGTCCCAAGAAGCTTCGTATACCCTTAACTGTAGTTGGTGGAGGTAGATTTTCTATTGTCTCCAGCTTGGCTCGATCTACCTCTAACCCGTTTGACGACACCTTGTGCCCAAGAACGATCCCCTCTTGCACCATAAAGTGGCATTTTTCCGAATTGAGCAATAAATTAGTTTCCACGCATCTTTTTAAAACCAGGACCAGATTTTCCAAACAACTATCAAAGGAGTCACCAAACACTAAAAAATCGTCCATGAATACCTCCACGTTGCATTCGACCATATCTGAGAAAATAGCCATCATGCATCTTTGGAACGTTGCTGGTGCATTACATAAGCCAAAAGACATCCTTCTAAAAGCAAAAGTACCATAAGGACACGTGAAGGTGGTCTTTTCCTGATCTTCGGGGGCAATCACTATCTAATTATAACCTGAATAGCCATCCAATAAGCAATAAAACTCGTGTCCAGCCAGTCTATCTAACATCTGATCAATAAAGGGTAGAGGAAAGTGATCCTCGCGGGTCGCCTTGTTTAGTTTTCTGTAGTCCATACAAACCCTCCATCCGGTCACTGTCCTTGTCGGTATCAATTCATTATTTTTGTTTTCTACAACCGTCATGCCACCCTTTTTAGGCACGCACTGTACTGGACTCACCCAACTGCTATCGGAGATGGAGTAAATGATACCTGCATCAAGCCACTTCAAAATTTCCTTTTTCACCACCTCTTTCATGATTGGGTTCAGCCGCCTTTATTGCTCAATTATTGGTTTGGCATCATCTTCCAAAAGGATCTTGTGCATATAAAATGATGGGCTAATCCCTTTAATGTCTGCGATGGTCCAACCAATTGCTGATTTGTACTCCCGGAGAACACGTATCAACTTACTTTCCTGTAATTCGTTAAGTATAGATGCAATAATAACAAGCAAAGTAGATGATTCACCCAAATAAGCATACCTGAGATGGCTAGGTAAAGGTTTAAGTTCAAGTATATGAGGTATTTTAAGAGATGGCTTTAAGCGCTCTAAGGATTTGTCAGTAAGTTCCAAGGGTTCAAACGGGATTTGAAATTTGCGTACTCTCGGCACTGCATCTAAAATTTGAAGAAACTCCATCATCTCTGGGTCATCCATGTCAGCCTCCCCCAGTAAAGTAGTTTCCAACGGATCCTCAATCAATTTCCTCAAAAAACTCATCATCCACCACTTTTTCTACCACATCCAACCGGAAACACTCTTCCTCATCCGTAGGAAATTTCATGGCTTTGAACACATTGAATGTCACTTCTTGGTCTTGCACCCTCATAGTCAATTCTCCTTTTTGCACATCTATAAGTGTTCTACCAGTTGCCAAGAAAGGTCTCCCAAGTATGATAGGAATGTCTTTGTCCTCTTCATAGTCCAAAATGATGAAATCAACTGGGAATATGAATTTATCCACTTTTACCTAGATGTCTTCCACAATACCTCTAGGATATGTGACCGACCTATCTGCAAGCTGAAGAGAGATGTTAGTTGGTTTCGGTGCAGGTAGACCCAGCTGGACATATATCGATAAAGGCATAAGGTTGATGCTAGCACCCAAATCACACAAACATCTGTTGATTGATAAGCTGCCAATGGTGCAAGGGATAGTGAAACTTCCAGGATCCTTTAATTTTGGTGGCAACTTCTTTTGCAATATAGCACTACACTCTTCAGTTAACGCAACTGTTTCATAATCCTCCAGCTTTTTCTTCCTTGACAAAATTCCTTTCATGAACTTGGCATCTGCTCTAAAGCCTCTGCAAACGGTATGTTGATTTGTAGCTTCTTAAAGACTTCAAGGAATTTGGAGAACTGTTTGGCTAATTTCTGCTTCTAAAATCTCTACGGATATGGAACGGGAGGGTATACTACTAATTGATTGGCTTTCTCCTTTCCTTTCATCTCAGTTTTCGTTTTCTTTTCTTTTTCTACCAATTCCTCTGCAGGAGCTGAGACTGGGGAAGGGCGCGGCCGCGCTGCCTCTCCTTGTATTTCAGGCGTGGCCGCGCTGCTCTGCTGTAGTTGTTTTCCACTTCGAAGTGTGACAGCTTGACATTGTTCCTTACCATCTCTCTTGGGGTTAACTTCCGTATTACTTGGCAAAGATCCTTGAGGTCTGTTGTTCAATATATTGGCCATTTGTCCCACTTGATTTTCCAGATTTCTGATGGCCGCTGCTTGACTCTTTACCAACACATCATTACTTGCCATATACTTCATCAAGATCTCTTCCAAATCTGGTTTCTTTTCTGTTTGCGGTTGTGTAGCTACCGACTGATGTTGATTATGAAATCCAGGGGGATATGACGCTCTAGGAGCTTGTTGTTGATTCTGATTATTGCTCCATGAGAAATTTGGATGGTTTCTTGCCCTTGGATTATAAGTGTTTTGGTATGGGTTTGGAGGACGTTGGTAGCTACCCACAAACTTAACTGCTTCAGGATTAATGGCACAATACTCTGTAGGATGTGCACCTGGGCATAGCTCACAAACATAAAGCACTTGCTGAGTTTTTGAATCTGCTATAGCATCGATCTTTTTAGACATTGCTGCCATCTGAGCTGCTAATGCTGTGATTGCATCGACTTCCAATACTCCAGCTACCTTTTGGTGATTCATCCTCGATGTCGGCCATTGATAGTTATTTGCAGCCATAGTGTGACACTCCTAAATCCGGGTACTTCGTTTCCCCAGGATTTGGTGTTCACTATCCAAAAACATCACATCACATCTAACTACCCATTCAAATATAATTGAAAACTCTTAATAAAAATAGAAATCTCCCATTAAAGGGTTACAACATCATTCGTAAACAAATCCCAGGTTATCTAACCTTAAATAAACATCAGTGCGGAAATATAAATTAAGTCTATTACATAAACATCATTTAATCAAATAAAACAAGTCTTCATCACTTGTTTGCTTTTCCTTTGCCTTTACTAGTGGATGGCTCATCAGTTCTTTCAACTTTAGCTGCAATGTTATTATGCAAGGGTGAGCAATGATTGCCCAGCAAGTATAACAACAACAGTAATAATAACATGCGAAATAATTAACGGATATTGAATAATCGAAGAATTAGCTTTTGAGTCAAGAATATAAGACAAGATTCAAAAGAACGTCTGAGGGTCTTAAGACCACGAACTATGTCCCAGGTTATCAAGTATTTTTACTTTAAACCTTTAACAGTCGTAAGACTATATGGACCTTGCTTCTCGTACTCAGGGGGATCAGCCCTTTGTACCATGTATGTGCACAACATCTTAATGCTAACGCGTAATAAAATCCCTTGTATAAGGGTTGTTCATCTCAGTTTGACATCGGAGTCCGCACCAAAGGAAGTTTGGTTTGGATTTACTTCACTAACGTTTCTAGTATTTAGAACGCTCATCAACTATGGACTAGTCGAATCAATAAGGGTTCGCTAGTCAATCAAGGTTCAAAAGGTGTAATTCGAGAATCAAAACTAAATCTCACAAAAGGTACAATTGTAAAAATTCTATATATAACTGAAGCATTGCAAAGAGAAATTTTAAACGTCTCATTGAATCCATGAAATTGAATGGAATAGAAACAATAACTTGCTCGAGTAAGTAATAGCATTATGAAACATATATGATACGAGAATTAAGTTCAGGAACTTGCGTGATTGAAATCAAGGTAGAAAACTTGCGTAAATGTAAAAGTAGGGATAAGATACTTGCCTCGTGCGTAGACTATAAATTTAAAACTCACGTTCTTTAAATCAACCTATACATTTCGTTTATAAAACAGTAACAATAATTAGTTACAGTATTATAAACACTTCAGAACTCATTCCCATCCAATTTCATTTTAATAACTCAGTTAACACCAAACAATCAATGGGTTTACGCTTACCACCCATCACAGTACCTTAACATTCATTTTATACCTTAGCCTAAGCTTTAGGTATATCTACGATATCATAACATGATCTCAAAGAAAGAAGAAAATTTTTACTCTCGTCTTTTTACTTTTTTTTTTATTCTTTGCCGGGGAGAGGAATTCCTTCACAAAATTCTCGCCGGGGCGAGCTCCCGCCGGGGCGAGTTCTGGCCGGGGCGAGGACTTTCTTCACAAAATTCTCGCCGGGGCGAGGAATTCCTTTACAAAATTCTCGCGGGGGCGAGAATCACGAATTCCAGTTTCTGCAGTTCGCGAAGAACGCAGAAACAGGCCAAAATTTCCAATCTTGTTATTCTAATCGTCAAATTAAACATACCCAGACATTATAATTTATCTATAATTGTTACCCAAGCCTTCTAGCATAATTCTAACAACTTAAATCACATAAATCATGAATCTAAGAATCAAATTTGAGGTTTCTTATCAGTTTATCAAAGTTTCTACAATTTCCATAAAATCACACATAACAGGTTCATTATACAACCAAATTGAACCGTTTAAATCTTGTTTCCTTCATTTATACATGCATAAACAAAATAAGTTATCAATTTAACCAATTAACATGCAAAATAATTTTTAATTTTATACATTCAAACCATGTTCGTACACTGTACTACTCTGTAACTTTCTGAATTCTCATATACACATACTTTCACAGATTAAATTACTCTAAATCATATATAAACCATATAAAACACATTTATGCATGCTTTCAAACATCTAATCATTAATTTATAAAATTTAGCCACAAAAATTTAGTTTACAGAGAATACAGAGAACTCAAAACAGACATTCATGGAAGAACTTCAAAAAAATATAAATTAAAACTTAAATTAGAAGAATTACCTCCAATTAGGTGCTTAAACTATGCAAGAATTGAATGGGATCCTTCTCAACTTTCTAATTCTTCACAATTTCTCTCTTTTTCTCTCTGTATTGCTCTGACTTAGACTTAGGAAATAATAATAAAAGAATACGTGAATTGAATTTAGTCTGATGAGTGGGTGTCAGTTAATCCCATCATGGGTTAACTGACTCTAACCCCCTCTAAGGCTCTGTTTGGTAAGTCCTTATAAACTCTTCTTTTGGTTTATTTAAATAAATAGCTTATTATATAGTTTCATGTCACACTTTAATCAACTAAATAATCTTACTAAAATCAAATAAATAAAATAGAATAATTCTACATTAAATCACATGGTCATATAAATAAAATTATCATTTATTAATAATGACAAATTATTAAATCTCTAATTAATAATTAAATTAATTAGAAATAACATTATACTTATTTAAACAGTGCATTTAATCAAATAAATTTAATTAAACACATACTTTAAATATAAAAATTCTTCACATTAATATAATTAATGTAACACATATAATTAAATTAATCTACCACAAATTCATCAATTAATCAATTAATTCAACAATCAAATCATCGAAAAATATTTATTCAATCAATAAATATTCAAATTAAGTTACAAGATTCTTGTTTGTCACACATAGTCTCTAACAAGGTGAAAGCTTCATCAAAATTCTTATTCATAAGTGCTCCCCCCGCAGCGGCATCTATACTTGATCGAGTGTTACTACTCAATCCATTGTAGAATGTCTGAACCTGCAGCCACTTGGGTAATCCATGATGTGGACATCTTCTCAATAACTCCTTGAACCTTTCCCAAGCCTCGTACAGTGACTCTCCATGGCTTTGCTCAAAAGTAGAGATATCGTTTCGCAACATAGCAGACTTAGCCGGCGGAAAGAATTTTGCTAGGAATTTCTGAGCCAAGTCATCCCAAGTTGTGATGGACCCCGGTGGAAGTGAGTGCAACCAACTCTTTGCTTTATCCCTTAGTGTAAACAGAAACAGACGTAATTTCACGGCATCATCAGTTACATTGGGATATTTGAATGTATCACAAATCTCAAGAAAGCTAACCAAGTGTTCATTAGGATCATCGTTGGCTAATCCCCCAAACTGTACCGCATTCTGAATCATCTGAATTATACCCGGCCTGATCTCGAAGGAATTAGTAGTGATGGCTGGCCTCGTGATGCTTGACTTGATTTCATCAATCTTAGGCATGGCATATTCCCTCAATGATTTCAGTTCCTCGTTAGCCATTTTTTCTTTCTCGATTGTCGCACGACAAAACTTTCTTAACTTGCGTAACTTGTTTTCAAGATCGTCCTCACTCTGCACAAGTTCCGGCTGCTTTGATCGTGTTTGCATAAACGAACCGAGATCACCTGAAACATGAAGTAACAAGAAAAACAATGTTTAACTAAAACTGAGTTAATTAAATTAAAACTTGAAATTATAGACACAATTGTTCCCCGGCAACGGCGCCAAAAACTTGTTTGCCTAAATCTATACTAGCAAAATACGCAAGTATACGCAGTCCACAAGTAATAAAGTGAAAGTAGAGTATCGTCCCACAGAGAAGAACTGAATTTATAAAGACAATTTCCAATTCTAAATCAAATCAATTTTAGCAAACAAATAATCAATGATTTCTGAAATTTTGAATTTAACTAATTAATTCTAAATTAAATTACTACCACTAATTTAAAAACAGATTTTTAAAGACTTAAGACTATAACTTCACTTAATGCTTTACTTTGCTCAACAAACTTCCCTTTTTATCATGCTAATTGTTTTGGATTGTTAACCAAGAACTCATCACTATTTATGACCATCTCTCAATGTTTCATAAACAACTCAACTCAAATCCACAATTGATAGACTCAAGTTAATCACCCTAGATAACCAATTCACTATATTTCTATATGAATTACAATTAAAGAGGATTTAAGTCCAGGTTCCCTGTTAGATTACATGCGGTGAATAGGTATATCTCTATCCTAAACACAAACACATGCTATTATGGTCAGATCTAATTCTATACTTCATCTCTTGAGTTCATGTAGATTATCCCAGTAATTATTGGCCAGATAATTAAGCAATTTAGCATAAACCATAATAGACAATCCAAAGTAATTAATCATAATAATCCAGGAAGCATGTCGTTCAAAACTACGCAATAAGATCCATTATAGCCTTAAAAAGAAATTTAGTTCATAATTAAACTAGAAATCATCATCCACAAGTTTAATAACATTCAAAAGTTCAGAGTAAAAAGAAGAGGAAGGAAGAAAACTCTGCAAAGTAATCCTTGAATCTCTATCTTGCTCCTCCTTGCTTTCTTTCTGCTATTAGCTTGCTTCAAGTCTTCTCCAATTGCTCTAAACTAGGATTTTCTAATGATAAGTTCAACAACCTTGAAATTAACTTAAAACAACTATTTATAGTATCTGATAAAAACCCTAATTAATTACAAAGTATCAAATCCCATTACAAATCATATTCGCTTGAACTGCTGAAAAAAGTCAACTTTGCCCCTTCTCGAACCGGCGCGACCGTGCTTGGAAAAGGCTTGTGTGACGCGCGGCCGCGCTACCCTGGTAGCCAAATTTTTTCAAGTTCTGGAGACAGGCGCGGCCGCGCTGCCTCCTAGTTCATTTTGGACGCGGCCGCGCTGCACCAATTTTACAGCAACTCAGCAACTGCAACAGCAAAATCAATCCAACTCTCGCTAAACCAATTCCCAACATGTGCAACTTACAAAAACACATAAAATGCATGAAAAGTAACTATAGACCATGGAAATAGACAATAATCCGCGTTCATTGGCATCCGATTCGTAGGTATAAAACCTTGACTCATCCAATGGTTTTGTAAATACATCAGCAAGCTGATTTTCAGTTGGAATATAGCTTAATGAAATGTTGCCATTTTGCACATGATCTCTAATGAAATGAGATCTTAAATCTATGTGCTTGGTTCTTAAGTGCATGACAGGATTATGAGTTATAGCAATAGCACTGGTATTATCACAATGTATAGGAATAGATTTAAACTCAAACCCATAGTCAGCTAGCTGATTTTTCATCCTAAAGGATTTGTGCACAGCAACTGCCGGCTGCAATGTATTCAGCCTCTGCTGTTGAGGTTGATACTGAGTTTTGCTTTTGCTAAACCAATAGACAAGTCTACTTCCAAGTAATTGACATGTTCCACTTGTGATCTTTCTATCGATTTTACAACCTGCATAATTAGCATCTGAGTATCCTGTTAGATCAAAGGGTGACTCCTTATGATACCAAAGTCTTAAGCTAGGAGTGCCCTTCAGATACCTGAAAATCCTTTTTACAGCCATTAAATGTGATTCTTTGGGATTAGCTTGAAATCTAGCACAAATACAAGTGGCAAACATGATATCTGGTCTGCTAGCTGTTAAGTATAGGAGAGAGCCTATCATACCTCTGTATTGAGTAATATCAATACTTTTACCTTTCTCATCTTTGTCAAGCTTGGTTGCAGGTGCCATGGGAGTTTTCATGATGGTGGCTGAATCCATGCCGTACTTCTTTAATAAGTCTTTAATGTATTTGTGACAACCCGGATCTTTAGAAATTATTAAATAAGAATTTAATAAATAAAATTCTTATTATGAGACGTTTTGAGTTTGAGTATGTGTATATGTGTGTTTCATATTGTGAAATATGTGGTTCGGTGTGAAGGAAATTATATATTCATGTATTTGGAAAAAAATAGTTTAATAGTTAATTAAACCATTGAAAAGATTAAATGAAATTGTCATGAAAAAGAAATTAATTGAATAATATTAATTAATTTAATTAAGTTAAAATTATATTGGGAAATAATATAAATTGATTGTTATGTCTTGTGGACAATGAAAATTATTTTGAATTAAGTTTCATAAATAATGTGAGTGATTCACTTAATTAAAATAGTGAATTGATGTGAATACATTTGTGTGTGAAGTGTTGGTGCGTATTTTAGTACGCTAATGTGATGTGAATATTATAATTTAATTAAATAATTAAATTAGAGGATTAATATTTTATTGAATAAAATGATTTATTTAATAAAATTTTAGTTGGCTAAATTGAATTATAATTTGGTCAGTAAGATTTTAATTGAAATTATTAATAAGTTTAATTAGATTTATTAATATAATACTGTTTGTCGATTTAGCAATCAATAAATACGTGCAAGTGTACACGATCAACAAGTAATAAAGTGATAAGAGAGTGTCGAACCCATAGAGAATTATTTAATAATAATTACCAAATACTAACTCATAATCAAATTAATTTTATTTAAACAATTCGATAAAAGATTTTGAATTTTGAAAATAAAGTACTAAACTAACTAATCACGAATTGAATTCAGATAAAAAGGCTTAAGATTACAATTTCCCTTAATGTTTCACTTAAATTAATACACTTCCTGTTAAGTTATATTAATTATTCTGGATTGTTAATCAAGAACTCATCAATATTTATAACCATCTCTCGATGTATCATAAACGAATCAACTTAAATCCACAAAAGATAGAATTAAGATGAACACCCTAGTTAACTAATTCACTATATCTCTATGTGAATTACAATTAAAAAGGATTTAAAGCTCAGGTTCTCTTTCAGATTACATGCGGCATATAGGTATATCTCTATCCTAAATACAAATTATGAATTCCATCATATGCAGAAAACACAATCACATGCTACTATGATTAGGTCTAAATCTATAATCCCTCTCTCGAGTTCATATAGATTACCACGATAATTGTTGATCAGACAATTAAGTAATTAATCACAAATCTTAATAGACAATCCGATAATAATCAACAATAATTAACAAGGAAGCATATCAATAAAAGCTACGCAATAAGTTCCATTGTAATCTTAAAAAGAAATTAGTTCATAATTGAATTAAAATCCATAATCCACAATTGATAAAGCATTCAAGAATACAAAATAAGAGGTAGAGAAGAGAATAAAATCTGTAGACGCAATCCTTGAGTCTCTCATTCAGCTCCTTAATTGAATCCTTTGTGCTCTTGCAATTGTTTCAAAGCCTCCATCTCTTTCTACTAAACTAGGATTAGGAAAAAGTAACAAGATCTCCTCTATTCTATGCTTCATATCATGTATTTATAGGTTCTAGTTAAAGTCCTAAACCAATTAGAAGTTACAATCCTTGTTTCATTCAAGTTGGGTCAAAAATAAGCTTTTCAATAACCCGACGCAGCGCGGCCGCGCCCATATTTGGCCTAGGAAGCAGCGCGGCCGCGCCCAAGTGCCAGAAATCATGTTTTTCACTCTGCAGACCAGCGCGGCCGCGCCCAAAATACACTTGGAACCAGCGCGACCGCGCCCGACAAAATTCTGCTCGGACGTCTGTTGATAAATTGGTCATAACCTTTGATCCTGGAGGAGTTACGGGCCTGCCACCTATCAAATCGAAGCTCTCGACGAGACCTACAACTTTCATTCTTTGCGAATTGAGAGATTCAGATTGGAGCAAAGTCGAAATTGGGCTTGAAGTGAGTGCTATGCAAATGACAACTCCAAACTTTGAGGTTCAACATCCGTTGGGAAAACGATCATTACTTTCTCATTCGAACTCCGATTGTGATGATTCAAGATGTTCCGGAAAGCTAAGGAGTAGCTCTACAATACAATCCAAGTTCCAAACCAATAACATGCATCCAACCTAGTGTTAAAAGCCCTGCAATCTTCCCTTCTTGCGTCTGCTTGCTTATTGTACTCCAAAAGATGTTCGTATCGCGTTTCCTTGCTCATTCCTACAAAATAACATAAAAACACTATAAACATCTAATACCAACTTAAAATACTTAAGAACTCATAAATTATCAAGTCAAACGTACTCAATTTATAGATGTAAAACCCACTCATCAAATACCCCCAAACTTAAATCTTTGCTTGTCCTCAAGCAAACACTAAGAACAACAACTATAACAACTAATTCGAAATAACAACTCACACGACTCGAGTAATGAATCAATACAAATTTGCATAATAGCCTCAAAGATTTCTTCTAATGTTAACTCAAGAAAAAATTCCGAAAACATGCAAAGCCTAAAATTTCAACCTAATTATCAGTTCCACAACTACGCATGATCCTTTAAGTGCGTGTGTGTGCATCTAACTGTTCAACTAGCCATGACTCACACTAGATCATATAATCAAATACTCATAAAAGATTTTCAAATCAACTCTAAAAACCTGCTTTCACATCAATCTCCGCTAATAAAAGCAAAACATAAAATTTAGAGGATCAAAAGGATATTTCATACATTAAAGCACACTTGAACCCTTCCCAAGTATTTCAAAACACAAATTTTATTTTATTTTTTCTTTCCTTTTTAGTGAGTGCGTTTTACGCTTCATCTCACTTCCCATTGAACGAGTGCGTTTTACGCTCCCTCTCGTTTTCTCTCGCACGAGTGCGTTTTACGCTCCTTCTCATGCTTGTGTTTATGGGTGCGTGTGTTTTACGCTCCATCTCAACCCACTACATGATTCATCATTCTAACTCAGGAAGGTTTCACAATTTTCAAAATTTTCAATAACCCAAGATTTCCCCCAAACTTATGTTAATGCCTAAATTTCGCTTTGAATGATGCTCAAACAAGATTTTAAAGTTTTAATGATATCTTTCACAAGTATTCAACCAAATTTTTTTCCTTAAGACACAACTAGCTAAACAGATGGATATGTGCTTTGAAGTTCAAAAAGATCACAAATAGTGTAAACCCAACTCATAAGTCAATATAAACTAAGCATGCTTCTCAACTTCACAAGAGTTAAAAAAATTAATCCATTTTTTTCTTATCATTGGCCATAATCAAATTCAAATCAAACCATTGCTCACCTATCCTAAAAGCATACTAACTAAGATGCAACCTTAATAAACTAAAATAAATAACACAAAACAAGACCACACCCCCAAACTTAAACCAGACATTGTCTTCAATGGCTAAAATAGGAAAAAGTAAAGTAGAGGACTTCCCTGAAAATATAGCAATCTTCCTCCTTGTCCGCTAAGTCTGAAGAATAGGCTAAGCGCATTGGAATGAATAAGACATTGCACTTGAATTGGACTTGAATAACCTATAAACACCTTAGAAGCAAGTTTATTAAATCCTAATAAATGTAAATTTATTAACTACTATGAAACCTAATAAAATAAATAAAACTAAAAACTAAAAATTAAACTTGGGTTGCCTCCCAAGAAGCGCTTGTTTTATAGTCTCAGCCTGACTGCTTCAATTTCTATCCAATTCCCCTTCGAAAATTGAGGAACCCTCCATCCATTAATAACCATGTAACTTTTGAAGGTTTTGCTGCAGTAGGGGCCATTGTTTCAAAGTCACCTAGTTTGCTTTTTGTAGATAGGTTCCTAATTACGACTGTCCAATAGCTAGGTGCTTCATCCGTTGTGTTCGTGATTAGATTGGGGCATTGAATCTTGTCAAACACTACATGCTCTTCTTCTATCTCCTCTCTCTCATCCCACCACGGTTGTAATGTAGTCTTAGCTCTCATGTTATAAAGAGCTTTCCCAAGGACATGACTACCAAGTGGATACGGTTTTGCAAAACTGACTGGATTCTTGAACTTTGGTGGGGAAGGCACTTGGGGCACTAACAGAATCGGCTCATCAGCGTTGGAACTCAAGGCTAGATCTTCTTTGGCTTTAGTTTCCTGGTCCCCACTCATCTCTCGTCTTTCGATATCTTATGGCTCATACAGTTGCAGATTTGGTTCGGGCTCACCATCAGCTTCAGATTCCATGTCATAAAGCCAAGTGTTTTGAGGACAGTTGTTCAAGGCTTTGAACATTTGATCTATCTGATTCTGAATATTTTGAATTGACATCTCTTGATTAATCCTCCTCTCCTCATTTGATGCTACGAACTTGAACCACAATTCCTCTAATCTTGAATTATCTGTTTCAGGTTCGGAATCCATGTATTGAGGACTATTGGTTGAGGTATTGATGAGTTGTTGTTTGCCTAAATTTATACTAGCAAAATACGCAAGTATACGCAGTCCACAAGTAATAAAGTGAAAGTAGAGTATCGTCCCACAGAGAAGAACTGAATTTATAAAGACAATTTCCAATTCTAAATCAAATCAATTTTAGCAAACAAATAATGAATGATTTCTGAAGTTTTGAATTTAACTAATTAATTCTAAATTAAATTACTACCACTAATTTAAAAACAGATTTTTAAAGACTTAAGACTATAACTTCACTTAATGCTTTACTTTGCTCAACAAACTTCCCTTTTTATCATGCTAATTGTTTTGGATTGTTAACCAAGAACTCATCACTATTTATGACCTCTCAATGTTTCATAAACAACTCAACTCAAATCCACAATTGATAGACTCAAGTTAATCACCCTAGATAACTAATTCACTATATTTCTATGTGAATTACAATTAAAGAGGATTTAAGTCCAGGTTCCCTGTTAGATTACATGCGGTGAATAGGTATATCTCTATCCTAAACACAAATTATGAATTCCATCAACAGCAGAATACACAAACACATGCTATTATGGTCAGATCTAATTCTATACTTCATCTCTTGAGTTCATGTAGATTATCCCAGTAATTATTGGCCAGATAATTAAGCAATTTAGCATAAACCATAATAGAAAATCCAAAGTAATTAATCATAATAATCCAGGAAGCATGTCGTTCAAAACTACGCAATAAGATCCATTATAGCCTTAAAAAGAAATTTAGTTCATAATTAAACTAGAAATCATCATCCACAAGTTTAATAACATTCAAAAGTTCAGAGTAAAAAGAAGAGGAAGGAAGAAAACTCTGCAAAGTAATCCAATCTCTATCTTGCTCCTCCTTGCTTTCTTTCTGCTATTAGCTTGCTTCAAGTCTTCTCCAATTGCTCTAAACTAGGGTTTTCTAATGATAAGTTCAACAACCTTGAAATTAACTTAAAACAACTATTTATAGTATCTGATAAAAACCCTAATTAATTATAAAGTATCAAATCCCATTACAAATCAAATTCGCTTGAACTGCTGAAAAAAAGTCAACTTTGCCCCTTCTCGAACCGGCGCGGCCGCGCTTGGAAAAGGCTTGTGTGGCGCGCGGCCGCGCTACCCTGGCAGCTAAATTTTTTCAAGTTCTGGAGACAGGCGCGGCCGCGCTGCCTCCTAGTTCATTTTGGGCACGGCCGCGCTGCACCAATTTTACAGCAACTCAGTAACTGAAACAGCAAAATCAATCCAACTCTCGCCAAACCAATTCCCAACATGTGCAACTTACAAAAACACATAAAATGCATGAAAAGTAACTACAAACCATGGAAATAGACAATAATCCGCGTTCATTGGCATCCGATTCGTAGGTATAAACCTACTTATCAAATTCCCCCAAACTTAAACTATTACTTGTTCCCAAGCAACACAATGCAATACAACTAGCACAATGTAACACAATGCCATGAATGCACTAATAACTACCATGCCTAAGAATCCAGCCAATAGCCATTACGAATCTTAACCAATAGCCTCAGAGATATCAACAACTAACTTGAAACAGTAAATCCAGTCAATAGTAACTAATAATCCCAATCAATCGAACAATATACACCTATCATCACCCAAGTTATGCGTATGTGTTCATTAATCAATTTAACTAGCCAAAGTTCAAAATATAGCCACATAACCAACTCTATAACAAGAATAATCTATTTTCAATTCAATTCAAGCAAATACAACAAATCCAACCAAAATTAAGCAAATACTGAGCAAGAGGGTTCTAATAAGGCTTATTTCTATCTTTATTCTTCTACGAGTGCGTTTTACGCTCCATCTCGTATTTATGCTTAACTGTGCAATGCCAAGTTCTCTTAGGCTTTTCAAAATCACCCATGTAGCGAGCGTTCAATTAATGACTCCCAAACCAGGCGGCTTTAGGGCACTAGGTGTTAAGACACCCCTAAGGATCTAATTACTCGAGTGACAAAGGCCACAGAACCCAACTAGTCAACGCATTTATTGTTTTTTTATTTTTTTTTATTTTTTTATTTTTTTATTATTTAGCCTTAAAAAGAAACCCCCAAACTCAGCTTTTACCTTATTTCAGCCTTCCTTGTTAATTCACCTAACATTTTATTTATTTATTTATTTATTTTATTTTTTCAATTCTCATGTAAAAGTCGATTATGCAACACTTTGAACCCCAGCAGTCAAATTAATCAAAATGTTTGTGCTATCCAATAACTCAAGTTATGACAGGCATAATTATTCTCATGATCTAAATTATATCATCCCTAATGACCATCACACTGTCCAAGCTAACACAGAAAAACCCATCTCATCATTGGCCGAGCCAAAATCATACCAGCTAATCACTTGGATTCATGCAGACAAACTAAATGCACCTAACACAACCAACCATGAGTCAACTATGCAAGATTCACAATGATATGCCACATACTAACAAACTAAATGCACCTAACACAACCAACCATGAGTCAACTATGCAAGATTCACAATGATATGCCACATACTAACAGAGATAATGCACAAAACTAATAAACATGTTAAACAAAAAAACCTAAAAGAACTCCCCCAAACTTAAAACAGATAATGCCCTCATTGAATAAAGCAGTAAAAGAAAAGGAAAGAGAAACTCCCCTAATCCGAGGTAGCATCATCTGCATCCTCCCCATCTGAAGGTGTGTCCGGAAGCGGATAAGTTAGAGCATCACTAAACGTTGGGAATTGGACTTGAACGCCCAACTGAGAAAAGGCTTGTGAAAAACTGTCCGAGAGTTGTGTGGAGAAAGATCGAAGCTCGGTCATACTTGTGTGAATAACATCCATCCGCAGAGTCATACGCCTCTCTATTCGATCCAACCTAGCCTGAGACACATGATATGACTGTTCAGGTTCGGTCATCTGCTGATCGGATGCATCCTCACTCTCACTGAGATCCCCCAAGAGAAATCCTGCCCCACGGGAATGAGAAGGAGCACCAGTCCAAACCTTGTACTTGGCAATCGTAGCATGATCAATAGTGTTCATCGGGAGCTGCAAGGGCTCACCATCACCCCATTCCACCCCAGCAGCAATGCATAAACGAGTTATTACCGATGCATGAGGGAGACCTCCTGACGTACCACCTTACAGGTACCGACGTATGGACTGATGGATGACATACCCCACGTCAATTTTCTTTCCTTGCACAATCCCATATAACAAAAAAGCACGATCCTTGGTCACGTCATTTTGATGCCTGGTTGGCATGAGATTGGCACAAATAAAACTGTACCAGGCCTTTCCATAACGACTCAAAGCTATGTGAGGAAAATGTAGTTTTTGATCTGTTCCTTGCTTAGTTGTCCATATTGTACCCAGCTTGCACAAAATATTCTTGATGCGATCCAATTTAGTGTCCCAATTTGTAGAGTATAAACATTCTGGATCGGTGGGGTGAATAGTAGGCAAGTGGAATAGGGCATTGATATTCGTGCTGGTATATGACACTTGGCAACCCTGCACAAAAGCAGTGCCATCCTTAGTGATTTTCGCGTTTGCATAGAATTCTTGAACTACTGATATCGGGGCTACCAAAGGTGGTCCACAAACATCAACCAACCCTTAGCTCGGATCATGCTCATCATTTGACCATCCAAATCCGGATCGGGCTTTAGTCCATGTTCCAAAACAAATGTCTTCCCAAGCAAAACCTTCTGATAAAATTCCTCAGTATCCGCAGAAACAAACCTACTACTATCCAAGGCAACTGGTTTAGAACGGACTTGAGAACTAGAAGATTCCCCACGTTGTCTCTTAGAAGCCATGACAATTCAATCCAAATGCACAATAACGTGAAGACCCCCAAACTTGACAAAAATCACACTTGGATTTAACAAACTATCGCAATCCAATACACTTATATGCACAATTTAATCCAACAATAATAACACAATATCTTGAAGTGTATAATCAAAATTCCCAATACAATGCAATCCCAAGCCTAAAATCTGTCAATTGGAAGCAAAACCCAAAACCAAAATGCACTTACTTCATTCTGACCCAATGCAATTCCTCGGTATCCCACCACGATGCAATGAACAACCCTCTTGGAGCACACTTAAATGGTTAGATGATTTGGATTCTAGGGTTTGTAGAGGGGAGTAGGCTGTAGAAGGTGAAGAATTGGAGAAGAAAGAAGATGAAGAGAAAACAAGAATTAGGGTTTACAATTGGAGGTGTTTGATTTGGAGAAGGAGTGAATGTTGATAGGAAATTGATTTGGATTTGGAACAGGGATAGAAGAAGAGAAGTTACCGATTCTAATATGGAGAGGTTACTGATAATGAGACTCCAAGCGGGAAAAGAAGGAAAGAAGTAGTCACTGGGTCGGGTTTAAACTGGGTTTTAAAATTTGGGATCCGATCGCGGCGCGACCGCGCTTGGATTTGGCTTGAGTTGGGCGCGGCTGCACTAGTGTGGCAGCTGGAACTTTTTAACCTCTGATGTTAGGCACGGTCGCGCTGTTCTCCTTCACAATTTGGGCGCGACCGCGCTGGTAAGCCAGCTGAAGCTTTTTGATTTCTGACGAAGGGCGCGATGACACTTGATTTCTGGACACTTGGAGCGCGACCGCGCTTGCCTAAAAACCTGAAATTGAATTCTAAAGCCCTTCTTTTTGATTTCATCATATGCAATCCTTGATGTATGACCTATAAGAAAAGACAAAGAAATAAAATAACTAATTACTATTAGATAAAAACAAAACTAAGTCTAATAATTATTCCTAAAAATCACAAAATTTTAACTAAAAGCAATTAAAAATTGGGTTGCCTCTCAATTAGCGCTTGATTTAAAGTCTTTCAGCCTGACTACTCCCTGTTTCAAACTTTAATCGGCAAGAGTGATTGAGATTTTCTGACGATCGAAATCACCACCCCAATAATGCTTTAATCTTTAACCATTGACTTTGAATGACTCAACCAGATTGTTTGCAAAAACTTCAACGGCGCCATGAGGGAATGCTTGTTTGACAATGAAGGGGCCCGACCACCGAGACTTGAGCTTCCCTGGAAATAATTTCAGTCTAGAGTTGTATAGAAGCACTGCTTGTCCCGGCTTAAACTTCCTGTCGATGATTTTCCGATCGTGCCACTTCTTGACTTTTTCCTTGTAAAGCTTTGAGTTCTCATATGCTTGTAGACGAAATTCATCGAGTTCATTAAGCTGAAGAAGTCTCTTTTCCCCCGCAGCCGTGAGATCAAAATTCAACTTTCTGATGGCCCAATATGCTTTGTGTTCAAGTTCAACCGGAAGGTGGCACGCCTTGCCATAAACTAATTGGTACGGTGACATGCCAATGGGTGTCTTATACGTTGTCCGATAAGCCCAAAGCGCATCATCCAACTTTGTTGACCAATCTTTTCTGTTCGGATTAACAATCTTCTCCAGAATTCTCTTCACTTCTCTATTTGAAACTTCGGCTTGACCACTGGTTTGGGGATGGTAAGCTGTAGCAATTCTGTGGTTTACCCCATATTTAGCTAAGAGAGCTGTGAAATACCTATTGTAAAAGTGGCTCCCTTCATCACTGATAATTGCCCTTGGGGTGCCAAATCGTGTGAAGATGTTTTTCTGCAGAAATTTTAGAACCACCTTGGCATCATTAGTCATCAAGGAACTTGCTTCCACCCATTTAGAAACATAATCGACCGCCAAAAGGATGTAGAGGTTGTTAAAGGAAGATGGAAATGGTCCCATAAAATCTATTCCCCAAATGTCGAAGACTTCAACTTCTAAAATGGCATTCAAAGGCATCTCATGACGTTTGGAAATATTTCCCACCCTTTGACATCTATCACATCTCTGAATGAAGTGGTGGGCGTCCTTAAACAACGTGGGCCAGAAAAATCCTACCTGTAACACCTTGGCAGCTGTTTTTTCGCCTCCGTAATGACCTCCATATAGCGAATCATTATGGATAAGAATTTTGATGAAGCTTTGACCTTGTTAGAGACTATGGCTGTAAATAACTATCAATGGCCGACGTCGAGGATGAATCACCAAAAGGTAGCTGGAGTATTGGAAGTCGATGCAGTCACAACATTAGCAGCTCAGATGGCAGCAATGTCTAAAAAGATCGATGTTATAGCAGATTCAAAAACTCAGCAAGTGCTTTATGTTTGTGAGCTATGTGCAGGTGCACATCCTACAGAGTATTGTGCTATTAATCCTGAAGCAGTTCAGTTTGTGGGTAGCCTACCAACGTCCTCCAAACCCATACCAAAACACTTATAATCCAGGGGCAAGAAACCATCCAAATTTCTCATGGAGCAATAATCAGAATCAACAACAAGCTCCTAGAGCGTCATATCCCCTTGGATTTCATAATCAACATCAGCCGGTAGCTACACAACCGCAAATAGAAAAGAAACCAGATTTGGAAGAGATCTTGATGAAGTATATGGCAAGTAATGATGTGTTGGTAAAGAGTCAAGCAGCGGCCATCAGAAATCTGGAAAATCAAGTGGGATAAATGGCCAATATATTGAACAACTGACCTCAAGGATCTTTGCCAAGTAATACGGAAGTTAACCCCAAGAGAGATGGTAAGGAACAATGTCAAGCTGTCACACTTCGAAGTGGGAAACAACTACAGCAGAGCAGCGCGGCCGCGCCTGAAATATAAGGAGAGGCAGCGCGGCCGCGCCCTTCCCCAGTCTCAGCTCCTGCAGAGAAATTGGTAGAAAAAGAAAAGGAAACAGAAACTGAGATGAAAGGAAAGGAGAAAGCCAATCAATCAGTAGTATACCCTCCCGTTCCATATCCGTAGAGATTTCAGAAGCAGAAATTAGACACACAGTTCTCCAAATTCTTTGAAGTCTTTAAGAAGCTACAAATCAACATACCGTTTGTAGAGGCTTTAGAGCAGATGCCAAGCTATGCCAAGTTCATGAAAGGAATTTTGTCAAGGAAGAAAAAGCTGAAGGATTATGAAACAGTTGCGTTAACTGAAGAGTGTAGTGCTATATTGCAAAAGAAGTTGCCATCGAAATTAAAGGATCCTGGACGTTTCACTATCCCTTGCACCATTGGCAGCTTATCAATCAACAGATGTTTGTGTGATTTGGGTGCTAGCATCAACCTTATGCCTTTATCGATATATGTCCAGCTGGGTCTACCTACACTGAAACCAACCAAGATCTCTCTTCAGCTTGCAGATAGGTCGGTTACATATCCTAGAGGTATTGTGGAAGACATCTTGGTAAAAGTGGATAAATTCATATTCCCAGTTGATTTCATCATTTTGGACTATGAAGAGGATAAGACATTCCTATCATACTTGGGAGACCTTTCTTGGCAACTAGTAGAACACTTATAGATGTGGAAAAAGGAGAATTGACTATGAGGGTGCAAGGCCAAGAAGTGACATTCAATGTGTTCAAAGCCATGAAATTTCCTACGGATGAGGAAGAGTGTTTCCGGTTGGATGTGGTAGAAAAAGTGGTGGATGATGCGTTTTTTGAGGAAATTGACTGAGGATCCGTTGGAAACTACTTTACTGGGGGAGGCTGACATGGATAACCCAGAGATGATGGAGTTTCTTCAAATTTTAGATGCAGTGCCGAGAGTACGCAAATTTCAAATCCCGTTTGAACCCTTAGAACTTACTGACAAATCCTTAGAGCGCTTGAAGCCATCTCTTGAAATACCTCCTACACTTGAACTTAAACCTTTACCTAGCTATCTCAGGTATGCTTATTTGGGTGAATCATCTACTTTGCCTGTTATTATTACATCTGTACTTAATGAATTTCAGGAAAGTAAGTTGATACGTGTTCTCCGGGAGTACAAATCAGCAATTGGTTGGACCATCGCAGACATTAAAGGGATTAACCCATCATTTTGTATGCACAAGTTCCTTTTGGAAGACGATGCCAAACCAATAATTGAGCAACAAAGGAGGCTGGACCCAATCATGAAAGAGGAGGTGAAAAAGGAAATTTTGAAGTGGCTTGATGCAGGTATTATTTACCCCATCTCCGATAGCAGTTGGGTGAGTCCAGTACAGTGCGTGCCTAAAAAGGGTGGCATGACGGTTGTAGAAAACGAAAATAATGAATTGATACCAACAAGGACAGTGACCGGATGGAGGGTTTGTATGGACTACAGAAAACTAAACAAGGCGACCTGCAAGGATCACTTTCCTCTACCCTTCATTGATCAGATGTTAGATAAACTGGCTGGATACGAGTTTTATTGCTTATTGGATGGCTATTCAGGTTATAATCAGATAGTGATTGCCCCCGAAGATCAGGAAAAGACCACCTTCACGTGTCCTTATGGTACTTTCGCTTTTAGAAGGATGTCTTTTGGCTTATGTAATGCACCAGCAACGTTCCAAAGATGCACGATGGCTATTTTCTCAGATATGGTCTAACGCAACGTGGAGGCATTCATGGACGATTTTTCAGTGTTTGGTGACTCCTTTGATAGTTGTTGGGAAAATCTGGTCCTGGTTTTAAAAAGATGCATGGAAACTAATTTAGTGCTCAATTGGGAAAAATGCCACTTTATGGTGCAAGAGGGGATCATTCTTGGGCACAAGGTGTCGTCAAACGGGTTAGAGGTAGATCGAGCCAAGCTGGAGACAATAGAAAATCTACCTCCACCAACTACAGTTAAGGGTATACGAAGCTTCTTGGGACACACTAGATTTTATAGGAGATTCATAAAGGACTTTTCTAAAATCTCTAAGCCTTTATGCAGTCTATTGGAGAAAGATGTTCCCTTCAAGTTTGATGATGAGTGTTTTGCGGCTTTTGAATTGCTAAAAAAGAAATTGACCACAACGCCTGTAATAGTAGCACCGGATTGGTCAAGGCCGTTCGAGTTAATGTGTGATGCTAGCGACTATGCTATTGGGGCTCTTTTGGGCTAACGAAAGGAAAAGGTTTTTCACGCTATTTATTATGCTAGCAAAACATTGTCCGATGCCCAACTCAACTATACGACTACCAAGAAGGAGTTGCTCGCGGTAGTTTATGCATTTGACAAATTCCGGTCGTACTTAATTGGAACTAAAGTGGTGGTGTTCACTGACCATTCTTCCATAAGATATCTGATTTCGAAGAAAGATGCGAAGCCAAGGCTAATTCGATGGATACTTCTACTCCAGGAGTTCGACTTGGAAATCCGGGATAGGAAAGGGACGGATAATCAAGTGGCAGATCATCTCTCGAGATTAGAAAACAATGACCACGTCAAGGGAGATAAAACGGTGATCAATGAGTTCTTCCCGGATGAGCAGCTGTTTGTGATACATTCAGAAGTCCCATGGTATGCCGATTTTGTCAATTATTTGGTTAGCAACGTACTTCCCCCAGATTTGACCAGCCAACAAAAGAAAAAGTTTCTGTATGATGTAAAAAGGTACATATGGGATGAGCCATTCCTGTTCAAACATTGCGCCGATCAGATGATTCGACGGTGTGTGCCCCAAAGTGAAATAGAGAGTATCTTACATCATTGTCAAGCCTTGTACAGTGACTCTCCATGACTTTGCTCAAAAGTAGAGATATCGTTTCGTAACTTAGCAGACTTAGCCGGCGGAAAGAATTTTGCGAGGAATTTCTGAGCCAAGTCATCCCAAGTTGTGATGGACCCCTGTGGAAGTGAGTGCAACCAACTCTTTGCTTTATCCCTTAGTGTAAACGGAAATATACGTAATTTCACCGCATCATCAGTTACATTGGGATATTTGAATGTATCACAAATCTCAAGAAAGCTAACCAAGTGTTCATTAGGATCATCGTTGGCTAATCCCCCAAACTGTACCGCATTCTGAATCATCTGAATTGTACCCGACCTGATCTCGAAGGAATTAGCAGTGATGGCTGGCCTCGTGATGCTTGACTTGATTTCATCAATCTTAGGCATGGCATATTCCCTCAATGATTTATGTTCCTCGTTAGCCATTTTTTCTTTCTCGATTGTCTCACGGCAAAACTTTCTTAACTTGCGTAACTTGTTTTCAAGATCGTCCTCACTCTGCACAAGTTCCGGCTGCTTTGATTGTGTTTGCATAAACGAACCGAGATCACCTGAAATATGAAGTAACAAGAAAAACAATGTTTAACTAAAACTGAGTTAATTAAATTAAAACTTGAAATTATAGACACAATTGTTCCCCGGCAACGGCGCCAAAAACTTGTTTGCCTAAATCTATACTAACAAAATACGCAAGTATATGCAGTCCACAAGTAATAAAGTGAAAGTAGAGTATCGTCCCACAGAGAAGTACTGAATTTATAAAGACAATTTTTAATTCTAAATCAAATCAATTTTAGCAAACAAATAATCATTGATTTCTGAAGTTTTGAATTTAACTAATTAATTCTAAATTAAATTACTACCACTAATTTAAATACAGATTTTTAAAGACTTAAGACTATAACTTCACTTAATGCTTTACTTTGCTCAACAAACTTCCCTTTTTATCATGCTAATTGTTTTGGATTGTTAACCAAGAACTCATCACTATTTATGACCATCTCTCAATGTTTCATAAACAACTCAACTCAAATCCACAATTGATAGACTCAAGTTAATCACCCTAGATAACTAATTCACTATATTTCTATGTGAATTACAATTAAAGAGGATTTAAGTCCAGGTTCCCTGTTAGATTACATGCGGTGAATAGGTATATCTCTATCCTAAACACAAATTATGACTTCTATCGACAGCAGAATACACAAACACATGCTATTATGGTCAGATCTAATTCTATACTTCATCTCTTGAGTTCATGTAGATTATCCCAGTAATTATTGGCCAGATAATTAAGCAATTTAGCATAAACCATAATAGAAAATCCAAAGTAATTAATCATAATAATCCAGGAAGCATGTCGTTCAAAACTACGCAATAAGATCCATTATAGCCTTAAAAAGAAATTTAGTTCATAATTAAACTAGAAATCATCATCCACAAGTTTAATAACATTCAAAAGTTCAGAGTAAAAAGAAGAGGAAGGAAGAAAACTCTGCAAAGTAATCCTTGAATCTCTATCTTGCTCCTCCTTGCTTTCTTTCTGCTATTAGCTTGCTTCAAGTCTTCTCCAATTGCTCTAAACTAGGGTTTTCTAATGATAAGTTCAACAACCTTGAAATTAACTTAAAACAACTATTTATAGTATCTGATAAAAACCCTAATTAATTACAAAGTATCAAATCCCATTACAAATCAAATTCGCTTGAATTGCTGAAAAAAAGTCAACTTTGCCCCTTCTCGAACCGGCGCGGCCGCGCTTGGAAAAGGCTTGTGTGGCGCGCGGCCGCGCTACCCTGGCAGCCAAATTTTTTCAAGTTCTGGAGACAGGCGCGGCCGCGCTGCCTCCTAGTTCATTTTGGGCGCGTTCGTGCTGCACCAATTTTACAGTAACTCAGCAACTGCAACAGCAAAATCAATCCAACTCTCGCCAAACCAATTCCCAACATGTGCAACTTACAAAAACACATAAAATGCATGAAAAGTAACTACAAACCATGGAAATAGACAATAATCCGCGTTCATTGGCATCCGATTCGTAGGTATAAAACCTTGACTCTTCTAATGGTTTTGTAAATACATCAGCAAGCTAATTTTCAGTTGGAATATAGCTTAATGAAATGTTGCCATTTTGTACATGATCTCTAATGAAATGAGATCTTATATCTATGTGCTTGGTTCTTAAGTGCATGACAGGATTATGAGTTATAGCAATAGCACTGGTATTATCACAATGTATAGGAATAGATTTAAACTCAAACCCATAGTCAACTAGCTGATTTTTCATCCAAAAGATTTGTGCACAGCAACTGCCGGCTGCAATGTATTCAGCCTCTGCTGTTGAGGTTGATACTGAGTTTTGCTTTTTCTAAACCAATAGACAAGTCTACTTCCAAGTAATTGACATGTTCCACTTGTGCTCTTTCTATCGATTTTACAACCTGCATAATTAGCATCTGAGTATCCTGTTAGATCAAAGGGTGACTCCTTATGATACCAAAGTCTCAAGCTAGGAGTGCCCTTCAGATACCTGAAAATCTTTTTTACAGCCATTAAATGTGATTCCTTGGGATTAGCTTGAAATCTAGCACAAATACAAGTGGCAAACATGATATCTGGTCTGCTAGCTGTTAAGTATAGGAGAGAGCCTATCATACCTCTGTATTGAATAATATCAATACTTTAACCTTTCTCATCTTTATCAAGCTTGGTTGCAGGTGCCATGGGAGTTTTCATGATGGTGGCTGAATCCATGTCATACTTCTTTAATAAGTCTTTAATGTATTTGTGACAACCCGGATCTTTAGAAATTATTAAATAAGAATTTAATAAATAAAATTCTTATTATGAGACGTTTTGAGTTTGAGTATGTGTATATGTGTGTTTCATATTGTGAAATATGTGGTTCGGTACGAAGGAAATTATATATTCATGTATTTGGAAAAAAATAGTTTAATAGTTAATTAAACCATGAAAAGATTAAATGAAATTGTCATGAAAAAGAAATTAATTGAATAATATTAGTTAATTTAATTAAGTTAAAATTATATTGGGAAATAATATAAATTGATTGTTATGTCTTGTGGACAATGAAAATTATTCTGAATTAAGTTTCATAAATAATGTGAGTGATTCACTTAATTAAAATAGTGAATTGATGTGAATATATTTGTGTGTGAAGTGTTGGTGCGTATTTTAGTACGCTAATGTGATGTGAATATTATAATTTAAATAAATAATTAAATTAGAGGATTAATGTTTTATTGAATAAAATGATTTATTTAATAAAATTTTAGTTTGGCTAAATTGAATTATAATTTGGTCAGTAAGATTTTAATTGAAATTATTAATAAGTTTAATTAGATTTATTAATATAATACTGTTTGTCGATTTAGCAATCAATAAATACGTGCAAGTGTACATGGTCAACAAGTAATAAAGTGATAAGAGAGTGTCGAACCTACAGAGAATTATTTAATAATAATTACCAAATACTAACTCATAATCAAATTAATTTTATTTAAACAATTCGATAAAAGATTTTGAATTTTGAAAATAAAGTACTAAACTAACTAATCACGAATTGAATTCAGATAAAAAGGCTTAAGATTACAATTTCCCTTAATGTTTCACTTGAATTAATACACTTCCTGTTAAGTTATATTAATTATTCTGGATTGTTAATCAAGAACTCATCAATATTTATAACCATCTCTCGATGTATCATAAACGAATCAACTTAAATCCACAAAAGATAGAATTAAGATGAACACCCTAGTTAACTAATTCACTATATCTCTATGTGAATTGCAATTAAAAAGGATTTAAAGCTCAGGTTCTCTTTCAGATTACATGCGGCATATAGGTATATCTCTATCCTAAATACAAATTATGAATTCCATCATATGCAGAAAACACAATCACATGCTACTATGATTAGGTCTAAATCTATAATCCCTCTCTCGAGTTCATATAGATTACCACGATAATTGTTGATCAGACAATTAAGTAATTAATCCACAAATCTTTATAGACAATCCGATAATAATAAACTATAATTAACAAGGAAGCATATCAATAAAAGCTACGCAATAAGTTCCATTGTAATCTTAAAAAGAAATTAGTTCATAATTGAATTAAAATCCATAATCCACAATTGATAAAGCATTCAAGAATACAAAATAAGAGGTAGAGAAGAGAATAAAATCTGTAGACGCAATCCTTGAGTCTCTCATTCAGCTCCTTAATTGAATCCTTTGTGCTCTTGCAATTGTTTCAAAGCCTCCATCTCTTTCTACTAAACTAGGATTAGGAAAAAGTAACAAGATCTCCTCTATTCTATGCTTCATATCATGTATTTATAGGTTCTAGTTAAAGTCTTAAACCAATTAGAAGTTACAATCCTTGTTTCATTCAAGTTGGGTCAAAAATAAGCTTTTCAATAACCCGACGCAGCGCGGCCGCACCCATATTTGGCCTAGGAAGCAGCGCGGCCGCGCCCAAGTGCCAGAAATCATGTTTTTCACTCTGCAGACCAGCGCGGCCGCGCCCGACAAAATTCTGCTCGCACATCTGTTGATAAATTGGTCATAACGTTTGATCCGGGAGGAGTTACGGGGCCTGCCACCTATCAAATCGAAGCTCTCGACGAGACCTACAACTTTCATTCTTTGCGAATTGAGAGATTAATATTAGATAAAAGTAAAAATTGGGCTTAAAGTGAGTGCTTTGCAAATGACAACTCCAAACTTTGAGGTTCAATGTCCGTTGGGAAAACGATCATTACTTTCTCATCCGAACTCCGATTGTGACGATTCAAGATGTTACGGAAAGCTAAGGAGTAGCTCTACAATACAATCCAAGTTTCAAACCAATAACATGCATCCAACCTAGTGTTAAAAGCCCTGCAATCTTCCCTTCTTGCATCTGCTTGCTTATTGTACTCCAAAAGATGTTCGGATCGCGTTTCCTTGCTCATTCCTACAAAATAACATAAAAACACTATAAACATCTAATACTAACTTAAAATCATTAAGAACTCATAAATTATCAAGTCAAACGTACTCAATTCATAGATGTAAAACCCACTCATCAAATACGTTTAATTAAAATTTAATAGGTGTGACAAAATATCATATGGTAAGAAGGATTATTAAAATAAAAAGAAAAAAGGATTTTTGAGTTGATGCCAAACATGGCTTTGTGGCCTTTGATTTTCTTAACTGATGAAACCTCCCAACAAAATCACGTTCTTTTCATCAGTTAGTTTCATAAGGCTAAAAACAAAGAATAGAGGAGAGGAAGAGAGAAATTGACAAGAAAATTCTGAAAATCAAAGAAGAAGGAGAGCAAGCAAGCAATTTTTATCATGTATATAGATAATCTAAGCAAGAATCAAAGGTAAAAACCTAGTTTTAAGATATTAATTTTTTATTTCTTGAATTTTCTTTAAAATGGATTTTGGTTGATGATTTGATAAGATGTTGTTTGTATATGTTTATGAACGTGTTTAATTAGTTATATAGTGTTTATATACAATTTTGGAGTTATCAATCCATGGAAAACATGTTTAAAATAAAGAATTTAGTTTTTAGTTAAATATGTATATTTTAGCTTACTTTGAAGTCAAAATTGATTGTCAATGCGTACATGAAACTGTAAATTGATAATGGATTATTGTTATGCGTTGAAAAACGAAAACAACGGAAGTTGAACGGACTAATTTGGTTGAATAACGAATCCGTAGTGATCGATTGCGCTAAAGTTGTAAAAGTTTGTAAAACTAGCATGAATATTAATTTTTGAGGCTTGAAATTGGTTGTTAAAGTTGTTTAAGATGTTAGAATCATGCTAGAAGGTTTGGGTAATGATCATATATGAATTATAGTGATTGGGTAATTTTGATTTGTTGATTAAATGAAGAAATTGGGTGATTTTGGCTTTGAAACTGCTCAGTTCGCGAAGTCAGAATCTGGAACAGATGAGCGGCGCCGCTTGGCAGTTCAAATCTGGCGCCACAGCGCCGGCCTTACCCGAAAAATTGAAAACCCGACCCAGCGCCGCAGCGCCGAGTCCCAGTACAAAACTGGCGCCACAACGCCGGTAGCTCATTTCACCCAGTAATGAAATTTTAATTGTTCAATTCTAGGAATGCCTATGTAACCTTAATAAATGATTATAATGAAATGAAAAATATGTTATTAGACTTAATAACACATTGTATTAACGTAGTTGGTGATTAAAATGTTGGGATTTAGCGAGTTATAAGACTTAAGTATAAAAGGAAAATGTAACGAGCCAAAGATTAACTTATAAATATTATACATCTAATGTGATGTAAAGAAAAAGTTTAAAACTTAACTAAATGTCAAGTGTCGATTAAAGTGGAACGTAATAAAATGAAAGGTTTATGAGGAGGACTTAATTTCTAAGTTGAGAATTGTATAGAGAATAAAATGAAGGATTATGAAATGTAAAGTAGAGTTAATACTAAGTGTTGCTATGTGACTAATAAATGTTGTGCATGATTATATATCGTGTAGGATACGTAAAGTGCAGATAAGTATAAGCTGATTATGGTAATTGGTAATCTACGAACCAGACAAGTCTTTCAGTTCCTATTTATTATGTGAAGTAGATGATTAACCGTTTTAAATCTATGATGTAAAATCATGATGTATTTTATATATGGTATGTATGAAACGATAAAGTCAATTTATGACTACGTTCGTTGAGTAAGAATGTTGATTGAGTTATGAAACTCAATTTTTACTTGGTAAGTGATGTACAATATGTATGATATGTTTAGCCAGATGTTTATGATGTATATGATGAGCATGTTATCTATGTGTTATGTGATGTATGCAAATTGTTAGATTTTGCTGAGCTGTCGAGCTCATTCTTGTAAATAACCACTTTTGCAGGTTAAAGGATACAAGGTAACGTTATGTGCTGTTTGAATGGCATGAATCAGATGTAATGCATGAAGATGAAATGTTTAATTTAAACTTATGTTTTTGAACCATGATTAAGGTTTTGGATGATGTATTTAATGATGTATTAAATATAACAGATGTTGAGTTATAAAATTTGTATTGACTTGTAATTTAATTTTATTTGAGGTATAAAAGGTTATTGAATCTAGAAGTAGTTTTATTTTATTATAACTCTGATGAAGCGAATTATAAAGTAAATATGATTTTAGAATATGTAAATGATTAAATGTTATGATTCAGGGAAAAGCAAAGAAAGAAAACATAAAAGTTTAAAATTATTCCGCATTGTATTAAGTTTAACATTGAATAATGTTGTAAAGTCAGAATGAAGATGTATTGTTAACAACCGATGTCTAGAGTTGGATTGTTGTAAATTTTGGGGTCGTTACAGTATTTGGCTTGGTTGATGAATATGCCTTCATCAGTTTTCTTCACTTGAAGTCCACGGAAGAAGTTCAGTTCTCCCATCATGCTCATTTTGAATTTGCTCTACATTAGCTTGGCAAACCTTTCACACAACTTTTCATCAGTCGAACCAAAAATAATATCATCCACATAGATTTGAACTAGAAGTGATTTATCCTTGTGTTTCCTCAGGAATAAAGTAGTGTCTACTCTACCTCTAGTGAATCCTTTTTCAGTAAGAAAATTTATAAGAGTTTCATACCATGCTCTAGGTGCTTGCTTTAAGACATATAAAGCTTTATCTAATTTATTCACATAATTAGAAAAGGTTGGATTGATAAAACCTGGAGGTTGTTCCACATAGACTTCTTCTTGAAGTTCTCCATTGAGAAAGGCACTCTTGACATCCATTTGGAAGACTTTGAATTTCATGTGAGCTGCATGGGCAAGGAATATTCTGATGGCTTCCAATCTTGCAACAGGAGTAAAGGTTTCATCATAGTCCATCCCTTCTTCCTGTGAGTAACCTTTAGCTACCAATCTTGCTTTGTTCCTTGTGATGACACCTTCTGTAATAGCCAAGCCTTTGCTTAAGTCCCACATCGCCCCTTTACTCACTCTCCTCCTCCCTTAGCCTATATATAGAATATCAACCTTTGCTTTATTTTACCAAACAATTAGTGCCTCCAAATTTTGTTTTGTGAGGAACTTTTTGTGTGAAGTCCTTTTTGGTAAGGACCTCCTTAGTAAAAATTTTCAGTATTGAGGGCGTAGGCAGACTGCGAACTTCATAATTTCGGGTATGTTCTTTTTCTTTCTTTCTTTCTTTCTTGTGTATTAGTTTAATTTAATTTTCTGTATTATTATTTTATAATTTTAATTAGTATATTTTAGTTAGTTTGTTAGTTAATATTGTGGTATTATTTTGGATAAATATTAGGTATCTCAATTATAAGAAAATGTTCTCTTTAATTTATTAATTTAATTAGTAATATGGAGGGTTCAATATATGCATAAAAACTATTAATACTAATATTATAGTATTTAATAAAATGTATTATTTTTGTGAATAGATTATATTGAGCGAGTTTAACCAATTGCATCTGTAATTGTGGGTATTGCATTACGTACTCCAGGTACGGATTCCGTACTCCTTCAGCGAAACTCTTTTTGAAATTTAATTAATTCGTTTTGTTTCTCATTTTGAATTTCGTTATTAATTCACATAATTGTTTCATGTGACATTAATATGATAGTTTTTATTTTAGCGTTGATACATAAAACTCGTATTTGTACTCTTGAGTTGGATTATCATGTTTAGAATTATTTTGATATTTATATGTCAATATATTTTGGAGGCTTGTATCGATGATTTGTTTTGATTTGACATATACACATTAGAACCCCATTTTTATTGGTATTATGTCGCATGTGTTGTGACATCATATTTTTGTTAGAATATACCGTAGGGTATACTTGAGCTATAAGCACCTGTGGGGGTACCACAGGCATGTCGTCTTGGCACGAGAGACATGACACTTTCCGTGGCAGTGTGATCAGTTCACGGCGTCTCCGTTTTGTGCTCTTATGGGAGTTGGTCATTTGGTGATTTGTTGTGGGAGGCGTATGGGTCGACCCTAGTTTTCTGTTCTGTTCTGCGGATTGTTGATGTTGTGCCAAACACACTTTCCGATTTTGCATGCATTTGGATCTGCAGTCCAATGTGTGATTTGTCTATGTGGCATTATTTGACTTGTCTATGTGGCAAGCTATATTTCTGAGCTCGGTATGAAATAACACCCAGCCCTTTGATTCAGCCTATTACTTCATTGTGTTAATTCGTTTCAGTTCAGTTCATTAATTGATTTAGTTAAATTCAGTTCATATTTCTGTTCTCTATATCCGTACTGAGCATTTGGCTCATGCTATGTCTTTCTTCCGGCAGGTACTCAAGGGGATCATGGGCCAAGTTTTGGTTGGGTGGGGGGATGAGAGCTCCTCACCTAGATGGTTTAGATATTTTGGTTCTGTTTTGATGTTTTGAGTTTCTGTTGTATTGAACCTTTAGTAAGATTAGGATGTAACTAAACAAAATTTTTTTTAAACAATATGTATTTTGAGCCGGTTGGGCGGTTGTTAATATCTCTTCAGACTAATCTTTTCTGGTTTATAATTTTGGTATTAGTTTATATTTCTGTTGTGCTTTGCACGTGACCTCCTTTTTCTATTTTCCGGAAAGGGGGTGTTACAGAGTTGGTATCAGAGCCTAGGTTCTTTCTTGTAGAAAACCTATTTAGGTTTGACCTGTGAGTTATGGGTAGACTTTGGGTTAGGTTTTTGTTCCATTTGATATTTCGTTCAGCTATTATGTTAATCATATTCAAATTATTTTGCTTTAGTCCGTTGTTTTCTTTATTAGATGGCTCGTAGATCCGCTAGAGTTGCTGGTAGAAGAGGAAATAGTAGGGGAAGAGGTGTGCGCCAACCCGAGTTACATTCTGATATGCAGCATGATGTGCAATCGAATAATCAAGATGATGCTCAAATGGTAGCTTTGGTAAATCAGGTGATTAATCAGGCTTTGCCGCAATTGGTGGCACAAGTCATTCAGGCAATGCAACAACCGACGCCAGAAATTCCTAATCAAGGGAACCTCGGGAATGGTGGTTCGCAGACAAATGAAGAAGGAGTGAATACTGTTGGGGTTAATCCATCTGTTGTTCCGATGTATTTGTGGTTAGAGAGGTTTCAAAAACAGAAACCGCATTCATTCACTTCAGCTCCAACTCCAATTGATGCAGAGAATTGGGTTGCCCATTTAGAAAAGATATTTGATGTGCTAGGCTGTTTGGATAACCAAAAAGTGGTGCTGGCTACTTATAAATTAGAGGGGGATGCACAAAGGTGGTGGAAAACAATGAAAGTAACAAAGGGTGATGGGTTTGTGGAGGCACTTACATGGGCAGAGTTTTGTGATATCTTTTATCAACAATACTTCTCAACTGCTGATAAAGAGGCTTATGGTAGAGAGTATCTGTCTATTCGGCAGAAGGAGGATGAGTCTGTTACGGATTTTATGACAAGGTTCACTAGGTTGGCAAGTTTTGCAGGAACCTTCGCAGGGACTGCAGCAGAACAAGCTGAGAAATTTAAGTGGAGAATTCATTATAAGTATCGCCAACATCTCATTAACATTAAATTCGAAGACGTGTCAGCAGTGGCTAATGCAGCCAAGAATATTGAGATGGAGCGACAAGACTTTCGAGCTTCTAAACCGGAGGGAAGTCGGAAGAGGGATAGAGATGACCAACAGAGTCAAGTTTCGGGTCAACAGGGGAAAAATCAGAATGGTCAGTGGAATAAGAACCGAGGTGGTCAACAGGGACAGTGGCGTGGCCAGAATCAGAATACAAGCTATCAACAGTTGCCTCAGCAAGGTCATAATCGTCAACAATGGCAGAATCGTCAGCATGGGCAAAATCAAGGTCGTTACCCAGGACCAGCAGGCGGGGGTAACCCTAATCTTATTCCAATAACTCCTTGTGTTACTTGTGGGGCTAACCATCCAGGGAGACCTTGTCATAGAGTTACTGGTGCATGCTTTTTGTGCGGCCAGTTAGGTCATCTTGCCAAAGATTGTACCCAACCACGTGGTAATGATGGAATTGGTGATAATGGTGGCAATGTTGGTCAGCATCGCGGTGGACGGGTCTTCGCCTTAACACACAACCAGGCAACAGGTGCACCAGGTACTGTTTCTGGCACTCTTATAGTTGGCAATCGTGAGGCTTCCATTTTATTTGATACTGGCTCTACCCATTCGATTGTTGCAAATTCTTTTGTTCGACACCTTGGTGTGTCGTCTCAGTGTTTAAATTCTGCTATGTCTATTACTACCCCGATGGGAAATTCTATTGTTATCTCTGATTTGTATCGAGATTGTCCTATTAGTTTTGGAGACAAGATTCGTAGGGTAAATCTTTTGCCGATGGGTATGCATGATTTTGATGTGATTCTTGGAATGGACTGGTTAGATAAACATCAGGCCACTATCGATTGTCAATCGAAGAGAATTATCTTTGGGGATTTGAAGTCCCTAGATTTTGTGTATCAAGGTTCACGACCAGGTAAGGTGGTGAAATTAATTTCAGCTCTAAAAGCTGAAAAATTGGTGGCTAGGGGTTGTGAGGGATATTTAGCATTTGTGAATGACACCTCTATGGGAGAGTCTCGTATTGAGGATGTTCCAATTGTTCGTGAATTTTTCGATGTGTTTCCTGAGGAATTATCAGGATTGCCACCGCAACGGGAAGTTGAGTTTACCATTGAGCTTGTTCCTGGTGCAGAGCCTATCTCTAAGACACCGTATAGGATGGCACCATTGGAATTGCAAGAGTTGAAGGAGCAATTGCAAGAATTATTAGATCGTGGTGTAATTCGACCAAGTGTGTCACCGTGGGGAGCTCCGGTTTTATTTGTAAAGAAGAAGGATGGGTCTATGAGATTGTGTATGGACTATGGAGAGTTAAACAAGATTACCATCAGGAATCGGTACCCTTTACCGAGGATTGATGATTTATTTGACCAACTTCAAGGGGCGAAGTATTTTTCGAAGATAGACTTGAGATCGGGTTATCATCAGTTGAGGGTAAGAGATGAGGATGTCTCTAAGACAGCTTTTCGTACTTGCTATAGGCATTACGAGTTTTTGGTGATGCCATTCGGGTTGATTAATGCTCCGGCGGTGTTTATGGATTTGATGAATCGGGTGTTTAGAGAGTATTTGGATAAATTTGTTATTGTTTTTATTGATGACATCTTGATTTACTCTAAGTCTAAGGAGGAGCATGAGGAACATCTTCGCATAGTTTTGGGAATTTTACAAAAAGAGAAATTATATGCTAAATTCTCCAAATGCGAGTTTTGGTTGGAGCAGGTTATATTTTTGGGTCACATTGTGTCTGTTGAAGGCATTAAAGTGGATCCTGTGAAGGTTGAAGCTATCACTAAATGGCCAAGACCTACTACGGTGACGGAGGTTAGGAGCTTTTTGGGTTTGGCAGGGTATTATAGGCGATTTGTAGAAGGGTTCTCTTTACTTGCTTTGCCATTGACTCAATTGATGAAAAAGGGCACGAAGTTTGTGTGGAACGAGGAGCGCGAGAAGAGCTTTGAGGAGTTGAAGAAACGGCTTGTGACAGCTCCAATACTTACATTGCCATTAGGGACAGGAAGTTACCAAATTTATAGTGATACTTCTAAGAAGGGGGTGTATTTTGATGCAGCACGGTAAGGTGATTGCTTATGCTTCTAGACAACTTAAACCTTATGAGGTGAACTACCCCCACTCATGATTTGGAGTTGGCAGCAGTAAATTTTGCTTTGAAAATTTGGAGGCACTATTTGTATGGCGAGACTTGTGATATCTTCACCGATCACAAAAGTCTTAAGTACATATTCACTCAGAAGGAGCTCAATATGAGGCAAAGGCGTTGGTTGGAGCTTCTCAAAGATTATGACGTTAGAATTCAATATCACCCCGGGAAGGCGAATGTAGTTGCATATGCACTTAGCCGAAAGAGTTCAGGGAGTGTAGCAGCCCTTATTACACAACCACAACTTATTTCAGATATGGAACGGTTGGAGTTGGAGTTGTATGTACAAGGTGCAGATGGACTTTTAGCAGGTATGAGAGTGGAGCCCTCTCTTATCTCGAAGGTTAAGGAAGCTCAGAAAGAAGATGGCGAGTTATGGGCTATAGCGCAAAATTTGGAGGGGGGAAAGCAGCCTGAGTTTCGTATTGATGACCATTACGTGATTTGGTTGGGTAAGCGGTTATGTGTGCCGTCGGATCCAACTATTCGGGAGGCAGTATTGGCTGAGGCTCATAGTTCACCATTTTCTATTCATCCGGGTTCTACGAAGATGTATAGGGATTTAAAGAAGAATTTTTGGTGGAATGGGATGAAGCGAGATGTGGCTGAATATGTGGGAAGGTGTCTTACTTGTCAGCAAGTGAAAATTGAGCATCAACGTGCTAGTGGATTACTGCAACAATTAGATATTCCTGTTTGGAAGTGGGAGGACATTACAATGGATTTTTTGACTGGATTACCAAAAACTTTCAAGAAGAATAATGCTATTTGGGTTGTAGTAGATCGATTGACCAAATCAGCTCACTTCTTAGCTATCCAGGAGGGTTATTCTGTAGATAAGTTAGCACAAATCTTTCAACAGGAGGTTGTTAGACTTCACGGAACTCCAGTGTCAATTGTTTCAGATCGAGACCCACGGTTCACTTCACGGTTCTGGAAAGGGTTTCAACGAGCTTGGGGCACTCACCTAAAATACAGTACTTCTTTCCATCCACAAACTGATGGGCAATCTGAGAGGACTATCCAGATGTAGACACCCAAATTTTGCGTTTCCTTCTACTAACCATGACAGGAGGGCGAAATCGACAATTGAACCGGCTTGCGGAAGCAAAGGAGCGGGCACAAGGGCGAGCGCCCGGCACCGCCGCAATGATTTGGGCAGCCCAAGTCGACGTGACAGCATGACCGTCCAAGGCAGGCACTTCCGAATGAGGTGGCACGTCTCCCGGAAATTCCCGGACTGCGGAATACGAGCCTGTCAGCGAAAACCGACGTTGCGGTACGAAAATCGAGGCGTGGCACGAAAATCGAGAAAGTCAAGCCCGCCAGCCGCGGATAGATCTGCGGCCAAGTGGGTGCGCCAGCACGAAAAACCGGGAAATCAGCACTCCCAGCTGAGTGCGATGGGAGGCGTGCCAGCTGGCCAGCCGCAGATCTATCTGCGGCCAGCCGCAGATAGATCTGCGGCTGGCTCTGGCCAGCCTATTTAAGCCGCTTCGGGCAGCATACAGGGGGTTCAGCGAATTTTGGGAAAGAGGAAGAATTCCAGCGGAAAACAGCAGCAAAAGATCGGAAATTGAGAGGAAAAAGAGGGAAATTTTGCAATCAAATAGGAAGAAAAGAGAGAAAAAAAGGAGAGAGTTCAATTCTTTTGATTTTGATTGTATCAATACACTCCTTATTCAATTCAAATACATCAAGTTTACATCCATTTGGATATCAATTGCAAGGTGAAATCTCTTTTGTGATATCAATTTCTATCATATCATTTGATCAAATTAGATGTAATTTTTCATGTAATTTATTGATTGAACAATGAATTAGGGATTGTGAGTGAAGTTTCCATCGGAATGAAACTCTTCCTAATAACCCGATGATATTCGTTCATTAATTTCTTTGTTTGTTTTAAGGTGTTATGTTTGGTATCAATTCCTTTAAATCGTTGTTTTAGGATGCCTTGGTATTGTTAGATTATCCGGGTTGGTTTATTTTCTTGTAATATCCGATTGTTTGTGGATACTTGGTTGTGAGCCTAGGAAAGCGACCCCGGGGTCCCAATCCGATGATGGACATATCTTGGTGTAAGAAGTAGAGATGACGTAGTTCTCATTGTAAAATATGTAATCGTTGGGCCTTAAAACGACGCTAAGGCGAGAATCGTGCTTAAGGCCCCGAAATAGTGAAATTTGTGATTGTTGGCGTTCGGGGATATTTTGATGGCTTACATGCCCATGAATAGCCCGACGCGTGTTTATGTTCGATTTGAATTATGACACGAAATTGATTTCAAAGCTAAATGATAAGATTTTCATAAAATCAATCAAAGTAGGATATTAGAATCACGAGGTTAAAATTTGAGAACTGTTAATGAAATGGCGATTCATTATCTAACGAGAAAGCTAAAGAAAAATCGTTTTCCAAAACAACACACGAAATGATTTTATAAATAATTGACGTTTTATTAAATCTTTGTGCATAGGGTGAAAGAGATCCTAGAAATTGCCCATCATTTTATGAAAGCAATGTATAGATCTCGATTCCTATTTTGACGAAGGTTTAAAACTCTTGTTTCGTTAAAACGACACTTAACGAAAATCTCATAGTTTTGATAATTAAAATCAAACCTTTCTCATAAAGAATAAAGCCTTCTCGGGTATACCGAAAAGACATTCCGAAGCATACTCAAATTAAAACACGATTTTCCCTAAAATCCAAATGACTCTTTCATACAAACTCACCACAACATTCACATAGGCACACACACACACACGCGCGCACCTACATACACATATTCATGAATTAAAGGATAGGAAAGCATTAAGATTGCGGTAACCGTATTTCACGGAAGTCGAGGGGTGCCTAACACCTTCCCCTCACTTAAGCAAGCCCCCGAACTCTATGAATCTCGATTCGCAGACCAATTAATTCGGAGTCACATATGAGCCAGCGATTTATAAAATACGAAAACTCGGATGAGTTGGTACATCCATTTCAAATATACCAACTGGCGACTCTGGTTAATTGGCTCATCATAAAACGCAATCTTTCAAAACCCCGTCGACATCAATGCCGACCTTTTCCAAACGTCATCTAAATCAAAAGGCTAAAATTGGAAAAGACTAAGGAGACGAGAAAGCGAGAACCCGGCGTCGACAGCTGGCGACTCTGCTGGGGAACATTAGAGGGCTTAAGCCGCATTAAAATCTTGATGCTATTCTATCCTTTAAAAAATTCATGAATATGTGTGTGCATGCGATATTTTGATCTTTTGTGTTTTTGTTGTGTGAATGCGTGTTTTGTCCAATGAATGAATGATTGAATGGAATGGCTTTACTTTAAAGAAATCATTTGCATACGGTGAGGACGATGAATGTGAATGTATGTTGAGAGAGTACCTCCTCCTGAGGCGAACCTGTCGGTTGCTTATTACTGGACTCGATGGGGCTGCTCCCCGGAGATGGCTCAGGAAACGCACCACTCAAATCCGCTCCAATCGAAAGGGCTCAAAACGAGTAGATTGCGAAGATTTGGGAACCTTCATGCCGAAAAGCCCGTGAGAGTAACCCTAGGATAGGTCATCCTCAGAATAACCCAACGCAGGAAAAAGTCTCTTCATGCCTTTTTACGTTTATATGTCTAAATGTCATGATCTCATTCAGTATTCATACATCCCTTTTCTATGTCGAAAGAGATTACTAACCGCTGTGAATTGCAGGGAATAGTTGGGGGAGCATAATAAAACATGTTTAGCATTGGTTATGGCACTAAAGGACTACTAACTTTCTCTTTTGCAGGGAAAGATTAAAGAACCCCAAAACACAAAAAATTTATAGCTTTAGCATGCATCCATGTTTTCAGTTCCCCAGGACTAAACTTCGAACCATTTGTCTCTGTAGGATTGCTCCCTCAAACTCGTTCGCAGTCTAAGAAAGCCCAGGTCTCTACATCTGAAATGGCTGATCTTCCTAAACCATAATTCCATATCTCGGGAGGAGTTTGATGATTTTTAAAAGACAGATGATGGAAATGGCCACAATGTTAAAGGAACAGTTCTTAATCAGACAGGATCCGGTAAACCAGGGATCGCATAATACTCCACCACCAGGGGATGATCAGAATCCTCCTAAAAATGGTACAAACTTGCTTAAAGAGGACCAACCCCGACTCAAGGACGAGCCAGTCATCCCAAAGGCCGTTCCCATACCTGGCAGGACAGTGATTACTATCCCAGAGGAAGGGGACCATGACGACCTTCGGAGAAAAATGAAATACATGGAGGAAACCATCCAATCTCTAAAGGGCATAGGCTCCCTGGGCAGGGTTAATTACTCAGATCTGTGTGTTTTCCCCGGGGCCAGATATCCAGAAAAGTTCAAAGTTCCCGAGTTTGAAAAGTACAATGGAAAGGGAGACCCCTATACACACTTGAAAATATACATTGGAGAACTCGGGGCTTATGCCGAAGACGAGGGGTTGAGAATGCAGCTATTTCAGAAAAGCTTAACAGGGGAGGCAAGAATATGGTATGCCCGCCTCGACAACGCCCGAATCCACAACTGGGAGGAATTGGCCCATACTTTCTTAACCCAATACAGCTTTCAGGCCCAGATGGCTCTTGACAGGTACCAAATGACAAAGGTTAAAAAAACAGCCTAAGGGAATCCTTTAGGGAATATGCGCAAAGATGGAGGGGCATGGCTGCCCAGGTAACTCCCCCGATGAGGCGAATCAGAGATGGTAATGACCTTTGTAGACATTCAGGAGGCACCGTATTATGAGAGGGTCATCTCAGGGATTGGAAGACCTTTTGCGGAAATGATTAAACATGGAGAGATGGTTGACATGGGGTTGAAATCGGGTAAAATCCGGGATCTTACTGCTTTAGAAACTGCTTGCCGAGCAAATACAGAATGGAAACTATGGTAGCACTTCCCGGAGAGTCCAAAAGAGGAAGGAAGAGGATGTCTCCCTCATCCTACAAGGGTCGTCCAGTAAAACAGAAAGCCATCTTCTTCCGGTACAACAGGCACAGAGGGGAGGGCCACCCCAACAGCCCAATTTCTCAGATCAAAGAGCAGAGGGGCGAAGAAGATATGAGGCCTCGCAAAACCGAGTATTCACCCCGCTCGGGGAGCCGCTTGAACGAGTATTAGCGGTATTAGTAGCCCAAAAGAAGATTGTTGGTTTTGGCACCCACCACCCGAGTGACCCAAAAGGGTAGAAGGTTTGACCCGAGCAAGCGGTGTGCATACCACTCCAGTTTCCCCTGGCCATGATACACAGGATTGCTGGAACGTTAAAGCATCGAATCCAAAACCTGATTGACAGTGGAGAGATTGTGGTGGAACAGCCGGATTCCCCGAATGTTAAGGCAAATCCCCTGCCAAGACATGATGGAGGGGGAGTCAATGCGACGGAGGCAAGTGAGGCTGGGGGGCCGCCAAGGTTGAACTATGTGCAGAAAGTTGAGGAGATGATAAATGTGATACATGACCATGGGAGTGCGAGGGTAACAGCCCTCACGTGGATAGGGGTAAGTACGAATAACATAGAGGGACCTATCAAGTTGACAGCTCCGAGGCCCATCATTTTTGCTGCAAGGCCACAACTCCCTATCAGTAGTCTGAAGACTGTACCCTGGAATTACGGGGGAATACCCGAGGAAGCGGCCAGTTGTGCTTCCGTGGACGACCAAGGGGAACCCCTTATAATCTGCCCGGGCGAGTCCTTGAGAGCCAAAAGAGAAAAAGTGAAGAGGTTTCTGAAGAAAGGGCCATAGAGTTTTTGAAAAGGATGGATCACCCAGAAATGAGGGGGATCCAGATTTTAAATGAGGAATCAACCCTAACATCAGTCATGGACTTGGTGTTGTCATCCAGTGAGCATTGCAAAACCCTGATGAAGGTTCTGGAGGAAGCATTTGTGCCCAAAGAAATTAGTGAGGGGGGTTTCGGCCAGCTGGTAGGCCACTTATTAGAAACCGATGCAATATCCTTTACAGATGAGGACATTCCCAAAGAGGGAAGGGGGCACCGGAAAACCGCTACACATCGCGGTAATCTCCTCAGGATATGTCATGAATGGGGTACTGATCGACGGGGGATCGGCATTGAAATATATGTCCTCTCAGTACGCTGAAGAAAATGAACATCAGTCCCAAGCGCCTGCGGGCCAGTCATGTGGTGGTTCGGGCTTTTGACGGATCCCGGAGGGACACCATCGGAGAGATAGAATTGCCAGTGGAGATAGGACCCTGTACTTTTGATTATCTCCTTCCAAGTCCTGGATATTACGGCAAGCTACAACCTGCTGTTAGGGAGGCCGTGGGATACACATGGCCGGGCAGTTTCCCTCCACCGCTCCACCAACAAATCAAGTTGATCATCGATGGGAATCTGGTAACAATCTCGGCCGAATGTGATGACCCTTCTCCTCCCAGGAATGGCCTACCAGTAATCAATATGGATGAGACAGCGGCGCCTGCCAGCTTTCAAGCACTAGAGATTAGCACTCCCCATTATAGATGCCTGGGGCTCCAGCTGTGAAACCAAGGATCTCTCCGGAACTCACCTTTGTGGGCAAAGGAAATGATTAAAATGAACTTCCAACCTGGACAGGGACTAGGGAAAAGCAGTCAGGGAATCACCAAGCCCATCCACCTACCACAAGCAGATAGGCAAAGCAGGATTGGGATTACCATGTGGGGCGCAGTACGGGACACCGTCAGGGTTGCTACTCCGATTTCGACTAATTGGCAGTCCAGCGACCAAAGCCAACAATGAGCAGGGGAATCAGCGGACCTGTGATTGGGGCAGGGAATGAAGAGTTAACCCCCACACATAGTGAGTCGGCCCGGAGGGAAAGTTTTCCTACAGGAGGTCGCAAAAGAGTTTGAAACCAAATGCTACATCCCCGGACAATCAACAAGCAGTAAGGAGGGGGACGAATATTGTCATACCACCGGGACGAGCCCAACAAGTTGTGCCCTGTCATCGACGATTGGGCAGGACTGATTATTCCTGGAGAGGGTTATATGGAGGAGAATTCAAGGCGACGTATCCGTAATCATCGGGGAGGTGTCCGATGTGAGGCCCTCCTTTATCCAGCGCATTCCAGCTGACCTGACCATCGACAATTGGACCCAGAAACCCGTGATATCCAAACAAGGGTAAAACTCCGACGTCAGGGTGATTGACCCCGAGATGATGGGGGAATGAAGAAGTTTATTTTTGTTGTTGTTTTAATTCTGCATCATTATGTCGTTTCTTCTTGTTATTTGAAAATGCGATCATCGTGAAAAAATGATTTATATATGACAAGTATTTTGTTTTCATGTCAGGTGTACCAATTTGAATAATCCTTGCCTAACAAATGGTCTTTCAAATTTGAATGATGATTATGATTTTGACATTGAGCTGGATTTCCGATTTAATGGGCATTTGAACAAGACGAGACAGATTACGACGACGCACCTGACGAGATCAAAGGATGGGTCGAAGATAAACCCAAACCCAATTTGGACCCAAACCATCACCGTTTGATATTGGAACCCCTGACAATCCAAAGGAACTCAAGATAGGGACAGACCTTAAACCCCAGCCAAAAAGCAGAAATATTTGAGTTACTAAGCCAATATGAGGATGTCTTTGCCTGGGTCGCACGAGGATATGATTGGCTTGTCCACCGACATTGTGGTACACCGATTACCCATCAAGGAGGGTTTTCAGGCCTGTCAAGCAGAAAAACTAAGAAAGTTGAAACCTGAGTGGAGCTTAAAAGTGAAGGAAGAGATCATCAAAGCCCCAGTTCAGGGCGGAGGGAATCATTATGGTGTCCACTTACCCGGAATGGCTATCCAACGTGGGTCCCAGTGGCTAAACCTGGAGGAAAAGGTGAGGGTATGCGTGGACTACAGAGATCTAAACAAGGCCAGTCTCAAGGATAACTTCCCGGTGCCTTTCATACACATCCTGGTAGATAACACAGCCCAGTACGAAATGTATTCTTTTGTGGATTGCTTCGCGGGATATCATCAGATAATGGTGGCGGAGGAAGATCGGGAAAAAGACCCGCATTCATCACCCCCTGGGGCACTTTCTGCTACAGACGACTGGCTTTTGGCCTCACAAAACGCGGGGGCTACTTATCAGAGAGCCATGATGGCCTTGTTCCACTATATGATGCACATGGAGATTGTGGTATACGTGGATGTCTTTTTTGTGAAATCAAAGGTAGAGTTCGATCATATAACTCATCTCAAAATGATATTGTATCGGATAAGAAAGTATAATTTGAAACTCAATCCATCCATGTGTGCTTTCGGAGTGCAGTCAGGTAAGGCTCTTGGGATTCCTGGTTAGTGATCGGGGCATTGAGTTGGATCCAGCAAAGATTAAGGCCATTGTGGATATGCCAGCACCTCGCACAGAGAAGGAGATAAGAGGATTCCTGGGGAGAATAAACTTCATCAGCCGTTTTATATCTCACTTGACGGACTACATGTGAGCCGATTTTTAAATTGTTAAGAAAGGGTGCTTCCCAAGAATGGAATGAGCCAGTGTCAGAGGGCTTTTTCAGATCATTAAGAAACAACTGACGGAGGCACCAGTGCTGGTACCCCCGAAGGATGGGATCCCTTTATTTATGTATATATCCGTCCAACACCATCGCGATGGGATGTATGTTGGGACAGAAAAATGAGGCGGGTAAAGAGCAGGCCATCTATTACCTCAGCAAAAGATTTAGCCAATGTGAGCAGAATTACACTCCCATCGAGAAGACTTGTTGTGCTCTGGCCTGGGCTGCAGGGAGATTACAGCACTACCTCCATGGGCATACAACGTACCTGATATCAAGAATGGATCCCCTAAAATATATTTTTGAAAGGCCCATGCTGAATTGTCGATTATCCAGATGGCAGTTAATCTTACAAACAGTTTGACATGGTGTACGTGACCCAGAAGGCCATGAAAGGGCAGGGAATTGCAGATCAGTTGGCAGAAACCCCGTCAGGAGGGACGGAGCCTTTAGAAACTCCTCTTCCGGGCGAGGATATATTTTGGGGTATCGCTACGAAAAATGTGATGACGAGGGGACAATTCTGGAAGCTGTATTTTGATGGTGCCATGAATGCCGAGGGAGCAGGAGCCGGAGCGGGTACTAGTCTCTATCACCGGAGAACAATATCCCGTGGCCACCAAGCTTCGTTTCAGCAATTCGAAACAACACCGCTGAATACGAGGGGTGTATCTTGGGACTCCGATTGGCCCGCGACATGGGAGTGAGGTGACTAGCAGTGTTTGGGGATTCAGAATTGGTGATCAGACAAGCAATCGGGATGTACAACACTAAGGAGCTTCGGTTACTTCCATACCATCGTTGTGTCACCCAGCTTATGCAAGAGTTCGAAGATATCGCCTTCCGCCATATTCCTCGGGACGAAATGATTTTTGGGCCGATGCGTTGGCGACTTTGGCTTCCTTAATCCACGTGATCAAGAGTAGGGACAGTCCACAGATTGAGATCACCGTACAGAATGCCCCGGCATATGAGGAAAATGTGGCAGTGTTATCAAACGAGGTGGTGTTGACGAGGCAGCCCTGGTATCACGACATAAGGGAATATCTGAGAGACAGATCCCTTCCCGATCAGGCAAATCGGACTGAAAGGATGAGAATTCAAAAGATGGCGATGAAGTTTTACCTGAGTGGCGATTCACTTTACAAAAGGGATGCCGGGTTGGGACTGTTGCAGTGCGTAGATGAAACACAGGCCCGAAAGATTATGAATGAAATACATGGTGGAGTGTGTGGGCCCCATATGAGTGGACCGATGCTTGCCAAAAAGATTTTGAGGACAGGGCATTATTGGTTGACGGCTGAGGGCCGATTGCGAGGATCATGTCAAACGGTGTTATCAATGTCAGGCGCACGGTAATGTGATCCATACGCCTCCCCATGAACTGCACTGTATGACCTCCCCGTGGCCATTTTTCGATGTGGGGAATGGATGTAATCGGACCAATAGAGCCCAAAGCAAGCAACGGGCACCGGTTCATTTTCGTCATGATCGATTATTTCACCAAATGGGTAGAGGCAGCTTCTTTCCCTAAAGTAACTCAGGAGGTCATCGTCAGCTTCATCAGGAATAATGTCATTTGCCGATATGGGGCAACCTGAGGTTGTGGTCTCCGACAATGCCAAGAATTTAAACAACGCCCTCATGAAGGGACTGTGTGACCAGTTCAGGATTAAGCACCTCAATTCCGTCATTTACCGTCCCAAAATGAATGGGGCAGTGGAGGCGGCCAATAAGAACATCAAGAAGATCAATGGCGAAAATGTCTGCTAATCATCGGGGATGGCCGGATCTGTTACCCCTCACCCTGCTGGCATACCGAACATCCACGCGTACTTCTACGGGAGCAACCCCTTACGCCTTGGTATATGGAATGGAGGCTGTTCTGCCAGTTGAAGTTGAGATGGCGTCCCTCAGAATAATGATCGATGCTCAGATAAGCGAGGAGGATTGGATGCAAAGTCGATACGACCAATTGGCCCTAATTGATGAAAGGAGGGTGGCTGCTGTTTGGCACGGCCAGCTATATCAACAGAGGATCTCCCGATCATATGACAAAAGGATCAGACCTCGGGAATTCAAGGAGAATGACCTCGTGCTAAAGAGAATCATGTCTTGTCAGGACGAAGCCAGGGGGAAGTTTGCCCCGAAGTGGGAAGGACCATTCGTGATTAAGAAAGTGCTGTCCGGAGGGAGCCCTCATATTGCAAGAAATGGATGGTGATGGTATTTCCACAACCCCTCAATGCTGACTCGGTGAAGCGGTTCTACGCTTAAATTATCAGTTCTTTTTTCCTTTGAGAGCGAACTACGTAGGACCTGATCTCCCCAACTTGTGGGGGTACGTAGGCAGCCATCATGGCGCGGTCCGATCCTTTAAAAATAATCCTTTCCCCAACCAAAACCAATTTTCGATAGCCAGATAAAACCTTCTTACACCCTCAAAACCTTCCCGAAACCAACTGCCTAACCAGTTTCATCCCAGAATACATACCCTGATCCAACCCAAACAGTTGTCCCAAAATCTGAGATTCAATCCGACGAAATCAAAAGGTGTGCGGCAATATCTGTCAAATCTCCATCAAGTCTTTGAGGAAAGAGAGAAGGCGAAATGTCAAAAATCATGGTCAGTTGGATAAAATGATGATCCAATGGATGGCAATGATACGACAAAAGGGGAAAATGACTAAATTTAAATGCATGTCTATATATATAAGTCGTTTTATTACAAGATTTCTCTTTCAATAACTGATGAAACCAACATAGTCTATGCAGGAAATAAAATAATCTACAAATCTGAAACTAGCCGAAGCAAGAGGGATAGGGTGGTGGATAGATCTGAAGCATCAGCATCTCCTGCAATCTGCTGCCCCATCATATCAATACGATCCAGTAAAGCAGTAGCTCGGCTGACAGTCCCAAAATGAGCATCTACCACTGCCCTGGTCTGAAATACAATGGCCTCTCTATCGGCAATGGCAGCATCTCTAGCCCGAATGGGCCTCATCTCTCTCGGCAAGGGCGGCATCCCTCTCGGCTTCAGTAGTAATCAGCGCCAGGCGAGTCGGGAATCCTCAGCGACCCGACTCGGAGGCAGAATCGGCTGAAATGGAGTGGTCTGTGGTATCTTCTGTGAAAATCACTCCAGAATCATCAAAGGCCCCAGTCCGACTCAAACTAGCCGAATCCAGGTCTCCACGCAACCACTGTACGTAGGCACATGGCTGGATGTGACAGCTCGCACTATATTCGGCAAAGATCCTGTGATGCCAAAGCTCTTATACCTGCAATTGATCCCTCTCTGTACAGAATGATATAAGGAATCGGTATGCGGCTTGTACCCGCGAAGGGGTTGTAAATCCTGTGTCTAGATCAAACTGCCCCATAACCGCCAGGGGATGATAGGTCGTCACGCCCCTTAACCCAGCAATGGGAATGAAATCCATGCCAGGCACATGAGTCAAGAAGCTCATGAAGGAGCAATAGCCCGAGTAAAACCAATAGATGAAAGGGGTCCTCAATGATAGACAAAAATAATGTCCAGGAGGCCACACCAGTGCAACGCGCAGGACGAAGCGAAAACTGCGTGGTTATGTCATGGCTGAAGCAAAACCCTTGGCGACGGAAATGGCCGATGGGACTAAGATGACTCATGAACCACATGTACAATAAGGTCGAACTCCCTCATGAAGAATCTCCCTCGGAAGGACTGGCAGTATGTGGCCGACATATAGGTATCCGCCAATATCATGGGGAGAATGGGTGTGATCCTCCTGAAGGGCCCGAACGCCGCAACAATCCGCATGTCCAAAATGATCGGATCCTGCAGGCAAATAACAAAACTGAGATGACACAGGCCATCAGAACGCCCACTCTCAAGGCATCCCAGCGCTCCTCGGACACGAAAAAAATCACCGAGGAAAAGACGGAAACTGTCAGGTGAGCCGAATCGGTCAATCAAGAATTGAAGAGGAACCATATGGTCTGATGTGGTTACCGGTAATAAGACAGCCCTCCGCAAACCGGTAAAAAGTCAAGAATTGACGGCGCATGGAACCAACAGTAACCCTAGCACAGGGACCATCCAAGGGCAAGCCGGTGAAGCGAGCATACTCCTCAAGGGTGGGGGTCAGCTCTACTGTCCCAAACCTAAACACCTGACGGGCAGGGGCCCAATGGCTCAGAAGACCATCCACAAAGCCCGCTGGCACCTGGAAGGTTAATAAGGACCAAGAATGTCCCAAAAGACCATCTGCGATAATCCTGTCTGCCGGCAGTAAACTGTCCAACCAGCGGAAGAGGCTGCCGACCAACCCCTGTGGGAGGAATGGAATCCAAACGAGTCACGACATCCGAGGACGACATCTGAAAAAATAGTATCAAAAAGGACTGTACAGGGGTCATTCTCTATCCATAAATAAAAGCATGCATCATACAGTTAATAATAAAGCAGGTGAATATCCATAGAGATGAAAAAGAACTGTGCGTAAATAAATAAATGAGTTCAGTACATATTGCAATAAATGAAAAAGAAATCTAAGCAGGTGCCGATACAAAAGGCCCTATCCTATCCTGGTCTAAATAAAATCAGTATCATCTATGAAAGCAGGATCCTCGAACTGATCCCCTGGAGTCGTCGAGCTCGGAGGACCAAAAGTTCATATCAGGGATGTAGGGATGCGCTGTGGCATCAGATGAACTCGGGCCTGCATCATAACCTGCACCGTCAGGATCGTAGGTGTAAGCCTCCTCCGGGGCCCGGCCCAATCCTCGAATAAACAGCGACAACTGATCTACCTGACGGGTTCAATGAGGCGATCTGCTCAGCGTGGGGTAGGGGTCCGAACACAGGCAGCCCAATCGGTCATCGTCACCGAGCCTGGAACCATGTCTCCAAGGAAGAAAAGTGGCCCGAGTCTGAGGACCGATGGTACGGGGCACCCACCATGTACGGAATTGCATCACTCGTAGTGGGACCCGTGGAAAGCAATAACATCCGACCATCCTCCCCGGCGAGCATGATCTCCGAGGGCTGAGAATCCAGCGGCCAGAAAGTAGTGAAAGAAAGGGAGTGCGGGATGCGGATCTCTCCAGTGACGCATCTGAATGTGCGCTCTCCCAGATACATCACCCAGCCTCCAACACTCTGCAAAGTGAGGCGACGGGTGGAAAGCTCGAACTCCGGGCCGGAAGGATGCCCGTCAGCAAACCCCACAGTCAGATGCTCGGAGAGGTAGGAATCCAGACGACGTCGGCAAGCCGTGATCAACTCCAGCTGAATACGACAATGTGCCAAAGCTGCCCGACACGGGGACCTCCTCCAGGAGTACTGTGATGCCATCGCCGACCCCGAGGATAAGTGTCCGGGCCCAGGAGTAGTGATAGGCCTCAGACATGGCAGCCGCTCGTAAGCCCAGAACTGTGAATAGAAACAAGACAGGGCATGAGTCACTATCAAATACAGAAAAGAGATGAAAGGAAAAGAAATACAGTAAGAGAGAGGAGGAGGGGACTCACCAACAGAAAATAGGTAGAAGCCGAGCCAGGAATCAGTCTGTCCCTCTGAGCGTAGACGCATGCCGTGGAGGAAATAGGCAAAGGTGAATGACCCCCAGTCATAATCACCGATGCGGTCCACATCTCTGACCGCTCCTACGACGCTGGAAATGAATGGTGGAGGAGTTGTTTCCCCAGAAAACAACCCCTCATGATGGTCAGGAACAGGCGTCGTAGCAGAATGTCCCTGGTGCCCTGATCTGCTGGAATAAGGCAGCGCATAGAGACCCCCGACTTGCATCGACTGCCAAGGCACCAGATCGGATACTGCGGGCCTTAAAGACCCGGTCCTCAACAGCGAAGCCCAGCAAAGCTCGAACCTCCACAGGAGTGATATCAAGATCCAAGGGGACGCGGGACCCGGTAAACTCAATGCCAGTAATGTACCTCCAGTCCCATGGGGGTCAACACGACCTCGCAGTCGAGGAGATGAAGAGACTGCGTCTGGTGGAAACCATCGCTCGGATAAAGCCCTCATGTAACCCCAGGGGCACTGGCGGGGGATGATAAGTGAAGAAATGTCGGAAGCCCCAAGAGTCCACCATCGCCCGATAATCACTGTGCAGGGCCGCGTAAAGGGAATAGATGTTGAATACCCAGTTACCCCTCGGCTAGGGTAAACTCGGGTACCTGGGGCAATCACCAAGGGGTCAATCCGGGGTAAAAGGAGAATGGAGAAATTGAGAATGAAATCAGAATAGAGCTGAAATATACCTCGTTAGCCACGAGAGATTGCCGAGGGGGTGACGACTGAGATCCCGACCCAAAAGATCGGGTATCTGCACAGAGGCGCCAGAAGGAGCCTGATGAGTAGATGGAGCCGGAGTGCTGTGAGGATGGCCCCTCTGCCGCGGACCTCCGGAGGAACAGCCTCCTCAACGTCCGGAGGACCAGGACGAATCAACAGCCTCCGTCAAACGACGAGCCTGACGGCGTCCGAGGAGGAACAGGAGTGGGTGCAGCCCTACGACGGCGAACACCCGAAGTCCGAGAGGCGGAGGAGCTACTGGGCGCATCACGATCCATAGCTGGAATAGATACGGGCGAGAAAGAAGGTAAGTTTCCTTTTAAAATTATGTAATGAACATTTCTAAATTTCTAGCCTCATCATATGATTAATGCAACATGATGCATGCTTAAAAAAAAAAAAAAAAAAAAAAAAAAAAAAAAAAAAAAAAAAATCGGCAGAGTTCCGTTTGTAAATTGAACATACCCAGGCATTGGTGGGTCCCACCTTGCTCCCTTGCAACCATTTGACCCACGTGTTGAAGTGAAAAGTATACGAGATGGGTGACCGGCGACGATACCCGGCCCCGACGAGACGATCGACCGGCGACGATAACCGGCTAGAACGTGATGTAGGACCGGCGACGATAACCGGCTCCGACAAGATAAACCGACCGGCGACGATAACCGGAGGTTACGAGATGGTGTGACCGGCGACGATACCCGGGCCCCGACGAGACGATCGACGGCGACGATAACCGGCGATCACGAGATGGATGACCGGCGACGATAACCGGCTCCGACAAGATAACCGACCGGCGACGATAACCGGAGGTTACGAGATGGGTGACCGGCGACGATACCCGGCCCCGACGAGACGATCGACCGACGACGATAACCGGCGATCACGAGATGGATGACCGGCGACGATAACCGGCTCCGACAAGATAACCGACCGGCGACGATAACCGGAGGTTACGAGATGGGTGACCGGCGACGATACCCGGCCCCGACATGACGATTGACCGGCGACGATAACCGGCGATCACGAGATGGATGACCGGCGACGATAACCGGCTCCAACAGATAACCAACCGGCGACGATAACCGGGGGTTACGAGATGGGTGACCGGGCGGACGATACCCGGCCCCGACGAGACGATTGGACCGGCGACGATAACCGGCGATCACGAGATGGATGTCCGGCGACGATAACCGGCTCCGACAGAGGACCGACCGGCGACGATAACCGGGGGTTACGCGATGGGTGACCGGCGACGATACCCGGCCCCCCGAACGAGACGATAGATTGAAACAGTGAACCCAAAGACTAACAAACACGGTCAAGGGGTTGATACATTGACACTCTTACGAATGTCTTGCATGCATTACATCTTATGTTGCATCATAAGCTATATGTGTTGGCATCATTTATGTACTGTCATTCTTATGCACTGTCATTCATGCATCGAGTGTCTATTCTTTATCCTGCTCATTTCATTTATCATTTCATAAACATGATAAAGAGGGGCAGCTGTAGACACCCAAATTTTGCGTTTCCTTCTACTAACCATGACAGGAGGGCGAAATCGACAATTGAACCGGCTTGCGGAAGCAAAGGAGCGGGCACAAGGGCGAGCGCCCGGCACCGCCGCAATGATTTGGGCAGCCCAAGTCGAACGTGACAGCATGACCGTCCAAGGCAGGCACTTCCGAATGAGGTGGCACGTCTCCCCCGGAAATTCCCTCGGACTGCGGAATACGAGCCTGTCAGCGAAAACCGACGTTGCGGTACGAAAATCGAGGCGTGGCACGAAAATCGAGAAAGTCAAGCCCGCCAGCCGCGGATAGATCTGCGGCCAAGTGGGTGCGCCAGCACGAAAACCGGGAAATCAGCACTACCAGCTGAGTGCGATGGGAGGCGTGCCAGCTGGCCAGCCGCAGATCTATCTGCGGCCAGCCGCAGATAGATCTGCGGCTGGCTCTGGCCAGCCTATTTAAGCCGCTTCGGGCAGCATACAGGGGGTTCAGCGAATTTTGGGAAAGAGGAAGAATTCCAGCGGAAAACAGCAGCAAAAGATCGGAAATTGAGAGGAAAAAGAGGGAAATTTTGCAATCAAATAGGAAGAAAAGAGAGAAAAAAGGAGAGAGTTCAATTCTTTTGATTTTGATTGTATCAATACACTCCTTATTTCAATTCAAATACATCAAGTTTACATCCATTTGGATATCAATTGCAAGGTGAAATCTCTTTTGTGATATCAATTTCTATCATATCATTTGATCAAATTAGATGTAATTTTTCATGTAATTTATTGATTGAACAATGAATTAGGGATTGTGAGTGAAGTTTCCCATCGGAATGAAACTCTTCCTAATAACCCGATGATATTTCGTTCATTAATTTCTTTGTTTGTTTTAAGGTGTTATGTTTGGTATCAATTCCTTTAAATCGTTGTTTTAGGATGCCTTGGTTATTGTTAGATTATCCGGGGTTGGTTTATTTTCTTGTAATATCCGATTGTTTGTGGATACTTGGTTGTGAGCCTAGGAAAGCGACCCCGGGGTCCCAATCCGATGATGGACATATCTTGGTGTACGAAGTAGAGATGACGTAGTTCTCATTGTAAATATGTAATCGTTGGGCCTTAAAACGACGCTAAGGCGAGAATCGTGCTTAAGGCCCCGAAATAGTGAAATTTGTGATTGTTGGCGTTCGGGGATATTTTGATGGCTTACATGCCCATGAATAGCCCGACCGCGTGTTTATGTTCGATTTGAATTATGACACGAAATTGATTTCAAAGCTAAATGATAAGATTTTCATAAAAATCAATCAAAGTAGGATATTAGAATCACGAGGTTAAAATTTGAGAAATGTTAATGAAATGTCGATTCATATCTAACGAGAAAGCTAAAGAAAAATCGTTTTCCCCAAAACAACACACGAAATGATTTTATAAATAATATTGACGTTTTATTAAATCTTTGTGCATAGGGTGAAAGAGATCCTAGAAATTGCCCATCATTTTATGAAAGCAAATGTATAGATCTCGATTCCTATTTTGACGAAGGTTTAAAACTCTTGTTTCGTTAAAACGACACTTAAACGAAAATCTCATAGTTTTGATAATTAAAATCAAACCTTTCTCATAAAGAATAAAGCCTTCTCGGGTATACCGAAAAGACATTCCGAAGCATACTCAAATTAAAACACGATTTTCCCTAAAATCCAAATGACTCTTTCATACAAACTCACCACAACATTCACATAGGCACACCCACACACACACGCGCGCACCTACATACACATATTCATGAATTAAAGGATAGGAAAGCATTAAGATTGCGGTAACCGTATTTCACGGAAGTCGAGGGGTGCCTAACACCTTCCCCTCACTTAAGAAAGCCCCCGAACTCTATGAATCTCGATTCGCAGACCAATTAATTCGGAGTCACATATGAGCCAGCGATTTATAAAATACGAAAACTCGGATGAGTTGGTACATCCATTTCAAATATACCAACTGGCGACTCTGGTTAATTGGCTCATCATAAAACGCAATCTTTCAAAACCCCGTCGACATCAATGCCGACCTTTTCCAAACGTCATCTAAATCAAAAGGCTAAAATTGGAAAAGACTAAGGAGACGAGAAAGCGAGAACCCGGCGTCGACACCAGACTTTAGAGGATATGTTGAGATCTTGCACATTAGAATGGTCGGGTAATTGGGATGATTACTTGAGCTTTGTTGAGTTTGTTTATAACAATAGCTGGCATGCAAGTATTGATATGGCTCCATTTGAGGCATTATATGGTAGGAAGTGTCGGGCACCAACTTGTTGGGATGAGGTTGGTGAGAAGATCATAGAAGGGCCTGAGTTAGTTCAAATCACTATGGAGAAGGTGGTCGTGGCTAAGGAGAAATTACAGTCGGCTCGATCATGGCAGAAGAGTTATGTTGATAAGCATAGTAGGACCTTAGAGTTTCAACCTGGTGAACACGTGTTCTTAAAGGTTTCTCCTTGGAAGGGTATTCGACGATTTGGTTTGAAAGGTAAACTCAGTCCGCGTTATATTGGGCCATTTGAGATTCTGGAAAGGGTGGGCGAAGTTGCATATCAGTTAGCTCTGCCTCCACAATTAGCTCATGTGCATAATGTGTTCCATGTGTCGGTGTTGAGAAGTTATCATTATCATCCGTTGCATGTGGTACAATATCCGTTCGATAAGATTCGGAAGGATCTTACTTGTGAGGAACAAGCCGAGAAAATTTTAGATCGTCAAGAGCGGATTATGAGGAGGAAAACAATTTCGTTTGTTAAAGTTTTGTGAAAAAATCATTCGGAACGAGAGGCAACTTGGGAAATGGAGGAGTCTATCCGGGCGGAGTATCCGCATCTTTTTGATAATTAGGCACGTTCCTTTTCTTTTGATTCCGGGGACGAAATCATTTTAAGGGGGAAGTAATGTAATACCCAAGCCTTTGCTTAAGTCCCACATCGCCCCTTTACTCACTCTCCTCCTCCCTTAGCCTATATATAGAATATCAACCTTTGCTTTATTTTACCAAACAATTAGTGCCTCCAAATTTTGTTTTGTGAGGAACTTTTTGTGTGAAGTCCTTTTTGGTAAGGACCTCCTTAGTAAAAATTTTCAGTATTGAGGACGTAGGCAGACTGCGAACTTCATAATTTCGGGTATGTTCTTTTTCTTTCTTTCTTTCTTGTGTATTAGTTTAATTTAATTTTCTGTATTATTATTTTATAATTTTAATTAGTATATTTTAGTTAGTTTGTTAGTTAATATTATGGTATTATTTTGGATAAATATTAGGTATCTCAATTATAAGAAAATGTTCTCTTTAATTTATTAATTTAATTAATAATATGGAGGGTTTAATATATGCATAAAAACTATTAATACTAATATTATAGTATTTAATAAAATGTATTATTTTTGTGAATAGATTATATTGAGCGAGTTTAACCAATTGCATCTGTAATTGTGGGTATTGCATTACGTACTCCAGGTACGGATTCCGTACTCCTTCAGCGAAACTCTTTTTGAAATTTAATTAATTCGTTTTGTTTCTCATTTTGAATTTTCGTTATTAATTCACATAATTGTTTCATGTGACATTAATATGATAGTTTTTATTTTAGCGTTGATACATAGAACTCGTATTTGTACTCTTGAGTTGGATTATCATGTTTAGAATTATTTTGATATTTATATGTCAATATATTTTGGAGGCTTGTATCGATGATTTTGTTTTGATTTGACATATACACATTAGAACCCCATTTTTATTGGTATTATGTCGCATGTGTTGTGACATCATATTTTTGTTAGAATATACCGTAGGGTATATACTTGAGCTATACCAACCACCTGTGGGGGTACCACAGACATGTCGTCTTGGCACGAGAGACATGACACTTTCCGTGGCAGTGTGATCAGTTCACGGCGTCTCCGTTTTGTGCTCCTATGGGAGTTGGTCATTTGGTGATTTGTTGTGGGAGGCGTATGGGTCGACCCTAGTTTTCTGTTCTGTTCTGCGGATTGTTGATGTTGTGCCAAACACACTTTCCGATTTTGCATGCATTTGGATCTGCAGTCCAATGTGTGATTTGTCTATGTGGCATTATTTGACTTGTCTATGTGGCAAGCTATATTTCTGAGCTCGGTATGAAATAACACCCAACCCTTTGATTCAGCCTATTACTTCATTGTGTTAATTTGTTTTAGTTCAGTTCATTAATTGATTTAGTTGAATTCAGTTCATATTTCTGTTCTCTATATCCGTACTGGGCATTTGGCTCATGCTGTGTCTTTCTTCCGGCAGGTACTCAAGGGGATCATGGGCAAGTGTGATGAGAGCTCCTCACCTAGATGGTTTAGATATTTTGGTTCTGTTTTGATGTTTGAGTCTCTATTGTATTGAACCTTTAGTAAGATTAGGATGTACTAAACAATATGTATTTTGAGCCGGTTGGGCGGTTGTTAATATCTCTTCAGACTAATCTTTTCTGGTTTATAATTTTGGTATTAGTTTATATTTCTGTTGTGCTTTGCACGTGACCTCCTTTTTCTATTTTTCGGAAAGGGGGTGTTACACCTTCTTTATCCATCTTGTTCCTAAAAACCCATTTGGTGCCAATGACTGGATGTTGTTTTGGCCTTTCAACTAATCTCTAGACTTTGCTGCTTTCAAACTAGTTGAGCTCCTCTTGCATGGCCTCTATCCAGCTTAAATCTCTTAATGCTTCTTCTACCTTCTTGGGCTCTATTTGAGAGAGAAAGCTTAGGTAGATGCATTCATTTTGAGTTGCTGACCTTGTCTTCACTCTAGCATTAGGATCCCCAATGATAAGATCTTCAGTGTGGTCCTTTTTCCATTTTCTCCTTCTTGGGACATCTATTTTGATGCTCTCTTGTCTGAGTTCTACTAGATTGACTTTAGGTTTAGGTCGTAGAGTCTCACTATCTGGCATTGTGAACTCTACGATTTCTTCTTCTCGCTCCATATTTTCTGGTTCTGGTTCTTCATTCGTAGTGTCTAACTCTACGTTTTTTGATTTTGCGATCGTAGAGTTCTTTTCTCCACTTTCGTTGAGTGGAACATTCTTCCTTACAGAGTTCGATTCGTCAAAGGTTATATGAATGGAAACTTCCACAGTTAGAGACTCTTTGTTGAATACTCTGTACGCTTTACTATCCATAGCATAACCCAGGAAGATTCCTTCATCTGACTACGCTTTACTATCCATAGCATAACCCAGGAAGATTCCTTCATCTGACCTTGGTTGGAATTTGGTCAGGTACTCTTTTCCATTGTTGAGAATGTAACACAGATAGCCAAAAACACGAAAGTAGCTGTTGTTTGGCTTTCTTCCTTTCCATAGCTCATAAGGAGTCTTCTTGAGGGTTGAGTGAACAAGAGATCTGTTTTGAGTGTAATAAGCAGTGTTGACAGCTTCTGCCTAGAAGTACTCAGGTAGGTAGGCAGCTGTAAGTAGAGTTCTTCTTGCTTCAATCAGAGTCCTATTCTTTCTTTCAGCTACTCCATTTTGTTGAGGAGTTCTTGGAGCTGAGAAGTTATGATTGATGCCATTTTCTTCACAATACTGTTCTACTTTAGAGAAATCAAACTCTCTTCCATGATCACTTCTGATAGCTTTGATTTTCTCTTCTTTCTTATTCATGACTAGTTTGAACAACTTGATTAGTTGAGAGCTGGTTTCATCCTTAGAGTTTGGAAAGAATGTCCATGTGAACCTGGTGTAATCATCCACAATTACCAGTGAATACCTCTTTCCTCCAAGGCTTGCAGTTGGGATAGGCCCAAATAAATCCATATGGAGTAGCTGTAGGGGCTTATCATTTGAGTTGACTGCTTTGCCTTTGAATGAGCTTTTTGTTTGTTTTCCAAACTGGCATGCTTTGCCATGTTTTTCTTTAATGAAGTTGAACTTTGGCAATCATGCTACAAGGTCTTTGGAGGCCAGTTTTGACATAATTTTGAAGTTTAAGTGAGACAGTCTTCTATGCCATAGCCAGGAGAGATCTTCAGAGGCTTTGGTAAGGAAGCACATTGTCTCATCATGACTTATCTCAGCAAGGTTGACAATATAGACATTTTCTTCTCTTGATCTTATCAGCTTCAATGAGTTGGTCCTCAAATCTCTGACTTGGCATTGATTGTTGAGGAAGGTAACTTGATGACCTTTATCACATAGTTGGTTGATGCTGAGGAGATTGTGTTTTAGACCTTCAACATATGCTACTTTGTTGAATGACATTGCACTGTTCCCAGCTGAGCCATATCCTCTTGTTTTTCCAGAGTTATTATCACCAAAGATGACTGCAGGACCATCTTTTTCCACAAAGTTTGACAGGAGGGCTCTGTTGCCTGTCATGTGTCTTGAGCATCCACTATCAAGGTACCATGTTGACTGAGTGGTGCTCTGTACCTACAAAAATGATTAACTTTCATTTTGGTACCCAAACTTGCTTGGGTCCAAATTTGTTATTAGCCTTTGGGACCCAAATCTGCTTAATTTTAGGTCTTTTTAGTACATGATAGAAATCATCAAAATAGCATTCTGCAGCTTTATGACCATATTTATAGCATGTATAATAGTGAATATAATTCCTTTTTATCTTGGGCATATAAACCTTTAGTTGCCTCACAACTCTATGATTCATAGTTTTCATGGAGTTAAAGAGAACTCTACGTTTCTTGCTAGGTTGGTTCGTAGAGATGATTCTGTCAGACTCTACGATCCTTCGAGGCTTAAATGCAGAAGTTGACTTACTCCTTAATCTCTTGAATCCTAGACTTGTGTGTGCTTCAACAGAGTTTGAATAGCTTGGCCCTGCTGTTTGTGAGGATTTGACAAATACAATTCCTTTATTGAACTTAGAGGAACTGTTGTTATTTGCTTCCATACATTTATCCATGGTATACTCTGAAGTGGAATTATGGAACCCCAGACCTGACTTGCTAGCCACAGATCTTTGGCTAGAGATCAGAGAATCCATATATAGAGAAGACTTGTTCCATATTAAAATAGTCTTTTCTAATTCCTGAATCTTAGAGACTAGAATCAATTCGTTTTGAGTGTAGAGTTCATTCATCTGTTTCAAGTTAGCATTTTCAGCTTCAAGACTAGTGCAAGAGTTAGCAGTTCGTAGAGGAGTCTCCAGCTCTATGATTGCTTTCTCTTTTTCCTATTGAAGAAGAGAATGGTCTTTTGATAGAACCCTAAAAAATTTCATATATTTATGCAGTTCTACAATGGAATCATGCATTCCTTCTCTCAAATCATCAATAGTTAAATCAGGAGAATAAAAGTTAAATACCTCATCCACGTTGAATTCTTTGATTTTTCTTTCCTTGGCCATTAGGCATAGATTTGCTTTGTGTGGTTCCTCATCTTCATCCGACTCGCAGTTAGAGTCTCGTCTGAGTCACTCCATGAGCTCTCAACTACAAAGCCTTTATCTCCCTGTTTGGACTTATGATGGCCTTTGGGGTTTTTCTTTGAATGTGGGTTCTTCTTGCTCTTTCTTAATTTTTCTCTCAGAGGTTTGTCGCAGTTTGGAATGAAGTGACTTGGTTGTTTACAGTTGTAGCATAAATCACTTACTTGTTCTTTGTTGCTGCTGCTGAATTTCCTTGATTTGTTGTTTCTGCTAATAAATCTTTTGAAGTGTCTGATTAGCATGACAGCTCCTTCATCACTGATTTCTTCATCATCATCTGAGTTATTATCTGATTCATGATTGTCAGCTTTCCTTGATGTGGATGCCTTGAGAGCAATTCCTTTTTCCTTCTTCTTTTCTTTTGACAATGTTTCAGCTCTTTGAATTAGCTTCAATTCATAAGTGAGAAGATTTCCATATAACATCTGCACAGTTATCTTATGGAGATTCTTTGATTCTCTGATGGCGGTGGTTTTGGCATCCCACTTGCTAGGCAAGGCTCTCATGAATTTGATGATGAGGTCTTTGTTTGGATAGACCTTTTCATATGCTCGAAGAGAGTTGAGCAGCACGTTGAACCTCTCATATGTGGAGTAATGTTTTCCCTATAGATGTGAGTAAACATTTCATATTACTGTGTGAGTAATGATTGTTTGTTTTCTCTTACAGTCCCTTCATTCATAATTAGCAGTGCATCCCAAACTTCTTTTGTTATTTGGCAGTTGACGACGTTTTCAAACAGCTCATCTTCTAGAGCCATGGACAAAATGTTTTTGGCTCTCTTGTCCATCTGAACTGCTTTCTTCTCTGCATCTGTCCAATCGTTTCTTAACTTGATTGAGACTTTGTTTGGGTCGTCAGTAGTTAGTGTTAGCTTTGTTGGTACGTAAAGCCCATTGATGACAGCATCAAATAGATCCTCATCTATGGCGTCCATGTAAGCCTGTATGTGAACTTTCCAGTTTGTAAATTTTTCTTTGTTGCACAGAGGTGGTTTATTTCCTCCACTTAGCTCAGAGCTATTTTTGGTTTGTGCCATTGATCTACTCAAGCTAGTTAAGGTTTCTTAGTGAGAACCTGCTCTGATACCAATTATTAGTTTCCAGAGGCACAAAAGATATCTAGAAGGGGGAGGGTTTAATAGATACTTTGAAACTTTTTCACACTTCTTTTGAAAAGACTTGATTAATGAACAAGTTAATTAAGCACTGCGGAATATACAATTAATTATAATCCCCCTTAAAGATAAACCAGTTATAGCAGATATGGTGAGGCAGTGATATAACAGTTATAGCAGTTTATAGAGTGCAGAGAAAGAGATAATGAAGAACACAAAGCTTTAAGTGGTTCGGAGTACACAAGACTCCTACTCCACTGTTCTACTCCTTGAGTAGCAAATCTGATGAGGACATCCTTTCACAAGCCCTTGAAAAAACACAAGTGGATCCATTGCATATGCCACTTGGACCCATTACGAGAGCACGAGCTAAACGCTTCAAAGAAGGACTTAACGGGATGATTCATAAATTATGGACCGAGGTTAGATCGAGCATAGAGGTTATAGAGACGGGTTACAAGCATACAAAGATCATAAACACCTTGGAAGCAAGCATACCCGAACCGTTGCAAAAGAATCAGCATTTCCGCACTTTTGGACTAGTTTGATATCAGTTCTTATTTGGGCCATAACTTGAGTTTCCGAACTCCAAATGAGGTGATTCAAAGGCCTAAATTCATTAGAAACTCCAGGTCTACAATTTGCATTCTTGGCCCAAGTCCAAATTCGGAACTTATCAGGTGTGAAAATAGCTTGCAATGTGTTGATCAGTTTATAGTTGTCTGATTTGGACTTTTAACACATCACATGTTTTTGGGTTGTTAAATTCTTTGGGTGGCTGATACATGTGATGTGATTAGTTGTTAGATCTTGACTTATGATGATGGTTTAGCACACCATGAGTTCCTATAAATACCAAGTGATGCTAGGCTTGTAAACCATTCATTCATATCAATTTTCAGATTATCAATACTATTGTGAGTTTGTTTCTCTACTTGTGGTTCTTTGAAGAATTCCTAAGTGTTCCTTAGTTCTTCTTTTTAGATTCATAATTGACTTATCATACAACCATTCATAGTTATGTGTGGCGTCTTCTACCGCATCAATCGTCGATTGTACCGAGATTACCGCTTCAATATAAGCGAGGGGTCGAAGTGTCGTTGGTGTTCATCCTCCGCAAATTTCCTAAGCAATAATCCAGAAACCCGTGACACAACCCGAGAAGACCCATTGCAATTACCACTTGGACCCATTACTAGAGCTCGAGCTAAAACCTTCAAAGACGGACTTAACGGAATGATCCATGAACTATGGAACGAGGTTGGATCAAGTATAGAAGTTATGGAGATGGAGTCCAAGCGTATGAAGCCCGTGAACATGTTGCGAACGGACGTAACAATCAAAACGACGAAAGGGGACAGTTTGTTTGGAACAGACTCTCTCGCCCCCGGCGAGCTTTTTTATAGGCCTTTTCTCTCGCCCCGGCGGAGAGCTCGCCCCGGCGAGGTTTTTTCCAGCACAACTTTCTCGCCCCGGCGAGAGAGGCTCGCCCCGGCGAGGATTTTTCAGTTCAAATCTCTCGCCCCGGCGAGAACCTCCTGGATGCAATTTGTTATTTTTTGACTTTCTTGATTTTCGAACCTTCTTTCATCCAAAACATGATATCAGTATTTAGGATCAATTACATGTGTTCTGATTGTAACATTTCCATATTTGTGTGCTTATATTTCAAAGAGTGTGTGCTTTTAGAAGCTTCTAGTTTGTTTCTAAAACTAGTATAAATAGGTGCTATTGTAGACTTGAATTATTCATCAATTTTCAGATTATCAATACTATTGTGAGTTTGTTTCTCTACTTGTGGTTCTTTGAAGAATTCCTAAGTGTTCCTTAGTTCTTCTTTTTAGATTCATAATTGACTTATCATACAACCATTCATAGTTGTGTGTGGCGTCTTCTACCGCATCAATCGTCGATAGTACCGAGATTACCGCTTCAATATAAGCGAGGGGTCGAAGTGTCGTTGGTGGTCATCCTCCGCAAATTTCCTAAGCAAGCAATTGTACCAAGATTACCGTCTACATATAGGCGAGGGGTTAAGGTGTTGCAAGCTATCCATCCTATCAACTTGTTAGAAACGATCCGGGCGACGACCACCTCACGCAAGCGTGCCGTGGAGTCTATCATTTGGTATCAAAGCTAAGTTTCTTATCAAGTTACTTATCTTTACTTTTATTGTTAAAATATAGTCAAAAAAAAAAAAAAAATAGCAGAAAATTTGTATTGTTGAAATTGCTATCATCGGGGTTTTCATTTGCAAGAATCATATTTGGCGTTTGAAAGTCTTGTGGAGAGTCGTACCTTCTATATTGTTTTCTTGATAAGTTATTATTGGATTGTAATTAGAGAATTGAGGTAATATTTGTGAGAATTCAAAAAGAACCTATTAGAGAGAACTACGAGCGGAAAAAGGCAAGAGTAGTAAGTTTAATTGAAGGTAAAAGCCTAATTGTGTAATACACGAGCGTTTCCTACTTATGTGGTATATTGTTTGAGTGAAACACGCAAGGGAGTGGTGAGGAACTTGCTTTCTACTAATCTTTATTTTGCAGGAAATATGTCTAACACAAAAGATAAGACAATTGAAAATGAACCTTCTACATCGAATTTTGACCCAAAACTCATGATGGAGGCTATGATGAAAGAATTTTCTAGACAATTGGGGATGGCTATTGAACAAGTGCATGATCGCATCGATCAATTGAGTGTCACTCGAGGGGAACAAACTCAAATCCCTCCGGGTGGGCGCCCAAAAGGAAAGACCCAACAAAAGGAAGCAAGGCTAGCGGAGACAAATTACTATGATGAAAGGTTTAGCGAGGAAGAGGATCGGGAAATTGACCTTATCCCTAGGAGACATTTTGCAATGGATAGAGGCGGCCGAAATCGAGAGGACAACAATCTCGATAGCATCAAAATGAAAATTCCCACATTCCAAGGCAGGAGTGACCCCGAAGCATATTTAGAGTGGGAGAAGAAAATGGAGTGGATCTTTGACTGTCACAACTACTCGGAACTCAAGAAAGTTAGGATTGCAGCTACCGAATTTTCAGAGTATGCAGTTACTTGGTGGGATCAATTGATGACCAGCCGAAGGAGGTGCAGAGAACGTCCAATAGAGACTTGGGCAGAAATGAAAGCTGTAATGAAAAAGAGGTTTGTCCCAAGCCACTACTATCGAGATCTGTTTCGAAACTTACAAAATTTGAGACAGGGAAACAAGAGTGTGGAGGACTACTTCAAAGAAATGGAAATGCTAATGTCTAGAGCTGACATCGACGAGGATAATGAGGCAACCATGACCCGATTTTCAGCAGGTTTAAATTGGGATATTGCAGATTTGGTGGAGCGCCAACATTATGTGGTATTGGAAGACATGGTGCACATGGCTATCAAAATAGAGAAGCAACTTAAGAGGAGAGGTGGCCAGCGAATAAACACTACCACAGGTTCATCATGGAAATCCAATAATGTGAAGCGTGAGGAAAAGCCAACTGTTTTCAAACCAAAGCTAGAAATCAAGCAGGGAGCGGCTAATCAAGTGGTGCAAGGTAAAACTAATACACCTTCTACTAGTCGTAATCGAGATATTGTATGCTTTAAATGTCAAGGCAGGGAACATATTGCAAATCAATGCCCAAATCAAAGAACTATGTTATTGCTTGATAATGGGGATTTGGAGACCGAGGAAGAAGATAGTGACAATGACTCTATGCCACCGTTGGAGGAAGATAGAGAGGTTGCTATGCATGGCGAAGTGTTAGTTACACGGAGAATGCTTAGTACACAGGTAAAGGAAGAAAGCAGCGAGCAAAGAGAGAATCTATTTCATACTATACTAGATGCATGGTAAATGGTAAGATCTGTTGTGTTGTAATTGATGGTGGGAGCTGTACAAATGTGGCAAGCATCACAATGGTGGAGAAATTGGGACTTACAACATCCAAACATCCTCACCCATACCGATTGCATTGGCTCAATGACAGCGGCGACATTAAAGTTACCAAGCAAGTATCAGTGCCGTTTACAATTGGAAAAGTATGTTGATGAGATCCTTTGTGATGTAGTTCCTATGCAGGCAGGTCATTTACTACTTGGGAGACCTTGGCAGTTCGATCGGCGAGTAAAACACGATGGTTTTACTAATGAGTACTCTTTTGTTCACAATCAAAGAAAAGTTACCTTGTGTCCTATGTCACCAAAACAAGTGCATGAGGATCAAATACACTTTACAGGAGAGATCATGAAAAGAAAAACCTAAAGAGAGAGAAAAAAAAGAAAGAAGAGAGAAAAACAAACATTTTTGCAAAAAGGAGTGATGTAAGGCGAGCTTTGGATTCTAAAAAGCCAATGATTATACTTCGGTATAAGGAGGCACTTTTAAATACTAACGCTAATAATCCTTCTTTGCCCTAGTGTTGTTTCTGCTCTTTTACAGGATTATCAGGATGTATTTCCCGAGGAACTTCCACAAGGATTACCACCAATTCGGGGAATTGAGCATCAAATTGACTTTGTCCCAGGCGCGACCATTCCAAATCGCCCAGCATACCGAAGCAATCCCGAGGAGACAAAGGAATTACAAAGGCAAGTTGACGAGTTAATGGACAAAGGTTTTGTGAGGGAAAGCATGAGTCCATGTGCGGTTCCTGTTATTTTAGTACCTAAGAAAGATGGGAAGTGGCGTATGTGCATTGATTGTCGAGCGGTAAATAACATCACGGTAAAAATATCGGCATCCCCATTCCTAGGTTAGATGACATGTTAGATGAATTGCATGGATCTTGTGTGTTTTCTAAAATAGATTTAAAGAGTGGTTATCATCAAATTAGAATGCATGAGGGAGATGAGTGGAAAACTGCTTTTAAAACAAAATATGGGTTATATGAGTGGTTAGTCTTACCTTTTGGTTTAACTAATGCTCCTAGCACGTTCATGAGACTAATGAACCATGTTTTGCGTTCCTTCATTGGAAAGTTTGTAGTTGTCTACTTTGATGATATCTTAATCTATAGCAAAGATTTAGTTGAGCATGCATTGCATATAAAATCTGTCCTAGATGTGCTTCGAAAAGAAAAATTGTATGCTAATATGGACAAATGCACATTTTGTACGGATCGAGTTGTGTTTCTTGGTTTTGTTGTTAGTGCACAGGGAGTACAGGTTGACGAAGAAAAGATACGTGCAATCCAAGAATGGCCAACTCCTACGAATGTCAGTCAAGTTCGTAGCTTTCATGGACTCGCGAGTTTCTATAGGCGGTTTGTAAGGAATTTCAGCGAAGTCACAGCACCACTCACCGAAGTAATCAAAAGAGAGTGTAGGATTCCAGTGGGGTGATGCACAGGAAAAAGCGTTTAAATTGATTAAAGAAAAATTAACTAACGCTCCTTTACTTGTATTGCCTAATTTCACTAAAACCTTTGAAATTGAATGTGATGCTTCAGGTTTAGGCATTGGAGCTGTGTTAATGCAAGAAGGAAAACCAGTTGCATATTTCAGTGAAAAATTGAGTGGGAGCAGCTTTGAACATATCCCACTTATGACAAGGAAATTATATGCTTTTGGTTCGATCATTGGAAACTTGGCAACATTACCTGTGGCCTAAGGAATTTGTGATTCACACGGATCATGAATCATTGAAATATTTGAAAGGCCAACACCAAGTTGAACAAGAGACATGCACGATGGATGGAGTTCATCGGAGACATTCCCGTATGTCATTCGGTATAAGCAAGGTAAGGAGAATGTCGTTGCCGGACGCTACTCTCAAGAAGGTATGTATTTGTTAAATACTCTCGACACAAAATTACTTGGTTTTGAACAAATCAAAGAATTATATGTTAATGACCATGATTTCTGTGAAGAGTTTAAAATTTGTGAAAAGAATGTTGTAGGTAAGTACTTCAAGATGGATGGGTTCTTGTTTCGTGAGAATCGATTGTGTATACCTGCAAGTTCTTTACGTGAACTATTGGTTCGTGAATCACATGGAGGTGGTTTGATGGGACATTTTGGTGTTGATAAGACTTTATCTGTATTAAAAGAGCATTTCTATTGGCCCCATATGACACGAGATGTGGAACGAATTTGTGATAGGTGCATTACCTGTCGTCAAGCTAAATCTCGTGTTCAACCCCATGGGTTATACACACCATTACCAATTTCGAGTGAACCTTGGATTGATTTGTCTATGGATTTTGTATTGGGTTTACCTAGATCTAAGTTATGGTCATGATTCTATATTTGTGGTCGTAGATAGATAGATTTTCAAAAATGGCACATTTCATTCCATGTCATAAAACTGATGATGCATCCCATATTGCTGACTTATCTTCTTTAGAGATATTGTGCGATTGCATGGCAAGCCCCGAAACATTGTTACAGATAGAGATGATAAATTATTGAGCTATTTTTGGAAAGACCTTGTGGTGTAAATTAGGAACTAAACTGTTGTTTTCTACTACTTGTCATCCACAAACTGACGGTCAAACGGAAGTAGTAAATAGGACTCTATCTGCATTATTAAGGGCTATCATTAATAAGAATATTAAGCTTTGGGAAGAATGTTTACCCCATGTTGAGTTTGCTTATAATAGGTCTGTTCATTCAGCTACTAAATTCTCACCTTTTGAAATTGTGTACGGTTTTAATCCTTTAACACCATTGGATTTAGCACCTTTACCTATTTCTGAGTATACTAACATGGATGGCAAAAACAAGGCTGATTTTGTTAAGCAGATACATGAGAAGACAAGGATTAACATTGAGAAGAAGACGGATCAATATGCTCGACAGACCAATAAGGGTCGGCGTCAAGTAATTTTCGAACCCGGGGATTGGGTATGGCTACACATGCGTAAGGAAAGATTTCCTGCTCAGAGGCGTTCGAAACTACTCCCGGAGAGGAGATGGACCATTTCAAGTGCTTGAACGCATTAACAACAATGCTTACAAATTGGATTTACCCGGTGAGTATACTGTTAGTGCAACTTTCAATGTTTCTGATCTAAGCCCGTTTGATGTAGGTGAAGATTTGAGGACAAATCCTTCTCAAGAGGAGAGGTATGATGAGGACATCCATAATCCAGAAACCCGTGACACAACCCGAGAAGACCCATTGCAATTACCACTTGGACCCATTACTAGAGCTCGAGCTAAAACCTTCAAAGACGGACTTAACGGAATGATCCATGAACTATGGAACGAGGTTGGATCAAGTATAGAAGTTATGGAGATGGAGTCCAAGCGTATGAAGCCCGTGAACATGTTGCGAACGGACGTAACAATCAAAACGACGAAAGGGGACAGTTTGTTTGGAACAGACTCTCTCGCCCCGGCGAGCTTTTTATAGGCCTTTTCTCTCGCCCCGGCGAGAGCTCGCCCCGGCGAGGTTTTCCAGCACAACTTTCTCGCCCCGGCGAGGATTTTTCAGTTCAAATCTCTCGCCCCGGCGAGAACCTCCTGGATGCAATTTGTTATTTTTTGACTTTCTTGATTTTCGAACCTTCTTTCATCCAAAACATGATATCAGTATTTAGGATCAATTACATGTGTTCTGATTGCAACATTTCCAAATTTGTGTGCTTGTATTTCAAAGAGTGTGTGCTTCTAGAAGCTTCTAGTTTGTTTCTAAAACTAGTATAAATAGGTGCTATTGTAGACTTGAATTATTCATATCAATTTTCAGATTATCAATACTATTGTGAGTTTGTTTCTCTACTTGTGGTTCTTTGAAGAATTCCTAAGTGTTCCTTAGTTCTTCTTTTTAGATTCATAATTGACTTATCATACAACCATTCATAGTTGTGTGTGGCGTCTTCTACCGCATCAATCGTCGATAGTACCGAGATTACCGCTTCAATATAAGCGAGGGGTCGAAGTGTCGTTGGTGGTCATCCTCCGCAAATTTCCTAAGCAAGCAATTGTACCAAGATTACCGTCTACATATAGGCGAGGGGTTAAGGTGTTGCAAGCTATCCATCCTATCAACTTGTTAGAAACGATCCGGGCGACGACCACCTCACGCAAGCGTGCCGTGGAGTCTATCAATTGTACCAAAATTACCGTCTACATATAGGCGAGGGGTTAAGGTGTTGCAAGCTATCCATCCTATCAACTTGTTAGAAACGATCCGGGCGACGACCACCTCACGCAAGCGTGCCGTGGAATCTATCATTTGGTATCAAAGCTAAGTTTCCTATCAAGTTACTTATCTTTACTTTTATTGTTGGATTATAAAAAAAAAAAACTACAGGAAATATATAGCAAAAAATTATTGTTGTTGATTGCTATTGTTGGGATTTCATTTGCAAAGAATCATATTTGACGATTGTAAAGTCTTGTTGGAATTTCAAGAGTCGTACTTTCTATATTGTATCTTGATAAGTTCTTATTGGATTATAATTGAAAAATTGAGGTAATATTTGTGTGAATTCAAAAAGAACCTATTAGAGAGAACTACGAGCGGAAAAAGGAAAGAGTAGTGAGATTACTAGAGGGTAAAAGCCATAAGTGTGATACACGAGCGTTTCATATTTGTAATACATTGTTTGAGCGAAACACGTAAGGGAGTGGCGAGGAACTTATTTTCTACTAACCTTTGTTTTGCAAAAAATATGTCTAACACAAGAGATAAGGCAATTGAGAATGAACCTTCTTCATCGAATTTTGACCCAAAACTCATGATGGAGGCTATGATGAAAGAATTTTCTAGACAGCTAGGGATGGCTATGGAGCAAGTGCATGATCGCATCGATCAATTAAGTGACACTCGAGGGGAACAAACTCAAATCCCTCCGGGTGGGCGTCCTAAAGGAAAAGCCCAACAAAAGGAAGCTAGAATAGAAGAGGCAACTTATTATGATGGAAGGTTTAGCGAGGAAGAGGATCGAGAAACTGGCTTTATCCCTAGGAGATATTTTGCAAGGGATAGAGGCGGCCGCAATCGAGAGGACAACAACCTTGATAGCATCAAAATGAAAATTCCCACTTTCCAAGGCAGAAGTGATCCCGAGGCATACTTAGAGTGGGAGAAGAAGATGGAATGGATATTTGATTGTCACAACTACTCGGATCTCAAGAAGGTTAGAATTGCAGCTACCGAATTTTCAGATTATGTCGTTACTTGGTGGGATCAATTGATGACCAGCCGAAGGAGGTGCAGAGAACGTCCAATAGAGACTTGGGCAGAAATGAAAGCTGTGATGAAAAAGAGGTTTGTACCAAGCCACTATTATCGAGATTTGTTTCGAAACTTACAAAACTTGAAATAGGGAAATAAGAGTGTGGAGGACTACTTCAAGGAAATGGAGATGTTAATGTTTAGGGCTGAAATCAACGAGGATAATGAGGCCACCATGGCCCGATTTTTAGCAGGGTTAAATTAGGATATTGCAGATTTGGTGGAGCGTAAACACTATGTGGTATTAGAAGATATGGTGCACATGGCTATCAAAATAGAGAAGCAACTTAAGAGGAGAGGTGGCCAGCGAACAAATCCTACCATAGGGTCATCATGGAAATCCAACATTATGAAACGCGAGGAAAGACCAACTATTTCCAAACCAAAGCCCGAAATCAAGCAGGGAACGACTACTCAAGGATGGCAAGGTAAAACTAATCAACCTACTACTAGTCGTACTCGAGATATTGTATGCTTTAAATGTCAAGGTAGGGGACATATTGCAAATCAATGCCCAAATCAAAGAACTATGTTATTGCTTGATAATGGAGAATTGGAAACCGAGGAAGAAGATAGTGACAATGACTCTATGCCACCATTGGAGGAAGATAGAGAGGTTGCTATGCATGGTGAAGTGTTGGTTACTCAAAGAATGCTTAGTACACAGGTAAAGGAAGAAAGCAATGAACAAAGAGAGAATCTATTTCATACTAAATGCATGGTAAATGGTAAGATCTGTTGTGTTGTAATTGATGGTGGGAGCTGCACAAATGTGGCAAGCATCACTATGGTGGAGAAATTGGGACTTACAACATCCAAACATCCCCATCCATACCGATTGCAGTGGCTCAATGACAGCGGCGACATCAAAGTTACCAAGCAAGTATCAGTGTCATTTACAATTGGGAAATATGTCGATGAGATTTCTATGTGATGTAGTTCCTATGCAGGCAGGTCACTTATTACTTGGGAGACCATGGCAGTTCGATCGGCGAGTAAAGCACGATGGTTTTACTAATGAGTACTCTTTTGTTCACAATCAAAGAAAAATTACCTTGTGCCCTATGTCACCAAAACAGGTGCATGAGGATCAAATGCACTTACAGAGAGATCATGAGAAAAAAACAAAAGAGAGAGAGAAAAAGAAATGTGAAGAGAGAAAAACAAACATTTTTGCAAAAAGGAGTGATGTGAGGCGAGCTATGGATTCTAAAAAGCCAATGATTATACTTCGGTATAAGGAGGCACTTTTAAATACTAACCCTAATAATCCTTCTTTGCCTAGTGTTATTTCTACTCTTTTGCAGGATTATCAAGATGTATTTCCCGAGGAACTTCCACAAGGATTACCTCCAATTCGGGGAATTGAACATCAAATTGATTTTGTTCCCGGCGCAACCATTCCAAATCGTCCAGCATACCGAAGCAACCCCGAGGAGACAAAGGAATTGCAAAGGCAAGTTAACGAACTAATGGACAAAGGGTTTGTGAGGGAAAGCATGAGTCCATGTGCGGTTCCAGTTATTTTAGTGCCTAAAAAGGATGGAAAGTGGCGTATGTGCATTGATTGTCGGGCGGTAAATAACATCACGGTAAAATATCGACATCCCATTCCTAGGTTAGATGATATGTTAGATGAATTGCATGGATCTTGTGTGTTTTCTAAAATTGATTTAAAGAGTGGTTATCATCAGATTAGAATGCATGGGGGAGATGAATAGAAAACTGCTTTTAAAACAAAATATGGGTTATATGAGTGGTTAGTCTTACCCTTTGGTTTAACTAATGCTCCTAGCACGTTCATGAGATTAATGAATCATGTTTTACGTCCCTTCATTGAGAAATTTGTAGTTGTGTACTTTGATGATATCTTGATCGACAGCAAGGATTTAGGTGAGCATGCATTGCATATAAAATATGTCCTAGGGTGCTTCGAAAGGAAAAATTATATGCCAATATGGATAAATGCACATTTTGTACGGATGGAGTTGTGTTTCTTGGCTTTGTTGTCAGTGTGCAGGGAGTACAAGTTGACGAAGAGAAAATAAGGGCAATTCAAGAATGGCCAACTCCTACGAATGTCAGTCAAGTTCGTAGCTTTCATGGACTCGCAAGTTTTTATAGACGGTTTGTAAGAAACTTCGGCGAAGTCACAGCACCACTCACCGAAGGAATCAAAAAGAGTGTAGGATTCAAGTGGGGTGATGCACAGGAAAAGGCGTTTAATTTGATTAAAGAAAAATTAACTAACGCTCCTTTACTTGTATTGCCTAATTTCACTAAAACCTTTGAAATTGAATGTGATGCTTCATGTTTAGGAATTGGAGCTGTACTAATGCAAGAAGGAAAACCAGTGGCATATTTCAGTGAAAAATTAAGTGGAGCAGCTTTGAACTATCCCACTTATGACAAAGAGTTATATGCCTTGGTGCGATCATTGGAGACTTGGCAACATTACCTGTGGCCTAAGGAGTTTGTGATTCACACAGATCATGAATCGTTAAAATATTTGAAAGGCCAACAAAAGTTGAACAAGAGACATGCACGATGGATGGAGTTCATCGAGACATTTCCTTATGTCATTCGGTATAAGCAAGGTAAGGAAAATATCGTGGTTGATGCTCTTTCGCGAAGGTATGTGTTGTTAAATACTCTTGACACAAAATTACTTGGTTATGAACAAATCAAAGAATTATATGTTAATGACCATGATTTTTGTGAAGAGTTTAAAAATTGTGAAAAGAATGTTGTAGGTATATACTTCAAGAGGGATGGATTCTTATTTCGTGAGAATAAATTATGTATACCTGCATGTTCTTTGCGTGAGCTATTGGTTCGAGAATCACATGGAGGTGGTTTGATGGGAATTTTGGTGTTGATAAGACCTTATCTGTGATAAAAAAAACATTTCTATTGGCCCCATATAAAACGAGATGTGGAAAGAATTTGTGATAAATGCATTACATGTCGTCAAGCTAAATCTCGTGTTCAACCTCATGGGTTATACACACCATTGCATATTTCAAGTGAACCTTAGGTTGATTTGTCTATGGACTTTGTATTGGGTTTACCTAGATCTAAGCATGGTTATGATTCTATATTTGTGGTCGTGGATAGGTTTTCAAAAATGGCACACTTTATTCCATGCCACAAGACTGATGATGCATCCCATGTTGCTGATTTATTCTTTAGAGACATTGTGCGTTTGCATGGCATGCCCCGAACCATTGTTTCGGATAGAGATGCTAAATTCTTGAGCTATTTTTGGAAGACCTTGTGGTGTAAATTAGGAACTAAACTGCTATTTTTAACTACTTGTCATCCACAAACTGACGGTGAAACAGAAGTAGTTAATAGAACTCTATCTGCATTACTAACGGCTATCATTAAAAAGAATATTAAGCTTTGGGAAGAATGTCTACCACATGTTGAGTTTGCTTATAATAGATATGTTCACTCTGCTACTAAATTCTCACCTTTTGAAATTGTGTATGGCTTTAATCCTTTAACACCCTTGGATTTGTCACCATTACCTGTTTCCGAGTATACTAACATGGATGGCAAAAACAAAGCTGATTTTGTTAAACAGATACATGAGAAGACAAGACTCAACATTGAAAAGAGGACGGATCAATATGCCAAACAGGCCAACAAGGGTCGGCGTCAAGTAATCTTCGAACCCGGGGATTGGGTTTGGCTACACATGTGTAAGGAAAGATTTCCTGCTCAAAGGCGTTCGAAATTACTTCCAAGAGGAGATGGACCATTTCAAGTGCTTGAACGCATTAACAACAATGCTTACAAATTGGACTTACCTAGTGAGTATAATGTTAGTGCAACTTTCAATATTTCTGATCTAAGCCCGTTTGATGTAGGTGAAGATTTGAGGACAAATCCTTTTCAAGAGGAGAGGTATAATGAGGACATCCTTAGTTCACAAGCCCTTGAAAAGACAAAAGTGGATCCATTGCATATGCCACTTGGACCCATTACGAGAGCACGAGCTAAACGCTTCAAAGAAGGACTTAACGGGATGATTCATAAATTATGGACCGAGGTTGGATCGAGCATAGAGGTTATAGAGATGGGTTACAAGCATGCAAAGATCATAAACACCTTCGAAGCAAGCATACCCGAACCATTGCAAAAGAATCAGCATTTCCGCACTTTTGGACTAGTTTGATATCAGTTATTATTTGGGCCATAACTTGAGTTTCTGAACTCCAAATGAGGTGATTCAAAAGCCTAAATTCATTAGAAACTCCAGGTCTACAATTTTCATTCTTGGTGTGAAAATAGCTTGCAATGTGTTGATCAGTTTATAGTTGTCTGATTTGGACTTTTAACACATCACATGTTTTTGGGTTGTTAAATTCTTTGGGTGGCTGATACATGTGATGTGATTAGTTGTTAGATCTTGACTTATGATGATGGTTTAGCACACCATGAGTTCCTATAAATACCAAGTGATGCTAGGCTCGTAAAACCATTCATTCATATCAATTTTCAGATTATCAATACTATTGTGAGTTTGTTTCTCTACTTGTGGTTCTTTGAATAATTCCTAAGTGTTCCTTAGTTCTTCTTTTTAGATTCATAATTAACTTATCATACAACCATTCATAGTTGTGCGTGGCGTCGTCTACCGCATCAATCGTCGATTGTACCGAGATTACCGCTTCAATATAAGCGAGGGGTCGAAGTGTCGTTGGTGTTCATCCTCCGCAAATTTCCTAAGCAAGCAATTGTACCAAAATTACCGTCTACATATAGGCGAGGGGTTAAGGTGTTGCAAGTTATCCATCCTATCAACTTGTTAGAAACGATCCGGGCGACGACCACCTCACGCAAGCGTGCCGTGGAGTCTATCAAAATCCACTAAAGATATCTTTATGACTTGAATCACTAAGATTACTTCAAGGCCAATAGCCTCGGAACTTCAGTACACTAAGTACTCTTCAAAGCCAGAATCCATGGAACTCTGTAGACTAAGACCCACAGCCTTAGAATCTCTTGTACCCTTTGGTACTCAGCAAGTCCAGCAGACTTGACTTTGGTTGGTCACCTGTTGACCCTTTCACTTGATTGAGAGTGTTTATTTTTTTGCTACTGAGTTGCTTGAAGCATATGGTTTGATGAACTCAGTAGCGAAGCAAGATGTTTGTTTTTGATCGTAGAGTGGCACGTTGACAGATTTGATTTCTTTTCGTCGTACTTACTTAATCGATTTCTTCAATCTGTTTGCCTTATATCAATGCCTTTGAATCCTTCCGTTGAGTATGAGACCGTTGCATCTGATATTTCCGTTGAGACCTATTGCTGAACTTAAGAATAGTTTATTCCTTATTGTGCGCGGTAGTGGAGTGAGTCAGCATCCATTATCTTGCTCCAAGATGATGGAAAGGATAATGCTCTGAATATCTGCAAACCATAGCTGTTTGTCCCCTACTGACTTTGATTCTTCATTCAGTTCAATTTAGTATTCAGCAACTGTCTTGGGCAGATCATTCTACTGATCAATCAATATGGGCAACATAGAATATCAAATTCAGTTCTTGGTTGCTTGTCTGAATGAGGGTCGTAGAGTATTTGGCTGATTGTACGATCTTTCGGTGAGACTTAATTCTTACAGACGTTTATGGTGATCTTTCATGTTGCGTTTAGATCACTTAGAGATAGTGTTAATTTCTGTTCCTTTGTCTCTTTGAGAACTATCATCTTGCTAATGCAGATGTGACTCTACGATCGATCTTGCCTGATGCCAGGATTAACTCTACGATCTGCCCAGTCACTCCGTATTTGTCTGGCCGAGTCTCACTCTACGTTAGCCTTGTCCAACTCTACGATTCCGAGAGTGAGCTTTGTGACTGACCGAATCTCACTCTACGTTAGCCTTGCCCAACTCTACGATTCCGAGAGTGAGCTTTGTGACTGACCGAACCTCACTCTACGTTAGCCTTGTCCAACTCTACGATTTCGAGAGAGAGCTTTGTAGTCGGCCGAGCCTCACTCTACGTTAGCCTAGCAGACTCTGCGCGCCTTCAAGCTGTTTGAACTCCAAGTTGGCTAACTACTCTACGATCCTTTATTGGATGATGATTTATGTAGGACTCAACGATCAGTCTAGCCTTTGCTTTTTACATATACTAATTCAGCTCATAAGATCAACCTAACAAGTTTGATCTTTTCTATCTAAGTCCTTGTACATCAAATCTTTGTAAGGACTTTATAATTCAGTTACTGAAACACGTATACATTAATATCACAACATCAAATTAAAACCTGTGATTCCTAACACTATTTTTGTCTATTTAAGCCGTGATCATTTTTGGGTTATTGTGCCTTAGTGTAGCCTATTTGGAGCTACTGCTATATGTGGTGTTACTTAATTTTGGATTTATTATCTAAATTCTAATGAATATATTAATGTTATTATGAGTAATTTGAAGTGATGAGAAGCAATTGTTAGTATTTATTTATTAGGTTAGTTATTGTGTATGCATGCATACACATTAACCTTCCTAGTTGATTGTGTTTTGATTTTTCATATATATAGCAGCCCGTAGTCCAAGATGTCTGTTGATCGAAGTTGGATTGAACGTAGGGTAGCCATTGATAAAAGTGGGCTTAGCTCTGAGTACCGTAGTGGGGTTGAACAGTTTCTCAATTTTGTATTTGAGCAAGTCAGTGGTGATGAGATCAGATGTCTTTGTAAGAGATGTGTGAATGAAGTGTGGAAGGAAAGGAGTGATGTCATGTGCGACCTATTTGCATATAGGTTCAAACAGGGTTATAACACATGGATCTATCGTGGGGAAACCTGGTTAAATGAACATGAATCTGAACCGAAATCCAAAGGTGATGAAACCTATGACTGCATTAACATGATAGTCGAAGCTGCTGGTTCATTCTTCCAGTGGAATACAAACAGGGATGACGGTCGCCTCGAGCAAGATCCGAATGACGGGGTTAAGGGTTTCTATCACTTATTGCATGAATCAGCGATGCCACTGTATGACGGATACGAAAAACACATAGTCTTATCCGTAGTGACTAAGCTTTTATACTTCAAAAACGAGCATGATTACAGCGAGAGAGATTTTAATGAACTGCTTAAAATTGTGAAGGAGTTCTTACCGGTAGACAATAAGTTACCGGAGTCGTACTATGATGTGAAGAAACTAGTCAAATGAATCTTATGGCGTAATTAACTTTAGAATATGTTGTTTAAATGTACATTAGGTGCTCACAGATGACAAAGCTGACATTCGACTAAAGCTTATAGCCGACAGCCCTGAAAGATCTATAGACACTTATACATGTTGCATTGTAAACGGTTACAGATTTATGTGTTACGATGTTGGGGAAGTTACGTCATCTAAGTCTAGTGCAGTGGTTAAAGGTAACTATTACGATAATATTTGGGATGACTAGTATGGACGATTGGTAGAAGTAGTCATTCTCAAGTATTGGGGTCAAAAATAGTTATTTTGCTTCAATTGTTATTGGTTTGATGTTGATAATGGGGTTATAGTAGATAAAAACTCAGGATTGGTAACAGTAAATGTGAAGTCAAAGCTAAACTCAGACGAGCCTTTTATTTTAGCAAGTCAAGCAATGCAGGTGTACTATGCACGGAGTGTGAAGACTCCCGTAAGTTCATGGTATGCTGTTATAACAACCAAAACTCGTGGTTTTCAAGGCACAACTCCTCGTCCAGATGATACCTTTACAGTTAGAGTCTACTAGTGTCACACCTGCTGATGTGGCAGTTATTAGTGAGTCTAGTAAAGACGAAGATGTTGTCGTCGGTGTCGAAAGTGAAGACGATGTTGTTGAGGAGGAAGATATAAATGAAGAAATTATTGAAGATGACAAAGATGGTGATGAAAACGAGAATTAAGAGCTACTGCTCGAGGATGACGATTCTGATATTGATGGTTTTGATGATATAAATGATTAAGAGCATGTAATATTTATGTCTTTTTAGTTGTATCCATATGTAATAGTTTGTAGTAGTAAACCATTTGGTAACTAACTTATATTATTCTATTAATTAAGGTGCAAAATTATTTTTATTAAAAATGTCTTCTAATTTTGTGTTTATATCTTTACAGTTATATACATATGGCTCGTACTACACACGGCGATTATGGTGGTCGTGCTGGTTGTGGGGGTGATGATTGGGACGGAGATTCAGGTACAATATAACTTGTTAAAATATTTTTACATCTTAATGTTATTTTTATATTATTATCAAGATATTCATTTATATAAATTTATTCACGTATTGCACTGCATAGGTGATCGTCGTAGGCCTTCTAAGGTACTAGCACATGGCTTGCTAGGGAATCCACCCCAGGTGCCTCATATATGCCGTGATGGGAGTAACATGTTATTTTAGATTATGTTTGTAGCATTTAACATTTGTTTTATATAAAATGATGCATGTATATATAGTTTAGAATTTTCAACTTGTATTAATTTCAATTGCAATATCCTAGATGCTACTCCTCGTAACACGTTGCTCAGGATCGTGCGCATTCTCAAATGCTTGGATGAGATGGGCAGATGTGGACGAGCGCACATGCCAGCTTATTATAGATGAGTTTTGGGTAAGATGTTATTCATATGTTACTTTCCTATGTCATTTGCATGTTATTTTTATCAATTACATGTAGCTTTATGTTATCTACTAATATTGTAATGTGTTTTGTGCAGTGCTACTGAGGACGGTCAAGAAGCTCATGGCATGACTGTTCTTCGGGGATATTTAGAGACTAACTGGCATAAGTGGGTCTACGACTGGAAGAAGAAGGCCTAGAGCAAGATGAAAGACGAACATACACTTAGAGATGGTCGTCCTGATTTTATCAGGACTGAGGTTTGTGAGCAGATGTGCAGCATTGGGAGGGCTCTCCTTTTAAGAAGATGTCGGCACAACATACAACAGCCCGTTCGCAGAGTTGTGTGCCATACTGCACGGGACCTCAGTCCTACGATCTATTTAGGGAGAGACTCCAGGATAGCCTTAAGCACCCACTTTCCCGCTTAGAGTTTTGGTGGCACGCCCACCAGAAGAAAAGTGAGGGTGGTTATATCTCACCTAAGGCAGAGACAATAGCTGTAAGTAATTTTAGCCTTTTATTTTCTTTAAATTTTAATTCATACAATTAGTATTCATATTCTTTAATTACATGTTCTTTCATATCTTTATGTGTTTATTTCAGAATAGGTTTTCTCGACTTATTTGGGAGCGGTTGATGAGTGGATTTTATATCTACGAATCATGTATTTTTGACTTAATTATTTTGTTAGTTCTTACGTATTTTTACTTTGTTTTTATTTATTTTAGCATTTTTATGCAGGTATGGAATTCATGATCGAAAATAGAGAAAGAACAATAAATGGTGTAAATTTAGCCTTACTTTGAAGCCAAGAATGCTAGGCAAGGGTTTGGAGCAAAGAGATGGGATTAAGAAAGAAAGGAAGACTCATTTGGGCATACAAGGAAAGAAAAACCAAAGGGAGCAGCAGAAGCATTTGAGCCGCGACGCTCGTTAATGCGAGCCGTAACATGGAAGTTGAGCCGCGACATTACGTAGGGTGAGCCTTGGCGCTAGTTCAGTTGCCGAGCGCGTGTGCGGTGAGGGTGAGTCATTTTCAGCTGATTAAGTCACAATTTAATTAAGAAAGACGTAAAAGGGAGGAGTCTAAAAGATCAGGAGGTGATAATAGAAGGAAAAAGATAAATATCTCAGATCATTATCAAGAGGGAGAGAGCTTTAGAGTCATATCAGATATAGAGAAAAAAGGAGGCAAAACATTATATTCAGCATATCTTTCTGGAGAAGAGGAAGAAGACGAAAGATCAAGATCTGGAGTATCTTAGCGGAAGCCATGCTACAGATTATTTCTCTTACCCTTCTTTTAGACTTTTGTACTTTAAAATGATGATGATTAATGTGATGTTGCCCTTTTTCTTATTCATGAACTAAATTCTTATTCAAGATTGCAATGAAACCCGATGATTGGATTTAATTAATTTATTTTCTCTTAAATTACGATCAAATGTTTGCAAGATTGTTTATCATATTTTGTGTTTCATGTAATAATTGTGTGGCTAGCAATTAATCTATCGATCTTGATGATATTGGAATATTGATTCTAGATTGGGTGTGGAATATGATACATGTGTTGGATTTATTCTTCTAGGGAGTGAATATCCAATTTGCAAGAAGGATAGGAATATACCTAATTGTCGCATGAACTTGTATAAGAATTGATGACTTTTGCTTCATTGTTGATTATTTACATAGGAATATAGTGAATTAATTAGGGATGATGACACTTATCCAATTTAGGAATAAGTTAGATAAATACTTATGAATTTTTAGTTAGCAATTTGCAACATTTGATTAATTAAGTAGAAAGTAGATGAGTTGGGAACATCATCGGAGGAAATTGTAATCTTAAGAATTCATCTTAATAGATATTTTTAATAGTTAACGCTGTTAGTTAATTTTGTCAGTTCTGGTAATATCAATTGTTTAAATAGAATTGGATTAATCAAGGGTTGGTAATTGGATTGATAGATTAATTTATTAGATCATTCCTCGTGGGATCGACAACTCTACTTACATTATATTACTTGTGGACCGTGTATACTTGCACGTAATTGCTAGTATAGATTTTGACAAATAAGTTTTTGGCGCCGTTGCCGGGGAATAAGTCTAGTAATTATTTTTCTTTATTTCCAATATCAGTTACAATTAATCTGATTTTAGTTTAAACAGAATTTTTTGTTTTGTTTCTTTTACAGGTACTCTTGATATTATTTTATAAAGCAAGATTTAGAGAATATGATTGTAGAAGGACAAAAAGCATTATAGGATTATGTTGTGCCTTTAGTGATGGACATTCAATCTAGCATTCGAAGACTTGCGATTGAAGCTAATAGTTTTGAGATACAGCCAGGTATGATAAAGATGATCCAAAGTTCGGTACAATTTGGGGGTTCACCTAGTGACGATCCAAATGAGCATTTGATTAATTTTTTGGAGATATATGACACATGTAAGTATGAAGGAGTTACTGATGATGCAATCAGATTGAGACTTTTCCCTTTCACACTTCGTGATAAGGCGAAAAGTTGGTTACATTCGTTACCAGTAGGTTTAATCTCTACATGGGTGAATCTGGCACAAAAATTTTTGGCTAAGTTTTTTCCGCCAGCTAAAACTGTAAAGTTAAGGAAGGATATCACAACATTTGCCCAATTAGACTCCGAATCTCTATATGAAGCATGAGAAAGATTTAAGGAACTACTTAGAAAATGTCACATCATGGTATTCTAAGGTGGTTGCAAATTCAGACTTTTTACAATGGTTTGAAGGATACAATGCGAACCAACATCGATGCAGCCGCAGGTGGAGCCTTAATGGAGAAAAATTATGATGAAGCATATGAGTTATTAGAGATAATGGCAAACAATAATTACCAATAGCTCACAACAAGAAATACTCAAATTGGGATAGTGGGAGTGAATTAAAATGACGTAATTTTGGCATTGGTGGAGCAAGTAGAGGCCTTAGCGAAGAAAATGGATTCTTTTGGATCTCAGTCTATGCAAAAGGTGGAGTTGTCATGTGATATTTGTGTAGGGAGTCATGTAAAGGAACAATGTGCTATTAAGGTCGTGTTAGTGCAGTACATTGGAGGATTCAACAATCAAAGCAATCATAATCTCAACAACGATGATCAAGGATGGAATAAGAAGCAATTTCAAGGGCAACATACTTCTCAGCAAGAACAAAAGTCAACAATGGAGGAGATGTTATCGAAGTATCTAGTGCAAAATGAGCGAGAATGTCTAAAGTGAAAAAACAATTGAAACATATTATGACCAACATGAATAGCAGACCACCAAGTTCGTCAGTCAACAATATGGAGGAAGTGAACAACACTGATGAGAAATGTCAAGTTGTTATTTTACGAAGTGGCAAGGAATTAACCAAGGCAGATAGTAAGAATGTAATTGATGATTCACACACGGATGAAAAGTCAGATGTGGGAGAAGTAAACAAGGAAAAGAAGCAAGAAAAGAAGGAAGAACACCCACAAAGTGAGGTAAATATAGGTAAACAGATGCAATGTGTGCCTCCAGTCCCATTTCCGCAGAGATTAAAAAAGCAAAATGTTGATAATCAGTTTGCAAAATTCCTTGAGGTATTTAAAAAGCTCCACATCAACATACTATTTGCAGAAGCTTTGGAGCAAATGCCAAGTTACGCAAAGTTTATGAAAGAAATCTTGTCTAAGAAGAGGAGGTTGGGCGACTTCGAGACTGTGGCATTAATTGAAGAATGTAGTGCGATCTTACAGAAAAAGTTACCGCCAAAGTTAACGGATTCAGGAAGTTTCACTATCCCATGTACGATCGGCAATAAATTTTTTGGAAGAGCATTGTGTGATTTAGGGGCTAGCATTAATTTAATGCCACTCTCAGTTTACACACAGTTGGGACTAAAGGAACCAAAGCCAACGAATATCACCTTACAACTTGCAGACAGATTAGTGACATATCCGAGAGGTATTGTGAAAGACATTTTAGTAAAGGTTGACAAATTCATTTTTCGGCTAATTTTATAATATTGGATTTTGAGGAAGATAAAGAGATACCGATCATCCTTAGTCACCCATTCTTAGAAACAGTAAGAACTTTAATTGACGTCCAAAAAGATGAGCTAACAATGCGGGTTCAAAATCAAGAGGTTACGTTTAATGTCTTCAAAACTATGAAATTTTCGAGGGAAGTGGAAAGATGTTTTCAAGTCGATTTAATCACAGAAGTAGTGGAGAAGGTGTTCTTAGAAACTTATCTCCCAAATCCACTTGAGTCGGCATTAGTAAGTCCAACAGCCTCAGAGTTTCTAGCTTCACAAGAATATGTGCAAGTGCTAGATTCAACTCCAGAGTTTGTCAATTATATTCATCAATATGAAGCTTTGGATAATTCCAAAAATTCTTCTTCACGTGAAAAGCCATCTCTAGAAGAACCACTTACATTAGAACTTAAAGCTCTACCTAAACACTTGCGGTATGCATATTTAGGTGATTCTTGTACGTTACCTGTTATTATTTCTGCTGCATTTAACGAATTGCATGAAGAAATGCTTTTACAAGTATTGCGAGAGTACAAAACAACCATAGGTTGGACATTGGTAGATATCAAGGGAATTAGCCCTTCATTTTTATGCATAAAATCTTATTGGAGGATGAAATAAAACCAATTATTGAGCAGCAACGTCGATTAAATCCCATCATAAAGGATGTGGTTAAAAAGGAGATCATCAAATGGCTAGACGCTGACATAATCTATCCAATTTTAGACAGTTCATGGGTTAGTCATATGCATTGTGTGCCAAAGAAAGCAAGAATGACTGTGGTTGCAAATGAAAATAATGAGCTTATTCCCACGAGGACGGTGACCGGATGGCGAGTATACATCAAGTTGAACAAGGCAAATCGTAAAGATCACTTCCCCTTACCATTCATTAATCAGATATTGGATAGGCTGGCGGGTCATCAGTTTTATTGCCTTCTTGATGGGTATTCAGGATATAACCAAATTTCAATAGCTCCTGAAGACCAAGAGAAGACCACTTTTACATGCCCATATGGAACTTTCGCATTCCGGAGAATGTCTTTTGGACTTTATAATGCACCAGCTACATTTTAAAGATGCATGATGGCTATTTTTTCGGACATGGTTGAGAAAAATCTAGAAGTGTTCATGGACGACTTCTCTATTTTTGGAGATAGATTTGACCTTTGCCTAGACAACCTGACATTGGTTTTGAAACAGTGTGTGGAGACGAATCTGGTACTCAACTAGGAGAAATGCCACTTTATGGTTCGAGAAGGAATAATTTTGGGACACAAGGTTTCAGCTAAAGGTTTAGAGGTGGACAAAGCGAAGATTGAGACTATTGAGAATCTTCCATCACCAACATCTGTTAAGGGAATTAGAAGTTTTCTTAGGCATGCTGGATTCTATCGGCGATTTATCAAAGACTTTTACAAGATTACTAAGCCTCTGTGTAGTTTATTAGAGAAAGACGTACCTTTCATCTTTGATAAGGCATGTTTTAAAGATTTTGAGTTATTACAAAAGAAGTTAATTTCTACTCCAGTGATTGTTGCACCGGATTGGAATCTACCATTTGAATTGATGTGCGACGCCAATAATTATGCAATTGGTGCAGTGTTGGGTCAAAGAAAAGAGAAGATGTTTCAGACTATCTACTATGCAAGCAAAACATTGTCAGAAGCACAATTAAATTATATGACCACGGAAAAAGAGCTACTGGCAATAATGTATGCATTTGACAAATTCAGAGCTTACATAGTAGGTACAAAAGTAATTGTATTCATTGATCATGCGACTATTAAATATTTGATTTCAAAGAAAGATGCTAAACCAAGACTGATACGATGGGTACTACTGTTATAAGAATTTGATCTAGAAATTCGAGATAGAAAGGGAACAAAAAATCAGGTGGCAGATCATCTTTCTAGACTCGAGAATCAAGAACATCAAAAAGGGGATGGAACGGAGATCAATAAGTCCTTCCTAGATGAACAGTTATTTGCAGTGATGAAAGAATTACCATGGTATGCGGACTATGTCAATTACATTGTTAGTCATGTATTACCATCAGATTTGAGCTATCAACAACGAAAGAAGTTCCTACATGATGTGAAAAGTTATGTCTGGGATGAACCCTTTTTGTTCAAATGTTGTTCGGATCAAATGCTCAGAAGATGTATACCTCAAGGAGAAGTCGAAGATATTCTAAAGCATTGCTATTCGTCGGTTTATGGAGGACATTACGGCGGAGAGCAAACAGCTACGAAAATTCTTCAATCTAGATTCTACTGGCCAACGTTATTTAAAGATGCTCATGGTTATGTAACAAGGTGTGATAGATGCCAACACACAGGTAATATATCTAAGCGACATGAGATGCCATTGAACACAATTTTAGAAGTGGAAATGTTTGACATGTGGGGGTATAGACTTCATAGGCCCATTCCCAGTTTGTTTCAACAAGCAGTATATATTGGTGGCAGTTGATTACGTTTCCAAATGGGTAGAAGCCGTTGCCTTACCCACAAACGAAGCTAGAGTGGTAATCAATTTTCTGCACAAGAATATATTCACAAGATTCGGAACGCCAAGAGCAGTAATCAGCGATGAGGGTTCGTACTTCTATAATAAATCTTTTGTTGTTATCCTTTCTTGGTATGGTGTAACGCATAAAGTAGCTACAGCCTATCACCCACAAACTAGTGGTCAAGCTGAGATTTTAAACAGGGAAAAGATTGTGAATCCTAACAGGAAGGATTGGGCGAAAAAACTTGATGATGCATTTTGGGCATACTGCACAGCATACAAAACACCAATTAGGATGTCACCATACCGATTAGTGTTTGGGAAGGTATGTCACTTACCTGTGGAGCTTGAACACAAGGCTTATTGGGCAATCAAAAAGCTGAATTTTGATTTACATGCAGCAGGAGAAAGACAACTATTATAGTTGAATGAAATGGATGAGTTCCGCTTGCAAGCATATGATAATGCAAAGTTGTACAAGGAAAAGGTGAAAAGATGGCATGACAAAAAGATCACAAATAGGAAGTTTGAGACGGGACAATATGTACTTTTATTTAATTCATGATTGAGACTATTCCCGGGCAAATTAAAATCACGTTGGTCAGGGCCATTTATTGTAATTGGTCAGGGCCATTTATTGTCACAAAGGTATTCCCATATGGAGTAGTTGAAGTCTCACCACTAGATTCAAATAGAACATTCTTAGTCATTGGGCAGAGATTAAAGCAATATTAGGGTGAAGATGTGGATTGTCAAAAGGTCTCCATCATTTTATCCGATCTAAAGTAATAAGGGAAGTAGCGGGCTGAGACTATAAAATAAGCGTTGATTGGGAGGCAACCCAATAATTTATTAATTCGTACGCAATTTATTTAAGTTACGATTATATATCCATTAGTCTGACTCATTTTGATTAATTTGTAGGAATAATAGCTCAAATGAAGGAATAAACAAGGTGGAGCAAGAGTGCAAACGGAGGGCAGAATCAGAGAACTTTGCGCTGCGGCCTAGGTAGAGTGTCGCGACTCAACAAGCGAGCGCCGCCGCTCTGACACGGATCCCATGCACGTTTTTCAGTTAGTGAATCTTCGAAAAATAAATCTTCTAAAATCCCATTCCCATTATAGAACTACTTCAGCTCTTCAATTCCAAATCAAGTTCTAAGCCTAAACTTTCAAGCTAAAAATACAGGATCAATGCCCAGTTGCAGATGCAGACCATAGGAATACAGGTTCTTGGAGGAAAAGTGAGTTTGATACCAGAAGATTTATTCCAGTGCTACATTTAACATGGCTGGAAAACGGCAACGGAGTCGACTATCACCCAAAGTTTTCATCGGTGAAAAGTACGATAAAACTAAGTTTGTCAGCAATGCAACATCAATTTATTATGAATTATTGTTGGCAGATCTGACGGGAATTCTGGAAAGAGGATTCTATCCTAATGAAAAGGAAGATAGTAGAATGTTTAAGATGATCCAAGAGTATGGATGGGAAAATTTCACATAGCAGCTAGGTGCTCTAGTAGTGGACGTGGTAAGAGAGTTCTATGCCAACACAATGGACATATATGGTGACATAGTGCAGGTGTGGGGTAGACAAGTTTCGTTTGATCTGTCTACAATCAACACTTATTTTCACATTCTTGATCTGAACGGGGAGGAATTTTTGAAGTATAGAGATGGCAGATATCAATGGCACAAAGCACTTCAGTGTTTATGTAGACCAAGAGCCGTTTGGGAAATGCATCTAATTGACGAATTACATATTTCAACAAATGAACTGAGTCGATATGGTTTAGCTTGGCTCTATTGTATATGTGCTCGCCTGCTTCCATCCACAAAAGTCACAGAACTTAATTGCGATAGAGTATCCTTATTATATGCTATTGTAAATGGAAAGAAAATTGATGTGGGACTAGTCATCTACAATTCAATTCGCCAAGCTATAAAAAGAGACTTAGTGGAAGGTTTGCCACACCCATAATTGATTTACGGGCTATGTATGGAGGCAGGAGTGGTAGTCGGATTTGATGAAGCATGGCAATCTCCATAGGTGCCAATCACAACTGACTTAATGAAGAAGTTTAGGATATGGGATGGGGTAGAATCTCATCCAACAGAAGCTGGGTTGATTGTGAAGCCAAGATTAAAAGGGAAGTTATCAACATCAACTCCAGTAATTGATCAGCTGTTGAAGAAACTTGGAGAGCTTCATGAATTTCGTACGGTAGCTCGTCGTCAAATGCATAAAGTTGATAAGTTATTACATAAGATGGACGAGTATCTAGACTGCATGAAAGAATATAATTCCACGCTGGTTCAAGTGCTTAAAAAGTTCAACAACGGTGCACAATTTCCACCTTCTCCAACATTCAGCAATCAACTCGAAGATTCACACATATGATCACCAAGGAAGTCCTCAGAGTTTAATTCTTTCTATATTTACATTGAGGACAATGTTTATTTCAAGTTTGGGGGGATAGTTTATTTAGTCATTTTGTTGGTAGTTAGGGTATATTATTGTGGTAATAGTAGTAGTTGTATGTTGTTTGCATTTTTAGGTGATTAATAGTGGAATAATGTTATAAATGGTCCAATAGTGTTGCTTGATGGCCAATGATAGTGTTATGAATATGGAATAAGGAGATGCGAAAGTCGATATTTTGATTGATTTGTGGTTATACATGAGTTACTGTGACACCCCCAAATTCAGGTACGAATACCTCGAATCTGGTGCTCACGATAAAGTATATCTATACACCTCTAAACAATATAAATCAACTAATGCGGGATAAATAAATATATGTTGTTCATTACAAAAGGTTTACTACGGTCCCAAGGTCTATAACCTTAAATAAATACATCACGGAATACATTACTAATACAAAACGATTCCACGATTACAAAACGGGATAGTACATATAACTATTCCTTAAGCTTTCCTTTGCCTTTGTCTGCTTTGGAACTCTCCGGCTTAACTGCAATAGGTTCATGATATAGTAAGAGTGAGCAACTACTTTGCTCAGCAAGTTTAAAACGAATAAAGAAGATATATCATGAATGAATGAGAATAATAATCGCATAGTTCAATAATTTAAGAACATTAAAAAAATAGCTGATAATATAATCAAAGTTCAAATGAAATAATGAATATTGATTATTTAATGCTGAGTGGTCCAATAGACAATGAACTTTTTGGCCCCAAGAATCAATCATTCAACTGACTCTTTTAAAAACTGGCCCGTCAGTAGTACTTGAGGGGATCAGCCTCTCGTACCCTATGTATATGCATAACATTTAACTCTGACTGGATCGAATAACCGATACATTATAATCCCCTAATAAGGGTTGCTCTCTCAGTCCAAGAATCCGTACCAACTACTAGTTTGGATAGCTTTTAAAAATAATAACATGTACATGTCTAGCTGAAACAAATGGCGTAGACTATTTCCTTAATCAGTTCATGAATGAAGAACTTAAACATTTCACAATCCAACAACGAATCATGAATTCAAATGCACAAGTTGCAAATATCAATAATTATCTTTAAGGTGGAGTAATTGACAATAATTAATCCACTGATATAATTTGAAAGTAATAACTCGATTTGAGTCATGAAACTTGCAACAATATACAACATTTGTATAAGATAGGAAACTTTCTCAAATAAAAATAATAGTTGAGTAAGGAACTTGCAATAATATAGAATACTTACTCAATCAATAAATAACTCGCACAATAAATAAAAGTTGTACGGTTGAGAAAATTCGCCCAATATTAAATTGAGTTAGGGTAAGGAAACTTTCCCAACACAATGGTTAAACAAGGGTTAGAGAAGAAACTTGTCTGGTGCGTCTGCTACAATATTACAACACACGCTCCTTAATATCTTACACAATTAAGTACATATTCACATAACAATTAGTCACATACTGGATACCAAATAATGGTTTATACTAATCTATAATGTTTCATTCTTATAAGAAACATAATATTAAACAAGATTATACATACTAGTTACGGCGTTACAACGCTTGCACGTCCGTACGCCAATCTTGCCTATTCGAACGCCCAAGCAACACGCAATTGCGTACACCTATCACACCCATTCGATTTATCTAATACTCATTGGTTAATGATAAGTATCATTAAAATTCATAACATTCATGTTTTAGAACTTAGAACAACATCTTACATTGTCGGGAGTATTACATGTGCTTACGCGCATGCCCGACACCCTCCGATTGCCCCTAATTACACATCAGTCCTACAAATGGCCAATTTAGGAGTTGTTCCCGACCTCAAATATTAAAACTTATTAAAATAAAGTTGTAGGTCTACTCTTTCTCGTTCCGAATCATCTTGAATCACCTCAATCCGAGTTCGTATGAGAAAGTTATGCCTATTTTACTAAGGGACGTCAAAGCTGATTCTGGCCTAACATTGGCCCGGCGTATATACGCCCAAAATGTGCCTGTGACCGGCGTATATATGCCTAAGACAGTAGCATCGGCGTAAAGACAGCGTATATACGCCCGAACTCAGCTTTGGTCTTTCTTGAATACTCTGTTTTGACACACTTACTACAAACCTTCATATCTTCTTCTCTAGATGTCCAAATGAGTCCATTTCGGACTCTATGGACTCCTAAGACATAGAGCTACAACATATCAAAAATTCAGAGCTACTTATTAATATTAACATGCCCAAATCTTAAGCCAAAGTACTAAGTTCATACTCTATTTTTGAGTGTTTTAAGTGTTCTTCACTAAAATCATCACCAAATCTTTGTTTTAACCCCCTTTTTGCTCTATTCCAACTGGGTTGAATTCATAACCCATGGAAGTACAACATCATAACAAAAAAAAAATTATACAAATACAAAATCATAGCTACAAAGTCCTCTAAACCGTCCAAAAGTCCATATTCTTGTTCAACAGTTCATTGTTTTTGCTCCATTAAGCCAAGGTAAGGATTTCTTCCATTTTTGTTCCACTTTGATGTTATTAATGACTTATAGAGTCTCTTAACAACATTATCAATCATCCATAACAAACAACAACAAGAATCGCCAGAAAATCAATCCACAAGCTTAAAAACTCCAAAACCTTCAAAACTCGAAAATCTTCACAAAATCAAATGAAATCAGTTTTGGTTGATTGTTTACCTCTATAAATCTCTTCTAGAGGCTAAGATAATCAGCTAGGCTCCTTGCTTGAGTTCCTTCCTTTGCTTGGTTACTTCTTCCTCCTCACCCATGCACTCTTATTCTTCTTCTTCCTTGTTCTTGTTCTTCTTCTTTTCCAGCTCCTTTTTCCTTCAGCTCTCTCTCTCTCTCTCTACAGTAACTTGGAATGGGAAGGAAGAATTTTGAATGGGATGGGAGATTGGACAGGCTTCGGGAGGATGAAGGGAGTAACCCAAACCTCCTTGAAAATGCTATAGAGAAGAAATGTTCAGCATTTCGGAAAATTAAGGCATTGAGCCTAGCAAAAAGTAGCATGCTGCCGACCACTCTCTCTACTCCCTCATTTGATTGGTTGATGGGTTAGGTTGGTTCCCCATATCAGCAACACCCACAAATTAATACACCCAATTGATCTCTTCCATACCCGAATACTCCTACTTTTGTACCCAATTTGGTCAATAACTCTACCCATAATTAAAATGGGTTATCCCATAAAATATTGGGATGGGTAAAAATAATTAATACGGGGTTTGGCCATTAATTCGGAACACCCATATTATACATTTCGGATATCGAATAAAACACGATTGGGCTCAAAATGAAAATTTGACACTTGGAAAAATTATCTCTTCGCTCACACGTATTAATGAAATTTATTAAAATAAAAAAAGACACAAAATATTATGACGTGAATAGTGCCTCGGGAAACGTGCCCCGTGAATAATGATTTAGCGACGCTACACGAAATCAATTATTCACTTAAATAAAACTTTAACACGTAAAATTCCATGCATTCACATAAATCCAGGTTGGCACACAACCTTTAAGCACGTAACACAAAATAATGTTACTAAAATTCAAAATATTCATTAATATACAAAAATTCAAATTACAAGGCTATCCGGAATTCACGGTCATTACAGTTACAACTCTTTGCATCTAGTGAGCACATGTTTCGTAAGTTGAATAGTTAGATAATTTTGAAAGAATTTATAAATTTGGAAGGAATTTATGCAATTATTTGTTCATGGTAACTTTGTTGAGACTTGAGAAATTGATTGAAATATCGGGTGAAACTAAATTGTGGCATGCCATAAGTTTGGGGGAGAAGTGGCATTGATTTATTGTGTAAGATTATTTGAAATTCATATTGAACTTCCCTATTAATAATTGAAGGAGAAGGCGGGTTGAGATGGAGCGTAAAATGCACTCACCCCGACAAAAGTAAAGATGAGATGGAGTATAAAATGCACTTATCCTATCTATCTTTAAAAAAAAGTGTAAAAGCATTTGGGAAGAATAAGCGTAACAAATGATCTTACTGTGCCTGTTAAATAAGTATCTCATTGATTCACTGGACTTATGTGTTGCCATGATAAGTGGAAATCAATGTGAAAAGAAGGTTTCGAAAGTGGATCTAAAATTTTTATGAAACATTTGATTGTGTGATTTCTTTTAAATTCTAACTATTATGAACTGTATGATTACACACACACACACGTAGAGGGGTGCAAGTCATTGTATAATTATCAAATTGATTAAGTTATTGAACTTTGCATGTGTTGAATTATGAATCAGTAGTGGAAGAATTTGTCTTGAGGCCAATAGTTGAGTAACATTATTATATTGCTTATGTTGGGTAATTTAGTTTGTGATTGATTTAGGTTTTTGCTTGAGGACAAGCAAAAGTTTAAGTTTGGGGGTATTTGATGAGTGGATTTTATATCTACGAATCATGTATTTTTTGCTTAATTATTTTGTTGGTTCTTACGTATTTTTAGTCTGTTTTTATGCATTTTAGCATTTTTATGTAGGTATGGAATTCGTGATCAGAAATAGAGAACGAACAATAAATGGTGTAAATTTAGCCTTACTTTGAAGCCAAGAATGATAGGCAAAGGTTTGGAGCAAAGAGATGGGCTTAAGAAAGAAAGGAAGACTCATTTGGGCGTACAAGGAAAGAAAAACCAAAGGGAGCAGTAGAAGCATTTGAGCCGCGGTGCTCGCTAATGCGAGCCGCAACATGGAAGTTGAGTCGCGGCATTACGTAAGGTGAGCTGCGGTGCTGGTTCAGTTGCCGAGTGCGTGGAGCGCGTGTGCGGCGAGGGTGAGTCATTTTCAGCTGATTAAGTCCCAGTTTAATTAAGAAAGACATAAAAGGGAGGAGTCCAAAAGATCAGGAGGTGATAATAGAAGGAAAAAGATAAATATCTCAGATCATTATCAAGAGGGAGAGAGCTGTAGAGTCATATCAGATATAGAGAAAAAAGGAAGCAGAACATTATATTCAGCATATCTTTCTGGAGAAGCGGAAGAAGACGGAAGATCAAGATCTGGAGAATTCTAGCGGAAGATGATCGACAGATTCTTTCTCTTACCCTTCTTTAGACTCTTGCACTTTAAATTGATGATGATTAATGTGATGTTACTCTTTTCTTTATTCATGATCTAAATTCTTATTCAAGATTGCAATGGAACCCGATGATTGGATTTAATTAATTTATTTTCTCTTAAATTACGATCAAACGTTTGCAAGATTATTTATCATATTTTGTGTTTCATGTAATAATTGTGTGGCCAGCAATTAATCTATCGATTTTGATGATATTGGAATGTTGATTCTAGATTGTGTGTGGAATATGATACATGTGTTGGATTTATTCTTCTAGGGAGTGAATATCCAATTTGCAAGAGGGATATGAATATACCTAATTGTCGCATGAACTTGTATAAGAATTGGTGACATTTGCTTCATTGTTGATTATTCACATAAGAATATAGTGAATTAATTAGGGATGAGGACACTTATCTAATTTAGGAATAAGTTAGATAAATACATATGAATTCTTGGTTAGCAATTTGCAACATTTGATTAATTAAATAGAAAGTAGATGAATTGGGTATATCATCGGGGGAAATTGTAATCTTGAGAATTCATCTTAATAGATATTTTGAATAGTTAACGTTGTTAGTTAATTTTGTCAGTTCTAGTAATATCAATTGTTTAAATAGAATTGGATTAATCAAGGGTTGGTAATTGGATTGATTGATTAATTTATTAGATTATTCCTCGTGGGATAAACAACTCTACTTACATTATATTACTTGTGGAACATGTACACTTGCACGTAAATTGATAGTATAGATTTTGGCAAATAGCGGTCTTCTCAGAGAGTTGCTAGCGGCCAGCAGGATACTGACCTAGATCCCTCCACACGGGAAGATAAGAAGATGGATAACTGGCTACAGCCTACAGGAGGACCGAAGAAGAATAGGATTTTAGGCATGTTACGGGCCCTAGCTTATACTGTAGTGCCTACTGTGAGAGCCAGACGTCGCCTCCGTACCAGAGCAGATGGTGCGAGTGGATTGGGAGTTGACCCATCATTATCCTATAACATCTTTCGGAGGATCATAGTGGTGTGCATGGAAGGCATTGCAATCCAATCAGGCGCATCATCACGTTAGCGAATCTACTAGCTAGCCCAGGAGGTCATTCACTGTTCCATAGATCCAGATTCGCGAGACGAGCTCTTGGGTCTGGTATCGCAGGAGGCCATTCGAGTATGCACTGTTGTATTTGCAAACCTTTTTCCCCTGCATATTCGACATGTAAAAATCTCGTTTGCCAAACTTATTTAAAGAATACTTAAAAAAATTTAGGAAAACTAGACCAACACTGGCCCCGGGCGTCATAGGAGAAACACCTCTTATATATTTCAAATATGTGATAACTTACGGGACTCAATTCGGAGTTCTGGTGTCCGAGTTATCTGCTCGTTTGCCTAACTTATATAAAGAACACTTAGAAAAATTTAGGAAAACTAGACCCAAACGGGCCCCTGGCGTCGAAACGATGCAAAACCATAGGCACAACACCTCTTATATATTTCAAACATGTGACAAATTATAGGACTTAATTCGGAGTTTCGGTGTTCGAGTTATCTGCTCGTTTGCCTAACTCATATAAAGAACACTTAAAAAAATTTAGAAAAACTAGACCAAAATGGGCCCCGGGCGTCGAAATGACACGAAACCATAAACGAAACACCTCTTATATATTTCAAACACGTGACAACTTATGAGACTCAATTCGGAGTTGCGGTAGCCAAGTTATTTGCTCGTTTACCTTACTTATATAAAGAACACTTAGAAAAATTTAGGAAAACTAAACCAAAACAGGCCCCAGGCGTCGAAACGATGCGAAACCATAGGCGAAGTACCTCTTATATATTTCAAACATGTGACAACTTACGGGACTCAATTCAGGGTTTCGGTGTCCGAGTTATCTGCTCGTTTGCCTAACTTATATAAAGAACACTTAGAAAGATTTAGGAAAACTAGAACTAAACGAACCCCGGGCGTCGAAATAATGCGAAACCATAGGCGAAACACCTCATATATATTTCAAACATGTGACAACTTATTGAACTTGATTCAGAGTTTTGGTGTCTGAGTTATCTGCTCGTTTGCCTAACTTATATAAAAAACACTTAGAAAAAAGTTAAAAAACTAGACCAAAATAGGCCTCGGGTGTCGAAACGATGCAAAACCATAGGCGAAGCACCGCTTATATATTTTAAACATGTGATAACTTATGGGATTCAATTCAGAGTTCTGGTGTTCGAGTTATCTGCTCGTTTGCCTAACTTAGATAAAAAAACACTTAGAAAAATTTAGAAAAACTAGACCAAAACGGGCACCAGGCGTTAAAACGACGTGAAACTATAGGCAAAACACCTCTTCTATATTTCAAACACGTGACAACTTACAGAACTCGACTCGAAATTCCGGTAGCCGAGTTATCTGTTCGTTTGCAAAACTTATATAAAGAACACTTAGAAAAATTTAGGAAAACTAGACCAAAACAGGCCCCAAGCGTTGAAATGAGGCGAAACCATAGGCAAAACACTTTTTATATATTTCAAGCTTGTGACAGCTTACGGGACTTGATTCGGAGTTCCGATGGCTGAGTTATCTGCTCATTTGCCTAATTTATATAAAGACACTTAGAAAAATTTAGGAAAATTAAACCAAAACGGGCTCCGGGCGTCGAAACAACATGAAACGATAGCGCAAAGCACCTCTTACATATTTCAAACACGTGACAACTTACGGGACTCGAGTCGGAGTTTCGGTGGCTGAGTTAGAAGTTTGTTTGCCTAATTGATATAAAGAACACTTGGAAAATTCTTTAAATATGGTTACATTTGTGAATATTTTAATTTTGTAGGGTCATTTTGATGAGCCTCGTGGAAGGGGTTGAGCTAGCGGTGATGGCGAGGATCAGAGAGGACATGACGAAGACCCTAGAGGAGATGGTGAGATCCATCGAGCTGATGCTGATGATGATACGGAGGGTGGGACCAGCAGTGGCACAATGAATGATGTTTGTTTGTCTGACGATGGCGATGATGATGATGACCGGGGGATATAGTTTATGTTTATATTTTTACTTTAATGTATCTAACTAGCTAGTTTTGGGTTGTGCATATTACATTTTGTATCTAGTTACTATTTATGGTTTATGTGATTAAGTTGTGTACGTATTAATGGCTATTTACTTTTATGTATCTAACTAGTTGTTGGGTTGTACAGTGATTACATTAAGTATCTAGTTACATATTATGTTTTATGTGATTACGTTGTGCACGCATTTGATGGATGATTATATATATTTGATAGTTATTGGTATGTGTTAGTGAAAAAGTATTTGTTACTCTTGGTTTATAATAGGTACAATTATTTATATTTAAAAGAACAGGGGGGGTTTGGAAATTAAATTTTTTTTTAAATGTCATTAGCGGACATAATCATAGCCAACGGACAGGCCGTCGGTAATGACTGTATTGTTAGGTTTGTAATAACGAAGAACATACAATCAAATTGCATATAATCAAGCAGAAGCATGACAAATCAGAATTTAAAATTTTACAAATCAAACCCAGGATCAATCTTTAGTGCGCTATTATTAAATAATAAAGGAAGATAGAGAATTAGAATTATACCTTTGTAGAAACTAGCTTCCTCAGGTACTAGTTCTACTCCAAAATCCTTCACGAAGATTCCTTCGTTTGATCAACGAAAGCCACCCAAGTAAGAAATAATATTTAATTAATTCGAAGCTCTGGTGTCCGAGTTATCTGCTTGTTTGCCTAACTTAGATAAAGAACACTTAAAAAATTTAGAAAAACTAGACCAAAACGGGCACCGGGCATTAAAACGACGTGAAACTATAGGCGAAATACCTCTTCTATATTTCAAACACGTGACAACTTACGGGACTCAACTCGGAATTTCGGTGGCCAAGTTATCTGCTCGTTTGCCTAACTTATATAAAAGAACACTTAGAAAAATTTAGAAAAACTAGACCAAAATGGGCCCCAAGCTTTGAAATGATGCGAAACCATAGGCGAAGCACTTTTTATATATTTCAAGCTTTAGACAGCTTACGGGACTCGATTCGGAGTTCCGAAGGCTGAGTTATCTGCTCGTTTGCCTAATTTATATAAAAATACTTAGAAAATTTAGGAAAATTAAACCAAAACGGGCTCTGGGCATCGAAACAACATGAAACGATATCGCAAAGCACCTCTTACATATTTCAAACACATGACAACTTACGAGACTCGAGTCGGAGTTTCGGTGGCTGAGTTAGAAGTTCGTTTGCCTAACTGATATAAAGAACACTTGGAAAATTATTTAAATATGGTTACATTTGTGAATATTTTAATTTTGTAGGGTCATTTTGATGAGCCTCGTGGAAGGGGTTGAGCTAGCGGTGATGGCGAGGATCAGAGAGGACATGACGAGTGTGACAACCCAAATTCTCAGTAAGTATTAAATGAGAATTTAATAAATAAATTCTTATGAGAGGTATTGGATTTAAATAAATAAATATATGTGTTATATATTTTGAAATATATGATTCGATGTGAAGTGGTTAAGTGTGGATATAAAAGAGAAATATATATTTGTGTATTAGAAAATGAGGTTTAATGAATAATAAGAGTAATTCACTTAATTAAAATAGTGAATTAATGTAAATATATATTTGTTTTGATAAAACGAGAAAACAATATGTTACATGTTAATGTATTACGATTGTGAATTTCGTAAATGGATAAAATATTTATTAAGTAGAATAAATATTTTAATTGGGATGTTTATTTAATAAAATAAATATTTGATGAGAATATTGTGTGATAATTTATTTGTATGAGAATATTAAGTAAAGTGATAATAAAGATTTTTATACTTGATGCGTATTTTATTATGCATGGATGTTGATAAGATATTGGTAATTTATTAAATGAGAGGATGAATAATTTTATTAAATAAAATTATTTATTAAGTGAAAGATGATTTTATTAAACAAAATTATTTATTAAATAAAAATTATATTTTTGTGTGACTAAATTAATTGTTATAATTTTATTGGTATGGAATAATTGAATTACTAATAAGAAGGGTTATTTGTATTTAATTAAATTTAAGTGTGACAAATGTATCATATAGTAAGAGTTTTATAAAAATAAATTAAAGGGTGTTTTAAAGGGTCAGCCAAACATGGCCTTGTGATCCTTGGTGTTTGTAACTTCTGAGCCCCTTGATTTGCATAACTGCTAAGCCTTTAGTTTATACGTAAAAAAAAACTCAGAAGAAGGGAGGAAGAGAGGAATGGAGAGAATACTCTGTAAATTGAAGAAGAAGAGGAACCCTAGAGAATCAAAGAAGGAGGATAATCAAGCTCCTAGTTGTGTATCTAAACCTAGAAGGATCAAAGGTGAATTCTATTTCAAGTTCTTATTTTTTTTTTTCTAGAACTAGTTCTCTGTGATTGGTCTTGATGATTAATTTGTTGAGAAATTAATTGTATATGTTGTTGGATTGTGATACTCTGATTATATGTTGTTTATAAACGATTTTGATTGAATTAAATCCATGAAACTATGTTTAATTAGAGTTTAGAAATTTACAGAGAAGAAAAATGTGAATATGGCTTAAATGTATGAAAATTTATGTTTAATTTGGGTAATAATCTGTAAATTGGTGGTGGATTGTTGTTATGCGTTTAAAAACGAAAACAACGGAAGTTGAACGGACCAAATTGGTTTAGAAACGAATCCGTAGCGAGTGATTGCGCTAAATTTATAAAAATTTATAAAACTAGCATGAATATTGATATTTGAGGCTTGAAATTGGTTGTTTAAGTTGTTTAAGATGTTAGAATAATTGTATACATGTTGGGTATTGATTCTATAAAGATTATAATATTTGGGTATGCCTAAATTGTTGTTAAAATGAAGAAATTGGAAAATTTTGGTCTGAAAATTCTGCAGTTCGCGAACTGCAGAATCTGGAATTCATGAAGCTCGCCCCGGCGAGCTCAATAAGCCAATTTCCTCGCCGCGGCGAAGTCTCGCCCCGGCGAGCTCACTGAACTATATTTTCTCACCCCGGCGAGAGTTTTGTGTAGAAATTTTCTCGCCCCGACGGGAATTGCAGAAATGGAAAATTTTCTTTAGTTCTTTTCTTTTGGTCATGCTATGCTACTCTATACAAGATTTACTTATAAACATTATACATTTAATGTAAAGCGAAGTTTAAGACTTAACTAAGGGTTAAGTGTCGATTAAAGTGGAACGAAATAAAATGAAGGATTATGAATTGTTAAGTAGAATTAATACTAAGTGTTGCTACGTGGCTAATAAATGATGTGTATGATTATATATATCGTGTAGGTTACGTGAAGTGCAGATATATATAAGCTGGTTATGGTAATTGATAATCTACAAACCAGGCAAGTCTTTCAGTTCCTATTTGTTATGTTAATTAATTGATTAACTGTTTTAATCATATGATGTAAAACCATGATGTATTTTATATATGTTGCAATTATGAAACGACAAAGTCAAAATATGACTACGTTCGTTAAGTAAAGAATGTTGATTGAGTTATGGGACTCAATCTTTACTTGATATGTGTTGATCATTATGTATGATATGTTTAGTCAAATGATTATGACTTAGATGATGAGCATGTTATCTATATGCTATGTGATGCATGCAAACTGTTAGATTTTGCTGAGTTGTCGAGCTCATTCTTGCAAATAACCACTTTTGCAGGTTAAGGATTCAAGGTAAAGTTAAGTGTTGCTTGAATGGCATGACTCAGATATAATGCATGTAGATTAAATGTTGTAGCTTAAATTAATATTTTTGAACCATAATTGAGGTTCAGAAAAATGTATTTGATGATGTAATAAGTGTAGCAGATGTAGAGTTGTTAAATTTGTATTGAGTTGTAATTTAATTTTATCCGTTGTATAGAGGGTATGGAATTTAGAAGTTTTATTTTTATTATAACTCTGATGAAGCGAATCATTAAGTAAATATGATTCTAGATTATGTAAATGTTTAAAGGTTATGATTCAGGGAAAGCAAAGAAAGAAAACTGAAAAGTTAAAAAAAAAAATTGTTCCGCATTTTATTAAGTTTAACATTGAATAATGTTGTAAAGTGAGAAATTGAATGTATTGTTAACGACCAATGTGGAGAGTTGGTTTGTATGAATTTTGGGGTCGTTACAACGAGGACCCTAGAGGAGATGGTGAGAACCACCGAGCTGATGTTGATGATGGTACGGAGGGTGGGACCAGCAGTGGCACAATGAACGATGTTTGTTTGTCTGCCAATGGCGATGATGATGATGACCGGGGGATATAGTTTATGTTTATATTTTTACTTTAATGTATCTAACTAGCTAGTTTTTGGGTTGTGCATATTACATTTTGTATCTAGTTACTATTTATGGTTTATGTGATTAAGTTGTGTACGTATTGATGGTTATTTACTTTTATGTATCTAACTAGTTGTTGGGTTGTACAGTTATTGCATTAAGTATCTAGTTACATCTTATGTTTTATGTGATTACGTTGTGCACGCATTTGATGGATGATTATATATATTTAATGGTTATTGGTATGTGTTAGTGAAAAATTATTTGTTACTCTTGGTTTATAATAGGTAGAATCATTTATATTTAAAAGAACAGCGGGGTTGTAAATTAATTTTTTTTAAATGTCATTAGCGGACACAGTCATAGCCGACGGACAAGCCGTCGGTAATGACTGTATTGTTAGGTTTGTAATAACGAAGAACATACAATCAAATTGCATATAATCAAGCAGAAGCAAGGCAAATCAGAATTTAAAATTTTACAAACTAAACCAAGGATCAATCTTTAGTGCGCTATTATTAATTAATAAAGGAAGATAGAGAATTAGAATTATACCCTTGTAGAAACTAGCTTCCTCGGGTACGAGTTCTACTCCAAAATCCTTCACGAAGATTCCTTCTTTTGATCAATGCAAGCCACCCAAGTGTTTGGCCTCTAGAGGTGATCCACCAAAGAATAACATTTACTCAAGAAGATGGGTGATGGCAAACCCTAATTTCTATCTCTATAGAATTATGAGTATTCTCCCAATTCTTATTGAAGAGTGTGTAACTCCAAATCATAATAAGACTTCTCTTATTTATAAATGTAGGCAACCCTCCTAAACTATTTAGGTTTAGGGTTTTATTAATTATACTTCTAATCTAATTATGATCTAATATGAGAATACTCCTATTAATTAATTCCTAACCCATTTAGAAATTAAATAATAATAATAATAGTAATAATAATAATAATAATAATAAGACTCCTCTTATTAATTTATAATTAGTATTTCCAAAATACTAAATACTAAATATTAAGTTATTTAATTTATTCTATCACTATAGTTTAAATTAAATACACTTAACTTATTATTACGATTATGCGATTTACTTCTTAAATAAATATTTTTCTTTGGTGGTGTGACCCTTTAGGTTCTCCATATTAAACCAGTTGTGAATAAATCTATTAGAATAATTCTAATCTTATTTAAATAAATAAATTAAACTATTTAATTAAATAGTATTTATTCTATAATAAGGGTAAACACTCTTAGCGATCAATGACTTTCCAGATAATATAGATTGCAACATTAATCACAAAAAAATATTTCAGTAAATAGTTACCGTACTATTCAATCATTCTACCATATAATGTTCCAATTAAATATAAGACATGGAATTACTGTCAAGTCTTATTTTATTTAATTATATGTATTTCGATCTGAAATGCACAATTCCAAATAATGCAAATTAGAAACAACTTTCTAGTTTCATTCTGCCTTGGCCAAGGACTACTGAATTGTCATTTATCGAATCACATAGGATATACTCTCCTTTTACTAGAAGCGGTAGATTCTCTGTTGATCATTCATCTATCTCCATGTATGACTTATTATACCCAAGTATACCCTATGTTATACCCTAAAGGTATTAAGGAATATGTCAAAGCATAACTCATCATGCACAAGATACTATGATCATCTCAAGTCCAAGGATCACTTGTACTACTATCACTAGAGGAATACCTAATGGAGTTTTACTCGCCTGTCAATAGGAATTCCTCTAGTGATAGTAGTACAAGTGATCCTTGGACTTGAGATCATCATAGTATCTTGTGTGTGATGAGTTATACTTTGACATGTCCTTTAAGACCCTTAGGGTATATCAAAGGGTATGATTGGGTATAATAAGTTGTACATGGAGATAGGTGAATGGTCAACAAAGAATCTACCACTTCTAGTAAAAGGAGTGAATGTCCTATGTGATTTGATAAATGACAACTCAAAAGTCATTGGCCAAAGCAGAATGAAATTAGAAAGGAGATTCTAATTTGCATTAATTAGAGTTGTGCATTTGAGAATCAAAATACATATAATTAAATAAAATAAGACTTGACAGTAATTCCATGTCTTATATTTAATTGGGACATTGTATGGTAGAAGGATTGAATTGTACGGTAACTATGCACCGAAATGTTCTTTTGTGATTAATGTTGAAATCTATATTATCTGGAAAGTCGTTGATCGCTAAGGGGGCTTACCCTTATTGTAGAATAAATATTATTTATTTAAATAAATTAAATAGTTTAATTTATTTATTTATTTAAATAAGATTAGAATTGTTCTAATTGATTTATTCACAACCGGTTTAATATGGAGAACCTAAAGGGTCACACCGCAAAAGGAAAATATTTGTTTAAGAAGTAAATGGCATAATTATAAGAATAAGTTAAGTGTATTTAATTTAATCTATGGAGAGAGAATAAATTATATAGCTTAATATTTATTATTTAATATTTTGAAAATATTAAATATAAATTAATAAGAAGAGTCTTATTATTATTATTACAATTACTATTATTTAATTCCTAATAGGGATTGAGAATTAATTAATAGAAGTACTCTCTCATAAATTCCTAATTTGATTAGGAGTTTAATTAATTAAAGGAGTTTAATTAAAATAAAAACCCTAATCCTAAATAGTTTAGGAGAGTTCCCTATATCTATAAATAAGAGGAGTCTTATCATGATTTAGGGTTAGACAGTTACACACTCTTCCATAAGAATTGGAGAGAAAGAGTACTTGCAATTTCTATAGAGATAGAAACTAGGGTTTTTCCAACACCCATCTTCTTGAACAACTATTATTCCTTGGTGGATCACCTCTAGAGGCCAAACACTTGGGTGGCTAACAGTGATCAAAGGAAGAAATTTAATCGGTGGAATTCAAGGAGAACGCGAAAGATTTGGAGGTGAACTCGTACCTATGAAAGCATGGTTCTACAAGGGTATGATTCTCATTCTTTATCTCTTTCGTTTAATTGATAATTGAGCACATGGATGATCATGGTGATGGTTTATATGAAAAATTTTAAAATCTGTTTTATTACGCTTCCGCACTATTTATGTAATTTGATTGCATGTTCGCGCTATATACAGACCTAACATGACGATCAAACTGTTGTTGGGTTAAAGCTTTAGTAAATGGATCTGATATGTTGTCTTGAGAGTCCACACGCTCCAGGTACGTCTCATCTTTCAATGATCTCTCTAATCAAATGAAACCGCCGTAACACGTGTTTAGATTTCTGATGAGACCTGGGTTCCTTGGCTTGTGCAACAGCTCCCGTGTTGTCACAAAATAAAGGTACTGGTCCCTGAATGCTAGGAACCACTCCAAGTTCTGTAATGAACTTCTTCATCCAAATAGCTTCTTTTGCAGCTTCACTTGCAGCTATGTACTCCGCCTCTGTCACTGAATCAACAACTATTTGCTATTTGGAACTTTTTCAACTCACTGTGCCACCGTTTAAGGTAAACACATACCCTGAAATGGATTTACTGTCATCTTGGTCCGTTTGAAAACTTGAGTCGGTATAGCCCTCTAGTTTCAGTTCAGACCCACCATAGACAAGAAATACATCCTTAGTTCTTCTTAAGTACTTTAGGATATTTTTCACTGCCTTCTAGTGTTCTTTTCCAGGATTCGACTGATATCTGCTTATTACACTAAGTGCATGAGCGACATCCGGTCTAGTACATATCATATAGTACATGATAGAACCTATTGCTGAAGTACAAGGAATCTTACTCATACAGTCTCTCTCCTCAGGTGTCTTTGGGGCCTGTTTCTTGGAGAGATATATTCCATGGCTCATCGACATGAGACCTCTCTTGGAATCTTCGATGCTAAACTTCTTTAGCATCAAATCAATGTACGTTCCTTGGGACAAGCCGAGCATCCTTTTAAATCCATCTCTATAGATCTTTATCACCAAAATATAGGATGCTTCTCCCAAGTCCTTCATGAAAAAGTGTTTAGATAACCAAATTTTGATCGATTGTAGCATATGAATATCATTCCCGATCAATAATATATCATCAACATATAGTACTAGGAATGATACAACGCTCCCACTAATCTTCTTGTATACACAAAGGCTCGTCCTCATTTTTGATAAAATCAAACTTTTTGATTGTCTCATCAAAACGGATATTCCACCTTCGAGAAGCTTGCTTCAATCCATAAATGGATCGTTGTAGCTTACAGATTTGATTTGTTCCAACTGTTGAAACAAAACCTTTTGCATGTATCATATATACATTCTCCTCAAGTTTCCCATTGAGGTAGGCCATTTTCACGGTCATTTGTCAGATCTCGTAGTCATAATAAGCTGTAATTGCAAGCAAAATCCGAATGGACTTGAGCATAGCTACTGGTGAGAAGGTTTTATCATAGTCAACACCTTGTCTATGTTTGAAACCTTTTGCAACCAGTCGGGCCTTATAGGTCTCTACCTTGCCGTCCGCTCCAGTCTTTCTCTTAAAGACCCATTTACACCCAATAGGCTTAATGCCCTCAGGTGATAAAACCAAAGACCATACCTGGTTTTCATACATGGAGTCCATCTCAGATTTCATGGCTTTTAGCCATTTCTCCGAGTCTTTACTACTCATAGCCTCTTCGTAAGTTACTGGAACATCATCTTCTATGATGCGTACTTCATCATCATCCTCTATGATAAATCCATACCTATCAGGTATCTTCGACACTCTCCCAGATTTACGAATAGGTTGTGGTACAGTAGGTTCTTCTACTTGGTTAGGTACCTGACTTTGATCCATTATATTTTGTGGTTCTTGAACTTCTTCAAGATATATCTTACTCTCACTAACCCCTCCAAAAATAAACTCATTTTCCAAGAAGGTAGCATGTTTCGCAACAAACACCTTTTGATCAGTAGGATGATAGAAATAATACCCTAATATTTCTTTAGGGTATCCCACAAATCTACACTTATCGGATCTAGTCTGCAGCTTATCATTCTCAAACTTTTTGACATAAGCTGGACAACCCCAAGTCTTAACGTGCTTAAGACTCAGTTTCCTCCCTGTCCATAACTCATATGGAGTCTTTGGGATGAATTTTGTAGGTACCTTGTTAAGTAGGTATGCAACCGATTCTAAGGCATAACCCTAGAAGGAAACTGGAAGATCGATAAAACTCATCATGGAACGAACCATGTCCAACAATGTTTGATTTCTCCTTTCAGATATACCATTCAAATGTGGCATTCCTGGTGGAGTCCATTGTGAGATTATACCATTTTCTTTGAGACAATTTAGAAACTCATTACTTAAGTATTCACCACCTCGATCCGATTGAAGAATCTTAATACTCTTGCCAGTTTGTTTCTCTACTTCACTTCTGAATTCTTTGTACCTTTCAAACGATTTAGATTTGTATTTCATCAAATACACATATCCAAATCTAGAATGTTCATCAGTAAAAGTAATAAAATAAGAATACCCTCCTCGTGCATTCGTTGTCATAGGTCCACATATGTCTATGTGTACCAACGCTAACAACTCTGTAACTCTTTCTCCTTTTCCACTAAAAGGAGATTTGGTCATCTTTCCCAGGAGATATGATTCACAAGTTGGATATGATTCGTAATCAGATAGCTCTAAAAACCCATCTTTATGCAACTTGGCTAATCTTGTTTCATTAATATGACCGAGTCTACAGTGCCACATAAAGGTATAATTAACATCATCTCTTTTTCTTTTCTTAGTTTGTTCAATTTGAAGTATATTTTCATGCAAGTCAAGTATGTAAAGTCCATTAAGTAAATTGCCAACACCATATAAAACATTATTATTATAAATAGAACAACTATTATTCTTAATTATAATATCAAAACCATCCATATCCAACACAAAAATTGAAATAATGCTCTTTATGAGTGTTAGAACATAATAGTAATTATTTAAACTAATGGACTTACCCGTAGGCAGTGCTAAACGATAAGTTCCTATAGCTAATGCAGCAACCTTTGCTCCATTCCCCACTTGTAAGACGACTTCATCCTTGTTCAACTTTCTACTTCTGCTTAGTCCCTGCATAGTATTACATATGTGAGAACCACAACCGGTATCCAATACCCAAGTAGAATTTTGACTTTCAGAAAAATTAATTTTAATCATAAACAAACCTTGATCGGAAGTTAAAGCTTCTCCAAGCTTCTTCTCCTTTTGCTCTGCAAGATATTTCTCATAGTTCCTTTTCCAATGACCCGGCTTGTTACAATGGAAGCATATTCCTTTTGCTGTCAGGATCAGCTTTCTTATTATCCTTTCCCTTCACCTTGTCCTTAGCCTTCTTGGTTTTCTTTTTTTTCAGAAGTAACCTTGGGCCTCTTCTGAAAGTAGTATGCACACAAGCCAATCATATTTGATATGATGTAGCATATACTTTGTAATATTATTCATTTATTAATAAAAGAATTGATTTTCTTAAAAGGCATTTTATATTATCTACATAGTGTTGTTATATTAAATGTGATAAACCCATAGTTTTGAGCAATGCTTTTAGAATCATGATGGTGATCATGCTAATGAGATCCAAATTCTAGATAGCTCACAAACTAAAATTATTCCTAATCGTTGGATTATTAAAAAGGGGATTAGTGAATCCAAATAGATTAGTACATACGTTGCTTGCTCTTAGGAAGAGGATGATTGATCTCATAATCATTTGTGTGAAGACACTAAAGCAAGTATGTAGGTGCTTATTGAAGAATAAGTTCACTGAACGTGGCTCGCTAAGGAATACCTAATGGAGTTTTACTCGCCTGTCAATAGGAATTCCTCTAGTGATAGTAGTACAAGTGATCCTTGGACTTGAGATCATCATAGTATCTTGTGTATGATGAGTTATGCTTTGACATATCCCTTAAGACCTTTAGGGTATATCAAAGGATATGATTGAGTATAATAAGTTGTACATGGAGATAGGTGAATGATCGACAAAGAATCTACCACGTCTAGTAAAAGATGTGAATGTCCTATGTGATTCGATAAATGACAACTCAGTAGTCCTTGGCTAAGGCAGAATGAAATTATAAAGGAGTTTCTAATTTACATTATTTAGAGTTGTGCATTTGGGAATCGAAATACATATAATTAAATAAAATAAGACTTGACAGTAAATCCATGTCTTATATTTAATTGGGACATTATATGGTAGAAGGATTGAATTGTACGGTAACTATTCACTGAAAGGTTCTTTTGTGATTAATGTTGAAATCTATATTATCTGGAAAGTCGTTGATCGCTAAGGGGGCTTACCCTTATTGTCACTACTACAAAACAGTAAATAGATAACGCGTAAACAACGTTGTGGTTTCTGTCAGCAAAACGTCGTGGTTAAGGGTGTCATCTATTTAACACCCTTATACAACGTTTTAAAATGTTGTAGTTAGGCACATTATACAATGTGTTTAAAGAAAAAACGTTGTAGATTTGTTTTCCATAAATTAGTATATTCTCGAAAACGTTGTAGTTTAATATCATAGACAACGTTTAGCGGCATTTATACAACGTTTATAATTTGTCATCTATTTAGACAAATCTATATAACGTTGTAGCTGTGCTGCATACACAACATTTTTAAAAAGAAAAAAAAGTTATGGTTCGCTTATATTACCAGTGCACCTGCAATCTGCTAATGTCATGCTATATAGCTAACAAAAGGTCTAAATTCTCATTTAAATTTAAAGTCAAAATGTATCAACAATACATCCCAATAATACCATTCGTTTACAATTTCAAATTACATCCACCAAAAATATATTGAATTGTAAATTTGATTACATGCAGCCACAAAATAAACCAAACTATCCATAAAATGTCGCTACTACCAAAGCATGTGCAAAAAAGCCTAGGTTCTCCCAAAATACGTACATTCATCTAACCCTGTACATATCCACCGTAAACTCGAGGCTCTACATGTAGCTGCTCACATACGTTGCCCACTCATCCCGTACTTCGTCAATTTGTTCTTGTGTGTACGTTAATCCATTTGCCTTATCCCACTGAAATAAAAGAACAACAAATTTTGTATTCAACAAGCTGTACTACTATATAAACTTAAAAGTTTTAATTTCAAAATATTGATCATAGACAATTTTATATCCCAACACATACATTACCACATGTGGTGAAAGTGAGAGTGTGGGACATGAACAGCTAATAAGCTTGTATCAAATCCCAAACAAAACTTCACTTTAAAGCAAACCCACAGAAAAGAAAACTAAAGCTAGAGAACAAAATCACTTTGTCCCAAACATCAAATCCAGACCATAAAAGGGGAGAAGAAGGAGTTAGGCCTACATTCCAACACAAAATGGTCTCAACCAAGAAAAAGAAAAGGTGTTGGGCATTCTGAGTAAAAAAGCATGGGATTTGGTTGACAAGATAAGTGGTGAGATACAGAGTAATCAGAGTATCAGTTTCTGCAGACATTGTTCAGAACATGGTAGTAATACTAAAACTTGATACAGAGAGAGATGGGGAGACAGTGGTAATAAAGATAACAATGTACTATCAATAAAAGTTCATATTAAAAGACATACAAACTTACGAGAATTCAGTTTAAAACAGCAATATGGTTCTTATAAATGAAGTACCATATAACCTGCAACTTGAAGATCATTACATAGAACGTAATGGTGTATTATACAGTTTAATATTAAGAAATAATCGATTTAAGATCACACATAATAATGTATCAGGAAACTTGACACGGGATCATGTATAACATCAGTGCAATCCAACATAACATCCAGGAATAAATTAGACATGAAGCTAAGTCAACAAACTGCACCAGCCCTTTATACAACTAACAATTCGCTTCCACATTGTTTGAATAACCCTTTAACGTATTCTAACATACGATTAATAAATAAATATATATATATATATATAAGTATATTTATATGCATATTATATGTCTCATCATATAACAAGAGGATTTGCGCACTTAAAGCTTTGCTACCATTGTGCACTTATTCATATACTAATTGAGTGGCATGGCACAACAACTGAAATATGTTAAAATTAGTGAAATGAATGATGAGGTACTATTACAAGCCTGCCTTCTATGTTATATAATAAAAGCACAAATCAGAGCTTAAGAGCCAAACCTTAAACGCAACATGCAGATTTAATTTATACATCAAATCACATTAGCACAACAACAAAGGTATCCAACTATTTGCAATTACCTTGTACTAGTTGGGCATAGAAGAGTCCCTTGCTTATTGATTTTCCCAACGCGAATTGAAATAAGCGGAATACACAAGCACCTTGCTAGCATTGCAACTTCTGATGGCTCAAAGTGTTGCCCAATAGAAAAGCATAATCTTTCAGTTTTAGTTTATTGCAGCAAACAATATAATAAATATATAATAATAACATTACTCAGCACCTTGTCAATTCTGATGGCTAAGTTAACTGGATTGGATCAAACTTATTATTATCAATAGAAGACAACTAAGTATAATATCTCCAATATACTAATTTGTTATTTCAATTCCTATTTAGCTGACTCGGAGATCTCCAGTCTTTGGTGGAACTGGAGAGGCTATATTCCTAAGAAATACACCTTCACGTGTACAAACACCAAAAATATATTACTGGATAAATTTATGAAGAATTTAACAGAAACATACAAAAATAAAGTAAAAATCATAACATTTCTAAGAAATCCAGGTTTTCTTTGCTTTTATTAGCAACTAATTTGCTAAAATGACCATAGATAAAAACACACCCTGGGTCTATGGACGAACCTGAGTGAGATGAGCTAATAATCGATCCTCGGCTACACCATTGGAGGCATTAAGCTTAAGCAAGGGCTTCAATCTCTCATCAGCACGACAAGCTCCCATGACCTGCATATCCAAAGCCTGAAGCCATTGCATAACCCTATCCTCCCGATCGCTGTTCTGAAGCAACAGATCACCATCTCCATCTTCCACCAGAATATCCGTCAGACGCTCCGTCAGACCAAAATCATTACCAGATCTCCCTCTTTGCCTCGAATCTCCCGAACCCACCGATGATGATGATGATTCCCCAATATCGTTATCTGTACGATCCATATCCCCAATGTACAAAGAGCAGATAGAGAGAAGGAAAACTGGAGAGAGAAGGAAAAATGAAGAGAATGGCCGAAAGCGAGAAAGGATCTTGAAGAGAGGGAACGAAAGTGGAGAGAAAAAGAACCCTAACTTACGACGGCAAAGAGAGAGAGAGAACGAAACTGAGAGAAGGAGGATATGTCTTTTAATTTTAAGTCATCACTTGAGCTCCGTGTTTTTTAGATAGATAACGTTTTTTAAAAAAAAACGTTATTTAGTTAAAACCAAAAAATGCCCTTTTAAATACATAACGTTTTCTCATATATATATACAACGTTTTGTTAAAAAAACGTTGTGTAAAAAAATACCATAACGTTTTTTATAAAAACGTTGTGGTTTTACTGTTGTCTATTTACTACTTTGTACTAGTGTGTACAATAAATATTATTTATTTAAATGAATTAAATAGTTTAATTTATTTATTTAAATAAGATTAGAATTGTTCTAATTGATTTATTCACAACTGATTTAATATGGAGAACCTAAAGGGTCACACCGCAAAAGAAAAATATTTATTTAAGAAGTAAATGACATAACCATAGACTAAATTAAATAGCTTAACATTTATTATTTAATATTTTGGAAATATTAAATATAAATTAATAAGAGGAGTCTTATTATTATTATTATTACTATTACTATTATTTAATTCCTAATAGGGATTGGGAATTAATTAATAGAAGTACTCTCATGAATTCCTAATTAGATTAGGAGCATAATTAATTAAAGAAGTTTAATTATAATAGAAACCCTAATCCTAAATAGTTTAGGGAAGGGTTATTTCTACATCTATAAATAAGAGGAGTCTTATCATAGATTAGGGTTACACACTCTTGCATTAGATTGTGGAGAGTACTTACATTTTCTACAGAGATAGAAACTAGGGTTTTACCAACACCCATCTTCTTGAATAACTATTCTTCCTTGGTGGATCACCTCTATAGGCCAAACACTTGGGTGGCTAACGTTGATCAAAGGAAGGAATCTCATCGGTGGAATTCGAGGAGAACACGAAAGACTAGGAGTTGAACTTGTACCCGATGAAGCTTTGATCTACGAGGGTAAAATTCTTATTCTCTTTCTCTTTCGTTTATATCGTTAATTGAGCACATAGATTGATCATGGTGATGGTTTGTATAAAATTTAAAATCCGATTTTATAGCGCTTCCGCTATATCTATGTAATTTGATTGCATGCTTGCGTTATATACAAACCTAACAGTGGTATCAGAGCCTAATCTTGTGTTAATTATCGATTTTGATGATTCCATGTGTGTATGGTATGCGATTGGATCAAAATTTTTGGGCAGAATTCGTTTTTCTCGATCTGCTACGCGGCGCAACTGCGCCGGCTCCAGTTCATTCTGGAGCGCAGCTGCGCCCAAACCCAGAAAGGCGTTTTTGGGGTTCAGCGCAGCTGCGCCGTTTCCTAGTTCATTCTGGGCGCAGCTGGGCCGGACAGCAGAATCCAAAATATATTTTTTCCTTCAATTGAAATAAATAGTTTATTTAATTGATATAAGTTTAAAATAAAGATATTTATTTTATCTGGAATAGGATTTCAGATTGTTAAAATTAAAAGAGTTTAATTTGGATTTAGTTTTTGATTAAAATAAAAGAGTGTATTTTGTTTCAAAACTAAATATTAGTAAAACTTTTGCCCATTAATTGATATCAATGCATATATGGAATGGTTTTATTATTCATATGATGAATGTTATTTATTGATACATATAAAGATATGTATGATAATAAATGGGGATTGATTATGGACTATTGACCAATGTGTAATTGGAATTATTTTAGAGGATGCTTGAATGTATGGGTTTTTATAAATGGGGTCTGCGTACCTCGTCTTCTCTAATTTTTCTTAATGTAAATTCTATCTCCCTCCTATGTACTTCCCCTTGACTGCTGATCAAGGTTTCTATCTATTGTAAATAGTTTATGTAATAGGACTAGTTAGAATTAATTTTGAAGAATTGGAGACAAAGGAGCAAGGAGCGCTTGAAGACTCGTTTATATTGGATCCCGGGTTTAAATATAATAGTTATATTTAAATTTTATTCTTGCGCCCTAGGTTTGACCTTTTGGTTCACTTGGTGGCTCTAGTGAACCAAACTAGAATAAAAGTCCATAATCAATCCGGGTAGAATATAGTATTCTATATGTGCATGTTTACTATATATATATATTATATATTATCCAACATACTTTGCATGTTAAATAATATGACGCGTATTTTATATATATATATATATATATATATATATATATATATATGTATGTGTGTGTGTGTGTGTGCATGCGCGCTAAACAAGATGAGACTAATAATAATAAACCCCTCAAAGAAATAATATTAAGTCCTAAGCGTTCAAAGATATTTGGAATATCGAACGTCGCCTTCTAGCATGGTAAAGCAATAGAGTATTAAATGTTTAATATGAGTTTGTTGTGTCACCATAAGGCAAGTATTAAATATTTAAGATGTTGCTTTATCACATTTGATGCTTATTAAGGAATTGAACATTACTGTTTTGTTGTGTCACCACAAGGACGGTATTTTTCTCTTCATATATATGGAAGTGCTAGGATGGACTTAACTTGGATAATTTCGATTCGGATGTGTCACCACTTGATCAAAATAATCTAAGAGGAAAAATACAAGGAGTTACATAGAGATGTAATTGACAATAGTTGTATACCTATTTATTTATATATTGTTTGTTGTGTCACCACAAGGCTATATACATTTGAAATGGGATCCTTAGTCTCACTAGCAAATCTTTAATTAGAATTGCCGAACTATATATTGAGGGTAATATAGTTTGATGAAAAAGTGAGAGATACCAATTTAAAATAAAGACCTAATTTATTTTGGTAATTAATTAAATGAATGTATGCTAAAATGTCGTCTATTTCACATGCAGAATTTAAAAATGTCAAACTCACTATCACTGCGTAGCATACTTGATGCTAACAAACTGGCCGGACCGAATTACACGGACTGGTTAAGGAATCTGAGAATTTTTCTCACTGCTGAAAAGATTTTTTATGTCCTAAATTCGCCAGTCCCTGCAAATGTTGCAGAAACAGCCTCTGAGGAAGAGATTGCTACTTTTAGAAAGTGGCAAGATAATGCAATCTTGGCTCAATGCATCATGCTCGCATCCATGAGTAACGAGCTTCAGCGCCAGCATGAAACTATAGATGCTCCTACTATATTGCTGCATCTCAAAGAGTTGTATGGTGGGCAAAGTAGGACTGCTAGATATCAGATATCTAAGGAGCTCTTCCGATCTCGTATGACCGAGGGCACTGCTGTTGAGACTCATGTCCTTAAGATGATCAATCTGATTGAACAACTTGGACAGCTTGGGTTCGTGATGGATGGGGAGTTAAGTCAAAATTTGATCTTGCAGTCACTCCCGGACACCTTCTCACAATTTGTTGTGAATTTTCACATGAATAAGTTGGACGTCAGCTTGCCTGAGTTACTTTACATGTTGAAAACTGCTGAAGGTCACTTCTCATCCAACAAGAACCAAGTCTCACTAGTGGATGATTCTTCCAAGAAAAGGAAGAGGCCCAAGGTATCTTCTGAAAAAAAGAAAAACAAGAAGGCTAAGGGCAAGGCGAAGAGAAAGGATAAAAAGAAACCTGATCCAGATAGCTAAGGATTTTTTGCTACCATTGCAATAAGCCGGGACACTGGAAGAGGAACTGCAAGGAGTATCTTGCGGCCAAAAGAAGCTTGGAGAAGCTTCGACTTCCGATCTAGGTTTGTTCATGATTGAAATTAATTTTTCTGAAAGTCAAAATTCTACTTGGGTATTGGATTGTTAGGTTTGTACATAGCGCGAACATGCAATCAAATTACATAAATAGTGCGGAAGCGCGATAAAACGGATTTTAAAATTTTTCATACAAACCATCACCATGATCTTTCCTTGTGTTCAATTATCAATTAACGAAAGAGATAGAGATTAAGAAGTTATACCCTCGTTGAACCATGCTTCCTCGGGTACAAGTTCACCTCCAATTCTTTCGCGCTCTCCTTGAATTCCACCGATTAAATTCCTTCCTTTGATCAACGTTAGTCACCCAAGTGTTTGGCCTCTAGAGGTGATCCACCAAGAAATAATAGTTATTCAAGAAGATGAGTATTGGCAAAACCCTAGTTTTTATCTCTATAGAAATCGTAAGTACTCTCTCTCCAATTCTTATGGAAGAGTGTGTAACTGTCTAACCCCAAATCATGATAAGACTCCTCCTATTTATAGATATAAGGAACCTTCCTAAACTATTTAGGATTAGGGTTTTTATTTTAATTAAACTCCTTTAATTAATTAAACTCCTAATCCAATTAGGAATTTATGAGAGAGTACTTCTATTAATTAATTCTCAATCCCTATTAGGAATTAAATAATAGTAATAGTAATAATAATAAGACTCCTCTTATTAATTTATATTTAATATTTCTAAAATATTAAATAATAAATATTAAGTTATTTAATTTATTCTATCTCCATAGATTAAATTGAATACACTTAACTTATGAGTCATCATTTATCGAATCACATAGGACATTCTCTCCTTTTACTATAAGTGGTAGATTCTTTGTTGATCATTCACCTATCTCCATGTATAACTTATTATACCCAATCATACCCTTTGATATACCCTAAAGGTCTTAAGGGACATGTCAAAGTATAACTCATCATACACAAGATACTATGATGATCTCAAGTCCAAGGATCACTTGTATTACTATCACTAGAGAAATTCCTATTGACAGGTGAGTAAAACTCCATTAGGTATTCCTTAGTGAGGCACGGTCAGTGAACTTATTCTCTAATAAGCACCTACATACTTGCTTTAGTGTCTCCACACAAATGATTATGAGATCAATCATCCTCTTCATAAGAGCAAGCAACGTATATACTAATCTATCCGGATTCACTAATCCCCTTTTCTAGTAATCCAATGATTAGGAACGATTTTAGTTTGTGAGCTATCTAGAATTTAGATCTCATTAGCATGATCACCATCATGATTCTAAAAGCATTGCTCAAAACTATGGGTTTATCACATTTAATATAACAGCACCATGTAGATAAAGTAAAATGCCTTTAACAACCGAATAAGATTACAAAGTATATGCTACATCATATCAAATATGATTGGCTTGTGTGCATACTACTTTCAATCTCCCACTTGCACTAAAGCCAATCGTCATGGTATCTAATACCCTTCTTCTCTAAGTGACGATCATCCTGCTGTTTGGATAAAGTTTCAGTAAATGGATATGCAATGTTGTTCTTGAGAGTCCACTATCTCTATAGTGACTTCTCCTCTTTCAATGATTCCACTAATCAAATGAAAATGTCGCAACACATGTTTGAATCCAAGATGAGACTTAGGAACTATTCCTAGTTCTGTAATGAACTTTTCATCCAAATAATCAACTTGCTGCTTCATTTACAGCTATATACTTTGTCTTTGTCACTAAACCAGCAACTCTTTGCTGTTTGGAACCTTTCAAATTCACTGTACCACCATTCAAGGTAACGATTTACCCTAAAGTGGATTTGTTATTGTCTTGGTCAGTCTGAAAAACTTGAGTCTGTTTAGCCCTCTAGTTTTAATTCAAACCTGCCATGAATTATGATTACATCTTCAATACCAGTTAAGTACTTAAAGATGTTTATCACTGTCTTATAGTGATCTTTTTACCAGAATATGACTGATCAACATTAGGCCTAGTATATTCATTGCATACATGATAGTAACTCATGCGATCTCTCTTTCAATTGGGGATAATTTTAGAGAGATACACTTCATGACTCATCATCATGAGACCTCTCTTGGAGTTTGCCATGCTAAACGCCTTTAGCATCAAATGAATATGTTCCTTAGGTCAAGCCGAACATCCTTTTAAATCTATCTATATAGATTTATATCCCCAATTTATAGGATGCTCCTCCCAAGTCATTCATGGAGGAATGTTTAGACAATTTTATCTTTACTGATTGTAGCATTGGTGTGTTATTCCTTTTCAGTAGTATATCAACATATAATACCAAGAATGTCACAGCGCTCCCACTGACCCTTTTGTACACACAAGGTTCATTCTCATTTTTAATAAAATCAAACTCTTTTGATTGTCTCATCAAAATGAATGTTCCATCTTTGAGAAGCTTGGTTCAATCCATAAATGGATCATTGCAGCTTATATACACGATTTGCTTCAACCTTTGAAACAAATTCCTTTGGCTGTATAATACATACATTCTCCTCAAGTCTTCATGGAGGAAGGACGACTCCACATCCATTTGCCAGATTTCGTAATAAGCTGTAATCGCAAGTAAAATCCAAATGGACTTGAGCATTACCCGGTAATAAGGTTTTATCACAGTCAACTCCTTGACTTGAAAAACCTTTTAAACAGGTCTGGTCTTATAGGTCTCCACCTTGCCATTTGCCCCAGTCTTTCTCTTAAAGACCCATATTCACACTCTAGGCACTATGCCCTTTTGTGGAGTAACCAGAGTCTATACTTGGTTCTCATACATGGAGTCCATTTTGGATTTCATGGCCATCTGTCATTTCTCTGAGTGTCTTCTACTCATAGCCTCATTGTATATAACTGGATCATCATCCTCTATGATGCGTACCTCATCATCATCCTCTATGATGAATCCATACCTCCCAGGTATCTTCGGTACTCTTCCAGATTTACGATTCAGTTGTGGTACAATAGGTCTATCTACAGGTTCCTCGGTTCGACTTAAAGTGCTTTGTGGTTCTTGAACTCCTTCAAGATCTATTACCCCTCCCACTAGCTCCTTCAATGATAAACACCTTTATCTAAGAAGGCAGCGTGTCGGATTATAGTAATAATACCCTAAACTTACTTTAGGATATCCCACAAGTCTGCACTTGTCAGATTTTGTCCCAAACTTATCTTTGAAACCTTTTCACATAAGTTGGACAACCCTTTATCTTAACTTACTTAAGACTAGGAATCCTCCCTATCCATAACCTTTATGGAGTCTTGGGGCCAGATTTTTGAGGTTACCTTATTTTGTAGATATGCGGCCGTTTCTAGGGCATAACCCCAGATGGATACTAGAATGTCTGTAAAAATCATTATGGACGGCACCATGTCCAACAAGGTACAATTTCTCCTTTTAGATACACCAATCAATTATTGTGTATCAAGAGGTGTCCATTATGAGAAAATACCATTTTGAGATGATCTAGAAACTTATTGCACAAGTATTCCTTTCTCGATCTGATCAAAGAATCTTAATACTTTGTCAATTTGTTTCACTTCTGAATTCTTTGAACCTTTCAAATGATTCAGACTTGTATTTCATCAAATACACACATTCAACTCTTTAAATGACCATCTCCTTTTCTTTTACTAGTTTGTTCAATTTGCAAAATTATTTTTATGTAAGTCAAGTGTACAAAGTCTATCAAGTAATCTTCTAGTTTCAAACAAAATATTATCATTATAAATAGAACAACAATTGTTTTTAAATATAATACCAGAACCTTTCTTGTCCAACAATGAAAGTTCTAATATTTCTAATGAGAACTGAAACATAATAACAACTTATTAACTTAATAGACTTGCCCGTAGGCAATGCTAAACTATAAGTTCCTATGGTTAATGCAGCAACCTTTGCTCCATTCCCACACATAAGATTACTTACTCTTTGTTTAGCTTTCTACTTCTGTTTAGTCTCTGCATTGGATTGCATATGTGAGAACTACAGCCGGTATCCAATACTCAAGTAGAACCTTGACTTACAAAAAGATTTATTTTAATCATGAACAAACCTATATCTGTAACCGAAGCTTCACTAAGCTTCTTCTGGTTACCCTCTGTAAGATTCTCTTTACAGTTTTCCTTTCCAGTATCCAAGCTTATTGAAGTGGAAGCAAACTCCTTTGCTATCTGCATCAGTCTTGTTCTTATTGTCCTTTGTTTTTGCCTTTCCATTTACCTTCTTTGAATTGTTCTTCTTTTAAGAAGATCCTTTGGCCCTCTTCCGCTTCCTGGAAGAATCATCTACCAGTAAGACTTGGTCTTTCTTGGTTGGAAAGTGACTCTTTACAGTTTTTAACATGTTTCAGCAACTCAGGCAGGCTGACATATAGCTTGTTCATGTGGAAATTCACAACAATTTGTTAGAAAGAGTCCAGAAGTGATTGCAAGATCAAATCTTGGATCAACTCTCCATCCATTAAAACCCAGTTGTCCTAATTGTTCAATCAGATTGATCATTTTGAGGACATTTGTCTATATTGTAGTGCCATCGGTTATTCTAGATCGGAAGAGCTCCTTAGATATCTGATATCTAATAGTCCTACTTTCCTCACCATTCAACTCCTTGAAGATGCCGGAGTATAGTAGGAGCATCCATAGTTTCATGCTGACGCTGAAGCTCGTTACTCATGGATGCAAGCATGATGCATTGAGCCAACTGTGCATCATCTTGCTACTTTCTAAAAGTAGCAATCTCTTCCTTAGAGGCATTGTCTGCAACCATTGCAGGAATAGGCATATTAAGGACATAAGATAGCTTTTCAGTCTTGAGAACTATTCTCAAATTCTTTAACTAGTCCGTGTAATTCGGTCCGGTTAATTAACATCTAATATGCTCCGCAGTGATAGTGAATTAGACATTGTAAAATTCTATAAATGAATTTATAATTTAACAACATTTTAGCATACATTCATTTTAATTAATTACCAAAATAAATTAGGTCTTTATTTTAAATTGGTATCTCCCATTATTTTCATCAAACTATATTACCCTCAATATACAGTTCGACAAATCTAATTAAAGATTTGCTAGTGAGAATAAGGATCCCATTTCAAATGTATATAGCCTTGTGTGACACAACAAACGATATATAAATAAATAGGTAGACAACTATTGTCAATTACATCACTATGTAACTCTTTTCAATTTGCCTCTTAGATTATTTTGATCAAGTGTGACACATCCGAATCAAAATTATCCAAGTTAAGTCCAACCTAGCACTTCCATATATTCGAAAGAAAAACATTATCCTTGTGTGACACAACAAAACAGCATCGTTCAGTCTATGTATAAGCATCAAATGTGATAAAGCAACATCTTAAATATTTAATACTTGCCTTGTATGACACAATAAACTCATATTAAATATTTAATACTCTATCGCTTTACCATGCTAGAAGGCGACGTTCGATATTCCAAATATCTTTGAACGCTTAAGACTTAATATAATTTCTTTGAGGGGTTTGTTATTATTAGTCTCATCTTGTTTAGCGCGCATGCACATATATATATATATAAAATACGCGTCATATTATTTAACATGCGAAACATGCTGTATAATATATAATATATACATAGTAAGCATGCACATATAGAATACTATATTCTACCCGGATTGATTATGGACTTTTATTCTAGTTTGGTCCACTAGAGCCACAAAGTGAACCAAAAGGTCAAACCTAGGGTGCAAGAATTAAATTTAAATATAACTATTACATTTAAACCCGGGCTCCATTACAAACGGGTCTTCAAGCGCTCCTTGCTCCTTTATCTCCAATTCTTCAAGTAATTCTAACTAAACCTATTACATAAACTATTTACAATAAATAGAAACCTTGATCAGCAGTCAAGGGGAGGTACATAGGAGGAAGATAGAATTTACATCAAGAAAAACTAGAGAAGACGAGGTACGCAGACCCCAATTATAAAAACTCATTCATTCAAGCATCCACTAAAATAAATCCAATCACACATTGGTCAGTAATCCATAATCAATCCCTATTTATTATAATACATATCTCCATATGTATCAATAAATAACATTCATCTCATGAATAATAAAATCATTCCGTATATGCATTGATATCATTTAATGGGCAATTAAAAGTTTACAGAAATCCAATTTTGAAACAAAATAAACTCCTTTATTTTAATCAAAATTTAAATTATAATAAACTTATTTATTTTATTTTATCCAATTTTGAATAAAAATAAACTCCTTTATTTTTAATCAAATTCGAAATCAAAATAAACTCTTTTATTTTAATTAACATGGAAACCAATTTCAAGTTCAAAATAAACTCCTTTATTTTAACTTAAAATTGCTTGGAAAAATAAAATATGTTAAATCTAATTCCTTATCAAAATAAACATCTTTATTTTTAAGGAAACATGGAATCCTATTCCATATGTGAATAAACTCCTTTATTCTAGGAAACATGGAATCCTATTCCATATGTGAATAAACTCCTTTATTTTAAGAAACATAGAATCATATTCCAAGTTAAAATAAAACTTTTAATTTTAATCATATTCTAATTAAAATAAACCTTTTATCTTAATTAAAAATAAATAAAATCAAAATAAAAAAATTTTCAAATCCTGCAGACCGGCGCAGCCGCGTTCCAAAATGAACTAGGAGCGGCGCGGCCGCGCTACACCCCAGAAACGATTTCTGAGTTCGGGCGCGGCCGCGCTCCAGAATGAACTGGAAGCGGCGCGGCCGCGTAGCAGACTTCGAAATTTTTTTTCCGTTGCCCAGAAAATCGATCCAATCGCATACCCATACATACATGGAATCATAATAATTGATAATTAGCACAAGGTTAGTCTCTGATACCACTGTTAGGTTTGTACATAGCGCGAACATGCAATCAAATTACATAAATAGTGCGGAAGCGCGATAAAACGGATTTTAAAATTTTTCATACAAACCATCACCATGATTTTTCCTTGTGTTCAATTATCAATTAACGAAAGAGATAGAAATTAAGAAGTTATACCCTCGTAGAACCATGCTTTCTCGGGTACAAGTTCACCTCCAATTCTTTCGCGTTCTCCTTGAATTCTACCGATTAAATTCCTTCCTTTGTTCAACGTTAACCACCCAAGTGTTTGGCCTCTAGAGGTGATCCACCAAGAAATAATAGTTATTCAAGAAGATGGGTATTGGCAAAACCCTAGTTTCTATCTCTATAGAAATCGCAAGTACTCTCTCTCCAATTCTTATGGAAGAGTGTGTAACTGTCTAACCCCAAATCATGATAAGACTCCTCTTATTTATAGATATAGGGAACCCTCCTAAACTATTTAGGATTAGGGTTTTTATTTTAATTAAACTCCTTTAATTAATTAAACTTCTAATCCAATTAGGAATTTATGAGAGAGTACTTCTATTAATTAATTCTCAATCCCTATTAGGAATTAAATAATAGTAATAATAATAATAATAAGACTCCTCTTATTAATTTATATTTAATATTTCTAAAATATTAAATAATAAATATTAAGCTATTTAATTTATTCTATCTCCATAGATTAAATTGAATACACTTAACTTATTATTACAATTATGTCATTTACTTCTTAAATAAATATTTTTCTTTTGCGGTGTGACCCTTTAGGTTCTCCATATTAAACCGGTTGTGAATAAATCAATTAGAACAATTCTAATCTTATTTAAATAAATAAATTAAACTATTTAATTCATTTAAATAAATAATATTTATTCTACAATAAGGATAAGCCCCCTTAGCGATCAACGACTTTCCAGATAATATAGATTTCAACTTTAATCACAAAAGAACCTTTCAGTGAATAGTTAATGTACAATTAAATATAAGACATGGAATTTACTGTCAAGTCTTATTTTATTTAATTATATGTATTTCAATTCTTAAATGAACAACTCTGATAATGCAAATTAGAAACTCCTTTCTAATTTTATTCTGCTTTGGCCAAAGACTTCTGAGTCGTCATTTATCGAATCACATAGGACATTCTCTCCTTTTACTAGAAGTGGTAGATTCTTTGTGACGCCCCCAAATCTCTACATTCCCCTGTAGCAGATCTGGTGCTCACGTGGAACTATACAACTGTAAATACTCAATAATATATGACTTCTATCTATCCAAGATTCACAGTATCCCATAACAGGTACTAGTTCTGGCCTAAACGTTGTCTGTGTTTGGATACCCTCACTTAGATGTATAGATTCATATCTTATGAATATCTCTTTCATATCAATATTCCCTATCTATCTGACATTCACAGTATTAATGATAAGATTGTCCATAGAACTGAGGGGATAACCCCAGACTTATAGGACTCTCAACATCATTTAAATACCCTCATTCAGATGTATAGTTCATAAAGACACTGTATTTAACTTAGTACAACTATTCTAAAGAATTTAAAGATCAGAGTATAACGCATTCTATAACATAAAGGATCATAATATATTACATAATATTTTGTTCGGTTACATCATTCGTTATACTAAGTTATTACAACAACAAGTCTTTAAAAGACTTAAAGTATTCAACAACAGAAATAAAACTTAATAAGCATGTCTTTTCCCCTTATCAGTCCCAGACGTGCTAGGAATATCATTTACAGCTGCAAAAGAAGATATGCGCAAGAATGAGCTACAAATGCTCAGCAAGTTCATTTGAATATATAAACACCATGTGTTTGATTTGAAAGATATCAACAATTTATACTGAGGGTTCTGTATAAGAACCATATATTTCATTTAGGTCTATCAGTCATTAAAGACTTAGAACCATTTGAATTTTGGATATCTGGTAGGTGATCAGCCTCACCAATATCCTAGGAGTATGCATATCATCCTACCATTTGTGGTCAATATACTATCGACATTTGTTGGCCTTCCTGTGAAGGCATTTCCATTTGCTCAGTATCAGATGTCTTACCAAACAATTTGGTTTGACACAACAATTTCCGCTCGAATAAACAATATATGAATAATGATTCATTTCTTAAGTTATGCTGAACAAGAAGCAATAACTTCACAATAATTGATAGCAAGATGTATAATACTTGCATAATATAAGTTGAGTAAGGTTAGGACACTTGCCTTAGCGTAGCTCACTATAATTTTAGTACAATCGGTCAACGCACGTAGTCTACGTATACCAATAATAAGCATTAGCACGTATATAAACATGTATCACGCTAAACTACACAAGTTTCATTAAGGTTCGACGTTGATTCGGTATCTCGGTCGCATCCTTAATGGCTAAACACATAGATTGTTTGATAAAACTTCATTTGGAAGTCTAATTATTAGTCTAAATAATTTAATTATTATTTATAACACTTTAAGAAACTTGGTATTATTTTTAAATAATTTTCAGAAGCTTGGAAGTATTTTTAAATAATTTTACAAGCTTAGAAATATTTTTAAATGATTTAATTATCATTTAGAATAATTTTAAAACATTTAATATGTTATTTAAATGATTTATTTATCATTTAGAATATTTTTGGATACTTAAAATATTATTTAAATGATTTATTTATTATTTATAATATTTTTAGAAAGATAGAATATTATTTAAATGATTTATTTTATCATTAATAATATTTTTAGATTTTATTTTATCATTAAAATAATTTATTTATTACTTATAATAATTTTCAAAACTTAATTTGATATTTAAATGATTTAATTATCATTTATGACATTTTTTTTAATACTTAATATATTATTTAAATGATTTATTTATCATTTATAATATTTAAATATTTAATATTTTATTTAATTATTATATATAATAATTTGATTTACCTTAATATCATTTTTAAATAATTAATATAATTATTTAATGATTTAATATCATTTTTAAATAATTAAGATAATTATTTAATGATTTATTAAAATTATTAATTATTATTTAATTAAATTAAATAATATATCAGAATATATAAAAATATTTAAAAATAAATTTTTATAATTTAAAATGAATTTTCGAATATTTTTATGAATTTTTAATAATTATTTAATAATTATTTATTATTTTATATAATTTATATAATTATTTTTATTAAATTTTATTTAAAACCGTCGCTAAAGGCTTTAGCGACAGTATTCATAAGGTTTTTAGTTTTCTGGGCTTAAGTATGAATTTTGTCGCTAAAGGTGTTATTCATGAAGAACACTTGGTCATGGTCGAAAAGGGACCTTTGACCTCAACTTAAATCCAGATGGTTGATTGTTTGTGCTTGATTTTTGTTTGTTGTTGTAGCCAACATGGCAGAGTATAACGACATGTATTAACCTAGATCATACAACATCAATTGATGCTAGATAAATCGTGGTCAAACTAGCTTGTTGAGGCTGTTCTTGAGTTTCTGGGTAACCCAGAAACTCTTTGGTCATGGTCGGTCAACCATGTTTGACCGTTAATAACTTTCATGCTAGTTACTGATTATGTGATCTAATGATTCTAGGTTGGAGTCTACATGGCATAGAACATGTTCAATCCAAGAAACAACATTTACAAACATCATATAAGCAAGATTGAAGCCGGTCAAATCTTGTCAGACGGCTGTCTAGAACACTTAGAATTTTCTGGGCTGCCCAGAATTCAGCCACTCGTGGTCGGTCAACGGGTTTTGACCGTTTATATCTTTCATCCTAGACATTTTTTTACTATTCTACCAATTGGATATTATAGCTAACATGGCATACTACATATACAAACTTTAAAACAGATCAAACGACCAATTTAAGCGGATCAAAATCTCTGACAAAAAGCCTTGTCAGACTGTTCTTGGCTGCCAAGAACAGTTGGGTTTTTTCACCAAATTCGATCTTTTAAATGTTATGGATCCTTATTTAACCAACCCAGATCATCAAATAACATGTTTACACATAATCCTAAACATCTAAAACATAAAATTATTGGAGGCTTGAAGATCAAACATAAATTAGGGTTTTGTGCACCTTTTTCTTTAAAGTTTGATTTCTGGCTTCTGATTCTGAACTTGTGGTTGCTAGGGCTTGTTTAGGCTGGTAATATAAGTGTATAAGCTTTGAATTTTCGTAGGTTTAAAGCTCAGCATCTCATTCTTCTTATAACAACTTGGATTTAGGGTTTCCTAGGGTTTAATTCCAAATCTTGCCACCAAAAATATCTTCCCACTTAACTTGTGCTGCTTATAAGCTGGTGTGATTCACCTACTTGTGCTGGAGTGTGTCAAGCACAAGCTTGCACACTCCTAGCTTGATTTTCATTGGCTAGGGTTTTATTTTTCATTTATTTACTTACTAATTAAAGTTGATTTTTAGTTAATCATGATTAGGATGTTAAATCATGGTTAGTAATACTTTAATTAAGTTAATATATCATAATTAAAGTTTATCATCTCATAATTTAGGGTTATTAAACCAAATTAGGGTTTTAGGGTTTCGAATTAGGGTTTAGGGTTTTCAATCCTACAATTAGGGTTTTAATCTTTCGTTTAGGATTTAGTTTAATCTTAATGATTCATAATTAACATTATGATTCATTATTTAAATCTTAATTACCTCAATTAAGATTATTGTACAATAATTAGGGTTTTAATTGATCAATTCGGACAATTATTCCTAATTAGGGTTTTCAAATTAGGGTTTCTATTTCAGTTTAACATTTCAAACCCTATTTAACTTATTTCTAGATTTTTATCAGTTAATATAATATTATATTAACTCCGAAGCACGACAAAGCACTTCGTCAATTCCAAGCACGACACAGCAGCTTACAAAAATAATTTGCCGAAACGTTTCTCGGTGAATTCGCTGGAAGCACGACAAATCATTTTGTCCGATTAAGCACGACACAGCTGCTTGGCGAAAAATTTTTATTTGACCTAATTGTTTAATAAAATACACAATCACATAATACAAAGTCATATCATAAAATTTCATTTATTAAACACATAATTTACATATACAGATCTTATTAGGGTTCGGAATATTACATTCTTTGTTGACCATTCACTTATCTCCATGTATAACTTATTATACCCAATCATACCCTTTGATATACCCTAAAGGTGTTAAGGGACATGTCAAAGTATAACTCATCATACACAAGATACTATGATGATCTCAAGTCCAAGGATCACTTGTATTACTATCACTAGAGGAATTCCTATTGACAGTTGAGTAAAACTCCATTAGGTATTCCTTAGCGAGGCACGTTCAATGAACTTATTCTCTAATAAGCACCTACATACTTGCTTTAGTGTCTCCACACAAATGATTATGAGATCAATCATCCTCTTCATAAGAGCAAGCAACGTATATACTAATCTATCCGGATTCACTAATCCCCTTTTCTAGTAATCCAACGATTAGGAACGATTTTAGTTTGTGAGCTATCTAGAATTTAGATCTCATTAGCATGATCACCATTATGATTCTAAAAACATTGCTCAAAACTATGGGTTTATCACATTTAATATAACAGCACCATGTAGATAAAGTAAAATAACTTTAACAACCGAATAAGATTACAAAGTATATGCTACATCATATCAAATATGATTGACTTGTGTGCATACTACTTTCATGGATACCGGCTGTAGTTCTCACATATGTAATAATATGCAGGGACTAAGCAGAAGTAGAAAGCTGAACAAGGATGAAGTCGTCCTACGAGTGGGAAATAGAGCAAAGGTTGTTGCATTAGCTGTAGGGACTTATTGTTTAGCACTGCCTTCGGGCAAGTTCATTAGTTTAAATAATTGTTATTATGTTCTAACACTCATTAAAAATATTATTTCAATTTCTGTATTGGATATGGATGGTTTTAATATTATAATAAAGAACAAAAGTTGTTCTATTTATAATAAAAATGTTTTATATGGTGTTGGCAATCTACTAAATAGACTCTACATACTTGACTTGCATGAAAATATACTTCAAATTGAACAAACTAAGAAAAGAAAAAGAGATGATGTTAATTATACCTTTATGTGGCACTGTAGACTTGGTCATATCAATGAAACAAGATTATCCAAGTTGCATAAAGATGGGCTTTTAGAGCTAGATTACGAATCATATCCAACTTGTGAATCTTGTCTCATGGGTAAAATGACTAAATCTCCTTTTAGTGGAAAAGGAGAAAGAGTTACAGAGTTGTAGGCATTGGTACACACAGACGTATGTGGACCTATGACAACGAATGCACGAGGAGGGTATACTTATTTTATTACTTTCACTGATGATCATTCTAGATTTGTATATGTGTATTTAATGAAATACAAATCTGAATCGTTTGAAAAGTTCAAAGAATTCAGAAGTGAAGTAGAGAAACAAACTGGTAAGAGTATTAAGATTCTTTGATCGGATCGAGGAGGGGAATACTTGACCAATGAGTTTCTCAATTGTCTCAAAGAAAATGGTATAATCTCACAATGGACTCCACCAGGGATGCCACAATTGAATGGTGTATCTGAAAGGAGAAATTGAACATTGTTGGATATGGTTCGTTCCATGATGAGTTTTACCGACCTTCCAGTATCCTTCTGGGGTTATGCCCTAGAATCGGCTGCATACCTACTTAACAAGGTACCTACCAAATCCGTCCCGAAGACTCCATATGAGATATGGACAGGGAGGAAACCAAATCTTAAGCATGTTAAGACTTGGGGTTGTCCAGCTTATGTCAAAAGGTTTGAGCATAATAAGCTGAAGACTAGATCCGACAAATGTAGATTCGTGGGGTACCCTAAAGAAACATCAGGGTATTATTTCTATCATCCTACTGATCAAAAGGTGTTTGTTGCGAAACACGATGCCTTCTTGGAAAAGGAGTTTATCCTTGAAGGGGTCAGGGGGAGTAAGATATATCTTGAAGAAGTTCAAGAACCACAAAATACTATGGATCAAAGTCAGGTACCTGACCAAGTAGAAGAACCTACTGTACCACTACCTATTCATAAATCTGGAAGAGTACCGAAGATACCTGATAGGTATGGATTCATCATAGAGGATGATGATGAGGTACACATCATTGATGATGATGATCCATTGACTTACGAAGAGGCTATAAATAGTGAAGACTCAGAGAAATGGCTAGAAGCCATGAAATCCGAGATGGACTCCATGTATGAAAACCAAGTATGGACTTTCGTTTCACCACCTGAGGGCATTAAGACTATTGGGTGTAAATGGGTCTTTAAGAGAAAGACTGGAACAGATGGCAAGGTAGAGACCTATAAGGCCCGACTAGTTGCAAAAGGTTTCAAACAAAGACAAGGAGTTGACTATGATGAAACCTTCTCACCAGTAGCTATGCTCAAGTCCATTCAGTTTTTGCTTGCAATTGCAGCTTATTATGACTATGAGATCTGGCAAATGAACGTGAAAACGGCCTTCCTCAATGGAGAGCTTGAGGAGAATGTATATATGATACAGCCAGAGGGTTTTGTTTCAACAGTTGGAACAAACCAAGTCTGTAAGCTACAACGATCCATTTATGGATTGAAGCAAGCTTCTCGAAGATGGAACATCCGTTTTGATGAGATAATCAAAAGGTTTGATTTTATCAAAAATGAGGATGAACCTTGTGTGTACAAGAAGGTTAGTGGGAGCGCTGTTTTATTCCTTGTATTATATGTTGATGATATATTACTGATAGGGAATGATGTTCCTATGCTACAGTCGATCAAAATTTGGTTATCTAAACACTTCTCCATGAAGGACTTGGGTGAGGCATCCTATATTTTGGGGATAAAGATTTATAGAGATAGATCTAAAAGGATGCTTGGCTTGACCCAAGGAAAGTACATTGACTCGATGCTAAAGAGGTTTAGCATGGAAGATTCCAAAAGAGGTCTCATGCCGATGAGCCATGAAATACATCTCTCCAAGAAACAGGCCCCAAAGACACCTGAGGAGAGAGACCGTATGAGTAAGATTCCTTATGCTTCGACAATAGGATCTATCATGTATGATGATATATACTAGACCAGATGTCGCTCATGCACTTAGTGTAACGAGCATATATCAGTCGAATCCAGGAGAAGAACACTGGAAGGCAGTGAAAAATATCCTAAAGTACTTGAGAAGAACTAAGGATGTATTTCTTGTCTATGGTGGGTCTGAATTGAAACTAGAGGGCTATACAGACTCAAGTTTTCAAATGGACCAAGATGACAGTAAATCCGTTTCAGGGTATGTGTTTACCTTAAACGGTGGCGCAGTGAGTTGGAAAAGTTCCAAGCAGCAAACAGTTGCTGATTCAGTGACAGAGGCAGAGTACATAGCTGCAAGTGAAGCTGGAAAGGAAGCTGTTTGGATGAAGAAGTTCATAACTGAACTTGGAGTGGTTCCTAGCATTCGAGGAGTCGTACCTTTATTCTGTAACAACGGAACTGTTGCGCATGCTAAGGAACCAAGGTCTCATCAGAAATCCAAACACATGTTGCGGAGGTTTCATTTGATTAGAGAGATCATTGAAAGAGGAGATGTCACCCTGGAGCGTGTGGACTCTCAAGACAACATTGCAGATCCATTTACTAAAGCTTTAACACAATAGCAGTTTGATCGTCACTTAGAGAAGATGGGTATTAGATACCATGGCGATTGGCTTTAGTACAAGTGGGAGATTGAAAGTAGTATGCACACAAGCCAATCATATTTGATATGATGTAGCATATACTTTGTAATCTTATTCATTTATTAATAAAAGAATTAATTTTCTTAAAAGGCATTTTATATTATCTACATAGTGCTGTTATATTAAATGTGATAAACCTATAGTTTTGAGCAATGCTTTTAGAATCATGATGGTGATCATGCTAATGAGATCTAAATTCTAGATAGCTCACAAACTAAAATTGTTCCTAATCGTTGGATTACTAAAAAGGGGATTAGTGAATCCGGATATATTAGTACATACGTTGCTTGCTCTTAGGAAGATGATGATTGATCTCATAATCATTTGTGTGGAGACACTAAAGCAAGTATGTAGGTGCTTATTGAAGAATAAGTTCACTGAACGTGGCTCGCTAAAGAATACCTAATGGAGTTTTACTCACATGTCAATAGGAATTCCTCTAGTGATAGTAGTACAAGTGATCCTTGGACTTGAGATCATCATAGTATCTTGTGTATGATGAGTTATGCTTTGACATATCCCTTAAGACCTTTAGGGTATATCAAATGGTATGATTGGGTATAATAAGTTGTACATAGAGATAGGTGAATGATCGACAAAGAATCTACCACGTCTAGTAAAAGATGTGAATGTCCTATGTGATTCGATAAATGACAACTTAGTAGTCCTTGGCCAAGGCAAAATGAAATTAGAAAGGAGTTTCTAATTTACATTATTTAGAGTTGTGCATTTGGGAATCAAAATATATATAATTAAATAAAATAAGACTTGACAGTAAATCCATGTCTTATATTTAATTGGGACATTGTTTGGTAGAAGGATTGAATTGTACGGTAACTATTCACTGAAAGATTCTTTTGTGATTAATGTTGAAATCTATATTATCTGGAAAGTCGTTGATAGCTAAGGGGGCTTACCCTTATTGTAGAATAAATATTATTTATTTAAATGAATTAAATAGTTTAATTTATTTATTTAAATAAGATTAGAATTGTTCTAATTGATTTATTCACAACCGGTTTAATATGGAGAACCTAAAGGGTCACACCGCAAAAGAAAAATATTTATTTAAGAAGTAAATGGCATAATTGTAATAATAAGTTAAGTGTATTTAATTTAGTCTATGGAGATAGAATAAATTAAATAGCTTAACATTTATTATTTAATATTTTGAAAATATTAAATATAAATTAATAAGAGGAGTCTTATTATTATTATTACTATTACTATTATTTAATTCCTAATAGGGATTGAGAATTAATTAATAGAAGTACTCTCTCATGAATTCCTAATTGGATTAGGAGCATAATTAATTAAACGAATTTAATTATAATAGAAACCCTAATCCTAAATAGTCTTATCATAGATTATGGTTACACACTATTGCATTAGATTATGGAGAGTACTTACAATTTCTATAGAGATAGAAACTAGGGTTTTGCCAGCACCCATCTTCTTGAATAACTATTCTTCCTTGGTGGATCACCTCTAGAGGCCAAACACTTGGGTGGCTAACGTTGATCAAAGGAAGGAATCTCATCGGTAGAATTCGAGGAGAACACGAAGGACTAAGAGTTGAACTTGTACCCGAAGAAGCTTTGATCTACGAGGGTATAATTCTTATTCTCTTTCTCTTTCGTTTATATCGTTAATTGAGCACATAGATTGATCATGGTGATGGTTTATATAAAATTTAAAATCGGATTTTATCGCGCTTCCGCTATATCTATGTAATTTGATTGCATGCTTGCGTTATATACAAACCTAACATCTTCCTCTTCTTGGAAGAATCATCCACCATTAAGACATGTTTCTTGCTGGATGGAAAGTGGTCTTCAGCAGTTTTCAACATATTAAGTAACTCAAGCAAGCTGACGTCCAACTTATTCGTGTGAAAATTCACAACAAATTGTGAGAAGGCGTCAGGGAGTGTCTACAAGATTAGATCTTGACTTAACTCCCCGTCCAACACGAAACCCAACTGTCTAAGTTGTTCAATCAAATTGATCATCTTTAGGACATGTGTCTCAACAGTAGTGCCGTCGATTATCCGAGATCGGCAAAGCTCCTTAGATATCTGATATCTTGCAGTCCTACTTTGCTCACCATACAACTCTTTGAGGTGCAACAGTATAGTAGGAGCATCCATTTTCTTATGCTGACGCTGAAGTTCGTTACTCATGGATACGAGCATGATGCATTGAGCCATCGTGTATCATCTTGCCACTTTCTAAAAGTGACAATCTCTTCCTCAGAGGCCGTTTTCGCAATAGTTGCGGGGACGGGCGAATTTAGGACAGAAGAAATCATTTTAGCAATGAGAACAATTCTCATATTCCTTAACCAGTCCGTATAATTCGGTGATGAGTGGGGTTTCATACCTACGAATCAGGTATTGTTAAGCTTAATTATTGCTATCTTTTAGTGTTTTTAGGATCATTTTGTTTATTTTTTGTGTTTATTTTTGCATGATGGAGCTGGATGGGCATACCTGTCATTTTGGTGAAGAAAAGAATTAAAGAATCATTAAAATTGAGCATAATGGCAATTTTATAAATCTGTGGTCCAAGCCAAGCGCCTAGGCGCTTGGAATTGTACTGAGTTGAGCGCCTAGGCGCTCTACTGCGAAAAATGATTAATTTTGTGCGACTGAGATGGAATTGGAAGCCAATCAGGAATTAGAACGAGGGTTTTGACTAATATACAAGGGAGAAGACTTCAGAACACAACGTAACAAGAAATTGCACATACAGAAAAGGAGAACACAAAGAAAGATTGCAAGGGCTAGAGATCAAGAAGAAGATTAGGAGTAACCCCACAGTTTCTTCTATTCCTTTCTCTAATCTTTAATTCTTGTAATTATTCGGGATGTTCAAGTTTATGATTTGGATGATGTTTTCTTTATTCGTTATGAACTAAATTTCAATTAAGATTGCAACGGAACTTAATATGAAGTTTAAATTGATGCTTCCTATTTAATGCAAGTTGGTTTTCATTGAATCATTTATTATATCTTGTGCTTGTTGATTAATTGTCTGGCCAACAATTACTGTGATAATCTATATAAAATTGGAAAATGGTGTATAGATTTAGATCTGGTTATGATAACATCTGTTCATATAATCTGAATAAGATTAATATGATTAGCATGCAGGATAGGAATATACTTGCATGTCATTTGTAACCATCGAAAGAACTTGTGCCTAGAAACCCTAATTAACATAATTCACATAGGAATATAGTGAGTTAATTGATTAGGGCGTTCCTTGTAACTCTATTGCTTAATTGCTGGATTTATGAGGATTTGTTTACGCATCTTTCGGAAGAAGTGCGTGAATACTATAAGGAGTTTTGGGTTAATGATTCATACTAATTAATTAAATTAAATAGGAAGTGAATTGATTTAAATGAAATACCAAGGGAAGTTGTAATCTTAAATTATTAAAATCTGTATTTACTCTTGTGAACTTTATTTTGCTAGTTAATTTTGTTAATTTAAATTCTCGACTTGTAACCAATATTCGTAATTTAAATAGGATTAATTAAATTAAAATTGGGTAATTGATAAATATTAATTTATTTCCTCGCGGGAACGATATCCTTGCTTGTTGAATACTATAAACGAACGCGTATACTTGCGTGTTAAGTGCTAATAAGAAATTAGGCAACAAGTTTTTGGCGCCGTTGCCAGGGAAATTAATTTAATATTTTGTCATTATTAATTTTGATAAAGTTAATCTTAATTTAAACTTTTATTTTTCTGTTATTCTCAGGTGTTCTTTTCTCGTGTATGCAAACGCGATCGAAACAGCCAGAGCTTGAACCATACAAGGACGATATTGAAAAACAGTTAAAACGGTTGCGTAAGTGGGTTAAAGAAACACAAGAGACACTAAAAAAGCAAGATAAAATGGCTGGAGAGGAGCGAAATTCATTGCGGGATTATGCCATGCCGCAAGTTACCAAAATTCAGTCGAGTATCACGAGGCCTGCCATTATTGCTGCTAGTTTTGAGATAAAACCTGGAACAATACAGATGATTCAGAATTCCGTTCAATTTGGAGGGTTGTTGAATGATGATCTAAACTATCATTTGGTTAGTTTCATGGAAATTTGTGATACGTTCAAGTACCATGGAGTGACGGAAGATGCTATAAGACTCAGATTGTTCCCATTCACCTTTAGAGATAAAGCTAAAAGTTGGCTTCATTCACTTCCGCCAGGCTCGATTACCACTTGGAATGATCTAGCTGAGAAGTTTCTTGCAAAGTTTTTCCCGCCTGCAAAGATAGCAAAAATGCGGAACGATATCACTTCTTTCGTTCAGCACAACTCAGAATCATTGTATGAAGCCTGGGAAAGGTTTAAAGACTTGTTGAGAAGATGCCCACACCATGGTATTCTTAAATGGCTTCAAGTGCAGACTTTTTATAACGAATTGTGTAATACAGTGAGGACAAGTATAGATGTTGCAGTAGGTGGAGCTCTCATGGTCAAGAATTGTGATGATGCATATCAGCTACTTGAGACAATGGCAGCTAATAACTATCAGTGGCCAACTGCACGAATGAATCAACCAAAGCCAGCCGGGGTTTATGAAGTGGATGTGATGACATCTTTATCAGCCCAAGTGACAACTCAAATTTCGGCTCTTACAAAGAAGATAGATTCACTTGGAATTCAAAATGTTCAGAGAATGGAGACGGTGTGTGAGTTATGCACGAGAAATCATTCGAGTGATCAATGTGCAATAAGCTCTGAATCAGTTCAGTTTGTGTCTAATTTCAATCGACAACAGGGCAGTAATGCAAATACTTACAATCCAGGATGGAGGGACCACCCAAATTTTTCTTGGAGCAACAATCAACAATAGCCTCAAGCTCAAGCTCCAAAACAGGCACACCCACCTGGATTTCAGCCTCAACGACATTCCCAACAACCTCAATAACCTGATAAGATGGCTCAAATGGAGGAGTTGTTAGCAAGATTGGCGAATTAGTTTGAAACGACAACAAAGAATCAATCAGCAGCTATAAGGAATCTTAAAAATTAGATTGGGCAAATAGCTAGTGCTTTAAACAACCGACCTCAAGTATCGCTACCGAGTGATACTGAGAAGAATCTAAGGAAAGATGGAAATGAACAGTGCAAAGCAGTTACACTCAGAAGTGGGAAGGAGTTGGTTACAAATTCTGATGAGCATAAGAAAGCTAGTGTTGAGAAGAAAGATGAAAAAGAAGCTGGGAATTTAGAAAGTAAGTCTGAGGGAAACGTTATGGAAAAGCAGCAGAAAGAGAAGCAAAATCCAGTTATACCACCTTTGCCATTTCCACAAAGATTTCAAAAGCAGAGGTTAGATAGACAGTTTTCAAAATTTTTAGAAGTGTTCAAAAAGCTGCAGATTAATATCCCATTCACAGATGCTCTAGAACAAATGCCCAGCTATACCAAATTCATGAAGGATATTTTAGCAAGAAAGAGGAAGCTAGGGGAGTTTGAGACAGTAACTTTGACGGAAGAATGTAGTGCTATTCTACAAAGGAAGTTACCACCAAAGTTGAAGGATCCAGGTAGCTTCACTATTCCGTGCACAATTGGAACTCAGTTTTTTAGTCGATATTTGTGTGATTTGGGGGCTAGTATCAACCTTATGCCATTGTCGGTCTATCAATAGCTTGGGTTGAAGGAAGCTACACCAACAAATGTAACTTTGTAGCTTGTCGATAGATCTCTTACCTATCCAAAGGGAATAATGGAAGATGTACTAGTAAAGGTAGATAAGTTTATATTCCCTGTGGACTTCATAGTTCTTGATTTTGAGGAAGATAGTAACATACCAATTATCCTTGGGCGCCCGTTCTTAGCTACGGGTAGGACAATAATTGATGTACAGAAAGGAGAGTTAACAATGAGGATCCAAGATGAAGAGGTAACTTTTAACGTGTTCAAGGCTATGAAATTTCTGAAGGAAGAGGAAGAATGCTTCAGGCTTGATTTGATTGAGGGAGCGATTAAGGAAGCATTTATCGAAGCAGTACTGAACAAAGATCCTCTAGAAGCGACACTGGTGAATGAAAATATGTCTGATGACTTAGCAGTTTTAGAATTGGCCCAGATGTTAGATTTAGCTCCAAAGTTCACACAAGTCAGGCCAAAGTTTGAACCCTTGGAATACTTAGGAAAGCTAATAGAAAAGGTCAAACCATCATTAGAAGAACCGTCGACCTTGGAACTCAAGCTACTGCCTAACCATCTTCGTTATGCATATCCATGTTCGTCTTCTACTCTGCCAGTTATAATTTATGCTTCACTAGATGTAGTTCAAGAGAAAAAATTGCTAAGGGTACTGAAGCAATACAAGACAACTCTTGGGTGGACTCTTGCAGATATCAAAGGAATAAGCCCATCAATTTGTATGCACAAGATTCTACTGGAAGAGGAAGCAAAACCAATTATCGAGCAACAAAGAAGACTTAACCCCATAATGAAGGAGGTAGTTAAAAAGGAAATCATAAAATAGTTGGATGCAGGTATTATCTATCCCATCTCTGATAGCTCATGGGTGAGTCCAGTTCAATGTGTGCCAAAGAAAGGGGGGATGACAGTAGTGGCGAATGAGAATAATGAACTGATCCCTACTCGAACAGTTACGGGTTAGCGGGTTTGTATGGACTATAGAAAGTTGAACAAGGCCACTCGTAAGGACCATTTCCCTTTACCATTTATCGATCAGATGTTGGACAGGCTTGCAGGACATGGATATTACAGCCTCGTGGACGGTTACTCAGGTTACAATCAGATAGCCATAACACCCAAAGACCAAAAAAAATGACATTTACATGCCCATACGGTACTTTTGCTTTCCAAAGAATGTCTTTTTGGTTATGCAATGCTCCTGCGATGTTTCAACGGTGTATGATGGCCATCTTTTCTGATATGGTCGAGCGTAATCTCGAGGTATTTATGAACGATTTCTCAGTTTTTGGAGATTCATTTGATCATTGTTTGGACAATCTCACTCTTGTGCTTAAATGATGTATGGAGACAAACCTGATTTTAAACTGGGAAAAATGTCATTTTATGGTCCAAGAAGGGATAATCTTGGGTCATAAAGTTTTTGCAAAAGGAATCGAGGTAGATAGAGCGAAGCTTGAAACCATTGAGAACCTTCCTCCACCATCTTCAGTTAAGGGTATTCGGAGTTTTCTGGGACATGCAGGGGTTTTATAGAAGATTCATAAAAGACTTCTCCAAAATCACAAAGTCATTGTGTAGTCTTTTGGAGAAGGATGTTCCATTTAACTTTGATAAAGCATGCCATGAAGCCTTTGAAGTATTGAAACAAAAGCTGATTACTGCACCTGTAATAGTAGCACCAGATTGGGATAATCCGTTTGAACTAATGTGCGACACCAGCGATTATGCGATTGGCGCGGTTCTCGGCCAACGTAAAGAGAAGACTTTCCATGCCATTTATTATGCTAGCACGACATTATCATATGCCCAACTAAACTATACAACCACTGAGAAGGAGCTATTGGCAGTTATTTATGCCTTTGATAAGTTTCGTTCATATCTGATTGGGACCAAGGTGATTGTGTTTACGGACCACTCGACAATTAAATATCTGATAGCTAAGAAGGATGCCAAGCCGGGATTGATTCGATGGATTTTATTGTTGCAAGAGTTTGATTTTGAGATCCGGGATCGAAAAGGGACATAAAATCAGGTTGCTGATCATTTATCACGGCTAGAGAATTCAGAACTAAATAAGGATGATAAAACAATGATTAACGAGTTTTTTCCGGGTGAATAATTATTTGCGGTAAAGTTGGAGACACCATGGTCTGTAGATTTTGTAAATTTCATCGTGGGAAAGGTGTTTCCGCCAGATTTGACCAGCCAACAGAAAAAGAAATTTCTATATGATGTGAAGCAATATCTATGGGATGAGTCGTTCTTATTCAAGAAGTGTGCAGATCAATTAATAAGAAGGTGTGTTCCTAAAGATGAAATGGAGAGAATTCTACAACAATATCATGCATCTGACTATGGTGGACATTTCGGGGGAGAAAGAACGACAGCCAAGGTGTTACAATGTGGATTCTACTGGCCCACGCTCTTTAAAGATGCCCATGTGTTCGTGTTGAAATGTGACAGATGCCAACGAGTTGGCAATATATCAAAGAGACATGAGATGCCACTCAACACAATTCTAGAGGTTGAATTATTTGACGTGTGGGGCATAAACTTCATGGGACCCTTCCTCTCGTCTTTTAGCAATTTCTATATACTACTAGCGGTGGATTATATTTCAAAGTAGGTTGAAGCTATAGCATCACCTACCAATAATGCCAAAGTAGTGGTTAAGTTCATCCACAAGTATATCTTCTCTAGATTCAGAACTCCTCGTGCGATCATTAGTGACGAGGGTACGCACTTCTACAATAAGCAATTCTCAGCTATTCTCGCTAAATATGGAGTCACTCATAAGATAGCAACTGCTTACCATCCGCAGACTAGTGGCCAGGCCGAGGTATCTAACCGTGAAGTCAAACGAATCCTTGAGAAGGTAGTGACCCCTAGTCGGAAGGATTGGGCAAGTAAGCTGGACGATGCACTATGGGCATATCGAACAACTTATAAAACACCGATAGGGATGTCACCATACAGGTTGGTATATGGGAAAGCATGCCATCTTCTGGTAGAATTGGAACATAATATTTATTGGGCTATCCGGAAGTTAAATTTTGATATGTCTGCTGTGGGAGAAAAGTGCCTCTTGCAAATGAATCAAATGGATGAATTCAGACTCCAACCGTACGAGAATGCCAAGTTGTATAAGGAGAAGGTTAAGAGGTGACATGATGAGAAAATCATAGAAAGGAAGTTTGAACCAGGGCAAACAGTGTTGTTATACAACTCCAGGCTAAAACTCTTCCCAAGAAAGCTGAAATCACGGTGGTTAGGTCCATTCACTATTACCAAGGTTTTTCCTCATGGAGCTGTGGAAGTTGAAGAGGCGGATTCGAAACGTATTTTCAAAATCAATGGCCAAAGGTTGAAATATTACTATGGGGGTCACATCGATCGTGAAAAGACATCTGTTAGCCTTGCTGATTAGAACAAAAAAGATAAAGTCGGGCTGAGGACGTTAAACTAAGCGCTAGCTGGGAGGCAACCCAGATTTCTAATTAATTTCTTTTATTTTTTGTTAAAATAGTTTGTTTTAGTAGGGTAGTTTATTTAATTGTTTTTCTTCACTTTAGTTTAGTTTTTACATTTATTGAAACAAATTTCTGCAAATAATCTTTGATTGTACGTTTATTTAATTGCAGGTATCAGCATGAAGGAGCTTGAAAATTGACCAAGTGTGGCTCAAACGCCTAGGCGCTCCAGTTAAGCCTGGGCCAAGCACCTAGGCGCTGTATTGCAGTACGCTCAGCAAAAATCAAGCGCCTAAGCTCTCCCACACAAGCTATATCAAGCGCCTAGGCGCTACACCAAATGCCCACACACTACCACCAAGTGCCTAGGCACTCCAACCTTCATAAATCCAAGCGCTTAGACGCTCTACCTGCACACTTGAAAAAAATAAGCCCTAGTCTGGCAAACCCATTTCAAATCCAACTCAAACTTCAATCTCTCTCCTATTTCTCAGCAAACTTCATTCTTTTCCCTTCCAAACCCACACCGACTTCATTGTACTTCAAATTTTAACCCTAATTTGCGCGAATTCTTCCTCTTCCAAATCACAGCCATCAATTTCCACCCATCCTAGAAAGTAAAAACTGCACTTCATCTACCTCCATACACAGTTTCATCTTCCCCAAATCAACAAGGGAAATTATTGGAAATCGTTCTTCAAATGCTAAAGCTAAACTAACCAATTGGTATGAATCTTTAATTCTAGCCATAATTTCAAGTAAGTATTGCATAGTGAACCATTGAGTACTTAGAATTGCTTGAATAAGGGTTGATTTGCTAGTATTTGAAGAAATTACTTTGTTTTGCTTGTGGACCCAATTAAGTTTGTGTTGGCTCAATTGGGGTTGGGTTATTCAAAAATCTTGTTCTATTATATTAGAGGAGTATTGTGTATTATGTAGTTGCCAGATTTGGGTTAAACTAAGTTTGGGGGAACTTCACATAAAGGCCTTTTCAGAGGTGCACACCACTTGTTCGATAAATTATTTCAAAGAAATTTTCCACCTATTGGGCCATTGTTTACTGATTTCTAGGGCAAGAACTTAATAGTGATAGTTTGTTTATGGCTCCAAAAAGACATAGAGGGGAGAGTTCAGGAACTTCTAGCAAGTATGATAAGAAACGATTTGTGAGTCCTCGGGCTTCTTACAGGTATCACAATTGGTCATCCGGCAAAACTTTAATTCCTGAACATGGCTTGCTACCGGATGAGCGGGAAGATGGAGAAGTTGCTCAAATGATACGAAGCCGCAAGTGGATGGCATTTACAACACAACCTGAGCCAGCAGCGGTAAAAATTATAAAAGAGTTTTATGCAAACGCTAAAGAGGCCATTGGAAATTCAGTGATGGTCCGTGGAAAATCGGTAAATGTTGGTCGAAAGGCAATCAATGCATACTACGGATTGAAAAAGATCCATGGCAATGGGTATATGAAGTATTTACAGCAGGACTTGGATTACAGTGAGATAATTGCAGATCTTTGTGAACCAAGGACTAAATTCACTTCCCTTCGTCCAAGCTAAGCAGATATGGAAAAGCTTGGCATGCATTCATCTGTGCTAAGTTGATATCGTGCCGACATATGAGTGATGTTATCAATCAGTGGGCCGGTTTGTTGTTTTGCATAGCCAAAGGAAAAACGGTAGATGTCGGGGAAGTTATACATGAGTCTATTGTGCGAGGACTGGAAGGGAGTACTTCCGTTGGGCTGCTTCACCCATCATTGATTACAGCATTGTGTCGACAGGCTGGGGTACAGTGGGATGACGATGAAGCAGTACAGGCTCCTTTAGCCCCGATTGATCATTCTGTGATGGTAAGGTACAAGATTTGGGCTGGGGGCAAATCACATCCAAGAGGGCTGGGATTTATCATTCCCCAGGAGCCAAAGGAGCAGCCTGTGGAATAGCCTATTAATGTTGGGGATCCAATTCAGCCACCCAATTTGGTTGAGGACATTCTTCGGGACTTAAGGCATCATACTAGACGGATTGACTTGGTGGCCACACAGATACAATAAGGATTTGACCGAATGGACTGTTAGCAGTCTTGTCTTGCTCAGCGTCAAGCAGAAATTTATACATACAACATCAATTGTACCACAACATTGGCAGAGATGTTTAGCAGGATGAATCCAGCAGCGTGGCCATACCAGTTTCCACCACCTCCACCTCTATCTGTTTATCCACCTCAAGACTTACCTCCTGACGATAAAAATGCTGATGATGAAGAGTAAAGCATTGGTCAGGGGAGTCCTCTGTTCTTAATCTCGTACTATTAAACAATGAGGACATTGTTTTAGTTAAGTTTGGGGGTGGCATTTTTGTTTTAAAAGTTGTGCATATAGAATAGGATCGTGTTTATTTAGTATCATTGTGTTTATTTATGTTAATTAGGCATGGTTTATTATAGTATATATGTTGCATGATAGTGGTAATGTGTGAATGCATTTTAGGTTGTGTTACGAATCTAGTTGCATGAATCAAGTAATGAATGACATAGTTATCTCATTTTGGCCAATGATAAGACTTGTGTGATAATTTGAAACTTGAATAGGATTTAAAGCTATTGTGCAGTGATGACTTGAACTGTGAAGTTAATTATGCTTGTCTGAAATTCATGTTAGCAAGGAAAGCACATAGTTAACTGTTTGATCAATTTGATTTAAATCCTTATATAATCTGCTTCTGGTGAGAAATTTGGGAAAAATGTAATAAAATCAGCCAAACATCTATGAAGGCAAAAGTAAGCAAGAAAATAAGTTTGGGGGAATCCTATTTAAAAAAAATCAAAAATCAAAAAATCAAAAAAAGTATGTGTGTATATATATATATATATATATATATAAAAAAATAATTTAACTTGACTAGTTTAGTTTTGTGGTCATTGCTACTCGGGTTATTAGATCTGTAGGGGTGTCTTAACACCTAGTGCCCTAAAACCAACTGGTTTGGGAGTCACTAGTTGAAAGCTCGATACATGGGTAGCTTTGAAAAGCCTAAGGAAACTAGACATTGCACATGTCGAGTTCAAAAGCGAGATGGAGCGTAAAACGCACTCGTGAAATAATAAAGTATGTTGTAATACCCCTGTGGTTAGTAATTGTTTACATGAGTCGGATTAGTTGTTTTGCTAATCGAGTTAAGTAGAAACTGGAGTTTCTTTCTAAGATGTTGATTATGTGGGTGATTTAAGTTGTGATTGATTAAAATAGTTGATTCACACACACACAACATGGATGATAACAAATGTAGTTTGGCTAACCAGTTTTAGTTGGAAACTTTACATTGGTTGGATATTCTAGTTGAGTGTTATATGGATCTTTGAGGCCTGATGTTGAATGCTATGTTGTTTTGGTTGTTTGATTCGTATGCATTTTAGTTAGGTTGTATTTTGCATCATTGCATTACTCGGGGACAAGCAATTGGTTAAGTTTGGGGGTATTTGATGAGTGGGTTTCATACCTACGAATCAGGTATTGTTAAGCTTAATCATTGCTATCTTTAAGTGTTTTTATGATCATTTTATTTGATATTTGTGTTTATTTTTGCAGGATGGAGCTGGAGGGGCATACCTATCATTTTGGTGAAAAAGAGAATTAAAGAATCATTAAAATTGAGCATAATGGCATTTTTGTAAATCTGCAGTCCAAGCCAAGAGCCTAGGCGCTTGGAATTGTACTGAGTTGAGCGCCTAGGCGCTCTAGTGCAAAAAATGATTAATTTTATGTGGCTGAGATGGAATTAGAAGCCAATCAGGAATTGGAACGAGGGTTTTGACTAATATACAAGGGGGAAGACTTCAGAACACAACGTAACAAGAGATTGTAGAGACAGAAAAGGAGAACATAAAGAAAGATTGCAAGGGCTGGAGATCAAGAAGAAGATTAGGAGCAACCTCATAGTTTCTTCTATTCCTTTCTCTAATCTTTAATTCTTGTAATTATTCGGGATGTTCAAGTTTATGATTTGGATGATGTTTTCTTTATTCGTTATGAACTAAATTTCAATTAAGATTACAACGGAACTTGGTATGAAATTTAAATTGATGCTTCCTATTTAATGAAAGTTGGTTTTCATTGAATCATTTATTATATCTTGTGCTTGTTGATTAATTGTCTAGCCAACAATTACTGTGATAATCTATATAAAATTGGAAAATGGAGTATAGATTTAGATCTGTATATGATAGCATCTATTCATATAATCTGAATAAGATTAATATGATTAGCATGTAGGATAGGAATATACTTGCATGTCATTTGTAACCATCGAAAGAACTTGTGCCTAGAAACCCTAATTAATATAATTCACATAGGAATATAGTGAGTTAATTGATTAGGGCGTTCCTTGTAACTCTATTGCTTAATTGCTGGATTTAGGAGGATTTGTTTACGCATCTTTCGGAAGAAGTGCGTGAATACTGTAAGGAGTTTTGGGTTAATGATTCATACTAATTAATTAAATTAAATAGGAAGTGAATTGATTTAAATGAAATACCAAGGGAAGTTGTAATCTTAAATTATTAAAATCTGTATTTACTCTTGTGAACTTTATTTTGCTAGTTAATTTTGTTAATTTTAAATTCTCAACTTGCAACCAATATTCGTAGTTTAAATAGAATTAATTAAATTAAAATTGGGTAATTGATAAATATTAATTTATTTACTCGTGGGAACGATATCCTTGTTTGCTGAATACTATAAACGAACGCGTATACTTGCGTGTTAAGTGCTAGTAAGAAATTAGGCAACATTTGGTCTGGTAAGTTTATTAGCATCAAGTATGCTCACAGTGATAGTGAGTTTGACATTTGTAAAATTCTGCATGTGAAATTAAACAACATTTTAGTATACATTCATTATATTAATTATCAAAATAAATTAGGTCTTTATTCAAATTGGTATCTCCCACTATTTTCTTCAAACTATATTACCCTCATTATATAGTTCGGCAAATCTAATTTGCTAGTGAGAATAAGGATCTCATTTCAAATGTATATAGCCTTGTGTGTGCACAACAAACGATATATAAATAAATTAGTAGACAACTATTGTCAATTACATCACTATGTAACTCCATGTATTTTGCCTTTTAGATTATAATGGTCAAGTGTGTGCACATCTGAACTAAAATAATCTAAGTTAAGTCCAACCTAGCACTTTCATATATGTAAAGAGAAAAATACAGCCCTTGTGTGTGCACAACAAAGCGATAATGTTCAATTCCTTAATAAGCATCAAATGTGATAAAAAACCATCTTAAATATTTAATACTCGCCTTGTGTGTGTACAACAAACTCATATTAAATATGCAATACTCTATCATTTTACCATACTAGAAGGCGACGTTCGATATTCCAAATATCTTTGAACGTTACAACTTAATATTTTTATTTTGGAGGGGTTTATTATTAATTGTCTCATCTTGTTTAGCGCGCGCACACACACACATACACACACACACACACACACACACACACACACACACACACACACATATATATATATATATATATATATATATATATATATATTATACGCGTCATATTAATTAACATGCGAAGCATGTTGGATAATAATAATAATAATATATATATATATAGTAAGCATGCACATATAGAATACTATATTCTACCCAGATTGATTATGGACTTTCATTCTAGTTTGATTCACTAGAGCCATCAAGTGAACAAATAAGTCAAGTCTAGGGTACAAGAACTGAATTTAAATATAACTATTACATTTAAACCTGGGCTTAAACGGGTCTTCAAGCGCTCCTTGCTCCTTTGTCTCCAATTCTTCAAAATAATTCTAACTAATCATATTATATAAACTATTTACAATAAATAGAAACTTTGATCAGCAGTCAAGGGAAAGTACATAGGAGGGAGATAGAATTTACATAAGAAAAATTAGATAAGACGAGGTACGTAGACTCCATTTATAAAACTCATCCATTCATGCATCCACATAAAATAAATCCAATCACACATTGGTCAATAGTCCATAATTAATCTCATTTATTATCATACATATCACCATATGCATCAATAAATAACATTCATCTAATGAATATAAAATCATTCTATATATGCATTGATATCATTTAATGGGCAATTTAAAGTTGCATGAAATCCAATTTCAAGTTTAAAATAACTCTTTATTTTAATTATAAAACCATGTAAAACAACTCTTTATTTAAATTTTTTGAAAAACTGCAAAAAAATATCAAAGTCACGTAATAAGCCAGTCCGACGGGGCAGCGCCGGTTTTATGAACAAAATTGGCGCGGCCGCGCCGTGTCGTATCTAGCTCAGCAAGGACACAGCGCGGTAGCGTCATGTCGCATAATCAGATTCTGCAATTTCCTACAGTTCACGAAATTGATCAAATTTTCATCCAAAACTCGATTGTGTGCAATTCTTTTCAAAATCCATGATTTTATACAACATATTGTGCCCAATAAATTGTTCTAAACACATACCCATACATATGCGGAATCAAAAAAATTAATAATTCACATAAAGTTTGGCTCTTGATGTCACTGTTAGGTTTGTAATAATGAAGAACATACAATCAAATTGCATATAATCAAGCGGAAGCATGACAAATCAGAATTTCAAATTTTACAAACCAAACTCAAGATCAATCTTTAATACGCTATTATTAATTAATAAAGGAAGATAGAGAATTAGAATTATACCCTTGTAGAAACTAGCTTCCTTAGGTACGAGTTCTACTCCAAAATCCTTCACGAAGATTTCTTCTTTTGATCAACGCAAGTCACCCAAGTGTTTGGCCTCTAGAGGTGATCTACCAATGAATAATATTTACTTAAGAAGATGGGTGATGACAAACCCTAGTTTCTATCTTTATAGAATTATGAGTATTCTCTCAATTCTTATGAAAAAGTGTATAATCATAATAAGACTTCTCTTATTTATAGATGTAGGCAACTCTCCTAAACTATTTAGGTTTAGGGTTTTATTAATTATACTTCTAATCTAATTAGGATCTAATATGAGAATACTCCTATTAATTAATTCCTAACCCATTTAGAAATTAAATAATAATAATAATAATAATAAGACTCCTCTTATTAATTTATAATTAGTATTTTCAAAATACTAAATAATAAATATTAAGTTATTTAATTTATTCTATCACCATAGTTTAAATTAAATACACTTAACTTATTATTATGATTATGCCATTTACTTCTTAAATAAATATTTTTCTTTTGTGGTGTGACACTTTAGATTTTTCATATTAAACCGGTTGTGAATAAATCTATTAGAACAATTCTAATCTTATTTAAATAAATAAATTAAACTATTTAATTCATTTAATTAAATAATATTTATTCTACAATAAGGGTAAACCCCCTTAACGATCAACGACTTTCTAGATAATATATATTTCAATATTAATCACAAAAGAACATTTCAGTGAATAGTTACCGTACAATTCAATCATTCTACCATACAATGTCCCAATTAAATATAAGACATGGAATTATTGTCAAGTCTTATTTTATTTAATTATATGTATTTCGATTCTGAAATGCATAATTTTAAATAATACAAATTAGAAACAACTTTCTAATTTCATTTTGCTTTGGCCAAGGACTGCTGAATTGTCATTTATCGAATCACATAGGACATACTCTTCTTTTACTAGAAGCGGTAGATTCTTTGTTGATCATTCATCTATGTATGACTTATTATACCCAAGTATACGCTATGTTATACCCTAAAAGTATTAAGAAATATGTCAAAGCATAACTCATCATGCACAAGATACTATGATAATCTCAAGTCCAAGGATCACTTGTACTACTATCACTAGAGGAATTCCTATTGACAGGCGAGTAAAACCCCATTAGATATTCCTTTAGCGAGCCACGTTCAGTGAACTTATTCTCTAATAGGCACCTACATACTTGCTTTAGTGTCTCCACACAAATAATTATGAGATCAATCATCCTCTTCCTAAGAGCAAGCAAAATATGTACTAATCTATCTGGATTCACTAATCCCCTTTTTAGTAATCCATCGATTAGGAACTATTTTAGTTTTAAGCTATCTAAGAATTTAAATCTCATTAGCATGATTATCATCATGATTCTAAAAGCATTGCTTAAACTAAGGATTTATCACATTTAATATAACAACGCCATGTAGATAAAATAAAATGCCTTTAATAAATAATTCTTTTTATTAATAAACAAATAAGATTACAAAGTACATGCTATATCATATCAAATATGATTGGCTTGTGTGCATATTACTTTCATGTATTAATAAAAAAATTTAAATACCCATTGCCGACGGACAACACTTACTGGCGACGGACGTGCCGTCACCTATGAATTTTAAATTTCATTATTAAACGAGACATTATCGATGGATATGTCGTCGCCACTGCCGTCACCAATGCGTCATTAGCGACGAACAGTCCGTCGCCAATGAGGCTGTTGTCACTGACCTCAATACCGACTGCGATCGACGATAACACCTGGGGCGACATTCTGGGCGACGGACAGATTCGTTCGGAATGAGGTTATTGGCAACGGAACATGGGTCATTCCCGACGAACATGTCCGTCGCCAATGATCTATTTTTATTTTTTTGTAGTGAAATAAAAACGGCATGTGCCGAGAATTAGACTAGTCTCTCATGAATGTCTCTCTATCTTGTTCTATTCACCAACAAGCTCACACACATGAGAAACAATAGTTTCCAGATGCATCCAATAATATTTCAACAAAATATTATTTGTGGCAATTCATATAGCTCAAAATTATCACGTAAATAGTACAATAAAGATGGTGTCTGAACAATTTGTGCCCAAAATATGCAGAAGTATTTTGAATGATTGTAATGTACACTTTTAAGAGTTGTAAAATAGGAACACAAAAAGAACTTTCAGACATTCTGAACACATGTTATCGGGAAAATATGATGGTGCTGAAATCGTAATGATATGTTAACTTAATGTGATAGTACTAATCAATAACTAAATATAACAACGTTTGAGTGGACTCGCAATAATTTTATAATTTGATTTAATTATTTTAGTTGGTTACGAGTCAATTCCAATTAATTATTTAAAACTCCCTGTTATATTGGTTTTTAAAGAATTTTGGTAGTACAATATATATCAAGTATTCATGCTAAATTTTTCATATTGAGTGGTTCTATCATTCCTAAGCCCCAATATGCATGTATGTATAAAATATGTGTCATAATTTGATATACATGTATTTGCTTTACAATATTCATGAACTAATTTAAAAATATACTTAATAATTTTTTTTATACTATAAAATGAAATATGTTATTTTTAAAATTAATCCGTGTCTTGCACCGATTATTAATCTAGTAAAGTACTAACACATCATTCAATATTTCAGATTTGCTTCAATATTTTGGAATCCTAGAATTTGAAAATTATTAACCCATTATAAGGTTTTTCTAATGCAACATCAATAATGCTAGTTGTGGTATTGTAATATATGCATTAATAATTGTACCTCTAGTTGACATTATTAAACGTTATTATTGTGAAATTATCATTTCACCTAGCATTATTTTGCTTCTAAAATTTGTCAAAGAAAAGAATTGTCCAATAGAATATTCTCACAGGCACCATTGTGCTTTATTCACTTTCCCTAAATAGTTTTTGTAACGTGATAATTGACGATTACGATTAAAGGATGGCTACAATTTTATTTATTTATTTTTAAAAGTCCACAATAAATTTGACATGACATGAATGAGCAAAGTAGGTAGGTGTGCATTTGTATAGGTTGGGCCATTTTTGCATACACTTGTTAGGTAGTGTTGTTGGTTGGAGACTTTGAAGAGCCGCCCTCTTTGGTGTTCCATTTTGTTACTGGTACCAACCTTTCAAATGTATATAGTAGAGTACTGCTTCTGTATTCAAAAGGAAAAATATAATTAAAAAATTAGGTCACTTTTTTATAATCCCGGTTTTTGAAAGTATAGAATTAATATTGACTTTTAAAATTTAATTTAAAAGTCAAAAACTTTAATATTAGACTATATAAGTATAAAAATTATAAATTATCTAAATAGAATTTTGAATTTAAAAATAAAATTTGATCTTATATTTTGATATGGAATGAGTATATAAAATAATAAAAAAAAATTAATTTCACCTATTGATAAATTTAGGAGAGTACTATTATCACGTGCGCTTTTAATATTTTTATATAATCTCTCTCATATGAATGTAGAACTCACTTTGTTTTTTTGTTAGAGAAAATCATAATAAACTATCAAAAATATACGTGAAAATATTAAATTTCTAAATTTATAAGACATTTCACAAGGCCCACACTCTCTTAAAGGGCTAACCTGAGTATGTCATCCACTTTTTTGCAAGATAGACAGATAGTAACCCAACTTTTTTTAGGAGAGTAGTTTTATGAAAATAAATTGTACATAAAAAGTTGTGTATAATTAATTTTTTTAAAAAGGATAGAATAAAAAGTGAGACTTATCATTTAGAATTTTACACATTTTTATGAATAACATGTTCTTTGTTAAAAATTTAGTGGATGCTAGTTGGCTATGACATAGAAGGCTTTCTTATCTTAATTTTAAAACAATTTAAAAATTATCTCTATAAGATCATGTTACAGGATTGCCAAAAATAATTTTAATCAAAGAAAAATCGTGTAAAGCTTGTAGATTTTGGTAATCAAAAAAGACTTTTTTAAGAGTAATTTGAAAACTTAAACACTAGCCTCTTCAACTGCTCCATATGGATTTGTTTGATCATATACCAATGACTATCCTAGAAGGTATGAAGCATGGGTGTTCTTCCTAACATTCAGGAATGAAGCATGTGCAAAGTTTACCAAGTAATTTTAAAAATGAGAAAATTGAAAAGGTCATAACACAATGAGAAGTGATCATAATAGAGAATTAAACTTTTAAGGCATGAAAGAATTTTGTGATGATCAAGGAATTTCAAACGGTTAGTACTTGCATTTATATGTTCCTCTATTTAATTTAATGATGACAATGATATTAATGTATATTTGTATAAATAAGTAAGTTTTGTAAAGTTCTTATGAAAATTTTGTTTAAAAGGACTTAGTTAGGGATCAAATTTGTTAGGTTGATCTTAAATCGTAAAGTATAGCTTTGTAAATCCTTGTAATAGCTGAAGCTAATAATTAGTTGAGTAAGGACTGGATTCACTCTAAGATCGCAGAGTAAAGAAGTGAAGTTTTCAAGAGATCGTTGAGTGAAGAGTAAGATCGTAAAGCCATATCGCAGAGCCACTGCAATTCATAAGGCAAAAATCATTTAGTGAAGCTACTCAACGATCACAGGACCAACTCTACGTTTCCTCTTTGAAGGTTTGTTCAACCAAAAATTTAGAGTGCAAACTCTTGACAAGTCAGTAGCAGGTTTACGACAAAGGTTAAAAACCTTAATACACATTCCTTCATGATGGTCTACAAGTGTGTTTGCGACAAGGGTAAAGAAGATAACGCATCTTGTTGTAACAACCATATGAGCAAAGGACAAGGACATGTGTCTATTGTTGTACCAAATATAGTGATATCAAAAACGATGGCTTGTGGTCCAACACACAACTATTCAAAGTCAAAGGAATCACAAATTAATAAGTGTCCTAGGTAATTTGGAGCTACGGTAATAATTCAACGGGCAAATTCCAATGAGAGATTATAAAATGATTTTTGTTATTACACTGATACCAACGATTCGTCAAGCATCAAGTGCTGAAAGTTCAAGTGTTCTAAAAGCTGCACTCTACGATTCACAAGAAAAAAATTTGTTGCTAAGTCATTCAAATAGGATCCTAAAGCAACTTAGTAATAACTCAAACTACAAATATTTCTTTGTATTATAGATCTTAGAGATCTCTTATATTACCAAGTCTGTGTGACTTAAAGAATTCTTAGTGAATCATTGTTGTAATAATTTTTAGTGAACTAAGGTTTTTTGTGACGCCCCCAAAATAGGTCCACACAACCCATTTTGAGTCGCCAATAACATCTTACAAAATACAAATACAAATACGAATCTTCCCATTTACAACTAATAATTGTCGTGCAAAATACGACAACACACATACTGTGACTTTCAATACAAATATAACTTAAGCTCTCAATACACTTATTGCCACACTAATAATAATGTATTGAGATATTTCTATTGTCTCGGACCATCACACCATTCCCCGGCTAGTCCCCGCTACACTCTCTTTTCCTGAAGAGAACAATGGAACAAAAAGGAAAAGGGTGAGCACAAATAGCCCAGTAAGAAATATCATGACTAAGATAATGAAGAATAAAAATTATCCTTAGTCTTCAACAATAATAAATCAGAGATTTAAAGATATTATAATTGTTCACTAACAACAACTGCAGCGGAACGAACAATTCATTAGATGAGTCAAGTAGATTATAGTATCTACCATCTTCTACAAATTAAAGGTTCACCACCAATCTTTCATCCCTGTAATACCAATCAACAGTTCCTGTTTATGAACATCCAAATCAACAGTTTATATTCAACAACCTCTCTTTGCACTATGTGCCAAAGATATTTATTTGTAACATCACCGGTCATGATCATGCCAAACGCCATTTCATCTTTGCACTACGGGCCAAAGAGAACTTTCACCATACGTCTTTGTTTGTAACACCAAAAATCATGATTATACCAATACACAGTTTGGTCAAAATCATGTCACACCAGTTCATCTTTGCACTATGGGCCAAAGAGAACTATCACCACAATTTAAGTATGAGGATGAGGATGATGACAATGATACAGTGAGATTAAGGATAAGAAAAAATTTATAATTTAATCAGTATCGAAGATTGACCAAATTGCCAACACGATGACCAAATTGTGGAGTCAAATTCAAGAATGATATTCAAGAATAAAATTCACGATTTAACTATATCGTATCAAACGAAATAGAAAGATTCAGGTGAAAAGATATTAGATGAAGCACAAACTATTAAGGATATTCTACAAATTTTCAGGGATTTTCACCATTTAAAATAAGGTTTTGGAAACAAACAAAGATTTCTTATCATAAATGGAGAAATGTGAAAGAAAAAGATATCCCTTAAAGAGTACAAAAGAAATGATACGTTATACGAGTATAAAAGAATATATGAAACTGCAAATGAATTTTCACCCGTCATGCGGTTATCCGCGTAGACAGATTATTTTCACAAAAGATTAATAAGTAATGAATACGAAGGGTTATTCACCAGGCATGCGTCAATCCCACGGACATGTTATACCCACAGATTAATAAGAAATAAATGCAAAGGGATATTCACCGGGTACGACACTCCGTACATAAAGGTTATTCCCACAGAGTAATAAGGAATGAATACAAAAGGATATTCACCAGGCATGCGTCAATCCGCACGGACAGGTTATCCCCACAAATTAATACGGAATGAATAACAACCTTTATGAGTATAATATCACTTACGAACATGGAAGCAAATGATATTACATAAGAGTATGAAAGAAATGATATCTCCTACCTTAGTTAACAAGTGACTGAATATTACTTTCTATGAAGTTTACTAACTTCGGATAATACTAGTATTCTCACAAATATTCACAATAGCCTAGCACACTTAGAGAACTTAAGAAAATTTAGAGAGAGAGAGAGAGGAGGTATAAGTAAGGAAGGTGTAAAAATTTCTTAAGCGAACCCTCCCTATTTATAGGAAAATCAAGGTGAGGGCATTTTAGTCTTTTTCCTAATTTTTCTTGGTTTATTACTCTTATACCCTTGGCATATTCTTTTAATATACTTTATACCATAGTATATTCTTAGAATATGTTTTCACTTAGGTTTTTAACCCTAAGGTAAAATAAAAACTGAATTAACTATTTACTGACGGTAATTTACTATTGAATGACATGTGGGTCCCACGAAAATATAAGATAACTTACAATAATTATTCACCATTAATATTATAGACTTATAATATTGACAACCAGATCATTCCCAGGAAAAAGGGGGCCTTCCGTATAAACGGCGCACAATTAAATAATATTTTTCATTGACAGAATTTCTAGACATTGTCAATAATACTAAAATATCATATCAAATAATATGAGTTATAGTGTCATGACAAATAATAAAAAGTATTATGCAGATGTTACTGTAACAATTATTGAATCAAAATACTGTGCAACACCGTGTGCTTGTGAAATACCGCGTACTACTGTGGAATAACGTGTTTTACTGTTCTTTTTATTACCGGGTATTTTAACAGTTGCAGGTGATAATACTGTTGATAAAATACTGTCGTTTTCAGTATCCGACAATGGGGCTCACTATCGTTGACAATATTATCATTTCGGCGCCGTCGTACGGTACCGAATATAATATTCCCCGACAGAAAGAATATTTCCCGACAAAAGAAATATTCCCCGACATACTGTTTATCAGATAATTTACATATAACACCCTTAACTATCATTTATAACAATTAAGCACTTCACTATTTAGAAAAATAATCATAAAGAAAATAATAAACTTTTATTTCATAAAGTCGGGATCTTACATTTTTATAATCTCACCCATCCTTAATGGATCATCTCTACTCGCGAAGTAGAATAGAGGACTAGGAAACTTGTGTACTTCAAATATCTTAAAATTATTGTGTTCTTTACTTTTCTGCACTTGACGGTTTGTCACTCTACATTTTCACTCTGTGACTAGTTTCTGCACCTTTACTAAATTTAGAACTGTGGATTTTCTTTATATCTTTAAAGGGGGTTTTCAAATATATATTCCGCTATGCTTAACAAATAACTTAACTTGTTTAACTTATTTGGTAATCAAATCTTTAAAAAGAAAATTTAAAGAATATATTCAACCCATCCTTCTAGATCTCTTTAGTGCCTTTGAGAATAACAAATGGTATTAGAGCGGTATTCTCATTTAAACTAGTTTAATATCTTGAGTAGATCCATAGCACTCAAAAAAACCAGTTCTGAGCTTTGTGATAAAAACAAGCCAAATTGTATAATAAAGATAAGTTTGCTAATTGAAAAGTTCGTATACAGGCATATATGGATGTTATAGATGATGAACTATTTGATGTTGTGCTCAAAGGTCCTTATGTTCCAACAAAGCTTGCTCTAATTCCTGAAGATCCAAACAAGGTTGCTACTAAACAAAGAGTAAAATGGACGACAATTGTAATGACCCGGAAATTTGAGATAATATTTTGTGGAAAATTTGTGATTAAATTTTTTTTTAACATGATTATAGGTGCATATTTAAATTTAAGAATGAAAAGAGAAGCCAACATATTGTTAAATATGAATATGTGTGGATATTGAATTTTAAATTAAAGGATGATAATATAATTAATTCATTTAATTATATCAGGGTAATGATAAATCATTTAATTGGTTTGAATGCTTGGCTTGATAGACTAAATCATTTTGTTAATTAAATAACTTAAAATTATGTGTTAAGAAATAATATTATGTTGGTATTTATGAAACAACTCAAGTCATTAATACTTATTGAGGTGGTGTATAATTTAGTGCTATGTACAATTTAGTGTTATGTGACTAATTTTTTTTAATGTGTGGCAATAATATTTAAGTATTTATATTTTTATAATCCAAATAATAAATTTAGTGAGAGAAGGTGGTGTTATATTTTGTAGGCTTAATTGGATTTGGTGAGCAAACTTAATGATATTTTTCTAGCTTAACACCCTTAATAGGCATATAAGCCCAATGGAAATGTGTAGCCTAATTTAATAAACTAGTAGCCCAAGTGATGGACTAGTAATACTTGAATGCTAGTGGCCCAAATGATTTTATTAGGAGTCCAAGATCATCTAAATGAAAACCCAATTGATAGTCCATTTGGGGTAGACTTTCTAGTAGGTTAATTATTCATTAATGCAATAATAAAAGATATAGATAGTACTCCCTCCTCCCCCCAAAATTCGGCCAAGTGGCCTAGAGTAGCCTTGGGGCTTGTTTGTCGATTTAGCAATCAATAAATACGTGCAAGTGTACACGATCAACAAGTAATAAAGTGATAAGAGAGTGTCGAACCCCACAGATAATTATTTAATAATAATTACCAAATACTAACTCATAATCAAATTAATTTTATTTAAACAATTCGATAAAAGATTTTGAATTTTGAAAATAAAGTACTAAACTAACTAATTACTAACTACCAAGAATTGAATTCAGATAAAAAGGCTTAAGATTACAATTTACCTTAATGTTTCACTTGAATTAATACACTTCTTGTTAAGTTATATTAACTATTTCGGATTGTTAATCAAGAGCTCATCAATATTTATAACCATCTCTCGATGTCTCTCCTTCAGCTCCTTAATTGAATCCTTTGTGCTCTTGCAATTGCTTTAAGCCCCCCTCTCTTTCTCCCAACTAGGGTTAGCAAAAAGTAGCAATATCTTCCCCTCAAAAATAGGGTTAGCAAAAAGTAGCAAGATCTCTCTTATTCTATGTCTCACATCATGTATTTATATGTTCTAGTTAAAGTCCTAAACCAATTAAAAGTTACAATCCTTGTTCCATTCAATTTGGGTCAAAAATAAGCTTTTCAACAACCCGACCCAGCGCGACCGCGCCCATATTTGGCATAGAGAGCAGCGCGGCCACGCTCAAGTGCCAGAAATCATGTTTTTCACTCTGCAGACCAGCGCGGCCGCGCCCAAGCCCAAAATACACTAGGAACCGGCACGGCCGCGCCCGACTATTTTTTGCTTCAGCATCTGTCGGTATTGGTCATAACTTTTGATCCGGGAGGAGTTACGAGGCCTGCCACCTATCAAATCGAAGCTCTCGACGAGATCTACAACTTTCATTCTTTGAGAATTGAGAGATTCGGATTGGATCAAAGTCGAAATTGGGCTTAAAGTGACTGCTATGCAAATGGCAACTCCAAACTTTGATGTTCAACGTCCGTTGGTAAAACGGTCATTACTTTCTCATTCGAACTCTGATTGTGATGATTCAAGATGTTCCAGAAAGCTAAGGAGTAGCTCTACAATAAAATCCAAGTTCCAAACCAAGAACATATATCCAACCTAGTGTTAAAAGCCCTTCAATCTTTCCTTCTTGCGTTTGCTTGCTTATTGTACTCCAAAAGATGTTCGGATTGCGTTTCCTTGTTTCTTCCTACAAAATAACATAAAAACACTATAAATACCTAATACTAACTTAAAATACTTAAGAACTCACAAATTATCAAGTCAAACGTACTCAGTTCGTAGGTATGAAACTCACTCATCAAATACCCCCAAACTTAAATTTTTGCTTGTCCTCAAGCAAACGCTAAGAACAACAACTATAACAACTAATTCTAAATAACAACTCACACGACTCGAGCAATGAATCAATACAAATTTGCATAATATCCTCAAAGATTTCTTCTAATGTTAACTCAAGAAAAAAAATCCGAAAACATGCAAAGCCTAAAATTTCAACCTAATCATCAGTTCCACAACTACTCATGATTCTTTAAGTACGTGTGTGTGCATCCAAATGTTCAACTAGCCATGACTCATACTAGATCATATAATCAAATACTCATAAAAGATTTTCAAATCAACTCTAAAAACCTTTTTATCATATCAATCTCCGTTAATAAAGGCAAAACATAAAATTTAGATGATCAAAAGGATATTTCATACATTTAAGCACATGACTTGAACCCTTCCCAAGTATTTTAAAACACAATTTTTCTTTCCTTTTTTTTTCTTTTTAGTGAGTACATTTTACGCTCCATCTCACTTTCCATTGCACGAGTGCTTTTTACGCTCCCTCTCGTTTTTTCTCGCACGAGTGCGTTTTATGCTCCTTCTCGTGCCTGTGTTTATGGGCGAGTGCGTTTTACGCTCCATCTCAACCCACCACATGATTTATTCTTTCACTCAGGAAGGTTTCACAATTTTCAAAATTTTCAATAACCCAAGATTTCTCCCAAACTTATGTTAATGCCTAAATTTCACTTTGAATGATGCTCAAATAAGATTTTAAAGTTTCAATGATATCTTTCACAAGTATTCAACCAAAAAAAAAATTAAGTCACAACTAGCTAAATAGATGGATATGTGTTTTAAAGTTCAAAAAGATCACAAATAGTGTAAACCCAACTTATAAGTCAAAATATAAACTAAGCATGCTTCTCAACTTCACAAGAGTTAAAAAAAAATTTAATCACAATTTTTTCTTATCCTTGGCCATAATCAAATTCAAATCAAACCATTACTCACCTATCCTAAAAATATACTAACTAAAATGCAAATCTAACTAAATTCAAATACCAAATAAACAAACACAAAAACACACCCCCCCCCCCCAAACTTAAACTAGACATTATCTTTAATGGCTAAGATAAAAAAAATTAAAATAGAGGACTTCCCTGAAAATATAGCAATCTTCCTCCTTGCCTGCTAAGTCTGAAGAATAAGCTATGTGACACCCCCAAATTCAGATACCAATACCTCGAATCTGGTGCTCACGATAAAGTACATCCATACACCTCTAAACAATATAAATCAACTAATGCGGAAAAAATAAACATATGTTGTTCATTACAAAGGTTTACTATGGTCCCAAGGTCTATAACCTTAAATAAATACATCACGGAATATATTAATAATACAAAACAATTCCACGATTACATAACAGGATAGTACATATAACTATTCCTTAAGCTTTCCTTTGCCTTTGTCCGCTTTGGAACTCTCCGACTTAACTGCAATAGGTTTATGATATAGCAAGGGTGAGCAACTACTTTGCTCAACAAGTTTAAAATGAATAAAGAAGATATATCATGAATGAATGAGAATAATAATCGCATAATTCAACAATTTAAGAACATTAAAGAAATAGCTGACAATATAATCAAAGTTCAAATGAAATAATGAATATTAATTATTTACTGCTGAGTGGTCCAATCGACTATGAACTTTTTGGTCCCAAGAATCAATTATTCAACCGACTCTTTTAGAAACTGGACCGTCAGTAGTACGTGAGGGGATCAACCTCTCGTACCCTATGTATATGCATAACATTTAACTCTGACTGCATCGAATAGCCGACACATTAAAATCCCCTAATAAGGGTTGCTCTCTCAGTCCAAGAATCCATACTAACAATCGGTTTGGATAGCTTTTAAAATAATAACCTGTACATGTCTAGCCGAAACAAGTGGCATAGACTATTTCCTTAAACAGTTCATGAATGAAGACCTTAAACATTTCACAGTCCAACAACAGATCATGAATTCAAATGCACAAGGTGCGAATATCAATAATTACCTTTGATGTGGAGTAATTCACAATAATTAATCCACTAATATAATTTGAACGTAATAACTCAATTCGAGTTATGAAACTTGCAATAAGATAGAATACTTGCTCAATAAGTAAATCAAGTTAGGATAGGAAACTTGCCCAACACAAGGGTTAGACAAGGGTTAGAAGAGAAACTTGCTCAAATGTAACTTGAATAAAGTTAAGAAACTTACCTCGTGCGTCTGCTACAATAATACAACACACGCTCTTCAATTATCCTACACACATACGTGCACATAAACATACTACAATTAGCCACATAATAAAGACCAAATATTGGCTTACACTACTCCATAAGGTTATAATCTTATTAGAAGCATAATAATATACAAGGATAAACACATTTGTTACAACGTTACGGCACTTGCACGTCCATACGCCAAACTTGCCTACTCAATGCTTAAGCGACATACACAATGTTACCAAACTGCCCAAATCCGAATTTGAATCAGGCAACAAATCTTAATTATTAATAGTGAAAGTTGTAGGTCTACTCTTTAGCTTTCCGGATCATCTTGAATCATCCAAATCGGAGTTCGTATAAGAAAGTTATTCCCATTTTACTAAAGGGTGTCGAAGCTGTCCAGACTCTGCGATTTTTCCACTCTACGATGGCACTCTACGATGACACTCTAAGATGGTCGAGATAAGTCTATGACCTGAACTCTACGATGGTCGAGACAACTCTACGACCTGCACTCTACGATGGTCGAGACAACTCTACGACCTGAACTCTACGATGGTCGAGACAACTCTACGACCTGCACTCTATGATGGTCGAGACAACTCTACGACCTGCACTCTACGATGGTCGAGACAACTCTACGACCTGAACTCTACGATGGTCAAGACAACTCTATGACCTCAACTCTACGATGGTCGAGACAACTCTACGACCTGCACTCTACGATGGTCGAGACAACTATATGACCTGAACTCTACGATGGTCGAGACAACTCTACGACCTCAACTCTACGATGGTCGAGACAACTCTACGACCTCAATTCTACGATGGTCGAGACAACTGTACGACCTCAACTCTACGATGGTCCAGACAACTCTACGATTTCTACTCTATGATTTCATACTTGACAGGTTCGTAACACCATCTACCAAACATCATAACTTCTTCATTTTAAGTCGGAATTAGTCCGTTCTTAAGGCTATGGAAAGCTCGTAACCTGAACTACAACATATCCGAAAATCATAATTTTTCAGATTCGTTAACAAATCAAAACAGCGGCTCCAAGGAGCCTGGTTGCACCAGTTTTTTGTGTTCTTGACAGCTTTGACACATTTTCTTAAAATCACTATATCTCACTCATCCGAGGTCAAAATGCAGTCATTTCAAAGCCCATGACTTCCTAATTCAGTGTACTATATTACTTCAGAAGCCCATAATTTTGCAAGAAACACATCAATACCAAATTTGATTATAAGGTCACTGTTCATCCAAACTAATCGTATTCTTGGCATGGTTTACTAAAATCTTCACCACAAATTCGTTTTAAAAGCTTTTTACTCCGTTCCAACTGGGTTATGAAGATAACCCATGGAACTACAATACCACAATAATAAATAAAGTAAACAAACACAGAATCGAAGCTACAAGTTCTCTAAAACGGTCCGAATGTCCATGTTTGTCCAAAATGTCTATGTCCTTCATTGTTCTTCATTTTTTACACATGGGTTCGGATTTTCTCGTTATATTGTTCTACTTTAATGTTATTAGGAAGGTTTTTAGGGTCTCAAGAACTTCCATAACAACTTACACACAACTAACAATAACCATAAACAATAAAACTCAAACCCACCAAGCATATAAGCTTCAAAACCATGAAAGCTTGAAATATTAAGAGAGAAGGGTTATGGTTAATGTTTACCTCTTGATTCTTGCTCCTTGATGCTAAAAGACTTGGTTAGAGCTTGAAGCTTTCTCTTCTTCTTCTTCTTAGCTTTGCTTCCGAACAACCCACTTCTTTCTCTCTCTCTAGAAACTTTTTTTTCTCTCTACTTCTTCTTCTTCTTCCTTATTTCTTTTCTTTCTCTCTCTATATTTTCTCTTCTGCAGATGGTTTGCTTCCAAAATGAGCTGATGGTTTAAGTGAGGAGAGAAGGAATGAATGGGAGAATGAATGGAGCTTCGGGTGAATGCAAGTGTAGCACCCGAGTTCCTCTTGAAAATGGAATAAGGAAGAATGTTGTGAAATAGAAGATTTCAAGGCAAAATACTTGGCTCAAGGCCACTCATCCAACCACTCCCTTCTTGCTCACTCCTCATTGGTCCATGCATTAAGTTGGTTCCACATATTAGCAACACACAAAAATTAGTACTCCCATTTGGTCTCCCATACCCGAATACTTCCTTATTTGTACCCAATTTGCTTAATATCTCTACCCAAAATTAAAATGGGTCATCCCATAAAATATTGGGATGGGTAAAAATAATAATTACGGGGTTTATCCATTTATTCGGATAACCCATAATAAACCTTTCGGATAAAATATAAATCCCGAATAAGCTCAAATAAAATTTTCGATACTTGGAAAAATTATTCCTATGTATATACGCATTAACGAAATTTTTAGAAATCGAAAAAAGACGTAAAAATATTATGGCGTGAATAGTGCCCGTGAATAGTAATTTAGCGACATTCCACGAAATTAATTTATTCACTTATACAAAACTGTAACACGTAAAATTCATGTATTCACATAATCCAGGTTGTCACACAACTTTTAAACACGTAACGCATAACAATGTTGCTAAAATTTATAATATTCATTAATATAAATAAATTTAAATTACAAGGCTATCCAGAATTCACGGTCGTTACAGGCTAGGCACATTGGAATGAATAAGGCATTGCACTTGAATTGGACTCGAATAACCTGTAAACACATTAGAAGCAAGTTTATTAAATCCTAATAAATGCAAATTTATTAACTACTATGAAACCTGATAAAATAAATAAAACTAAAAATTAAACTTGGGTTGCCTCCCAAGAAACGCTTGTTTTATAGTCTCGGCCTGACTTCTTCAATTTCTATCCAATTTCTCTACGAAAATTGAGGAACCCTCCATTCATTAATAACCATGTAACATTTGAGGATTTAGTTGCAGTAGGGGCCCTTATATCAAGTTCACCTAGCTTGTTACTTTTGGATAACATTTTATTTATAAACTTCAAATAGCTAGGTTATTGGTCCATTGTGTCTGTGAACGAAATGTTGGATTGAAGCTTTTCAAACACAATAGGATCATCGGCTATCTTCTCATGGACCCCTTGTTCGTCCCACCATGGTTCCAAATGTATTATAGCTCTAATGTAACATCGAGCTTTGCCTAAGACATAACTACCAATTGGGCATGGGATCGTAAAACCACCCGGATCCTTGAGCTTTGGTGGAGAAGGTACATGGGGCACTAACAAATTCGGCTCATCAGCATTAGAACTCAAGGCTAGATCTTCCTCGACTGTATTTTTCTAATCCCCACTTGTCTTCTCCATATCAGAATCATAGTCAATTAGCACATCCAGTTGCAGCTTTGGTTTCACAACGATAGACACCTCCATATCCAAATTTTCACAAATTCGCTCGGGCACTCTATCAGTTTTAAGAACCAAGTTACTTGACAATTCACCTTGATGGCGATTGTTAATGGCATTTAAAATCTGTTCTACGTGGTTCTCAATATTCCAGGCCGAAATCTCCTGACTTTTCCTACTCTCCTCATTCGAAGCTATGATCTTGGACAAAAGTTCCTCTAAGCTTGACATCTTTTCTTCTCGAGTAGGAGCTTGATCTTGAAATTCTAGAGTATATGAGTGGCTTGGAGCAAAGGTTTGGATTTGATTGTTATCGCTCCATCAAAAATTCGGGTGATATCCCAAATCCTGATGATAATTGTTAAAATAGGCATAATCATTGGGGTAATCGCCGAAGTTGCCACCATACTGCATCGACTCAAAACTGATGGCACATTGATGACTCGGATGATTTTCAACACAATAATCACAAATAATCGTTACACTTTGAATACGTTGTGTTGCAAAAGCGTCAATCTTCCTCAAAAGTGTCTCAATCTATGCTGACAATTCATTGAGTTCATAAATCCCTGCCGCTCTTGGCTGAGTGATTCTCGTATAAGGCCACTGATAATCATAGTTGGCCATGGTGAAGTAGAATAAAATAAATAAATAAATAAAAACATTTAAATTAAGACAAATTTGATTAAAATTAATATTGACAAAAATTATTAAATTAATTCCCCCGCAATGGCGCCAAAAACTTGTTTGTCGATTTAGCAATCAATAAATATGTACAAGTGTACACGATCAACAAGTAATAAAGTGATAAGAGAGTGTCGAACCCACAGAGAATTATTTAATAATAATTACCAAATACTAACTCATAATCAAATTAATTTTATTTAAACAATTCGATAAAAGATTTTGAATTTTGAAAATAAAGTACTAAACTAACTAATTACTAACTACCAAGAATTGAATTCAGATAAAAAGGCTTAAGATTACAATTTTCCTTAATGTTTCACTTGAATTAATACACTTCTTGTTAAGTTATATTAATTATTCCAGATTGTTAATCAAGAACTCATCAATATTTATAACCATCTCTCGATGTATCATAAACGAATCAACTTAAATCCACAAAAGATAGAATTAAGATGAACACCCTAGTTAACTAATGCACTATATCTCTATGTGAATTACAATTAAAAAAGATTTAAAGCACAGGTTCTCTTTCAGATTACATGCGGCGTATAGGTATATCTATATCCTAAACACAAATAATGAGTTCTGTTGGTTGATTTCACGATTAATAAAATACGCGCAAGTATACGCGGTCTAACAAGTAATATAGATAAAGTAAAGTGTCGAACCCACGAGGACAAAGTACTAAATATTCGCTCAAGTATTAAAATGTGTCTCTACGATCTTATCTAAATAATTGAATAAGAGTTGTGTGCTTTAAACTATAAGGTAAATGCAGTGAAATAGGGAAGCGAGTTGTAACAAAGATGACAAGCTAGGATTACAACTCCCCTAATGCCTCACCTAAGATTCCTAACTCTCCATTTAACTAACACATCACAAGAATGGTCAACCGAGAACACAAGGTACACATAAGCTTCTTTCGATGGTCAAATGCATATCCCTTAGCTAGATAAATCACAATATTCCTATGGTGAAAATAACTAGACTAACCATAACATTTGGCGCAGTGGTGCAAGCTGTCCTAGGAAAGAACCGTAAACCCAGACGACTCAGGATCGACTCCCACTAGCAATATTTGGAAGGCACTAAAAATGCTCTACTGTGGCCACGGTACCCCTGGCGCAAGTCGAGTAGCAAACCGCTCTGGTATTGGGCTGGGGAGATTAGTCGACCCGCAGGTCGAAAACTGTGACGCCCCCAAATCCGGGTCACCCGAACCGCGGACCTGGTTCGTCGCTTTCTCATACCTGCATCATACTATTGATACCTTACAGCGGAAATAAAGGAATACTTACATTAATATAACATAAATATTCCTGTCCCAAGTCTCGAAACCAAGACTACAACAAAACATAACTTAATACATAAGGGTAATTAAGTCTTAATACATCACAAAAGTCAACGAGTTTTAATACATAGTCAAAATGGTAATCTTAACGGTACAAAGCTAATTAGTAGCTTTGCCTTTGCCTTTATCCTTCACTGCGCTTTCACCACGAGCTCCACTAACTGAAATATTTTAAGGAAAGCAAGGGTGAGCAACAAATTTGCTCAGCAAGTATAATAACAATAATCGTGAATCATCAAATGAACACTTTATAGCTTACAAGAATCAAGAGATTAAAAGATAGCTCAAGAATTTGCACAATCTCAACGAATGATCTCTTCAACACAATTGTAGGGCCTCTATGGACCGAATGATTTCCATGTTTCCAAATGGAGGAAATATTCTATACTGAGTGGTCATCATGACACTAAACCTTTACTAGAATCACCAGAATTTCATCTGATAACCCAACATACTAATACAATAGGTGATCAGCCTAATGTACCCGGTGTTATGCATAACCCCTTTTACATACTGTTCGCGCGCGTGTCGATTTCCCGACATACATACTGTTTCCCCTGCTATGAGGGTTGTTCATCTCAGCTTTACATAGGAATCCAAACCAAACAATTTGATTGAATAGCTTTACTTAACAACAATGATGATTAAACATACGTCTAGCCGAAACAAGTGGCATAGACTATTTCTTTAAACAGTTCATGAATGAAGAACTTAAACGTTTCACAGTCCAATAACAGATAATGAATTCAAATACATAAGCTGTGAATATCAATAATTTATCCTTGATGTGGAGTAATTGACAATAATTAATCCACTAATATAATTTGAAAGTAATAACTCGATTTGAGTCATGAAACTTGTAATAATACACAACATTTGTATAAGATAGAAAACTTGCTCAAATAGGAATAATTGAGTAAGGAACTTGCAATGATATACAACATTTGTATAAGATAGGAAACTTGCTCAATACAAGGGTTAGACAACCATTAGGAAACTTACCTAACATATACCTGTTTGCACGAAATAAAAATAGTGCATAAGGTTTAGAAACTTGCCCAACACAAGGGTTAGACAAGGGTTAAAGAAGAACTTGCATTAATTATAAGTCAAGGTAGAGAACTTGCATTCAATATATAGAAAGAATGAAGTTAAGGAACTTGCAATAATATACAACATTTGTATAAGATAGGAAACTTGCTTAATACAAGGGTTAGACAAGCGTTAGGAAACTTGCCTAACATATACCTGTTTGTACGAAATAAAAATAGTGTATAAGGTTTAGAAACTTGCCCAACATAAGGGTTAGACAAGGGTTAAAGAAGAACTTGCATTAATTATAAGTCAAGGTAGAGAACTTGCCTGGTGCGCTACTACAATATTACAACACACGCTCCTTAATATCCTACACATGTAAATACATATTCATATAACAATTAGTCACATAAAGATAGGTTCAAAACGGACGTTGCATCATTAAAACACATTGATTGCCCCACGACTGCCCAGTCGGGGGTCTCGCTCCCCGGTGAGCGAGCGGCTGCCCAGCTCGCCGGTGAGCTGGCGGGGCGGCATGGGCTTTGTGCCTTGCGTGGCGCTGCAGCGTGGGCTCCGTGCCTTTGGCTAGCTAAGGGTCCTTTTGTCCCTTTTAGCCGGAAATGACCAAATCTCCCACCTGAAAAGCATTTAAGCAGAAGATAATATAAACATCATAATAAAGTATCAGAAGGTATGACAATCAAGCAATTTCTCAAGTGATAAGGAGTCTGATTCGCAGGTATAAATCCCGCTCATCAAATACCCCCCCCCCCAAACTTAAGCTTTTGTTTGTCCCTAAGCAAAAATATTTAAAGGAAATTAAAACTCCAACCTCTAGCTTAGACTAGAAGTGATCTACACTACTAGACACCTGCAATGTGGCCTCAAGGGTCAGAATTACAATTTCAAAGTAGAAACAAACTCATTAATAAAATTTAGCTCAAAACTCTAGCGTAGACTGCTACTGACCCAAATCTGTGTGTGTGATTACCAACTGTTATAACCATTTATATCTCAAACACAAACACAATTGCAAAAAGGAAAATGCTGACTCGATAACTCATGCTACATCAAACATTCAGAATAAGACATCAAGTGCAAGAATAGACCACCAGGCATTAACATGAAGCAATAAAAACAACAAAACTTAGTGAGACTTGTGCAAAAATTTAACTACCTTAGGCTATGCAGAGTTACTCCTGTAACGAGCTTTAGAACAATGACTCCCAAGCTTGAAGGCTTTAGGGCATTAGGTGTAGAACACTCCCAAGAATTTACTAACTCGAGTAACAAAGGCCACGTAATTAAACTTAAGTCAAACTATAGTTTTATTCATTACCAACGCATTAACCTAATCTCAAGAATGACCGTGTAGTGCCTGAATACCTTTGGCTATTCAAAGTTACCCATGTAATGAGTGTTTGATCAAGGACTCCCAAGTCAGATGACTTTAGGGCAATAGGTGTGAAAACACCCCAAAGGATCTACTAACTCAAGTAACAAAGGCCACGTAAATAGGCATGGTCAACTGGGGATTAGTGTTAATTAATGTCTCTTACTTTTTTTTCTCTCTTTATATATATATATATATATATATATATACATATATAATCGAACCTGCCTAAGAATCTGTATCTTACAATCATTGATTCACTTACGATAGAACGAGATAATCATAACAATTTTCATAGCAATTAACCACATAGGCTTGGTCGAAATAAAAATAGTTCTAATAGTTGGTATGTGCTCGATAGGATAGATAGGATCAACAGCAGTGCTAATTAAACAAAATGATCTCAAACTCTATCTCTAAATGTTTAACATAATTGACAAAGCAATACTTCAATCATATCACTGGCCATAATCAAAAAATTTCTTTTCTTTTACCCCAGGATAACTACAACTCAAAATAGTGTAATAAAAACTTGTGAAAGCCCCAAAAGATGGGTAAAAACCAAAACTGAAAGAAAACCAAAGGTTGCTCATGCATTCATAAATTCATGCAGATAAAACCAAAATTAGGCATCCATAGATAATAAACTGTAAGATAAAAATAAACCAAAATATGCAGTTCCAACACGCTACCAAAGTCCAAAATAAACCACCAAACTACTGCAGTTCAAACATGCCACAACTTATATATAAATAATAAAAAGGAATCTGCTAAAAACTCCCCCAGACTAGAACTGGCCAATGCCCTCTTTGGCTGAAATGTGTTGTAGAAGCTCAGGCTACACCCACATCGTCTGCATTATCGCCCTCACCATCATCATCATCCCCCTCATCATCCTCAGCCTGATCGCCCTCTGCTGGAGATGGAGGCGGGTACGGTGGAAAGACAGGAGGCTCTGGAAACTGATACGGCATGGAGTCCACATCGTCTCCACCCGAGGCTGCATAGATGCTGGCCACCGTGTTGGCGAACTCGGCATGATACTGTGCAAAAATATTCTGCCTCTGAGCAATGGTATCTATTCTGCGGCTGAAAGAGCCCATCCTGCTGTTGACCATGTCAATTTTTTGATGCATGAGGTCCATTGAAACCATCAGCGCTGCCAGTGGACCGGCAGAAGTGGAACCAGGCTCTGGAGTCTGGGTAGAAGTCTCACCCTCTATTGTAAGGGGAGGATCAAGACCTGGCAGGTACCCCTCTCCATACTCATGAGAAATGCCCCCGGCCCATACACTAAACCTCTTGATGACATTGTGATCAATAATTGACATGGGCGCCTGTGTTGGGTCATCTGGTCCCCACTGAACTTTGGCCCGCTTACAGAGACGGGTGATGAGAGACGGGTGTGGGAGACCTGAACCAATGTTACTCTTAATTGCCTTTCTAATGGACTCTTGTATGATCACCCCAATATCGACGTCCAACCAAGTGATGATGGCAAACAGAAGGACAGCCCACTCTCGGGTGACATCGCTGAGGTGACGCGTAGGCATGATGTTGGAGCAGATAAAAGCATACCATGCTTTCCCAGAGCGGCTGAGGGCTGGCTGTGGGAAATTTGTCTTTTCCTCCTGAAACTCATTAACCTTCTAGGCTGTGCCGGGCTGGCAGAGCCGTGCAATGATCTCATCCTAGCTGTAACTGCGGTAGCCCCGCTCTTAGAAGTCCTTGTCATTATATTTGGGCATGTCAAACACAGAATTTATGGTCTTACTATCATACTTTACCAATTTGCCCTGGACAGTGACCTCTGCTGGCCCCTCAGCACTGGCGTTAGCATAAAACTCCCGCACGACTGAAATTACCGCAGATTCAGTAGGCTTGGTGAAGTGGACCCATTTCTTCTTCAAAATCATCTTTGTTAATTTTCTGTCCAAATTCTGATCAGGCCTAAACCCACGCTCAGGCACAAGGTTTCTTTTAGCAAAGGATTTGTTGTATCGATTCCAAGCCTCAAGATTAATGAACTTTGTTTGGTCCCATTGTGGGGCCGATGAGGAGGAACCTTCTATGCTAAGGCGTTGACGTTTTGGAGCCATGACAAGAATTAAGCACAAACACAAGCATCAGTGAAATCAAATGCCCAATAACAGTGCCACAAGTACCCCGATGCAAGCTAATCACAAGCCACAATCTCACACTAGTTAATGCAGAATTCAACCCCAATGTCAGCCAAAATAAGTGCCAATGTAAAGCTAATTCAATGGTCAAGCTATTCAAAATCCAAATTGAGCCCAAACTGAACCAAGATGCTACTCAGGCAAATTATCAAACAGGTGGTGTGCGTCGCCCAAAACTAACTCAAAACTGCTAGTGCAAGAACTTAATACCCCACCAACTTGTGGTCACAGTAGTTTTAAATAGCCCAATATGGAATCCAAACACAAATCAACGGCAATAATCACAGAGAATGAAATCAAACTCTACGATTCAGAACAGAAATTGAAATCTTACTTGGTGAAAATTGGAGAAATCCCTAGATTTGTGGTGATGAATCCCCAAAAGCACACCAAAATCACGAACTTAGTGAGTGAGGGCTTAGGATTTCGGCTGCTGCAAGGTAGGATTTGTGTTTGATTAGGAACTTTTTTGATTAGGGCACGGCTATGAAGTCCGCTGCTGGTTTGATGAGGTGGGATGCCGAGCATTCAGGGTGTTTTAAAAACTAAAATTCGGCATTGGCGTTGCGGCATGAGGAATGCTATGTAAACTCACGTTGCGGCGTGAGACAACACTACTCAAAACAACGGCTCACTGCGTCGTAAGTTAAAGGCAAAAATGGGCACGCTGCAGCGTAACTCTCTAGTGTGTTCTCCCTTGGTGCCGCTGCAGTGTGGATTGGCGCCGTTGCAGCGTGGACTCCTGGTACGGTATGGCTCGGTGCTCGCGCTGCGGCATGAAATTGTAGCTTTAGCCTCACGCTACGGCGTGAGTCCCAGCTTGGCAAAAAAATAATGCAGTTTTCCTGCATCAGCACAAAGGCTACTGGTTAGCAATTCCCACCAAAAATGTCTAGACTAAACTAGTATGCCAAATCATAGAGCTCATGGACCCTAAGGATTGGAACACAAAATAACCATGATTCTACACTAGTACATATGCAAGATATACATGGACCCAAAATTTTCCTAATCATTAAACTGTATTATAATACTATTCACACTCGTAAACATGCAACGACGGTTAAAAACATGCTGACTATACAACCGCAACGTTAAACACATGCGAGACTACATACTACAGAAATTAATCTAATTTCTATAAAAACTGAAAACAGACTTAAACTAACACAAACACCACTAGTGGCTACACTAACTTTAAAACATAAACAATAAAACTATAAAAATGAAGCAGAAAGCTAAAAAGGGTATAAATCGATACTGGGGTGGGGTTGCCTCCCCACCAAGCGCTTATTTTATAGTCGTCGGCTTGACTATCTGTCCGGTTCATATCGGGTCACCAAGGGTAATTGAAGTCATTTGGCGGTCGACTTCACCGCCCTAATAATGCTTCAGACGTTGACCATTCACCTTGAACGTTCTGTTAGAGCTAGGATCCTCCACCTCAATTGCACCATGAGGATACACCCTAGCTATTGTGAAAGGCCCTGACCATTGGGACTTCAATTTCCCAGGAAATAACTTCATACGGGAGCTAAAAAGGAGCACTTTCTGCCCCGGTTCAAATTCTCTTACTACAATCTTCTTGTCATGCCACCGCTTTGTCTTCTCCTTGTACAACTTAGCGTTTTCATACGCTTGGAGATGGAACTCGTCCAACTCATTCAGTTGTAGCAGCCTTTTCTCACTCGTTGCATCCATATCGAAGTTTAGCTTTCGAATTACCCAATAAGCAATGCGCTCCAACTCGTCTGGGAGATGACATGCCTTTCCATATACAAGCCTATACCGAGACATTCCGATAGGCGTTTTGTAGGCAGTGCGGTACGCCCACAATCCATCATCTAGCTTTTTGGACCAGTCCTTGCGGTTAGGGTTCACTATCTTTTCCAAGATCCGCTTGACCTCCCTATTAGACACCTCCGCTTGACCACTAGTTTGCGGGTGGTAAGTGGTGGCAATCTTATAGGAAACCCCATATTTTGCAAGAAGGGCTTCAAAGTACTTGTTGCAGAAGTGCGTGCCCTCATCACTAATGATGGCCCGAGGTGTGCCAAACAGAGTAAAAATATTCTTTCTCAGAAAGTTCAGCACAACCTTAGCATCGTTAGTAGGCAGAGCTACAGCTTCCACCCACTTAGAGACATAGTCCACAACGACTAGAATGTATAGGTTATTGTAGGAGGACGGGAATGGGCCCATGAAGTCTATTCCCCAGACATCAAATAACTCAACCTCAAGGATGCTCTGCAGTGGCATTTCATGCCTCCTTGAAATGGTTCCTACCCTTTGGCAATTATTGCACCGTGATACATAGGAATGAGCGTCCTTAAATAGGGTTGGCCAGTAAAAACCTGATTGAAGCACTTTTCTGCAGTTCGTTGCCCCCCAAAGTGCCCTCCATAGTTAAATGAATGACAACGGTGGAGCACACCCTCAATCTCTCCTTCAGGTAGACACCGTCTCAAAATATAGTCTGCACATAGTTTGAACAAGAACGGCTCATCCCAGAGATATTGCCTAACATCATGCAGGAATTTCTTCCTCTGCTGATAGTTCATGTCAGGTGGTAGCACATTACAAGCAACATAATTAGCAAAATCTGCAAACCATGGTGTTACACTCTTGGCCTCATATAACTGTTCATCCGGGAAGAAATCATCGATATCTGGCTCATTTTCTTTCGAGTTATTTGGATTCTCCAATCTCGATAGGTGATCCACAACTTGGTTTTCAGTTCCCTTTTTATCATGAATCTCCAAATCGAATTCTTGGAGGAGAAGGACCCATCTAATCAACCTCAGTTTTGCATCTTTCTTAGAGATTAAATATTTGATCGTCGAATGGTCAGTATACACAATGACTTTAGTTCCGATGAAATATGGCCGGAACTTATCAAAGGCATATACTACTGCCAGAAGCTCTTTCTCAGTAGTTGTGTAATTAAGCTGAGCATCTGTCAAGGTTTTACTGGCATAGTATATAGTGTGAAACACCTTATTTCTCTGTTGTCCCAACACTGCCCCAATAGCATAGTCGCTGGCATCGCACATGAGTTCAAAAGGCAATGTCTAGTCAGGAACCACTACAATAGGAGCTGAGACGAGTCTCTTTTTCAATAGATTAAAAGCTTCTAGGCAGGCCCCATCAATCTTGAAAGGCATGTCCTTTTCCAATAGGCTACACAACGGTTTTGTAATTTTAGAGAAGTCCTTGATGAACCTCCTGTAAAATCCTACGTGCCCCAGAAAACTTCTAACTCCTTTCACTGATGAAGGCGATGGAAGATTATCAATAATATCAATTTTTTCTCTGTCAACTTCAATCCCACTAGCAGACACTCTATGCCCCAGAATAATCTCTTCTCTTACCATGAAGTGGCATTTCTCCCAATTTAGGACCAGGTTCGTCTCAACACATCTTTTCAAAACTGCAGTCAAATTTTGTAGACATGCTTTAAAAGAACTCCAAAAAACAGAGAAATCATCCATAAACACCTCAAGCATCTGTTCCACCATATCAGAAAAGATAGACACCATGCAATGCTGAAATGTTACAAGAGCGTTACATAACCCGAAGGACATTTTCTGGAAGGCAAAGGTCCCATATGGACATGTAAACGTTGTTTTCTCCTGATCATCGGGTGCTATAGCAATTTGATTGTACCCCGAGTATCCATCCAGAAGATAATAGAATTCATGCCCAGCGAGTCTATCAAGCATTTGGTCAATGAATGGCAGAGGAAAGTGATCCTTGCAAGTGGACTTGTTCAGTTTCCTATAGTCCATAATACCCTCCATCCAGTCACAGTCCGTGTTGGGATAAGCTCATTATTCTCGTTAGACACTACTGTCATGCCGCCCTTTTTGGCACTCATTGTATTGGACTAACCCATGGATTGTCAGATATGGGATAGATAATGCCCGCATCCAGTAACTTAATAATTTCAGTTCTAATAACCTCCTTCATGATGGGGTTCAACCGCCTCTGATGCTCAATAGAAGGTTTAGCCCCCTCTTCAAGGAGGATTTTGTGCATGCATAAAGAGGGACTGATGCCCTTTATATCTGAGATAGACAACCCCAAAGTTGTTTTATATGCCTTGAGGACTGCGAGGAGCTTTTCCTCCTGTGCCTCATCTAGTGATGCAGAAACTATCACTAGTAAGGTAGAAGCATCACCTAGATAGGCATACCGCAAGTGGCTTAGCAAGGGCTTAAGATCAAGCTCAGGTGGTTCTATAACTGAGGGGTGTGACTGGGACGTGGATGTTTCATGCTCATTCAAAGATTCAAATTATCGCTTGAACATATTTGATCTTGGGGCTGCTTCCAACCACTGAACATGTTCGAGATGAGAGGGATCCTCTATATTACATGCTCCAATCAAAGTGGCCTCAAGCGAGTCAGGAAAGAAATTTTCATAGAATACTTCTCGCACAGCTTCCTCAATCACATCGACTCGGAAGCAATCATCAGAGACACTTGGACACTTCATAGACTTAAAGACATTGAACGTTACTTCCTGGTCTTGTACTCTCATTGTGAGTTCCCCCTTCTATACATCTACCAATGTCCTGCCTGTTGCTAGGAATGGTCTGCCCAAGATGATAGGGACCTCCCTATCCTCCTCGCAATCAAGAACAATAAAATCAGCAGGAAAGATGAACTTGTCCACCTTCACGAGCACATCTTCCACTATTCCCTTTGGATAAGTAATGGATCTATCGGTCAGCTGCAGAGTCATACTGGTAGGCTTTACCTTATTCAGCCCCAACTTCTTGTAGATAGAAAGGGGCATCAAATTGATGCTAGCTCCTAAGTCACATAGGGCTTTTCCAATAAACTGATCCCTAATAGTGCATGGTATAGTGAAACTCCTAGGGTCTTTCAACTTGGCTAGAAGCTTGCTCTGAAGGATTGCACTACATTCCTCAGTAAGTGTCACTGTCTCATAGTCCCCCATTTTCCTCTTCTTGGACAAGATGTCCTTCATGAATTTCACATAGCTGGGCATTTGCTCCAGCACCTCCGCAAACGGGATGTTGATGTGAAGTCTATTGAAAATTTCTAAGAACTTGGAGAACTGTTTCTCAAGCTTCTGTTTCTAAAGTCGTTGGGGAAATGGTAGCTGTTGGACTACAGGACTTGGCTTGCTAACAGTTGGGGCTAGTATTGTGGATTTCTCCTGTACATTCTCTTCTCCCCCAGACTTGTCATAATTTAGTTCCACGTTGCTTTCCTTCTCAACAACTTCCTGATGCACTATTAAGGTTTCTCCTCCAGTTTCATTCAATATTGTGCCACTCCGAAGGGTGACTGCTTTGCATTGCTCCTTGCCCTCCCGTTTCGGGTTGACATCCGTGTCACTTGGCAAGGTGCCCAAAGGACGGCTATTCAAAGCATTTACTAACTGTCCCAATTGGACTTCTAGATTCCGGATCGCTGCCTCTTGATTGAGGCTCCTTGTTTCATTCTGAGCAATATATCTCGAGAGGAGATCTTTCACACTAGGTTTCCTGTCCTGTGGAGGTGGCAGTGGGTAAGATCCTTGAGGATGCTGTTGATTCTGAGATTGAAACCCAGGAGGATGTGAATATGGTGGCCTGGTGGTAGAGGGTTAGGCATGGTTGTTGTTATTGTTACTCCATGAGAGATTTGGGTGATTTCTCAGTCCAAGTTGGTAGTGTGTGGGGAGATTGGAATTCTGTTGTCGCCTGTAGTTAGAGACATACTGAACTGATTCCGAGCTAATGGGACACTGTTCAATCGGGTGACTTCTCGCACACAATTCACATGGCACAATGACACTCTGCACCGGCTGCTTCCCCATAGCATAAATTTGCTTAGCAAGGCTATCAACATGTGCAGATAATGCAGTTACTGTGTCTACCTCATATATACCGAGCACTTTACTTAGCATTTTCCTCTCCGTCGGCCATTGATAATTATTTGCTGCCATAGTTTCCAATAGCTCATAAGTTTCGTCATACATCCTTCCCATAAATGCTCCTCTAGATGCAGCATCAATACTTGATTTGGTATACCCTGATACCCCGTTGTAGAAAGTCTCCACTAATAGCCAATTCGGTAGGCTGTGGTAAGGACACTTTCTTAACAGATCCTTGTATCTTTCCCATGCTTCATGAAGAGTCTTAGCATCTAATTGTGAGAAATACATGATGTTATTTCTGAGCTTGGCAGTTTTTGCTGGCGGGAAGAACTTTGCCACGAATTTTTGGGCCAAATCAGCCCATGTGGTAATTGAGCCCGAGGGAAGCGAGTGCAACTAACTCTTAGCCTTATCCCGTAGGGTAAAAGGAAACAGTCTGAGCCTGATTGCGTCTTCGGTCACTCTGTTGTATCTGAAGGTGTCACAGATCTCCACAAAGTTGACTACATGATCATTAGGGTTATCATTCGGCATCTCCCCAAACTGTAAATTGTTTTGGATCATTTGAATCGTGCTTGGCTTAATTTCAAAGCTATTTGCTTCAATAGCGGGCCTTTGTATACTGGCATGTAAATCTGTGACACGCGGCATTGCATACTCCCGTAGAGATTTCTGAATTTCCTCGGCCCTTATAGCTGGAGTAGGTATTTCCCTAGCTCTCTCTCTTCTCAGTCGTCTGAAAGTTCTGTCCACCTCAGGGTCAAGAGGTAATAAATCCTGATTCCTGCGAGGTGGCATACACAGTCTAAAGTACCTGAGAGGAAGATTAAACAGATAAATCAGTTTAAATTAAGATCGTTTTGAATTAGTATTAATATTGAAAGACAAATAATACTAAGTCCCCGACAACGGCGCCAAAAACTTGTTGGTCGATTTCACGATTAATAAAACACGCGCAAGTATACGCGGTCTAACAAGTAATATAGATAAAGTAAAGTGTCAAACCCATGAGGACAAAGTACTAAATATTCGCTCAAGTATTAAAATGTGTCTCTACGATCTTATCTAAACAATTGAATAAGAGTTGTGTGCTTTAAACTATAAGGTAAATGTAGTGAAATAAGGAAGCGAGTTGTAACAAAGATGACAAGCTAGGATTACAACTCCCCTAATGCCTCACCTAAGATTCCTAACTCTCCATTTAACTAACACATCACAAGAATGGTCAACCGAGAACACAAGGTACACATAAGCCTCTTCCGATGGTCAAATGCATACCCCTTAGCTAGATAAATCACAATATTTCTATGGTGAAAATAACTAGACTAAGGGTCATTAATATTAATCTCAATGGTTACACAAGGTAAATAGACATATTCCTATACTATCATGCAATTTATGCACTCATTCCCTTGGGCAATGGTCATAACAAGTGTTGTTGTACTTAAGGAAAGGTATAACTTCAATTTTCCAATATCAATTAATACCTAAATCAATTCCTATCTCAAGAAATTGATACATAAGCATGAAATATAACAATCCATTCAGAACATGATTCATTATATAAATATGAGAGAAATTCATATTAAGCTAATCATTAGGTTACATTGCAATCCTAGAAATGTAATTAGTTCATAACTATAAAACTAATTAATACAGTTATACTGTTCAACATGATCAAAATTACACAAATGAATGAAAGATTTGAAATAAGAAAACTCATTTTCGAAAGTGCTCTTGATTCAACTCCTCTCTCCTTTGTGTGGCTGCCTCCTTCTTTCTCTATGTCAAGATATCCCCTTAGATGTGATGCAGCTAGGTCATTTAAGGCAGGGTCGGTGCCTGGGCACCGGAGCTCGCGCTGCGGCGTAGGCTCCGTGTCTTGGCCAAAAAAGGGGGTCGCTGCAGCGCCAGTCCATGAAGGAATGGTCACGCTGCAGCGCGAGGGGCATGTGAGCTGGCGCTGCGGTGTGGGCTTTGTGCCTTGCGTGGCGTTGCGGCGTGGGCTCCGTGCCTTTGGCCAGCTAGGGGTCCTTTTGTCCCTTTTAGCCGAAAATGACCAAATCTCCCACCTGAAAAGCATTTAAGCAGAAGATAACATAAACATCATAATAAAGTATAAGAAGGTATGACAATCAAGCAATTTCTCAAGTCATAAGGAGTCCGATTCGCAGGTATAAATCCCGCTCATCAAGTTCCATCACCATGCAGAAAACAGAATCACGTGCTATTATGATCAGGTCTAAACCTATAATCCATCTCTCGAGTTCATATAGATTACCACGGTAATTGTTGATCAGGCAATTAAGAAATTATGCACAAATCATAATAGACAATCCGATAATCTTAAAAAGCTACGCAATAAGTTCCATTGTAATCTTAAAAAGAAATTAGTTCATAATTGAATTAAAATCCATAATCCACAATTGATAAAGCATTCAAGAATATAAAATAAGAGGTAGAGAAGAGAATAAAATCTGTAGACGCAATCCTTGAGTCTCTCCTTTAGCTCCTTAATTGAATCATTTGTGCTCTTGCAATTGCTTCAAGCCTCCCTCTCTTTCTCCCAAACTAGGGTTAGCAAAAAGTAGCAATATCTTCCCCTCAAAACTAGGGTTAGCAAAAAGTAGCAAGATCTCTCTTATTCTATGTCTCACATCATGTTTTTATGGGTTCTAGTTAAAGTCCTAAACCAATTAGAAGTTACAATCTTTGTTCTATTCAATTTGGGTCAAAAATAAGCTTTTCAATAACCCGACCCAGCGCGGCCGTGCCCATATTTGGCCTAGAGAGCAGCGTGGCCGCGCCCAAAAGCCAGAAATCATGTTTTTCACTCTGCAGACCAGTGCGACCGCGCCCAAAATACACTAGGAACCGGCGCTACCGCGCCAGACTATTTTTTGCTTCAGCATCTGTTGGTAAAATGGTCATAACTTTTGATCCGAGAGGAGTTACAGGGCCTGCCACCTATTAAATTGAAGCTTTCGATGAGATCTATAACTTTTATTCTTTGAGAATTGATAGATTCGGATTGGATCAAAGTCGAAATTGGGCTTAAAGTGGCTGCTATGCAAATGGCAACTCCAAACTTTGAGGTTCAGCGTCCGTTAGTAAAACGGTCATTACTTTCTCATTCGAACTCCGATTGTGACGATTCAAGATGTTTCAAAAAGCTAAGGAGTAGCTCTACAATAAAATCCATGTTCCAAACCAAGAACATGCATCCAACCTAGTGTTAAAAGCCCTTCAATCTTTCCTTCTTGCATTTGCTTGCTTATTGTACTCCAAAAGATGTTCGGATTGTGTTTCCTTATTTCTTCCTACAAAATAACATAAAAACACTATAAATACCTAATACTAACTCAAAATACTTAAGAACTCACAAATTATCAAGCCCAACGTACTCAGTTCGTAGGTATAAAACTCACTCATCAGGGCTACAATTTTTTATTATTCTAGCCATGTGGGAAATCTTGAGATGGGATATGGCCTAATGATGGCTTAGGATAGGCTTTTCACCTACTCTTGAGTGACCATTAGATAAAGCAACCTTATGGCGGTTATTTCTATTGTCTAGCCATGTGATGGAAGTGATGGCTAGGTGGTAGTAATGATGAGTGAGAGTATGACCAAAATGCAGCATTAGATAACCTTTTTACCTAATCTTAGATGGCCATTGGATAAAGCAACCTTATGGCGGTTATTTCTATTATTTAGCCATGTGATGGAAGTGATGGGCTAGGTGGTAGTAATGATGAGTGAAAGTATGACCTAAATGTAGAATTAGGTAACCTTTTTACCTAATCTAAAACGACCATTGGATAAAGCAATCTTATGGCGGTTATTTCTATTATCTAGCCATGTGATGGAAGTGATGGGCTAGGAGGTAGTAATGATTAGTGAGAGTATGACCTAAATGTAACATTAGGTAACCTTTTTACCTAATCTTAGATGACCATTGGATAAAGCAATCTTATGACGGTTATTTCTATTGTTTAGCCATGTGATAGAAGTGATGGGCTAGGTGGTAGTAATGATGAGTGAGGGTATGGCCTAAATGTAGCATTAGGTAAGCTTTTTACCTAATCTTAGACGACCATTGGATAAAGCAATCTTATGGTGGTTAAATACGTGTATTGTACATGTATATGGATATTATACGTATGGGAATTCTCCTATAAATAGGAGTTCCCAATTCATTGAGCAAAATGGCTTGAAATTGGCTAAACTTGCTAGCTAGAGAGAAAATAGAGAGAGGGAGAGGGTGTGTGGTGTGTCATGAAAGAAGAAGAAGGATTAACAAGGGTTTCTTATCCTCTTTTCTAAACAAGTACAAGATAAATCGGTGAACGTGTATTGTATGGTTAATCTACGCACGAGGCAAGTTCCTAACCTTAAACTTCTTGCATATTGCAAGTTTCCTAACCCTCTCCTTACATTGATCAAGTTCTTATTATTTCTATGCAAGTTCTCTATCCTTGTTAAAAAATTTATTGTACAAGCTTTTTAAAATCTAAACTTTATCCATTATGCAAGTTCTTAAGCTCTTAACTTCTTACTTAAGAGTATATTGAGCTTCAAACTTATTGTGCGAATTCCTAAATTTAAACTTATCCTATTTCAAGTTCGTTTTATGGTAAAAAGGGTATTAAACCTAAATTGTGTTAATTCGTAAGTAGGGATAATTAGTGTACATTATTCCTTATCATATTGATTATTATTAATCGCACTTATGTGCACATCGTATGTACTATTTAAACGATATGTCTATGTCAATTACTTCGGCTAGACATTTCATGCATTTGTATCAAATATAGAATGTTTAAAGCATATGTCTATGCTAGTCGATTCAGCTAGACATTTCAGGTAAATTTGAATATTGTTTAATGTTTCTCCAAACCATATTGTCGTGGTAAGGAATCTAAATGTTGATTTGAATAACCCTCATAGTAGGGGAAAAGTTTTAAGTATTGTGGGTATGATATACTCGAAATGTTGTAAACGTATTAAATGTAAGTGGTTATGTTGTGCACAATATATTCGTACGATAGGTTGATCACCTAAAGTATCCATCATTATTTTGTAAACGAAAAATTTGCAGTCTTTTGGACTTTTGGTATTAACAATGTTTGTTAATTCTATATACGCAGTTCATGGCCTTATGGCATTTCAGCAAACTCTCAATTTATCATGCCTCTGTATTTTTGTCATTCATAAACGTTCTCTCGACTAACTCTTCCTCATTCATGATATACCTTTTCTTGTATGCTTAAACTTGCTGAGCGAAGTAGTTGCTTACCCTTGCTATATCATGGACATTTTTCAGATAAGCCCGAGAGTTCTACTCATGGTAAAGGAAAAGGAAAGGTCGAGGAGTAGGGCGTTTAGAAGCATTGGTCCTTATTTACCTTGTTTTGTAATCATATAACTTTTGAACTCTGGAAATGCATGTATTAGATTTGAATGTTAGTAAATCTTGGGGATAGATAGCACGTTTTGTAATGAATCTATCTAGCTTTCTGCTAGTTATTAAAATTTTAGATTATAAATGTTGTTTAAGTGTTGGAACATGAGCACCGAATCTGAGGTTTGAGGAACCTAAATTTGGGAGCGTCACGGGTTGGTATCAAAGCTGTAGGTTATAACTCTTAGGTGGGGGAAAGAACTTTAGGATTATGACCTTAGGGGAGATAAAAAAAACTCACATAGAGTTTAGGGGATGGATTATGGAAATCCATCATAAGGAAGAATTTTATGTGTTATGTACTATATGTGTTTCCGTTGATATTTTAATTGAGTTGTGTTTGGTGGTGATGATTTGTAGATGGCTAGCGAGGATGAACTTATTGACGTTCCTGTAGATTAGGAAAATGCGTTAGTAGCACCAGTGGATGAAATGGAGGAGGTAGCTTCTAATAAGGTTGCTCTGTCTGAAGAAGAGTCTGATAATGACATGGCCGAAGTGACTGGCTTTGTCATGCTAAGTAGAGGAGGTTTGGTGACCAGGCTCAAAAAGTTGAAAAGGAAAATACAAAAGATGAAGAGTGAGGTAAGGGCGCTTCAGTTTAAGATTCGGCTTAAGCAGGAAGGATGGGAAGAAGAAATTAGGAAGAGGATAATAGCTAGCAATCAAGTGGAAGTTTTGGAGATAGAGGTGAGGAAAAAGAAGGAGCAGTTGGATCGTTTGAGGGGATAAGGCAATAGTAACGTGGTTATATATATATAGTTATGTAAGCTTTATTTGTGGAATAACATGTTGTTAATTCCACTTTTGGGGTATTGCGGTATGTTTACATCTATGTGTTGGGTATATCATAAAGCTATGTGGTGTATTTTGCTAAATGAAGTCGATTAATATAAAAGTGTTTCTTAAAATGTGCATTAAACTCTTTCAAGCATAATGAATGGTTAGCAAGTTAGTGCTAATCTTTGCCATTGATGGGAAATGTTTAAAGGAGCCCCAACTTTTGGTTTTAAGGAAAGACGTATAACGAATTGGATAAAAGTATTTGTAAAAGTATGTTTTGAAGTATAAAATATTATGTGCTACTGTGTTACATGTGAAAATAAATATGATATGCTTATATGTCTTGAAGATAAAGAAATCATGCCACCGCGTAGAAGGATGATCAGGTAAAAGTGGAACAATGCAGTAAGTGTGGGAAGGGTCTTGTCAGGGAGTGTTTTAAGGGGATGTATAGGTGTTATAGATGTGGTCAGGAAGGGCATACTGTCTCTAGTTGCCCTAATCCAAGGAGGAATTATGGGTGTTTCAATTGTGGGGACATAACTCATCACCAGAAGGATTGCCCGAAGGAGTATTCTAATGGCAATAAAGGCAACAACAAATAGTGGAAGATCGGAGGACAAACGCAGCCAAATTGACCCACGGCTCGTACATTCAACATGATGGTGCTTGATGCAATGGCTTTAGGAGGAATGGCGACAGGTACCATTTTAGTTGTTAATATAAATTCATGCGCTATCTGTTTCTCGCGTGTGGAGAGGCTCTAGGACGAATTAACTTACCTATGAAGCGTTAGCGTATTTCTTATACATAAAAGCGGTTAATAGATTCGAATCATATAAAATGATTAAAGTGTGGGTATCGGTAGTACTCGGATTCGTTTATAACAATAGTTATCATACGAGTTGTTATGTGGCCCTATGGGAATTATGTGGTATAAGTGTTTGTGTTGCGATTATATTATCTATATTACTAGTTGTGATAGAAGATGATCGTATATTCAGTTTGGTATGAATTTAGTGCGTAAAATTTTGACAGAAGAGAATGAGAGTTGTTCCCAACTCTCTTGAGTGACATTATAGATGTGATTCCGGGGATGGAATCCTTATAAAGGGGGAGGATGTAATGACCCGAAAATTTGAGATAATATTTTATGGAAAATTTGTGATTAAATTTTTTTTTAACATGATTATAGGTGCATATTTAAATTTAAGAATGAAAAGGGAAACCAACATATTGTTAAATATGAATATGTGTGGATATTGAATTTTAAATTAAAGGATGACAATATAATTAATTTATTTAATTATATCAGGGTAATGATAAATCATTTAATTGGTTTGAATGTTTGGCTTGATAGACTAAATCATTTTGTTAATTAAGTGAGTAACTTAAAATTATGTGTTAAGAAATAATACTATGTTGGTATTTATGAAACAACTCAAGTCATTAATACTTATTGAGGTGGTGTACAATTTAGTGCTATGTGACTAATTATTTTTAATGTGTGGCAATAATATTTAAGTATTTACATTTTTATAACCCAAATAATAAATTTAGTGAGAGAAGGTGGTGTTATATTTTCTAGGCTTAATTGGATTTAGTAAGCAAACTTAATGATATTTTTCTAGCTTAACACCCTTAATAGGCATATAAGCCCAATGAAAATATGTAGCCTAATTTAATAAACTAGTAGCCCAAGTGATAGACTCCACGACACGCTTGCGTGAGGTGGTCGTCGCCCGGATCGTTTCTAACAAGTTGATAGGATGGATAGCTTGCAACACCTTAACCCCTCGCCTATATGTAGATGGTAATCTTGGTACAATTGCTTGCTTAGGAAATTTGCGGAGGATGAACACCAATGACACTTCGACCCCTCGCTTATATAGAAGTGGTAATCTCGGTACAATCGACGATTGATGCGGTAGAAGACGCCACACACAACTATGAATGGTTGTATGATAAGTCAATTATGAATCTAAAAAGAAGAACTAAGGAACACTTGGGAATTCTTCAAAGAACCACAAGTAGAGAAACAAACTCACAATAGTATTGATAATCTGAAAATTGATATGAATGAATGATTTTACAAGCCTAGCATCACTTGGTATTTATAGGAACTCATGGTGTGCTAAACCATCATCATAAGTCAAGATCTAACAACTAATCACATCACATGTATCAGCCACCCAAAGAATTTAATAACCCAAAAACACGTGATGTGTTAAAAGTCCAAATCAGACAACTATAAACTGATCAGCACATTGCAAGCTATTTTCACACCTAATAAGTTCCGAATTTGGCCTTGGGCCAAGGATGAAAATTGTATCCCTGGAGTTTCTAATGAATTTAGGCTTTTGAATCACCTTATTTGGAGTTCGGAAACTCAAGTTATGGCCCAAATAAGAACTGATATCAAACTAGTCCAAAAGTGCGGAAATGCTGATTTTTTTGCAACAGTTCGGGTATGCTTGCTTCCAAGGTGTTTATGATCTTTGTGTGCATGTAACCCGTCTCTATAACCTCTATGCTCGATCCAACCTCAGTCCATAATTTATGAATCATCCCGCTAAGTCCTTCTTTGAAGCGTTTAGCTCGTGCTCTCGTAATGGGTCCAAGTGGCATATGTAATGGATCCACTTGTGTTTTTTCAAGGGCTTGTGAGCTAAGGATGTCCTCATCATACCTCTCCTCTTGAAAAGGATTTGTCCTCAAATCTTCACCTACATCAAATGGGCTTAGATCAGAAACATTAAAAGTTGCACTAACATTATACTCACTAGGTAAGTCCAATTTGTAAGCATTATTGTTAATGCATTCAAGCCCTTGAAATGGTCCATCTCCTCTTGGAAGTAATTTCGAACGCCTTTGAGCAGGAAATCTTTCCTTACGCATGTGTAGCCAAACCCAATCCCCGGGTTCGAAGATTACTTGACGCCGACCTTGTTGGCCTGTTTGGCATATTGATCCGTCCTCTTTTCAATGTTGAGTCTTGTCTTCTCATGTATCTGTTTAACAAAATCAGCTTTGTTTTTGCCATCCATGTTAGTATACTCGAAAACAGGTAATGGTGACAAATCCAAGGGTGTTAAAGGATTAAAGCCATACACAATTTCAAAAGGTGAGAATTTAGTAACAGAGTGAACAGATCTATTATAAGCAAACTCAACATGTGGTAGACATTCTTCCCAAAGCTTAATATTCTTTTTAATGATAGCCCTTAGTAATGCAGATAAAGTTTTATTAACTACTTCCGTTTGACCGTCAGTTTGTGGATGACAAGTAGTTGAAAATAGCAGTTTAGTTCCTAATTTACACCACAAGGTCTTCCAAAAATAGCTCAAGAATTTAGCATCTCTATCCGAAACAATGGTTCAGGGCATGCCATGCAAACGCACAATGTCTCTAAAGAATAAATCAGCAACATGGGATGCATCATCAGTCTTGTGGCATGGAATAAAGTGTGCCATTTTTGAAAACCTATCCACGACCACAAATATAGAATCATGACCATGCTTAGATCTAGGTAAACCCAATATAAAGTCCATAGACAAATCAACCCAAGGTTCACTTGAAATAGACAATGGTGTGTATAACCCATGAGGTTGAACACGAGATTTAGCTTGACGACATGTAATGCATTTATCACAAATTCTTTCCACATCTCGTTTCATATGGGGCTAATAGAAATGTTCTTTTATCACAGATAAGGTCTTATCAACACCAAAATGTCCCATCAAACCACCTCCATGTGATTCTCGAACCAATAACTCACGCAAAGAACATGCAGGTATACATAATTTATTCTCACGAAATAAGAATCCATCCATCTTGAAGTATTTACCTACAACATTCTTTTCACAATTTTTAAACTCTTCACAAAAATCATGGTCATTAACATATAATTCTTTGATTTGTTCAAAACCAAGTAATTTTGTGTCAAGAGTATTTAACAACACATACCTTCGCGAAAGAGCATCAGCCACGATATTTTCCTTACCTTGCTTATACTGAATGACATAAGGAAATGTCTCGATGAACTCCATCCATCGTGCATGTCTCTTGTTCAACTTTTGTTGGCCTTTCAAATATTTTAATGATTCATGATCTGTGTGAATCACAAACTCCTTAGGCCACAGGTAATGTTGCCAAGTCTCCAATGATCGCACCAAGGCATACAACTCTTTGTCATAAGTGGGATAGTTAAAAGCTGCTCCACTCACTTTTTCACTAAAATATGCCACTGGTTTTCCTTCTTGCATTAGTATAGCTCCAATTCCTAAACCTGAAGCATCACATTCAATTTCAAAGGTTTTAGTAAAATTAGGCAATACAAGTAAAGGAACGTTAGTTAATTTTTCTTTAATCAAATTAAACGTTTTTTCCTGTGCATCACCCCACTTGAATCCTACACTTTTTTTGATTACTTCGGTGAGTGGTGCTGTGACTTCGCTGAAGTTTCTTACAAACAGTCTATAGAAACTTGCGAGTCCATGAAAGCTACGAACTTGACTGACATTCGTAGGAGTTGGCCATTCTCGAATTGCCCTTATTTTCTCTTCGTCAACTTGTACTCCCTGCACACTGACAACAAAGCCAAGAAACACAACTCGATCCGTACAAAATGTGCATTTATCCATATTGGCATATAATTTTTCCTTTCAAAGCACATCTAGGACAGATTTTATATGCAATGCATGCTCACCTAAATCCTTGTTGTAGATCAAGATATCATCAAAGTACACAACTACAAATTTCCCAATGAAGGGACGCAAAACATGGTTCATTAATCTCATGAACGTGCTAGGAGCATTAGTTAAACCAAAAGGTAATACTAACCACTCATATAACCCATATTTTGTTTTAAAAGAAGTTTTTCATTCATCTCCCTCATGCATTCTAATCTGATGATAACCACTCTTTAAATCAATTTTATAAAACACACAAGATTCATGCAATTCATCTAACATATCATCTAACCTAGGAATGGGATGTCGATATTTTACCGTGATGTTATTTACCGCTCGGCAATCAATGCACATACGCCACTTTCCATCCTTTTTAGGCACTAAAATAACTGGAACCGCATATGGACTCATGCTTTCCCTCACAAACCCTTTGTCCATTAGTTCGTTAACTTGCCTTTGCAATTCTTTTGTCTCCTCGGGATTGCTTCGGTATGCTGGACGATTTGGAATGGTTGCGCCGGGGATAAAATCAATTTGATGTTCAATTCCCCGAATTGGAGGTAATCCTTGTGGAAGTTCCTTAGGAAATACATCTTAATAATCCTGCAAAAGAGTAGAAATAACACTAGGTAAAGAAGGATTATTAGTGTTAGTATTTAAAAGTGCCTCCTTATACCGAAGTATAATCATTGGCTTTTTAGAATCCAAAGCTCGCCTCACATCACTCCTTTTTGCAAAAATGTTTGTTTTTCTCTCTTCACCTTTCTTTTTCTCTCTCTCTTTTGTTTTTTTCTCATGATCTCTCTGTAAGTGCATTTGATCCTCATGCACTTGTTTTGGTGACATAGGGCACAAGGTAATTTTTCTTTGATTGTGAACAAAAGAGTACTCATTAGTAAAACCATCGTTCTTTACTCGCCGATCGAACTGCCATGGTCTCCCAAGTAATAAGTGACCTGCCTGCATAGGAACCACATCACATAGAATCTCATCGACATATTTCCCAATTGTAAATGGCACTGATACTTGCTTGGTAACTTTGATGTCGCCGCTATCATTGAGCCACTGCAATCAGTATGGATGGGGATGTTTGGATGTTGTAAGTCCCAATTTTTCCACCATAGTGATGCTTGCCACATTTGTGCAGCTCCCACCATCAATTACAACACAACAGATCTTACCATTTACCATGCATCTAGTATGAAATAGATTCTCTCTTTGTTCATTGCATTCTTCCTTTACCTGTGTACTAAGCATTCTTCGAGTAACCAACACTTCACCATGCATAGCAACCTCTCTATCTTCCTCCAATGGTGGCATAGAGTCATTGTCACTATCTTCTTCCTCGATTTCCAATTCTCCATTATCAAGCAATAACATAGTTCTTTGATTTGGGCATTGATTTGCAATATGTCCCCTGCCTTGACATTTAAAGCATACAATATCTCGAGTACGACTAGTAGTAGGTTGATTAGTTTTACCTTGCAATCCTTGAGTAGTCGTTCCCTGCTTGATTTTGGGCTTTGGTTTGGAAACAGTTGGTCTTTCCTCGCGTTTCATATTGTTGGATTTCTATGATGACCCTGTGGTAGGATTTGTTCGCTGGCCACCTCTCCTCTTAAGTTGCTTCTCTATTTTGATAGCCATGTGCACCATATCTTCTAATACCACATAGTGTTGACGCTCCACCAAATCTGCAATATCCCAATTTAACCCTGTTGAAAATTGGGCCATAGTGGCCTCATTATCCTCGTCGATTTCAGCCCTAGACATTAACATCTCCATTTTCTTGAAGTAGTCCTCCACACTCTTATTTCCCTGTTTCAAGTTTTGTAAGTTTCGAAACAGATCTCGATAATAGTGGCTTGGTACAAACCTCTTTTTCATCACAGCTTTTATTTCTGCCCAAGTCTCTATTGGACGTTCTCTGCACCTCCTTCAGCTGGTCATCAATTAATCCTACCAAGTAACGGCATAATCTGAAAATTCGGTAGCTGCAATTCTAACCTTCTTGAGATCCGAGTAGTTGTGACAATCAAATATCCATTCCATCTTCTTCTCCCACTCTAAGTATGCCTCGGGATCACTTCTGCCTTGGAAAGTTGGAATTTTCATTTTGATGCTATCAAGGTTGTTGTCCTCTCGATTGCGGCCGCCTCTATCCCTTGAAAATGTCTCCTAGGGATAAAGCCAATTTCTCGATCCTCTTCCTCGCTAAACCTTCCATCATAGTAAGTTGCCTCTTCTATTCTAGCTTCCTTTTGTTGGGCTTTTCCTTTAAGACGCCCACCCAGAGGGATTTGAGTTTGTTCCCCTCGAGTGTCACTCAATTGATCGATGCGATCATGCACTTGCTCCATAGCCATCCCTAGCTGTCTAGAAAATTCTTTCATCATAGCCTCCATCATGAGTTTTGGGTCAAAATTCGATGAAGAAGGTTCATTCTCAATTGCCTTATCTCTTGTGTTAGACATATTTTCTGCAAAACAAAGGTTAGTAGAAAATAAGTTCCTCACCATTCCCTTACGTGTTTCGCTCAAACAATGTATTACAAATATGAAACGCTCGTGTATCACACTTATGGCTTTTACCCTCTAGTAATCTCACTACTCTTGCCTTTTTTCACTCGTAGTTCTCTCTAATAGGTTCTTTTTGAATTCACACAAATATTACCTCAATTTTTCAATTACAATCTAATAAGAACTTATCAAGATACAATATAGAAAGGACGACTCTTGAAATTCCAACAAGACTTTACAATCGTCAAATATGATTCTTTGCAAATGAAATCCCAACAATAGCAATCAACAACAATAATTTTCTGCTATATATTTCTTGCAGTTTTTTTTATTATTATAATCCAACAATAAAAGTAAAGATAAGTACCTTGATAGAAAACTTAGCTTTGATACCAAATGATAGACTCCACGGCACGCTTGCGTGAGGTGGTCGTCGCCTGGATCGTTTCTAACAAGTTGATAGGATGGATAGCTTGCAACACCTTAACCCCTCGCCTATATGTAGACGGTAATCTTGGTATAATTGCTTGCTTAGGAAATTTGCGGAGGATGAACACCAACGACACTTCGACCCCTCGCTTATATTGAAGTGGTAATCTCGGTACAATCGACGATTGATGCGATAGAAGACGCCACACACAACTATGAATGGTTGTATGATAAGTCAATTATGAATCTAAAAAGAAGAACTAAGGAACACTTAGGAATTCTTCAAAGAACCACAAGTAGAGAAACAAACTCACAATAATATTGATAATCTGAAAATTGATATGAATGAATGATTTTACAAGCCTAGAATCACTTGGTATTTATAGGAACTCATGGTGTGTTAAACCATCATCATAAGTCAAGATCTAACAACTAATCACATCACATGTATCAGCCACCCAAAGAATTTAACAACCCAAAAACATGTGATGTGTTAAAATTCCAAATCAGACAACTATAAACTGATCAGCACATTGCAAGCTATTTTCACACCTGATAAGTTCCGAATTTGGACTTGGGCCAAGAATAAAAATTGTAGCCCTGGAGTTTCTAATGAATTTAGACTTTTGAATCACCTCATTTGGAGTTCAGAAACTCAAGTTATGGCCCAAATAAGAACTGATATCAAACTAGTCCAAAAGTGCAGAAATGCTGATTCTTTTGCAACAGTTCGGGTATACTTGCTTCCAAGGTGTTTATGATCTTTGTGTGCTTGTAACCCGTCTCTATAACCTCTATGCTCGATCCAACCTCGGTCCATAATTTATGAATCATCCCGTTAAGTCCTTCTTTGAAGCGTTTAGCTCGTGCTCTCGTAATGGGTCCAAGTGGCATATGCAATGGATCCACTTGTGTTTTTTCAAGGGCTTGTGAGCTAAGGATGTCCTCATCACCAAGTGATGGACTAGTAATACTTGAATGCTAGTGGCCCAAATAATTTTATTAAGAGTCCAAGATCATCTAAATGAAAGCCCAATTGATAGCCCATTTGGGGTAGACTTTCTAGTAGGTTAATTATTCATTAATGTAATAATAAAAGATATAGATAGTACTCCCTCCTCCCCCAAAATTCGGCCAAGTGGCCTAGAGTAGCCTTGGGGATAAAAATTTTTATTATTCTAGCCATGTGGGAAATCTTGAGATGGGATATGGCCTAATGATGGCTTAGGATAGGCTTTTCACCTACTCTTGAGTGACCATTGGATAAAGCAATCTTATGGCGGTTATTTCTATTGTCTAGCCATATGATGGAAGTGATGGGCTAGGTGGTAGTAATGATGAGTGAGAGTATGACCTAAATACAGCATTAGGTAACCTTTTTACCTAATCTTAGACGGCCATTAGATAAAGTAATCTTATGGCGGTTATTTCTATTGTTTAGCCATGTGATGGAAGTGATGGGCTAGGTGGTAGTAATGATGAGTGAGAGTATGACCTAAATGTAGCATTAGGTAACCTTTTTACCAAATCTTAGACGACCATTGGATAAAGCAATCTTATGGCGGTTATTTCTATTGTCTAGCCATGTGATAGAAGTGATGGGCTAGGTGGTAGTAATGATGAGTGAGAGTATGACCTAAATGTAGCATTAGGTAACCTTTTTACCTAATATTAGACGACCATTGGATAAAGCAATCTTATGACGGTTATTTCTATTGTTTAGCCATATGATAGAAGTGATGGGATAGGTGGTAGTAATGATGAGTGAGGGTATGGCCTAAATGTAGCATTAGGTAAGCTTTTTACCTAATCTTAGACGACCATTGGATAAAGAAATCTTATGGCAGTTAAATACGTGTATTGTACATGTATATGGATATTATATGTATGTGAATTCTCCTATAAATAGGAGTTCCCAATTCATTGAGCAAAATGGCTTGAAATTGGCTAAGCTTGCTTGCTAAAGAGAAAATAGAGACAGGGAGAGGGTGTGTGGTGTGTCAAGAAAGAAGAAGAAGGATTAATAAGGGTTTCTTATCCTCTTTTCTAAACAAGTACAAGATAAATCGGTGAACGCGTATTGTATGGTTAATCTACGCACGAGGCAAGTTCCTAACCTTAAACTTTTTACATATTGCAAGTTTCCTATCCTTCTCCTTACATTGAGCAAGTTCTTATTATTTCTATGCAAGTTCTCTATCCTTGTTCAAAAATTTATTGTACAAGCTTTTTAAAATCTAAACTTGATCCGTTATGCAAGTTCTTAAGCTCTTAACTTCTTACTTAAGAGTATATTGAGCTTCAAACTTATTGTGCAAATTCCTAAATTTAAACTTATCCTATTTCAAGTTTTTTTTATGGTAAAAAGGGTATTAAACCTAAATTGTGTTAATTCGTAAGTAGGGATAATTATTGTACATTATTCCTTATCATATTGATTATTGTTAATCGCACTTATGTGCAAATCGTATGTACTATTTAAAGGATATGTCTATGTCAATTACTTCGGCTAGACATTTCATGCATTCGTATCAAATATAGAATGTTTAAAGCATATGTCTATACTAGTCGATTCAGCTAGACATTTCAGGTAAATTTGAATATTGTTTAAAGTTTCTCCAAACCATATTGTCGTGGTAAGGAATCTAAATGCTGATTTGAACAACCCTCATAGTAGGGAAAAAGTTTTAAGTATTGTGGGTATGATATACTCGAAACATTGTAAACGTATTAAATACAGGTGGTTATATTGTGCACAATATATTCGTACGATAGGCTGATCACCTAAAGTATCCATCATTATTTTGTAAACGAAAATTTTGCAGTCTTTTGGACTTTTGGTATTAACAATGTTTGTTAATACTATATACGCAGTTCATGGCCTTATGGCATTTCAGCAAACTCTTAATTTATCATGCCTCTATATTTCTATCATTCATAAACGTTCTCTCGAACTAACTCTTCCCCATTCATGATATACCTTGCTATATCATGGACATTTTTCAGATAAGCCCGAGAGTTCTACTCATGGTAAAGGAAAATGAAAGGTCGCGGAGTAGGGCGTTTAGAAGCATTGGTCCTTATTTACCTTGTTTTGTAATCATGTAACTTTTGAACTCTGGAAATGCATGCATTAGATTTGAAGGTTAGTAAATCCTGGGGGATAGATGGCACGTTTTGTAATGAATCTATCTAGCTTTCTGCTAGTTATTAAAATTTTAGATTATACATGTTGTTTAAGTGTTGGAACGTGAGCACCGAATCCGAGGTTTGAGGAACCTAAATTTGGGGGCGTCACAACAATGATAAAATGATGGTAGCACTGGACAAAAGATCTAAGAACACCCTATTTATGGCTCTTAAGGATTAAATCTTTGAAAATGTTGTCAACTGCAAAATTACCAAAAAGTGTGGGAAACTCTCCTGGTTATGCATGAAGGAACTGAGGAAGTGAAGGAGAACAAATAGTCACTCCTCACTCAACAATATGAAATGTTTTTTCACAATTATAATGACCGTGAATTTTTAAACTCCATTATTAATTAAATATAGATTTAATTTTTAATGAGTTAATTTCGTATGATTATTTAAAATCTTGTGTATTTAATTGGTTATGTGATTATATGATTTCGTGTAACTGCTAGGATTAATTAAGGGGAGTCACTAATGGTTTAATTAAATTAGTGAACTAACCCTACGGTTTTAATGTTGAAAGAATTGATAGAGTGCCGATTAATTAAATATTCAATTTAATTGAATATAGTGTGGGAATAAATATTTAATTAATTTAAAGGGAGTCTCAGCAATAGAATTATTAAATTGATGGACTACCCTAGGTTATTTAATATCTAGAAATTTATGAATAATTAAGAATTTAATATTCAATTATTTTGAATATAGTAAATTAATTAATATTACCTATTAATTAATAAGGATAATGCGATTAATAATATTTATAGTTCTATTGGTAAATAAATAATAATTAACTAGTTAAATTTATTTAGTTAACTAGTAGCAGAATAATGGGACAAGAATTATGGGACATATCCCATTTTATTTCTAACAGGGGTCGGCAAATTAGGAAGAAAAGAATTTAAAATAAATAAGTTGGGATGAATAGTGCAAATCCCATCTTTAGCCGCATAAGGATTTGCTGCGGGATTTCTTGCCGAAAATCTGTGGCTGAAGATATCAACGGCAATTGCCCAACAGCTTCTTCCCATTTTCGTTAGTTAACCAAATTGGGCAATTGCATTGTCTGGATTTTGAATACTCTATAAATTAGGACCTCGGCTCCTCCTTCAAATGGCACTGACTTTGTGAAAACCACTAAAAGAGAAATTGAGAGCTTGGGAGGGAGAGAAATCAGAAGGAGGAAGTAAGTTCGCGAATGGTCTCTGAATACATTGTTTACTACGGAAGAAGGAGAAGAACAGCATCTAAATCGAGCAGAAGGTAAGCCTATTACAGTGCACCTTCGTTAAGCATTATTAGAAATACTACGCTCTATGCTTGAAATTTATTTCTCAAATTGGTGTATCAAACTTATAATTAATAGTAATATGTGGTTAATATTGAGTTATGCATGCCTGGAAATTAGTTTAAATGGTTAAAATTTGAGAAAAACTATTGAAAACCATCGGAGAAGACGAACTCTGGTTCGTCGCGCTGCAGCGGCAGTGAGTGATGCCGCAGCGTCACAGCAAATTGGTCGTCGCGCTGCAGTGGCAGCATGACGCCGCAGCGCCACGCCTAAAGGCTTTCACGCCGCAGCGCCAAGCTTATTACTCAAACCCCACGCCGCAGCGCCAAGCCCGTGTGCTGGACTGGAACGGCACGGACCTCACGCCGCAACGTCAGCCTTACCCTAATGGCCTCTCGCTGCAGCGCCAACCCCGTGCTCTTGGCCGGGTCGGTCCGGATCATGGCGGTTTGGGTCGGGTCGTGCAATTTTAATATTAACAATTAGATAATTATTATTTAATTAATATTAAGTAATAATAAATGCAGTAAGATTAATTATTTATTTTTCTGATTAATAATAAATAATAAGTGTGAATATCTAATTAGACATTATTTAATTAATTAGGATAATTAGTTGATTATTACTATTAGGTAACCATTTAACAACCAAGATTAAATAGTGTTGTCTTAAGGCGAAAATTGATTAACCTGGTTACAACTTACGTTTGGTTTTCCAGGGGGCGTTGTCCCCTTAGACCCCCGCCAGCTCACCGGCGAGCTGGGCAGCCGCTCGCTCACCGGGGAGCGAGACCCCCGACTGGGTAGTCGTAGTGGCAATCAAAGTACTTTAATGGTGTTACGTCAGTTTTAAATCTAGTCTATAAGTGACTAATTGTCACACAAATATGTACTTAATTGTGTAGGATTTTAAGGAGCGTGTGTTAGTATATTGTAGCAGACGCACCAGGCAAGTTCCCTATCCCGAAACTTTAATTGTTGCAAGTTTCCTAACTCAAACTCGAGTTATTATATTTCAAGTATGCTAGTGGATTAATTATTGACAATTATTCCACAGCTATGATATTTATTGATATTCGCACAATGTGCAAGTTGTTATTGATATGCAAGTTCCCTGAAACCATTCTTGTATTATTTATTGCAAGTTAATATTTAAGCTTGAACCTTTAATTCCTCAAGCATGCTCTAAGTGGATTAATTACTTAACAATTATTCCACATCGTTGTTATTGGCACTCGCACATCGTGCAATTATTTTCGCGCAGACCTTGACTTGTATTTTATTTAAAGTTCTATTATGGATGAACTGCTATAGTTAAGTCTTAGCCATTGTTCGACTGGACATTTGTCGTACAGATTTTTAAAAGCTTTCCAAGCCATTTTAAGGCGCGGAATCGTGGACTTTATGAACACCCCTACAATATAAGGGGAGTATCCCACGTATCAGAATATAAGATACATATAACAGAAATTAAATGTTATGCATACATATCGGGTGCTAGAGGTTGATCCCCTCGAGTACTTATTTCTGAAGCCAGTAACTAAAGGGTCAACTAGCTATTGACTCCCTTGGACGTTTATTGTTCAAAGTCTACTTGACTAGCATTCATTTTTAAAAGCAATTATTATTCTTGATTCTGATATTCATATTGTTGAATTCCTCTATTTACATTTCGTTCATCATGATATATATTTTTTTCTTGCAGTTATTTAAACTTGCTGAGCAAACTAGTTGCTCACCCTTGCTATATCATGAACCTTATTGCAGTTAAGCCAGAGACTTCAAAAAAAGACAAGGGCAAGGAAAAGATGAAGTATTAGTCTTTTAATGTCTGTAGTTTGATCCAGGCATAGTTAAGAAACTTCTATTGTTATTTAAACCCTAAAGTACTGTATTAGGGTATATTTGTATTTTTATATTAAGGTTATCGAATCTTGGGACTAGTAACACCTTTTAAATGAACAACATATGTTTATTACATTCCACATTTAGTTATTGTATGTTGTTTGGAGGTGGATGATTGTATTGGATCGTGATGACCAAATCCGGGTGTTTGAGACCCGAATTTGGGGGCATCACAACAATTCTGGAGAAGACATCGCAAAAATATATGAGAGATTCAACATCCTACTCAACTCACTCAGAGAATTTGGGAAGGTTTACTTTCAATAAGGATGTCAACATCAAGTTCATGAGAGCTCTACCCAGCAAGTGGGATGCCAAGACCACTGCCATAAGAGAGTCCAAGAATCTCCATGAAATGACTGTGGAAAAACTCTATGGAAACCTACTAACCTATGAATTAGAGCTGAATCAAAGTATAAACAACTACAACAGAGAGTAGAAAGAAAGATAAGGGTATAAGCCTTAAAGCTGCTGAAGTCTCCTCCAAAGCCTCCATAGAGGATGACAATACATTAAAGATGATAATGAAGATCTAGCCTTGCTAGTGTTAAGTGGGCTTTTAACCTACGAATTGTGTACATTTAGACTTAAATTCTTATTGGTTTTCAAGAATTTTTGTTATTTGTGATGCATGTTTTTGTTGGTTAGGTAGCATATGAAAAAGAGTGGATGGATTGGAATTGAATAAGGGAGAATGAGCAGCTGAATCAAAAGTCATATATACATGGCACGACAGCACTAGGTGTCCAGAGTTTTGGTTGCGTTTTGGGCTTGATGGCGTGGCAACGCTGAGAAGAGTACTAAACTTGGCGCAGCAGTGCCAGGTCGGGATGAGCAATATTTTGGCTGGTGATTTTGTTGGGATTTGGAATGTAATTAGAATTTAGAATTCTTATTGGTTTAGGATTGTTTTGCAATGGTTATAAATAGTTATGTTAAGGTTTTTATTGGGATCTATCACTCTTAAGATTTAAAACCCTAGTTTGAAAGAAGACTTGAAACAATTGGCAGAAGTACAATGAAGTCAGCATAGAAGCTTCAGGAGAGATTCAAAGATTGCCAAACACAGTTTTTCTATTTTCTTCATCTTTTAAGTTGTATTTCGAAATGCTTTATCAATTGTGGATTATGGATTTTAATTCAATTATGAGCTAAATTCTATTTTAAGATTACAATGGATCTTATTGCATAGCTTTTATTGATATACTTCCTTGTTATGTATTGTTAATTATTATCAGATTGTCTATTATGATTTGTGCATAATTGCTTAATTGCCTGGCTAGTAATTACCGTGATAATCTATATGAACTCGATAGATGGATTATAGGTTTAGATCTAATCATAATAGCATGTGATTGTGTTTTTTGCATGGTGATGGAACTCATGATTTATGTCTAGGATAGAGATATACCTATACGCCGCATGTAATATGATAGAGAACGTGTGCTTTAAATCCATTTTAATTGTAATTCACATAGACATATAGTGAATTAGTTAACTAGGGTCTTCGCCTTAATTCTATCATCTGTGGATTTAAGTTGATTCGTTTATGATACATCAAGAGATGGTCATAAATATAGATGAGTTTTCGATTAACAATCCGGAATAGTTAGCATAATTTAACAGAAAGTGTTTTGATCTAAGTGAAACAATAAGTGAAATTATAATCTTATGTCCCTATAATCTGTTTTCAATCTCGAGGTAGTTAAAATTAGTTTAATTAATTTCTTATTCTTATACAATTCACAATTTTAATTAATTATTTAATAAAATCGAGTTAATACAAAATTGGTAGTTGTTAGTATAAATTACAGTTTTTCTACGTGGGAACGATATTCTCTTATCATTATATTACTTGTGAACTGCGTATACTTGCGTATTTTGCTAGTATAGATTTAGGCAAACAAGTTTTTGAAGTCGTTGCCGGGGACAATTTGTATTTATAAATTTCAATATCAGTTTAATTATTTCGGTCTTAGTTAAACATTTTTCATTTTCTTTTTATTCCCTGTTTCAGGTGATTTTGATTCGTGCATGCAAACGCGATCAAAACAACCGGAACTTGTGTAGTGCATTTTAGAATCAAAATACATATAATTAAATAAAAAAGACTTGTCAGAAATTCCATGTTTTATATTTGATCGGGACATTGTATGGTAGAAGGATTGAATTGTATGGTAACTATTTACTGAATAGGTTCTTTGTGCTTAAATGTTGATTTCATATTATCCGAATAGTCATGATATGCTAAGAGGTGTCACTCATGATGCAAAATAAATATTGTTATTTATATTTGAATTAAAGGAGTTTAATTCATTATAAATAATATTAGAATGGTTCTAATTTATTTATTTTACTACCGGTATAATATTGAACCTAAAGGGTCACACCATAAAAGAGAAATATTATTTTAGAAGTAACTGACTTAATAATAATAATTTAGTATTTGGAGAAATACTAATACTTATAATTAAGTATTTGGAGAAATACTAATTATAAATTAATAAGAGGAGTCTTATTATTATTATTATTATAAATAATTTAGTTCCTAAATAGTTTGGGAATTGAGTTAAAATCCTAAGTCCTAAAGAGTTTAGGAAGAGGATTAATCTATATAAGGAGAGGCCTTATGATAGATTGACAACTAATGTTACTGTGAGTATAGAGATACCACATAACAATGCTCTGCAACCTAAAGAGTTAGGAGTGGGAGCGAGAATTAGGGCTAGCCACTCAAGATTTGGAAAAACCTAAATTTACTTCTTCAATCAATATTCTCTTGGTGGATCACCTTTAAAGCGCTGCAGACACTGAGTAGCTAACGTTTGATCTGTGGATTCGACGAAGTGCAGAGGATTAAAGGATTGAAACTTGAAGATCAAATCAAGGAGTTGATTGATGAGTGTGTTTTATACACACAAATTAAGTGCTTTTGAGCTTGATAATTTGTAAATCTTAAGTCATTTCGTTTGGTTTTATGTGTTTTCATCTTATTATTGTATAATGTAGTTTTGTATTACTTTTATATGTTTTTGTGTGCTTTTATGTGTTTTTACTTTGTTTTGTAGGGATTGAAATAAAGGCCCCTTGGATCGTTACGTTTTTTGCTCGAATCTAGCATTCCCGCTGCTTGTTTCTCAATTTGACCCATGATTCAAATCGAATCTCTCAAAACTCAAATAACGAAAATGGTAGATCTTTGTCCTAGCTTTCCAGAACATCCGGAATCATCTGATTTGAAGTTCGTATGAGAGAGTTATGGTCATTTTACCATCGAATTTTGCATTAATTTTACATAGCAGCTGCTTCCAGGCCAATTTGATCCTTTCTCCGGCCATTATCTCGTCGAGATTTAGTTATGGAAGTTGTAGAGCTGCTTCTTAGCTTTCCATAGCCTCTTTAAACGCCTTAATATGAGTTCGGACAAAGAAGTTATGGCTATTTTTCCAACAGACATCGAAACTGTCCCGCGGTACAGAGTTCCACCGCCGGGGCGGCAGTTTCTAGTACTATTTCGCTGCTGGGGCGAGCCCACCGCCGGGGCGGCGGAATTCAGGCCATTTTTCACCGCCGGGGCGGTAACTCCCTGGATGCAGTCGGATTTCGCGATTTTTGGCCAATTTTTTATATCTAAGCTAGGGTTTTGGACACCCATCTGATATAACCTCAAGGGGGCGGCTAGAGACAAGATACCCACTCATCCTAACACTTCTAACATCAATTCTAGAGAGAGGGAGGCTTCCATAAACATCAAATTAAGAGCAAAAGTGCTGCAATTCAAGGGAAAATCAGCAAAGTTCAAGGAGCAAGAAGAGCAAAGAGTATCAAATCTTGAGGGAAAGCTAGAGAACAAGAATCAACCCATCAAGCAACCATTGAATATCTTCCTAAGGGGTTTTATCATTCTATCTCTAGTATTCTTTTCTTAATTTGTAATTCCATCATGATGTATAGATCAAATTTGATGTTTATTGTAATTCCCATGAACTAGAACTAATTTTCTAAGATCTCAATGGAACCCATCACATAGTTTGAATTGAATGCTCTCTCTTTGATGTTGGTTAATTATTTATGATTGAATATCATAATTTGTGCTTTATATATTAATTACCTAGCTAGTAATTACCTTGGGAACTTATATGGAATTGAGAGAGGAAGTATAGGTTGAGACCTTGTTATGATATCATGTGAAACTTAGATATTCCTATGGGTAATTTATGAAATTAAGTGACGTGTGTTTTATTTATTACCCTCATGAATGGATAATTTGATTGTATTTAGGATAGACATATACCTAAATACCACATGTATCCATGGGAGAATCCATGCTTAATGATTTCTATTGCGAAATTTGGTAATTGATGGAGTAGTTAATGAGGTTTTGTGACATACACCTTACTAATTGTTCTTGATATGAGAATCTTGCCAGTGTGTAGAATAGAGATATATCTATACACTGTAATGGGGAATACGTATTTGACCATCGAGAGAGGCTTAGACATACTAGTGATTTCTCGGATAACAATTCTTGTGATTTAACTAGTTGAAAAGAGAGAGTTAGGACATTCAAATGAAGTGTTGGGGGAAATTACAATCTTAAACTTGTTATTATTTGATTTCATTATATTAAAGCTTTCCATAGTTCTTTGATTATTTGTTATCTTCATTAATGCAAAACAACAAAAACAATTGTCATTTGTTTAAATAAGATTGAGATGATAAAATATTAGTATTTAGAAAAGACTAGTAATAATTCCTCGTGGGATTGATACTCTACTTACTCTTTATTACTTGTTAACCGCGTATACTTGCGCGTAAATTGTCGTTATATTAATCGGACAACATTGATTCATCTTCTTAAGGTATATCTTTTATCCTTCCTCGATTAATAATATCGCATCAAAGTGATCCTGGGATTGTAGTAAATTTTAAATATGATTTATGTCATGCTTCCGCTTTATGTACATGTAATTGTATGTATGTTCTTAATTTTGCAAACCTACAGTGGCATCAGATCCATCCTTATGCGAATTATTAATTGTTTTGATTCTGTATATACATTGATGTGTTTAGAACAATTTAATTGGGCATAATTGTTAGTATAAAATCATGTTTTATGAAACAAAGTTACAAAATCGCAATTTGAAAATCCAAAACACGATCTGGTATTCGTCGCAGCACATCAGAATAGCACAGCAGCGCTAAGCTACTGCAGCGCTAGCCTGCAGCGCCGCAGCGCTGGCCTTAAGTGTTGCAGCGCTCAGACGTCAGGAAGCCCCAGTTTTTTTGGTCTTTTTCAGCAATTTTGAAATTAAAAATAAAGGAGTTTATTTTGATTTGGAATTAGATTTCATGCAAACTTTTATTGCTCATTAAATGATATCAATATGTATATAGAATGTTTAATTCATGAGATGAATGTTTAATGATACATGTGATGACATATATGGTAATCTTTTATTGATACATGTGATGACATATATGATAATAAAGGGGATGATTATGGACTATTGACTAATGAGATTGGATTTAATTTTTGTTAGATGCATGAATGAATGAGGTTTTTATAAATAGGGTCTGCGTACCTCGCCTATCTAATTTTCTGATGTAAAATTCTATCTCCCTCCTATGTACTTCCCCTTGACTGCTGATCAAGGTTTCTGTTTTATGAAAAATAGATTGTAATAAGATTTAGTAGAATCACTTAGGAAATTGGAGCTGAGGAGCAGAAGCACTGAAGACCCATTTGTAAAGGAGCCTAGGATGAATGTAATAATTATGTTCATATTTTATTCTTGCACCCTAGGTTTGACCTTTTGGTTCACTTGGTGGCTCGAGCAAACCAAACTAGAATTAAGTCCATAATCATACATTAATATATTATTATACATGAGATGTATGTTTAATATGACGCGTATTTTTATATATATTTTTATGCGGGCTAAACAAGATGGGACCATTAATAACAAGAACCCTCAAGGAGAAAAATATAAAGTTGATTACGTTCAAGGACATTAAGAATGTCGAACGTAGCCTTCTAGCATGGTGAAGCGATAGAGTATCAAGTATTTAATATGAGTTTGTTATGCACACATAAGGCTTATATTAAGTATTGGAGATGTTGCTTTATTACATTAGATGTTTATAAGGAATTGAACAATACCGTTTTGTTGTGCATACACAAGAACTTGAAAGTAGTATGGACACAAACCAATCATATTTGATATGATATAACATGTACTTTGTAATCTTATTCGTTTATTAATAAAAGAAATTATTTATTAAAGGCATTTTATTTTATCTACATGGTGTTGTTATATTAAATATGATAAACCATTAGTTTAAGCAGTGCTTTTAGAATCATGATGATGATCATGCTAATGAGATCTAAATTCTTAGATAGCTTAAAACTAAAATAGTTTCTAATCGATGGATTACTAAAAATGGGATTAGTGAATCCGGGTAGATTAGTACATACTTTGCTTGCTCTTAGGAAGAGGATGATTGATCTCATAGTCATTTGTGTGGAGACACTAAAGCAAGTATGTAGGTGCTTATTAGAGAATAAGTTCACTGAATGTGGCTCGTTAAAGGAATACCTAATAGAGTTTTACTCGCCTGTCAATAGGAATTCCTCTAGTGATAGTAGTACAAGTGATCTTTGGACTTGAGATTATCATAATATCCTGTGCATAATGAGTTATGCTTTGACATATTCCTTAATACCTTTAGGGTATAACATAGGGTATACTTGGGTATAATAAGTTATATATGGAGATAGATGAATGATCAACAGAGAATCTACTGCTTCTAGTAAAAGGAGAGTATGTCCTATGTGATTCGATAAATGACAATTCAGTAGTCCTTGGTCAAGGCATAATGAAATTAGAAAGTTATTTCTAATTTGCATTATTTGGAATTGTGCATTTCATAATCGAAATACATATAATTAAATAAAATAAGACTTGACAGTAATTTCATGTCTTATATTTAATTGGGACATTGTATGGTAGAACGATTGAATTGTACGGTAACTATTTACTGAAAGGTTCTTTTGTGATTAATGTTGAAATCTATACTATCTGAAAAGTCGTTGATCGCTAAGGGGGCTTACCCTTATTGTAGAATAAATATTATTTAATTAAATAAATTAAATAGTTTAATTTATTTATTTAAATAAGATTAGAATTGTTCTAATAGATTTATTCACAACCGGTTTAATATGGAGAACCTAAAGGATCACACCGCAAAAGGAAAATATTTATTTAAGAAGTAAATGGCATAATCGTAATAATAAGTTAAGTATATTTAATTTAACCTATGGTGATAGAATAAATTAAATAACTTAATATTTATTATTTAATATTTTGAAAATACTAATTATAAATTAATAAGAGGAGTCTTATTATTATTATTACTATTATTATTATTTAATTTCTAAATGGGTTAGGAATTAATTAATAGGAGTATTCTCATATTAGATCCTAATTAAATTAGGAGTATAATTAATAAAATTCTAAACCTAAATAGTTTAGGAGGGTTGCCTACATCTATAAATAAGAGAAGTCTTATTATGATTTGGGGTTACACACTCTTCCATAAGAATTGAGAGAATACTCATAATTCTATAGAGATAGAAACTAGGGTTTGTCATCACCCATCTTCTTGAGTAAATATTATTCCTTGGTGGATCACCTCTAGAGGTCAAACACTTGGGTGCTTCCGTTGATCAAAAGAAGGAATCTTCGTGAAGGATTTTGGAGTAGAACTCGTACCTGAGGAAGCTAGTTTCTACAAGGGTATAATTTTAATTCTCTATCTTCCTTTATTAATTAATAATAACACATTAAAGATTGATCTTGGGTTTAGTTTGTAAAATTTTAAATTCTGATTTTCCATGCTTCCGCTTGATTATATGCAATTTGATTGTATGTTCTTCGTTATTACAAATCTAACAGAATTGTATGTTTCTCTTCACTCATATGGGAATGCTAGGTCTAACTTAACTTAGATAATTTTGGTTCGGATGTGCACACACTTGACCATTATTATCTAAGAGGCAAAAGAAAAGAAGTTATATGAGGATGTAATTGACAAAAATTGTCTACCTATTGAATAAATCTATAGTTTATTGTGCACACACAAGGCTATGGCAATAGGATCCTTTCCCACAAGCGGATTTTTTAACTAAATCTGTCGAACTATATATATAGAGGGTCATATAGTTTGAAGAAAATAGTGGGAGACACTATTTTAATAAAGACTTAATTAATCTGGTGATTAATAAAATGAATGCATGCTAATATTGTTAAAAAAAATCATTTATAAAATTTTACAATGTCTAATTCACTATCATTGCGGAGCATATTAAATATTAATAAGTTAACCGAACCGAATTATACGGATTGGTTAAGGAATTTGAGAATAGTTCTCACGGCTGAAAAGCTATCTTATGTCCTTAATTCGCTAGCTCCTGCAACGGTTATAAACAATGCCTCTGAGAAAGAGATTGATACTTTAAAAAAGTGGCAAGATGATGCACAGGTGGCTCAGTGCATTATATTGGCTTCTATGAGTAACGAGTTACAGCGTCAACACGAGAAAATGGATGCACCTACCATTTTGTTGCACCTTCAGGATATGTATGGTGAGCAAAGTAGGTCTGCTAGATATGAGATATCTAAGGAACTCTTCTGATCTAGAATGACCGATGGCACTACAGTACAGATACATGTCCTCAAAATGATCAATCTGATTGAACAATTGGGACAATTGGGTTTTGTAATGAATGGAGAGTTGAGCCAAGATTTGATCTTGTAGTCACTTTTAGACTCTTTTTCACAATTTGTTGTGAATTTTCACATGAACAAACTTGATGTCAGCCTGCCTGAGTTGCTTAACATGTTGAAAACTGCGAAGAGTCACTTTCTAGCAAAGAAAGACCAAGTTTTACTGGTAGATGAGTCTTCCAAGAAAAGGAAGAGGACCAAAGGCTCTTTTGAAAAGAAGAAAAAGAAGAAGGCAAAAGGAAAGGCAAAAACCAACGACAATAAGAAGAAAACTGATGCGGATAGTAAAAGAGTTTGTTTCCACTGCAATAAGTCTAGACACTAGAGAAAAAAACTGTAAGGAGTATCTTGTGGAGGCTAAGCAGGAGAAGCTTGGTGAAGCTTCGGTTATAGATACAGGTTTGTTCATGATTGAAATAAATATTTCTATAAGTCACAGTTCTACTTGGGTATTGGATACCGGTTGTATACGCAATACTATGCAGGGACTAAGAAGAAGTAAAAGGCTAAACAAAGGAGAAGTAACTATGCGTGTGGGGAATGGAGCAAAGGTTGTTGCATTAGTCGTAGGAACTTATAGTTTAGCGTTGCTTACGGGCAAATCTATTAAGTTAGTAAATTGTTACTATGTTCCAGTTTTTATAAAAGACATTATTTCTATTTCGTTGTTAGACAAGGAAGGTTTTGACATTATAATTAAGAACAATAATCGTTCTATTTAAAATAATGATGTTTTGTTTGGAACTGGTAGATTGCTTGATGGACTTTATATACTTGACTTACATGAAAATATTTTGTAAATTGAACAAACTAATAAAAAAAAGAGATGATATGAATTATACATTTATGTGGCATTGTAAACTTGGTCATATTGATGAAACAAGAATAAACAAGTTGCATAAAGATGGGTTTTTAGAGCCATGTGATTATGAATTATATCCAACTTGTGAATCTTGTCTCATGGGTAAGATGACTAAATCTCCATTTAGTGGACATAGAGAGAGAGTTACAGGGTTGTTAGAGTTAGTACACACTGATTTATGTAGACCTATGACAACACATGCTAGAGGAGAGTATTCATATTTCATATTCACTGATGATTATTCAAGAGTTGGATATGTGTATTTGATGAAAAACAAATCTGAATCATTTGAAAGGTTCAAAGAATTCAGGAGTGAAGTAAATAAACAAACTGGCAAGAGTATTAAGATTCTTCGATTGGAGAGGGGAATACTTGAGCAATGAGTTTTTAGATCATCTCAAAGATAATGGTATTATTGGACAATGGACACCTCCTGGTACGCCACAGTTGAACGGTGCATCTGAAAGGAGAAATCGTACCTTGATGGATATCGTGTGATCCATGATGAGTTTTACCGATCTTCCAGTATACTTATGGGGTTATGCCCTAGAAACAGCTGCATATCTACTAAATAAGGTATCATCAAAATCCATCCTTAAGACTCCATATGAGTTATGGTCAGGGAGGAAACCTAATCTTAAGCATGTTAAGATTTGGGGTTGTCCAACTTATGTGAAAATATTTCAAGATGATAAGCTTGGGACAAGATCTGACAAGTGTAGATTTGTGGGAATCCTAAAGAAAGTTTAGGATATTATTTCTATAATCCTACTGAGCAAAAAGTGTTTGTTGCAAAACACGCTACCTTCTTGGAAAAGGAGTTTATCCTTAAAGGGGCTAGTAGGAGGAAAATAGATCTTGAAGAAGTTCAAGAACCACAAAGCACTATAAGTCAAATGGAGGAACCTGTAGATAGATCTATTGTACCACAATCGAATCATAAGTCTAGAAGAGTACCGAAGATAACTGAAAGGTATGGATTCATCATAGAGGATGATGATGAGGTACGCATCATAGAGGATGATGATCCAGTTACATACAATGAGGCTATGAGTAGTAGAGACTAAGAGAAATGGCAAATGGCCATGAAATCTAAAATGGACTCCATGTATGAAAATCAAGTGAGGACTTTGTTTAACCCTCCAAAAGGCATAAGGCCTATAAGGTGTAAATAGGTCTTTAAGAGAAAGACTGAAGCAGATGGCAAGGTAGAGACCTATAAGGCCAGACTGGTTGCAAAAGGTTTCAAACAAAGACAAGGAGTTGATTATGATAAAACTTTCTCACTAGTAGCAATGCTCAAGTCCATTCGGATTTTGCTTGCGATACCAGCTTACTATGATTACGAGATCTGGAAAATGGACGTGAAAACAGCCTTCCTCAATAGGAAACTAGAGGAGAATGTATATATGATACAGCTAAAGGGATTTATTTCAAAGGTTGGAAGAAAACAAGTATTTAAGCTACAACGATCCATTTATGGATTAAAGCAAGCTTATCGAAGACGGAACATTCATTTTGATGAGACAATCAAAGAGTTTGATTTTATCAAAAATAAGGATAAACCATATGTGTACAAGAAGGTCAGTGGAGTGTTGTGACATTCCTAGTACTATATGTTAATGATATACTACTGATGGGGAATGACATACTGATGTTTCAATCAATTAAAATATGGTTGTCTAAACACTTCTCCATGAAAGATTTGAGAGAAACATCATATATTTTAGGGATAAAGATCTATAGAGATAGATCTAAAAGAATGCTCGGCTTGACCCTAGGAACGTACATTGATTCGATGCTAAAGAAGTTTAGCATGAAAAACTCCAAGAGATGTCTCATACCGATGAGCCAGGGAGTACATCTCTCCAAGAAATTGTCCCCAAAGATACCGGAAAGAGAGAAATTGCATGAGTAAGATACCTTATGCTTCGGCAATAGGATCTATCATATATGAGATGATATGTACGAGATCTAATGTTGCTTATGCACTGAGTGTGACAAGCAGATATCAGTTAAATCCTGGAGAAGATCACTGGAAGGTAGTGAAAAACATCCTAAAGTACTTAAGAAGAACTAAGGATGTGTTTCTTGTATATGATGGGTCTGATTTGAAATTAGAGGGCTATATAAACTCGAGTTTTTAGACTGACCAAGACGACAGCAAATCCGTTTCGGGGTATGTGTTTACCTTAAACGGTGGTGCAGTGAGTTGGAAGAGTTCCAAGCAGTAAACGATTGTTGATTCAATGACAGAGGTAGAGCACATACATGCAAAGGAAGTTGTTTGGATGAAGAAGTTCGTTACAGAACTTGGAGTGGTTCCTAACATACAAGGATTATTGCCTTTATATTGTGACAACACTAGGGCTGTTGCACAAGCCAAGGAACCCATGTCTCATCAGAAATCCAAACATGTGTTGTAGCGCTTTCATTTTATTAGAGAAATCATTGAAAGAGGAGATGTTACCTTAGAGAGAGTGGACTCTCAGAACAACATTGCAGATCTATTTACTAAAGCATTATCTCAATAACAGTTTGATCGCCACTTAGAGAAAATGGGTATGAGATACCAGGGCGATTGACTTTAGTGCAAGTGTGAGATTGAAAGTACTATGCCCTCAAGCCAATCACATTGGATGTGATAAGCATTTACTTTGTACTCTTATTCATTTATTAATAAAAGAATTCATTTATTTAAAGGCATTTATTTATCCATGTTTAATTGGTTGAATTAATTAGGATAAACTCATAGTTTTGGAGCAATGCTTTTAGAATCATAAAGAGTTCATGCTAATGAGATCTAAAATCTAGATAGCTCAAAACTAAAATGTTCTTAATCATAGGATCACTAATGTGGGGTTAGTTGATCCGGACAGGTTAGTACATACTATGTTTGCTCTGTTGGAAAGGATGATTGATCTCATAATCATTTGTATGGAGACACTAAAGCAAGTACGTAGGTGCTTATTAAAGAATAAGTTCACTGAACGTGACTTGCTTAAGGAACACCTAATGGAGTTTTACTTGCTTGACAGTAGGAGTTCCTATAGTGATAGTAGTACAAGTGATTCTTGGACTTGAGATCATCATAATACCTTGTGTATTCTGAATTATACTTTGTCATATTTCTTAAGGCTCTTTGGGTATATAAAAGGGTATGTGCAGGTATAATAAAGTGTATATGGAGGTAGGTGAATAATCAACAAAGGATCTACCACTTCCAGTAAAGGGAGAGAATGTCCTATGCGATTCGATAGATGACAACTCAGAACTCCTTAGCCAAGGTGAATGGAAATTAGAAAGGAGTTTCTAATTTACATTAACTAGAGTTGTGCATTTTAGAATCAAAATGCATATGATCAAATAAATAAGACTTGTCAGAAATTCCATATTTTATATTTGATCGGGACATTGTATGGTAGAAGGATTGAATTGTATGGTAACTATTTACTGAATAAGTTTTTTATGATTAAACGTTGATTTCATATTATCCGGATACTCATGATATGTTGAGAGGTGTCACTCATGATGTAGAATAAATATTGTTATTTATTTTTAAATTAAAGGAGTTTAATTCATTATAAATAATATTAGAATGGTTCTAATTTATTTATTCTACTACCGGTATAATATTGAACCTAAAGGGTCACACCATAAAAGAGAAATATTATTTTAGAAGTAATTAGCTTAATAATAATAATTTAGTATTTAGAGAAATACTAATATTTATAATTAAGTATTTGGAGAAATACTAATTACAAATTAATAAGAGGAGTCTTATTATTATTATTATAAATAATTTAGTTCCTAAATAGTTTAGGAATTAAATTAAAACCCTAAGTCATAAAGAGTTTTGGAAGAGGATTTGTCTATATAAGGAGAGGCCTTATGATAGATTAGGAACTAATGTTACCATGAGTATAGACATACCACATAACAATTCTCTGCAACCTAAAGAGTTAGGAGTGGGAGCGAGAATTAGGGCTAGTCACCCAAGGTTTAGAGAAACCTAAATTTACTTCTTCAATCAATATTCTCTTAGTGGATCACCTTTAGAGCGCTGCACACACTGAGTAGCTAATGTTTGATCCGTGGATTCGAAGAAGTGCGGAGGATCAAAAGATTGGAGCTTGAAGATCAAATCAAGGAGTTAATTCATCTTCTTAAGGTATATCTTTTATCCTTTTTCGATTAATAATATTGCATCAAGGTGATCCTGGGAGTACAGAAAAATTTAAATATGATTTATGCCATGCTTCTACTTTATATACATGTAATTGTATGTATGTTCTTAATTCTGTTGACCTACATATTTGCCAAGCTTATGTAGAGTAAATTTGAGATGAACATGATGGGAGAGCTGAACTACTTCCTTGGATTACAAGTGAAGCAGACTGATGAATGGATCTTTATCAACCAAGCCAAGTACATCAAAGACTTACTTAAAAAGTATGGCATGGAATCAGCTATCCCTATGAAGACTCCTATGGCCTCTACAACTAAGTTAGATAAATATGAATAAGGTAAAAGTGGTGATATTATTCAATACAGATGTATGATTGGCTCTCTCTTATACCTTACTGCTAGTAAACTTGATATAAAGTTTTTCACTTATATTTGTGCTAAATTTCAAGTTAACCCTAAAAAATCTCGTTTAATGTATGTTAAGAGAATTTTCAGGTATCTTAAGGGCACTCCACATTTCAGATTGTGGTGTCCCAAGGAGTCACTCTTAGAACTAATTGGTTATTCAGATGTTAACTTTGTAGGATGAATGATAGATAGGAAAAGCACTAATGGGACTTGTCAACTGCTAGAAAACATATTAGTATTATGTTTCAGCAAGAAGTAGAATTCAGTGTCAACCTCAACTGTTGGGGCAGAGAACATTGTTGCTGGAAGTTGTTGTACTCAATTCCTATAGATAAAGAATCAGCTAGCTGACTATGGTTTCACCTTCAAATCTATTCTTATATTTTGTGATAATACAAATGTTATAACTATTACTCATAATCTTTTTGCATTTTAAGACCAAACATATAGACATTGAACATCACTTTATTAGAGATCATGCTCAAAATGGTAATATTGCTTTACATTTTAAACCAACTGATGATTAACTTGTTGATGTTTTCACAAAGCCACTTGATGAAGCTAAGTTTAACAAGCTAATATGTGAACAAGGCATGTTAAATTTTAATGTATAAATTTTTCTATGTGAGGACTAACATGGCAGGTAAAGCGATCGTAGAGTCAATCCTGAAGCTAAGTATAAAATAAAAGATCGTAGAGTCAATTGTAGAACAAACTGCAGTTCGTAAAGTATTTTTCAAAAACTACGATTGATCACTCTATGACAGTCGAGTGTACTCTATAACTCAACGACTTCAACGCGTGTGTACTAGACAGACTTAAAGCATGTCAACATGTTCGCAAAAAATAACTGCAAAAATTAATTATCGGACAGTTGTACGTCACAGTAAATGTAGGCTGCACTCCAATAAAAGAGTAACATTTGTATAAGTCAGTCGTTCAAAAAGGAAGTATTAAAACAAGTTTCACTTCATTTCAAATACTTTAACCTTTTGAATTCTCTCCTACTTTGTATCTCTCTTTTTTCTCTTTAGCACTCTGACCCAAAACTCCTTTTTCAATCTTACTTTAAATTTCTCTTTAGAATCTACTCAGAAGCATGTCGTATGTGTAGATCATTTCTGGAAACCAACTCTGCTTTGACAATTCAAAGGCATTGACAAGCACTTCATTGATATCCTTATATTAGTCAAATTTGCTAGTTTTCAGTACACTTTGAGTGCCGACACCAGGATTCTCTCCAAAGTGGTGAAGGAATTTCACCTAAATGGAAATGTAATGGATAGAAATGTGGTCAGGAAGATGAAGGAAATCAAGATAACTCTATCTCTCACTGATTTTTATGGTGCCCTAATATTTATGGATAAGGGAGAAATTGATCTTTCTACTGTAGACACTAAGAAAGCCCTAACTTACATAGGTTGCAAGAAGAATGAACAACTCAAAGGGATGAAGAAGAAGAAATTCCCTTATTCTTTTGAAATTTTAGCTGACATTATAGGAAAGTTCATTATCTTCAAATATTCTGAATTTGATTCAGTAAATGAACTACAGTCACAAGTGATGTCTACAATCACTGTGGAAAAGAAGATGAACTTTGGGGCTATCATCTTCTCTTAGATCCTCAAGTGGTTTGAGGATGCAGAAAAAAAGGAAAAAGAAAGGGAAACCACTTCCCAAGATGTTCTTCGTAAGGATATTGAGCATTATGATCAAAGTGAAAATGGGTGAACAAATTGGGCTGAAGGAAGGAGAAGTATTAAATGTAAATAAGAAGATGACAAAGAGGCTCTTTGATAATTGGGCTAGGAACCCAGTGGAGCTTACAAAATCTAAGATGTCTGAGGGAAGTGAGCACACTATTACAAAGGTACAGAAACCACAGAAAGCCACAAAGAAGAGAAAAGTGGCAGAATTAAAACTTATTGATAAGGAATCTTAAGGCTCTACTGCCCCTGACTTGGTTGACAAAGCAGAATTGGCTTCTATAGAGAAGAAAGAGAAAAAGGCTTAGAAAGAAAAGAAATAGAAAAGAGCTACTGCGGATGCAGCAAAGGAGGAAGAGGAAGCTACTAGGCAACTTGAGAAGGAAAAGAGGGCTACTACCCTTGAGAAATCTAGGGGAAAAAGACCCATTGTTGACAAATTTAAGAAAGATTTGCTCGTATTGAGGCTTAATTGGCTCAGGAGTTCACAATAAGAAAAACCATTGAGCTCAAGGAAAAACAAAATGATGTTGAGCAATTTGCTAAATCTAAAACTCCTAGATCGTAGAGCCACAAAAGCAGGCTAAGATCATAAAGGCACAAAAGGATGATGATAAGATAGCTTGGAAGGTTATTGCCAAAAAGTCTAAGCTGCAAAAGAAGAAGAAAGTTAAGCGTCTTGTAAAAGGTCAAGAGTTGAGGAAATGGGTTATGTAAGAAGCCCAACAACCTACTAAAGAAAAGGATGACAATCAGGCTACTGAGCCTAGAGAAGAGGTGAATGCACAAGCTGAGGGGAGCATGCACTTGAACTGGTTCAACAAACTAAGGTTGCCCCTACTACTGAGGCTGGGGAAGTAGTAGCTGAAGAAGAAGTAGCAATTGAGAAAGAGCTAGTTCATGAAGAGGCTCATCAAAATATTGATTTCCCCTAACTCCAAAGCTGAGGAAGCTAAGGATGTAAATGCAACTAAATCTGAGGGGGAGCAACATCTGACTGTGTTATCAAATACAAAAAGTTATATTATGAAGGATGAATATTTAAAAAGGATGATAGACGACGTCGTAGAGCACATTACACACTCTGTGACCCTAAAAGACTTTCATCCAGATCAAGCAACAGAGAAGATAATTATTTCAAATGATTCAGGTGATAAGGTTAAACAGATTTTCCCTCAGAGGGTGCATACAGTTGTTACAACCCTATTTTGTTATCTTCTAATATTGCCCCTATTCAAGGCTCAAGTTGAAAATGACTATAGTTGGGTGTGTTAGACATTCAAGTGTTATCCGAATGTTCAGATCCTAGAACGATGTCACCCACCCCATATCAACTTTGGGAAGAATCTTTTGACTGCATTTGCAGTAGATGATATTCCATCTACCTCTTTCCCATCCAACCATCATCAGCACTCCAAGTATCTTAGGATACAAGTGGTTGTGATGTCTGCTGATGTTGTTGACGAAGAAGAAGATGGCAGGGACAGGTTCGTAGAGTCCACCCATGTGAGAGTTGAGCCAAATACTAATCAAGTCCCTCTTACCCAAAACCCCTCGATCATTGAGTCCCAAAACTCACTGATCGTATAACTAAATCAACCACACTCTCCACCTAAATAGAATTTCCTGGTTGTAGAGTCTCAATACTCTCTAATCGTCGAACCACAAACTATAACCATACCAAATTATTCTAAACCAAACTCACCGGTGATAGACTTTCATAACTCTCTGATCGTTGAGCAAACTATCCCTTTTCCACCTGCCCAAGTAGAAATAAAAACATAAACATAAAGAACAACACCAATCAAAATAACTTCTACATGTACAGCTACCCAAATACCTTCAACTTCATAAAACTCAAACACAACAAACATAAAACCTAACACTTACGCCCACAACCATCACTAAACTAGCCATGGTGATTAAAACACCTGCTCATTTCACAACTGAAGCATCTACATATGTTGTATCATTCCCTGATGGTACTAAGATAAATAAAATGCTAAAACAGATACTCTTCAGGGTCAGTGCCACCCCCATTTGCCCATAACTTGCAAAGTTGTTGGAAGATGTCAAAAATGATTACATGAATGGCATTAAGATTATCGTGAAAGCCTTGACAAGCAGTATGCATAATGTTAGTTGTGGGCACTATTATTAAGGAGATTAGATAGAAAGTAGCCAAACACCTCTCTGATTATTTGAAGTTGTTCAAGGAATCCACCAAGAACAGGGATGATATCTACCAATAAATAATAAATAAGTATACTAACACAATCAAGGCTCTACAAGAGACAAACTCTTGATGTCTATCAACTGTAGCAAACAACCTACTCACCTTTAGTGACTGGTGTCATGATCTGTCTACAACTGTCAAAGGGATCAACACTAAAGTTGATAATAACCTTGCAACTGCATATCAACATCAGATTGATTCTAATCGCAAGTATTTTGAGCTGAAGGATGAGGTATCCTCTTCTACGGAGCAAATCAAAGAGCTTATGGAAGCAATGTAGGCACTTACAAAGCTTGTGGAAGACTTGCCTAAGGCTGATGATGCTAAAAAGAAGAGAAGAGAAACAAAGCACGCAATGATGAACCCCCTCAATAACAACAACAACAACAAAGAGGGCCGCCATTAATTAGGGTTTCCCCTATTGGCTCAAGACTCTAAAGACCAAACGATCCACTCTACACCAATCAAGCTATCCAAGGAGTGTAAGTATATGTTGAGCCCTCAGTTGAAGCCTCATTTGGACCAAGAGAAACACAAAAAGAATATGATCGTAGAATGGTTGAAGGGAAGGATGCTTACAATCTTAGAATTGTTGATGAGAGGGCAAATCCTCCAAGACGAAGGCAACCTAAGCGACCTAGATACTCAAGCCATGATTACTCACCATACCAGAGATGATTTGTGTTATTATTTTTATAAAATTTAATATATGTACTTTGTAAGAACTTTGTTTTGATCAATAAAATTCATGGTTTTGCTAGAAAAATACAGTTGTTCACTGTTTAATAGTTCATGTTTACTTTATGATATGTCTTGCATTAGAAATTGATGTTTTGATATAAATTATTTGTTTTGTCGTCATCAAATAGGGAGAGATTATTAGTACTTACATTGCATTTTTTATTTTCTCTATTTGATTTGATAATAACATTAATGTATATTTGTAAAAGATAGCCTTTATACAGTCCTTAATGAGAATAATTTTGATGTACAATGACTTAGTTACAAATCTAACTTGTTAGGTAGATCCATGATCGTAGAGTTATAACCTCAGGATCGTGTTGAAGAAACTTTGTCCAAATCGTTTTGTTATAAGCTGCATAAGGGAACTCTAAGATCACAAAGTACGGAAGATCATTTAGCTGAAAGGCTGACCAAGGAACTACAAGATTGTATAACTGAATGTCAGACGTAGAGTGAGTGCACTTTACAAAGGCAGTGTCTTAGTGAAGCCATTGAAGGATCGTAAAGCTCAAATCGTTTAGTGATACATAGACTAGCACTATAATTGTAAACTCAATGATCACTTAGCTAAAAGTGTAAAGTCTGCAGGTCTGACAAACAGTGAAAGGGGTCACTCGACCTTGACTCCCCATCCTAATCTTGATCATATCCGTTGGAGTCAGCATATAGGACAAAGGCAACAATTTAGCCTTTGCACAACTAACTGCTCAGTGCTCAAGACATGCGTCACTTTCTGCACCAGTAAGGATACTGATGGATAGTGACATCTTCTAATATAACTGACAAAATTTGAATCCAAAAGAATCATCAAATGCCAAGTGTCCTAAAAGGAATTGAGCAACGGTAACAATCCAATGTACAAAATTCTAAGTTGGGCTATAAAAGGATTGCTACTATAATGTTAGATTAACTATTGAACAATTGATTTCAAGCACTCAAAAAGAACAAGCTCCAACGCTCTACTTTACAATATGAGAAATAGTTTTCTATTGTTAAGTCTAAATAGTTTGAGCTTTCATTGATAACTTAGCATCTCCCCAAACACTTACATTCTCTTAAAGCATTGATCTAAGTGATCAAAGTTGTATTAAGTCTTTGTGACTTATAGATTCTTAGTGAATCTCTGTTGTAAAGTTCTTAGTGAACTTGGTTTTTGTAACCAGTCTCATCCTTAGTGGATCATCCTTACTCTAGGAGTATAAGAGAGAACTAGGAGACCTTTGTGCTCCAAACCTCTTAAAATATTTGTGTTCATTTGCATTCTATCTTTTCTTTTTGTAGTTTATTTTTAGTGGTTTACTCTACGATTTCACTAAACTCTTAGTCAAGATTTTTCACTAATCTTTAAGGGGTTTTCATAAAACATGTCCCGCTGAATATACTTAATCTGACTAAGATAATTGTTTTGTAAACCTTAAAAAGAATTTTTAAAGGATCTATTCAACCCCCCTTCTAGATCTCTTTGTACCTTTTGGACCTGACACCTCTCACCCCAACTATATTTACAAGTTTGATAAAGTTCTATATAGCTTGAAGCAAACACCAAGAGAATGGTATAACACTCTTACTAATTTCTTAATTCACCAAGAATTCGTTAGAGGTAGAGTAAGCGCAACTTTTTAGCTTAGAAAACATCATGATTAAATATTGTTAGTTCAAATTTATTTTGATGAAATTATTTTGGTACTACTGATGAATAATATGAAAGGTTTGCCATGTTTTAGTGAGTAAATTTGAGATCAACGTGATAGGAAAACTTAATTACTTTTTTGGACTTCAAATGAAGTATACAAGTAATGGTATATTCATAAATCAAACCAAGTATATGAAATAGTTACTTAAGAATTTTTGCAAGAAAACTGTTAGTCCAATGAAGATTACTATAACATTAACAACTAAGTTTGATAAATATGAAAATAGTAAGAATATTGATGCTACCATTTATAGAATTTATATAATGGTTTATCTTATAATAACATTATAATGTAATTGAATATAATTTAATTATACTTGGTAAAAATTTTGAGAAGATAACTATTAAAGGGCAAACCAATAAATAACCCTCTACTTTTACACTTTTGTGTAATAGCCCATTAAACTTTTAATATGTAATTGTCTCATTAAATTAGTTAGAAATTTTCAATCAGGTCATTATGTCAAATTAATCAAACACCCATTTATTTTTTTTCCTACGTGGATCTTTTTGTTTTTTGTACAAATAACACGGAAAAGCCAACATGACTTCTAATCGATTCTATAAAATCAACGCTTGAAAGATATTTCTTCTAGTCAATTATCAGAAACTAAGGTTCTATATTTCATCTCAAAATGAAGGTCAATTGAAGGTGAATTTGTATGAGATAATTGAGATAGCGTGTCTAACCTTATCAGTAATCAACTCCAACCTAGCCTCCATAAACCACCAGTTACCATCCCGGAGTATGCCCATCGCCGTTACCCAGCCACAATCAACAGAATAAGCTTTGATGGGGCGACTAATTTACAGGTATGTGATAATAATGGTTATGATGCTTCAATTCCTCAAGTAACAAGGTTGTTGATAGCGTTGTTGTTATTTTGTTTCAGATCTAAATGGCAGCAAGGGTTACACGACTATAACGGTTGGATTTCTCATATATAAATGGGATCATCGACTAATTCCCATAGCTTTTATGCATGGCGGCGTAGGTAGTCGTCGTTAATGGCGTCAGTGGTGAGTACTTCCTCAATGACATATCTCAGATTGCTCTCACTAAATGTTTGGGAAAGAAAATTTTGATCAATTGTTTGGAATCCCCCCAAATTAGTCGCATGCCTTCTCTAATTTGTCCCCCAGTTCAACTGTAAAAATCCACATAAGAAATTTGTTAGGTCTGAAAGCACAAAAGAGATCTAGAAAGGGGTTAAATAGATTCCTTTTAATTTTCTTTTTAAGTTAGATTACCAAATAATTAAACAAGCTAATTAATTGATGATTATGCACAACGGAAGAAGTTATAAAACCCCTTCAAAGATTAACAGAAAATGCTAAGTTCTGAATTTAGTGTAGTCGTACAGTTAAACCATAAAACGTAGAGTGCTGAAATTAAATACGCAAAATAAACAACATAGCAAGTTTTAAGAGGTTCGGAGCACAAAAGTCTCCTAATCCTTTTTCTACTCCGCGAGTAGGGATGATCTACTAAGGATGAGATGAGTTACAAAAATCACAGTTAGAACTTCTACAATAGTGATTCACACAAAATCCTTCAAGTCACACAGACTTTGTTAGCTAAGATCACTAAGATCTATACAAAAGAAATGATGTTGTGTAAAGAGCTGCTAAGTGGTAATAAGATCTTCTTCCAAATGACTTGGTAGCAACAAGTTGTTCTTGTGATCGTAGAGTGGAGTTGGACACTTGAATTTTTTGAGCATTTGAATTTAGAGTTTCAGTTCTTGTTAAGTGTTGATGTAGCAATCCTTTTATAGTGGTTATTCGAAATTTGCTCGTTGGATTGTTACTGTTGCTCTAAATAGCTAGGAACATTTGTCAACGATTAATTCTTTTGATTTCAAATGTTTGTCTACTAGACCACAAGTTGTCACTATCAGTCGTACTACGTTTGGTGTAGCAGCATACACGTGTCCTTGTCCTTGTGCAGTTAGCTGTTAGAAAAGCTGACTTATCTCCTTCGTCTTTATTGCTGACTTATATCAACCTTGGGAATGTGAGTCAAGGTAGCATGAACTTAGCCATTGACCTGTCATTGCTTGCCAGACCTTAGCGCTCTACAATTTTAACCATATGTGCATTCAATACATAATCATAGAGTCAATCTTCAAATCAAATCGTTTAGTGACTGAACTAAACGATATTGGCTTTACGTTCCTTTAGTGGCTTCTACAATACAGCACTACGCTTTTTGGCTTCTACTAAACGATCTCAGAGTCTTCTTGTCAAAGTGTTTTGTCTTCCACTCTGCGATCTTAGAGCTTTTTCAGCTTTGCTCAACGAAAATGCATAAGTCTTCAACTAGTCTTTCAGTAGACAAATTTATATAGATGTTCTATGATCATAGATCTACCTAACAAGTTAGATCCCTAACTAAGTCTTTTTACAAATATTAGAAAAAGACTTTACAAAACGTACTTATTATAAATATACATTAAATTTCAGTCATCATCAAATTTAAATAGGGCAATATAAATGTATGAACTAACAAAAATTAAAAGCCACAGAGAAAAAAAAACAGACGGACATTTGATTAATTTGACAAAATGACCTGATTGAAAATTTTTAATTAGTTTAATAGGACAATTCATAAATTAAAAGTTTAGTGGCTATTGTACAAAAGTATACAAATACAGTGGATTAATTGCTAGTTTTATCATTATTAAAAAATTCTTTGGTTAATACCATTAAATGCAATGTAATTTTATTCATAAAAAAATAATAAAATAAAATAAATTGTAAGTAATCTAATTGTATCTGATAAAGACGATAAGAAAATAATATCATAAATTAAGATTATTAATTGAGTCTAATCAAAATAAAATCAGGTCAGAAACTAACCCATCGAGTTAACTTAGCGAAGTAGTTGTCTTATGAATAATTTTATGTGCACAAATTATACATAAAAAGTTGTGCACCAATAGTAAAATTAATGCATTGCATATCAATGAAAGGATAATATTATGGACATAAACTATACATAAAAATTTGTGTACAAAGAGTATGACTCATGTATTGCAGACCAATAAAAATATATAAAATATTCAATGGTGGGTCCCAATTTTTACTTTCTCTCTTTTTTATAGTGTTTCTGCACAACTATGTGTATAATTTGTGTCCATAAGAATGTGTAAAACATCCGATAATAAGTTCCGCTTTCTTTTTTTTTTTATATAGTCCGTACACAACTTTTTGTGTATATTTAGTACTCTTAACATTACTTTTATCTTATATAACTAGCTCATGATCTCGTGCAAAGCACGAGTTTTGTTATAAAATTATTGTATTTTTTATACTTTTTGTATTAGACTATACTAATATAATAATTATAATAATAATATATTAATATTATGTACAATGATTTTTAGAAAGAAGAATTATTTCTTTCTAAAATATATTATTTAACTAATAATTTATAACTAATTATTGATGAAAAATTAATTAAATGGAAAAATCTACAATAATAGTTCATTTATTTATATAATATAAATGATAGTATTCATCTTTAAATTCATGAGTTTATTTGTTTATATATTCATATATTCATCTATTTATGTAATAGTAAAATTTTATTTAAACTCAAATAGTTACAATTATATAATAATTTAATAATAAAAAAATATTATATAAATAAATATTATTACTATCAAGAATATAATTTTAAAAAATACTAACTAAATAAAAAATATATGAGAATAAGAGATAATGGTAAGTAAATAATTAAGATAGTAAAAATATACATGAAAATATATTGAAATCAAATAAAAGATTAAAAAATAATTTCTGTTCCTATATTTTAAGTTTTTATTCCTAAACTTTAAGGTTGAAGGTTCATTCCTAAATTTCAAGATTAAATGACAATTTTGTACTATCTATTATATATAAAGACTATAAATATCCCAAAATATATTTAAAAAGAAAAATAAATGACAACATAATAAGGTCAAACCTACCATAGCCGTAGGGCAAACTTTACTCAAAACATAGATTAAAATATAGTTTGTACTATAAAGTTTGTAAGATTGTTAAGATTTGCATCTCAATATTTAAAACGTATCTGAGTGTACCCTAATGTTTTTTTCGATGTTTAATCATTTAAAAGTAAGGGTGCATTTTGTTTAACGCAACAAACTTTGGAGTGTATTTTGTTGAATTTAAAAGAACTTTGAAGTGCATTTTAACCAATTTAAACTTTGAAAGATGCATTTTATTTAACATAAAAAATTATTAAAATATACTTAAATACGTTTTAAATATTAAAATACAAACATCAACTACTACTCTACAAATTTTAAGGTAAAAACTGTATTTTAGTCCAAAAAATATTGTAAGGTAAAAACTGTATTTCAGTCCAAAACATGTGCACGATACCATAATGTAATTTAGTCATAAGACTTGTATACTCATACCTACCAAAACCCACAGTATATAACTATATATATACACATTCAATTCCTGTTAGAGACGCCCACATTTTCTCGTCTGACAACTGTGGGAGAAACTTGGCGTCTTTTCGTTCCTTTTTGGCATTTTGAACCCTTTCTGCGACTCAACGATTTCTTCCACGTCTATATATATATATATATATAAAATAAAATCAATTTCTCTCTCTTGGGATTTTCTCTGTTTGTACTCAAATTGTGAATCAGTTCAGCTTGTAAATTGATGTGCTGTTTAACAACTGGGTCTGGTGGAATCTCTCTCATCATCTTCTCCGTCAACTTATAAACCTTGCATCGGTTTCTCCGCAGCCCCTTTACTCGAATATCGACTTTCTGGCCTATAAATATTGTAAGATCTCTCTGCTCATTCTAACTCGATTTTACATACAAATACTTGATTTCTATCCCCTCTTGGGTTTATTTCTCTGGCTTGTTCAGGTAACATTTGATCAATCGATTCTTCGCATTTGTACACTTTTTGTGGGTTTTTTGCAGTTGGGTTTTTTATACCCATTTTTTTTTAAACCTCTTTGAGGTTCTTGGATGGTTCGATTTTATTCTATTGATTTTTCAACCTGCATTTGTGCATGCTTCTATATTTTGAATTGTATAAATATGTTTGTGGTATACATAATTGTTGGTTGTTAATTTTTCTGGACTTTTAGTTAGATCTAAATTTGTTTGTTCGTGTTTTGTTTTGATACAAGTAGTTTGATTGATGGGTTATTGCTGTTTTTTTTTCTGATGGGTTTTGTTTTTCTGGACATGTAGTTAGGGTGGTTAGGATATATATGATGAGAATTTATGGTTCTTGAATTATATGAGCTTGGTGCCTTCTGCTAAATTGCTTTGATCCTTGAGCTTGGTTGGGGTTTTTTAAAAATATTAAGGGATTATCTGTATTTAATCGGATTATTGATTACAAAACCTTAAATTATTTGATTGTGAGATTGTTTATTTGTATTGATTTTGGATCTATTTCCCCCATTTCCTTTAATTTACTTTTGCTATTTTATATTTTGCCTTGGTCCCTTTTGCATAAAAATTTGATCAGTTAGCTTACTTTAATTTGGACATAAGTTTTCTTTGCTTTGGGTGGAATTGTTATCTCCGGTCCTTTGAAAAACCGAGATTGAGCAATTTTTTTATGCTTTGTGTTCAAATGGACGGTTCCCATTTATATAACACAAACACTTACATCATTACTTGGGCGTTTCGTTGATTCTCAGAATGGCCGCAACCACATTTCACCAAGCTGTTGGAACTTTTCTTTCTCATGGTTATTTCAATAACTCTAGCTTGCATCAGGAGAGTGCAAATGCTTCAGTGCGGTTGATCTCAAAGGGGTTCAAGATCGAGGTTGGACTTTTGAGAAGAGAAAGTTATTGTTCAAAGAAGAGGAGCCTTAGTGTAATTCAAGCCTCATCTTCTCAGTCTACAGTTGTCAACCCTGTCTCATCCCCATCAAATAACACAAACAATGATTCCCATAAGAAATCAAGTAAGACATCTTACTTTAATTTGGCTTGGATGAGAAAATAATAATAATAAACTAATACAGGCGATTTGTTTCTGCTTGATCATACCTTAATTGGTATATTGCTTCAATTGTTATATTCTCTTTTGAATTGAAATTGTTTCAAACAGTATCCAATTGTACTCTGTACTCAACTACTCATAGCTTGGCATGTGAAACGTTACCTTCTGCAAATTTTTCTAATTGCAGTTTTGTTTCCCCTTCCAGATGAAGCTGCTTTGATCTTAATTAGGCATGGAGAGTCTCTATGGAATGAAAAGAACTTGTTCACAGGTTGTGTGGATGTACCATTAACCAAGAAGGGTGTGGAAGAAGCAATTGAAGCTGGTAAGAGAATTAGTAACATACCCGTTGACATGATCTATACATCTGCACTTATTCGTGCTCAGATGACTGCTATGCTTGCCATGACTGAGCATCGGCGGAAGAAGGTACATAAACATTATGTTACTGTAAAGGCTCTTTAGTATTTCTTCTTGTTTTGGGTATTCAAATCTTGATGGCCGAAAATGTATCTCTTTCAATGATGCTACGCATCACAAGGGAAAAAAATTGGTTGGAAAAGGAGGAGCTATATACACATTGTTCTCACAAACTTGGATTGCATCTCTTTAACATGGGCTACATAAATGTACAGTTAATTTCGATTCTTACTTTAAAAATTGTTGTAACTATGTCAAACAGTTAATTAATCTGAAATTTTCTGAGTTAGCTTAATTATGAGAAGTGGTGATAGAAAATATATCTTTTCTAAATTCATCATTGTCTTTCAGGTGCCTATCATTATGCATAATGAGAGTGAGCAGGCAAAGGCATGGAGTCAGATTTTTAGCGAAGAGACTAAAAAGCAATGCATTCCAGTTGTAACAGCTTGGCAATTGAATGAACGAATGTAATTATATTTTCTTTCTTTTTAGCTCATTACACTCCTGCTATTATCCCCTCCATTCTGCCTGTGACTCAAATCATTTTCTTAGGTATGGAGAACTGCAGGGTCTGAATAAACAGGAAACAGCTGATAGATATGGAAAAGAACAAGTTCATGAGTGGCGTCGTAGTTATGATACACCTCCACCAAATGGCGAGAGCTTGGAAATGTGTGCTGAGAGAGCTGTTGCTTACTTTAAAGAACAAGTAAGCATAACAATGCTCTGTTTGCTTTATTACTCGTATTGTCCTCTAACCTTGGAAAATGTAATACTTCAGATTGAGCCCCAACTTCAAGCTGGAAAAAAATGTAATGATTGCTGCGCATGGGAATTCATTGAGGTCTATCATAATGTATCTTGACAAATTAACTTCGCAAGAGGTGAGTTTCTAATGTTATTGGTTTGTTCACACCAGTTTCTGAGGCTTTAATTTATTTAATACAGAAATGTCTGTATTTTAATTTTCAGGTTATTAGCTTGGAACTATCCACAGGGATACCTATGCTTTACATATCCAAAGAGGGAAAGTTTATTAGGAGGGGAAGTCCTGCTGCACCTACTGAGGCAGGGGTTTATGCTTATACTAAGGTATGCTACTTTCCCATTTCATAACACAATCATATTTGAACCATTATATACAGCTTTTTCATTATGTCTTTCTACTGTTTACCCTTTGTATACAAAGCATACCAGTAAAACATGATGCAGAACAGTATGTATGTCTTAACGAGCATGTATTGTTGTTTCCAAATGTGTTGAATTATCCATTTGTTCACTATGGACAAAAAGAAATGTACAAGTATAACTGTATAAATAATACAGAATTGTTAAACTGGTTTGAAGCTGAAAATTTCTCTGGTGGAAAAATCAATTTATTTTCTTCCTGCATATTGACCACTAATTAGAACTTCTTCGTTTTATTTCATGGGAAAGGTTGGAATGAATAATAGTAATGTATTCACAACAGGCAAGTGCATTTTAGTTTTTTAAAAAGGGCTTGGATGTCGCTCCGACTTGGAAATTAATTACACACCTAAATGATAATATGCAACACAACTCAATTTCCTAGGATTGAGAAGCCTACTACTTATCTCCTACTTCTCCCCTAGGAAAAATCACCTCTGTACCCTAAACTGATGCGGTGCGCTACCCAGCACATTTAACTTTGTCCATGGCTCTTTTTTGGCTGTTAGTTACAATAATCTAGTTGGTACTCAATGGCAGTAACTAAGGTAGCATGACAATTTCTAAATTTAGTGACGCATTCGATATTGACACTAGTATAACGCATCTTTAATTTATTTATTTTTTTGAATGTATATAACGCATCTTTAATTTGTCATACATGAAGTTCATAGTTTTGTTCATGTCGCAGACACTTGATCCACACTCACCAAAATGTGATTTTAGATGCGTTTTTTAGTATGTGATTATATTGCCCCTAATGTGCATTTGCATAGATGACATGAATAGTTGTTAATGTTAGCATTCACAGAGTTACAAGTTAATGTTAAAGCCAGGAACGTTGATATAAACAATGTATAACATATGTTTATATTATTTCTTTTTTTATAAGTATTTATATATTATTTCCTTTTCCCCACAATACTGCCATTTCTTTTTTCTCTCTTCGAAATATGGTACCCTTCATGTCAGTGTTCATGCTCCGAACATGGCTAAAGTGCCGCTCTGCATATAAACATAAGCTTGTGGAAACACATTTTGCCTTTATCTTGTGAGAATACTTGCATGAAACAGAGCATGGCATTATTTGCAAAGTATATATACGAAAGAATTCCAAACCTACAACCATGATTATGTGGACTAAACTAGTACTTTTCATAGCCTTGACATTTTTCTCTTACCTTGATGCGTAAATACATAAAGTGAAATTCAATCCACTCACGACTGTTATGCATCTAAATCCTTCATTTCTCAGTTTCCAAATGATTTATCATTGATGAAAAACCCTTATTTCCCTTCCTCAATTGCAGAATTTGGCTAAATACAGGCAAAAGTTAGATGAGATGATAAACTGATGTACAAGGAGGAGAGGGCAAATTTAAGGTTCTCTTCTTCTAATTTCCATAGCCATGCTAGTTATATGCTAAAAGTCTTTACGGTTTGTCAGGGATATCACCTTCCGTTGCATTTTACAGACTGCATACTTCTTGGTCTCCTGTTCAAGTAGAAAAGAAAAGTTCGTCCAAACACAAGTTCTGTGAATCATATCTATGTAGTTCTTATAAATATAGATTGCTGCTGTTTACTTGTACTTGTATCTCGACCAAGTGTTCTCTTGTTCGTATCAGCTTTTAGATGTTTGGTATGAAGTGAAATTTAAATCTGGTTATACAGACTGAAAATAATTCAGTATTATGTTGGACTTCCAATTTTTGTTTTCTTATGCAAATTTATCTCCTTCATACACATCTTCTCTTTGCTTTCCTACTGGAAATTGATATTAGTTGAAGTTGATTTGCATTTAGTAATGTACAAGTTATGCTAAGTTAAAAGTTCCATCATAGTCAATGCTAAAGATAAATATATTTTTCATACTTTTATCTTTAATTACACATTAGATAGTTGAATAAACCAAGTTTTTTTTTCCTTTAAAATTTTTTTTTAAAAAAATCACGAGGATATAAATTGATAAATTTACCTGGTACTCAAACTCCAATTGAACTGTGAATTGCTTTTTAGCTGGATTCATTGGGCATCAACTCAAAACTGAAGCTTTGAAATAATTGTCTTTATAATCTAAGATGAGGCCAATTGAGAGGGCAGAAAGACCACCCCCAACCCCCACCCTTTTTTTTTTTTGAAAGCCCCACTTTTTGGAAAAATACAATATAATTTTATAATCGAGTACATCATCAAGAACCAATTAGACCTCATCAAAATAAACTCACCAACAAGTCTCACATAAAGAAGAAATAAGCAAGTTTCTCATAATGAAAGAAATAAATAAACTCACTTAAGTGAGAATCGAACATGAGATCTAAATGTCACAGTATCTCAATATTAACCATTAAGCTGACATCATCGACAGGCCAGAAAGACTGATAACTTGCTTATGGTGTAGGAGAGTTGTTCAAATCCAAGCACATATATTTTCCTTCTAATATACTGCATCATTTCAAAAAAAAAAAGTCTCATTTGTAAATTTTGCAAGTGTTAAGGGTTTATTTTTATTTTATGTTTATCCCTAAAAATAGTGAGTTGTTAGTAATAATAACATCCTTTAAAACATTATACTCCCTCCGTCCTCAAAAGAATAAGCAAAATACAATTTGCACACATATTAAGAAAAGTAAAAATAGAGGAAAGAGAATAAAAAAGTTTCAAATTTTTCCTGGTCTCACAACATTATATAAAGTGATGAGTACTTTTATTTTTTTTATACTAGTAGGCCCTACTAAATGACATATTTACCCTTCACTTTATACTTTATCTCAACCTTTTGAGAATAAAATGTTTTATATTTAGTCATCCTTCTGAGAACGGAGAAAGTATCATTTTATACTACTATCAATTGAAAACGAGGCCTTTTTTTGTAGAATAATTTTTATTTCTTTGTTCAAATGATGGTACTTTTTTGTGAAACTGAGTATTTTACTATGAAATAAGGTAATTTAACGAATATAAAAAAAAAGTCATGTTACGTATTGCAAAAGTTTTTTGTCAAATTATAATTGTAAAATATATCAATAAATGACAATGGATATGATTATAAGGGTAGTAGCTAACCATATTACATATCATTTTAAAAGGGTTCTCACTCATATTTATTCACGTAATTGACAAAAAAAAAATAATACATAAAATTGTAATAATTATCATTTCCCATCAAATTAAAATAAAATAAAATTAAATTAAAAAATTAAAATTAAGAGAGAGAGAGAGAGAGAGAGAGAGAGAGAGAGAGAGAGAGAGAGAATACACAGACGGACTGTATATAAACAGCTTAAGCACGCATGCAAAAGCCAAATGTTTACAGGCTAAAACACCAACCTTATTATCACTCTTAATTAGAAGATACCCAATGTCAACCCAATTTTTGTACCTTAGCACTACCTAAATAGGTCACAAATTACATTCCAAGAAAAAAATAAACCTTCAATTCATCAAATGTTCCACCATTATAGAACAGAAGTGTTCACAAATGTTACTTTACATTCAAAACACCGGTTGAAACTGGGTTTTGAAGCAAATGCATGATTAAGGGCACCATTAAAGAGTTGGATAAAGCAAACTCATTAAGATGACAGTCAATGACAAAAATATGCCTTTCGTATTCCTTTTACTATTTTTCAACTCAGGCATCAGTTCGCAACTGTAATGCCTGGCAATTTATCAGGGGATTTCTCTTCCTCATCAACCTTTTGAAGAGACAATTCCTCTACTGCTGTCTTCCAAACGTTACGGGAAGATGAATCATCTACAAGTTTACCTTCAGAGGTCTCAGAATCCGATTCTGAAATCGCTGGATTGAAAAAGGAGGCATTTGTTGAGGCTGGAACTGGGCTTTGTGCGGGATCATTTCCTTTCGTCCAGAAAGCAGACATTTTCTCGTCATCTTCTCTCATTCTTTCAGCGTACTTAATGATATCGAAACCTGTATCATCTTTTCCGCCGAATGCAGACTCAATCAACTCCATGTCAAATAAATCCTCCATCATCTTCGTGGTATTGGGATCATCTGAGTAGGAAAATTTGACCTTATTTACAGTCTTGGGCTCCAAAAAGGGCTTTGCTAGCTGTAAAGAGAATCTATGTTAGAAGCACTTAAGCAAGCCAATGGGCAGAGCTTTAGCATAAGAACTGTTGAAAAGAGAGGAGCATGAATAGGTCTAAGTTCAAATAAGAACCAATCAGAGCTTACACATTAGTTCAGATGAGTGGATAAAAATAGATACTATTGAAACTTGTATTAAGAACTAGACTTCTCTTACCGTGTATAATGAAGGGAAATTGTTTAAAATTATTCAAAACTAGGGAAATTGAAAGCATAATGGGCAAAATTCTAAGTGAGTAGTATCTCCTTTTTCTCTTCTTTCTTTTTTCTTTAATAAGGTTAATTGCACTTTATCCCCGTGTGGTTTACTTCGGTGGCAAAAGATTCTTCTATGATGGTACACAAATGAGCACGTAGTCCCTTATGGAACAAAGTGCAACATACCGGATCTGTTGAAAAAAATTAGCCTAAATTAGAAAAGACCAAATATACATACCAGCTGTAGCACACCTACCACATACAGCCACTTCAGTCAGTATCTATCGTTAGAAAACCTATTACCCCCCTTCTTTTTTCTCTTCCTTTAGTCATCTCAATCGAGAAAATCAAATATTTGGACCTCAGCAACAAAGATTGCACCCCAAAATGGCAAGATCAATGGTGAAATAGAAGAATGTCATTCCTAAAAACACAGCAAAAACTCCATGGCTGGAAACTCTTCATCTCCTTTTCTGTCCATCTTTCTCAGACGTGGGCTGCAATAAATTTCCATGTTCAGTCCTTTGCCTTTTTTCATTCTCGCTATTATTTATCTCTTTCCTTGACAATCAAATCAACTAAGATTTCAACTAGTTGTTATCTGTGATTCAGTCTAGTGAATTTTTTGGGGGGGTTTCTTTTAACATTTGGGGATATTCTATCTTTGCAATCAACTTTAAGTGTTTTGATATATATTTATATATGAATGGTTGATAGTCAAAGTGGATGGGAGCATATAGTCATCCAACCCATCTCTGACCATCCATAACTTGATCTAGGGCAAATGACAAAACTGTCCCCCCAAATTTGGACGAAAATCAATTTGATACTCAAAGTTTGGGAATCTGCAATCAAGACCTCTAAGTATTTTGAAACAACAAAAGTGTTCCTTTTTGCCGGACCGGTCAATTTTTCGCCGGAATTCGCCACATGTCAATTTTTTTTATGTATTATACGTTTTAGATATATACATACATGTATTATTTATTTTATACATTTTAAAATAAAACTTAAAATATTAATTAATTACAAATGGAGGAAGAGGAGTGAGAGAAAAGAGGGGAGACGAGAGAGAAAAGGAGGGCGGAAGAGAGGAAGAGAGAAGGCAGGCTGCAGGAAGAGGAGAGAGGAGAGAGAAAAGGAGAAGACTTGCAGAGGAAAGAGAAAGAGAAGGAAGAGAAAAAAGAAAGAAGTTTGATAAAGAAGAAAAAAGAAAGAAGTTTCATAAAAAAGAAAAAAAAATTAAGAAAAAAGAGAATGAATTTATTTGATTTTTTGATTTGGTTGTTATTTTGTAATTGCTTTTTTTTATAGGTTATTATTTTGTTTTTAATTTTGTCTTCTTACCATTGATGTTTTATTTATTTTATTTGTTTTTATTTTAGTTTTTTCTTTAAAGAGACTTTATATTTTTAATATTGATTTTTTTATAAAATTTTTTATTTATTTTATATTTATACATTTCATGAAAATATTTTATTTGTAGAGAGAAGCAATCTATAGAATTTAATACTCCATCTACAAATAAAATATTTTCATGAAATGTATAAATACAAAATAAATAAAAAAATTTATAAATAAATCAATATTAAAAATATAAAGTCTCTTTAAAGAAAAAACTAAAATAAAAACAAATAAAATAAATAAAACATCAATGGTAAGAAGACAAAATTAAAAACAAAATAATAACCTATAAAAAAAAAGCAATTACAAAATAACAACCAAATCAAATAAATTCATTCTCTTTTTTCTTATTTTTTTTCTTCTTCTTTATCAAACTTCTTTCTTTTTTCTCTTCCTTCTCTTTCTCTTTCCTCTACAAGTCTTCTCCTTTTCTCTCTCCTCTATCCTCTCTCCTCTTTCTCCTCTTCCTGCAGTCTGCCTTCTCTCTTTCTCTCTTCCGCCCTCCTCCTTTTCTCTCTCCTCTCCCCTCTTTCTCTCTCTCCTCTTCCTTCATTTGTAATTAATTAATATTTTAAGTTTTATTTTAAAATGTATAAAATAAACAATACATGTATGTATATATCTAAAACGTATAATACATAAAAAAAATTGGCATGTGGCGTATTCTGGCGAAAAATTGACCTATCCGGCCAAAAAGAACACTTTTGTTGTTTCAAAATACTTAGAGGTCTTGATTGCAGATTCTCAAACTTTAAGTATCAAATTAATTTTCGTCCAAACTTGAGGGGACAGTTTTGTCATTTGCCCCTTGATCTATGACCCAAAAATAATCCCGTCTGCGAGTAGGCTGGAGGACGGCATAAACTATATGAAGGATAAGGGCCTTAAGACAAATGATTAAAATGTCTCACTTTGACAAAAAGGAATTCCACCAAACTATATGGGGAACAGTGTCATTTTTGTTAATAAGCCCGTCTGGAATATAGTTTCTGGACGAAGTATTAGTTAATTATTGTAAAAATGCGGAGGCATGTTTGTAAATAAGGCTGTCCACACTATAGTTTGGTGGATGGCTAACCCAGGTAAGAGATCTCAATCTGCCATAATCTCTTCATCTCTTCTTACTCTCTCAATACAAAAATCCACATCTAATAAGTAAGATTTACTAATTTGAAGCTTAGTTCTAACCACTTGAAGGAAAGATCGACCACCAAGAAGGCAAGAAGCTTAGATCTACCAAGTTGAAGCAAACTCGGTCTCTCTCTCTCTCTCTCTCTCTCTTGTAAGTTCTTTGATGTTTGTACATGTACATATGTGTGTATAAATATACTGGATGTTCAGTCAAACTTGTCCAATCCACAGAGAAGCAACTTTGCTAGACTTAAAAAACTTGTAGTTCAATCAGAATCAATGTTTAAACTTTAGTGTTTGTTACCCAAACTCAATCCCAATGCCCTATGTTGTGAGCTCCTTTGAAGATCCCTAACCTCTCTCTAACTCAATAGGGTTGGATTGAAAACCCACATGGACCATTGATTTGACCTAAACGCCTGCCATCTTTTTCTTAAGCGGTGGCATTCTCAATAAACCTCGATCCGCGTCTCTGATCTGAACTGACTGCAGAGCTGCTTTAAAGGTCACAGCCAACTATTGGAGACTTAGTCGGTGGCTTCAAACTTTTTAACTTTATAGACCTACAAACAGCGTTTTGCCAAATGCCGAAATTATAGCTCGGGGCTTTCACTACTGCCACTTTATTTCATCTCAATATAGAATGGAAGGCTTTTAGTAAAAGTTTTGGGGAGTAATCTGGGGTTATTTGAAAAAACTAAGTGCCTGGAAATGACTTTGCAGCCAGGATGGGTGAGTGACATACACACACAGTCAATTTACACAGGTACGCTTATGTTGCACTTATATCCATATTACTAGGGGTCTAAGTGCCCATTTGTGTACCACAGGGGGGGTCTTATGCCACCAAGGTATACCACATGGCGGTAATTTTTAAAGAATTTCTATTATCATGTTTTAACTACTATGTTCAAAATTTTCTGCCATGGATACATCAAAAATCCTTTAGTGACCACTAGTTATTATGTAGTATCTATGTTTGAATCAATGAATAACCTTTCTGCATTACAAAGTATCTACCATACAAACGAAAGGCACACTAAAATTTGAAGATTTTCGGTAAGTTTTACTAGTATCATATACGCTATAAATTAGAAGACGAGCTAAATAAAGAATACCTCCACAACCAATTTTACAAACTTTTTACAAATTGATGACGTGGCACTCCACCTCAGCTTTAAAAAACTAAAATACCCATTCTCTCTCTCTAGATTTTCTGCCAAAAGTGTCTCTCTTGCTCATGCATGCTGTTGATGATGCGATGGTTAACTCCCCTCCTTCCAAATTATAAGGTTATTATTAATTTTTTAAAATTAAAATAAAATATTTTTAATTTAAAATTAAAATAATTTATTAAAATTATAAAATAATAAATTTTAAAATTAGTAGTACTTATTGAATAATTTATAATATTTATCATTATATCGACTAAAATTAATAAAAATTATATTAAATAAAAAAGGAGATTTTGTAATGATAAATATAATTAATATAATAATAATTAATAAAAAAGGAGATTTTGTAATGATAAATATAATTAATATAATTTTTATTAATTTTCTAATCTTTTGCAAATTTGTCTGCTGCTTATCACTTTCACATCCTTGCCTCTCCTCTCATCTAGTTCCATAACTTTCGTACAGGAGGGGACCGAAAGCTCATGCCTTGAAAAATCCCTGTGAAACTCTCCTTTTTTATTAATTATAATAATAAAAGGAGATTTTGTAATGAATTAATATAATAATAATTAATAAAAAAGGAGATTTTGTAATGATAAATATAATTAATATAATTTTTATTAATTTTAGTCGATATAATGATAAATATTATAACATATTCAAAAAGTACTACTAATTTTAAAATTTATTGTTTTATAATTTTAATAAATTATTTTAATGTTAAATTAAAAATATTTTATTTTAAATTTAAAAAATTAATAATAACCTTTTAATTTGGAAGGAGGGGGAGTTAACCATGGCATCATCAAGAGAGCATGCATGAGCAAGAGAGAGAAAGAGAGATACTTTTGGCAGAAAATCTGGAGAGAGAGAGAATGAGTATTTTAGTTTTTTAAAGCTGAGGTGGAGTGCCACGTCATCAATTTTTAAAAAGTTTGTAAAATTGGTTGTGGAGGTAGCATTACTCAATAAAGAATACCTTCCAGAATGGTTCAAAGAACTTTGGTGCGTTGTACAGAATTGCTATACCCAGTCTCTCGGGATAATGTTCTTGCAAAACAAGAGCTGTTTCTCTTGTCACCTTGATCGAGATATGTGACATATTGAAACCATGAAAATCAATCAGCCAGACCACTTGCTCTTGTTCCTTAGGAAGATTTAAAATTGCATTCTCCATGCAATAGACTAAATACCTAATCTGTCCTTTCGTGGACTTGGAGTTCTGCAGTCATCCACACATTCGAAACAGTTAGCCTCCTTTGCAATTTTTGAATTTCAAAGAATGACAAATAACATCTCTGACATGCAAATGGATCCCAGTGAGGCCACCTTTGACAATTTTATAAAACAAAATCACTTAAAAACTTAACTTCCTCATGATAAATGCTATTGGATTATGTTGTTGCCATAATCACCCAATAGAATAAAAATGGCTGATCAGAAAGTAAAACCGAAAAAAGATTATCCCTTCCCCCTGTCTTTCCCATTCTTCCTCCGGAGGAGAAAGGTAGAGTGATGGCATGTTGAAAATAATTGAATTGAACTCATATGCGGAACATGGCGTAAGAAACCAGTTTAGCTACCAAACCGTTTAGTATTTAGGCTACTGAGGGTGTTCAATAGACAAATCCGTAATCAAACGTATTTCCTAAATATTTAATGTAGATCTGTTGATCAAAGTCTAATCCAACAAATAAGCATAAAAGCAATTGAATTTTAAACCTGGCATCTTGGTCTCATGACAAGAACTGTTCTCCCATGCTTATCCTTGTAATTTGACCTGTAGATCTTTCCTGTTTCTGCCTCATGAGCAACCTCATCCTACATTAGAAGAAAATAAATGAAAATGTAAAGGAAATATGTGTAGATTTCACAATAACTTGAGTTGTAACAAAATGTACCAGCCTATTTATTGAACATGAAGAAACCTTTTGAGCTTCCTAATAATGGATAAACCCTATTACAATTTTAAGTTCCTCAAATTCCAGTAAACATGAAGAAACCTTTTGAGCTTCCTAATAATGGATAAACCCTATTACAATTTTAAGTTCCACAAATTCCAGTAAACGCTTTCTGACTTGGATTATCAAGAAATATATAATCCATATATACATTTGATAGATTTGTCTAAAAATGACTCGCTTAACGGTGGTCTAGGCTGGCCTGTACCGAGCTCCTATCTTTTGTGTTTTTCTTGCAGTCAAACTCTAGTTCAGAATAGAGTAAATATTGTACTAACGCCACTAAGCAAACAATATCAACATATAACAATAATAACATTAACAGAGTTAAGGGCAAGATTTTGGCTAATATTCCGATGAATCTTGGCTTATTGAGCACCTGTTTACTACGCCACTATTACACCTGTCCTGAAAGGAATTCCAGTAGGATCCACATTAAATGGTGTAGACAGCCTCATGCATTTCAAAAGAGATTGAAATTGACATTAGAATTAAGAATGCTGAAAGAAATTGGCCCGGCCATATTTAGTCAAATTGGCTGATTGGATAGCTCATGCTTTTGAACTGAGATAGCAGAGTTTGTTTTCTTCTGCTTTGATCCTGTGAGGAGGTTATTTCTCCTTGTTTTTGAGATTTGATGCCTTCTGTGCATTTGATTAAAACACCAAAAGAAATTCAAGATAATAAGAACGGGGTTCATTAGAATGGTAAGACTTGATTTATAAAAACCTTCAGAGACTGAGCCATGCGTTAAAAATAGAGCAGACTCTCATATGATTGACAATCTCAGGAAACTTGAAGATTATTAATCAATAGAATTGCTGAGCATAAAGTCATCATGAGCTAAAAAACTGATACATTTCTATGAAACAAGCAAAAAAAGGGGGAAAAAATACTCATACTATATCAAATATTATAACTTAAATCCTGCTTTATAATAAATTATTCCTATAGAGTAATATAGGCAAATTTTGTTTTGGACAATTTGCTTTGTTACTAAAAGATGTACTAAAACCAATAGAATAATATTCATTGCAATAGATTGTTCTTCATCAGTCTACCAATAAATTCAACTACTAATATACCTTATACCCTTCGCTACAATTATAAGTTTATAACTGTTATATTAATGCCAAATAATCATATAACTCTTTTACTTTAATTTCTTTTATCCATGAAAATAAAACACTAATTACTGGTCATTGAATTTTAGCATCGGTTTTGCTTTATCACCAAACTTTATCTTTTCCTACTAAATGCATTTTTGAACTTCATCCCGATTGCAAACTGATAGCTTTTTTGAGATTACGCCCAAAAAATAAACGGAATTGCACATGCAATCACGTGGTGAGGGGTAAAAGTTACCATTTCTTTCTCATTGTCACCCACGATAATCACCACCACCTTTCAATTCCACTGCCACAAACACCCACCACTAGCAAGTAGCAACCCTTAAACTTTCAATCCACTTGCAATAATTTTAGATTGCATCTACATTGCTGAAATTGCTCCAGAATCCCCGTAGATGCACAACTGCATTCACTAAGCAGAGGTGTATGTAGATGTGTGTGTGTATGTGAATACACATACATACATATATCTATCTATATATATATATATAGAGAGAGAGAGAGAGAGAGATTCTAGTAGAAGCATGTGGGTCTGTTAGCCTTTTAACATAAATAGTGTCATAAAATCAGCAAAAGAACCACCACTGCTTCAATCTAAAATTAGACTCGATCAAAATACAGAGAGCAAACCTCTGGTACCAAGCTATTTCTTTATATTTTATTTTTTATTTTTCCTAAATATGAACATAAACCTATGTAAGATGATTTTAATAAATGGGTCTCCATTTTGTGATATCATTCAGAAACTAATTTACAAAGGTTGTCGCTTTAGGATTTAGATCAGTAACTTAGTGAGAGAGAGAAAAAGAGAGAGAGAGAGAGAGAGAGAGAAGAGCACGATGCAAATTTAGTGATCTATGGTGGGTGAAAACGAGAGAGGAAGTGAGCAACGGAGAGAGAGATGTTAACCATCAAATGATTGCACGTGCAATTCCATCTATTATCTTGACGGAATCTCACAAAGTTTCACAGTTTGCAATACCAGGGATGAAATTAAATGATGCATTTTAAAATCCTGGACTAAAGTTCAGTGACCAATTATGTAAATTAACCCCAAACTGAAAGAAAACTTCAGCAGATGTACTAAGCATAACATCCTACAAAAGACACCTTAGCTAAAACATGTAGCTTAGGGGAATTGATCCTGTTGGATGAGTCTATAGTCCAATTAGTCTTCCAAGGTTGAGATTGGTAAAGAAACAATTGAGAGTTTAAAATACTTCAAAAGTTATAGTTATGTGTGGAAACAATTGACCTCGCCATATTGCAAACAGATGAGACTCACTTAGAATTAATTTATAGAGGTCCAAATTATTCAACCTTTAAGTAAGCTTAACAATAAAAATAGTCTCCCAAAGAAATATTAAAATGTCAATTTATTCTATTGAAATAATATGATCTCCTGGCTTAACTTTACTCTCAAATGATAATAGTATATCAAGATTTTCCTAAAACAAATTAATTATGAAAACAATAAAGTTATACATTATCTTAAATTAACCAAAGTCCCTCAAAATAATAACTATTGAATACCAACATTAAATATTATAGTGTAGAGGCTGCGGGTGCTCTCAACCAAAAAAAAATAAATTAATCCTTACATGGGAGTGGTCAAGGGTACAAATCTCCGTGGAGCCATCATTTATAGTTATAGCATTTGTGGCATTATTATCTAGCCTCAGTGAAGGCATTATTATCTTATAGTCTTATGGCCTTATTTCCGAAGTGCTTGAGGTTACCCCTATACCCACTATAATATTAAATAAATTTCTGTAATATATATATATATATATGAATTTTGCTTTGATATGGGGCCAGTATCATATATATTTTAGATACCTGTTCACTCGATCATGCATGTACTTGTTATCAAATCAATTAAATAGATGGTAGGAGTAAAATTTACCCAGCGAATCTCTTCTGGCTTGTACCCCAATCTCCATTTCAAAGACTCTTTAAGCATCTTAGTTGCCTTCTTGATGTTCCAGTTCCGTGCCCTCAAATATCTTGAAATTGATGCATCAGAACAATAAATAGACAACTTATCTGACAATGGCCCGATCAAACTTCTCACCTCGTTAATCTGCATTAAACAATTCAGTATTGAGAAAGCATTAAACCCTTCCCCTCTCTAACTGTAACATCAAAAAATGACAACAAATTAAAGTACATATGAATGTACTATCAACAACGGGAGAACATACTACACCTTCTCGTGCTGCTCTTCTGATGTCAAAGAATTTTCATGGCCATTTGATGAGGATTTCTTTAAATATGTACTCATAGCTTTTAAAGAGGCCTACCTGTAGGTCACAACTGATTTCCAAAGACTTCACAAGTGGCAATCAAAATCAATATGTAAATCAACGATAAAGGCAATCATTTTTTTATTTTTTATTTTTTGCATTTCATATTCACTGAAAATGCAGCAAGGAGGGTACAAAACAGACCAAATTTCATACATAAATCGAAAAATTGCGCTCATTGGTCATATTATTCTTCTCTAACCAAGACAGAAAGAAAATTTGAAAGAAAGACATCTAGCTCCGCCACAAACCTAATGAACAGCTAAAGTGTATACCATATCAAACAAAGAACCTATATATACTAAGACCCCTATGCTTTCTAAAAATTGTTGGGGGCAGACTATATAGTTATTTCCTACTCACTATTTCTTTGTCTGGATTTAAAATCCTCATACATATTGATATGCCTACAATGTCACAAAACTAATGCATTTATAGTTGGAAATAATAAACTCTGGAGTCTAAATTCCAATAGTTACCTTACCAGGTCTTTTGAAACTTAGTCGCAACATCTATAAAGTGTTAATATAGGAAAATCAAGGGTTGTTAATGAGTCAAATATGGTGTAGTTAGCCAGCTAAAAATGTTGTTCCAGTTCTTAATGCCAAGATCAATTTTTGAATTTGAGGGGATGGATTATACGGTATATGCAAGCTCAATTTATAATAAATTGACATCCATTTTTTGTAACAACCCGGGTCAAATCCCGAGTCCGGAACAAATTTTGGGTCAAATCCCAAGTCCGCATCGAATCAAATCCATTCAAACAAGGCCTTAAATTACTGACCCAATAGTATCTTCTTGGGTCATCTTAGCCCACCCAAAAGGTCATGACTGAAGGTACTATTGATAGTAACTCAATTCCTTATATACAGACAAACTTTTCCCCCCTTATCTTTCGATGTGGAACAGGGGGTGTTACAATCTCCCCCACTTAAATTTCTGACGTCCCCGTCAGAACCGATCACACACACGGTCCACAGATATTTGCCTCTCTAGTCATTGCGGGATAATACCGGCTGGCTTCGTGTCTCCACCTCCGGACCTCCCTCTCCATTGTGGGATAATACCACCAGTCTTTGTGTCCCCACTTCCGGCAACTCGATCGGATGACCCGACCCGAGCTTTCAAGAGTCGGCTCTGATACCATATGTAACAACCCGGGTCAACTCCCGAGTCCGGAACAAATCTTGGGTCAAATCCCAAGTCCGAATCGAATCAAATCCATCCAAACAAGGCCTTAAATTACTGGCCCAATAGTATCTTCTTGGGTCATCTTAGCCCACCACAGGCTTACCCAAAAGGTCATGACTGAAGGTACTATTGATAGTAACTCAATTCCTTATATACAGACAAACTTTTCCCTTATCTTTCGATGTGGGACAGGGGGTGTTACATTTTTAGTCCTACAATACATGTGCTTTTACAAACTTTTGTGATATTTTATTTAATAAAATAGGACCTAGATAAAAATAAAATATCAATATGGTACATTGACACCCCAAGGAGTATCATAAGACCAATAAACACCGACCTAATTCATACATAAAAGAGAAGCATAATGCTCTGGGCTATGGGTAATAATTCTATTAAAAGAATATATATCCATAGCTCACTCAAGTGTACCATGAGAATACCAATATTCTTAGAATAGTAGACCTCTCGGCTTATATCAATGACTCGAGGTTTGGTAACCTTTGTCCACCATCCACTTATTTTGAGTTTTAGGACAAAAGAATGTCTACCATTGCCAACTAGCCAATTTGTTTCTTATTCCAATAAGCTCGCCTGTTGCTGACTATACCTAGGATCTCAACCGCCTTTATCTAGATTGTGTTTTTATGGCTTCGGGTTGTGGCCAATGGATAAGCAACCCAGTATATGTATATGTATGTGTATAAAATATCTAAATGCTGCTCTTGACATTTGGACAGCATATCACACCCAACACATAAAACTGAATGGATCCCACTCTGCTATGTGTGGGCCTGATGCCCACTGCTCCACCCACGAACTGAGAAGAAAAAAAAAAGGGTTTCCTGACTCTCTAGTCACCTTTCCAATCAAACATAATTTTTACATACTTTACCAGAAAGTTTACAAAACCTTCTGGAAATTATTTCATCCTAAAGGAGATGACTGTATACTTTCAAAAATGATTTGCGTTTAATAATACTTAGCACTCAACTCAAGTCAATCCAAAAATAGGAGAATTTAGTTGGACACTTCAAACTTTTTCTGGGTCACTTATACTTGGTTGCATTTTCAGGATTGACTACTATTCTCAACATTACAAAAATACTCCCATATTATTTGACAAGTTGACTTTTTAAGGTCACTTTGACTATTTTTAAAAGCAAAATATCTTATTCTTTATCTCAAAAAAAATTATTTTATTTTTTTCAGTTTTGATAAGTAAACAGTAAATAACTAAAATAACATTGTTCTCAATTCTCAAATTCTATAGGTTTAGGCTACACAGCTAGAGTTCTCTTTGATTGTCGAAATAGAAATCTCTAATTACAAAAAGAACTAGAAACCATACAGCAGCCACCCCAAAATTAATTTCTTTTATCTTTGTGATCCTCTGTTTTCTAAACAATCAGACACAACATAATAGTAATTATCTATATTAGCTGACATTTTCAGTTTCAACACGTCAAACAATTTTTTCTCGTCAAACAATTACCCATGTACTTGCATTAACTTACAAACTACTCCATTGTGTCCACTCGCAACAAGGATCGACACAGCATATTTTTGTAGCAATATATAGAATGATTCCAACACCAAACAATACTCTCAAGTCTCAACCATATAACCCTTCCTCAAAATTAATTATAGTTTCCAAGTAAAAAAAAAACATAAAAACATAAAATTTAATACAACTCCCTTAAAATGTCCCCATGTAACCGAGTTAATTCCAAATTTTCAAATCATACCAGTTCCAAACACTACTAATGCATTTTATGAGAAAATTATAGCCCAATAATACATGTCAAACTACCTTTGAATTCCCTTAAACACTACTAATACATTTTATGAGAAAATTATAACCCAATAATACAGTTCAATTGTGTCAAAATACCTTTGAGAGCTAAAAATAAGCAGATAATAGACTGATTATGCATAATAGACTGATTGAAGCAAAAAAATTGAAACTTACCTTACTCTGTGATTCAGTAAAAGGGTCGACGAATTCAGAGATCTCAAACATGAAAATCAGGTCAACCGTTAAAAGGGTATCTTCAGGAAGAGAGGGCGATATATGGGTCCTCATTGGTTTGAACGATTATATATATTTTTGCGCTATTGGATTTATTCGCATCCGGTGGAATAAGCCATGTGAGAAAAACAACAGAGAAGTAGAAAGATTGTTCTACGGACAAGATCAAAGTTGTCAAATTTGACAACTACTCAACATGGACCATTTAAAATGACTACCAATCGTTATTCGCGTGTATAAATGATTTAAAAATAAAATTTAAATTTAAAAAATAAAACAAAAAAATATACTTATAAGAATTTTAAATTAAAAAAAAAGTAAAATAATAATGTTATTGAACTTGCATGAAAAAAAGAAAATCAAATTTTGTGAAGACTACAACTATATCAACACTGACGTCAGCGACTTATAGAGCTGTTTATTGATAGAGATTAAACAATAAAACAACTTTTAAAAATATTAAAGTGAAAAGTTCCATATTATGATATGTGAATACTTTTTTTTCATTTTTTTAAATATTTTAATTTATTATAATAATGTATCTTAATATAAGAGAAAGAGTTTAGGCACTTCACGTGTTACTGCCTTGTGACGTGGTACGAAGACTTCTTTGTTTTTCTTCTAATCATTGTATAAATATATTGGGATCATGGGACCTCATAAGATATATAATTTGTATAGATTAATATTATTAACAGCAATTAAGTTCTATTTAAATAATTAAATGAAACATGTTTTGATTATAGGTGTATAATAATTTTTAGTGACAAAGTTTAACAGAAAGTGTAAATTGTTACAAACAATAAAAAGATTATAATATAAAAATTAAAATGATAATACTTTTAAACATAACAACAGATAATTAGAAGGAAAAAAAATTAATCGTAATAACAATTAGTGGACACCAGATATACTATTGAAAAACGGTCATAATCCCAAAGTAGTATCAGAATATAGAGATATGATCAGTTCTCCAATACGAACAAAGCAAGAATTAGCCATCATGATAACGTCATACCCAAATCTGAATAATCTATCATCAACTATTCACATACTGAAAAAATTCTCACGAACGAAAAAAAATCTACTAACCGGAGAAAGCAAACTCCCAAGATATGAATGAAATCATCAAACAAAGAGAAAGAAAATAAGTCATATCATGTAGAAAATAAGCCTCACAAAAAGGAAAAATAAACTCCAATATAAGAGAGAAATTATTAAAGTATAACAAGAGATATCTAGGGGAGGGTCTCTCCAAATTTCGTGATTAATAATTTTTTGTTATATATTATATAATTATAATATTTGCATCAACTAAAATTAAATAAATTCACACTAATTTGAAGTTTAATATGTCGTTCATTTGACCTCAAAAGTCAAATTATACCTCTAATTTTAGAACGAATGGAGTACTTTGTAGCAAAGGCTAACATGCGAAGAACACTAAAATATATACTGCTTCAAATTATAAGATCATTATTAATTTTTTAAAAATTAATTTGAGATATTTTTATACTCAAAATTAAAATAATTTATTAAAAATTTAAAATAATAAATCTTATAATGAATAGTAGTTTTTAGATAATTTACAATATTTACTATTATATCGACTAAAATAATAAAATCTATATTAATTTTGAACTTGAAAATGTCTCTTTAAATTAAAGCAAATTATAATTTTATATTTTGGAATGAGAGAAGTATATCTTTTAATATTTCCTTTTTCTTTTTCGCTTATTTAAAAATAAGTGTGAAGCTAAGGAGAGGCATATAGAGACCGTACATTTAAGACTTTACTTAATACATTTAAATTTAAAATATTTTTTATTTGTAAAAAGAGTCCTTCTACGGCGACCGTGCATGCCGACCGGCTTGGGAGATCAGCCAAATTTATTTATTTTTTTTGGTTTTGACTCCCAAATAATTTATATGATTTATTGGAACACTGTTTTGCATATATATCCAAATTATACCTAAATCACTGTTTTTTATAAAAATTTTAGTTCCAATAAATCATATAAATTATTTGGAAGTCAAAACCAAAAAAAAAAATAAAAAATTTGGCCGGTTGCCCAAGCCGGTCGGCATGCACGATTCGCTGTAGAATTATTGTTGTAAAAATGATACTTGAAATATAACTATTTGTACTTTTGTCAAACGTGCTTCAATTAAAAGTAAAAAAAATTCTGCTTAAGCTAAAAGTGCTTTGAAACCTATATCTCTAATCTTTAAAAGTGCTTTTAAAAAGTTACCGAACTTCAAAATATTTGTATTTTTAATGTAAAAGTACTTTTAGTTAATACAAAAATTCCCCCAAGCGAGCTTGTAGTACATTCAAATTTAAATATATGATGCTTAAATTAAGAAGAAGAACACCATTTGTTCCACATAGTTAATCACATTTTTTATTTTTCTAATTCTCCTAAAATTTAGAATTAATATGTATTCAACTAATTTTAATAAAAAAAACAAAATTAGTTACCAGTATGAACTATCTAAAAGCTATCAATAGTTAAAAAATATTTCATCCGTTCAAAAATATAAGATTATTATTAACTTTTTATAAGTCAACTTAAAACAATTTAAAATTAACATAAATTTATTTAATTTTAGTCAATATAATGATGTCTATTGTAAACTATCTATAAAAAGAATATCTCATTGTAGAATTATTATTTCATAAGTTTTAATGAATCATCTCAATTTTGAATTTAAAAATATCTCAAATTAATTTTCAAAAGTCCATAGTGATCTTATAATTTGAAATTAGTGACTTCTTAGCTCTCACATACCCTTATTTTATTTATTAAAAGTATTTTTCATGTTTATTTAGAAGGGAGCATGCGTGATTTGTGAAAAAATTGAAATAGTTATATTCTTTTTCTATAAATTAGTCCAATATTCGTGCATTGTATAGAAGACTATTAAATGAAAGAAAATAAAATATTTAATTGATAACTGTCAAACGGTCAACACTTATATAATAGTCAGTCATCAATCGGAAGCGGGTAAGATGGTGATGAATTGTGATTGGTCTAAACTTTCGACTATCGACTTATTGCGACTTGCCTAGAATGCTCATACATATTAAGACCCTGCTTACAAGTTTTTATTAGGAGGTTCAAGTCTTCCAACTAGGAAAATGACATTCCTATACATTTTTGACATGTGTACAATAATTACTTTTTTAACCAATAGCCCATAACATGTGGAGGCTAATTTATATTAATTATATATGATTATTACACGTGTCGAAAATATAATGAAATATCCTAGAAAGACCTGGACCTCCTAATAAAAATTTCCTGTTTACAAAGCAAAAAAAGACGAGTTGAAAGTGGCATGCAGTGGGGGGTATGCTGTAAAATTACTAAAATTAGACGAAGAATAAAATCTTAAAGTTGACCAATTTGATTTGTTGAGCTGGATGCTACGTGTACATTCTGTTCTTTCTTTCCTTTTTTTCCCCCTTAGTACTATATGAAGTAATTACGATATATTATATTATTTTACAAATTATGTTATTCCATTTACTTACAATAAAAATTAATTTTTCTAATTTTTATACTCTGTTTTTGAGTTTGGGACAGAAAAAATAAAATAAAAATAAAAAACTTAATTTATAATGGAAAAAAAATAATCAAAAAACTTGTATGTTTTCTTGTTTATAAAAGAAATGAAAAGAAAACTTAAGTTCCACATTTAACTTACTAAATTACTATTATATTAGTTTTCTTATGTTTATAAATTAGAGGGTATAATAGAGATTATAAAAGATAATATCATGTTAATTAATTTTTCGTCCAAATCCGTCAATTTTTGGACGGAAAAGTTTGGCAAGAAAAGTGGTTAAGTTTTTTGTCCATTTCTTTTCTATACCGTTCATTAAAAAACTCAGTAACAAAGGAATTAGACAGAAAAATTAAATTTTCTGTCCATTTTAAAACTCAATAAGAGAGTGTTAGTGTATTGGAATGGTAGTGTTTGGAGTCTCAAACGCATCACACTATTTTTGGTGCGTTGTGTTTGGATTTCAAATGCTGCGTTTGTGAATTAAATAACCCGCATTTGAAATAAGTTGTTACTAAACGAATAAAATTTTCAAGTTTGTGTGGTACATTTAAAACTTTCAAATGCACTAAACGTTCTAAACGTGAATGGACAAACAAGTATAATGTACAGAAAGACTTCTCAAAATAAAATCTGAAATTAAAAAGGCACTTGGATAAAATTAAAAAATCCTAGAGTACAAGGCTAAAATGGCCATTAACCCCCATGTGATCTTATCTTACCTTGTGGGGCTACTCACTCTATTTCCCACAAACATAAAAAACACACCAATTTGTTCAAAGTTGAAAACAGCACTGTAGTACAAATCTGATCTGCAATGTGATAACTAATACTCCATGAAACTGCTAAACATATATGATAAATGAACTGGACAAAGAGAAGAAGCATTTTTATAAAAAAGATGTGATAAAATAATGATTGATAGTGATCGCTGGATGATGACTAAATGAGAGTAGGTAAATGGGAGTAGGGCTTCACCACAAGGGTCATGGCATAAGGAAACATGGATTAGGATCTCCTCAACATATATATCCTTTAATTTTTTTCAATACAAATTAGTGACACAAATATTAATTTTAACGATGATACTAGCGACAAAATTATGTGTAATTATTTTATTATGTCATTAATTATTTGCTACAAATTCTATTATATTGTTTATATACGTCGTTGAATTTGTATTGAAAAAAATTAAAGAATAAGTATGATGGAGGAGATCCTAATCTAAAAAACAACACTCTACAATCATATCAAATAAAAAAAATATATTGAAACTTTTAATTTCAAAATATTAAGAGAATAATATTTCCAGCATTTTTTGTGTTATTCCAGTGAAAATATACAATTTATAAAGAACTAGTATGCATTGTTAGATTATTTTTTTTAATATAATTCTTTATGTTGGCCTTGCTATTTATGGAATTATTAGAATTACATATTGCATTAATTTAATCACATTATTTATGGATTGGTAATTATGTGGCCTATAAATATTATTACTAGTATTATTCTTGGCATAATGCATGGGCCCTAGGGTTTCATGATTTTGATAGACAATTTTGACTCTTAGATATTTTATAAATAAAACATGTAGGGTTTGGTCTCAATTATCATCTCAAGAATTTCTAAATACACCTACACATCCATTTTAAGATTAAAAGAGACAATTGAAGATCTTTCACCCTTACGTCTAAGAGACCGTGATTGCTATACAAGATTTATAATTTATTTATTTTATTCTATGAAATAACACAATCCCAATAACAATTTTAGAATTTGGTATCATGAGCGTAGTTATGTTATCGCGTAGAATAAATTAATGGATGATTTACATATTCTATTACATTTTTAAAAATAATTACAACAATAGTGCACTCATAAAATCTTTACACAATTAATTCACTTTCATATTTATTTACAATGTTAGTGCAATTAGGATTCCTTAATTTAGGGAATTAGTATTCAATTCGAATTCCTTAATTTAGGGATTAGTTATACTCATGGCTTCTTCTCTCTCTCCTCATCTATAACAACTGCAGTTAATAATCATATATATACACACACACACACACCATGCCGCCAATGCCACTATAGAATTCATATCCTTTCTCATCCCTAACCCCAAATCTTATTATATATATATGTATATATTTATGAGTCAACCAACTGTATCTCCAGTAGCTTCTCAAAATGAAGGGTCAAAATGGAGGTGGGTATGAAGATTCAAGCGGTGGTGGCGGTGGATATGAATACTGGATGATGGTAACCAAACATTCATACCAAGGTAACCAAACTGTCATATAAAAGTAACCAATCAACCTCCACACTTTAATTTTTTTCTTAGTACAGTTGGTTACCAAACCTTCAGATCAAGGTAAGCAAACCTTCGTACCAAGGTAACAAAACCTTCATACCAAAGTAACTAATTCACAACCACACCTGCAGTTTTTTCATAATGCAGTTGGTAGTCAAACCTTCAGACCAAGGTAACCAATTCAAATTTATTAAGTTACCAATTTCGTTTGAATGTGATGCAGTTAGTAGCCAACCATTCATACAAAGGTAGCCATTTTATTATTTATGAGCAACAAAATAGTTATAAAAAAAAATTCAGAACATTAAAAGTTACATCTATTTATTTTTAAACTTTTTATAGGGCGAATCTTCTTCTTATTCTCATTGGCGTTTTGGACAACGGAGATTCGCGGCGGTGTAGCGGCGGAGTATGTGAAGTATAACGGCGGACTATTATTTCAAAGTGTATGTGAGGGAGATGAAGATTTGAATTTGAATATTTAAATTTGAATTATTATTTTGAATTTGAATTTGTTTTTGTTGTTAGATCCAAATATTTGAATTTGAATTATTAATTATGGCAGTTATTTGTCCTTGATTTTAGGTTTCCTTATTAATGTGATATGTACTATTTTTGTAATATGGGTCCTAATTACACTCGTTTTGTAATTATTTGGTTGATGCACTTTTCTTGTAATTATTTTTTATTTGTTGTATACTTATGTAAAGAACCCTAAATTAATTGTAATGTTAGAAAGTTTAATGTTGTAGTATATTTTATTGTCACTAGTAATCTAAAGCACACGTGTTGCGTGTGTAATTTATTTTATGTTATTAATTTTAAAAGTTTAAATCTTGAAGATTAAAAATACTTTTAATTAAAAGTTAATTAAGAAGTTGAAGTTTTGTACGGATAAAATAGGATTTACTATAAAAGTTTAAAGACATTTTAGGAAGTTGAAGTTATAAGGACAAAGTAGAAATTACTATAAAAGTTAAATTGTATTTTAGGAAGCTGAAGTTATAAGGATAGAAAAAGAATTATTATAAAAATTGGAGGGTATTTTAGGAAGCCAAAAAGGCTTTAAAAAAAATTGTTAACAACAAAGCCGGAGAGTTTAATGTTGTAGAACATTTTATTATTATCGTATAAATTTTTTTATATGTTTCGGTGAAAAAGGTTAAGAAAGACCTGGCTTCAAGGGTTTTAGCAGTTCTCCGAGGTTAATTCAATTCACCATTGTTGAATCAGCCGTGAAAGTAAACTCGACCAAAGGGAGAGGAGCGAAGGCTAGCCTTTTCAGTTTCCTCGATCTTGGTTCTTCCCTTATCTCCATGTCGTCTGATTGCGCCTTTTCTCTTGAATACTCTAATCTAATACAGGTGAGTTAAGTAAGGAAGTGTCATAAAGCTCCTGCTTTGGAATACTAACTATAGTGCTCCCCTCACTTGTATTAATCTACATACGTCTTTCTACTACCATCGGTACTAGTTGAAGTAATGAAAATTTTTCTATTTGCTTGATGAGAAATGCGAAACGAAAAAGGAAAGAAAAAAGAATCCCCCAGCGGAGAGGGTAGGAATAAGACTGGAAAAAGCCCGAATCTCTACTTTTAGCGCATCTAGATCAGAACTTTGATCGATGCACCCAAGTAATTGAGTCCTCGCCTACTGGAGACCATTGATGTCTATCTAATAGCTTTGATAGTCATGGTTGGATCTACTACTACCTCGTCCATTGAGTATAACAGAGCACCGATAGAACCAAGTAGGTTGTGGTGATGTCAGAATTTGCACCTCATTCTCTGTCTTTTTTCCTTTATTGATCGTAGGGGCTTTCTATGGACACTTCTAAAGAAACCTTGCCTTTCTACCTAGATTGAGGCTCTCGCCTTGGAATTGGCAAGGTATTCGACTACAAAAGGAAAGTAGGAAGAGGAACCAAACCCCCACAGGTGGGTTCTTCGGCAGAACAATGAGGAAAGAGGACAACAAGGGCTAGGCCCTCCCTATCAAACATTTGTAACTAACTACTGAAGGAAGCAGATCGATCGAACCGTTAACTAGATAGGTTGTTGAGAGGAGCGTCGAAGCACACCAACAAATGTCTCTAGGACTAGTAGTTTCAGTCGAATATCCATACTGTTGGGAATCTACATGAGACGTTTAAGTCCATTCTCATAGGGAGAGATTGTTAAAAGATCTGCATGATATTACCATTATTAATAATATGTGATTTGATTAATGAAAAAATGATAAGAAGAACATTCATACTAATAAAGCCTTGTAAAGTCCTTAATGAAATATATATGTACAAGGACTTAGAATGAAAAGATCAAATGTGTTAGGTTGATCTAAAGCTGAATTAATATCTATCTGATCAAAGCATATTTGTAATAGTGAGTGTTGTAAAGTCCTTTAATAAAGTTGATGTACAAATGACTTAGAATAGAAAAAGATCAAACTTGTTAGGTTGATCTTATGAGCTGAAAAGATATATGTAATAAGCAAAGGCTAGACTAATCGTTGAGTACTACACAAGTCATCATAAAGCATCCAATAAAGGATCGTAGCAGTCAGCCAGCCTGGAGTTCAGTCAGCTTAAAGGTACGCAGAGTCTGCCAGGCAATCGTAGAGTGAAGCTCGACCAGGCGCATCGTAGAGTGAAGTTCGGCCAGGCGCATCGTAGAGTTGAGCATGTCATCGTAGAGCTTGTAAGGTAAACGTAGAGTAAGGCTCGACCTGTCGCAGGGCTCATTCGGCATCGTCGAGCTCTTGTTCTTGGGTTCGTAGAGTCAATCCAGCTAGTCACTCTACGACTCCCATGAACAATCTATAATCAAACAGCAACGTAGAGTAACCTCTGCCTGAGCACTCAAAGTTAAAGTAGCAATCTTTATAAAGAATACTAAGTAAGCTGTTCATGAGCTATCAGACAAACAAAGATCTCAGAGTGCATCCGAAGCATCAAGTCCTAACAGAGATCATAGGGCAGCTCAGATATACACTCTACGATCCCATCAAGACTCTATGGCTTGCACCTTAGACAAAATCGTAGACTGGAAAAGCACCAGCCAGATCAAGTGATCGTAGAGTTGAGCCAAAGATAACAAAGATACTCTGGCAGCTTAAATGAAGTATCATAAGATCATAGAGCAGTCCTCTATAACATAACAGCAGAGACAATGTCTGAAGATTAAGTAGAGCAGTCCTCTATAACGAAAGTGTTAAAACATCAAAAGATCATAGAGCAGTCCTCTATGACACAACATCAGAGCCAGCACCTAAAGATCATAGAGCGGTCCTCTATAATAAGAAAGAGTCTTCAATGCTAACAACTGAAGAACACATAGCAGTCCTTTATGTTAAACAAGTTGTAGCAATAGTTCAACAAGATCATGAACCTATACTCTAGGAACGTAAAGCTCAATGAAGATCACAGAGCACAAGGAGGTACAACTGCAAAATAGTAAGAAACACATTAAAGCGTAAAGAAAGTGCAGTCATCCACTCTACGAGCTTCAAGGCAGTACACATCATACATGATCATAAGGCCACATTATGAAGCGAGTAGACAACTCTACGATCAGAAGCAACAGGCTACAACCTAGTTGATCGTAAAGTAAGTAAATGCCAGCAAGGATTGAAGATATCAAGAGCACTTAGGTTAATTATCCTGAGATAAGCGGCTGAGTACTTAAATGATCAAAATGGGAAACCAATCTAAGTGGGGTTCAAACAGCCATGTTTACTGCAGCAAAAGTCAACATACATGACTTCACTATCTTGGTACCAGTTAATGGAAGCTGACTCAGCCATCACTAGCAGACTTCAAGGAGTCAAATATTCATTAGTACAATAAAGAAGTCTGCAGGAAGAAAATCTCCAACGAGAAGATTTGCAACGGGAAGCTAGCAACGGCAGGATTCCAAACAAAAAGGATTACAAAATCTATATATGGAAGAATGCATCAAAGATTGAAAGAGTGTGGTGAACAAGAGCAAGAACACCGATCGAGCAAATCTGCTAAAAGCTTCACTGCAACATCAAAAGTATGTCAAAGGGCTGACATATGAGCTAAGAGTTGAATGACCAAGAAGCCAAGATCAAGAGTAATTATATCTGAAAGCAAATCTAGAAAAGCGACTCTGTGATCAACCATGAACACTCCAAGCTGAAGAGAAGAAGATGCAGAACAAATTCTGTACATAAGACAACCTGTGTTCAAAAACTGCTAAGTACAAAGCTTATGAAGAACTTAGCAGTACATCAAGAGTGATCACTTGTATCTGCTGAATACCAGAAGGAGAAGAGCATCAACGACAAACATCAGCAGAAGATGATCACCAACAACTGCTAAGTACTTGAAGATGAAAGAGATCAAAGTTCATCTTAGCAGCACAACCCAACAAAAAAATAACACACCAAAGAGAGCGGAGGGTCCTTGTCTTAAGAGACTAAACCAAGTTAAGTCTGCTAGACTTGCTGAGTACCAAAGGGTACAAGAGATTCTAAGGCTGCGGGTCTTAGTCTACAAAGTTCCAAGGCTGCTAGCTTTGAAGAGTTCTTAGTGAACTGGAGTTCCAAGTCTACTGGACTTGAAGAGGGTCAGAGGATCCTTGTCCGAGGGACTAAAAATAACTCATGTCTGCTGGACTTGAGGAGGGCGGAGCGTCTTTGTCTTAGTGACTAAATTAGTGGATTCCTACTTGTTGAAGTAGAAGAGTGGAGTAGGAGTTGTTCAGTCTCCGAACCACTTAAAACCTCTTGTGTCATTTATTTTAAGTCTCTTACATTATGTACAATAACGGCTATAACTGCTATATCTGCTATCAACTATATCGTAGAGTTAACCATTGAACTGAGATTATGTTTGTATCTTTGAAGGGGTTCTTAAAGTATATTCTGCTGTGCATGAATTGATTCTATTAATCATAAGTGATATACTTTCGTAATAAAAGGAAAAAGTTTTAAAGGATCTATTCAACTCCCCTTCTAGATCTCTATTGTGTCCCCGGGAACTAACAATTGGTATCAGAGCGGGTTCCCATGAATATGTTAAAGCTCACGCTTTGAGTTGATCCATGACACAAATTTAGATAAGTTCAAAATCTCGGTATTGGTTGTTAAGACAAAATGAATATAAGCTTACAAGTTGAAAATTGTATGTGTAGGTAAACTATCTTAAACTATCCAGACTGAACCATGTCCTTAAACGGAAAAGTCATCATCATCAAGTTTGCTGATGTCAACGAGCAGATCAAACAAACTCTCTCAGTGGAAGAAGTACAGATGTAGCAAGAACTAAGAAATTCTCTATTCAAAAAGGGAATCTGCATCTCCACCTAAGAAGTTTGAGAAGTCCTATGAATGATGATCTAGGAGATGTCTAAGTGATAATGCTCCATCATCAATGCACTACAACGATGACTCCATGAGCTTCTCAACTACATATGCCATGGCCCTACTTTACAAAATATGAACCCTGAGGTTCACTCAAGCACATCAAGGAGTATGGGATGTCATGACTTACATTGATCATAAATCAAGGGCTTGCTCAATGCGTCAATCAATGCAGCATAATGAAGGAACAAATGATGATGTCGATAGTGAATTGAAGGATTATTAATCATCAACCAACGACGGTGTGCGCCATCACAAGCAGCACCACTGACTGTCAAGAGATTGACATTAGTGAGGTATTTAACTCTGTAACCTCTAATGCAAATATTATTGACTGTTGAAATGTATTGCATAATTGCATGACTAAACTGCATCTCTATTTTACTTCAGTAGCATATCAAGAAATCATTTTCCACCTCAAAAGGAGAAAGAGGGAGAATAATGGCCTAAAATCACCTTACTCTCTATCCACATTTGAGGCTGAAAATAAAACTCTTGAGAAAGATATCTGTAACGAATGCGATTTTTGTGAATGAATAAAAATATTTATTGTGTTATATAAATATTTTGTTAATTTATTTATTGAGTAAAATAAATAATTTATAAAGTTTTTTTGTGGAATAGTTCATGTTAAGTGTAATTATGTTAAATGTTATTTGTATGTGATTTGATGTAATTATTCTAATTTAATAATTAAATTAGATGATTATTGATTTATTTGAATAAAATAATTTATTGAATTATTTGGATGGCCAAATAGAAGTTATGATTAAATTTATATTGTTACAATTTAATTGATTAAAGTGTGACAATTGAAGCATATCATATAATAAGTATTAAAATAATTAAAAGAAGATTAATTTATTTTTACCAAACAAAGCCTTGTGGCTTTTGAATTCCTATTTTTAATTTGGTATTTGCCAAACAAGCCTTAGAGGCTTTTGAATTATGTAACTAATGATTTTAAAATTAAAGTACGTGATTATATTTTATCAGTTTTTATTTGGAAGTTTCATCAGTTCAATTGTTAAGTATAGAAAAGAAAGAACAGAGTTTTTGAGAGAAAAAAAAAGAAAATTGAGAGTTAAGAGTTCTTTGAATTGAGAAGGAGAAGGAAGAGAATTGCTAAGCTAGGAAATCATCTTGTTTAGCTCAAAGGTATAATCCTTTTAAAAAAAATTCTTCACTATATTCTTATTACTTTACTTCTCTGTATATGATTTCTATTTTACTGTATGTGAATTCATATGCTAAATACATGAATTATTTGATTATAATTGATTCTAAGCATGTATTAGAGATTATGTGATGATTATAAATTAATTTGAAGGAGTTAATCTATGAAATCATGTTTTAGAATGAAGTTTTTGGTTTTACAGAGCTTTACTTTCATGTATGGCATATATGTATGAAAATTGGTGTTCAATTTGATTGTTAACTGGTAAATTGATATTTGATTATGATTAGATAATGAAAAACAAAAAGAATGCAAGTAGAATGGATTAAAATGGTTGAAAGATGAATTCACAGTGTTTGATTTCATTAAAATGACTAAAACATGAATATTTTGTTTAAACAGTGAATTTTTGGGTTTTAATTGGTTGATTATGTGTTTATAATGGTTAGAATGGTTAGAATGTTTAGAAACATGTTGGGTAATTTTTTTACATCATGTTTGATGTCTGGGTATGTTTAATTATGTGTTGGATGGTAGAATTCGGAAAATTTTGGCCTAGAATATCACTGGTCCGCGAATTGTAGAAGGTGTCAGTCGAGTCTACCGCCCCGGCGGTAGAAATGAACTGAAAGTCTCGCCCCGACGGTCTCGTCGCCCCGACGGCATAATTACACTATGTTCCTCGCCCCGACGACGGTTTTGTATAGAAATCCACCGCCCCGGCGGTGGAACAGTAACTGGGAAAAAAAAATTATTATTTGTTTTGTGATATTGTTATGTTGCTATGTGCATATTTAAAATTTATATTAAGGTATTAATTGATTAATGAGATACCATGATGTTTGTTAGAAAATATTTAATGAATATCAAATGACATTTGATATGTTAAATGAAATATGATTAGAATAAATCCTAAAATGTATATAACCCTGTAACTAATTGTTGTTACTATTTTATAATTAAAATGTATAGGTTGATTAAGGAACGTGAATTATTTAAATCTGTAATCTACGCTCGAGGCAAGTGTTTTTCACCCTTAATCTTATTATTTTATTTAAAGCAAGTTTAATTTCATTGAGCAAACTTATTAACCTTAGCTTATTGCTATTCAAGCAAGGTTGTTATCATGTCAAGTACCTATGTATTATTCAAGTCATTTGTTATTCGATCATTGATCATTGTTAGACTTTGATTATAAATTCTATTGTACAATTTTATTGATGGATCAAATACTTTAGTGACTAGCAAACTCTTATTGATTCAGCTAGTCCTTAGTTGATGAGCGTTATAAAGACTTAGAATACTTTAAAATTGATCCGAACCAAGTTCCTTTTGGTACGGATTCTGATGCTTAACTGAGATGAACAACCCTATTATAGGGGATTAATTACGCGACAACGTTAAAATGTTTGTGCACAATACATTGTACAAAGGGCTGATCCCCCTGAGTACGAGATGGATGGTCCATAGTCTATAAGACTGTTAAGGTTACGGTAGAAATACTTGTTAACCTAGGACATAGTTCGAGGTCTTGTGACCCTCAGATACAATCTTAATCTTGAATCTATATTCAGTTCTTGAGCTAAGTAATCTATTGAGCTTTCAGATCTTTGATTTGTTATTGATTGACTTCAGAAAAACTATTACTCCTCAGTAAGATTTATTTCAATAATCATATAAATGTTATTGTTTTCGTACTTGTGGGCAATTATTTGCTCACTCTTGCACTAAAACATTGCAGCTAAGACTGAAAAGTTGGATGAGCCGTCCACTAGCAAGGGCAAGGGCAAGATGAGCAAATGAAGAAGTTTATTTTATTATGATTCAGTTCTTTGTAATAAGACTTATTTAATTTTATGTTTTATTCCGTATTGATGTAATAAAGGTTAGATAACCTGGGATTTGCTTGATTAAGAGATTAGAGATGTAACCCCTTTTGTGGGAAGATGATGTATTCAGTTTATTTATATTATTTTTTTTCCATGGGTAGCTAGTAATGAATGTATGATATAGTGAACACCAAATCTGTGGAGTTGAAGTACTCGGATTTGGGGGTGTCACAGGTTGGTATCAGAGCTGATAGGTTATGAACCTTTAGGTGGGGACAACCTTAGGGTAGTAGCCTTTTAGAAGATAGAGAATATAGTGGTGATAAACTCTTATCGAGTTCTAAGGAATGGATTACGGAAATTCATGAAAGACAATAAAAATGATTATGTGTTATGTGCTTATTTGATAACAAACTTATGTGCTCGCGAGTAATATCGAGTAGTAATTAAACTTAAAATTTTGATGGCAGGATGACTGATATAGGAGGATCCAGCCAGGCTAGGGAGGAGGAGCCCCAAGATATTCATGTAGTTTGGGAGCAGCTAGTGCAGAGGGAGCCATCCCCATTGATCACAGTTGTAGGTCCCGAGTACGAGCCTGAGACTGATCCTGAGGAGGATCCAAAGGAGGTTGAGGAGGAGGAGGAAGACCCTGAGGAGATACCATTATCTTCCTTAGGTGTTCAGATGTATGAGTAGGTGTATGATCGTAACATAGAGTTACAAGATAGAGTGGAGGAGTTAGAGGGGCAGCTGGCTGAGCGACAGACTGTCTTGGAGCAAAAGAACAGTGAGATTGAGGAGCTCGATATACGTCTTGGGGACGTGGAGTGGAAGCTGGTTCATGAAGAAAGCCAAAAGGAGGAGTTAGAAAATCAAGTTGTGGAAAGTCAAGCCGCTCTAGAGGAGAAGAATGTCCAGATCCAAGACCTTTCATCACGTCTTGTAGAGGTCGAGCAGCGACTAGCTCAGTCTGAGTACCGACGAGGCGGGTTATTGGCTAGGAATGAAATTGTACGAGATGAATTGAAAGAGGAGTCAGCTAAGCGGGTTAGAGCTGAAAACGCTTGGTTGAGGGAGGCTAATCGCGCAGATCGTGTTGAATGTGAGGTGCGGTCAAAGAAGGCCAAGATTGATGAGATGGAGTATATTTTTCACACCATAGTAGATAGAGCTCAGGATCGAGTTCATCGTCATCCAGATATAATGGGTCGAAGAATAGTGACTCGTATTATGGAGCAGAAACGTGAGGAAGCTGTGCGCCGTGGGATGTCATCGTAGATTAAGATTTGAGGTGCATGAAAATCTATGAAGATTAATAAGTTGTAAATCCCAGTTTTATATAATGGGATAGAATAATGATGTAATCCTGGAACTTTATGATTTCAGGATAGATGATGTAAATAACTATGATGCTATTTATTATGTTTTGAAGCAGTAAATGAATAAAATGCGAAAATTTATCAGATGTGTTATGTGTTAAGTGTTGTTTATAAATGTTTAAGTTAAGACTTAAATGCTTAAGTAATTGAGCAATAATCTAATAACGCGAATTCTTGACAGTAAGATGCCGCCAAGAAGGCAAACCCGTTAACAGACCCCTGAGGGATCCACCAATAACAACAAAGAAGTCAACGCTAATCCAATGCAGCAACTGGTAAACCTGCTAACGGGAGCATTTACAAATCAACCCCAAGCTCAGGCCACGACTTTTAAAGATTTCAAGGCTGTTGGACCCTCAGAATTTCAAGGGTCTATGAATCCGATCGAGGCACAAACCTGGGTCATGGAGATGGAAAAGGTTTTCGACGTCGCCAAGGTCAGCGAGGACCAGAAGACTGCATTTGCAACATTTATGCTCAAGTCAGAAGCAAGCTACTGGTGGCAAGCTAATAAAACCCGAGGCGGGCAAGGGATAATACCGTGGGATCGATTTAAGGAAATATTTTTCGAGACCTATTTTCCGGCAAGCGCGCAGAATCAAATGGAGGTGCAGTTTCTAGAGTTGAAGCAAGGTACCATGACGGTACCTGAGTATGCTGCAAAATTCAACGAGTTGGCGAGGTTTGCGCCATATCAAGTCAACACGGATGAGCGAAAGGCTAGAAGGTTTGAGCAGGGACTGAAGCCCTGACTGTATAGCCGAGTTTCAATGTTTCAACTGAATTCATTTGCGGCAGTGTTAGAGAAGGCGATTATCGCTGAAGGAGGGAGTGATGCTCTATCTAAATACAATCAAGAGCAGAAGAAAAAGAAGAGAGAACGATAATAAAGCAAGTGCTAGCCATGGTGGCAGCAATCAAAAGAGAAAGTGGACTGATGGTAACTCTGGTGCTAGTCAGCAGGGAAGTCAGAAAAAGAAGGTGGAGGCATGCAGTACCTGTGGAAAGAATCATGTGGGTGTTTGTTTGAAGGGTAAGAGGGTATGCTTCAACTGCGGTCAAGAGGGTCATATCGCACCGAATTGCCCTAGTCCGAAGAAGGGCGCATGTTTTATTTGCGGGTCGAAGGATCACTTTGCTCGGGATTGCCCTAAGAAAGCTACAGGTGGAGCTAATGCAGGAAAGGGGAACAGTAGTGGTGGCAATCTGACTATCACAGGACCGACGCAGCCCAATCGACCTACCGCTCGAACATTCAACATGACGGTGCAGGATGCTGTGCAGTCAAAGGATGTAGTGTCAGGTATCATTCCAGTCAATAATATAAATGCTTATGTATTATTTGATTCGGGTGCTACTTGTTCATTTATATCCGATGATTTTGCTAGAAAATTAGAATTACCTAAGGAAGAATTAGATTACCCCATGAATATAGAAATTGCGAATAGGGAAGTGATTCCTGTTAAGTTTGTCCACAAGAACTGTCAGATAGATATTAAGGGTCATGTAATGACAGTAAACTTAATCCCAATTCGTTTTGGGGAGTTTGACGTTATTTTGGGAATGGATTGGTTGGTCAATCATGGGGCAGTTATTGATTGTCAAAGGAAGTGTGTAAACCTTATGACTCCGTCAAAGGTAGTGTTTTATGGTAGCAAGTCGCCTAGACAAACAAGTTGTCTGTCGATGATGCAGGCCAGAAAGATGTTGAGACAAGGATGTGTAGGATATCTAGCCTACATAGTCGATACACAAAAGATGAGTGCAAAGCTGGAAGAGATACCGGTAGTTAGGGATTTTGCGGACGTGTTTCCTGATGATTTGCCAGGATTACCGCCAGATAGGGAAATTGAGTTTGTAATTGATTTAGCACCGGGTACAACCCCTATATCAAAAGCCCCATACCGAATGGCTCCAGTAGAAATGAAGGAGTTGATGGTGCAATTGCAAGAGTTGCTGGATAAAAAGTATATCCAACCGAGCGTTTCGCCGTGGGGAGCGCCGGTGTTATTCGTCAAGAAGAAGGACGGATCAATGCGTCTTTGCATTGATTATAGAGAGTTGAACAAGGTCACAATTAAAAACAAGTATCCATTGCCAAGGATTGATGACCTGTTTGACCAACTGAAGGGAGCGAGATATTTTTCAAAAATAGATCTGCGAAGTGGGTACCATCAGTTAAAGGTGAGAAAGGAAGACATACCAAAGACGGCATTTCGAACTAGATATGGTCACTATGAGTTTTTGGTTATGTCATTTGGTTTAACAAACGCACCTGCAACATTTATGGATTTAATTAATAGGGTGTTTAAACCATTTTTGGATAAATTCGTAGTGGTATTCATAGACGATATTTTGGTATATTCCAAAACTCAGGAAGAACACGTGGAGCACTTGAGGGTGACACTGGAGGTGTTAAGGAAAGAGAAATTATATGCAAAATTTTCAAAATGCGAATTTTGGTTAGAGCGTGTGCAATTTCTTGGACATGTGATTGATAAGGACGACATATCGATAGATCCATCAAAAGTTGAAGCTGTGATGAACTGGGATCAGCCGAAGACACCGTCAGAAGTGAGGAGTTTCCTAGGTTTGGCAGGTTATTACAGGCGTTTTATTCAAGATTTCTCCAGGATCGCCACTCCGTTGACGAATTTAACAAGAAAATCAGTGAAGTTCGTTTGGACGGAGAAGTGCGAAGAGAGTTTCCAAGAGCTAAAGAAGAGACTAAGTTCGGCACCTGTGTTGTCATTGCCAGATGACACAGGAAATTTTGTGGTATATAGCGACGCATCGCATAAAGGACTTGGTTGTGTGCTGATGCAAAATGGTAAGGTTATTGCATATGCATCGCGCTAACTAAAAGACTATGAAAAAGGGTATCCGACCCATGATTTGGAGTTAGTAGCCGTGGTGTTTGCTTTGAAAATCTGGAGGCACTATCTCTATGGGGAGAAGTGTGAAATATATATAGACCATAAAAGTCTGAAGTATATTTTCACATAGAAGGATTTGAATATGCGGCAGAGGAGATCGATAGAATTAATCAAAGACTATGATTGCGACATTCTATACCATCCGGGGAAGGCTAATGTGGTTGCCGACGGTTTGAGTAGAAAAGGTCGGGAGAAACTATTTTTGATAACTGCTCAGGAGAAGCTCGTAACGGAAATGGCTAAATTGGAGTTAGAGGTGAAGGGTTTGGCAGAGCCTAATGCAAAATTGTTTCAGATGGAAACCCAAACAACTTTGGTGGAAAAAGTGAAGGAAGCGCAACTTCAGGATGAGGAATGTGTTAAGATACGGAAAAGAGTGCTTGAGGGAGAAGAACTCAAATACAAAATCGATACCGAAGGGTTGCTAAGATTTGAAGGCAGAATCTGGGTTCCGTCAGTGCTGGAGATCAGAGAGGAGATTTTGAACGAAGCTCATAGTTCAAGATTTTCGATACACCCGGGAAGTACAAAGATGTATCAGGACCTTCGCCAACATATCTGGTGGCCAAACATGAAAAGGGAAGTTGTTGAGTGTGTTGCCAAGTGCTTAACTTGTCAGAAAGTTAAAGAAAAGCATCAACGACCAAGTGGTTTGTTACAGCCCTTGGAGATACCATAATGGAAGTGGGAGCATATCACAATAGACTTTGTGGTAGGGCTTCCAACTACTTAGAAGGGTTATGACGTAATATGGGTTATAATTGACAGATTGACGAAATCAGCGCATTTCTTGCCAATCAAAATCAGATTCACTTTGGATCAGCTGGCGAAGTTATACGTCAAAGAGATTATCTCAAGGCACGGAGTTCCAGTATTAATAGTATCAGACAGAGATCCACGTTTCACCTCAAAATTTTGGAGGAGTCTGCAAGCCTGTTTGGGGACGCAGTTGAGAATGAGTACAGCCTACCATCCTCAAACCGATGGCCAAAGTGAGAGAATAATTCAAACGTTGGAGGATATGTTGAGAGCGTGCGTTATGGATTTTAAGGGCAACTGGGATGATCATTTACCTCTGGTCGAGTTTGCCTATAACAATAGTCATCACGCAAGTATTGGAATGCCGCCATATGAAGCGTTGTATGGGAGGAAGTGCAGAACTCCGTTATGTTGGGACGAAGTTGGTGAACGTCGCCTATTGGGACCCGAACTCGTACAACAAACTGCTGAAATTGTCAAGGTGATAAGAGCCAGATTGTTAGCTGCTCAAGACAGGCAGAAGAAATATGCGGATCAGCATCGTAAAAATCGTGAATTTGAAATCGGGAGTTTTGTGTTTCTCAAAGTATCTCCCTAGAAGGGGAAGATCAGATTTGGCAAAAAAGGTAAGCTGAGCCCAAGATTTATTGGACCCTTCGAGGTACTGAAAAGAGTAGGTGAGGCAGCTTATGAGGTAGCCTTACCTCCTGAGTTAGACCACATTCACAATGTCTTCCACATATCGGTGCTACGACCGTATAAGTCCGATTATAAACATGTAATAGAATATGAACCAATACAATTTGAGAAAAATTTGTCTTATGAAGAGGTTCCTATGCAGATAATTGACAGGAAAGAGCAGGTTCTCAGAAATAAAGTAATACCTCATGTTAAGGTAATCTGGAGGAACCACAATGCTGAGGAAGCTACGTGGGAACTCAAAGAGAAAATGATGCAAAGTTATCCTCAATTATTTGTTTAATCCTTGTTTCGCGATTCTGAGGACAGAATCCTTTTGAGGGAATGATGTAACGAATGCGATTTTTGTGAATGAATAAAAATATTTATTGTGTTATATAAATATTTTGTTAATTGCGTTGTGATTCTGGGGACAGAATCCTTTTAAGGAGGGAATGATGTAACGAATGCGATTTTTGTGAATGAATAAAAATATTTATTGTGTTATATAAATATTTTGTTAATTTATTTATTGAGTAAAATAAATAATTTATAAAGTTTTTTTTGTGGAATGGTTCATGTTAAGTGTAATTATGTTAAATGTTATTTGTATGTGATTTGATGTAATTATTCTAATTTAATAATTAAATTAGATGATTATTGATTTATTTGAATAAAATAATTTATTGAATTATTTGGATGGCCAAATAGAAGTTATGATTAAATTTATATTGTTACAATTTAATTGATTAAAGTGTGACAATTGAAGCATATCATATAATAAGTATTAAAATAATTAAAAGAAGATTAATTTATTTTTACCAAACAAAACCTTGTGGCTTTTGAATTCCTATTTTTAATTTGGTATTTGCCAAACAAGCCTTAGAGGCTTTTGAATTATGTAACTGATGATTTTAAAATTAAAGTACGTGATTATATTTTATCAGTTTTTATTTGGAAGTTTCATCAGTTCAATTGTTAAGTATAGAAAAGAAAGAACAGAGTTTTTGAGAGAAAAAAAAAGAAAATTGAGAGTTGAGAGTTCTTTGAATTGAGAAGGAGAAGGAAGAGAATTGCTAAGCTAGGAAATCATCTTGTTTAGCTCAAAGGTATAATCCTTTTAAAAAAAATTCTTCACTATATTCTTATTACTTTACTTCTCTGTATATGATTTCTATTTTACTGTATGTGAATTCATATGCTAAATACATGAATTATTTGATTATAATTGATTCTAAGCATGTATTAGAGATTATGTGATGAGTATAAATTAATTTGAAGGAGTTAATCCATGAAATCATGTTTTAGAATGAAGTTTTTGGTTTTATAGAGCTTTACTTTCATGTATGGCATATATGTATGAAAATTGGTGTTCAATTTGATTGTTAACTGGTAAATTGATATTTGATTATGATTAGATAATGAAAAACAAAAAGAATGCAAGTAGAATGGATTAAAATGGTTGAAAGATGAATTCACAGTGTTTGATTTCATTAAAATGACTTAAACATGAATATTTTGTTTAAACAGTGAATTTTTGGGTTTTAATTGGTTGATTATGTGTTTATAATGGTTAGAATGGTTAGAATGTTTAGAAACATGTTGGGTAATTGTTTTACATCATGTTTGATGTCTGGGTATGTTTAATTATGTGTTGGATGGTAGAATTCAGAAAATTTTGGCCTAGAATATCACTGGTCCGCGAATTGTAGAAGGTGTCAGTCGAGTCTACCGCCCCGGCGGTAGAATTGAACTGAAAGTCTCGCCCCGGCAGTCTCGTCGCCCCGGCGACATAATTACACTATGTTCCTCGCCCCGGCGACGGTTTTGTATAGAAATCCACCGCCCCGGCGGTGGAACAGTAACTGGGAAAAAAAATTATTATTTGTTTTGTGATATTGTTATGTTGCTATGTGCATATTTAAAATTTATATTAAGGTATTAATTGATTAATGAGATACCATGATGGTTGTTAGAAAATATTTAATGAATATCAAATGACATTTGATATGTTAAATGAAATAGGATTAGAATAAATCCTAAAATGTATATAACCCTATAACTAATTGTTGTTACTATTTTATAATTAAAATGTATAGGTTGATTAAGGAACGTGAATTATTTAAATCTGTAATCTACGCTCGAGGCAAGTGTTTTTCACCCTTAATCTTATTATTTCATTTAAAGCAAGTTTAATTTCATTGAGCAAACTTATTAACCTTAGCTTATTGCTATTCAAGCAAGGTTATTATCATGTCAAGTACCTATGTATTATTCAAGTCATTTGTTATTCGATCATTGATCATTGTTAGACTTTGATTATAAATTCTATTGTACAATTTTATTGATGGATCAAATACTTTAGTGACTAGCAAACTCTTATTGATTCAGCTAGTCCTTAGTTGATGAGCGTTATAAAGACTTAGAATACTTTAAAATTGATCCGAACCAAGTTCCTTTTGATACGGATTCTGATGCTTAACTGAGATAAACAACCCTATTATAGGGGATTAATTACGCGACAGCGTTAAAATATTTGTGCACAATACATTGTACAAAGGGCTGATCCCCCTGAGTACGAGATGGATGGTCCATAGTCTATAAGACTGTTAAAGTTTACGGTAAAAATACTTGTTAACCTAGGACATAGTTCGAGGTCTTGTGACCCTCAGATACAATCTTAATCTTGAATCTATATTCAGTTCTTGAGCTAAGTAATCTATTGAGCTTTCAGATCTTTGATTTGTTATTGATTGACTTCAGAAAAACTATTACTCCTCAGTAAGATTTATTTCAATAATCATATAAATGTTATTGTTTTCGTACTTGTGGGTAATTATTTGCTCACTCTTGCACTAAAACATTGCAGCTAAGACTGAAAAGTCGGATGAGCCGTCCACTAGCAAGGGCAAGGGCAAGGGCAAGGGCAAGGGCAAGATGAACAAATGAAGAAGTTTATTTTATTATGATTCAGTTCTTTGTAATAAGACTTATTTAATTTTATGTTTTATTCCGCATTGATGTAATAAAGGTTAGATAACCTGGGATTTGCTTGATTAAGAGATTAGAGATGTAACCCCTTTTGTGGGAAGATGATGTATTCAGTTTATTTATATTATTTTTTTTCCATGGGTAGCTAGTAATGAATGTATGATATAGTGAACACCAAATCTGTGGAGTTGAAGTACTCGGATTTGGGGGTGTCACAATATCTGGAGTTTATCCACAAATAGAGTCTTATCATGCTGCTCGAAGAATTAGTAGTGTTCAAAATGATATGTAATTGCTTTTGTGTGTGCTGGCTAATCACTTGCTAAAGACTTGTATGTATTAGTCCTGATGTTAAAAGCTTATCCTTTGTTGTGGAAAACTAAATAGGAATTGTACTTAGTGAAACCATCTCCTGCTATTAACCTTGTTGTTTAAGAGGTGACTATGCTTAATGAATTATATATATTCTATCTTAGTTTTCTCACCTTGTCTGCTGATTGGTCCATTACTTCATGATCTAAGTCTTTGACAAGTCGTACAGTGTAGTCATGTATGTCATTGTACCTTGAAGGGTTGTAGAGACTGATCAACTCTACGAACCATCTAGGTACAACTCACAGAACTAACCACTGCTCTACTAAGGTTCAAACATTTAGAACATGACTCAAGTAAGAAGGGATCTATCTAAAGACAAGGTTTGAAGATCCACACGAGTCTGTCTTCTCACACACGCACTCTCATTAAGCATAATTAACTATCTCTATATGAGTTGTAGTATATGTCGTGAATCCAAAGTCTTAAAGACTTGGGTAGTCAAAAGAACTAACCCTGCAGGACCCAAAGAATATTGGGTACCAAGTTAGAAATCTATTTAACCTGCAGGTATCATGATTGTTCTATCTTACTCAAGCACATTCAAGGAGAAGCTTGAGATGTGTGATTTTCATCAACAAACTTCTGGCAAATGGCAAAGACGTGATTCTCTAGTGAGACTCCCTCAGAAGCTAGAGCTCAATTCAGCATAATACAGTTCTTGAAGAAGCATACAAGAACCAGGTCCTCATCAACTCTACGATAGCAGCACAAGATAAAGGGATCGTAAAGTGGCCAGTGTCAAAGAAAATACTCTACGATCCAATGACTGAAGAATTCAGTCATAAGATGGTGACATCAACTATGGGGGAGCAACAATCAGTTAAGTCCAACAATGCACAAGATGATAGAAAGCAATCTGAAGTCCCTAAGCTAACTCATGCTCAGGTTGAAGAGAAGAAACCCCAGAAACTGATAAACTAAATGAAACCTCATCCCTGATCATAGAGTCCCTAAACTTTACGACTGATAACCAAGTCACCCATATTGCCCCAAAATGTAGAGTCACTACGATCGATATCTTAATCATAGAGTACTGACCCTATGATTGTAACCCATACAAACACCTTTCCTATAAAACCAAATACTAGACCCATAGTTCATCCCAAGCTGATAAACCAAACTATAGGAATACAATGATGACATTTTATACACCACATCAAAGCAGTCTTTCCTCAGATAAGCGCCTTAGAGACAAACCAAGCCCTAAGTTTCAAACTAAGAGGCCTGCCCTTTCTGAGCTTCCTTAACCCTGTTGAAGGACTGAATGGAATGCATCTCTAGTATCCCTCCAAAACTAAAGGTGTTAAAGAAACAAAGGTGAAAAGCTGCACTCATAAAGGAAATGTTGATCATGGGATTCTCTAGAAGAGAAAAAAGCTGGTATTAAAAGAAGTCTTCATCAAGCAAACAATCCAGCTCACCTACTGGTGCAGATACAAGTTATTGAGACTATCATCACAGATGTCAAGAGAGAGCAAGATTCCTTCTAAACATTTAAGATACACATTCTAGAAGGAAGCTACTTCAAGCTTAATTGGAGACCTTCCCATCACAGACTGCATTCACTAGGATAAGTGCAAATCAGCATCTAAGCAGCAAAAGTTATGACCAAAGTCTGCTCTCAAGAGATGATCGTAGAGTGAAAAGGCAGGATATCAAATCACTCTACGAATGGGCAAAGTCAATGGTCAAAGAGGAAGGAGATGACCACGTTCTCGGGCTAGGGTAATTGATGTGCAACAGTTGTGGAAGTTATAATAGTTATGGCCACGATCAGCAAATGGGTTTCCTACATGTGTCCTTAACAAAAAGAGGGAACTGACACAGGTCAACAATTCAAATACTGACGGTTGCTCTTTCCAAACAGTTATCCAAGTCTATCATCTGCGAACCCCCAAATCTCTCAAATCCCTAAATGTGAAACCTCTAGAAAACTCAAATCGATAAAATCCTTAACCTATTATAACTCAAACACTCATCCTCACACATATCTTCAATCAAACCCTCGATATGGAAAACTGTCAAGTTGTTACAGGCATCCAACTTGGCTTTGATAAGTTTAAGGAATCAGAAGAGAAGTTCAAAGAGATTTTCAAGATTGTAAGGGAGGCTGGGTTCTCAAAATGCTTAGAATCAAATACCAAAATCTTCTCTGACTTAGTTAAAGAGTTCTATCAGAATGCAGTAGTTGATAATGATGTTCTGACTACAAAAGTTTGAGGAGTAAAACTGAAGATAGATGCTACAAAAATCAATCAATGTTTGGGATTCACCAACCAAGGCCTATCATCTCTAGAAGGAATCGATTCTGATGAAGGCATGAGATTGATAGGATATGTAAAGAATCCCCATCTCAAAGGAATGAAGAAAAAGGAATTCCCAGAGAAATTTGAGTTCTTGGCAGAGATTGCAGGAAAATATATCCTATGCAAAGATACCGCTCATGACACTGTAATGATCTTCAATTGAAAATCATGACTGCCATTGTCATGAAGAAAAAGATAAACTTTGGTGCTATGCTGTCTGATTGGATAGCCAAGGATATCAGGAAAATGAAGGCTTTAGAAAACCTATCTCAAAGGTGTTTTATGGAAGATTCTTAAGCATCATACTGAAGAAGAAACTGAAGAGCAAGATTGGGGATAATGAGGGAGAAACCCTAAATGTCAACAAAGTTATGTCCCCTAAATTGTTTGACAACTGGAAAAGGAACCCCATGGAGAATAAAAGACTAAGAATATCTGGTAACAGCAGGAAGGGCACTTCAAGGACAGACAAAGGGAAAAGGAAAGCAAGTACACTGAAGAATGAGTCATCACAATCTGATGAATCTTTGTCCCCTGTGTCCATTCCCTCAAAATCACTTAAGAAGAAGTTGAAAGTTAAGAAAGCCCCATTAAAGAGTCCCTCTATCTCTAGAGATGAATCTAAAGAAGAGGAAGAAGCATCTAAGGCATCTATTGTCAAGCCTTCAGCAAGAAGAAGGCAGAGTGCACGACTCAGACAAATGATGAAATTCCCAGGTGGAAAAAGAGAAGAAGATGTTCCACCTAAGATAATTGATCTTGGTGATGATGATGAGAATGGTAAAGAAGAAGCTGCAAAGACCAGTAAAACTGTGGCATCAAGTAGTGAGTCTGCTAAAAAGGATGTGACCATAAATGAGTCAAAATCAGAAAGTAAGGATGAAGCTGTGTATACTAAAGAGACTCTTAATGAATCAACATAAGATAATGTTAATTTAGAAATAAATAATGAAGAGCAGTCAGAAGAAGTGGCTGATGAGCCAGTAAAAGTGTCAAAGAGAGTGAGTATGAAGGAACCAAGTTCAAAGGAAAAGAATGCCAGAGAGATCGACATTGGCAAAGGAAAGGAAGCAATGGAAGAAGATGAAGCACTAAAGGACTCCAACTCTAAAAATGATGAAAGCAACTATGATCCACTCCTAGCAGCCACAAGAATTCGAAGAAGGATAGTGCTGGAGGCTTATGACAAACCAGGAGCTGTGTTGCTAATAAGATGGATAGATCATGGCAACAGACAAATCAAAGTAGTATCAATGACCATAAAGGATCTACTTAACAATTTTTAAGATATTGAACTGGATCGAACTACAATACTATATGATCCTGACAATTAACAACTGACATGGTTCTACCCATGGATGCCCTGGTTGAAGGCCATTTCACTTGGAGATAAGAGCCTCATCAGCTGGTGTTACTCACAATTTCCAAATCTAAAGATGATCTCTTAGAACTTCCCAAGAGTTCAATCCTTTCTAAAGATGCTGATCAAGAATTCTCAACACTTCAAAATCTATCGGCATGCTGAAGGTATATACATTCCATACTATATGCTGGAAAACCCTGATCAAAGCAAAGCAAAAACCAAGACCATAGAGTCAATGGTTGTAGAGCTCTCTAACTCTACGACTGCAACTTTCTAGTCTCAGCCAAATGTCAAACTCCCTCAAAGGTTAAATACCTCCACTGAAATACCTTATGATATTCCCTCCTCATCCAACAAAGATTTCTTTGATATAGTAACTGCTCTTGAAAACATTTACAAAAGCGAGAAACCCAAGCCAACTACACCAATCTTTGAAGATCCCTTGATTGATCAAAAGTTGTTGAAAAACTCAGAAGAATTGCTTGGAAACATTTCATCAGTTACTGCTGCAGCAAGGGATATGCCTAGAGGTGAAGAGAATGACTTCTACAAGAAGTTGCAAGCATCATTCATAGATATGTCTATCAAACTTTATCAAAGAGATCAGATATATCTCAAGTCCATTGAGAAACAGAAGAAAGAAGCCCTAAAACTTCAGAAGCAAAATGAGAGATTCATTCAGTCTCTCTCAGAGAAAATTGACAATATCAACCAGACTCTCTCTTAACAACTGGAAATCGGCCGATAGGAGGTGAAAATGGAAGTTGGAAATGCCTCCTACCTAGTTGAACAACTCATTAACCATTTTCAGTATCTTTCCCAAATGATTGATGACAAAAAGGGGGAGAAAAAGATGAAGCATAAAAAGAGGAGTAGGACAGCTGTCACAAAAGGAAGGACAAGATGCCGAAGAACAAAGATAAAGTGCCAACAACTGAGGGGGAGCTAGAAGAAGAAGAAGCTGAAGGAAAAGCAGCAAAATCTGAGGGGGAGCAAAAGCCAAAGAAGAATGAAGAAGAACCAGAAGAAAGCAGCAGCTGAAAGCAATCACAAGTGAAGAAGGTACATTTCTAACAAGCAAGGAGGAATTAACTGTCATATATGCTAATCTAGATCTAGGATCTCCTTGTTGAACTAATATAGCTTGTGAATTGCATATGTTTAAGTTTTATGGTATGTTATATGAATGATTACTCTTAATGCATATCATTTCATTCATGTCTCTTGGTCTAGCAATACAGTGACTTACTGTATCTTAAGTCACATTAACACTCATACATCTGCATGAATTACTTGAATTGAATGTTATGCTATAAGTGTTTTTGTCATCATCAAATAGGGGGAGATTGTTGGGAATCTGCATGAGATGTTTAAGTCCATTCTCATAGGGGGAGATTATTAAAAGATCTGTATGAGATTACCATTATTCATTATATGTGATTTGATTGATGACAAAATGATAAGAAGAACATTCATACTAATAAAGCCTTGTAAATTCCTTAATGAAATATATATGTACAAGGACTTGGAATGAAAAGATCAAATATGTTAGGTTGATCTAAAGCTGAATTAATATCTATCTGATCAAAGCATATTTGTAATAGTGAGTGTTGTAAAGTCCTTTAATAAAGTTGATGTACAAATGACTTAGAATAGAAAAAGATCAAACTTGTTAGGTTGATCTTATGAGCTGAAAAGATATATGTAATAAGAAAAGGCTAGACTGATCGTTGAGTACTACACAAGTTATCATAAAGCATCTAGTAAAGGATCGTAGAGCAGTCAGCCAGCCTGGAGTTCAGTCAGCTTAAAGGTACGCAGAGTCTGCCAGGCAATCGTAGAGTGAAGCTTGGCCAGGCGCATCGTAGAGTGAAGCTCGGCCAGGCGCATCGTAGAGTTGAGCATGTCATCGCAGAGCTTGCAAGGCAAACGTAGAGTAAGGCTCGGCCTGTCACAGGGCTCATTCGGCATCGTAGAGCTCTTGTTCTTGGGTTCGTAGAGTCAATCCAGCTAGTCACTCTACGACTCCCATGAACAATCTACAATTAACCAGCAACGTAGAGTAAACTTTGCCTGAGCACTCAAAGTTAAAGTAACAATCTTCATAAAGACTACTAAGTAAGCTGTTCATGAGCTATCAGACAAACAAAGATCTCAGAGTGCATTCGAAGCATCAAGTCCTAACAGAGATCATAGGGCAGCTCAGATATACACTCTACGATCCCATCAAGACTTTATGGCTTGCACCTTAGACAAGATCGTAGACTGGGAAAGCACCAGCCAGATCAAGTGATCGTAAAGTGGAGCCAAAGATAACAAAGATACTCTGGTAGCTTAAATGAAGCATCATAAGATCATAGAGCAGTCCTCTATGACATAACAACAGAGACAATGTCTGAAGATTAATTAGAGCAGTCCTCTACAACGAAAGTGCTAAAGCATCAAAAGATCATAGAGCAGTCCTCTATGACACAACATCAGAGCCAGTACCTAAAGATCATAGAGTGGTCCTTTATAATAAGAAAGAGTTTGCAGAGCTAACACCTGAAGAACACATAGCAGTCCTTTATGTTAAACAAGCTGTAGCAATAGCTCAACAAGATCATGAACCTATGCTCTGGGAACGTAAAGCTCAATGAAGATCACAGAGCACAAAGAGGCACAACTACAAAATAGTAAGAAACACATTAAAGCGTAAAGTAAGTGCAGTCAGCCACTCTACGAGCTTCAAGGTAGTGCACATCATGCATGATCATAAGGCCACATTATGAAGCGAGCAGACAACTCTACGATCAGAAGCAACAGGCTACAACCCAGTTGATCGTAGAGTAAGTAAGTGCCAGCAAGGATTGAAGATATCAAGAGCACTTAGGTTAATTATCCCGAGATAAGCGGCTGAGTACTTAAATGATCAAAATGGGAAACCAATCTGAGTGGGGTTCAAACAACCATGTTTACTGCAGCAAAAGTCAGCACACATGACTCCACTATCTTGGTACCAGTTAATGAAAGCTGATTTAGCCATCACTAACAGACTTCAAGGAGTAAAATATTCATTGGTACAATAAAGAAGTCTGCAGGAAGAAAATCTCCAACGGGAAGATTTGTAACCGGAAGCTAGCAACGACAGGATTCCAAACGGAAAGGATTACAGAATCTATATATGGAAGAATGCATCAAAGATGGAAAGAGTGGTGAACAAGAGCAAGAACACCAATCGAGCAAATCTAGTAAAAGCTTCACTGCAACATCAGAAGTATGTCAAAGGGCTAACAAATGAGCTAAGAGTCGAATGACCAAGAAGTTAAGATCAAGAGTAACTATATCTGAAAGCAAATCTAGAAAAGTGACTCTGTGATCAACCATGAACAATCCAAGCTGAAGAGAAGAAGATACAGAACAAATTCTGTACACAAGACAACCTGTGTTCAAAGACTGCTAAGTACAAAGCTTATGAAGAACTTAGCAGTACATCAAGAGTAATCACTTATATCTGCTGAATACCAGAAGGAGAAGAGCATCAACGACAAACATCAGCAGAAGATGATCACCAACAGTTGCTAAGTACTTGAAGATGAATGAGATCAAAGTTCATCTTAGCAGCACAACCCAACAAATAACACACCAAAGAGGACGAAACGTCCTTGTCTTAAGAGACTAAACCAAGTCAAGTCTGCTAGACTTGCTGAGTACCAAAGGGTACAAGAGATTCTAAGGCTGTGGGTCTTAGTCTACAGAGTTCTAAGGCTGCTGGCTTTGAAGAGTTCTTAGTGAACTGGAGTTCCATGTCTACTGGACTTGAAGAGGGTCAGAGGATCCTTGTCCGAGGGACTAAAAATAACTCATGTCTGCTAGACTTGAGGAAGGCGGAGCATCCTTATCTTAGTGACTAAATTAGTGGATTCATACTTGTTGAAGTAGAAGAGTGGAGTAGGAGTTGTTCAGTCTCCGAACTACTTAAAACCTCTTGTGTCATTTATTTTAAGTCTCTTACATTATGTACAATAACTGCTATAACTGCTATATCTGCTATCAACTATATCGTAAAGTTAATAATTAAACTGAGATTATGTTTGTATCTTTGAACGGGTTCTTAAAGTATATTCCGATGTGCATAAATTGATTCTATTAATCATAATTGATATACTTTCGTAATAAAAGGAAAAAGTTTTAAAAGATCTATTCAACCCTCCTTCTAGATCTCTATTGTGTCCCCGGGAACTAACACATACCCCACGGGAGTCGTTCTAGTAAAAGATCTAGTCTGTCTAGTGTCTCAAAAAAGAAAAAAGAAAAAAAAAGATCAATTTGTTATTGTTTATCAAGTATTCTACTGCACCTTATATATATGAACTATTCATGAAAACGGCATCAAAGTATTCTGCAACATCATGTTTAGTATCACTTTCGAATAACTTAGTTTATAAGATACTGTACATGCATGCCATTTCCTTTTGATGTCTATTGTACATGTTTAATATTCCTTTGATGTTATTCAGATTAGTATTCATGAAATTATCAGTAGTATGCACGAGATTTACTAGTTATGTGCCTGTATAATATTATTTATATTATGCCATCATGTATTAAACTTAGAATTAATATGAATAGTTTATAATAATTCATGTTCATAGTTATATATCTTAATTTAGATCATGAAACATGATGACTTCTAAGTTGCTGCATATAAAAATAATGTTAGTTTTCGAACTTGATTAATATGTTATTAATTTTGAACTAAAGAAAAAATTTGAGTTTGATCATAATAATTTACATACATGCATGACTCTTTTATTGTTAAAATTAATAATCAGCCCAATAAAAGGTTATTAATCGAAACAATTAAAAATTAGATAAAGTCACATAATGTTAGAATTAATAGATGAAGATTTTAATTTTTTTTTCTCAACAGAAAAAAAAAATTAGAGTTATAATTTATAAAATGGATTTTTTTTTGCATAAGTAAGATGTTTATTTCGTTTCTACCCAACGGTGATGCATGGATAAATGTGTTGTGCATTATTTTATGGGGATGTTATTAGCATATTATTAATTGTGTTAGGTTTGAAATCACAAAAAAGATTTAGAAGGTGGGTTGAATAGATTTTTTGAAATTTTCTTTTGAAAGTGTTACTAATTAATTAAGCAAGTTAATTAACAGTGTATGCAGCAGAATGTTATTTGAAAACCCCTTAACATATTATATAAAAAATCTTGATTTTGAATTTAGTGAAAATGTATTGTAAACCACTAAAACATAAAGTGCTGAAAAGTAAAGTGCAGAAAATAAATTAGACAAGAATTTTAAGAGATTCAGAGTACAAAAGTCTCCTAATCCTCTCTTCTACTTCAAGAGTATGGATGATTCATTAAGGATGGGGTGAGGTTATAAAAACCAAGTTCACAAAGAACTTTACTACAATGGTTCACAAAGAATTCCTCAAGTCAAAAGGACTTGACAAGTAATATCCGAGGTCAATTTGTAATTTAATATTTATAATAAATTGAATTTATGTGAAACTCTTATGTGATTTCAATTATTATATGTATATGTGTTATATATATATATATATATATATATATATATATATATATATATATATATATTTAATTGAGATATGTGACGAGATGAATTTAAATAGTTGGTTTTGATTAATTTAACTATTTGAATTAACTAAGTAGTTATTAATTTTAATAAATTGTAAGGAATGGAATTAAAACTCGAATTTGAGTTCGGAGTGAAATTTGAAGACGCGGACTGTATATTTGAGTCCGGAACGTCGAAATTAGTCAGAATAGACTGTAATCACAAAATGTATCGGGGTTGACTTTTTCGGATAAAAAGTCAAACTCGAATTTCGAAAGCTAATTTGGCGAAATGAATAATCCCACGACGTTCAGAATGTCAATTTTAGTAGGAATCGATATTAGTATCGAATAGTTTAGTTCCGAAGGGCAAAATAGTCAAGTAGCTTATTAAATGGATTAAATGATTAAAATAATTATTTTTAAATTGAAGGGAAGTTAACTGATGGGGGAAGGGGCCCACGTGACAAACAATTTGGGACAATTTGAAGAGGGAGTATACGGATTGGTAAAGGGAGTTAGCAAGGAGGGAGTTATTCTTCTTTATGCCCAAAGTCTTTTCATTTTTTTTAACTCCAATTCATTAATCCTCTAAACCTCAACTGATGAGTAGATATTATGATGCTGCAATTGATGTTATGGAATTGGAGGGGTCAAGCAATATCAATTTCTATATATACTCTCCACTAGAATACTATTCCTTTTTGCTAAAAAACTTCATTCCGAGAGAGACATTGAGAGTTTAAGAGGGATAAAAAACTTTCTAGAGTTCTGGGAAATTTTGCAAGCAAAGGAAGGATTGTTATCAAGCTTTAATTCCGGAGAATTTCATCCAAGAGGTTAGTTTTAAACCCTTATATTGTATTTATATGAAAAAGTGATAATACTTGCATAAAAGTGAATGGATATATATTTGCTTGGGTTGTGCTTGATTATATTGTTGATAGTACATGATCATATGTTTGAAAGGAACGAAATTTTTGGTTAATCATGCTTTATATATACAAAAAATCATGAAATTTAGCCATGCATACTCAATATTTGATAAAATACCTCTAAGATGCTAACTTAATCAAAAAGTGAAAATTTGTTGAAATTTGATGTTGTGGTATGTGTAAACATGTTAGAGTAGATGATTTGGCTATTAGGAATAATTTTATTGCATGCTAGAATCGAAATCACGGATTTTTGTCAAGTTGGGTTTAACTAGTAAACTATGACTTTTCTGGTTTTTCGGACCATTGAATCTGTATCTTCGATAAACTGTGACTTGGGAAATATGATAAACGGATTGGAGGCGAGAGTTCAGAGTCTCCGATCTGACAAACAGATGATTACCACATATTAGAGGGATGAGATGTCAAGCCGTGTTCGGGCAGAGAACCGGACAAATGGGTTAGAAGGAGAAGTAAGAGATAAGAATGTTATAATGGAAAGGATGAAGTATGCATTTAGGTCAGCGCATGGAAGGTTCTAGCATAGGGTGTACCACTTTCCACGTGAGGAGCACCGATCTAGACATGCTATAAGCCGAGGGCTAGTTTTGGACATAGCAAATAAGGAGCATGAAGATGCTATTAGGAGAGGCCTTTAAGTGTATTTGTAATGAAACTTTAATTATTAGCGTATAGAATGCTTAACTATGATGTAAATATTTGGTTTTCGATTTTTGCTAAGTATTTTGGATTAAGTGATGTAAATGGCATTATGCCATAGGATGATTAGTACTTTGGTATTATGGTTTTCATTTAAATAAATATGTTTTTATTTAAGCTTTTATATAAGTTGTAAATACTAAATGAATAAGTTATGAGATGATAACATAAAATTTTATTAAACAGAAAGATGCCTAGGGGAAGACGTCGTCAACAAACACCAGAGGAGTCAACCAGTAATGCTGGGGATCAACCGAACCACATGCAACAATTTGTAGACCTACTAGTTGGGGCACTACAGAATCGGACCCACCCCGAATAATAACAATAACCCTCCGACGACCCAAGTGAAAACCTTTAAGGATTTCAAAAGTGTGGGACCCCCTGAATTCAAAGGGACCACAGAACCCATCGAAGCCCTATCATGAATCAAAGAAATCGAAAAGGCGTTTGCAATCGCCCGAGTAGGAGATGAGCAAAAAATGATCTTCGCCATGTACATGCTGAAAGGTGAAGCTAACTTCTGGTGGGAGGCGAACCAGAACAGGGCTGGAGAAGGTGTGATACCGTGGGAGAGGTTTAAAGAGGTCTTTTTCAAAAATTATTTTCCTGTGAGTATGTAGAGTCGCATAGAGATGCGATTCTTGGAGCTGAAGCAAGAAGACATGACAGTACCGCAATACGCCACAAAGTTTAACGAGCTGGCGAGGTTTGCACCTCATCAGGTCGACACTGAAGAGAGAAAGACGAGGAGGTTCGAGCAGGGCCTTAAGCCATGGTTGTACAATAGACTTTCGATGTTGCAGACGAACAACTTCGTTACTCTTCTGGAGAAAGCCATAATTGCTGAGGGCAGAAGTGAAGCTCTGAAGAAATTTAACAAGGAGAAGAAGAAGAAGAAGAACGAAGGAGGGAATAGAGGGGAAGGTAGCAGCAATGGTACGAATAAAAGGAAATGGAATAACAACAACAACAACTCAGGAGATGGTTGGAGCTGATAAAGGACTATAATTGCGAAATCTTGTATCACCTGGGAAAAGCTAACGTGGTTGCTGATGCGTTAAGTAGGAAGGATAGTGGAAAATTGTCAATGTTAACAGCTCAGGAAGAGTTAATCAAGGAAATAGCGAGACTGGAACTCGAGATAAAGAGTCCGAAGGAGTCAGATGAGAAATTATTTGCAATAGAGGCTCATCCGACTTTGTTGGACAAAATAAAAGAAGCGCAAAGCAGTGATGAAGAATGTGGAAAGACAAAGAAGAGAATTTCAAATGGGGAGGAACTTAAATTCAGTGTGGATGGTGATGGACTGTTAAGATTCGAGAGGAGAATTTGGGTGCCAACAATATCTGAGTTAAAGGAAGAAATTCTATAAGAAGCTCATAGTTCAAGTTACTCGATTCATCCGGGAAGCACAAGGATGTATCGGGATCTTCATCAACATTATTGGTGACCCAATATGAAGAGAGAGGTCTCAGAGTCCGTCAGCAGATGCTTAACATGCCAGAGAGTCAAGGCTGAATATCAGAAACCGAGCGACTTACTTCAACCTTTAGAAATTCCGGAATGGAAGTGGGAGCATATTATGATGGACTTCGTGGTAGGACTTCCAACTACACAAAAAGGTTATGATGCAGTATGGGTGATCGTTTATCGATTAACTAAGTCAGCGCATTTCTTGACAATCAAGATCAGATTCAACTTGGATCAATTGGCAAAACTCTACATCAAAGAAATCGTCTCCATACATGGTGTGCCGGTATCGATTGTGTCAGATCGCGATCCACGGTTCACGATAAATTGTTGGAAAAGCTTCCAAGAACGCATGGGAACACAATTGAGGTTGAGCACTGTGTATCATCCTCAGACAGATGGCCAGAGCGAGAGAACAATTCAAACCTTAGAGGACATGCTGAGAGCGTGCGTCATGGATTTCAAAGGAAGTTGGGATGACCATCTACCATTAGTGGAGTTTGCATACAATAACAGTTATCACGCAAGCATCGGTATGCCACCTTATGAAGCTCTGTGTGGAAGAAAGTGCAGGACCCCACTATGCTGGGATGAAGTAGGAGAACGACGACTGCTAGGGCTAGAATTGGTACAATAGACTGCAGATGTTGTCAAAACGATACGAGCAAGATTAGTGACGACTCAAGATCGACAGAAGAAATATACTGATCAACATAGGCAACAACGCGACTTTGACGTCGGTACTTATGTGTTTCTGAAAGTATCTCTCTGGAAGGGAAAGATGAGATTTGGGAAGAAGGGAAAACTGAGTCCGAGATTTATAGGACCCTTTGAAGTGTTGAGGCGAGTAGGTGAGGTAGCTTATGAAATAGCTTTACCTCCAGAGTTGGAGCATGTACACAATGTGTTCCATGTGTTAGTTTTACGACCTTACAAGCAGGATTATAAGCATGTCATAGAATATGAACCTATTCAGTTTGAGAAAGATTTAACTTATGAAGAAATCCCTGTACAAATTATTGATAGGAAAGAGCAAGTTCTAAGAAATAAGATAATACCTTCTGTAAAGGTTGTATGGAGGAACCGCAATGCTGAAGAAGCTACGTGGGAACTCGAGAAAAAGATGATGAAAAACTACCCTAATCTTTTTGTTTAACTTTGTAATGATTCCGAGGACGAAATCCTCATAAGGGAGGGTGAATGTAATATCCGAGGTTAATTTGTAATTTAATATTTATAATAAATTGAATTTATGTGAAACTCTTATGTGATTTCAATTATTATATGTATATGTGTTATATATATATATATATATATATATATATTTAATTGAGATATGTGACGAGATGAATTTAAATAGTTGGTTTTGATTAATTTAACTATTTGAATTAACTAAGTAGTTATTAATTTTAATAAATTGCAAGGAATGGATTTAAAACTCGAATTTGAGTTCGGAGTGGAATTTGAAGACGTGAACTATATATTTGAGTCCGGAACGTCGAAATTAGTCAGAATAGACTGTAATCACAAAATGTGTCGGGGTTGACTTTTTGGTCAAAGTCATCCGATTGACTTTTTCGGATAAAAAGTCAAACTCGAATTTCAGAAGCTAATTTGGCAAAACGAATAATCCCACGATGTTCGGAACGTCGATTTTAGTAGGAATCGATATTAGTATCGAATAGTTTGGTTCCGAAGGGCAAAATAGTCAAGTAGCTTATTAAATTGATTAAATGATTAAAATAATTATTTTTAAATTGAATGGAATTCAGCTGATGGGGGAGGTGGTCCACGTGACAAATAATTTGGGACAATTTGAAGAGGGAGTATACGGATTGGTAAAGGGAGTTAGCAAGGAGGGAGTTATTCTTCTTTATCCCCAAAGTCTTTTCATTTTTTTAACTTCATTTCATTAATCCTCTAAACCTCAACTGATGAGTAGATATTATGATGCTGCAACTGATGTTATGGAATTGGAGGGGTCAAGCAATATCAATTTCTATATATACTCTCCACCCAGAATACTATTCCTTTTTGCTAAAAAACTTCATTCCGAGAGAGACAGTGAGAGTTTGAGAGGGATAGAAAGCTTTCTAGAGTTCTGGGAAATTTTGCAAGCAAAGGAAGGATTGTTATCAAGCTTTAATTCCGGAGAATTTCATCCAAGAGGTTAGTTTTGAACCCTTGTATTGTATTTATATGAAAAAGTGATAATACTTGCATAAAAGTGAATGGATATATATTCCTTGGGTTGTGCTTGATTATATTGTTGATAGTAGATGATCATATGTTTGAAAGGAACGAAATTCCTAGTTAATCATGATTTTATATATATACAGAAAATCATGAAATTTAGCCATGCATACTCTATGTTTGATAAAATGCCTCTAAGATGCTAAATTAATCAAAAAGTGGAAATTTGTTGAATTTTAATGTTGTGGTATGTGTAAACATGTTAGAGTATATGATCTGGACATTAGGAATAATTTTATTGCATGCTAGAATCGAAATCACGGATTTTTGTCAAGTTGGGTTTAACTAGTAAACTATGACTTTTCGGGTTTTTCGGACCATTGAATCTGTATCTTCAGTAATCTGTTTGATGCATGTATTAATTTTGTAAAATACTAGGTACCATGATGTCTAACCTGACCAAGTTTGAATGTAATCCGAATTAAAACGAGCAAAATATGATTTTTAGAAACTAGTATGAAAATAAGAAAAGTCTGTTCGCGAACGCTTATTGAGGCAACTAATTCGATGCTTTTCTGTGTTAGTTTAGTGTATGTATTAATTTTCTAAAATACTAGGTAACATGATTTCTATACTGACCAAGTTTCAAAGGAAACGGGTTTAAATTGAGCAAAATATGAATTTTAGGAACTAGCATGAAAATAATCAAAATCTGAAAAAATCTGAAAAACCCAGAAATTTTTCTAACTTTGAAAATAGTCCGCGCACGCTTATCTTGGCATCCGGTTTGTGGTCTTATTTTATAAATTTCATTAATGTTATATTTTTGTAAAATCCTTGCTGTATGAAGTTTAATATGTCCAAATATGGTCATCCGATCTGTAGGTTAGTAGATATAAATTCATGAAATAGGCTGTTTGAAAATGAAAAATCTGGAAAACCCAAAAATTTTCCAAGTCTGGAAGCAGTTCTAGCACGCTTATCTAGGCATCTGGTTTGTGGTCTTAGTGTGTTAATTTCATGAATGTTAGATTTTTGTAAAATACTATGTTGTATAGAGTATAGCATATATGGTCATCCGATCTGTAGGTTAGTAGATATAAATTCATGAAATAGGCTGCTTGAAAAGAAAAAAAAATATTTTTTTTCTCAGATTCTAAAATTGAATAATTTCACTAATGTGATGCAACTTGTTATGTGTTCAACATGATATGATATCAAAGCTTTATGGAATGTGGTTTAGGTTATAATTTTAATTGAAATGAAAGTGCTTAAGCGTATAGCAAAGGATGTAGTTAATCTTGAACTAGTCTATGAATACCTAGTTGTTTAACGTGACTTAAATGAATAGGCTATTTGAAGATCAAATAGGTAGCGTTAATTGTAGCAGCTTATCAGGCAAGTATCCTACCTTAATTCATTTTATTTCTGTGAAAGTAAGTTTCCTAACTTATACAATTTTTGTACAAGCCTCTCATGTTGCAAGTTAAATCTTATTCGAGTTTATATATTGTTCAAGTTCAATTGATGATAACTCAATTCCAATTGTGTATAAGTTCTTAATTAATTATGAACTGCTTTTAAGAATGTCTTCTGGCCTTTTGTTTTGGCTAGATACTATTGATGCAAAACGATTTATTATTTGAATTATTCAGATTCATTGTAGTTAATTAAAGTCTACCAATCCAAATTGTTTTGGTGCGGTCCCGCATGAATACTAAGATGAACACCCAGATAACGGGGTAAAACTGATGTCGGGCATATAGTCCCATTTACGCTTATGCGTTTAAACTTTATACTTGTGCACAATATAGGGTACGATAGGCTGATCACCTAGAGTACTTGCGGAGAATGTTTTATAGTCTATTTGATTGCTAAAACTTCTGATGGTTTTCGATGAATTAAAAATAATGTTCAGGGTTCTTAATACCCCTTAGTATGCTATTGAAAATTCTAAAACTCTTATCTTTAACATTCATATTTACCTCTTGATTATTCTTTCCATTATTGAGAAACACAATTCAGATATCTCTATCCTTGATATTTATTATCAAATTACTTGTTATACTTGCTTGGCAATTTGTGCTCATTCTTGCTTAAATCTTTTAGTTAAGGGTGAGAAGGTCGAGGGCTCGAGCAAGGACAAGGGAAATGCTAAGATGAAATGATGAAAACTTATTTCTTTGTAATAACTTTAGATTTTCCGCATTGATGTAATGTAGCGATGAACACTAAGTTTAAGTTTATTTAAGGTTTTGTAACTTGGGATTATGTTTGGATTTATATTTGGGTTTATTATCGGATACTATTGTAATTATTATTATTATTATTTATGAAGTTTATTTAGTTAGATGATGGTGTATGATGTATCGTGAGCACCATATCTTGTGTTTGATGTTACACGGATTTGGGGGCGTCACGTGACACACGAAGATCACTTAGATCTTAATAAAACAAAGCACTGAGAGTGTGAAAGTTTAGGGTGTTGCTAAGTGAGCAATGCAATATTCGATTTAATGACTTAGCAGTAAAAATCTATTCGTAGGATCGTAGGGGGGAGCTTGAGATTTGTTCTTTAGAGTGCTTGAATTTCAAATCTTTCAATATTCTCAAAGAGTTGTTATAGCAATCCTTTTATACCTCTGTTTGGGGATTTGTCCGTTAGATTGTTATCGTTGCTCAAGATCACCAAGGAAGCTTGTTATTTGATCATTTCCTTTATTTCAAAACATGTCGGTTGTAGCTTAAGCTATCACTTTCAGTTGCACTACGTTTGGTGCAGCTGATGACATGTGTCCCGGTCCTTGTGCAGCTAGCTGTTAGAAAAATAAACTTATCTCCTTTGTCTCTATTATTAACTCATAATGGATGATAAGATCATTCTTAAGAATAAGAGTCAAAGTCGAATAACCTTAGCCATTGACCTACCACTGCTTGACAGACTGCTATGTTCTACGATTTTGACCATATTGGCTTTCAGCTTCCAATCATAATGTTAGTCCATGAATCATTTAGTGACCTTACTAAACGATATCAACTATATGATCCTTGAGTGGCTTTTGTGAGACTGCTCTACGTTCTATCTTCTGCTAAATGATCACAAAGTTCTCTTTTTACTAAGTGATCTTCTCTTTAATTCTGCGAACTTAGAGCACTTTAGCTTTCAGTAAATGAATTCTTCTAAGTCTTCAACCAGCACTATGAAATTACATACTTATTCTATGATCTTGGATCTACCTAAAAAGTTAGATCCCTAACTAAGTCCTTTTACATCAATCTTCATAAAGACTTTACAAAACTTACTTTTACAAATATACATTAATTCAGTCATCATCAAATCAAATAGGGTAAACATAAATGCAAGTACTAACAAATTGGACCAACGAAAGATTGATAATTATGAACCAACTTTTCATTAAAATTTATATTTGGGTGTTGTAAATAGATTTTATGTAACTAACTATTTGCCTTCCAGTTGGCTGTTATTATGATTAATTATTAATTATTGTTTTACATTATGGATTTCATTTAGTTTAATGTAAGCATGTTTATGAGCTTGATTATGTTTTAGCATTGACTCTTACTGGTATTTCTGGGTATCTCTCTAGAATTGAAGCCTTGAATGAGACTAATTTTACTACTTGAAAAGAAGTAAAAATTATTCTCGGCGTTATAGATTTGGACTATGCATTATGATTGGATCCTCATGCTCCACTTATATCTACAAGCTTGATTGAGCAAAATGCTATTTATGAAATGTGGGAGTAATCCAACCGCATGTCCCTTATGATTATGAAATACTCTATCACGACAACCATTCTTGGAGCCATTCTTGACTCTGAGAATGTCAAAAAGTTCTTAGTTTCAGTCGAAGAACAATTTAAAGGTTCTTCTAAAGCTCATGTAAGTATCCTTATCTTGAAAATGCTTACTAGCAGGTATGATGGGGGATAGTGGAGTACGTGAGCATATTATGATGAATGACATGGCCTATAAATTAAAGGGTATGAACATGGAGATTTTTAAGAGTTTTCTTGTTTACTTCATTATACCTTTTCTTCTTGCACAGTTTGGTCCATTTAAAATCAATTATAACATGCGGAAAGAAAAGTGGAAGATGACGAGTTAATTGCCATGTGTGTCCAAGAGGAAGAAAGGCTTAAGGTTGAAAAGCCTGATGTTGCTCATTTGACTACCATTAGATCCTTTAAGAAGAAGGCTCATAAAAATGGCAAAGGTTTTAAGAATAAGGATAAGTCAGTTTCTACCAAAAAAAAATACGACAAATTATTCAGGTAATAATTCTTAGCCAGGTCCTAAATGTCACTTTTGTAAGAAATGAGGACAAATTCAGAAAGACTGACCTAAATTCAGAGAATGACTCTATAAGAAAAGTATGTCCTTCAATTAAGTAGTTTATAAATCGTTTTCAATTGATGTTCCTTCTAATACATGGGTAGATTGACACTAGTGCTATTGTTCACATTATTAATTCATTACTAGGATTCATTTAAAAAGACACTCCAAAAGGGGGGGAAATCATTAAAGTTGGCAATAGAGAAGCTATACAAATTGAAGCTGTAGGAACTCTTCCTTTAGTTTTGAAGAATGGTTTTTTTGGGATGTCATGACAAAAGCTCTCCCCTGAACCACAGGCTTTGACTTGTCCATGCCAGCCTTTGGTGTTATCATTACAGCTGGACTTGATTTTGTTGTAGGACAAAATCGAGCTATATGACCTTCCTTTCCACAACTTAAACACACTTTGGATAGTTGTGTACAGTTTAGGCTGATGTGTCCCTCTTGTCCGCACTTATAACATCTGACTGGTGGTTGTTCTCTTCCCCTTAAAACTAGTGCTGGTGCTGATGCTAGTGCCTTTCCATGGTCATTGTTGAATATCCTCTTCTTGAAGTTGTTTCCACTCGACTCACTTCTTCTATTATCTGGGCCAGGATTACCACCGAAGTGGTTACCATTTCTAGCATGATGATTTCCTCCTCGCTGGTTCTCATTGTTCCGATGACTGTTGCCACTGTTACAATTATTATCGTAATTTCACTCTCGCTGTCGGTCGTTGTCTCCTGGTTGTAATGTTTCTTTCTCTCGTTCTACTAATTGAGCCCTATCCACGATATCTGAATATAAACGAAGTTTATGAGAAATAAGATGTTGACGAATCTCAAATTTTAAACCTCATAAGAACATTCGAGTCATGCGCTCTTCATTGTCCACCAAGTGGGGCGCAAATCGGGATAACTCAGTAAATTTGGCCTCGTACTGCGAGACAGTCATATTGTTTTGCTCTACCTTAATAAATTCCAGTTCCTTCATGTGGCAAATGCTCTATGGAAAATACTTTTCATTAAACAACTCTTAAAACTCTGCCCAAAACATTTCAAGTGCTGAGTGATGTGTACGTTTCACTGATTCCCACCAGTGATCTGCCTCTCCTCGTAACATAATGGTGGCGAAAGGAACCTTTTGATCATCAGCGCAAAGCAGTACATTAAATATCTTCGTCATTTGCTTGAGTCACGCCTCAGCCTTGAGTGGGTCCGGCTCTCCGAGAAATTCAGATGGTCCTAACTCCTTAAACTGCTTGGCAGTGTCCATTCGTAAGTTACCCACGTTTCCACTGGTATTATAGGTAGGAGTTTCTCTCTCTTGGTTCTGCATGAATTGCATGAAGTTCCTAAAAAAACCCTCATACATCATGTTGTCGCAACATTATTTTCTAAGTTCGTAGCAGGATTATTCGTAACTTCCTAATTCTCAGCCACATTTGCCTCATAGTTCACCTCTTGATTTTTAGATGCCATTCTGAAATGTGTTCACAAAACAAAGATTAGTTTAAACAAACCGACACATCACTTCTTGTCCCCACATCCAAGCCAACTAATTAAATAACGAAATTTAACTTAGGTAGGACACACTAGCGAAGGATTTTACTCGTCTTTCCCCTCCTAGTTCTAATCCCAGATCTCCACCAGAGATCATATCCCTAAGCTTTGATACCAACTGTGACACCTCCAAAATTGGGTCCATACAACCCAATTTGAGTCGTCAAAAGACAAACAATCAACTTATTATAATACAGTACCAAATACAACAACTCATTCTAAGTCTTTACTATAATTATTGCCACACTATTTTACAACATGGTGAAGACTACTATAGTAACTATCTCGGACCATCATTCCATTCCCCGGCTAGTCCCAGCTACACTCTCATTTCCTGAGATGAACAATGGAACAAAAATGAAAATGGTGAGCTCAAATAGCCTAATAAAGAATATCATGACTAAGATAATGAAAAAATAAATTATCTTTAGCTTTCAATAGTGATAAATCAAAGATTTAAAGATAATATAAGTTTTCAACGATAATTGCAGCGGAACAAGCAATCCATTAGAAGAGTCAAGTAGACCATAAAGTCTACTATCTTCTCTAATTTAAAAGTTCACCATCAATATTTTATCCCTGAAACACCAATCAACAGTTCATGTTCATAATCATGTAAATCAACAGTTCATCTTTGCACTACAAGCCATAGATATTCATGTGTAACACCAATGGTCATGATTATGCCAATCAACCGTTCATCTTTGCACTACGGGTCAAAGAGAACTTTCATCATGTGTCCTTGCCATACAGACCAAAGACACCCAACAATCATATCGTCTTTGCACCCAGGCCAAAGACATTCACCATAACTTGATTCTTTAATGATTAGTACAAATAATAGTAATATAAAGAATGAACGAAAGTTATAAGACTAATAAGATAAAAGAATAACATTCGAGATTGAGCATTTAATTTGTCTAGAGTTCAATAATGTTCTAATTGTCAACATGATATCCAAAAATTCGATTAGAGTTCAAGAATATAATATATAAGGTTCACAATTCAACTATAACGTGTAAAACGCAATAGGAAGATTCAGGTGAAAAGATATTAGATGACGCACGTATAAAGTGCAATAGAAAGATTCATGTGAAAAGATATTAGATGAAACAAATTCACCATTTGAGGATAACACTGTAGAAACAAATGATAATTTCTTACCATAAATTTAGGAGTATGAAAGAAAAGATATCCCTTACCTTAGCACATGATTAGATTCTGCTTTGATTAACCTATATGTATATTTATAATTTAATTAGTAACTACCGCATATAAGTTTCATGGTATACACTAACTCGTATATTATGAAATTGTCAAAATGGACTTGATAGTATAAATTTGTGTAGTGTACAAAACAAAATATTTCAAAATAATTTGTGAAAGAAATGAGTAATATTTCAAAACAATCTTCCAGAAGAACCTTTTCAAAATAAATCTTCCAAAGGAAAAGTCTTCTAAAGGAAGATTTGTAAAAACTGTGTGATGTGTGTGGGTGCTTATACAACTTTTATAGAAAAACGCACCTGAACAATTGTTGCACCAAAACTTAAGACAACCTTAGCACACTCAGAGACACTTACACTAATGATTTAGAGAGTGAAAGGAAGGATAAGTAAAAACGTTATGAAAATTCTTATGCTAAACCCCCCTATTTATAGCAAAAACTTAACCCATATCAACATCACCACACGTTACACATTTTAGGACACTTTTAATCTATACCATTCATCACCAATCCACATGTTACACATTTTAGATAACTTTTAATCTACATTATTCATCACTTATCCACACGTTACACATTTTCAGAACACACGTTACACACTTTAGGACTATTCTTACACACGTTTCACACTTCAGGACATACGTTACACATTTCAAGACATACATTACACACTTCAGGACTATTCTTACGCACGTTTCACACTTCAGGACACACGTTACACATTTCAGGATTATTATTCTTTATTACTCACCATTATTATTATTATAAATTCAATTTCTATATTATTGTCACAGATATCATAGACTCGCAATTTTGACAACCAGATCGTTCCTAGGAAAGAGGGAGCCGTCCGTATAAACGACACGCAATTAAATAACACCTTTCCTCGACAAAACTTCTAGACATTGTCAATAATGCTAACTAATCTAATAATATCATTTACAATAATATGAGTTACTATGCCATGATAATTATTGATTTAATAATATGAAATACTGTGCAGTTGTTACTGTGACAATTATTGAGTTAAATAATATGAAACATTATGCAATTATCACTGTAGCAATTATTAAGTTAATAATATGAAATAATATGCAGTTACTATTGTAGTAATTATTGAAACAATAATATAAAATACTATGCAGTTACTACTATAGCAATTATCGAATCAATAATATGAAATACTGTGCAATTACTACTGTAGCAATTATTGAATCAATAATATGAAGTAGTGTGTAATTACTACTGTAGCAATTATTGAATCAATAATATGAAGTATTGTGCAATACCGTGTGTTACTGTAAAATACCGTGTGCCACTGTTCTTTTATTATCGGGTATTTCAACAGTTAACGGTAAACATTCTGCCGCCAATTTTTAAAAAGGTTATTTCTGTCTCTTTCTATATCCGACAGTTATTTCGTTATGGGACCCACCAATGATTAGTTATTTCAGCGTCGTCTTACTAATATTCCTCGATAAAAGGAATATTCCCCGACATAACGAATATTTCCGGACAGACTGTTTAGTTCCTATAATTTGCAGATATTACTCATAACTTATCCTTTTATCAAATTAACACCTTACTTATAGCATAATATTAAAAAAAATTAAATCTTATTCATAAAAAGTTGGGATCTTACAAGCTCCCATCCTTATGAAATTTTATCCCCGAAATTGACGTACCTAGTAATTCGAAGAGGTGAGGATACCTAGCTCTCATTTCAGATTCTAACTCCCAGGTCATTTCTTCAGTATCATGGTTTCTCCATAAAACTTTGACTTGAGGTATAACCTTTGAGCGTAGAATCTGTTCCCTTCTTATCCAAGATCTTGACAGGTACCTCCTCATACGTTAAATCCCCTGCTATCTCGTCTGGTTCTAATTCAATAATGTGGTTCGGATCTTTCACATATTTACGTAGCATGGATATATAAAAAATGTTATGAACATGAGACATGTTTGGCGGTAAAACGAGTCTGTAGGCCACAGTTCCTACTCAGTAAAGAATTTCAAATGAACCAATAAATCGGGGGTTGAGCTTTCCTTTGTTTCCGAACCTCATAACTCCTTTTCATGGAGCAACACGTAAAAATACATGGTCTCCGACGTTAAATTCTTCGTCCCTTCGATGAAGATCAGTATAACTCTTTTGTCGATCTTGTGCGGCTTGTATACGTTACCGTATCATTTGAATCTTTTCTGTAGTCATGTATACCAACTCTGGTCCCAACAATTTTGCTTCACTTACCTCGTCCCAACATACTGGAGAACGACACTTTCGTCCATACAAAACCTCAAATGGAGCCATTGTGATACTCCCAAATCCGGGTACTTCAAATCCACAGGATTTGGTGTTCACTATCCAAATAAATCACATCACATCTAACTACCCATTCAAATATAAATGAAAGTTCTTAATAAAAATAGAAATCTCCTATTAAAGGGTTACAACATCTTTAACAAATAAATCCCAGGTCATCTAACCTTAAATAAACATCAATGCGGAAACATAACATAAGTCTATTACATAAAGATCATTCAAACAAATATAACAAGTCTTCATCACTTGTATGCTTTGCCTTTGCTGTTACTAGTGGATGGCTCGTAAATTCTTTCAACTTTAGCTGCAATGTTATTATGCAAGGGTGAGCAACATTTGCCCAGCAAGTAACACAATAAAATTAATAATAACATGCGAATAATCAATGGATATCGGATAATCGAATACTCGGGTTTTGAATCAAGATTAGAAAATAAGAATCAAAAGAACATCTGAGGGTCACAAGACCACGAACTATGTCCTAGGTTATCAAGTATTTCTACTTTAAACCTTTAACAGTCGTAAAGACTATATGGACCTTACTTCTCGTACTTAGGGGGATCAGCCCTTTGTACCATGTATGTGCACAACATCTAAACACTAACGCGTAAAATAATCCCCTATATAAGGATTGTTCATCTCAGTTTGACATCTCCGCACCAAAGCAAGTTTGGTTTAGATTTACTTCAATAACGTTTCTAGAATTTAGAACGCTCATCAACTATGGACTAGTCGAATCAATAAGGGTTCACTAGTCAATCAAGGTTCAATAAAAATGTAATTGATATTCGAGAATCAAAGACTGAATCTCACAAAAGATAAAATTGAATACTTTCTGTATGACTGAAGTATTACAAAGAGGAAATTAAAACATCTCATTTGAATCCATGAAATTGAATGTAATAGAATTAAGAACTTGCTTAATTAGATAATAGCATTATAAAGCTTGCATTGTAAAAGAATGAAGTTCATGGACTTGCGTAATTGAAATCAAGATAGTGTTAGGAAGCTTGCTTTTAACGAAATAAAAGATCAAGGATAGAAAACTTGCTCAATGTAAGAGTGAAGTTTAGAAAACTTGCGTAAAAGTAATAAGTAAGGATAAGAAACTTGCCTCGTGCGTAGACTATAAATTAAAATTCACGTTCTTTAATTAACTTATACATTCCGTTTATAAAGTAGTAACAATAATTAGTTACAGTATTATAAACACTTCAGGATTCATTCTCGTCCAATTTCATTTAATATCTCAATTAATACATTAATCTAAGCTTTAAACATGCATATGGTAATATAGCATGGCTACAAAGAAAAAGAAAAATGGTAGAGTGTGTTCGTCAGTTAATCTCATAATAGGTTAACTGACTCCAACCCCCACTAAGGCTATGTTTGGTTACTCCTTTATTCTTCCTTTCTATTTTATTTTAATAAATTACTTATAATATAGTTAATGTCACATATTTAATCAATTAAAAAAATCTCATTTAAATCAATTAAATAAAATAGAATAATTCTACATTAAATCACACAGTCACATAAATAAAATTCTCCTTTATTAATAATGACAAATTATTAAATCTCTAATTAATTATTAAATTACTTAGAAATAACATTATGCTTATTTAAATAATGCATTTAATCAAATAAACTCAATTAAACACATACTTTGAATATAAAAATTCTCTACATCAATTTAACTAATATAACACATATAATTAAATTAATCTACCACAAATTCATCAATTAATTATTTAATTCAATAATTAAATCATCAAAAAATATTTATTTAATTCAATAAATATTTAAATTAAATTACAAAATTCTCGTTCGTCACATCTTTCCCCCCTTAAAAGGATTCTGTCCCCAGAATCACGACTTAATTAATTCGTCCCGTTACATTCTCCTCCCCTTACAAAGATTTTGTCCCCAGAATTGCTACACATAAACTAAGAAAATAACTGAGAAAAATTTCTCATCATCTGATTTTCGAGTTCCCACGTAGCTTCTTCAGCGTTGTGGTTCCTCCAGATTACCTTAACAGAAGGTATAATTTTATTTCTTAGTACTTGCTCTTTCCTGTCAACTATCTAAACAGACTCTTCTTCGTAAGATAAATCTTTTTCAACTTGTAGGGGTTCATATTCTATAACATGCTTGTAGTCGGGTTTGTATGGTCGTAACACCGAGACATGAAAAACATTGTGTATGTGTTCTAATGCCGGAGGTAAAGCTACCTCATATGCGACCTCACCAACTCTTTGTAACACTTCAAAGGGTCCAATGAACCTCGGGCTCAGTTTTTCCTTCTTACCAAAACGAATCTTCACTTTCCAGGGAGATACCTTCAAGAAAACGTAACTACCAGACTCAAACTCTCGATTCTTACGATGTTGATCGGCATATTTCTTCTGCCTATCCTGAGCTGCTATCAATCTTGCCCTGATCACTTTGACGATTTCTGCAGTCGATTGTACCAGTTCTGGTCCTAGCAATTGATGTTTGCCTACTTCATCCCAACATAATGGAGTTCTGCACTTTCTGCCGTACAACGCTTCGTAAGGTGACATGCCAATACTTGTGTGGTAACTGTTATTGTAAGCAAATTCCACCAACGGTAGATGATCATCCCAATTTCCCTTGAAATCCATGATGCAAGCTCTCAACATATCCTCCAATGTTTGAATCGTTCTTTCACTCTGTCCGTCGGTCTGTGGATGATATGCCGTACTCATACGTAATTGCGTTCCCATGCACTCTTATAGTTGTTTCCAGAAGTTTGATGTGAAGCGCGGATCCCTATCTGAGACAATAGATATCGGAACACCGTGCCTCGAAATAATCTCTTTCACGTATAACTTCGCCAACTGATCTAAGTTGAATCTAATCTTGATCGGTAAGAAATGTGCTGATTTCGTCAGTCGATCTACGATAACCCAAACTACGTCGAAACTTGTCTGAGTCGTCGAAAGACCTACTACGAAATCCATGGTGATGTGCTCCCATTTCCATTCTGGGATTTCTAACGGTTGTAGTAACCCGCTTGGCCTCTAATGTTCTGCTTTTACTTCCTAACATGTCAAACATTTGGCTACACAATCGGCAACGTCTCTCTTCATATTTGGCCACCAGAAATGTTGTCGGATGAATCGAATATATTGAATTATGAACCTCGCTCAAAATTTTCTCCTTAACCTCTGGTACTGGCGGAACCCAAATTCTTCCCTCGAATCTTATTACTCCTTCGTTATCCACTTTGAATTTTACTTCATCACCTCCAGATATTCTTTTCCTAATTTTCTCACATTCTTCGTCCTGAATTTGTGCTTCCTTAACCTTATCCACCAAGGTTGGGTCGGTTCCCACTTGAAACAATTTTTCGTCAGACTCTTCCGGACATTTTACCTTCAATTCTAGTTTTGCCATTGCTGTAATTAGCTCCTCTTGAGCAGTAATCATAGATAATTTCTCCCGACCTTTTCTGCTTAAGGCGTCAGCCACAACGTTCGCTTTACCCGGATGGTATAAAATTTTGCAGTCGTAATCCTTTATCAATTCCAACCATCTCCTCTAACGCATGTTCAGATCCTTCTGTGTAAAAATATATTTCAGACTCTTGTGGTCCGTATATATTTCACACTTTTCCCCGTAAAGATAGTGCCTCTATATCTTCAAAGCAAACACTACCGCGGCCAATTTCAAATCATGGCTAGGATACCCCTTCTCGTAGTCCTTTAATTGTTGTGACGCGTACGCAATGACCTTACCGTTCTGCATAAGCACACAACCTAGTCCTTTACGCGACGCATCACTGAACACCACAAAATTTCCTATGCTATCCAGTAGAGATAACACAGGCGCCGTACTCAACCTCTTCTTTAATTCTTGAAAACTTTCCTCACACTTCTCCGTCCAAACGAACTTCACCACCTTCCTAGTCAAATTCGTTAACGGAGTCAAAATTTTGAAAAAATCTTGAATGAATCTTCTATAATAACCCGCCAATCCGAGGAAACTCCTTACTTCCGATGGTGTTTTCGGCTGATCCCAGTTAAGCACTGCTTCAACTTTTGACAGATCCACCGAAATCCCATCCTTGTTAATCACATGTCCAAGAAATTGCACCCGCTCTATCCAGAATTCACACTTTAAAAACTTAGCGTACAACTTCTCTCTTCTTAACGCTTCTAATGTCGCCTTCAAATGCTCTACATGCTCTTCTTTGGTTTTGGAATAAATTAGAATATCGTCAATGAATACTACTACAAACTTATCCAAAAACGGCTTAAACACCCTGTTCATTAAGTCCATAAATACTGCAGGAGCATTCGTTAGACCAAATGACATCACCAGAAACTCGTAGTGACCATAACGAGTCCTGAACGCTGTCTTCGGTACATCTTCCTTCCTGACCTTCAATTGATGATAACCACTTCTCAAATTTATCTTCGAGAAATACCTAGCTCCTTTCAATTAATCAAACAAGTCGTCGATTCTTAACAATGGGTATTTATTCTTAATCGTGACCTTATTCAATTCTCTATAATCAATGCAAAGTCGCATTGATCCGTCCTTCTTCTTGACAAATAACACCGACGCTCCCCACGGCGATACGCTCGGCTGAATATACTTCTTATCTAATAGTTCTTGCAGTTGTACCATCAATTCTTTCATCTCTACTCGGGCCATACGGTACGGAGCTTTCGATATAGGGGCAGTTCCTGGCGCCAAATCAATTACGAATTCAACTTCCCTATCTGGCGAAAGTCCTGGAAAATCGTCTATAAAGTCCCTTACGACATGTATCTCTTCTAATTTCGGACTCTCTTTTCGAGTATCGACTATGTAGGCTAAATATCCCACACAACCTTGTCTCAACAACTTCCTGGCCTGCATCATCATCAGACAACTCACTTGCCTAGGCGACTTGCTGCCATAAAATACTACCTTTGACGGAGTCATAAGGTTAATATGTTTCTTTTGTCAATCAATTATCGCTCCATAATTGAATAGCCAATCCATTCCCAAAATAACGTCAAATTCCCCAAGTTTGATTGGAATAAGATCTACAGTCATCACGTTTCCCTTAATGTTCACTCTACAGTTCTTGTGTATGTACCTAATAGGAATTACCTCCTTATTCGCAATTTCTATGTTCAAAGGGTAATCTAATTCCTCCTTAGGCAATTCTAAGTTCTTAGCAAAGTCATCGGATATAAATGAACAAGTAGCACCCGAATCAAACAATACATAAGCATCTATATTATTGATCGGAATGATACTTGACACCACATCGCGAGACTGCACGGCGTCTTGCACGGTTATATTGAAAGTCTTGGCGGTAGGTCGATTTGTAGGTGCTGATCCAGTTATGGTTAACGTGCTACCACCACTGTTTCCCCTATTCCCTCCTGTTCCTTCTCCTCCCGCTGCCTTCTTGGGCCAATCCCTAGCCAGATGATCCTTTGATCCGCAAGTGAAACAAGCGACCTTCTTTGGATTCGGACAATTCGGTGCTATGTGGCCCTCCTGACCGCAATTGTAGCACACCCTCTTCCCCTTCAGGCAAATTCCCACATGATTCTTCCCGCATGTAACACACACTTCCACCTTCTTTTTCTGACCTCCCTGCTGATTTCCAGCAGATCCATTATCATTCCACTTTCTCTTCTGATTATGACCACCACTGTTCCTACCACTTGCTTTGTTATTCTCATTTTCACCCTTCTTCTTCTTCTGCTCCTGGTTATACTTAGTCAGAGCATCACTCCCACCTTCTGCGATAATCGGCTTTTCCAAAACTCCGGCAAAAGTGTTCAATTAGAACATTGACACCTTGCTGTATAACCAAGGCTTCAATCCCTGTTCAAATCTCCTCGCCTTCCTCTCATCGGTATTCACCTGGTAGGTTGCGAACCTAGCCAATTCGTTAAATTTTGCAGCGTACTCCGGTACAGTCATGGTACCCTGTTTCAACTCCAAGAATTGTATCTCCATCAGATTATGTGAGCTTGTCGGAAAATACATCTCAAAGAACATCTTTTTAAACCTCTCCCACGCGATTACACCCTGACCTCCTCGAACCTTATTCGCTTGCCACCAATAGCTGACCTCTGACTTAAGCATGAATGTTGCAAAGGCAGTCTTTTGGTCATCACTAACCCTAACAACGTCAAATACTTTCTCCATTTCCATCACCCAGGTTTGGGCTTCGATCGGGTTCAGGGAACCCCTAAACTCTGGCAGTCCTACCACTTTGAAATCCTTAAATGATGTCACTGGTGGAGCTTGCGGCTGATTCGCAAGTGCTCCAGCCAAAAGGTTCACCAACTGCTATACAGGATTAGCATTGGCGTCGTTGTTGTTATTGGTAGAGCTCTCCTGAGCTTGTTGACGTGGTTGGCGTCTCAGCGGCATTTTCTGTTCAAGAATATGCGCTTATTAGATCATCACTCAATTTCTTAAGTGTTCAATACTTAACTCAAACGACTCAGATTTAAACACTTAACACATAACATCTTCAAATAAACTTTAATATTTCATTCATTCAAAAGTCTTAAACATAGAAAGATAGCATCATTGCTATTTACATCAATTATCCCGAGATCAAACAATCTTTAGGATTAAATAGTCATATTCCATTGTGTATAATCACGCTGGAATTTACATCACTAGCTACCGTAAATATTTACACATATACTTCAATACAGCTCCTATCACGGCCTACTAAGGTGTCGAACCGCCTTCCTGCATTCTTCCTCCATGATACGGAACATCGTCCTGCGATTTAACATGTACCATGGTAAGTCCTCGAACTGAACTGGATAGTGGAGAACTCGATCTTGGGCCCTATCAATCGCTATCTGAAAAGTGTAGTCTGTCTCCTCAATCTTAGCCCTCTTTGCCCGTTCGCCTTCTTTAGAAATTTCTGCACGTCGAGTAGTATTCATCCAAGCATCCTCTGCTCTCGCACGTTCCGCTGACTCCTCACTCAAGTCATTCTTCAATTTCTCGAGTTCAAGTTTCATCTTCTCTTTCTCAGCTATCAGGTCTTCCTTTTGACTTTCTGCCTGAACTAGCTTCTACTCCACGTCTCCAAGACGTATATCAAGATCCTCAATTTTTTCATTCTTCTGATTTATAAGAGTCTGGCATCTATTTGCCAGTCCCTCCAAGTCTCTGACTCTATCCTGGAACTATGATACGATCATACAATGCATCGTACATCTCAACATCGACAGAGGTAAGGGGTACCTCCTCGGGATCCTCATCATCCTCCTCAGCCTCTGTCTCAACATCCTCAGAGTCCTCCTCTGAATCAAACTCAAGCTCATGCTCCTAACCCACAACAGTGATCAATAGAGATGGCTCTCTCTGTATCAACTGCTCTCGGATAACATGGATATCACGAGGTTCCTCCTCTCCAGCCACTCGGGGCTAAATCTCCCTAGGCTGACTAAATCCTCCAACATCCGACATCCTGACAACAAAGTTTAAGTTTTAATTAATACTCGGTACTAATTGCGGCACATAGGTTGTTAACACATAAGCAAATAGCACATAAAGTCTTTTATTATCTTTAATGAATTCCTTAATTCATTCCTTAGAACTCGATAAGAGTTTATCACCACTATATTCTCTATCTCTTAAAAGGCTACTACCCTAAGGTTTCTCCACCTAAGGTTCATAACCTACAGCTCTGATACCAACCTATGACACCCCCAAATCCGGGTACTTCAAATCCACAGGATTTGGTGTTCACTATCCAAATAAATCACATCACATCTAACTACCCATTCAAATATAAATGAAAGTTCTTAATAAAAATAGAAATCTCCCATTAAAGGGTTACAACATCTTTAACAAATAAATTCCAAGTCATCTAACCTTAAATAAACATCAATGCGGAAACATAACATAATTCTATTACATAAAGATCATTCAAAAAAATATAACAAGTCTTCATCACTAGTTTGCTTTGCCTTTGTCCTTACTAGTGGATGGCTCGTAAATTCTTTCAACTTTAGCTGCAATGTTATTATGCAAGGGTGAGCAACATTTGCCCAGCAAGTAACACAATAAAATTAATAATAACATGCGAATAATCAATGGATATCGGATAATCGAATACTCGGGTTTTGAATCAAGATTAGAAAACAAGAATCAAAAGAACATCTGAGGGTCACAAGACCACGAACTATGTCCTAGGTTATCAAGTATTTCTACTTTAAACCTTTAACAGTCGTAAAGACTATATGGACCTTACTTCTCGTACTTAGGGGGATCAGCCCTTTGTACCATGTATGTGCACAACATCTAAACACTAACGCGTAAAATAATCCCCTATATAAGGATTGTTCATCTCAGTTTGACATCTCCGCACCAAAGAAAGTTTGGTTTAGATTTACTTCAATAACGTTTCTAGAATTTAGAACGCTCATCAACTATGGACTAGTCGAATCAATAAGGGTTCACTAGTCAATCAAGGTTCAATAAAAATGTAATTGATATTTGAGAATCAAAGAGTGAATCTCACAAAAGATAAAATTGAATACTTTCTGTATGACTGAAGTATTACAAAGAGGAAATTAAAACATCTCATTTGAATCCATGAAAGTGAATGTAATAGAATTAAGAACTTGCTTAATTAGATAATAGCATTATGAAGCTTGCATGGTAAAAGAATGAAGTTCAGGGACTTGCGTATTTGAAATCAAGATAGTGTTAGGAAGCTTGCTTTCAACGAAATAAAAGATCAAGGATAGAAAACTTGCTCAATGTAAGAGTGAAGTTTAGAAAACTTGCGTAAAAGTAATAAGTAAGGATAAGAAACTTGCCTCGTGTGTAGACTATAAATTAAAATTCACGTTCTTTAATCAACCTATACATTCCATTTATAAAGCAGTAACAATAATTAGTTACAGTATTATAAACACTTCAGGATTCATTCTCGTCTAATTTCATTTAATATCTCAATTAATACATTAATCTAAGCTTTAAACATGCATATGGTAATATAGCATGGCTACAAAGAAAAAGAAAAATTTTTATTTACTGTTCCACCGCCAGGGCGGTGGTTTCCTTCACAAATTTCCCGTCGGGGCGAGGCTACCGCTGGGGCGGTAGAAATCAGTTCAATTTGGGCGCCGGGGCGAGGTCATCGTCGAGGTGGCAACTTTAGTTCATTTACACCGCCGGGGCGACAATCCTAGAGTAATTCCACCACCGGGGCGATGGACCCGAAATCAGACTTCTGCAGTTCGCGAAGAACACAGGAAATGCCAAATTTGGCCAAGTTTTTCAAAATTCATCGATTAAATTACTATACATTCATCATATATGTTATGAAATCAAAACCCATTACATACGCAATGATTTTAACATCACAAGCAACCTAAACAACCAATTTAAAGATTAAAAATCTATTGTTTATGCTTTATACTTATATTTTGATACAGTTAGTAAAATCAATCGCAGTGAACTTGTTTCTCAACCAAATTAATCCGTTTAACTTTTGTTTTCTTCGTTTTTATATGCATAAACATAATTAGTCATCAATTTAACCAATTAACATGCAAAACAAGCATCAATTTCATACATTTAAGCCATATTCGTATATAACTACTCTGTAAATTCCAAAACTCTAATATAAACATGATTTCATGGATTTAATTACTCTAAATCACATATAAATCATAATAAATACATTTATGCATGCTTACAAACATCTAACATCAATTTATTAAAAATTTAGCCATAGAATTTACTTTACAGAAAACTTAAAATATACGTTCATGGAATAAAACTTATAAGAACATAAATTAAAGTTTGAAATCAAGGAATTACCTTGATTAGTGCTTAGATTATGCAACAATTGAAATAATTTCTTCTTCCCTTCTCTGATTCTCTCAAAACTCTCTCTTTTTCTCTATGTATTAGTTTTTATAAACTGATGAACAATGATGCGTATCAAATAAAATGGCAGAGTGTGGTCGTCAGTTAATCCCATAATGGGTTAACTGATTCCAACCCTCACTAAGGCTATGTTTGGTTACTCATTTATTCTTACTTTCTAGTTTATTTTAATAAATTACTTATAATATAGTTAATGTCACATATTTAATCAATTAAAAAATTCTCATTTAAATCAATTAAATAAAATAGAATAATTCTACATTAAATCACATAGTCACATAAATAAAATTCTCCTTTATTAATAATGACAAATTATTAAATCTCTAATTAATTATTAAATTAATTAGAAATAATATTATGCTTATTTAAATAATGCATTTAATTAAATAAACTCAATTAAACACATACTTTGAATATAAAAATTCTCCACATCAATTTAACTAATGTAATACATATTATTAAATTAATCTACCACAAATTCATCACTTAATTATTTAATTCAATAATTAAATCATCAAAAAATATTTATTTAATTCAATAAATATTTAAATTAAATTACAAAATTCTCGTTCGTCACAGCCATACCGATACTTGCTTGATAACTGTTGTTGTAGGAGAATTCAACCAAAGGTAAGTACTTGTCCCAACTTCCCTTAAAATGTAGTACGCAAAGTCTTAATAGATCTTCGAGAATTTGGATTGTTCTTTCCGACTGTCCGTCTGTTTGAGGATGGTATGCAGAACTAAATCGTAACTTAGTGCCCATAGCTTTTTGCAAGCTGACCCAAAATCGTGAAGTGAATCTAGGGTCTCAATCAGAAACTATGGATAGTGGCATAACATACAATCTCACAATCTCACTTATATACATACTAGCAAGACGCTCAAATGAATAATTTTCCCGTACAAACTGACACATCACTTCTTGTCCCCACATCTAAGCTAGTTAATTAAATAACGACGTTTAGCTTAAGTATGGCACACTAGCGAAAGATTTTACTCGTCTCTCCCCTCCTAGTTCTAATCCCAGAACTTCACCAAAGATCATACCCCTAAGCTTTGATACCAACTGTAACGCCCCCAAAATCAGGTCCACACAACCTAATTTGAGTCGTCAAAAGACAAATAATCAACTTATTATAATACAGTACTAAATACAACAACTTATTCTAAGTCTTCACTACAATTATTGTCACACTATTTTACAACATGGTGAAGACTACTATAGTAACTATCTCGGACCATCACTCCATTCCCCGGCTAGTCCCAACTACACTCTCATTTCCTGAGAAGAACAATAGAACAAAAAGAAAAAAAATGAGCTCAAATAGCCCAGTAAAGAATATCATGACTAAGATAATGAAGAATAAATTATCTTTAGCTTCAACAGTGATAAATCAGAGATTTAAAGATAATATAAGTTTTCAACGATAATTGCAGCGGAACAAACAATCCATTAGAAGAGACAAGTAGACCATAAAGTCTACTATCTTCTCAAATTTAAAAGTTCACCATTAATATTTTATCCCTGAAACACCAATCAACAGTTCCTATTTATAATCACGTAAATCAACAGTTCATCTTTGCACTACAAGACAAAGATATTTATGTGTAATACCAATGGTCATGATTATGCCAATCAACCGTTCATCTTTGTACTACGGGCCAAAGAGAACTTTCATCGCATGTCCTTGCCATACAGACCAAAGACACCCAACAATCATATCGTCTTTGCACCCAGGCTAAAGACATTCACCATAACTTGATTCTTTGATGATTAGTACAAATAATAGTAATATAAAGAATGAACGAAAGTTGTAAGACTAATAAGATAAAAGAATAACATTCGAGATTGAGCATTTAATTTGTCTAGAGTTCAATAATGTCCAAATTGTCAACATGATATCCAAAAATTCGATTAGAGTTCAAGAATATAATAAATAAGGTTCACAATTCAACTATAACGTGTAAAATGCAATAGGAAGATTCAGGTGAAAAGATATTAGATGACGCACATATAAAGTGCAATAGAAAGATTCACGTGAAAAGATATTAGATGAAACAAATTCACCATTTGAGGATAACACTGTAGAAACAAATGATAATTTCTTACCATAAATTTAGGAGTATGAAAGAAAAGATATCCCTTACCTTAGCACATGATTAGATACTGCTTTGATTAACCTATATGTATATTTATAATTTAATTAGTAACTACCACATATAAGTTTCATGGTGTACACTAACTCGTATATTATGAAATTGTCAAAATGGAGTTGATAGTATAAATTTGTGTAGTGTACAAAACAAAGTATTTCAAAATAATTTGTGAAAGAAATGAGTAATATTTCAAAACAATCTTCCAGAAGAAACCTTTCAAAATAAATCTTCCAAAGAAAAAGTCTTCTAAAGGAAGATTTGTAAAAACTGTGTGATGTGTGTGGGTGCTTATACAACTTTTATAGAAAAACGTACCTGAACAATTGTTGCACCAAAACTTAAGACAACTTTAGCATACTCATAGACACTTACACTAACGATTTAGAGAGCGAAATGAAGGATAAGTAAGAAAGTTATGAAAATCCTTATGCTAAACCCCCCCTATTTATAGCAAAAACTTAACCCATATCAACATCACCACACGTTACACATTTTAGGACATTTTTAATCAATACCGTTTATCACTAATCCACACGTTACACATTTTAGATAACTTTTAATCTACACCATTCATCACTTATCCACACGTTACACATTTTCAAAACACACGTTACACATTTTAGAACTATTCTTACGTACGTTTCACACTTCAGGACACACGTTACACACTTTAGGACTATTCTTACACACGTTTCACACTTCAGGACACACGTTACACATTTCAGGATTATTATTCTTTATTACTCACCATTATTATTATGAATTCAATTTCTATATTATTGTCACAGATATCATAGACTCGCAATTTTGGCAACCAGATCGTTCCTAGAAAAGAAGAGGTATTCTGTATAAATGACGCGCAATTAAATAACACCTTTCCTCGACAAAACTTCTAGACATTGCCAAGAATACTAACTAATCTAATAATATCATTTCAAATAATATGAGTTACTATGCCGTGACAATTATTGATTTAATAATGTGAAATACTGTGCAATTATTACTATGACAATTATTGAGTCAATAATATAAAATACTATGCAATTATCACTGTAGCAATTACTGAGTCAATAATATAAAATACTATGCAGTTATTACTGTAGCAATTATTGAATTAATAATATGAAATATTGTGCAATTACTACTGTAGCAATTATTAAATCAATAATATGAAGTACTATGCAATTACTACTGTAGCAATTATTGAATCAATAATATGAAGTACTGTGCAATACCGTGTGTTACTGTAAAATACCATGTGCCACTGTTTTTTTATTATCAGGTATTTCAATAGTTAACAGTAAAAATTCTGCCGCCAATTTTTAAAAAGGTTATTTCTGTCGCTTTCTATATCCAATAGTTATTCTGTTGTGGGGCCCACCAATGATTGGTTATTTCAGCGCCGTCGTACAAATATTCTCCGATAAAAGGAATATTCTTTGACAAAACGAATATTCTCTGACAGACTGTTTACTTCCTATAATTTGCAGATATTACCCATAACTTATCCTTTTATCAAATTAACACCTTACTATATAGAATAATATGAAAAAAAATAAATCTTATTCATAAAAAGTTGGGGTCTTACAGAAAGTACCTCTAAAAGTGAAAATAAGACAAACTAGATAATGAGAAATTTTCAAAGTTGTGGTATCAATGTTTAGGCCATATTTCAAAAGATAGAATGCAACATCTTATAAAAGATGAAATTCTTTATTAACTAGATTTCTCTGATCTTAACCACTGTATTAAATGTATAAAAGGAAAATTTGTGAAATGTAGTAATAAAGGAACCACTAGAAGTGGAGGACTTCTTGAGGTGATTCATACTGATATATGTGGACGATTTTCTCCTGAAATTGGTGGACACAAATCTTTCATTACGTTTATTAATGACTATTCTCGCTAAACTTATGTCTACCTGATTAATGAAAAATCTGAATCACTCAATATGTTTAAAATTTTTAAGGCTGGAGTTGAAAATCAACTTAATCGAAAAATTAAGGTAGTGAGATTAGATAAAGGTGGATAATATTATGGTAAACACTCCGATACAGGCTATCGTCCTGGTCCATTTGCCTTATTTTGTCAAAAAATGGCATTGTCACTCAGTAGACAATGCCTGGTACACCGCAAGCAACATGATGTAGCTGAGAGGCAAAGTCATACCCCTGTGGATATGGTACGTCGTATGTTATGCAATTTTAACTTACCTAAGTTTTTATGGACCGAGGCGTTAAAAATAGTTGTTCATATTTAAAACTGAGTTCTTAGCAAATCTAACTCTAAAACTTCTTATGAAATTTGGACAAGTAGGAAACCTAATTTAAAATACTTATGGGTGTAGGGCTCTGTCTGGCTAAGGCTAAGATTTTCAATCCACGAATAAAGAAAATTGACTCTAAAACTATTAGTTATTATTTTATTGGATATCTTGATAGTTCGAAGGGTTTTCACTTTTATTGTCCCTCACATATCACTAGAATTATTGAAACTAGATATGCAGAATTTTTAGAGAATGGTAATTTAAGTGGGAGTAAGAGTGGTGATTTTATAACCTATCTTCATAAGATTGGCTATGATTCAAGTAAGAATAATGATCATATCTCATGCAAAAAGGTCATTACGAGTGTTCAGTCAACTCAATGACTTGAAACTATGAATGATGAGATGAAACTAATGGAACTTAATAATGTTTGGGTTCTTACAAAGTTATGAAAAGGTGTTAAACCTGTTAGTTGCAAGTGGGTCTATAAGACCAAATTAGATCCTAAAGGAAACGTTGAAAGGTATAAAGCTCGATTGGTTGCTCAGGGTTTCACTTAGAAGGAAGGTGGAGATTATAATGAAACTTTCTCCCTAGTATTCAGGAAAGATTCATTTATAATAGTCATGACTCTAATAGCTCATTATAATTTAGAGTTACATTAGATGGATGTTAAAACTAAAAGTAGTATGCACACAAGCCAATCATATTTGATATGATGTAGCATATACTTTGTAATCTTATTCGTTTGTTAAAGGCATTTTACTTTATCTACATGGTGCTGTTATATTAAATATGATAAACCCATAGTTTTGAGCAATGCTTTTAGAATCATGATGGTGATCATGCTAATGAGATCTAAATTCTAGATAGCTCACAAACTAAAATCGTTCCTAATCGATGGATTACTAAAAAGGGGATTAGTGAATCCGGATAGATTAGTACATACGTTGCTTGCTCTTATGAAGAGGATGATTGATCTCATAATCATTTGTGTGGAGACACTAAAGCAAGTATGTAGGTGCTTATTAGAGAATAAGTTCACTGAACGTGGCTCGCTAAGGAATACCTAATGGAGTTTTACTCGCATGTCAATAGGAATTCCTCTAGTGATAGTAGTACAAGTGATCCTTGGACTTGAGATCATCATAGTATCTTGTGTATGATGAGTTATACTTTGACATGTCCCTTAAGACCCTGAGGGTATATCAAAGGGTATGATTGGGTATAATAAGTTATACATGGAGATAGGTGAATGATCAACAAAGAATCTACCACTTCTAGTAAAAGGAGAGAATGTCCTATGTGATTCGATAAATGACGACTCAGAAGTCTTTGGCCAAAGCAGAATGAAATTAGAAAGGAGTTTCTAATTTGCATTAATTAGAGTTGTGCATTTCAGAATCGAAATACATATAATTAAATAAAATAAGACTTGACAGTAATTCCATGTCTTATATTTAATTGGGACATTGTATGGTAGAAGGATTGAATTGTACGGTAACTATTCACTGAAAGATTCTTTTGTGATTAATGTTGAAATCTATATTATCTGGAAAGTCGTTGATCGCTTGTAGAATAAATATTATTTATTTAAATGAATTAAATAGTTTAATTTATTTATTTAAATAAGATTAGAATTGTTCTAATTGATTTATTCATAACCGGTTTAATATGGAGAACCTAAAGGGTCACACCGCAAAAGGAAAATATTTATTTAAGAAGTAAATGACATAATCGTAATAATAAGTTAAGTGTGTTTAATTTAATCTATGGAGATAGAATAAATTAAATAGCTTAATATTTATTATTTAATATTTTGAAAATATTAAATATAAATTAATAAGAGGAGTCTTATTATTATTATTACTATTACTATTATTTAATTCCTAATAGGGATTGAGAATTAATTAATAGAAGTACTCTCTCATAAATTCCTAATTGAATTAGGAGTTGAATTAATTAAAGGAGTTTAATTAAAATAAAAACCCTAATCCTAAATAGTTTAGGAGGGTTCCCTATATCTATAAATAAGAGGAGTCTTATTATGATTTGGGGTTACACAGTTAGACAGTTAGACTGTTAGACAATTTACACACTCTTCCATGAGAATTGGAGAGAGAGAGTACTTGCAATTTTTATAGAGATAGAAACTAGGGTTTTGTCAACACCCATCTTCTTGAACAACTATTATTCCTTGGTAGATCACCTCTAGAGGCCAAACACTTGGGTGGCTAACGTTGATCAAAGGAAGGAATTTAATCGGTGAAATTCAAGGAGAACGCGAAGGAATTGGAGGTGAACTTGTACCCGAGGAAGCACGGTTCTACGAGGGTATAATTTCTTAATCTTTATCTCTTTCGTTTAATTGATAATTGAGCACATGGATGATCATGGTGATGGTTTGTATGAACAATTTTAAAATCCGTTTTTATCGCGCTTCCACACTATTTATGTAATTTGATTGCATATTCGCGCTATGTACAAACCCAACAGTGGTATCAGAGCCTAACCTTGTGCTAATTATCGATTATGATTATTCCATGTGTGTATGATATGCGATTGGATCGAATTTTTGGGCAGAACCTATTTTTCCCGAAATCTGCTACGCGGCGCAGCTGCGCCGTCTCCAGTTCATTCTGGAGCGCAGCTGCGCCCAAACCCAGAGAAAAACGTTTCTTGGGGTTCAGCGCAGCTGCGCCGGTTCCCAGTTTATTCTGGGCGCAGCTGCGCCGGACAGCAGAACCGGAAAAAATAATTTATTCTTCAATTAAAATAAATGGTTTATTTAATTGATATAAATTTAGAATAAAGGAGTTTATTCACATATGGAATAGGATTCCATGTTTCCTAGAATAAATGAGTTTATTCACATATGGAATAGGATTCCATGTTTCCTTAAAAATAAAGATGTTTATTTTGATAAGGAATATGATTCAACATATTTTATTTTCCAACAATTTTAAGTTAAAATAAAAAGAGTTTATTTTGAACTTGAAATTGGTTTCCATGTTAATTAAAATAAAAGAGTTTATTTTGATTTGGAATTTGATTAAAAATAAAGGAGTTTATTTTTATTCAAAAATTGGATAAAGTAAAATAAATAAGTTTATTATGATTTAAATTTTGATCAAAATAAAGGAGTTTATTTTTATGTCAAAATTGGATTTCTAGTAAACTTTTAATTGCCCATTAATTGATATCAATGCATATATGGAATGGTTTTATTATTCATGAGATGAATGTTATTTATTGATACATATGGAGATATGTATGATAATAAATAGGGATTGATTATGGACTATTGACCAATGTGTAATTGGATTTATTTTAGTGGATGCTTGAATGAATGAGTTTTTATAAATGGGGTCTGCGTACCTCGTCTTCTCTAATTTTTCTTAATGTAAATTCTATCTTCCTCCTATGTACCTCCCCTTGACTGCTGATCAAGGTTTCTATTTATTGTAAATAGTTTATGTAATAGGTTTAGTTAGAATTACTTGAAGGATTGGAGACAAAGGAGCAAGGAGCGCTTGAAGACCCGTTTGTAATGGAGCCCGGGTTTAAATGTAATAGTTATATTTAAATTTTGTTCTTGCACCCTAGGTTTGACCTTTTGGTTCACTTGGTGGCTCTAGTGAACCAAACTAGAATAAAAGTTCATAATCAATCCGGGTAGAATATAGTATTCTATATGTGCATGCTTACTATATATATATATTATATATTATCAAACATGCTTCGCATGTAAAATAATATGACGCGTATTTTATATATATATGTGCATGCGCGCTAAACAAGATGAGACTAATAATAACAAACCCCTCAAAGCAATTATATTAAGTCCTAAGCGTTCAAAGATATTTGGAATATCGAACGTCGCCTTCTAGCATGGTAAAGCGATAGAGTATTAAATATTTAATATGAGTTTGTTGTGTCACACAAGGCAAGTATTAAATATTTAAGATGTTGCTTTATCACATTTGATGCTTATACATAGACTGAACGATGCTGTTTTGTTATGTCACACAAAGACAGTGTTTTTCTTTCGAATATATGGAAGTGCTAGGTTGGACTTAACTTGGATAATTTTGATTCGGATGTGTCACACTTGATCAAAATAATTTAAGAGGCAAATTAAAAGGAGTTACATAGTGATGTAATTGACAATAGTTGTCTACCTATTTATTTATATATCGTTTGTTGTGTCACACAAGGCTATATACATTTGAAATGGGATACTTATTCTCACTAGCAAATCTTTAATTAGATTTGCCGAACTGTATATTAAGGGTAATATAGTTTGATGAAAATAGTGGGAGATACCAATTTAAAATAAAGACCTAATTTATTTTGGTAATTATTTAATAAATGAATTAATGCTAAAATGTTGTTAAATTACAAATTCATTTATAGAATTTTATGATGTCTAATTCACTATCACTGCATAGCATATTAGATATTAATTAACCGGACCAAATTAAAAGGACTGGTTAAGAAATTTGAGAATAGTTCTCAAGGCTGAAAAGCTATCTTATGTCCTTAATACACTTATCCCTGCAATGGTTGCAGACAATGCCTCTGAGGAAGAGATTGCTACTTTTAGAAAGTAGTAAGATGATGCACAGTTGGCTCAATGCATCATGCTCGCATCCATGAGTAACGAGCTGCAGCGTCAACATGAAACTATGGATGCTCCTACTATACTCCTGCACCTTCAAGGAGTTGAAGGGTGAGGAAAGTAGGACTATAAGATATCAGATATCTAAAGAGCTCTTCCGATCTAGAATAACCGATGGCACTACAGTACAGACAAATGTCCTAAAATGATCAATCTGATTGAACAATTGGGACAACTGGGTTTTAATGGATGGAGAGTTGATCCAAGATTTGATCTTGCAATCACTTCCGGACTCTTTCTCACAAATTGTTGTGAATTTCCACATGAACAAGCTATATGTCAGCCTGCCTGAGTTGCTTAAACATGTTGAAAAACTGTAAAGAGTCACTTTCTAACCAAGAAAGACCAAGTCTTACTGGTAGATGATTCTTCCAGGAAGCGGAAGAGGGCCAAAGGATCTTCTTAAAAGAAGAACAATTCAAAGAAGATAAATGGAAAGGCAAAAACAAAGGACAATAAGAACAAGACTGATGCAAATAGCAAAGGAGTTTGCTTCCACTGCAATAAGCCTGGATACTAGAAAGGAAACTGTAAGAAGAATCTTACAGAGGCTAACCAAAAGAAGCTTAGTGAAGCTTCGGTTACAAATATGGGTTTGTTCATGATTGAAATAAATTTTTCTATAAGTCAAGGTTCTACTTGGGTATTGGATACCGGCTGTAGTTCTCACATATGCAATCCAATGCAGAGACTAAGCAGAAGTAGAAAGCTAAACAAAGAATAAGTAATCTTACGCATGGAGAATGAAGCAAAGGTTGCTGCATTAACCATAGGAACTTATAGTTTAGCATTGCCTACGGGCAAGTCTATTAAGTTAATAAGTTTTTATTATGTTTCAGTTCTCATTAGAAACATTAGAACTTTCGTTGTTGGACAAGGAAGGTTCTGGTATTATATTTAAGAACAATTATTGTTCTATTTATAATGATAATGTTTTGTTTGAAACTGGAAGATTACTTGATAGACTTTGTAAACTTGACTTACATGAAAAATAATTTTGCAAATTGAACAAACTAGTAAAAGAAAAGGAGATGATCATTCAAAGAGTTGAATATGTGTATTTGATGAAATACAAGTCTGAATCATTTGAAATGTTCAAAGAATTCAGAAGTGAAACAAATTGACAAAGTATTAAGATTCTTTGATCAGATCGAGGAAGGAATACTTGTGCAATAAGTTTCTAGATCATCTCAAAATGGTATTTTTCTCATAATGGACACCTCCTGATACGCAATAATTGATTGGTGCATCTAAAAAGGAGAAATTGTACCTTGTTGGACATGGTGCAGTCCATAATGATTTTACCCACATTCTAGTACCCATCTGGGGTTATACCCCAGAAATGGCTGCATATCTACAAAAATAAGGTAACCTCAAAAATCCGAGCCCAAGACTCCATAAAAGTTATGGATAGGAAGGATTCCTACTCTTAAGTATGTTAAGATAAAGGGTTGTCCAGCTTATGTGAAAAGGTTTCAAAGATAAGTTTGGGATAAAATCTGACAAGTGCAGATTTGTGGGATATCCTAAAGAAAGTTTAGGGTATTATTACTATAATCCTACACGCTGCCTTCTTAGATAAAGGTGTTTATCATTGAAGGAGCTAGTGGGAGGGTAATAGATCTTGAAGGAGTTCAAGAACCACAAAGCACTTTAAGTCGAACCGAGGAACCTGTAGATAGACCTATTGTACCACAACCGAATCGTAAATCTGGAAGAGTACCGAAGATATCTGGGAGGTATGGATTCATCATAGAGGATGATGATGAGGTACGCATCATAGAGGATGATGATCCAGTTATATACGATGAGGCTATGAGTAGAAGACACTCAGAGAAATGACAGATGACCATGAAATCCAAAATGGACTCCATGTATGAGAACCAAGTATAGACTTTGGTGTATATGGGTCTTTAAGAAAACGACTGGGGCAAATGGCAAGGTGGAGACCTATAAGACCAGACGTGTTTAAAAGGTTTTTCAAGTCAAGGAGTTGACTGTGATAAAACCTTATTACCGGGTAATGCTCAAGTCCATTTGGATTTTGCTTGTGATTGCAGCTTATTACGAAATCTGGAAAAATGGATGTGGAGACACCCTTCCTCAATGAAGACTTGAGGAGAATGTATGTATGATACAGCCAGAGGAATTTGTTTCAAAGGTTGAAGCAAATCGTGTTTTAAGCTACAATGATCCAAAGATGGATTGAAGCAAGCTTCTCAAAGATGGAACATTCATTTTGATGAGACAATCAAAAGAGTTTGATTTTATCAAAAGGAGAATGAACCTAGTGTGTACAAAAGGGTCAGTGGGAGCACTGTGACATTCCTTGGTATTATATGTTGATATACAACTGATAAGGAATAACACACCAATGCTACAATCAGTAAAGATAAAATTGTCTAAACATTCCTCCATGAATGACTTGGGAGGAGCATCCTATAAATTGGGGATATAAATCTATATAGATAGATTTAAAAGGATGCTCGGCTTGACCCAATAAATATATATTCATTCGATGCTAAAGGCGTTTAGCATGGCAAACTCCAAGAGAGGTCTCATGATGATGAGCCATGGAGAGAATCTCTCTAAAATTGTCCCCAATTGAAAGAGAGATCACATGAGTTACTATCATGTATGCAATGAATATACTAGGCTTGATGTTGATCAGTCATATTCTGGAGAAGATTACTGTAAGACAGTGATAAACATCTTTAGGTACTTAACTGGTACTGGAGATGTGATTATGATTCATGGTAGGTCTGAATTAAAACTAGAGGGCTAAACAGACTCAAGTTTTTCAGACTGACCAAGACGATAACAAATCCACTTTAGGGTAAAACGTTACCTTGAAAGGTGGTGCAGTAAATTGGAAATGTTCCAAACAGCAAAGTGTTGTTGGTTTAGTGACAAAGACAAAGTATATAGCTGTAAATGAAGCTGCAAGTTGATTGTTTGGATGAAAAGTTCATCACAGAACTAGGAATAGTTCCTAAGTCTCATCTTGGATTCAAACATGTGTTGCGGCACTTTCATTTGATTAGTGGAATCATTGATAGAGAAGAAGTCACTATAGAGATAGTGGACTCTCAAGAACAACATTGCATATCCATTTACTGAAGCTTTATCCAAACAGCAGGATGATCGTCACTTAGAGAAGAAGGGTATTAGATACCATGACGATTGGCTTTAGTACAAGTGGGAGATTGAAAGTAGTATGCACACAAGCCAATCATATTTGATATGATGTAGCATATACTTTGTAATCTTATTCGTTTGTTAAAGGCATTTTACTTTATCTACATGGTGCTGTTATATTAAATGTGATAAACCCATAGTTTTGAGCAATGCTTTTAGAATCATGATGGTGATCATGCTAATGAGATCTAAATTCTAGATAGCTCACAAACTAAAATCGTTCCTAATCGATGGATTACTAAAAAGGGGATTAGTGAATCCGGATAGATTAGTACATATGTTGCTTGCTCTTATGAAGAGGATGATTGATCTCATAATCATTTGTGTGGAGACACTAAAGCAAGTATGTAGGTGCTTATTAGAGAATAAGTTCACTGAACGTGGCTCGCTAAGGAATACCTAATGGAGTTTTACTCGCCTGTCAATAGGAATTCCTCTAGTGATAGTAGAACAAGTGATCCTTGGACTTGAGATCATCATAGTATCTTGTGTATGATGAGTTATACTTTGATATATCCCTTAAGACCCTGAGGGTATATCAAAGGGTATGATTGGGTATAATAAGTTATACATGGAGATAGGTGAATGATCAACAAAGAATCTACCACTTCTAGTAAAAGGAGAGAATGTCCTATGTGATTCGATAAATGACGACTCAAAAGTCTTTGGCCAAAGCAGAATGAAATTAGAAAGGAGTTTCTAATTTGCATTAATTAGAGTTGTGCATTTCAGAATCGAAATACATATAATTAAATAAAATAAGACTTGACAGTAATTCCATGTCTTATATTTAATTGAGACATTGTATGGTAGAAGGATTGAATTGTACGGTAACTATTCACTGAAAGGTTCTTTTGTGATTAATGTTGAAATCTATATTATCTGGAAAGTCGTTGATCGCTAAGGGGGCTTACCCTTATTGTAGAATAAATATTATTTATTTAAATGAAATAAATAGTTTAATTTATTTATTTAAATAAGATTAGAATTGTTCTAATTAATTTATTCACAACCGGTTTAATATGGAGAACCTAAAGGGTCACACCGCAAAAGAAAAATATTTATTTAAGAAGTAAATGGCATAATCGTAATAATAAGTTAAGTGTGTTTAATTTAATCTATGGAGATAGAATAAATTAAATAGCTTAATATTTATTATTTAATATTTTAGAAATATTAAATATAAATTAATAAGAGGAGTCTTATTATTATTATTACTATTACTATTATTTAATTTCTAATAGGGATTGAGAATTAATTAATAGAAGTACTCTCTCATAAATTCCTAATTGGATTAGGAGTTGAATTAATTAAAGGAGTTTAATTAAAATAAAAACCCTAATCCTAAATAATTTAGGAGGGTTCCTTATATCTATAAATAAGAGGAGTCTTATCATGATTTGGGGTTACACAGTTAGACAGTTAGACAATTTACACACTCTTCCATGAGAATTGGAGAGAGAGAGTACTTGCAATTTCTATAGAGATAGAAACTAGGGTTTTGCCAACACCCATCTTCTTGAACAACTATTATTCCTTGGTGGATCACCTCTAGAGGCCAAACACTTGGGTGGCTAACGTTGATCAAAGGAAGGAATTTAATCGGTGAAATTCAAGGAGAACGCGAAGGAATTGGAGGTGAACTTGTACCCGAGGAAGCACGGTTCTACAAGGGTATAATTTCTTAATCTCTATCTCTTTCGTTTAATTGATAATTGAGCACATGGATGATCATGGTGATGGTTTGTATGAAAAATTTTAAAATCCGTTTTATCGCGCTTCCGCACTATTTATGTAATTTGATTGCATATTCGCGCTATGTACAAACCCAACAAAAACTGCATTCCTTAATGACAACTTGTATAAGAATTTCTATAAAGCATAACCAGAAGGTTTTCCGGGTTAAAGGCAAGGAACATATGGTATATAGGCTAAAGAAGTCCATCTATAGGTTAAAATAGGCTTCTCAAAAAATGGTATCTTAAATTTCATGAGATGATGAGTAAGTTTGATTTTAAGAAGAACATAATGGATCATGCATATATTTGAAGGTCAGTAGGAGTAAATTTGTTATTCTTTTATATGTTGATGATATACTACTTGCAAGTAATAACTTAGACATGCTGCATAAGACCAAACGTTTCTTTTTTAGAAATTTCGATATGAAGGATCTCGGTGAAGCCTTTTATGTCATAGGTATCAAAATACATTGACATAGGTCTCGCGAGATATTAGGATTGTCCTAAAGAGCTTATATTGACAAAATTCTTAATAAATATAACATGCAAAATTGCTCCCATACTGTCAATGTTCATAAAATCAGCTTAAATGTAATCAAATGAATCTTATTCCCTATGCTTATGTGGTTGGGGTCTTATATACGTTCAGATATAGCGTATGTTATTGGTATGCTTGGATGTTAACAGTCAAATCCAGGTTTGGATCACTGGCAGCCAAAAAGGTTTTGCGCTACTTACAAGGTAGTAAGGATTTTATGCTCACATTCAGGAAAACAAATAACCTTGAAGTTATTGGTTATTCTGATTTTGATTTTGCGAAGTGTAAAGACGAAAAAAAAATTTATACTTTTAGGAGGCCCTATTTCGTGGAGATGTCATAAATAGGAGTTAACGACCACTTCCACAATGATGGCAGAGTATGTGGCTTGTTATCATGCTATTTGTTACGCCATATATTTGTGGAATCTTATTTCAGGACTTAAGGTTGTGGATTTCATTTCAAGGCCATTGAAAGTATTTTGTAGTAATGATTATGCTGTTAGTTTTTTCAGCAGTACTAGTTAGAGTGGTATTGGACTGTACCTAGACACTACGTACTTATTTGTTAGGGAAAGAGTTATAGATCAAAACATTGTCATTAAGTATATTACTACACATGATATGTTGGTGGATTCACTTAGGAAAGGCTTACCACCCAAGCTCTTTCTAGAACATGTTGTCGGCATGGGTTTAACTAGTAGTCTTAATTAGTGAATTACTTTTATGTAAGACAATGTTTTTGAGCTCTTAAAATTATTTTGAACTTCACATTACGTTTATGGTTTGCTATTCTCTTTATTGTGCACACTTGAGAGCTTGTAAATAAACAGTTATGTTTGGACCATATGAATGAGTTTAATTCATTATCACTTATGTAAACTCTATTCACAAATGTAATGCTTAGTGTTAATCTTTTTTTCTAACAAAAGTACTAATTGTGTAACTAATGGGGATCTTGTGTTAATAGTGACAAAAGATTATATTGATTCACATTGGTGTTTTTATTTGAACAATATGTAAACATTAAATTAATGGTTGACCAAATTAATAATTGTAAGCATTATGTTTTATATATAAATAGTATTTCGCCCAAGTGGGTGGATGTTAGATTATGTTATTTTAATATGATTTCTTAAGTGGTCCCTACTAATTATGAAATTATTGGACTTACATATTGGATTAATTTAATCACTTTATTTATGGGTTGGTAATTATGTAGCATATACAAATTATTAATAGTATTATTTTTGGTATAATAGGCTTTAGGGTTTCATAATCTTAATGGACAATTTTGACCCTTAACTATTCTATAAATAAAACATATAGGGTTTGATCTCAATTGTCGTCTCAAAAATTCCTAAATACACTTATACATCTATTTTACGTTCAAGATATCGTGATTGCTATACAAGATATCTTCTCTTAATTCATGCAAGTAGTATAATATAGTGTTCTAATTTATTTCTTTTATTCTAGGAAATAGCACGATCTCTTTAATAATATTAACATGCACGTTCAGACCAAAACTGATAGCTTAATGGTAAAAGTCTCTCTTTTTACTGTGTGAGGTCATGTTTAAGTTTATCCCTCAGAAGTCATAATTCAACTAGCGTTACAGAAAATTGAAGGTACGTTTCCCCTACGTTTCCCCTAATCCCCTTCCCTAGGCTCTTTCCTATAATTGAATAGTAATATAATAAGTTCCCAGAAAAAAAAGAGAGTACGGACTTCCCAAATAAGGTAAGTGCCATTTTTTTCCTTATTAATAATCTTCTTTAATTAAAAAGAATTCAACTATCATATGTATTGTATAATACAATCTCAAAATAACAAAATGTTGTATTCTTATGCACTTTAGAAATTTAGAGAATTAGTATATGAATCTTTGTAACAAACCTCCATCAATAACATATATAATATTACATCTCTTTCAAAGTATAAGATCATTATTGACTTTTTGAAAATCAATATGAAAATTTTTAAAACGAAAATTGATCTAATTCATTTATAATTATGAAACAATAAAATATTATAATTAGTTATATTTTTAGATAATTTATAATATTTATATGGTATTGACTAAAGGTAAAAAAAAATTCTATCAATTTTGAGATTGAAAATATCTCAATGACTTTAAAAAAAAAATAATGATCTTATATTTTGAAATAAAGAGTATATAATATTGGTTTACAATCTCATAATAATAAAATGCATTAATTATTATGCAGTTTAAAGATTTAAATAATTAGTATATGTACAACTATCACAAAAGGAAAAAAAAATAAAAAATTTCTGTTTGAGGAGATAATATGGCTCTTTAATATGATATATCTTATAGGTGATGAAACTCTATTTACTTTTAGTAAATAAACTTTTAGTACTTAAATATTTAGACAATATTTTTAGTGTTTTTTTAACAAATAACTAAAAAAAAAATATTCATTAGGTGATTCAACTCATGATCAATCAGAAATTATTTAGTTGACTTAGCTAATATGAATGATCGTTTATCTTGTTACATATTATAATAAAAGTAATAGACAAAGTAAAATTTTGTGATGCAGCTGTTACATTAGAATGAAAAACTTTGCACTAAAAATGTCTTCTCCGAGCACAGTCCCACAATCATCTTCTACAAATAATAATTATAATAAACCATCTTTTTCATGGTTCAACAATCCCGCTGTTTCCATGTTTTAATTTTCTCCCCTTTTCAATAACAGCTTTTCCTCCAATTCCTCAGGTATATTTGTATATGGTTTTTTTTTTTTTTTCATATTGTTGTTGTGTCAAATTTAGAGTCTTTAGTTGATAATAGTTTTAACTTATAGCTTAGCAGCCCCAAAAGAATCAAATTGGAAAAAGAAGTTAGTTACACTATTATTATGCTTGTTTATTGTTTATCTTATTTTTTGTTGAAGTTCTACCGATCTTAGTATATTTATTTTTTTGAACACTACAGCTCGTGCTTAAATTTGTAACAAAAATATTGAACACTTTAGCTTAGAATTGGAAAGTATATGACTTCTCATATTAAATAACAGTTTTTTGTCTTAATAGTTTTGCTAAAATAGACATTTTGAGGTGTATTGAGGTGATGATTAATGGCAAGAAAATTGGTTGGTGTTAATGTTAGTATTTTGCTGATCAAAATTCTGTTTAAGTGAGTTTTGGAATATTATATAGGAAAAGATTTAATTTCCTGACCATGGAATGTATTAAATTCCGAGTCTTGAAAGAAAAAAAATAAAAAGATTGCATTTTTTTAATGAAATGCTATGTAACTTGCAGAATGTCACGTGTGTTGTTAGGACTGTATGATTGTGCTGTGTGTAGTTGAAAGCTGTATCTAGGGTAAGATTGAATGCATATTATAATGCACCGGAAATACTTAGATGTCGGATACTTTAGTGAAATTGTGAAAGACTTCCGCTGAGGTTGTTGCTTCTACACAGTTAAGCTTTTGTTGACTCGCTAACAACATAAATAGGGTAAATTTCGATTATAAAAAAATAATAAATGTTAACGCCAAGATTTCGCCGCGCGTCCAATCACAAAAATACGCGCCAAATCCTGCACAAGAACGAAACCACACTTAGAGAGCTGACGGCTTTCGCCGCCGGGAGATAGCTCCGGTGTGAGAATAAGTACAGGCCGTTCAAGGTATTAACATGAAGGTTTAACAATTTAGTGAGCTAAAAGTCATTACTTGTAAATTTAGGGTTTAACCTTGTATTTATAGATGATCACACCACCTTCATCGCCCTATTCCCCAACTATAATAGGAGTCATAATCATGGTAATTACCTATGATTGGATAGAACACAATCTTCTTAAAGAAAGGAAGTTGGATATAATCCTGAGACTTTCCTTAGGAGTGAAAAATTAAATACAACTAAAACTCTTTATTAATCTCCCACCACCTAAACAGATCCCTACATGGGGACATCCCTCCACGTGGACTATGGCCCACCATATCCATCGGGCCCAAGTAGACACATCCCAACACTGCCCCCCCCAGTCTTACATTACAATGGAACATTTAATGAAAGAATTCAATCATTAAAAGCCCCATAATTTAAACCTGAAAACCCAAGGCCCAAGTCTTCGGTGAACCAGTCAACATATACCACCGGGCCCCACCACTATCACATAACCCATTTATTATGCCGTTTTTGGGAAACCGCGCGGAACCCAAAAGTCAAATAACTCAAAAAACCCCTTTCCCCAAAATCAACCGCCATAACCCCAAATCTCATCTCAAACTGTGCATCCCCTCTCTTCATTTCCAACCTCTCTGCAACTGTTGCTTTCTCCGGCGAAAAATACCCACCGATCAACAATGGCCGACTCCACCAACCCCGTTCACAACTCTCCTCCTTCAACTACAGCAGACCTTAACCCCACCTCCACACAAGCCCCTATCTCAACCCCCTCCGAAATCGCTCCCACCCCTATAAACACCAATCCTTCATTTTCCCCCACTACCGCTAACACTACTCACAACACATCCTCATCTGCCACCCCATCACCCATTAGAACCGAAACCGAGAGGAACATACTAAAAATGCAGTAAGAGTACTCATCGGAAAAGACATACGTCCATATTAACACCAAATCTTCCCTTACCGAACAAAACCTCACCGACATCCACCAACAATACCTTATCCCACTCACACATGAACTCCAGGTCTCGAACCTGGATGAAAGGATGTATCAACGACCTGACGGTTGGACCGCCGTCTCCCTATACGCCCTGAAGTACGGGATCTGATTCCCACTTCACACATTCATCCTTACTTTCTTAGCTTCGTCGGGGTAGGATTCGCCCAATTGGTCCCGAACTCCTTCATTCACCTGATTTGCTTTATTGCCTTCTGCCAAGAATGCGGCGTAGACCCCTCCATGGACTTCTTCTTCACCCTGTTCACCCTAGGCCGATCCAGAGAGGCAGGGTTCCGTCAAATCAATAACCAACCAAACAAAGCAGCTCAAAAACGCTCCTTGATGAAGACTCCAACCAATAACAAAGGCTGGCACTCCCACTGGTTCTACATCAAAGGACCTGAAGTCCTCAAAATCCCCGATTGGGCCGAAGCCTCCAGAGCCAACGTCATCCTAAACAAGCTCTCCCGAAGCCGAGCCGAAGAGTTAATCTAGCTCATAGCCAAAATGCCCGAAGAAAAGTAGAGCATGGACCTCTTGATCGATCAAACTTGACTATACAGCTATAAACGTAAGTCAAATCCAATTCATTAACTCAATATATCAGATTATTAGAATCCCTTTCTAACCCTCTACTGTTTGCAGTTTCTCTTATCAAGCCGAAGATAACCAAAGATATTGGCCAAACATCATCCCCAACAAAGTATCCCAAAGACATTCCCGAGCCGACCCAAGAGGCGACACCTCACCCCAAACAACCATCCGAAACCCCTCTTCTGGTAGACCCGATCACCACCATACCTCCAACTCAACCTTCAGCACCCGATGCCAACCCTCCATCCTTCATCCCCACACCTGGATTTACCGAAAAAGCCCACTCGAAATGACGCCAGCTGAAAAAGACACCCTCTTCAAAAAGAAACGTAGGCTAGTCAAGGCGCACACCAAAAAACCACCCCAACACCTGATCCCCATTCCTACCCAATCCACCAAACTTAACATCATCCAACCTGATGCAGCCGAACCTCCAGAACCCGTGGACCCCGAAGCCCCTTTACAGAAGAGAAAGGAGCGGGTCGAATCATCTTCCGCCCCTCCTCCCAAAAAGCCTCATACTGAACTACTCCCCGATCCCTAACAACAACAAAAATCAACCAATACCTCCTTAACCGAATCGCCCTCCCTCACAACTGAAGTATGAGAAATTCGAGAACTTCGAGCCACAATGTCTCTGTGGCCCGAAGACCCCAAAGATTACCCTATGGAACTCTTTCAATACTTCAATCTTCTAGAGGACGACGGTAGATTTGACGACATCACAACTGAAGAGCTGATCTACGCCAACTCCATGCACATAGGTTGAGTAAGTAGAACTGCCCCCAGACTCTTTTCATTTTTTACACACACCGTACACCAAATTAATTAATTTTAAATTACAGTCCAATGCCGTTATTGCCCGAACCCATCGTCATCTAGAAAAGATGAAGAATAAGGAGGGAGAACTGAAGGCCGAAATCGCCGAACTCCAACGCCGAGTAGAAGCCATAAAGTCAGGACTCGAAAAAGAACAAAGCCTACACGCCAACACCACCTATCGCTGCGAAGAGTTGGAAAGAGAACTGAAGAAAACAAAATGGCAACTTTCTGAAGTAGTCGAAAAGAGAGAACAACTTTTGGTAGAACGAACCGAAGATAAAAACAGAATAGATGTGATGGAGAAATCTATCACAAGCCTTCAGAATCGGCTTCAGACTGTTCATTCTCAACTAGCTGAACTGCTGAGGGAACACAACGATTTAAAAGCTCAAGGACCGCCATTAACCGAAGACACCAAACAGAAGCTGATCTCCAAATATCGTCGATCCCCCGAGCTGACCGAAGAGGTCTTGAAGCAGTACGACGATGAATATTTGAATGCCCGGCAGAAAGACAAGGCCAAAATGCTCGCTACTGGATTAGATCCTTCCATCCTAGACTCTTCAGATGATGAACCCGACACCGAGAACAACCCTCCACCTCAGCAATAAACATTGTAATTTTTGCTTTACATTTTTGTAACAACCTTTCTTATGTACAAATCCTAAGTGAAATGAAAAATCTTTTTTGCCAGAACAAACTACTTTTTATTAATAAATAATTGGAATTACATAAGAATGAACTAAAGAACTACATAACTTATTAGTAATAACGCCTAAGTCTCCCAGCATGCCATGTATTCTTTATTTCTGAACCATCCATTGCTCGAAGCCAGTAGGTCCCTAGCTTCGGCACTTCCACGACTTCATAAAGACCCTCCCAGTTCGGCATACGCTTACTTAAATTCTGGGGGATAGATGCTTCAGCCTCCCGAAGTACAAGATCACCAAATTTAAACCTCCATACTTTCACCCCCTTATTGTAATGTCTGGCTGTTTTTTGCTGATAAATCGCTAGCCTTACCAAAGCCGACTGTGACGCCCCCAAATCCGGGTCACCCGAACCGCAGACTTGGTTCGTCACTATATAATACATGCATCATACTATCAATATTTTACAGCGAAAATAGAGGAATATTTATATTGATATAACATAAATAATCCTGTCCCAAGTCTTGAAACCAAGACTACTACAAAACATAACTTAATACATAGGGGTAATTAAGTCTTAATACATCACAAGCGTCAACGAGTCTTCATACATAATCAAAATGATAATCTTAACGGTACAAAGCTAATCCGTGGCTTTGCCATTGCCTTTATCCTTCCCTGAGCTTTCACCACGAGCTCCACTAACTGAAATATTTTAAGGAAAGCAAGGGTGAGCAACAAATTTGTTCAGCAAGTATAATAACAATAATCATGAATCATCACATGAATACTTTATAGCTTACAAGAATCAAGAGAATAAAAGATAGCTCAAGAACTTGAATAATTTCTACGAATGATCTCTTTAACACAATTGTAGGGCCTCTATGGACCGAATGATTTCAATGTTCCCAAATGGAGGAATTATTCTATAGTGAGTGGTTATCATGACACTGAACTTTTACTAGAATCACCAGAAATTCATCTGATAACCCAACATACTAATACAATAGGTGATAAGCCTAATGTACCCGATGTTATGCATAACCCCTTTAACATACTGTTCGCGCACGTGTCGGTTCCCCGACATACATACTGTTTCCCCTGCTATGAGGGTTGTTCATCTCAGCTTTACATAGGAATCCAAACCAAACAATTTGATCGGATAGCTTTACTTAACAACAATGATGATTAAACATACGTCTAGCCGAAACAATTGGCTTTGACATCTATCTTATGCAGTTCATGGAATATAGAATTTGAAAGCTTTAATAACATGCGTTGAAGCATAGCTAGGTAACGTGAACGATTAACAGTTCATTCTAAGAGTACTTGCAACATGACAATGATTGAAGTAAAGGAACCTGTTCAGAATATGTTGAATAAGATAAAAACTCGTTTAATGAAGTAATACTTGCAACAATATACAATATTTGTATAAGATAGGAAACTTGCTCAACATAAGGGTTAGACAAGCGTTAAGAAACTTGCCTAACATATACCTGTTTGTACGAAATAAAAATAGTGCATAAGGTTTAGAAACTTTCCCAACACAAGGGTTAGACAAGGGTTAAAGAGGAACTTGCTCAAATATAAATTGAATTGAGTTAAGAAACTTGCCTGAAGCGCTGCTACAATATTACAACACACGCTCCTTAATATCCTACACAATTAGGTACATATTCACATAACAATTAGTCACATACTGGATACCAAATATTTGTTTATACAACTCTATAATGTCCCATTCAAATAAGAAACAAAATATTAAACAAGGTCATGCCCACTAGTTACGGCGTTACGACGTTTGTACGTCTGTACGCCAAACTTGTCTATTCGAACGCCTAAGCGACACGCAATTGCGTACGCCTAGCACGCCCCTTCGATTTATCTAATACTCATTGGCTAATCCTAAGTATCATTATAATTCATAACATTCATGTTTTATAACTTAGAACATCACTTAACATTGTCGGGAGCATTACGCGTGCTTACGCTCATGCCCGACACTCTCCGATTGCCTCCAATTACACATTAGTCCTATAAATGGCCAATTTAGGCCATGCTACAGACCTCAAATTGAAAAACTTAAAGAACGAAAGTTGTAGGTCTACTCTTTCTCTTTCCGAATCATCTTGAAACAACTCAATCCAAGTTCGTATGAGAAAGTTATGCCTATTTTACTAAAGGACGTTGAAGCTGTTTGCACAGTCTCTTGTCCAGCGCTTTAGGCGCTCTAAATGGCCTACGAGCAGTGCCTAAGTGAAAGTAGTATGCACACAAGCCAATCATATTTGATATGATGTAGCATATACTTTGTAATCTTATTCATTTATTAATAAAAGAATTGATTTTCTTAAAAGGCATTTTATATTATCTACATGGTGCCGTTATATTAAATGTGATAAACCCATAGTTTTGAGCAATGCTTTTAGAATCATGATGATGATCATGCTAATGAGATCTAAATTCTAGATAGCTCACAAACTAAAATTGTTCCTAATCGTTGGATTATTAAAAAGGGGATTAGTGAATCCGGATAGATTAGTACATACGTTGCTTGCTCTTAGGAAGAGGATGATTGATCTCATAATCATTTGTGTGGAGACACTAAAACAATTATGTAGGTGCTTATTGGAGAATAAGTTCACTGAACGTGGCTCGCTAAGGAATACCTAATGGAGTTTTACTCGTTTGTCAATAGGAATTCCTCTAGTGATAGTAGTACAAGTGATCCTTGGACTTGAGATCATCATAGTATCTTGTGTATGATGAGTTATACTTTGACATGTCTCTTAAGACCTTTAGGGTATATCAAAGAGTATGATTTGGTATAATAAGTTGTGCATGGAGATAGGTGAATGATCAACAAAGAATCTACCACGTCTAGTAAAAGATGTGAAATGTCCTATGTGATTCGATAAATGACAACTCAGTAGTCCTTGGCCAAGGCAGAATGAAATTGCAAAGGAGTTTCTGATTTGCATTATTTAGAGTTGTGCATTTGGGAATCAAAATACATATAATTAAATAAAATAAGACTTGACAGTAAATCCATATCTTATGTTTAATTGGGACATTGTATGGTAGAAGGATTGAATTATACGGTAACTATTCACTAAAAGGTTCTTTTGTGATTAATGTTGAAATCTATATTATCTGGAAAATCGTTGATCGCTAAGGAGGCTTACCCTTATTGTAGAATAAATATTATTTATTTAAATGAATTAAATAGTTTAATTTATTTATTTAAATAAGATTAGAATTGTTCTAATTGATTTATTCACAACCGGTTTAATATGGAGAACCTAAAGGGTCACACCGCAAAAGAAAAATATTTATTTAAGAAGTAAATGACATAATTGTAATAATAAGTTAAGTGTATTTAATTTAATCTATGGAGATAGAATAAATTAAATAGCTTAATATTTATTATTTAGTATTTTGGAAATATTAAATATAAATTAATAAGAGGAGTCATATTATTATTATTACTATTACTATTGTTTAATTCCTAATAGGGATTGAGAATTAATTAATAAAAGTACTCTCCCATGAATTCCTAATTGGATTAGGAGCATAATTAATTAAAGAAGTTTAATTATAATAGAAACCCTAATCCTAAATAGTTTAGGGAAGGGTTATTGTAACGAATGCAATTTTTGTGATTGAATAAAAATATTTATTCAGCTATATAAATATTTTTATTAATTTATTGAGATAAATAAATAATTTGTTAAGTTTTTGTGAAGTGGGTATATATTAAGTTTAATAATGTCAAATGTTATTTGAATGTGATTTGTTATGTTTGTTCTAATTTAATAATTAAATTAGATGATGAAAAGGTTTATTTGAATAAGTGATTTATTTGAATAAGAGAATTTATTTGGTATTATTGTTATTTGTTAAATGAAATTATTATTTAAGGTTTAATTGAATTTATTTAATAATAAGTTCAATTAAATTAAATGTGTGACATTTTAAACTATATGTTATAATGTTTTATTAAAATAAATGAGAAAGTGTTTAATTTAGTTTTACCAAACAAGGCCCTATGATCTTTGTTTGGAAATAATGAGTTATTTTATTTGTGTTTTACCAAACAAGCCTTTAGTTAGAATAATGGGTTATTTTTAAATTAGTTTGCCAAACATAGCCTTATGGCTTTTGAATTTTTATAACTGATGACTTAATTAGATTATACGTTCCATCAGTTTTTATCTTGTTTTTTTTTATTTCATCAGTTTTTATTTTTTTAAAAAGAACGTCAGTTAAGAAAGAAAGAAAGAAAAACAAAGAAGAAGAAACACAGAGCTTGAGAGAAAGAAAAGAACTCTGTGAATTTGAGAGTTGAGAGAAAAGAGAGAAATTGTGTGAGAAGCTTGGTGATTGGAGTAAGAATTCAAGCAAGGAAGTTTAATCAAATTTTCTTACAACAATTGGAGGTATAATTCTTTTTTCCTCTTTGTTTTATTCTACTGTATATAGTTTTAGTTACTGTATGTGAATTCAATTGCTAGAGTAGATGAAATATGTGATTATAGTTGTTGTAATTAGTAGTAATCATGTGTTAGATGATTATATGTTGATTAATAATCAATTTAGAGGTGTTAATTCATGAAAACATGATTTAGAGTGAAGTCTTTGTTTTTACAGAGTTTTATTTCATGTATGGCATATATATATGATAATTGATGTTCAATTAGATTATTAATTGGTAAATTGACTTTTGATTGTGTTAATACGATGAATAATAAAAAGAATGTAATTTGAATGGATTAAAATGAGTGAAAGATGAGTTTACAGTGGTTGATTTTATTAAAATAGCTAGAACATGAATATTTGGTTTTAACAGTGAAATTTTGGGTTTTAATTTGGTTGTTTATGTGTTAGAATGATTAAAATGTTTAGAAAACATGTTGGGTATTTGTTTTCTAGCATATTTGATGTTTGGGTATATTTAATTTGTTTTCTGGATGGTAGAATTCGGAAAATTTTGGCCAAATTTGGCCTAAGTTTTCACTGGTTCGCGAGCTGGGGAAGACGACAGTCAAGTCTCTCGCCCCGGCGAGAGAAATGAACTGATTTCTTCGCCCCGGCGACAGCGTCACCCCGGCGACAAAATTGTTAAGCATAACTTCGCCCCGGCGACAGCCTCGCCCCGGCGACGATTTTGTTAAGTTTTTTCTCGCCCCGGCGAGAAACACTTCTGTTTAAAAAAAAAATTATTATTAATTATTTTCTTGGAAGTTATGAATGCATAATTAAACTTAGATAATTGCTAAACTAGTACTTGTTGTCTATGGTATGCTAAATGAGATGTTATGATAAAAGAGCAAGCTTAGAATGCTTTTAATCTTGTGACTAATTATATTACCATTTTTATAATTAAATGTTTAGGTTGTTTAAGGATCGTGAATTACTTAAATTTGTAATCTACGCTTGAGGCAAATTCCTTATCTCGACTTATTACTTTTACGTTGAGCAAGTTTTCCTATATCGAACTTGTTAATTTATTCAATACAAGTTTATTTATATTGAGCGAGTTTATGGACCTTAGCTTATTATTATTCAAGCAAGGTTATTATCATGATTATATACTCAAGCTTTATTCCAATTATTGTTGTTATTCAAACTTCGAGTATAGTTTCTATTGAACAAACTCTTTTGATGAATTAGACTAGCTAACCCTTATTGCTTCAGCTAGTCCTTAGTTGATGAACGTTTCAAAGACTTAAAATGTTTTCTATACTTGTTCCAAGCCAATTTCCTTTTTGGTATGGATTCAGATGATAAACTGAGATGAACAACCCTAATATAGGGGATTACTTACGCGACAGCGTTAAAATATTTGTGCACAATACATTGTACAAAGGGCTGATCCCCCTGAGTACGAGATGTTGGTCCATAGTCTATATGACTATTAAAGGTTACAGTAGAAATACTTGTCAACCTAGGACATAGTTCGAGGTCTTGTGACCCTCAGATATAATTTCTAGATCTTGAAATCTATTTTTCTTTGAATCGAGCATTCAAACGAGCTTTTAGACTTTGATCATTTATTGACTGAGATTCAGAAAATTATTATTCCTCAGTTGAAATCCATTTCATTTAAATATTATTGTTATCGTACTTGTGAGCAATTGTTTGCTCACTCTTGCACTAATCATTGCAGCTAAGACTGAGAAGTCGGACGAACCGTCCACGAGCAAGGGCAAGGGCAAGATGCATAAATAGCTAATGACCTGCTATTTACTTGATGATTATTTGTAACAAGACTTATTTAAATTATGTTTTATTCCGCATTTGATGTATTAAGGTTAAGATAACCTGGGATTTGATTATTTAATAGTTTGGAGATGTAACCCATTTTGGGAAGATGTTTCTTTAGGTTTATTTAATTGTTATTTTATTGGGTAGTTAGTTTTTGAATGTATGTTATAGTGAACACCAAATCAGTGGGAATTAAGTACCTGGATTTGGGGGTGTCACAGGTTGGTATCAGAGCTGTAGGTTATGAACCTTTAGGTGGGGAAAACCTTAGGGTAGTAGCCTTTTTAGAAGATAGAGAATATAAAGGTGATAAACTCTTATCGAGTTCTAAGGAATGAATTACGGAAATTCATTAAAGACAATAAAACGATTATGTGCTATGTGCTTATTTGATAACAAACTTATGTGCTCGCGAGTATTATCGATTAGTAATTAAAACTTAAAACTTTGTTGTCAAGATGACTGATAGAGGAGAGCCCAGCCAGACTAGGGAGGAGGAGCCCAGAGATATTCACGTAGTTCATGAGTAGCTAGTACAGAGGGAGCCATCCCCATTGATTACAGTTACAGGTCACGAGTATGAGCCTGAGACTGATCCTGAGGAGGACCCTGAGGAGGAGGAGGAGGAAGACCCTGAGGGGATATCACTATCTACTTTGGGTGTTCAGATGTACGAGCAGGTGTATGATCGCAACATAGAGTTGCAGGACAGAATGGAGGAGTTAGAGGGGCAGCTGGCTGAGCGACAGACTGCTTTGGAGCAGAAGAACAGTGAGATAGAGGAGCTAGATATACGTCTTAGAGACGTGGAGTGGAAGCTGGTTCATGTAGAGAGTGAAAAGGAGGAGTTAGAAGAACAGGCTGCAGAACGTCAAACCACTCTAGAGCAGAAGGATGCTGAGATCCAAGACCTTTCATCACGTCTTGCAGAGGCTGAGCAGAGGCTAGCATAGTCTGAGTATCGACGCGAACAGTTGATAGCTAGGGATGAAATTGTCCGAGATGAGTTGAAAGAGGAGTCAGCTAAGTGGGCGAGAGCTGAGACAGCTTGGCTGAGGGAGGCTGAACACGCAGATCGTGTTGAGTGTGAGATGCGGTCAAAGAAGGCTAAGATTGATGAGATGGAGTACATTTTTCACACCACGATAGATAGAGCTCAGGATCGAGTTCATCGTCATCCAGATATGATGGATCGAAGGATGATGACACGCATTATGGAGCAGGAACGCCAGGAAGCTGTGCGTCGTGGAATGTCATCATAGTTTGTGATTAGTTATGTTATTAGGAATCTATGAAGTGAATAAATTGTAAATCCCAGTTTCTATATAATGGGATAGAATAATGATGTAATCCTGAAACTTTGTGACTTCAGGATAGATGATGTAAATAACTACGATGTTATCTCTATTATGTTTTAAAGCAGTTAATGAATAAAATGTGAAAGTTTATCAGATGTGTTATGTGTTTAAGTGTTGTTTATAAATGTTTAAGTTAAGACTTAAATGTTTGAGTAATTGAGCAATAGTCTAATAACGAGAATTCTTAACAGTAAAATGCCGCCAAAAAGACAACCAACACGTCAACAGACCCCAGAGGGATCTACCAATAATGAAGAAGCCAACACTAATCCGATGCAGCAGTTGGTGAATCTGCTAACGGGAGCCTTTGCAAATCAACCACAAGCTCAGGCTACAACCTTTAAAGACTTCAAGGCTGTTGGACCTCCGGAATATCACGGGTCTATGAATCCGATAGAGGCTCAAACATGGGTCATGGAGATGGAGAAGGTGTTTGATGTCGCTAGGGTCAATGAGGACCAGAAGACGGCATTTGCAACGTTTATGCTGAAATCAGAAGCTAGCTACTGGTGGCAAGCAAATAAGACTCGAGGTGGTCAAGGGATTATTCCGTGGGAGCGATTTAAGGAGATGTTCTTCGAGACCTATTTTTCGGCAAGTGCTCAAAATCAAATGGAGGTGCAGTTTCTGGAACTAAAGCAACGTACCATGACGGTACCTGAATATGCTGCAAAGTTCAATGAGCTGGCGAGGTTTGCGCCATACCAGGTCAACACAGATGAGCGGAAGGCTAGGAGATTTGAGCAGGGACTGAAACCCTGGTTATATAGTAGAGTCTCGTTGTTTCAACTGAACTCGTTTGCGGCAGTGCTGGAAAAGGCGATTATCGCTGAAGGAGGCAGTGATGCTCTGTCCAAGTACAATCAGGAGCAGAGGAAGAAGAAGAATGAGAGTGATAATAAGGCAAGTGGTAGTCACGGGGGAAGTGGCCAGAAGAGGAAGTGGAGTGAAAGTGACTCTGCGGGAGGTCAGCAGGGTAATCAGAAGAAGAAGATAGAGGTGTGCAGCACCTGTGGAAAGAGCCATATGGGTGCTTGTTTGAAGGGTAAGCGGGTGTGCTTCAACTGTGGACAAGAGGGTCATATTTCACCAAATTGCCCTAATCCGAAGAAAGGAGCATGTTTCATCTGCGGGTCGAAGGATCACTTTGCCCGAGAGTGCCCTAAGAAAACAACTACAGGAGGAGCTGGTGCAGGAAAAGGGAACAACGGTGGAGGCAATCTGACTATCACCGGACCGACGCAACCCAACCGACCTACCGCTCGAACATTCAATATGACGGTGCAGGATGCTGTGCAGTCAAAGGATGTAGTGTCAGGTATCATTCCAGTCAATAATGTTAATGCTTATATATTGTTTGACTCGGGTGCTACTTGCTCATTTATATCCGATGATTTTGCTAAGAAATTAGGGTTACCCCAGGAAGAATTAGATTACCCTATGAATATAGAAATTGCGAATAGGGAGGTGATTCCTGTTAAGTTTGTCCACAAGAACTGTCAAGTAGAAATTAAGGGTCATGTGATGATAGTAAACTTGATCCCAATTCGTCTTGGGGAGTTTGATGTTATTTTGGGTATGGATTGGTTGTTTAACCATGGGGCAGTTATTGACTGTCAAAAGAAGTGTGTAAACCTTATGACTCCGTCAAAGGTAGTGTTTTATGGCAGCAAGTCGCCTAGACAAATGAGTTGTCTGACGATGATGCAGGCCAGAAAGATGATGAGACAAGGATGTGTAGGATATTTAGCCTACATAGTCGATACCCAAAAGGTGGGTGCAAAACTGGAGGAGATACCAGTAGTTAGGGATTTTGCGGACGTGTTTCCTGATGATTTGCCAGGACTACCGCCAGATAGGGAAATCGAGTTTGTAATTGATTTAGCACCGGGAACGGCCCCTATATCGAAAGCCCCGTATCGAATGGCTCCGGTAGAAATGAAGGAGTTAATGGTGCAGCTGCAAGAGCTGCTAGATAAGAAGTATATTCAACCGAGCGTCTCGCCGTGGGGAGTGCCGGTATTGTTTGTTAAGAAGAAGGATGGGTCGATGCGTCTTTGCATTGATTATAGAGAGTTGAACAAGGTCACGATCAAAAACAAGTATCCGTTGCCTAGAATCGATGACCTGTTTGACCAACTGAAGGGAGCAAGATATTTTTCGAAGATAGATTTACGAAGTGGATATCATCAGTTGAAAGTGAGGAAAGAGGACATACCAAAGACGGCATTTCGAACCAGATATGGTCACTATGAGTTTTTGGTTATGTCATTTGGTTTAACAAACGCGCCTGCAGCGTTTATGGATCTAATGAATAGGGTGTTCAAACCATTTCTGGATAAGTTTGTGGTGGTATTTATAGACGACATTCTGGTCTACTCCAAAACTCAAGAAGAACACGTGGAACATTTAAGGGTGACATTGGAGGCGTTAAGGAAAGAGAAATTGTATGCGAAATTTTCAAAGTGTGAATTTTGGTTGGAGCGTGTTCAATTCCTTGGGCATGTTATTGATAAAGATGGGATTTCGGTGGATCCAGCGAAAGTCGAAGCAGTCATGAACTGGGATCAGCCGAAGACACCGTCAGAAGTGAGGAGTTTCCTAGGTTTGGCAGGTTACTACAGACGTTTTATTCAAGATTTTTCCAGAATCGCCACTCCGTTGACGAATTTAACAAGGAAATCAGTGAAGTTTGTTTGGACGGAGAAGTGCGAAGAGAGTTTCCAAGAACTAAAGAAGAGATTAAGTTCGGCACCTGTATTGTCTTTACCAGATGATACAGGAAATTTTGTGGTGTACAGTGACGCATCACATAAAGGACTTGGTTGTGTGTTGATGCAGAATGGTAAAGTTATTGCATATGCATCGCGCCAACTAAAAGACTATGAAAAAGGGTATCCGACCCATGATTTGGAGTTAGCAGCTGTGGTGTTTGCTCTGAAAATCTGGAGGCATTATCTCTATGGGGAGAAGTGTGAAATATATACAGACCATAAAAGTCTGAAGTATATTTTTACACAGAAAGATTTGAATATGCGGCAGAGGAGATGGATAGAATTGATCAAAGATTATGACTGTGAAATTCTATACCATCCAGGGAAGGCTAACGTGGTTGCTGACGCTTTGAGTAGAAAAGGTCGGGAGAAACTATTTTTGTTAACTGCTCAGGAGAAGCTTGTAGCGGAAATGGCTAAGTTGGAATTAGAAGTGAAGAATCTGGCAGAGCCTAATGAAAAGTTGTTTCAGATAGAAACTCAACCAACTTTGGTAGAAAAAGTCAAGGAAGCGCAACTTCAAGATGAGGAATGTGATAAGATTCGGCAAAAAGTGCTTGAAGGTGAAGAGCTTAAATACAAAATCGATACTGAAGGGTTGTTGAGATTTGAAGACAGAATTTGGGTACCGTCGGTATTGGCAATCAGAGAGGAGATTTTGAACGAAGCTCACAGTTCACGATTTTCGGTTCACCCGGGAAGCACAAAGATGTACCAGGATCTTCGACAACATTTTTGGTGGCCAAACATGAAAAGAGAGGTTGCTGAATGTGTTGCGAAATGTCTCACTTGTCAGAGAGTTACAGCTGAGCATCAACGACCAAGTGGTTTGCTACAGCCCTTGGAGATACCCGAATGGAAGTGGGAGCATATCATAATGGACTTTGTGGTAAGGGTTATGACGTGATATGGGTTATAGTTGACAGATTAACAAAATCAGCGCATTTCTTGTCGATCAAAATCAGATTTACTTTGGATCAGCTGGCGAAATTATACGTAAAGGAGATTATCTCAAGGCATGGTGTTCCAGTGTCAATAGTGTCAGATAGAGATCCACGTTTCACCTCAAAATTTTGGAAGAGTTTGCAAACTTGTTTGGGGACACAGTTGAGAATGAGTACAACCTATCATCCTCAAACCGATGGCCAGAGCGAAAGAACAATTCAAACGTTGGAGGATATGCTCCGAGCGTGCGTTATGGATTTTAAAGGTAACTGGGATGATCATTTACCTCTGGTCGAGTTTGCTTACAACAATAGTCATCACGCTAGTATCGGCATGCCACCCTACGAAGCATTGTACGGAAGGAAATGCAGAACTCCATTATGCTGGGATGAGGTTGGTGAACGACGACTATTAGGACCCGAGCTGGTACAACAAACCGCTGAAATTGTCAATGTGATAAGAACCAGATTGATAGCCGCTCAAGACAGACAGAAGAAGTATGCTGATCACCACCGACAAAATCGCGAATTTGAAGTCGGTAGTTTTGTGTTTCTCAAAGTATCTCCCTGGAAGGGAAAGATCAGATTCGGTAAAAAGGGTAAACTCAGTCCGCGGTTTATTGGACCCTTTGAAGTGCTGAAACGGGTGGGTGAGGTAGCTTATGAGGTAGCTTTACCTCCTGAGTTAGGCCACATTCACAACGTCTTCCATATATTGGTGCTACGACAGTATAAGTCTGACTATAAACATGTCATAGAGTATGAACCGATACAGTTTGAGAAAGATTTGTCTTATGAAGAGATACCTGTTCAGATAGTGGACAGGAAGGAGCAAGTACTTAGAAATAAAGTGATACCTTCTGTTAAGGTAATCTGGAGGAACCACAGTGCTGAAGAAGCAACGTGGGAACTCGAAGATATAATGATGCAAAATTTTCCTCAATTATTTGTTTAATTTTATATTGCGATTCTGGGGACAGAATCTTTGTAAGGAGGGGAGAATGTAACGGATGATTTAATTGCGTTGTGATTCTGGGGACAGAATCCTTTTAAGGAGGGAAAGATGTAACGAATGCAATTTTTGTGATTGAATAAAAATATTTATTCAGTTATATAAATATTTTTATTAATTTATTGAGATAAATAAATAATTTGTTAAGTTTTTGTGAAGTGGGTATATGTTAAGTTTAATAATGTCAAATGTTATTTGAATGTGATTTGTTATGTTTGTTCTAATTTAATAATTAAATTAGATGATGAAAAGGTTTATTTGAATAAGTGATTTATTTGAATAAGAGAATTTATTTGGTATTATTGTTATTTGTTAAATAAAATTATTATTTAAGGTTTAATTGAATTTATTTAATAATAAGTTCAATTAAATTAAATGTGTGACATTTTAAACTATATATTATAATGTTTTATTAAAATAAATGAGAAAGTGTTTAATTTAGTTTTACCAAACAAGGCCCTATGATCTTTGTTTGGAAATAATGAGTTATTTTATTTGTGTTTTACCAAACAAGCCTTTAGTTAGAATAATGGGTTATTTTTAAATTAGTTTGCCAAACATAGCCTTATGGCTTTTGAATTTTTATAACTGATGACTTAATTAGATTATACGTTCCATCAGTTTTTATCTTGTTTTTTTTTATTTCATCAGTTTTTATTTTTTTAAAAAGAACGTCAGTTAAGAAAGAAAGAAAGAAAAACAAAGAAGAAGAAACACAGAGCTTGAGAGAAAGAAAAGAACTCTGTGAATTTGAGAGTTGAGAGAAAAGAGAGAAATTGTGTGAGAAGCTTGGTGATTAGAGTAAGAATTCAAGCAAGGAAGTTTAATCAAATTTTCTTATAACAATTGGAGGTATAATTCCTTTTTCCTCTTTGTTTTATTCTACTGTATATAGTTTTAGTTACTGTATGTGAATTCAATTGCTAGAGTAGATGAAATATGTGATTATAGTTGTTGTAATTAGTAGTAATCATGTGTTAGATGATTATATGTTGATTAATAATCAATTTAGAGGTGTTAATTCATGAAAACATGATTTAGAGTGAAGTCTTTGTTTTTACAGAGTTTTATTTCATGTATGGCATATATATATATGATAATTGATGTTCAATTAGATTATTAATTGGTAAATTGACTTTTGATTGTGTTAATACGATGAATAATAAAAAGAATGTAATTTGAATGGATTAAAATGAGTGAAAGATGAGTTTACAGTGGTTGATTTTATTAAAATAGCTAGAACATGAATATTTGGTTTTAACAGTGAAATTTTGGGTTTTAATTTGGTTGTTTATGTGTTAGAATGATTAAAATGTTTAGAAAACATGTTGGGTATTTGTTTTCTAGCATATTTGATGTTTGGGTATATTTAATTTGTTTTCTGGATGGTAGAATTCGGAAAATTTTGGCCAATTTTGGCCTAAGTTTTCACTGGTTCGCGAGCTGGGGAAGACGACAGTCAAGTCTCTCGCCCCGGCGAGAGAAATGAACTGATTTCTTCGCCCCGGCGAGAGCGTCGCTCCGACGACAAAATTGTTAAGCATAACTTCGCCCCGGCGACAGCCTCGCCCCGACGACGATTTTGTTAAGTTTTTTCTCGCCCCGGCGAGAAACACTTCTGTTTAAAAAAAAAATTATTATTAATTATTTTCTTGGAAGTTATGAATGCATAATTAAACTTAGATAATTGCTAAACTAGTACTTGTTGTCTATGGTATGCTAAATGAGATGTTATGATAAAAGAGCAAGCTTAGAATGCTTTTAATCTTGTGACTAATTATATTACCATTTTTATAATTAAATGTTTAGGTTGTTTAAGGATCGTGAATTACTTAAATTTGTAATCTACGCTTGAGGCAAGTTCCTTATCTCGACTTATTACTTTTACGTTGAGCAAGTTTTCCTATATCGAACTTGTTAATTTATTCAATACAAGTTTATTTATATTGAGCGAGTTTATGGACCTTAGCTTATTATTATTCAAGCAAGGTTATTATCATGATTATATACTCAAGCTTTATTCCAATTATTGTTGTTATTCAAACTTCGAGTATAGTTTCTATTGAACAAACTCTTTTGATGAATTAGACTAGCTAACCCTTATTGCTTTCAAGCTAGTCCTTAGTTTGATGAACGTTTCAAAGACTTAAAATGTTTTCTATACTTGTTCCAAGCCAATTTCCTTTTTGGTATGGATTCAGATGATAAACTGAGATGAACAACCCTAATATAGGGGATTACTTACGCGACAGCGTTAAAATGTTTGTGCACAATACATTGTACAAAGGGCTGATCCCCCTGAGTACGAGATGTTGGTCCATAGTCTATATGACTATTAAAGGTTACAGTAGAAATACTTGTCAACCTAGGACATAGTTCGAGGTCTTGTGACCCTCAGATATAATTTCTAGATCTTGAAATCTATTTTTCTTTGAATCGAGCATTCAAACGAGCTTTTAGACTTTGATCATTTATTGACTGAGATTCAGAAAATTATTATTCCTCAGTTGAAATCCATTTCATTTAAATATTATTGTTATCGTACTTGTGAGCAATTGTTTGCTCACTCTTGCACTAATCATTGCAGCTAAGACTGAGAAGTCGGACGAACCGTCCACGAGCAAGGGCAAGGGCAAGATGCATAAATAGCTAATGACCTGCTATTTACTTGATGATTATTTGTAACAAGACTTATTTAAATTATGTTTTATTCCGCATTTGATGTATTAAGGTTAAGATAACCTGAGATTTGATTATTTAATAGTTTGGAGATGTAACCCATTTTGGGAAGATGTTTCTTTAAGTTTATTTAATTGTTATTTTATTGGGTAGTTAGTTTTTGAATGTATGTTATAGTGAACACCAAATCAGTGGGAATTAAGTACCTGGATTTGGGGGTGTCACAGTTATTCCTACATCTATAAATAAGAGGAGTCTTATCATAGATTAGTATTACACACTCTTGCATTAGATTGTGGAGAGTACTTGTAATTTCTATAGAGATAGAAACTAGAGTTTTGCCAATACCCAACTTCTTGAATACCTATTCTTCCTTGGTGGATCACCTCTAGAGGCCAAACACTTAGGTGGCTAACGTTGATCGAAGGAAGGAATCTCATCGGTGGAATTCGAAGAGAACACGAAGGACTAGGAGTTGAACTTGTACCCGAGGAAGTTTTGATCTACGAGGGTATAATTCTTATTCTCTTTCTCTTTCGTTTAATTGATAATTGAACACAAGGATAGATCATGGTGATGGTTTGTATAAAACTTTAAAATCTGATTTTATCGCGCTTCCGCTTTATTTATGTAATTTGATTGCATGCTTGCGTTATATACAAACCTAACAGTGGTATCAGAGCCTAATCCTTGTGTTAATTATTGATTATGATGATTCTATGTATGAATTGATATGCGATACGATCGGATTTTGGGCTGAAATTTTTTTCTAAATCTGCGTCGCGGCGCGGCCGCGCCGTTTCCAGTTCATTCTGGAGCGCGACCGCGCCCTAACCTAGAAAATGTTTCTGAGGGTGCAGCGTGGCCGCGCCGCTCCTAGTTCAATTTGGAGCGCGGCTGCGCCGATGTGCAGAATTTGAATTTTTTTTATTTTTCTCAATTAACATAAATGGTTTATTTAATTGATAAAAGTTTAAAATAAAGATGTTTATTTTATCTGGAATAGGATTTTAGATTGCTAAAATGAAAGGAGTTTAATTTGGATTTGGTTTTTGATTAAAATAAAAGAGTTTATTTTGTTTCAAAACTAAATATTAGCAAAACTTTTGCCCATTAATTGATATCAATGCATATATGGAATGACTTTATTATTCATGGGATGAATGTTATTTATTGATACATATAGAGATATGTATGATAATAAATAGGGATTGATTATGGACTATTGACTAATGTGTGATTGGATTTATTTTAGTGAATGCTTGAATGTATGAGTTTTATAAATGGGGTCTGTGTACCTCGTCTTCTCTAATTTTTTTAATGTAAATTCTATCTCCCTCCTATATACTTCCCCTTGACTGCTGATCAAGGTTTCTATTTATAGTAAATAGTTTATGTAATAGGACTAGTTAGAATTAATTTTGAAAAATTGGAGACAAAGGAGCAAGGAACGCTTGAAGACCCGTTTGTATTGGAGCCCGGGTTTAAATGTAATAGTTATATTTAAATTTAATTCTTGCACCCTAGGTTTGACCTTTAGGTTCACTTGGTGGCTCTAGTGAACCAAACTAGAATAAAAGTCTATAACCAATCCGGGTAGAATATAGTATTCTATATGTGCATGCTTACTATATATATATATATTATATATTATCCAACATGCTTCGCATGTAAAATAATATGACGCGTATTTTATATATATATATATATATGCATGCGCGCTAAACAAGATGAGACTAATAATAATAAACCCCTCAAAGAAATCATATTAAGTCCTAAGCGTTCAAAGATATTTGGAATATCGAACGTCGCCTTCTAGCATGGTAAAGCAATAGAGTATTAAATGTTTAATATGAGTTTGTTGTGTCACCACAAGGCAAGTATTAAATATTTAAGATGTTGCTTTATCACATTTGATGCTTATAAATAGACTGAACGATGCTGTTTTGTTGTGTCACCACAAGGACAGTGTTTTTCTTTCGAATATATGGAAGTGTTAGGTTGGACTTAACTTGGATAATTTTGATTCGGATGTGTCACCACTTGATCAAAATAATCAAAGAGGCAAAATAAAAGGAGTTACATAGTGATATAATTGACAATAGTTGTCTACCTATTTATTTATATATCGTTTGTTGTGTCACCACAAGGCTATATACATTTAAAATGGGATCCTTAGTCTCACTAGCAAATCTTTAATTAGAATTGTCGAATTATATAATGAGGGTAATATAGTTTGATGAAAAAGTGAGAGATACCAATTTAAAATAAAGACCTAATTTATTTTGGTAATTAATTAAATGAATGTATGCTAAAATGTTGTCTATTTCACATGCAAAATTTAAAAATGTCAAACTCACTATCACTGCGCGTAGCATACTTGATGATAACAAACTGACCGGACCGAATTACACGGACTGGTTAAGGAATCTGAGAATTGTTCTCACTGCTGAAAAGATTTCTTATGTCCTAAATTCGCCAGTCCCTGCAAATGTTGCAGAAACAGCCTCTGAGGAAGAGATTGCTACTTTCAGAAAGTGGCAAGATGATGCAACCTTGGCTCAATGCATCATGCTCGCATCCATGAGTAACGAGCTTCAGCGTCAGCATGAAACTATAGATGCTCCTACTATATTGTTGCACCTCAAAGAGTTGTATGGTGAGCAAAGTAGGACTGCTAGATATCAGATATCTAAGGAGCTCTTCCAATCTCGTATGACCGAGGGCACTGCGTTGAGACTCATGTCCTTAAGATGATCAATTTGATTGAACAACTTGGACAGCTTGGGTTCGTGATGGATGGGGAGTTAAGCCAAGATTTGGTCTTGCAGTCACTCCCGGACACCTTCTCATAATTTGTTGTGAATTTTCACATGAATAAGTTGGACGTCAGCTTGCCTGAGTTACTTAACATGCTGAAAACTGCTGAAGGTCACTTCTCATCCAATAAGAACTAAGTCTTACTAGTGGATGATTCTCCCAAGAAAAGGAAGAGGCCCAAGGTATCTTCTGAAAAGAAGAAAAACAAGAAGGCTAAGGGCAAGGCGAAGAGAAAGGATAAAAAGAAACCTGATCAAGATAGCAAAGGAATTTGCTACCATTGCAATAAGCCAGGACACTGGAAGAGGAACTGCAAGGAGTATCTTGCAGACCAAAAGAAGCTTGGAGAAGCTTCGACTTCCGATCTAGGTTTGTTCATGATTGAAATTAATTTTTCTGAAAGTCAAAATTCTACTTGGGTATTGGATACCGGCTGTAGTTCTCACATATGTAATAATATGCAGGGACTAAGCAGAAGTAGAAAGCTGAACAAGGATGAAGTCGTCCTACGAGTGGGAAATGGAGCAAATGTTGCTGCATTAGCTGTAGGAACTTATTGTTTAGCACTGCCTTCGGGCAAGTTCATTAGTTTAAATAATTGTTATTATGTTCCGACACTCATTAGAAATATTATTTCAATTTTTGTATTGGATATGGATGGTTTTGATATTATAATAAAGAACAATAGTTGTTCTATTTATAATAAAAATGTTTTATATGGTGTTGGCAATCTACTGAATGGACTTTACATACTTGACTTGCATGAAAATATACTTCAAATTGAACAAACAAAGAAAAGAAAAAGAGATGATGTTAATTATACCTTTATGTGGCACTGTAGACTTGGTCATATCAATGAAACAAGATTATCCAAGTTGCATAAAGATGGGCTTTTAGAGTTATCTGATTACGAATCATATCCAACTTGTGAATCTTGTCTCATGGGTAAAATAACTAAATCTCCTTTTACTGGAAAAGGAGAAAGAGTTACAGAGTTGTTAGCGTTGGTACACACAGACGAATGTGGATCTATGACAACGAATGCACGAGGAGGGTATTCTTATTTTATTACTTTCACTGATGATCATTCTAGATTTGGATATGTGTATTTAATGAAATACAAATCTGAATCGTTTGAAAAGTTTAAAGAATTCAGAAGTGAAGTAGAGAAGCAAACTGGTAAGAGTATTAAGATTCTTCGATCGGATCGAGGAGGGGAATACTTAACCAATGAGTTTCTCAATTGTCTCAAAGAAAATGGTATAATCTCACAATGGACTCCACCAGGGACGCCACAGTTGAATGGTGTATCTGAAAGGAGAAATCGAACATTATTGAACATGGTTCATTCCATGATGAGTTTTACCGACCTTCCAGTATCCTTCTGGGGAATGCCCTAGAATCGGCTGCATACCTACTTAACAAGGTACCTACCAAATCTGTCCCAAAGACTCCATATGAGATATGGACAGGGAGGAAACCAAATCTTAAGCATGTTAAGACTTGGGGTTGTCCAGCTTATGTCAAAAGGTTTGAGCATGATAAGCTGAAGACTAGATCCGACAAATGTAGATTCGTGAGATACCCTAAAGAAACATCAGGGTATTATTTTTATCATCCTACTGATCAAAAGGTGTTTGTTGCGAAACACGCTGCCTTCTTGGAAAAGGAGTTTATCCTTGAAGGGGTCAGTGGGAGTAAGATATATCTTGAAGAAGTTCAAGAACCACAAAATAATACGGATCAAAGTCAGGTACCTGACCAAGTTGAAGAACCTACTGTACCACTACCTATTCGTAAATCTGGAAGAGTACCGAAGATACCTGATAGGTATGGATTCATCATAGAGGATGATGATGAGGTACGTATCATAGATGATAATGATCCATTGACTTACGAAGAGGCTATGAGTAGTGAAGACTCAGATAAATGGCTAGAAGCCATGAAATCCGAGATGGACTCCATGTATGAGAACCAAGTATGGACTTTGGTTTCACCACCTGAGGGCATTAAGCCTATTGGGTGTAAATGGGTCTTTAAGAGAAAGACTGGAGCGGATGGCAAGGTAGAGACCTATAAGGCCCGACTGGTTGCAAAAGGTTTCAAACAAAGACAAGGAGTTGACTATGATGAAACCTTCTCACCAGTAGCTATGCTCAAGTCCATTCGGATTTTGCTTGCAATTGCAGCTTATCATGACTACGAGATCTGACAAATGGACGTGAAAACGGCCTTCCTTAATGGAAAGCTTGAGGAAAATGTATATATGATACAGCTAGAGGGTTTTGTTTCAACGGTTGGAACAAACCAAGTCTGTAAGCTACAACGATCCATTTTTGGGTTGAAGCAAGCTTCTCGAAGATGGAACATCCGTTTTGATGAGATAATCAAAAGGTTTGATTTTATCAAAAATAGGATGAACCTTGTGTGTACAAGAAGGTTAGTGGGAGCACTGTATCATTCCTTGTATTATATGTAGATGATATATTACTGATAGGGAATGATGTTCCTATACTACAGTCGATCAAAATTTGGTTATCTAAACACTTCTCCATGAAGGACTTGGGTGAGGCATCCTATATTTTGGGGATAAAGATCTATAGAGATAGATCTAAAAGGATGCTAGGCTTGACCCAAGGAAAGTACATTGACTCGATGCTAAAGAAGTTTAGCATGGAAGATTCCAAGAGAGGTCTCATGCCGATGAGCCATGGAATACATTTCTCCAAGAAACAGGCCCCAAAGACACCTAAGGAGAGAGACCGTATGAGTAAGATTCCTTATGCTTTCACAATAGGATCTATCATGTACGATATGATATGTACTAGACCAGATGTCGCTCATGCACTTAGTGTAACAAGCAGATATCAGTCGAATCCAGGAGAAGACCACTAGAATGCAGTGAAAAACATCCTAAAGTACTTGAGAAGAACTAAGGATGTATTTCTTGTCTACGGTGGGTTTGAATTGAAACTAGAAGGCTATACAGACTCAAGTTTTCAAACGGACCAAGATGACAGTAAATCCGTTTCAAGGTACGTGCTTACCTTAAACGGTGGCGCAGTGAGTTGGAAAAGTTCCAAGCAACAAATAGTTGCTGATTCAGTGACAGAGACAGAGTACATAGCTGCAAGTGAAGCTGTAAAGGAAGCTGTTTGGATGAAGAAGTTCATAACAAAACTTGGAGTGGTTCCTAGCATTAGAGGAGCAGTACCTTTATTCTGTGACAACAACGGAGCTGTTGCGCAGGCTAAGGAACCCAGGTCTCATCAGAAATCCAAACATGTGTTGCGGCGATTTCATTTGATTAGAGAGATCATTGAAAGAGGAGATGTCACCCTGGAGCGTGTGGACTCTCAAGACAACATTGCAGATCCATTTACTAAAGCTTTAACATAACAACAGTTTGATCGCCACTTAGAAAAGATGGGTATTAGATACCATGGTGATTGGCTTTAGTGCAAGTGGGAGATTAAAAGTAGTATGCACACAAGCCAATCATATTTGATATAATGTAGCATATACTTTGTAATCTTATTCATTTATTAATAAAAGAATTGATTTTCTTAAAAGGCATTTTATATTATCTACATGGTGCTGTTATATTAAATGTGATAAACCCATAGTTTTGAGCAATGATTTTAGAATCATGATGATGATCATGCTAATGAGATCTAAATTCTAGATAGCTCACAAACTAAAATTGTTCCTAATCGTTGGATTACTAAAAAGGGGATTAGTGAATCCGGATAGATTAGTACATACGTTGCTTGCTCTTAGGAAGATGATGATTGATCTCATAATCATTTGTGTGGAGACACTAAAGCAAGTATGTAGGTGCTTATTGGAGAATAAGTTCACTGAACGTGGCTCGCTAAGGAATACCTAATGGAGTTTTACTCGCCTGTCAATAGGAATTCCTCTAGTGATAGTAGTACAAGTGATCCTTGGACTTGAGATCATCATAGTATCTTGTGTATGATGAGTTATACTTTGACATGTCCCTTAAGACCTTTAGGGTATATCAAAGGGTATGATTGGGTATAATAAGTTGTGCATGGAGATAGGTGAATGATCAACAAAGAATCTACCATGTCTAGTAAAAGATGTGAAATGTCCTATGTGATTTGATAAATGACAACTCAGTAGTCCTTGGCCAAGGCAGAATGAAATTGGAAAGGAGTTTCTGATTTGCATTATTTAGAGTTGTGCATTTGGAAATCGAAATACATATAATTAAATAAAATAAGACTTGACAGTAAATCTATGTCTTATGTTTAATTGGGACATTGTATGGTAGAAAGATTGAATTATATGGTAACTATTCACTGAAAGGTTCTTTTGTGATTAATGTTGAAATCTATATTATCTGGAAAGTCGTTGATCGCTAAGGGGGCTTACCCTTATTGTAGAATAAATATTATTTATTTAAATGAATTAAATAGTTTAATTTGTTTATTTAAATAAGATTAGAATTGTTCTAATTGATTTATTCACAACCGGTTTAATATGGAGAACCTAAAGGGTCACACCGCAAAAGAAAAATATTTATTTAAGAAGTAAATGACATAATTGTAATAATAAGTTAAGTGTATTTAATTTAATCTATGGAGATAGAATAAATTAAATAGCTTAATATTTATTATTTAGTATTTTGGAAATATTAAATATAAATTAATAATAGGAGTCTTATTATTATTATTAGTATTACTATTGTTTAATTCCTAATAGGGATTGAGAATTAATTAATAGAAGTACTCTCCCATGAATTCCTAATTGGATTAGGAGCATAATTAATTAAAGGAGTTTAATTATAATAGAACCCCTAATCCTAAATAGTTTAGGGAAGGGTTATTCCTACATCTATAAATAAGAGGAGTCTTATCATAGATTAGTGTTACACACTCTTGTATTAGATTGTGGAGAGTACTTGTAATTTCTATAGAGATAGAAACTAGGGTTTTGCCAATACCCAACTTCTTGAATACCTATTCTTCCTTGGTGGATCACCTCTAGAGGCCAAACACTTGGGTGGCTAACGTTGATCAAAAGAAAGAATCTCATCGGTGGAATTCGAGGAGAACACGAAGGACTAGGAGTTGAACTTGTACCCGAGTAAGCTTTGATCTACGAGGGTATAATTCTTATTCTCTTTCTCTTTCGTTTAATTGATAATTGAACACAAGGATAGATCATGGTGATGGTTTGTATAAAATTTTAAAATCTGATTTTATCGCGCTTCCGCTTTATTTATGTAATTTGATTGCATGCTTGCATTATATACAAACCTAACACTAAGGCGCTCTCTCATAGCAACTGAGCTCGTGGCCAGCGCCTAGCCAAGCCCCTAGGCGCTCAGCCTGAGTCTCCCAGCCCGTTTTGCTTCCCGGAATGCTCTGTTTTTGGTGTTCTAGACCTATCTTGCTTCCAACCACCATAACTCCCTCAATACACGTTCAAATTGGTCCGTTCCAGACTTTATGTACTCCTAAGACATAGAGCTACAACATATCAAAAATTCAGAGCTATCCATTAATATTAACATGGCAAAATCTTAGGCCAAAGTATCAACTCATGCTATATTTTCGTGTTCTTGGTGTTCTTGGCGATCTTCACAAAAATCATCACCAAAACTTTGTTTTAATCCCTTTTTACTCCATTCCAACTGGGTTAAACTCATAACCCATGGAAGTACAATATTATAACAACAAACGAATTAAACAAACACAAAATCATAGCTACAAGGTCCTCTAAATCGTCCAAATGTCCAAGTTCATGTCCAAAGTTCATTGTTCTTCATGTTCTTCATCCTCTTTAAGCATAGGTACGGATTTATTGCGTTTTCGTTCCACTTTAATGTTATTAATGGCTTATATAACCTCTTAACAACATTTACAAACATCCAACACAAACAAAAACAACAAGAATCGACACAAATCCGACCCACAAGCTTAGGAGCTCAAAACTAAGAAAACTTGAAAAACTTAACAAGAAATCGAATGGAATGGATTTTGGTTGGTGTTTTACCTCTGTCAATTCTTCCTAGAGGTTAAGAAGATTGCTAGGCTTTGCTTTGATGGTTTCTTCTTGCTTGGATTCTTTTCTTCTTCCACCCGTGTCTTCTTCTCCTTCCTCCTTTCTTTTTCCGACGACTCTTCTTCTTTTCCGGCGACTTTCTCCTTCTTTATTCTTCCTCTTTGCTGCAGATTTTTCCTCTCTCTCTCTCTCTATCTGCTGATGGGATGGTTTGATGGAATGCAAGAGATAAATGGAATGGTTTGAATGGAATGGGAGAGTGGAGGAGTAATTTTGGGAGAATGAAGGGAGTGGGTTGGGTGCTCCATGAAGTTTGCCGGCTAACCTCTCCCTCCTTGCATTTGATTGGTCTAAAATTGGGGGTTGGTTCCTTCTTGGAGTAACAAGCCAAAATAAATACCCAAATACACCAAAAATATATCCGAAAACTCCCACTTTTGTACCAAAATTGGTAAATAACTCTACCCAAAATTAAAATGGATATTACCATAAATATTGGGATAGGTAAAAATAATTATTATAGAATTTGTCCAAATATTCAGAAGACCCATATTATACATTTCAGATACGGATAAAATCACGTATCAGCTTAAATAAAATTTCCGACGCTTGGAAAAATTATTCGTGCGCATACACGTATTTATGAAATTTATTAAAATTGAAAAAGACACAAAAATATTATGGCGTGAATAGTGTCTCGGGAAACGTGTCCCATGAATAGTGATTTTACGATTTTTCGCAAAGTCAATATATTCACCCTAACGACACAACAACACATAAAATTCAACACATACACATATTCTAGGTTATAACATAACCTTTAAGCACATATCACATAATAATATAAATAAAATAAAAATTCATTTTATTCACATAAACTCGGGTTACAAGGAAATGAAAAATTCCCGATCGTTACATTCTCCCCTCCTTATAAGGATTCTGTCCCCAGAATCACAATACAAGGTTAAGCAAAAAGTTGAGGGTAATTCTTCTTCATCTTATCTTCTAATTCCCACGTAGCCTCCTCGACATTATGGTTTCGCCAAACTACTTTCACAGAAGGTATAACCTTATTTCTTAATACTTGCTCTTTCTTATCGATTATCTGAATAGGAATTTCCTCATACGTAAGATCTTTATCTATTTGGACGGGCTCATAGGATATCACGTGCTTATAATCGGGCTTGTATAGTCGTAACACTGAGTGTGGAACACGTTGTGGATATGCTCCAGTTCAGGAGGCAAGGCTACCTCGTACGCCACTTCACCCACTTTTCTCAATACTTCGAACAGTCCTACGAACCTCGGGCTTAACTTTCCCTTCTTTCCAAATCGTATCTTCCTTTTCCAGGGAGATACCTTTAGAAACACGTAACTGCTGACGTTGAAGTCTCTCGTCTGGCGATGTTGATCTGCATACTTCTTTTGTCAGTCTTGGGCTGCAACTAATCTTGCCCTGATCACTTTGACCACTTCAGCTGTCTGCTGCACCAATTCTGGTCCCAACAGTCACCGTTCCCAACCTCATCCCAGCTTAACAGTGTTCTGCACTTCCTTCCATAGAGGGCTTCGTATAGCGGCATACCGATGCTTGCATGATAACTATTATTGTTAGCGAATTCCACAAGTGGTAAATGGTCATCCCAATTTTTCTTGAAATCCATCACACAAGCTCTCAACATTTCTTCTAGCGTTTGAATTGTTCGTTCGCTCTGTCCGTCAGTTTGAGGATGGTAAGCAGTACTTAGTCGCAACTGTGTTCCCATTCTCTCGTGCAAGCTTTTCCAAAAATTCGACGTGAAGCGCGAAATTGATCATATGCCCTAAAAATTGCACCTTTTCCATCCAGAATTCGCACTTGGATAATTTCGCGTATAACTTCTCCCTTCTTAGTGTCTCTAGTACTTTGTTCAGTTGATCAGCATGCTCTTCTTCGGTCTTTAAATAAATCAAAATGTCATCGATGAAAACTACTACGAACTTGTCTAAGTACGGCTTCAGAACTCGGTTCATCAAGTCCATGAATGCTGCCGGGGCGTTAGTCAAACCGAAAGACATCACCAAAAACTCGTAGTGACCATATCTCGTCCGAAACGCAGTTTTGGGTACATCTTCCTTTCTTACTTTTAGCTGATGATATCCGGTCCTCAAATCTATCTTCGAGAAGTGTTTGGCTCCTTTTAGTTGGTCGAACAAATCGTCGATCCTTGGCAATGGATACTTATTCTTGATCGTTGATTTGTTCAATTCTCGGTAGTCGATGCAGAGCCTCATCGATCCGTCCTTCTTCTTGACAAACAAAATTGGGGCTCCCCATGGGGACACACTTGGCTGAATATACCCATTGCCCAGCAATTCCTGCAGTTATATCAACAATTCTTTCATCTCCACTGGCGCCATACGATACAGAGCCTTCGAAATTGGTGCAGTCCCTGGCACTAAGTCTATTGCAAATTCAATTTCCCTGTCTGGTGGAAGACCGGGTAATTCACTTGAAAACACATCTAGAAACTCTCTTACTATCGGTATATCCTTAATTTCTACACCTTCTTTCTTTTTATCTATAATATAGGCTAAATAGCCTTCACATCCTTTCTTTAACAACTTCCTGGCCTGCATCATCGTAAGACAACAAGAACGTCTCAGCGATGTGCTACCATTAAACACTACCCTCGACCGATTAGGGGTCCGAAGGTTCACACTTTTCTTCTGACAATCAATCACTGTCGCATGATCGTACAACCAGTCCATTCCCAATATTACATTGAACTCTCCCAACCTTATTGGGATCAAATCCACACAAAAATTATATCCCCTAATCTCAGCGCAACAATTACGAAGAATAAACTCTACTGGAATTATCTCGTTATTCGCAATTTCTATACTTAAAGGATTTTCTAACCGTTCTTAGGGTAAATTTAACCGTTTAGCAAAATCTTCAGACACAAAAGAACGGGTAGCACCCGAATCAAATAATACGCAGGCATTTATATTATTGATTGGGATAATACCTGACACCACGTCCTTAACATTCACTGCATCCTGCACGGTCATGTTGAAGGTTCGGGCAGGGGTTCGGTTCGGTGGAATCGGTCCTCCAATTGTCAGTTTGTTGCCTCCTCCTCGGTTGATATTTCCACCACTGCTTCCTTTCTTCGGGCAGTCTTTGATCTGATGTTCCACTAATCCACACGAATAACATCCACGGTTCTTGTTTGGGTTTGTACAGTTTGGTGCCATGTGCCCCTCCTGGCCGCAAGTGTAACAGACATTGCGCCCCTTCCAACACTCTCCCTTGTGATTTTTCCACATTTGGAACACGCTTTAATCCTCTTCTTAAATCCTCCCTGATTATTCCCCGTCTGATTAGTGTTGGTGTTGTTGCTGTTGCCACCGTCCCATTTTCTCTTTCCCGAATTGCTTCCACCGCTACTGCCACCTCCATGATAGTCTCCTCCACTTTTCTTATTCTTCTTGTGTTGATTCAAGGCCTCAATCCCTCCTTCAGAGATGATGGCTTTTTCCAGCAGTGTACTAAAGGTTTCAATCTGAAGAACGACTACCTTGTTATATATCCACGGTTTCAGCCCTTGTTCAAACCTTTGCGCCTTCAGCTCTTCAGTACTTACTTGAAGCGGTGCAAAACGTGCAAGTTCATTGAATTTGGTGGCGTACTGAGCCACCGTCATGCCCCCTACTTCAACTCCAAGAATTTCAGTACCATTTATCTTTCCATGCTCTTTGGGAAATAATTCTCAAAAAATAATTCCTTAAACTTGTCCCACGGTATCACTCCTTCGCCTGCTCGTTGTTGGTTAGCTTCCCACCAATAATTTGCTTCCCCTTTCATCATATAGGTGGCGAATGCTATTTTCTGGTCATCCCCCACGCGTGCGATAACGAAAGCCTTCTCCATTTCCTTCACCCAAGACTGGGCTTCAATAGGATCAATCGTTCCCCTGAACTCTGGGGGTCCTACGCTTTTGAAGTCTTTGAAACTTGTTATGGGTACTGCCGGTGGGTTGGGATTCATGATTCCCGCACTTTTCCTTTCTATTCTCTCCAATATATCTGCTAACCGCTGCATGGGGTCCGTCGGACCTCCTCTATTGTTAACCGATCCCTCAGGTGTTGCTAGGGGTGGTACGTTGCATCTGGGCGGCATTTTCTGCTAAACGTAAGAAAGCTTAATGTCATCATCTCATCATACTACGAGAATATCTATCATGAGTACTACAAGCAGACCACAAAGCGACACACTCTATTAGTAACTCGTAATGAAATATAGCTTTATTGTAAGGAATGTAAATACCTTTCACAACTTTCTAGGACGCGTCTGTCGACGCCGAAAAAATCGCTTCTATGCTAATTATTACCCTTTCCAATTTTAGCCTTTTTATTAGATGATTTTTTGGAAAAGGTCGGCACAAATGTCAACGGGATTTTGAAAGATCGTTTTTTATGATGAGCCAATTGACCAGAGTCGCCAGTTGGTATATTTGAAATGGATGTACCAACTCATCCGAGCTTCGTTTTCGTAAATCGTTGGCTCATATGTGACTCCGAATTAATTGGCCTGCAAACCGAGATTCATAGAGTTCGGGGGCTTGCTTAAGCGAGGGGAAGGTGTTAGGCACCCCCCGACTTCCGTGAAACACGGTTACCGCAATCTCGATGCTTTTCCTATCCTTTAATTCTTAAAATCTGTGTGTGTGCGCGTGTGTGCCTATGTGAATGTTGTGGTGAGTTTGCATGAAAAAACCCTTTGGTTTTTTGTGAAAAGTCGTGTTTTAATTTGAGAATGCTTTAGAATGTCTTTCGGCCTATATGAGAAAGCTTTATTCTTTTTTGTGAGAAAGGTTTGATTTTAATTGTCAAAAGCTGTGAGATTTTCATTAGGTGTCGTTTTGGCAAAACAAGAGTTTTTTAAACCTTCGTCAAAATAGGAATCGAGACCTATACGTTGCTTTCGTAAATAAAATGACGGGCAACTTCTAGGATCTCTTTAACCCTATGCACAAAGATTTAATAAAACGTTATTTATTTTTATAAAAACCATTTTTGTGATGTTTGAAAACGATTTTTTCTTTAGCCTTCTCGTTTAATAGGAATCGACATTCATTAGCACTTCCAATTTTAAGCCTCGTGGTGCTAATAACCTAATTTGATTGATTTTATGGAAATCTTCATCGTTTAGCTTTGAAATCAGTTTTTGTGTCGTAAATCAAATCAAGCATTAAAATGCGTGGGGGCTGTTCATGGGCATGTGAGCCATAAACCCGATTTTCAACTTGATATTGTTTTAAGGCCCGACAATTACATATTTACAACAAAGGGTACATCGACCCTACTATATACACCCAAAAATGTCCATCATCGGATTTGGACCACGGGGTCGCGTTCCTAGGCTCACACCCAAAATTCCTACACACCCACAAAATGGATACTACAAAAAATAAACAACACCGGGTTGCCTAACACACCACAATATCCTAAAATAGCAATCTAAATACACTACGCATAATACATTACCATAATGAGCTAAAAATCATCAAATGGATATCATCGGGCCATTAGGAAGAATTTCGTTCCGTTGGAACCCTCACTAATAGTCCTTAATCCATGGATCCTCAATAATATACAAGAAAAACTACATTTAATATAGCCCGAATGACAAAAAGTTTAACAAAATGATATAACAAAAATGCGATAAAAAAGAGCTTTTCACCTTGCAAATAACACCACGATGCGTATAAACTCGTATATTAAATAGAGTAGAAAGTGTATGTGAAAAATCTAACAAAAAGGGGTATAAATCCTCACTTTTTCTTTCTTTTCTCTCCTCTCCCGCTGCTGCTTGCTGCTGCTTCTCTCCTTTTTTTTTTCTTTCAAACTCCCTCTCTCTGGATGAAAAAATGAAGAACTGCATTGATAAAGGCTGCCAGAGGCAGCCGCAGATTGATCCGCGGCTTGGCCGTAGATTGATCTGCGGCTAGCCTCAGTTCCCCCGCGCCGCGCTCGGTTCCCCCGCACCGCGCTCGAGTGCCGTGTCGTCAGTCGTCTTATCATTGGTCGCGGATTGATCTGCGGCTGGCTGGGTTGATTTTCTCGATTTTTGTACCGCACCTTGATTCTCGTGTCGTACTATTGGTTTTCGCTGAAAGGCTTGTATTTTGCAGTCCGGGAACCGTTGGGAAATGTGCCATGTCATTCAGGAATGCTCGTTACGAATGGCTGCGACATGACACAGGATTTGTATTTGGAGCTAGGTTTCCAGGGGGCGCTGCCCCCCGACCCCCACCAGCTCACCGGCGAGCAGGTAAGCGTAGTGGCCATTAGTCGATTCCTGATATCCGCTCGTTGTCGTGTCGGCTTTGATCGCATGTCGTTGTGGTGGCTTTGAGTGTTCGTACTTATGTCAATCTTTAGTTCTCGTAGGCTGGGTTAATTGATGATTTTGCCCTCTTGTCAGGGTTAGTATACGAAGCGCAAAATTTGGGTGTCTACAGCTGCCCCTCTTTATCATGTTTATAAAATGTTAAATGAAATGAACATGATAAAGAAGTAGACACCTGATGCATGAATGACAGTGCATAAGAATGACAGTACATACATGATACAACACATATAGCTTATGATGCAACACGAGATGTAAGGCATGCAAAACATTCGTAAAGGTGTCAATGCATCATGCAATCATAAATTTATTGTGAGTATTGATCTCAACAGGACTCAATCGCTGATCGCATCGTTGTTGTCGGGTCTCGTCTCTAACAGGTCATTGCTATAATCGTTATCGCAGATGTCGTGCTCCGTCTCGTAATCGTCGTCGTCTTGGAATCGTCGTCGTCTCATAACTGTCGGGTCTCGTATCTGATCGGTCGTCTCGTAGATGTAGGGTCTAGTCTCCGATTGATCGTCTCATCTGTATCGGTCCTCGTCTCCGATTGGCCGACTCGTCTGTATCAGTTCTCGTCTCCGATTGGTCGACTCGTCTGCACCGGGTCTCGTTTCCGGTTGATCGTCTTGTCGGCACCGGGTCTCATTTTCGGTTGATCGTCTCATCAGCACCGGGTCTCGTTTCCGATTGATCGTCTCGTAACTCACCTCGTTCCTGCCGGGTCCCGCCCTGACAAATCGATTCGTCGTGTTCCGCACCCGATCGGTCGAAATCTCGTATTTTATTTTCACATAACAAGTCAAATGGGTTTGAAAAATTGATCAATTGCTCTATTATTAACTGTATGATGCATGCTTTTTATTCATAGATAGAGAATGACCCCTGCACAGTCTTTTTGACACTATTTTTCACAGATGTCGTCACCCGATGCCGTGACACGTTTGGATCTCGGTCCTCCCACAGGGTTGGTTGGCAGGCTTTTTCGCTGGTTGGACAGTTTGTCGTCGGGAGACAGGGTTATTGCAGATGGTCTTCTGGGACATTCCTGGTCCTTATTATCCTTTCAGGTGCCAGCGGGCTTTACGGAGGGTATTCTGAGCTATTGGGCCCCTGCCCGTCAGGTGTTCAGATTAGGGACAGTGGAGCTGACCCCTACTCTCGAGGAGTATGCCCGCTTTACCGACTTGTCTTTAGATGGTCCTTGTGCCAGGGTCACAGCTGGTCTCATGCGCTATCAGTTCTTGACTTTTACTGGGTTGCGGAGGACAGTTCTGTTATCGGTGATCACATCAGACCATCTAGTTCCCCTTCATTTCCTAATTGACCGTTTCGGCTCACCCGACAGTTTTCATCTATTCTCTGGTGATTTTTCCGTATCTGAGGAGCGTTGGGGCGCTTTGAGAGTAGATGTTTTGATGGCTTGTGTTATCTCAGTTTTGTATCTGCCATCCGGATCCGATCTGTTGGATATACGAGTTATTGCGGCCACTAGAGTCCTTCAGGAGGATCACACCATTATTCCCATGATACTAGCAGACACCTACATGTCAGCCTCATATTGTCAGTCTTTTCGAGGCAGAGTATTAAGAGGGAGCTCTATTTTGTTGTATGTATGGATTATAAGCCATCTCACCCCCATCGGTCATTTCCGTCGCCATGGGTTTTGCTTCAGCCACGATATAGCCATGCAATTTTCGTTCTGTCCCGTGAGCTGTACTGATGCGGCTTCCTGAATAGAATTCTTATCGGCTATTGAGGAGCCCTTTCATCTCTTGATCTATTCGGGTTATTGCTCCTTCATGAGCTTCTCGACTCATGTGCCCACCTTGGATTTCATCCCTATTTCTAGCTTGAGGGGCGTGACGACTTATCATCCCTTGGCGGTTATGGGGCAGTTTGATCAGATACAGGATTTTCACCCTTTCACGGGCGCAGCCGACTACCGATTCCTCATATCACCCCAGACAGAGAGAGATCTACTGCGGGTATATGATCTTTGGTCTCGCAGGATCTTTGCCGAGTCTAGTGAGAGTTGCCCCATTCAGACATCTGCTTATGTGCAATGGTTGCACGGAGACTCTGATATGGTTGGTTTGAGTCAGACTAGAGTATTTGATGACTCTTGAGTGATTTTCACAGATGATACCACCCCAAAGGTATTTATTCCTCCTGAGTCTACAGAGATGATGTCCAGATATGATTTTGAAGGCTTCTCCACTCCCGCCCATATTCCTTATTCCATCTCAGCTGATTCTGCCCCTAGTCGGGTTACTGAGGATAGCCGGATCCGACTGGCCTTGATTACTACTTAGGCTGAGAGGGACGCTGCTCTTGTTGAGAGAGATGCTGCTATTCTGCCCAGAGATGCTGCCCTCACTGACAGAGACGCCATTGTATTGCAGACTAGGGTAGTTATAGATGCTCACTCTGAGACTGTTAGTCGAGCCACTGCTTTATTGGATCGCATCGACATGATGGGGCAGCAGATTGCAGGGGATGCCGATGCTTCTGTAATATAACTGACAGCAGTCTGACAAGATTTGACCACCTTTAATCTTGTTTATATGATGTTTGTAAATGTTATTTCTTGGCTTAAACATGTTCTATGCCATGTATACTACAGCCCTGAATCATTAAACCACCTAACAAATAACGACCATGAAAGTTATTAACGGTCAAACATGGTTGACCGACCATGACCAGCATGTTTCTGGGCAACCCAGAAACCTCATGAACAGCATGAACTAGGTAGTTTGACCATGAATTATCTAGCATCAATTGATGTTGTTTATGCTTAAATTTCATATGTCGTTATACCTTGCCTTGCCTACTATAACAACAAACAAAAATCCAACCCAAAACATTAACCAACTGGAATTAATTTGCGGTCAAAAGTCCCTACTCGACCATGACCGGTTGTTCTTCAATGAAGAACACCTTTAGCGACACTCTCCTTCCCAAACCCAGAATACTAAGTTTATATGCAGTCCGTCGCTAAAGGTCTTTTGTGACGGTTTTTAATAAAAATTAATAAAAATAATTAAATAAAATATATAAAATTATAAATAAATATTAAAAATTCATATTAATTAATAATAAATATGAAAAAAATTCATTTTTTTAATTATATTTATTATTTTTATATATTCTGATAAATATTTTTATATAATTATTTAATTTAATTAAATATTAAATTATTTAATAAATATTTTAAATAAATGATTTAAAAATGATATTAATGTATTTAAAATATTTTAAATGATAATTAATTCATTTAAAAATATTACCAACTTTCCAAAATTATTTTAAATAATAAATAAATTATTTAAAATAAAATATTAAATATTTAATAATATTATAAATGATAAATAAATTATTTAAATATTAAACTAAATTTTAAAAATTCTTATAAATAATAATTACATCATTTAAATGATAAAATAAATTCTAAAAATATTATAAATGATAAATAAATTATTTAAATAATATTTTAAGTATCTAAAATTATTCTAAATGATAATTAAATCATTTTAATATCATATTAAATGTTTTAAAAATATTCTAAATGATAATTAAATTATTTAAATATTAAATTAAGCTTTAGAAATTATTATAAGTAATAAGTAAATTATTATAATGATAAAATAAATTATAAAAATATTATTAATGATAAAATAAATCATTTAAATAATATTCTATCTTTCTAAAAATATTATAAATGATAAATAAATCATTTAAATAATTTTTTAGGCATCTAAAAATATTTTAAATGACAAATAAATTATTAAATAACATATTAAATGTTTTAAAAATATTCTAAATGATAATTAAATCATTTAAAAATATTCCTAAGCTTGTAAAATTATTTAAAAATACTTCCAAGCTTCTAAAAATTATTTAAAAATAATACCAAGCTTCTAAAAATGTTATAAATAATAAATAAATTATTTAGACTAATAATTAAGCTTTCAAATGAAGTTTTATCGAACAACCTATGTGTTTAGCTATTAAGGACGCGACCGAGATACCGAATCAACGTCGAACCTTAATGAAACTTGCCTAGATTAGCGTAATACATGTTTATATAAGTGCTAACGCTTATTATTGGTATACGTAGACTACGTACGTTGACCAACTGTTTAAATTTTAAACGAACTACGCTAAGGCAAGTCTCCGAACCTTGTTACATTTAAGCAATTCATTTATGTCTTGCTATCAATTATTGTGAAGTTATTGCTACTTGTTCAGCATAACTTAAGAAATGAAATCCTTTATTGACTGTTTGAGCTTAAAATTGTTGTGTCAAACCAAATTATTTTGGTACGACATCTATACTGAGTAAAAGGGACACCGTGGATGGAAGGTGGTCCGACAAACCTTCGAATAAAGTTTAAATTGGCAATTAAATGAATTGACCAATATTGGCAATTAACTTAAATTGACCAAAAATATGGTAGGATGATATGCATACTCCTAGGATATTGGTGAGGCTGATCACCTACCAGATATCCGAACTCAAAGAGGTTCTAAGTCATTGAAGACTGACAGGACAATTTGAAATATATGGTTTCGGTACAGAACCCTCAGTATCAATTATACATCACCTGACATCTTTCAAATCAAACACATTGTGTTTACATTTTTAAATGAACTTGCTGAGCATTTGTAGCTCATTCTTGCGCATATCTTCTTTTGCAGCTTTAAATGATATCCCTAGCACTTCTGGGACAGATAAAGGAAAAGGGCATGCTTACTAATTTTATTAACTGCTTTTGAATAATCTAAGTCTTTTAAAGGCTTTTGTTGTAATAACTTAGTACTGAGAACAATGTAATCGAACCAAATGATATGTAATATATTATGATCCTTTATTTCATCGATTGCGGTGTACTCTGATCTTTGTTTTATTCAGCATAGTTGTACTAAGTTAGATACAATATCTATACGAACTATACATCTGAATGAGGGTATTTAAATGATGTTGAAAGTCCTATAAGCTCTGGGGTTACACTTAATGAGCGCCGGTAAGGTGTCATCTTTACCGGAATGCGCCCCTCAGTTCTATGGACAATCTTATCATTAATACTGTGAATGTCAGATAGATAAGGAATATAAATATGAAAGAGGTATTCATTAGATATGAATCTATACATCCAAGTGAGGGTATCCAAACACAGACAACGTTCTGGCCGGAACTAGTACCTGTTATGGGATACTGTGAACCTTGGATAGATATAAGTCATATTTTATTGAATATTTATAGTTGTATAGTTTCATGTGAGTACCAGATCTACTACAGGGGAGTGTAGAGATTTGGGGGCGTCACAGCTTCAGATCTATCCACCACATTATCCATCCTGCTTTAGTTAGTTTCAGATTTGTAGATCATTTTATTTCCTGCATAGACTATGTCAGTTTCATCGGTTATCGAAAGAGAAATCTTGTAACAAAATGACTTATATATATAGACATGCATTTAAATTTAGTCATTTCCCCTTTTTGTCGTATCGTTGCCTTTCATTGGATCCTCATTTTATCCAGCTAACCACGATTTTGATATTTCGCCTTCTTTCTCTTCTCAAGTCTTGATGGAGATTTGACAGACATTGCCGCACACCCTGTTGATTTCATCGGACTGAGTCTTAGATTTTGGCTAACTGTTTGGTTGGGTTAGGGTTATGTCATTTGAGATGAAGCTGATTAGGTGGCTGGTTTCGGGAAGGTTTCGAGGGTATAGGAAGGTTTTTCTGGCTGTTGGGAATCGGTTTTGGTTAGAGAAAGTATTATTTTGTAAAGAAATGGACCGTGCCATGATGGCTGCCTACGTACTCCCACAAGTCGGGAGATCAGGTCCTACGTAGTTCGCTTTTCAAAGAAAGAGGAGAAAATGATGATTTTTTTAAGCGTAGAACCGCTTCACCCAGTCAGAATTGATGGGCTGTGGAAATACCTCACCGTCCATCTCTTGTAATATGAGGGCTCCTCCGGACAACACTTTCTTAATCACAAAAGGTCCTTCCTAGCTCGGGGCAAACTTCCCTTTGGCTTCGTCTTGACAAGGCATGACTCTCTTTAGCACTAGGCCATTTTCCTTGAACTTCCGAGGTCTTATCTTTTTGTCGTATGATCGAAAGATTTTTTGCTGATATAACTGACCGTGCAAAACAGCAGCCACCCTCCTTTCATCAATTAGGGCCAATTGGTCGTACCGACTTTGCATCCAATCCTCCTCGTTTATCTGAGCATCAATCAAGATTCTGAGGGACGCCATCTCAACCTCAACTGGCAGAACAGCCTCCATTCCGTATACCAAAGCGTAAGGGGTTGCCCCCTGTAGAAGTACGCACCGACGTTCTGTACGCCAGCAGGGTGAGAGGTAGCAGATCCGGCCATCCCCGATGATTAGCAGACATTCTCGCCATGATCTTCTTGATATTCTTATTTGCAGCCTCCACTGCCCCATTCATCTTAGGATGGTAAATGACAGAATTGAGGTGTTTGATCTTAAACTGGTCACATAATTCCTTCATGAGGGCATTGTTTAAATTCTTGGCATTGTCGGAGACTAAGACCTCAGGTTACCCGTATCGGCAAATGACATTATTCCTGATGAAACGGACGATGATCTCCTGAGTTACTTTGGGAAAAGAAGCTGCTTCTACCCATTTAGTGAAGTAATCGATCATGACGAAGATAAATAGGTGTCCGTTGCTTTCTTTGGGCTCTACTGGTCCGATTACATCCATACCCCACATTGAGAATGGCCAAGGGGAGGTCATACAATGCAGTTCATTGGGAGGCGCATGGATTACATTGTCGTGCGCCTGGCATTAGTAACATCGTTTGACATGATCGTCGCAGTCGGCTTTCAGTGTTAACCAGTAATGCCCTATTCTCAAGATCTTTTTGGCCAGCATCGGTCCACTCATGTGTGGCCCACACACTCTACCATGTATTTCGTCCATAATCTTTTGGGCCTGCGTTTCATTTACACATCGCAACAATCCCAAACCGGCATCCCTCTTGTACAATGAATCCCCGCTCAAATAAAACCTCATTGCCATCTTTTGGATTCTCAACCTTTCAGCTCGGCTTGCTTGGTCGGGAATGGATCTATCCCTCAGATACTCCCTTATGTTGTGATACCAAGGCTGCTTTGGCAGAACCACCTCCTCCGATAATACTGCCACATGCTCCTCGTATGCCGGGGCATTCTGTACCGCTATTTCAATCTGTGGAACGTCCTTGCTTTTGATTATGTGGATTAAGGAAGCTAGAGTTGCCAATGCATCGGCAAAATCATTCTGTCCCCGGGGGATATGTCGGAAAGCGATATCTTCAAACTCTCGCATCAATTGGATAACACATCGGTGGTATGGAAGTAACCGAAGCTCCTTAGTGTTATACACCCTGATCGCCTGTCTGATTACCAGCTCTGAATCCCCGAACACCGCTAGTCTCTTCACTCCCACATCGCGGGCAAAACGTAGTCCCAATATACATCCCTCATACTCAGTTGTGTTATTCGAATTACTGAACAACAATTTAGTGGCCACGGGATATTTCTCTCCGGTGATAGAGACCAGGACTGCTCCGGCTCCTGCCCCTTCAGCATTCATGGCACCATCAAAATACAACTTCCAGAACTGCCCCTCGTCATCACATCTCGTGTGTAAGACCCAGAATACATCTTCGCTCGGCAAAGGAGTTTCTAAAGGCTCCATCCCCCCTGTTGGCATTTCTGATAACTGAACTGCAATTCCCTGCCTTTTCATGGCTTTCTGAGTTACGTATACGATGTCGAACTGCTGTAAGATTAACTGCCACCTTGACAATCGACAGTTCAGCATGGGCCTTTCAAAGATATATTTCAGGGGATCCATTCTCGATATCAGGTACGTAGTGTGCCCATGGAGATAGTGCTGTAATCTCACTGCAGCCCACGCCAAAGCACAACAGGTCCTTTTAATGGGGGTGTAATTCTGTTCACATCGGCTAAATCTCTTGTTGAGGTAATAGATGGCCTGCTATTTGCCTGATTCATTCTTCTGTCCCAGCATACATCCCATCGCAATGGCATTGACCGATATATACATAAACAGAGGGATCCCATCCTTCGGGGGTACCAGCACCGGTGCTTCTGTCAGCTGCTTCTTAATGGTCTGAAAGGCTTTCTGGCATTGCTTATTCCACTCTTGGGAGACATCTTTCCTTAACAGTTTAAAAATCGGCTCGCATGTAGTTGTCAAGTGGGATATGAAGCGGCTGATGAAGTTTATTCTTCCCAGAAATCCTCTTATCTCCTTTTCTGTGCGAGGTGCCGGCATATCCACAATGGCCTTAATCTTCGCCGGATCCAACTCAATGCCCCGATTACTAACCAGGAATCCCAAGAGCTTGCCCGACTGCACTCCGAAAGCACACTTTGCCGGATTGAGCTTCAAATTATATTTTCTGAGCCGATCGAATAGCTTTTTGAGATGGGTTATATGATCAGATTCTACCCTCGATTTCACGATAATGTCATCCATGTAGACCTCTATCTCCTTGTGCATCATGTCGTGGAACAGGGCCATCATGGCTCTCTGATAAGTAGCCCCCGCATTTGTGAGACCGAAGGCCAATCGTCTGTAGTAGAAGGTGCCCCAAAGGGTGATGAAAGCGATCTTTTCCCGGTCTTCCTCCGCCACCATTATCTGATGATACCCCGCAAAGCAATCAACAAAAGAGTACATCTCGTATTGGGCTGTGTTATCCACCAAGATGTGTATAAAAGGCACTGGGAAGTTGTCCTTGAGACTGGCCTTGTTCAGATCTCTATAGTCAACACATACCCTCACCTTCCCTCTAGGCTTAGCCACTGGGACTATATTGGACAGCCATTCCGGGTAAGTGGACACCATAATGATTCCAGCCTTGAACTGTTTGACGATTTCTTCCTTCACCTTCAAGCTCCACTCCGGTTTTAGCTTTCTTAGTTTCTGCTTGACAGGCTTAAAACCCTCCTTGATGGGCAACCGGTGTACCAAAATGTCGGTGGACAATCCGATCATGTCCTCATGAGACCAGGCAAAAACATCCTCATACTGGCTTAGCAACTCGGTTATTTCTGTTTTTTGGCTAGGGGTCAGATCTGTCCCTATCTTGAGCTCTTTGGGTTTGTCAGGGGTTCCGATATTTATGGTGATGGTTTGGTCTAAGTTGGGTTTGGGTTTATCTTCGACCCATCCTTTGATCTCGTCAGGCGTGTCGTCATTATCTGTCTCATCCTGCTCAATGCCCATTAAATCGAAATCCAGCTCAATATCAAAATCATAGTCATCTTTCAAATTCGAAAAATCGTTTGTTAGGCAAGAAATACTCAAATTGGTACACCTGACATGAAACAAAAATATTTCTCATATATATAAGTCATTTTCCCACAATGATCATCTTTAAAATAACATGACAAAATAACATAACTATGCAAAATTTAAAATAAGGAACAAAACTGGTATATATTCATCCCCCACCATCCGGGGTCTACCACCCTGACGCCATATTTTACCCTCATTTGGATATTACTGGCTCCATCGTCCAGTTGTCGGTGGTCAGATCGGCCGGAATGCGACAGATGAAAGGCGGCTTCGCATCGGAAACTTCCTCGATGACTACAGCCACATCGCATTGGTCCTTCTTCATAACCTCTTCAGGAATAGTCAGCCCCGCCCAATTGATGACAGGCACACTCTGTTGGGATCCTGATGGCATGGCAACATCCTTCCTCTTTCCACTGCTTACTGACTGTCCAGGGATATAACACTTGGTTTCAAACTGTTGCATGACCTCCTGCAGGAAACTCTCCTTTTTGGCTGACTCATCATTCGCGGGGGTCAATTTTTCACCTCCTGTCTCAGACACAGGCTTGCCAGTACCTTGTTCATTGTTGACTTTCGGCATCAGAATTTCGGCCAGTCGAGTTGGGGTCTCCCCTTGAGAGTGTTTCTGTTCTACGCCTCCATAATACTCCAACCCTGCCTTGCCTATCTGATTGGGCAGTTGAATAGGCTCAGTAATTCCTTGACTGTTCTTTCCCAACCCTCGCCCAGGTCAAAACTTCATCTTCATCATTTCTCTAGCAACAAAGATAAGTTCAGGAGAGACCTTAGGTTTTACAGCTGGAGCCCCTAGACATCTGTAGTGGGGAGTATTGATTTCCAGCGCCTGAAAACTGGCGGGTACCACCGATTCGTCCAAATTAATCACCGGCAGGCCATTCCTGGAAGGAGAAGGGCCATTACGCTCTGTAGAGACCGTCACCAGATTCCCGTCGATGATAAACTTAATTTGCTGGTGTAGCGTAGAGGGAACTGCCCCGGCCATGTGTATCCATGGCCTTCCCAATAACATGTTATAACTTGTCGCGATATCCAGGACTTGGAATGAAATATCGAAAGTACAAGGCCCTATCTCCACAGGCAATTCTATCTCCCCCATCGTATCCTTCCGGGATCCGTCAAAGGCTCGTACCACCACATAACTGGCCCGCAGGCGCTTAGGATTGACGTTTATTTTCTTCAATGTATTGAATGGACAGATATTGAATGCTGATCCCCCATCAATTAACACCCCATTCATAACATATCCTGATGAGATTACCGCAATATGCAGCGGTTTCTGATGCACCCTTCCCTCTTTGGGGATATCATAATCTGTGAACGATATTACATTGTTTTCTAACAGATGGTCCACTAGATGGCCGAAACCTTCTTTGCTAATCACCTTGGGAATGTGTGCCTCTTCCAGGACTTTGGCCAGAATTCTGCAGTGATCGTCGGATGATAATACCAAATCCATGATCGATGTCAGAGTCGATTCCTCGCTTAATACCTTGACCCCCCTTGCTTCTGGATGATTCATCTTCCTTAAGAATTCCACAGCTTTCTCCTCGGATATCTTTTCATTCTTCTTCCCTTTGCTCTCAAGGGTTCGTCCTGGAAGATATAAAGGATTCCTCTTTGATATTACAGAAGCACAACTGGCCGCCTCCTCTGATACTCCCCCGTAATTCCACGGTACTGCTTTCAGACTGCTAATGGGGATTTGTGGTCTCGCTGCAATGGTGAGAAGTTTCGGAGCCGTTAGCCTGATAGGCCCCTCTATAATACTCCTGCTCAGACCCGCCAACCTAATCGGTGTCCCTCGTATATTCTCCTGATCATTTGTCATGCTAATCATCTCATCAATTCTCTTTATATAATTCAGCCTTGGTGGTCCTCCGGCTTCGCTGGCTTTCACTACATTGACCCCTTCCCTATCATGCTTAGGCAGGGGATTGACTTTAACATTTGGTGATTCTGGTTGTTCCACCACGATCTCTCCGCTATCGATCATGTTTTGAATCTTGTGCTTCAGCGCCCAGCATTCCTGAGTATCATGACCAGGGGAACCCGAATGGTACGCACACTTCTTACTCGGGTCAAATCTTCTCCCTTTCGGGTCAATTGGGGGTGTCAAATCGACTATCTTTCTCTGTGCTATTAATACTGCCAAAATCTGTTCAAGAGGATCCCCAAGCGGGGTGAATAACCGATCTCTTGTGGTCTCAAATCTTCTTTGCCCGTCCGTCCTTTGATTATTGAAATTAGGTTGTCGGGGTGGCACAATTCTCTGTATTTGCACTGGAGGGCTATTCTCCACCTTCCTAGATGATCCCTGCAGGATGAGGGAAACATCTTCCTCCTTTCTCTTTTGGGTCCTGCGGGAAGCACTGCCATAGTTTCCACTCTGGATTTGCTCCGCAACTGTTTCTAGAGCTGTGAAGTCCCGAATCCTGCCAGACTTTAACCCTATGTCAACCATTTCTCCATGCTTTATCATTTCGGCAAAAGGTCTTCCAATCCCCACTATCACTCGCTCATAATAGGGCGCCTCCTGAATATCCACAAAGGTCATTACCATCTCCGCCTCGCTCATTGGGGGATTCACTTGTGCAGCCATAACCCTCCACCACTGTGCATAGTCCCTAAAAGATTCTTTTGGTTGCTTCTTGACCTTTGTCATCTGATATCTGTCAGGGGCCATCTGTGCCTGGAAGCTGTATTGTGTCAAGAAAGTATGGGCCAACTCCTCCTAGTTGTGGATCCGAGCATTATCAAGGAGGGCATACCAAGTTCTTGCCTCTCCCGTTAGGCTCTTTTGGAATAACTGCATCCTCAGTCCTTCATCTTCTGCATAAGACCCAAGTTCGCCAATGTATATCTTTAGGTGTGTATAAGGGTCTCCCTTCCCATTATATTTCTCAAATTCGGGGATCTTGAACTTCTCCGGATACCTGGTTCTTGGAAAGACACACAGATCTGAATAATTTACCCTGCCCAGGGAACCTATGCCTTTCAGAGACTGGATAGTCTCCTCTATCTGCTTCATTTTCTTTCGAAGATCATCAGTGTCTCCCTCCTCTGGAATAGTGATTACTGTCCTGTTAGGTGTAGGAATGGCCTTGGGGATGACTGGCTCGCCCTTAGGCTGGGGTTGATCATCCTTAGAAAGGATTGTATCATCTTTAGGGGGATTCTGGTTACCCCCCGGTGGTGGCATATTAGGCGGATCCTTGTTTGGCGGATCTTGTCTCAGTAGCAACTGCTCTTTCAGCATCGTGGCCATTTCCAACATCTGCTTTTTAAAATCATCGAATTCCTCCCGAGATATGGAACCAGGATTAGGATGTGGAAAATCAGCCATTTCAGATGTAGAATCCTGGGCCTTCTTAGATCGCAAACGCGTTTGAGGAGCAATCCTACAGGGGAAAACGGTTTGAAGTTTAATCTTGGAAAATGAAAGATGTGGATGCATGCTAAAGCTGTAACTTTTGTGTTTTTGGGTCTTTAATCTTTCCCTGCAAAATAAAATGTTAGCAGTCCCTTATTGCAATAATAAATGCTAGACACGAATTATTATGCTTTCCCAGCTATTCCCTGCAAAACATAGGGGTTAGTACTTTCTTTTGACAAAAAGGGGAGGTATATATAAAAATATTGAATGGGACTATGACATTTATACGCGTAAACGTAAAAGGGCATGAGAAGACTTTCCCTGCATTGGGTTAATCTGAGGCTGACCTACCCTAAGGTTACTCTCGCGGCTTTTCAGCATGAAGGTCCCCAAATCTTCGCAATCTACTCGTCTGAATCCTTTCGATTGGAGCGGATATTGGTGGTGCGTTTCCTGAGCCATCTCCGGGGAGCAGCCCCTTCGAGTCCAGTAATAAGCAACCGACAGGTTTGCCTCAAGAGGAGGTACACTCTCAACATACATTCACATTCATCGTCCTCACCGTATGCAAATGATTACTTTAAATTAAAGCAATTCCATTCAATCATTCATTCATTGGACAAAAACACACATTCACACAACAACAAGTAAAACAGGTCAAAATATCGCACGTACATACACATTCATAAATTTTTAAAGGATATGACAGCATCAAGATTTGAACGCGGCTTAAGCCCTCTAATGTCCCCAGCAGAGTCGCCAGCTGTCGACGCTGAAAAAATCGCTTCTATGCTAATTATTACCCTTTCCAATTTTAGCCTTTTTATTAGATGATTTTTTGGAAAAGGTCGGCACAAATGTCGACGGAGTTTTGAAAGATCGTTTTTTATGATGAGCCAATTGACCAGAGTTGCCAGTTGGTATATTTGAAATGGATGCACCAACTCATCCGAGCTTCGTTTTCGTAAATCGCTGGCTCATATGTGACTCCGAATTAATTAGCCTGCAAACCGAGATTCATAGAGTTCGGGGGCTTGCTTAAGCGAGGGGAAGGTGTTAGGCACCCCCCAACTTCCGTGAAACACGGTTACCGTAATCTCGATAGTTTTCCTATCCTTTAATTCTTAAAATGTGTGTGTGCGCGCGTGTGTGCCTATGTGAATGTTGTGGTGAGTTTACATGAAAAAACCCTTTGGTTTTTTTGTGAAAAGTCGTGTTTTAATTTGAGAATGCTTTAGAATGTCTTTCGGCCTATATGAGAAAGCTTTATTTTTTTTGTGAGAAAGGTTTGATTTTAATTGTCAAAAGCTGTTAGATTTTCATTAGGTGTCATTTTGGCAAAACAAGAGTTTTTTAAACATTCGTCAAAATAGGAATCGAGACCTATACGTTGCTTTTGTAAATAAAATGACGGGCAACTTCTAGGATCTCTTTAACCCTATGCACAAAGATTTAATAAAACGTTATTTATTTTTATAAAAACCATTTTTGTGATGTTTGAAAACGATTTTTTCTTTAGCCTTCTCGTTTAATAGGAATCGACATTCATTAGCACTTCCAATTTTAAGCCTCGCGGTGCTAATAACCTAATTTGATTGATTTTATGGAAATCTTCATCGTTTAGCTTTGAAATCAGTTTTTGTGTCGTAAATCAAATCAAACATTAAAATGCGTGGGGGCTGTTCATGGGCATGTGAGCCATCAAAATAACCCCAAACGCCCATAATCACATATTTCACTATTACGGGGCCTTAAACCCGATTTTCAACTTGATATCGTTTTAAGGCCCGATAATTACATATTTAAAATAAAGGGTACATCGACCTTACTACATACACCCAAAAATGTCCATCATCGGATTTGGACCACGGGGTCGCGTTCCTAGGCTCACACCCAAAATTGCTACACACCCACAAAATGGATACTACAAAAAATAAATAACACCGGGTTGCCTAACACACCACAATATCCTAAAATAGCAATCTAAATAAACTACGCATAATAGATTACCATAACGAGCTAAAAATCACCAAATGGATATCATCGGGCCATTAGGAAGAATTTCGTTCCGTTGGAACCCTCACTAATAGTCCTTAATCCATGGATCCTCAATAATATACAAGAAAAACTACATTTAATATAGCCCGAATGACAAAAAGTTTAACAAAATGATATAACAAAAATGCTATAAAAAAAGCTTTTCACCTTGCAAATGACACCACGATGCGTATAAACTCGTATATTAAATAGAGTAGAAAGTGTATGTGATACAATCTAACAAAAAGGGGTATAAATCCTCACTTTTTCTCTCTTTTCTCTCCTCTCCCGCTGCTGCTTGCTGCTGCTTCTCTCCTTTTTTTTTCTTTCAAACTCCCTGTCTCTGGATGAAAAAATGAAGAACTGCATTGATAAAGGCTGCCAGAGGCAGCCGCAGATTGATCCGCGGATTGATCCGCGGCTTGGCCGCAGATTAATCTGCGGCTAGCTTCGGTTCCCCCGCGCCGCGCTCGGTTCCCCCGCGCCGCGCTCGGTTCCCCCGCGCCGCGCTCGAGTGCCGTGTCGTCAGTCGTCCCATCATTGACCGCGGATTAATCTGCGGCTGGCCGGGCTGATTTTCTCGATTTTTATACCGCACCTCGATTCTCGTGTCGTACTGTTGGTTTTCGCTAAAAGGCTTGTATTTTGCATTCCGGGAACCACTGGGAAACGTGCCATGTCATTCAGGAATGCTCGTTTCGAATGGCTGCGACATGACACAGGATTTGTATTTGGAGATTGGTTTCCAGGGGGCGCTGACCCCCGACCCCCACCAGCTCACCGACGAGCAGGTAAGCGTAGTGGCCATTAGTCGATTCCTGATATTCGCTCGTTATCGTGTCGGCTTTGATCGTAAGTCATTGTGGTGGCTTTGAGTGTTCGTACTTATGTCCACCTTTAGTTCTCGTAAACTGGGTTAATTGACCATTTTTCCCTCTTGTCAGGGTTAGTATACGAAGCGCAAAATTTGGGTGTCTACAGCGTCTATCTAAGATCGCCCCAAAACTATACATGAGTTTTATCTACCCTTATCCTCTATACACTTCCTAAGGTTATAGCCTAAAGACCTCTCTCTAAAGGTTTATAACCTAAGGCTCTGATACCAACCTGTGACGCCCCCAAATCCAGGTCACCCGAACCGCGGACTTGGTTCGTCACTATATAATACATACATCATACTATCGATATTTTACAGCGAAAATAGAGGAATATTTATATTGATATAACATAAATAATCCTGTCCCAAGTCTCGAAACCAAGACTACTACAAAACATAACTTAATACATAGGGGTAATTAAGTCTTAATACATCACAAGCGTCAACAAGTCTTCATACATAATCAAAATGATAATCTTAACGGTACAAAGCTAATCTGTGGCTTTGCCTTTGCCTTCCCTGAGCTTTCACCACGAGCTCCACTAACTGAAATATTTTAAGAAAAGCAAGGGTAAGCAACAAATTTGCTCAACAAGTATAATAACAATAATCGTGAATCATCACATGAATACTTTATAGCTTACAAGAATCAAGAGAATAAAAGATAGCTCAAGAACTTGAACAATTTCTACGAATGATCTTTTTAACACAATTGTAGGGCCTCTATGGACCGAATGCTTTCAATGTTCCCAAATGGAGGAATTATTCTATACTGAGTGGTCATCATGACACTGAACTTTTACTAGAATCACCAGAAATTCATCTGATAACCCAACATACTAATACAATAGGTGATCAGCCTAATGTACCCGGTGTTATGCAACCTTTAACATACTGTTCGTGCGCGTGTCGATTCCCCGACATAGATACTGTTTCCCCTGCTATGAGGGTTGTTCATCTTAGCTTTACATAGGAATCCAAACCAAACAATTTGATCGGATAGCTTTACTTAACAACAATGATGATTAAATATACGTCTAGCCGAAACAATTGGCTTTGACATCTATCTTATGCAGTTCATGGAATATAGAATTTGAAAGCTTTAATAACATGCGTTGAAGCATAGCTAGGTAACGTGAACGATTAATAGTTCATTCTAAGAGTACTTGCAACATGACAATGATTGAAGTAAAGGAACCTGTTCAGAATATGTTGAATAAGATAAAAACTCGTTTAATGAAGTAATACTTGCAACAATATACAACATTTGTATAAGATAGGAAACTTGCTCAACACAAGGGTTAGACAAGCGTTAGGAAACTTGCCTAACATATACCTGTTTGCACGAAATAAAAATAGTGCATAAGGTTTAGAAATTTGCCCAACACAAGGGTTAGACAAGGGTTAAAGAGGAACTTGCTCAAATATAAATTGAATTGAGTTAAGAAACTTGCCTAAAGCGCTGCTACAATATTACAACACACGCTCCTTAATATCCTACACAATTAGGTACATATTCACATAACAATTAGTCACATACTGGATACCAAATATTTGTTTATACAACTCTATAATGTCCCATTCAAATAAGAAACAAAATATTAAACAAGGTCATGCCCACTAGTTACGGCGTTACGACGTTTGTACGTCTGTACGCCAAACTTGTCTATTCGAACGCCTAAGCGACACGTAATTGCGTACGCCTAGCACGCCCTTTCGATTTATCTAATACTCATTGGATAATCCTAAGTATCATTATAATTCATAACATTCATGTTTTATAACTTAGAACATCATTTAACATTGTCGGGAGCATTACGCGTGCTTACGCTCATGCCCGACACTCTCCAATTGCCTCCAATTACACATCAGTCCTATAAATAACCAATTTAGGCCATGCTACAGACCTCAAATTGAAAAACTTAAAGAACGAAAGTTGTAGGTCTACTCTTCCTCTTTTCGAATCATCTTGAATCAACTCAATCCAAGTTCGTATGAGAACGTTATGCCCATTTTACTAAAGGACGTCGAAGTTGTTTGCACAGTCTCTTGTCCAGCGCCTTAGGCGCTCAAAATGGCCTACGAGCAGCGCCTAAGGCGCTCTCTCACAGCAATTGAGCTTGTGGCCAGCGCCTAGGCGCTCGGCCTGAGTCTCCCAACCCGTTTTGCTTCCCGAAATGCTCTGTTTTTGGTGTTCTAGACCTATCTTGCTTCCAACCACCATAACTCCCTCAATACACGTTCAAATTGGTCCATTTCAGACTCTATGGACTCCTAAGACATAGGGCTACAATATATCAAAAATTCAGAGCTATCCATTAACATTAACATGGCCAAATCTTAGGCCAAAGTATTAACTCATGCTATATTTTCGTGTTCTTAGTGTTCTTGGCGTTCTTCACAAAAATCATCACCAAAACTTTGTTTTAATCCCTTTTTACTCCATTCCAACTGGGTTAAACTCATAACCCATGGAAGTACAATATCATAACAACAAAAAAATTAAACAAACACAAAATCATAGCTACAAGGTCCTCTAAATCGTCCAAATGTCCAAGTTCATGTCCAAAGTTCATTGTTCTTCATGTTCTTCATCCTCTTTAAGCATAGGTACGAATTTATTGCGTTTTCGTTCCACTTTGATGTTATTAATGGCTTATATAATCTTTTAACAATATTTACAAACATCCAACACAAACAAAAACAACAAGAATCGACATAAATCCGACCCACAAGCTTAGGAGCTCAAAACTAAGAAAACTTGAAAAACTTAACAAGAAATCGAATGAAATGGATTTTGGTTGGTGTTTTACCTCTGTAAATTCTTTCTAGAGGGTAAGAAGATTTCTAGGCTTTGCTTTGAGGGTTTCTTCTTACTTGGATTCTCTTCTTCTTCCACCCGTGTCTTCTTCTCCTTCCTCCTTTCTTTTTTCGGCGACTCTTCTTCTTTTCCAGCGACCTTCTCCTTCTTTCTTCTTCCTCTTTGCTGCAGATTTTCCCTCTCTCTCTATCTGCTGATGGGATGGTTTGATGGAATGCAAAAGAGAAATGGAATGGTTTGAATGGAATGAGAGAAGGGAGGAGTAATTTTGGGAGAATGAAGGGAGTGGGTTGGGTGCTCCATGAAGCTTGTCGGCTAACCTCTCCCTCCTTGCATTTGATTGGTCTAAAATTAGGGGTTGGTTCTTTCTTGGAGTAACAAGCCAAAATAAATACCCAAATACACCAAAAATATATCCGAAAACTCCTACTTTTGTACCAAAACTGGTAAATAACTCTACCCAAAATTAAAATGGATATTACCATAAATATTGGGATATGTAAAAATAATTATTATGGAATTTGTCTAAATATTCGGAACACCCATATTATACATTTTGGATACGGATAAAATCACGTATCAGCTCAAATAAAATTTCCGACGCTTGGAAAAATTATTCGTGCGCATACACGTATTTATGAAATTTACTAAAATTGAAAAAGACACAAAAATATTATCGCGTGAATAGTGCCTCGGAAAACGTGTTCCGTGAATAGTGATTCTACGATTTTTTGCGAAGTCAATATATTCACCCTGACGACACAACAACACATAAAATTCAACACATACACATATTCTAGGTTATAACATAACCTTTAAGCACATATCACATAATAATATAAATAAAATAAAAATTCATTTTATTCACATAAACTCGGGTTACAAGGAAATGAAAAATTCTCGATCGTTACATCGACTCCCAAACCTCATCTAACAAATCAAAGGTTAAGTCGAAGGCCTTCATCGTTGTAAAGCTCCTTATACTGTCTGACCCTTAGCGAAGGAGCCCCGATCTCGACTGGAACAAGAGCATCAGTACCATAAGCTAATCTGAACGGCGAATCGTCGGTTGTGGTCCTAGGATGATAGACTCCACGGTATGCTTGCGTGAGGTGGTCGTTACCCGGATCGTTTCTAGTAAGCAAATTTGATGGAACTCTTTCGACACCTTAACCCAACGTCTATAACGAGACGAGAACCTTGGTACAATCGATCAAGTAATGAGATATGCGATGGATGAGCACCAACGACACCTAAACCCCTCGCTTATATATAAGCGGTAATCTCGGTACAATTGAATGATGCAGTAGAATAACGCCACACACTGAAAGTAGTATGCACACAAGCCAATCATATTTGATATGATGTAGCATATACTTTGTAATCTTATTCGGTTATTAAAGGCATTTTATATTATCTACATGGTGTTGTTATATTAAATGTGATAGACCCATAGTTTTGAGCAATGCTTTTAGAATCATGATGGGGATCATGCTAATGAGATCTAAATTCAAGATAGCTTACAAACTAAAATTGTTCCTAATCGATGGATTACTAAAAAGGGGATTAGTGAATCCGGATAGATTAGTACATACGTTGCTTGCTCTTATGAAGAGGATGATTGATCTCATAATCATTTGTGTGGAGACACTAAAGCAAGTATGTAGGTGCTTATTAGAGAATAAGTTCACTGAACGTGGCTCGCTAAGGAATACCTAATGGAGTTTTACTCGCCTGTCAATAGGAATTCCTCTAGTGATAGTAGTACAAGTGATCCTTGTACTTGAGATCATCATAGTATCTTGTGTGTGATGAGTTATACTTTGACATGTCCCTTAAGACCCTTAGGGTATATCAAAGGGTATGATTGGGTATAATAAGTTATACATGGAGATAGGTGAATGATCAATAAAGAATCTACCACTTCTAGTAAAAGGAGAGAATGTCCTATGTGATTCGATAAATGACGACTCAGAAGTCTTTGGCCAAAGCAGAATGAAATTAGAAAGGAGTTTCTAATTTGCATTATCAGAGTTGTGCATTCGAGAATCAAAATACATATAATTAAATAAAATAAGACTTGACAGTAATTCTATGTCTTATATTTAATTGGGACATTGTATGATAGAAGGATTGAATTGTACGGTAACTATTCACTGAAAGGTTCTTTTGTGATTAATGTTGAAATCTATATTATCTGGAAAGTCGTTGATCGCTAAGGGGGCTTACCCTTATTGTAGAATAAATATTATTTATTTAAATAAATTAAATAGTTTAATTTATTTATTTAAATAAAATTAGAATTGTTCTAATTGATTTATTCACAACCGGTTTAATATGGAGAACCTAAAGGGTCACACCAACCGCAAAAGAAAAATATTTGTTTAAGAAGTAAATGACATAATTGTAATAATAAGTTAAGTGTATTTAATTTAATCTATGGAGATAGAATAAATTAAATAGCTTAATATTTATTATTTAATATTTTAGAAATATTAAATATAAATTAATAAGAGGAGTCTTATTATTATTATTACAATTACTATTATTTAATTCCTAATAGGGATTGAGAATTAATTAATAGAAGTACTCTCTCATAAATTCTTAATTGGATTAGGAGTTTAATTAATTAAAGGAGTTTAATTAAAATAAAAACCCTAATCCTAAATAGTTTAGGAGGGTTCCCTATATCTATAAATAAGAGGAGTCTTATCATGATTTGGGGTGAGACAGTTAGACTGTTAGACAATTTACACACTCTCACCCCAAATCATGATAAGACTCCTCTTATTTATAGATATAGGGAACCCTCCTAAACTATTTAGGATTAGGGTTTTTATTTTAATTAAACTCCTTTAATTAATTAAACTCCTAATCCAATTAAGAATTTATGAGAGAGTACTTCTATTAATTAATTCTCAATCCCTATTAGGAATTAAATAATAGTAATTGTAATAATAATAATAAGACTCCTCTTATTAATTTATATTTAATATTTCTAAAATATTAAATAATAAATATTAAGCTATTTAATTTATTCTATCTCCATAGATTAAATTAAATACACTTAACTTATTATTACAATTATGTCATTTACTTCTTAAACAAATATTTTTCTTTTGCGGTGTGACCCTTTAGGTTCTCCATATTAAACCGGTTGTGAATAAATCAATTAGAACAATTCTAATTTTATTTAAATAAATAAATTAAACTATTTAATTTATTTAAATAAATAATATTTATTCTACAATAAGGGTAAGCCCCCTTAGCGATCAACGACTTTCCAGATAATATAGATTTCAACATTAATCACAAAAGAACCTTTCAGTGAATAGTTACCGTACAATTCAATCCTTCTATCATACAATGTCCCAATTAAATATAAGACATAGAATTACTGTCAAGTCTTATTTTATTTAATTATATGTATTTTGATTCTCGAATGCACAACTCTGATAATGCAAATTAGAAACTCCTTTCTAATTTCATTCTGCTTTGGCCAAAGACTTCTGAGTCGTCATTTATCGAATCACATAGGACATTCTCTCCTTTTACTAGAAGTGGTAGATTCTTTATTGATCATTCACCTATCTCCATGTATAACTTATTATACCCAATCATACCCTTTGATATACCCTAAGGGTCTTAAGGGACATGTCAAAGTATAACTCATCATACACAAGATACTATGATGATCTCAAGTCCAAGGATCACTTGTACTACTATCACTAGAGGAATTCCTATTAACAGGCGAGTAAAACTCCATTAGGTATTCCTTAGCGAGCCACGTTCAGTGAACTTATTCTCTAATAAGCACCTACATACTTACTTTAGTGTCTCCACACAAATGATTATGAGATCAATCATCCTCTTCATAAGAGCAAGCAACGTATGTACTAATCTATCCGGATTCACTAATCCCTTTTTTTTTAGTAATCCATCGATTAGGAACGATTTTAGTTTTTGAGCTATCTAGAATTTAGATCTCATTAGCATGATCACCATCATGATTCTAAAAGCATTGCTCAAAACTATGGGTTTATCACATTTAATATAACAACACTATGTAGATAATGTAAAATGCCTTTTACAAACGAATAAGATTACAAAGTATATACTACATCATATCAAATATGATTGGCTTATGTGCATACTACTTTCAGAATGAACAGACCTATTATGTGCAAACTCAACATGCGGTAGATACTCTTCCCAAATTTTAATATTCTTTTTGATAATAGCCCTTAACAATGCAGATAAAGTTCTATTAACTACTTCTGTTTGACCATCAGTTTGTGGGTGACAAGTAGTGGAAAATAACAATTTAGTACCTAACTTACACCACAAGGTCTTCCAAAAATAACTCAAGAACTTTGTATCTCTATCAGAAATAATTGTTCTAGGCATACCATGATGCAATCTAACAATTTCCCTAAAGAACAAATCAGCTACATGAGAAGCGTCATCAGTTTTGTGGCATGAAATAAAATGTGCCATTTTCGAAAACCTATCCACGACCACAAATATCGAATCGTGACCACGCTTAGACCTAGGTAAACCCAACACAAAATCTATAGATATATCAACCCAAGGTTCATTAGGAATAGGCAATGGTGTATACAATCCATGAGGTTGAACACGAGACTTAGATTGTTTACATGTAATGCATTTGTCACAGATTCTTTCCACGTCTCATTTCATATGAGGCCAAAAAAATGTTCTTTCAAAACAGATAAAGTCTTTTTAACACCAAAATGACCCATTAGACCTCCCTCATGTGACTCCTTAAGCAACAACTCTCGTAACGAACATGCAGATATACACAACTTATTTTCCTGAAACAGAAAACCATCAACTTTAAAGTATTTACCTATAACACTCTTTTCATAAGATTTAAACTCTTCACAAAAATCAAGGTCATTAACATACAACTCTTTAATTCGTTCAAAACCCAACAATTTTATATCAAGAGTATTTAATAATACGTACCTTCTCAAAAGAGCATCAGCAACAACATTCTCCTTACCTTGCTTGTAACGGATGTCATACGGAAATATCTCAATGAACTCCATCCACCTTGCATGTCTTTTGTTCAACTTATGTTGTCCCTTCAAGTATTTCAGCGATTCATGATCCGTGTGAATCACGAACTCTTTAGGCCAAAGGTAGTGTTGCCACGTCTCCAACGCTCGAACTAATGCATACAACTCCTTATCATACATCAGATAGTTCAAAGCGGCTCAACTCAATTTCTCGCAGAAATATGCTACTGGCTTTCCTTCTTGCATCAACACTACTCCAATCCCTAAATCTGAAGCATCACACTCAATTTCGAAAGTTTTAGCAAAGTTAGGCAAAACAAGCAAAGGCGCATTAGTCAATTTATCTTTAATTAAATTAAATGGTTTTCCTGTTCATCACCCCACTTAAAGCCCACACTTTTCTTGATAACCTCAGTTAATGGTGTTGTGATTTCGCTGAAGTTCCTTACAAACTGCCGGTAGAAACTTGCGAGTCCATGAAAGCTACGAACTTGACTTACATTCGTAGGGCTCGACCAATCTCGGATAACACATATTTTCTCCTCATTAACCTGTACTCCCTGTGAACTAACAACAAATCCAAGGAAGACAATTTTATCCAAACAAAAAGTGCATTTATCCATGTTAGCATACAATTTTTCTTTTTGAAGAACATCTAAAACAGATTTCAAATGTAATTCATGCTCTCCCAAGCTCTTACTATAGATCAATATATCATCAAAATAAACCACAACAAATTTCCCTATGAATGGCCGCAAAACATGATTCATTAATCGCATGAAAGTACTTGGTGCATTAGTTAAACCAAAATGCAATACTAACCACTCATATAAACCATATTTTGTTTTAAATGCAGTCTTCCATTCATCTCCCTCACTCATTCTAATTTGATGATATCCACTCTTCAAGTCAATTTTTGAAAACACGATAGACCCATGCAATTCATCTAACATATCATCTAAACGCGGAATGAGATGTCGATACTTTATCGTAATATTGTTTACCGCTCGACAGTCGATACACATACGCCACTTCCCATCCTTCTTAGGCACTAAGATCACTGGAACTGCACATGGACTCATGCTTTCTCTCACGAACCCCTTCTCCATCAATTCTCCAACTTGCCTCTGTAACTCCTTTGTCTCCTCGGGATTGCTCTGATAAGCTGGACGATTTGGAATGGAAGCACCGGGCACGAAATCAATCTGATGTTCAATTCCCCGAATCAGCAGTAGTCCTTGTGGAAACTCCTCAGGGAATACATCCTTATATTCCTGCAAAATAGAAGAAACAACACTAGACAACAAAGAAACATTAGCGTTAGAATTCAAAAGTGCCTCCTTACATGGAAGTATAATCATTGGCTTTTTAGAATCCAAAGCTCTCTTCACATCACTCTTTTTTGCATAAATGTTTGTTTTCCTCTCTTCATTTTTCTTTTTCTCTCTTATTTTTTTCCTCATTTTCTTTTTTTCCACTTTCTTTTCTTTGTACATGATCTTTTTGCAAGTATAATTGATCCTCATGCACCTTCTTTGGTGACATAGGACATAATGTAACCTTTCGCTGATTATGAACGAAAGAATACTTGTTTGTGAAACCATCATGCTTCACCCGCCGATCAAACTGCCATGGGCGACCAAACAATAAATGACCCGCCTGTATCGAAACCATTATTTGCTTAGTCACTTTTATATCTCCGCTATCATTAAGCCACTGTAATCTGTATGGTTGGGGATGCTTGGTTGTGGACATTCCCAACTTCTCCACCATGATCGTGCTGGCCACATTTGTGCAACTTCCTCCATCTATCACCACACAACAAACCTTACCATTCACAAGGCAATCTGGTATGAAATAAATTTTCTCGTTGCTCCCCATTTTCCTCTTTCACGTGCGTACTAAGTGCTCGCCTTGTAACCAACATCTCACCATGCATAGCCAACTCTCTTTCATCTATTTCCTCTAACGGTGGCATTGAGTCGGTATCACTAACTTCCTCTTTGGTTTCCACCTCTCCATTGTCAAGTAACAACATCATCCTTTAATTTGGGCACTGATTGGCAATATGTCCCCTTCCTTTACACTTGAAGCATTTAATATCCCGATTACGATTAAAAGATGGTTGTTCAACTTTTCCTTGTATTCCTCGGCTAGTCGACTCCTGCTTAAATTCTACTTTAGGTTTAGTTACGACTGGTTTCTCTTCTCGCTTTGCCACATTAGTCTTCCAAGATGAACACGAATTACGCAAAGACCGCTGGCTACCTCTCCTCTTAAGCTGTTTCTCGATCTTGATAGCCATATGTACTATATCCTCTAAGTCCACATAATGATGTCGTTCAACCAAATCCGTTATCTCCCAATTTAAGCCCGCTGAAAATCTAGCCAATGTCGCCTCACGATCTTCCACAATGTTGGCTCTAGTCATTAACATCTCCATCTCTTTAAAGTAATCCTCCACACTTCGACTACCTTGCCGAAGATTTTACAAACTCCGAAAAAGGTCACGGTAGTATTGGGTTGGAACAAACCGCTTTTTCATCACTGTCTTCATCTCGTCCCATGTTTCGATTGGACGCTCACCATATCTTCTCCGACTCAACATCAATTGATCCCACCAAGTCACAGCATAATCTGAAAATTCTGTAGCGGTAATTTTTACCTTCTTGAGCTTTGAGTAGTTATGGCATGCAAAAATCCACTCCATCTTTGTTTCCCACTCTAGATATGCCTCAGGATCACTTTTACCTTGGAATGCTGGAATCTTCATTTTAATGTTATCCAAGTTCCCATCTTCTCGAATCCTACCTCTTCTATCCCTATTGCCTTGTTGCCTCTGATGTAAGAAACCGGATGCATGTGTGTGGTCCAATGGCGGCATCTTTTTGGACTTATCGGCCTTCACCCGCTTGATCTCTGAGGTAAAAGGCGACCTGGCGTTGTTCGGCAATTCTATTGACTGATCTGCCGCAGTCAGCCTCTGTTCCACCTCTTTCAGCCTTCTTGCGAGGGTATCGATCCCATTCTCCCTAAGAATCGGCTCGAGCCTGACTCTCGAATTATCCCTGGAGTGGCTCCGACGCCTGCCCCAGTCTGCTGTGCGGCTTTTCAGCCTACTATCGTCCTGCCAGCGGCTATTATGCCTCATGCAGATCGGAGAGCGGCTTCTTGGCCTGCTCAACTCCTGCGAGGGGCTTTGGTACCTGTTGCGGATCGGGGAGCAGCTCCTCGGCCTGCTCTGATCCTACGAACGGCTACGGTGACTGCCGCAAACTGGTGTGCAGCTCTTCGGCCTGCTATTGTCCTGCGAGCGGCTTCAGTACCTGCTGCGGACTGGGGTGTGGTGGTATGCTGTCGCAAGCAACCAAAAATAAAACTTTACTACAAAAGATATTAATGTACTAGTACAAGTAAGAGTCGATCCCACAGAGAATGATTAGTCTAAATTTATACTTTGTTTACCAAAAGGGGGGTTTGTAATTTTGTATAACTATTTAACTGAAACAGAATTAAAGTAATAAGAATAAAATAAAGACTTTAGTTCTTCTGTTCAATATCACCTTATCATAGTAATATTTATCCTTCAATGAAATTAATAGCCCTAGGTAACAACAAGCTCCGCTAACCGAAACTCCCCTTAATTATCACTCAATGAAACAAGTTCTTCACAAGATTCTAACTATTATACAATCTAGAACAAGCTCTCTAGATTTAATATAACAGCAGCATTAAGATCTAGGGAATTAGACTATTCCAAGCAACAATCACACAAGCTCAGATTATTTAACATGTCTTCCAATAATCATAGCAATACTCAAAAGCTCGACCATAATCATGTATCACTAATTACTACTAATGATTATGAACAATATCAGTTACACGTAATACGATCCCTTGATCTAGTCGATGATATCAGTTAACCAATTTAATCCTGCAGAAACTAAATCAGTTAAGCCAAATAACATTCAACAGTTAAAACGGATTATCAAGAATGAACTTCATATAAGAAGGAATAAATAGTGTAAATAAAGTTCAACATCTCCTTGGAACTAAATAAAAGAAATGAGAAAAGAGTTCATAGCAAATATGTAAATTATAATTTACAAGATATTCAACAACAATAATGGAATATAAAAATAAAGGAAGAGTTTTGAGAAGAAAAATGGTATTTTGATATCCGGCTGTCACTTCGGATCACAATCTTCAATCTCCAAGCTTTCGCCTTCGATTCTTGGCTTCTAAAAGTGTTGATCTCTTGGTTGCTATTGAACTATAAAAATGGAGAGAAGAATAGCCTCTCCCTAGAGGTCTACTTCCTCTCCCTACTCCTATACTAACAAACTAATGTGGAGAATGGATACAAGGAATTGGTGTATGAATTGGTGGGGAATTAGTGTGTGAATTAGCAAAATACAAGCCTAGCTTCATTTGGTATTTATAGGACTCATGGTGCGCTAACCCATCACCATAATTCAAGATCAAACACCCAATCTACTCATGTGCATCAGCCAACCAAGGAAGAAGCCACCCAAAAACGTGCACATGTGATGTGCTAAAAGTCCAAATCTAATAACTAAACTGATCTGCACCTTGTAAGCTATTTTTGCATTTGTAAACCACCGAATTGGACCTTGGACAAAGAATCAAAGTTGTAGCCCTGGATGTGCTAATGAATTTGGGCTTTTGAATCACCTGATTTGGAGTTGGGAAGCTCAAGTTATGGCCCAAATACTCTAAATGGTCCAAACAGGAATCTAGTCTAGGCGAGATTCGGATCAGTTCACTAAGAAACATTGTTTGGAGGCCCAAATGAACTCGGATTTTTTCCTATCATACCTTTACAGAAAGCTTGAGAAGTCTACTAAAATTTTCAAGAAGAACACATTCTAATTTGGAAACTCTAACACCATCCAAATCGCAAGATAAGCTCCAGAGGTCAATCTGTCCAACCGAGAAATTTCCTGGAATGTTCAGCTTCGACGTCTGTTGGAAAATTAGTCATAACTCTCTCATCCGAGCTATCTGATTTGGGCATTTCAAGATGTTCCCGAAAGCTAAGAAATAGATCTACATCTTTCCTTTTTTGAGCGTTGAGAGATACAGGTTGGATCAAGGATTAAATTGAGCCTCAAGGGGCTGCTATGTTACTGGAAAATTCTGGAAAATGATCCAAACACCCTTTTATTCTTTTTCCTATAAAACAAAGTAAAAATACATAAAATTAATACAAAGATACATTCTATACCAATAAGATAAAAACACATAAAAAAGAATATAAATTACTCAAAAACTCACAAATCATTAAGCTAAAAATACTCAATTTATAGGTATAAAACCGACTCATCAAACACCCCCAAACTTGAATCTTTGCTTGTCCTCAAGCAAAACAAATACAAATTATAAAAATTAAACTCTTCTAATAAAATCTAACTTGAGCAATGAGACAAAAAGTTGGAACAATGAGCTTGAAGATGTCAACATATGATAACTCTAGAAAAACTTTCAAAATATCGCAACTTTCAAAATATCGCAACGTCTAGGATTTTAACTTACTTATTAACATACCTTGTTTTAGATCCTTTCCATGCGTGTGTGTATGTGTATCCATTTGCACTAAAACCAATTATAACTCGGATGAACTTATTCAACCACATTACCTTATGAAAGAAATCAAAATAAACTCGAAAAACTACATGCTTAATACATTACTCGTCGTTAATGTAAACAAATCAGAAATTCCAAAAATTTTGAGATCAAAGGACTTTAGATAAGTGCATTTTATGCTCCATCTTATCTTAAGTCCACTCTTATGGACGAATGCGTTTTACGCCCCATCTCAACCCACTGAAAGATTTTGTGATTTATTATTATTATTTTCTTTCATTCTTTTTATTTTTATTTTATATATATAGGTGATTGCGTTTTACGCTTTATCTCCTCTAAGCATGTGTTTATGAGTGAGTGCGTTTTACGCTCCATCTCAACTCACCACATGACCAACAAATCAACTTGGTTACATTGCTTCGAGTGATGCTTAAACGAGTTCTAGAGCTTATTGATCTCTCCCACAAGCATTCGGTTATAAATAAGCCTTCTCTAAATGTATCACTGGTTCATTACAAATGGATAAGTGCTCAAATGTGGTAGGGATCACAAGCAATGTAATAACCAACAAAAAAGTTAAGCACATAGACTAAGCAACATTTGTCTATTTTTCATGAGTTATAATTTATTCAATCAAATTTTTGTTTTTTAATCATTGGTCATAGTTCTAAATCAAGTCAATGCTCAAGAAACACAAAATAATAAACCTAAATTTTTATTTATTTTATTTAAAAAATCATATTTTTTTTATTTATAAAAACACACAAATACTAAATACTAATAAAAACACTATTAATACCTCCAAACTTAAAACTGACATTGTCCTCAATGTAAACAATAAAGGAATCAAACGCAAAGGACTTCCCTGAAAATATGTCAATAATCCTGGAGCGCTGGAATTATAGAATATTTGGCTTTGATGACTTTGATACAACGCCCCGACGCTTGGTAGGCAGAACAACCTCACACGAAAGATAAAACTAAATGAAAATAAACTCAAGTAAAATAAAAATAGAGGAAAGGGATGCGAAATTTGGGTTGCCTCCCAAGTAGCGCTTGATTTATAGTCATTAGCCTGGCTTCTTTATTTCTTATTCGAGACCTTGAGATCGTCGCGGACAACATCAAGAGTCTCTACAAAAATTAAAAAAAAATTGTAAGAGTTTAAACTAAGATAGAAAATTGCTAAAATGAAATAAGGTTCACAAAAGCACAAGAATAAAACTAAAATCATTCCCCGACAACGGCGCCAAAATTTGGTGTGTTGTCGCAAGCAACCAAAAATAAAACCTTACTGCAAAAGATATTAATGTAGTAGTGCAAGTAAGAGTCGATCTCACAGAGAATGATTAGTCTAAATTTATACTTTGTTTACCAAAAAGGGGGTTTGTAATTTTATTTAACTAATTAATTGAAACAAAATTAAAGTAATAAGAATAAAATAAAGACTTTAGTTCTTCTGTTCAATATCACCTTATCATAGTAATATTTATCCTTCAATGAACTTAATAGCCCTAGGTAACAACAAGCTCTGCTAACCGAAACTCCCCTTAATTATCACTCAATGAAACAAGCTCTTCACAAGATTCTAACCATTATACAACCTAGAACAAGCTCTCTAGATTTAATATAACAACAGCATTAAGATCTAGGGAATTAGACTATTCCAAGCAACAATCACACAAGCTCAGATTATTTAACCTGTCTTCCAATAATCATAACAATACTCAAAAGCTTGACCACAATCATGTATCACTAATTACTACTAATGATTAGGAATAATATCAATTACACGTCATACTATCCCTTGATCTAGCAGATGATATCAGTTAGCCAATTTAATCCTGCAGAAACTAAATCAGTTAAGCTAAATAACATTCAACAGTTAAAACGGATTATCAAGAATGAACTTCATATAAGAAGGAATGAATAGTGTAAATAAAGTTCAACATCTCCTTGGAACTAAATAAAAGAAATGAGAAAAGAGTTCATAGCAAATATGTAAATTATAATTTACAAGATATTCAACAACAATAATGAAATATAAAAATAAAGGAAGAGTTTAGAGAAGAAAAATGGTGTTTTGATATCCGGCTGTCACTTCAGATCACAATCTTCAATCTCCAAGCTTTCGCCTTCGATTCTTGGCTTCCTCTCCCTACTCCTATACTAACAAACTAATGTGGAGAATGGATACTAGGAATTGGTGTATGAAATGGATACTAGGAATTGGTGTATGAATTGGTGGTGAATTAGTGTGTGAATTAGCAAAATACAAGCCTAGCTTCATTTGGTATTTTTAGGAACTCATGGTGCGCTAACCCATCATCATAATTCAAGATCAAACACCCAATCTACTCATGTGCATCAGCCAACCAAGGAAGAAGCCACCCAAAAACGTGCACATGTGATGTGCTAAAAGTCCAAATCTGACAGCTAAACTGATTAGCACCTTGTAAGCTATTTTTGCATTTGTAAACCACCTAATTGGACCTTGGACAAAAGAAGAAAGTTGTAGTCCTGGATGTTCTAATGAATTTGGGATTTTGAATCACCTGATTTGGAGTTGGGAAGCTTAAGTTATGGCCCAAATACTCTAACTGGTCCGAATAGGAATCTAGTCTAAGCGGGATTCGGATCAGTTCACTAAGAAATAATGTTTGGAGGCCCAAATGAAATCGGATTTTTACCCACCATACCTTTCCAGAAAGCTTGAGAAGTCTACTAAAATCTTCAAGAAGAACACATTCTCATTTGGAAACTCTAACACCATCCAAATCACAAGATAAGCCCAGAGGTCAATCTATCCAACCGAGTAATTTTCTGAAATGTTCAGCTTCGACGTCTGTTGAAAAATTGACCATAACTATCTCATCCGAGCTCTGATTTGGGCGTTTCAAGATGTTCTGGAAAGCTAAGAAATATATCTACAACTTTCCTTCTTTGAGCGTTGAGAGATACAGGTTGGATCAAGGACTAAATTGAGCCTCAAGGGGCTGCCATGTTAATGGAAAATTCTGGAAAATGATTCAAACACCCTTTTATTCTTTTTCCTATAAAACAAAGTAAAAATACATAAAAATAATACAAAGATACATTCTATACTAATAAGATAAAAACACATAAAAAGAAATATAAATTACTCAAAAACTCACAAATTATTAAGCTAAAAATACTCAATTTATAGGTATAAAATCGACTCATCATGCGGCTCTTCGGCCTGCTATTATCCTGTGAGTGGCTTCGGTGCCTGCCGCGGACTGGGGTGCGGCTCTTTGGCTTGCTCCGGCTCTTTGGCTTGCTCCTTTCCCGTCGAGAATCATTCGGACGATGTGTCCTTGATCGGTCTCCTAACGAATTCCCTTGACGCCGATGGTAACTGGAGGAAACTTCTTCTCCGTATAGCAGCGACGCCAACTGCTTATCTAACTCTATTTGCTGAAGGCGTAAGACCTCCATAGCGTCTTTGTTTTGTTGCAACTTTCTGGCCAGAATCAAATCCCTCTTGTCTCGACCTTGATCCGGCCTAGAGTTCCGGTCATCGGCACATCGTCATGGCCTCCCGTCCTCCGTGTAGCAGAGAACAATTTTCTTTTGACAATCGCTGTCCAGGGGTCACATTGGCCCACCGAACGACTCTGAGGACCCAGCCTATCCGAGATGCTCTTCGATGGCCCCAACCTGTCTTTGACCGACCCTCGGGGTTGGAGTGTATTGGCTGTTGACTTATTCCGTGCCGATACCATTTTTGCATTGTTTGACACCATAATTTCTGATCGAAAACTATTGAGTGATTGTATGTTATGCTGCACTAAAGCCCTCCTTCTAGCGCCAATGTTAACGCCAAGATTTCATCGTGCATCCAATCACAAAAATACGCGCCAAATCCTGCACAAGAACGAAACCACACTCAGAGAGCTGACGGCTTTCGCCGCCGGGGGATAGCTCCAGTGTGAGAATAAGTACAGGCCGTTCAAGGTATTAACAATGGAGGTTTAGCAATTTAGTGAGCAAAAAGTTATTACTTGTAAATTTAGAGTTTAGCCTTGTATTTATAGATGATCATACCACCTTCATCGCCTTATTCCCCAACTATAATAGGAGTCCTAATCATGGTAATTACCTATGATTGGATAGAACACGATCTCCTTAAAGAAAGGAAGTCGGATATAATCCTGACACTTTCCTTAGGAGTGAAAAATTAAATACAACTAGAACTCTTTAATAATCTCCCACCACCTAAACAGATCCCTACATGGGGACATCCCTCCACGTGGACTATGACCCACCATATTCATCGGGCCCAAGTGGACACATCCCAACAGTAAATAATTAGGGTAAGGTTGAATGCAGTTACTTTATTGGGAAATTATATGAAACAGAAGTACTTAGAAGTGAGTATTTTGTGAATTATTAGGATTTGATCTGCATAAAGTAATGCATGTTATCCACCCCATTGAGTTGAGTTCAAGTAAACTTCGTAAAAATGTCTACTGGGTTTTATATCTTTTACTAAAATTTTGATTCAATTCAGTTGCTAAATTTCTGACACATGTTATTTATTTCAGTTTGGGCAGGCTTCTCTGAGAGAACCCATGATGGGAACAAGTTTGTTGTGGCAGAAAAATACTATAGAAGAAATGAGTGAGGAGACGAAGACTGCATTTGAGAATATGAAGTTTTACAAATATCTCCTTAATGTTTCCAAATGGGGCTCTTTTTGTTGAACGGAGGGACTTTAAATGTATTTATCTACTGAATTGTGTACTTGTATTGTACAAGAGGAATGTGTTTTGGATGAATAATTAAGTTGGAGCTAGCTAAACATTGGCCACCTTTCTTTTGCTGTGCGTATTTTGCCTTGCAGTCTCCATTTATAAATAGGTATTATGGGAAGGCACACAAAGTTCTGTGATTCAATGTCAAGGACCAAGGTTCTACGGAACAATATACATGCTTGAGGAGATGCTCTGTTGCTGACTTGAACTGCCTGAAGATTGTAGTTAGAGTTCAATATTTGGCTCCATGCTTGAGGAGATGCTCTGTTGCTGACTTGAGCTGCTTGAAGATTGTAGCTAGAGTTCAATATTTGGTTGAGCCAAGAAATCGGACTAATGCCTCTTTTGATAACCCTTTCGAAATGTAAACTAGTAGTTGTAGGATCCTTATAGGGCAAGCAGAAAGAGAGCTAAGAGAGAAGAATGTTCTTTGTTCTTTATACATTTGGATGCATCCGTAGTAAACAATGCTAAGTTTTCCAATTTTCAAAATGATATATTAGTTTTTTGCTTTATTTCTTAATGATACATTGTTACAATGATAACCTATTTTATATTACACAAAAAGCTCATTTACCAAGCATTTGAGTTATGTAGTGTCCCTTCATTTTCAGCGTGTCTTTGGAATAAATAAATCAGTATGCAAATTGGTTTCTATTTATTTACAGATACTTGAATACATAAAAGTTTTGGTCTAAGTACTTCTGTTTCATATAATTTCCCAATAAAGTAATTGCATTCAATCTTACCCTAATTATTTACTGTTTTTTTTATAATTGAAATTTACCCTATTTATGTTGTTATCCAGTCAACAAAAGCTTAACTGTGTAGAAGTAACAACCTCAGCGGAAGTCTTTCACAATTTCACTAAATTATCCGACATCTAGGTATTTCCAGTGCATTACAATATGCATTCAATCTTACCCTAAATACAGCTTTCAACTGCACACAACACAATCATGAAGGCCTAACAACACACGTGACATTCTGCAAGTTACATAGCATTTCATTAAAAAATGCAATCTTTTTATTTTTTTTTCTTTCAAGATTCGGAATTTAATACATTCCATGGTTAGGAAATTCAATCTTTTCCTATATAATATTCCAAAACTCACTTAAAACAGAATTTTGATCAACAAAATACCAACATTAACACCAACCAATTTTCTTGCCATTAATCATCACCTCAATACACCTCAAAATGTCTATTTTAGCAAAACTATTAAGACAAAAAACTGTTATTTAATATGAGAAGTCATATACTTTCCAATTCTAAGCTAAAGTGTTCAATATTTTTGTTACAAATTTAAGCGCGAGCTGTAGTGTTCGAAGAAATAAATATACTAAGATTGGTAGAACTTTAACAAAAAATAAGATAAACAATAAACAAGCATAATAACAGTGTAACTAACTTCTTTTTCCAATTTGATTCTTTTGGGACTGTTAAGCTATAAATTGAAACTATTATCACAATCAAATATCAACTAGAGACTCTAAATTTGACACAACAACAATATGAAAAAAAAAACATATACAAATATACTTGAGGAATTAGGGGTAAAGTTGCTATTGAAAAGGGGAGAAAACTGAAACATGGAAACAACGGGATTGTTAAACCATGAAAAAGATGGTTTATTATAATTATTATTTGTAGAAGATGATTGTGGGACTGTGCTCGGAGAAGACATTGCTAAACCTAGGATTTTTTGTTTAGTGATGAAATTGAAGCAGCACCGACTGGTAGTGTTCTAATATTAAGAATTAGACGACAAACTACATAAATTCCCCACATTTTCGCCGTATGGCCACGGTTTTGGTTCTAAAATCCCAAAATTACAAAAAAGAAAAAAGAAGACCTTGAAGAAGAGGCAAGCGTCGGAGAGAGAGTAGAAGTGACGGAAGCGGACGTGGAAGGTGGAACCGTGGTTACCGAAGGAGTTGAAATCACGGCGGCCGATAAGAATGTGCTCGGAGACGCCGAGAGCGGTGGTGATTTCTGATTTGGGGGGATGAAGCCCTTATGCGCGATTTGGGAGGAGTGAAGCCCTTATACGGACGTGGAAGCTGGAACCGTATTTAAAAAAAAAAAAAAAACAAATCTGCCAAAACGACGTCGTTTTGGCAGACTGTATAAAAAAAAACTTGCAAGGCTGTGTATAGCCATTATAAGGAATCAAGAAATAGTAATATAGTTTTATAAAGAATCAAGAAATAGTAATATAGTTTTATAAAAAAAATAATCAAAATAAAATCATCTTACCTAATATTAATGAAGGGTCAATAATAATCTAGAAGGGGGGTTGAATAAATTATTATTATTTTTTAAAAAAAAAATTGGCCTTTTTGAAAATTATAATTCACTTAATTAATTTAATTCAAATTAATTAATGTGTGTTAAGTTAGTAATGCAGAATAAGTAAAGATGTGCAAATTCAAATACACAGAACACAGAGATTTGTATAGTTCACAACATACAATCTGGGTATGTAGCTACGTCCAGTCCTAAGTTTCTCTCCAGGACTTAGGATCCTACTACTATCCGTAAAAAAAAAAATCACTCCTTTAATTAGGAAGAGAAATATTTACAAAGTTCTAAAGTACAACTTCCAACTCTACAGAACTAACTATCTTGGATAGCAAGCTCCCCACTCCTTCCTCAAACTTAGTTGCACTTATACCTTTGAGTTCAATTTTACTTTACGATCTGGTCTTGAAACGACAACCTCAACCTTACCTCACAAGTACGCTAGAGATCTAACTCCATGTTGACCTCTCTACGACTCTGGTCCTGGTCTTAGGTTTACTCATTTTTCTCATAGACACATAAATAAACTAACTCACAACAATTTCCCTTTTTACAAAAGATTGGTTTGAAAAATTCTTATATAGATAAGCAGATATATATATATGATCAGATCAAGTTTTGTAAAAGTTCAAGACTTTTATAAATAATGTGCTTCTATGACATGCAGATATATATTTTACAGTGCATTGTTTATAAAAGTTCCAAGACTTTTATAAAGAATGTGCTTCTATGACAAACAGATATATATTTTGCAGTGCAAGTTTATAAAATGAATCTCCAGCGAACTGCTGGGAACGGACCTAAAATGAATCGAACTTTAGTGACGGTTTTGTCCGTCGCTAAAGCCATACGTCACTTAACAGACCTATAATGACGGACAGAACCGTCGCCAGACCGTCGCTATAGGTCTGTTAAGTGACGCATAGCTTTAGCGACAGACAAAACCGTCGCTAAAGCCCGATTCGTTTTTGGTTCGCTCTTCAGCTGTTCGCTGGAGAGCCTAGTTCTATATATATATATATATATATATATATATATATATATATATATATATATATATATATATGTTAAGATCAGAGATAAAAGTTAATATAACTTTTATGTGTGACATGCTTCTTGTGTAAGCAAATACGTCAATAAAGATCAAATATAAAAGTTTACTTAATTTTGTTGCTAGTATGCAAGAATATATCAGTTTATGAGCATGTACTTACAATTCAAAGATATCAAATATCACAGATTTAGCAGTTAAAAAATTAGACTTGATCTGCACAGATGTTAACAAGTAAAGATTGCTTTACTTACAATATATATATATATAATATATATATATATATATATATATATATATATATATATATATATATATGATCTATGTAGTGAAGTCTCAAAATTGAATACTTGGCTTTGAGGGCTCGACTGTTTACCCATAAGGGAGTTACTCCGGTATTCCACCTCGGTGTCAGTATATTACAAAATCAAGTTATCACTAACTTTATTTATATACACTTTCAAGAGCCCACGCCCACCGGTTTGATTCTCGTTCGACTAATTCCTTCACTTAAAAAGAATATTTTTGCTATAGAAATCAAAACACGTACTGCCTTTTATACGATGTTTATATAAATACACAATATTTATTGGGGGAACTTAGCTTTTAAGTCTCGTTCGGCTGTTTTCTCACTTAAGAGAATTACTTCGCTACAGACTAAGTGCTAGAGGTGTTGCCCGTATAAATATAAATCCTAGATGAAATACAAGCATATATAAATGTGTATTGTAATGTATTCCTATCTAACAATTAAAGAGATAATAAATAATCAATACTTTAAAAACTTATCTCAAAACTTGTGACCAATTTTTTCTTCACAAGAATATCAAAATTTAGAGTAGAAGAGAATTTTGCTTTTTGAAAGCTTCAAACTGTAGGCAAAGGAATATAGCCCTTTTCTTCTTTTTGTAAATTGGCAAATAGAATGAAGAGAGAACACTCCTATTTATAGGAAAAATTTTGGAGTTTTGAAAACATGGAGCATGCCCGGCCACTTCAAGGACGGAGATGGGATTTTAATGTCCCTTGGTCATTTGTAAAATCTTTTGGATTATAAAGCTCAAGGACCAATGGTTAATCCACTTTTAAAATTAATTTATAAAAACCTTTGTTTTAAGATATTATCTTTTAGTTTATAAGGTTTCTATTCATTGGATAAGGAAGATGTTGATTAACTTTTCCCATCTTATGCTTGTTAAAAAGTGAATTGTGTTAACCAACATTTGGTGTTCATATACATTATATCCCTTGGTTAACTCTTTTATCCCCCATCAAAGTTGGACAATCAAAGTGGTTTTGCTAGTTTAATTTTTGCCAACTTGTAGTCGAGAATGCACATGGGTAAAGGGAGGGATATTTTACAAATAATATATATAAATATATAATATATATGAAAAGGGTTTTTGGAATTTTGAAGATCATTTTTAAGAACTTCCTGTAATCTGTAATATATAATATTATTAAGTAATGCATATAAATGCAATAATAATAAAAACATTTATGCAGAACATGAGCAAATTAAAAAAACAAGTAAAATATAAATCCGAGTCCTTTGAATTCACAAAGTCTCCTTAAAGCAAATTTATTCCCTCACTTGTGCTAAAGGATTAATTGAATAATTGCTTCCCAAGATAAAACGGATTTCCAGTTCTTAATTAGAAGCACTTCAAAATTAAGAACACTTCGAACCAAATTATATTGTGTATAAACTACTCTTTTAGTTTATAAGGTTTCTATTCATTGGATAAAAATTGTGTATTTTATTACGCGAGGGTAATGATAATATTCTAATTTAATTAAATAATTAAATTAGAAGATTAGTGATTGATTAAATGAAACGATTTATTGAATAAAATTATAATTATGGTTATCTAAATAAAATGATAATTTTATTAGTAATGTTTAATTGAATTTATTAATATAATAAGTTTAATTAAATCAAATGTGGATGACATAATATATCATACTATAAAAGAATTATTAAAATAAATTAAAAAGAAACTAAGTTAAGCTAGCCATACAGGGTCTTGTGACCCTTTGTGTAGTCCTTTGGTTTTTGGTAACTAGGTAACTTAATTGGATTTACGTTGGTAATAAACTATCAGTTTATTTGCAAGCCTAAGGAAGAAAAGAGGAGAGTTTTGTAGAGAGGAAAGAGAGTGAGAAAGAGTTCTCTGTGAAAGTTAAATTCATTTGATTATTCATACGCTATTATTGTTGTTGCTATACTTATGGGCAATTGTTTGCTCACTCTTGCATAAAATACTGCAGCTAAGAATGAGAAGCCCGACGAGTCATCTACGAGCAAGGGCAAAGGCAAGATGAACAAGTGATGAAGAAGAAATTATTATTGATTGCATGAGATTATGTAATAGGTCTTTATTATTATTTTATTCCGCAAATGATGTAATAATTAAGGTTAGATGACCTGGGATTTATTTGAGATTTTATTGATGTAACCCTTTAATGGAAAATATGGTTTATGAAGTTTATTTAAGTTTATTATTATCCTTAAACATGGGTAGCTAGATGTGAATATATTGGATAGTGAGCACCATTTCTATGGGATTTGAGTACCCAGATTTGGGGGCGTCACAGTTCAGTTTAACTAAGTAAAAAATAAAAATAATAATATAATTTACAAGAAAATAATCATAAGATCATATTACCTAATATTAATTTGTTACCATGATTAAATAAGATTTTATTACAACTTAAATAATATAGTTTGAAAAGAAAATAATGTTTCACATAGATCGTCTTGCCTACCTTGAATTTGTTACCCTTGATTAAATATATAAGTGTAATTACATTAAGCATAACTAAAATCTTATTATAAGTTAAATAATATAATTTTAGAAGGAAAATATTTTTTAGTAGTATCATTTTACCTAAAAAAATCTAATAATGTATTAATAAATTTTTTTTAATAGAATATTTACAATAGCGTGCTTTGCACGAGGGTGTAGATGATATAAGCACGAGGGTGTAGATGCTAGTACTATATCCTACTAGGGACTGGAAAACACACGTTACGTGTGTAATTCATATTCATGTGTAATTAATTTTAAAATTTAATTTAGAGGATACAATATAAATATTATTTAAATTTGAGGGTAAAATATGAAAACTTCTAAACTTAAGGATTGTATTTTGGGAAAAAGTTTGGTCTGTCCAAAGAGACCAAGCGGTGCTCCCACTTTATATAGAAGATAATTAAATAGACAATTTTGTTAATACATACATTTAAGATTGCCCTATTTTAAATTTGATGATGACTATAAGTTAATGTATATTTGTAACAAGTAAGTTTTGTAAAGTCCTTATGATAATATTTGTAAAAGGACTTAGTTAGGGATCTAATTTGTTAAGTAGATCCATAATCATACGATTGCCATGTAAAATCGTATCGCTGAAGACTGACTGAAGACTTGTAGATTTTCGTCGAGAAAAAGCTTAATAGCTCTAAGATCGCAGAATTGTAGACAGTAAGGCTTGTCAAAATAAACTCTGAGATCGTTTAGTAGAAACTTAAAACGTAGAGTGATACGATCCTGACCAGGCTCGCATCAAGCGTCATCGGCTCTGCTCAAGCTTCGAGGGTTCAACAAATGAATTCAAGTAATTGGGCTAGAATCTACTCAAGGATGCTTACATTGGAGATCAATTCATATGAACGTCGAGGAGAGAGTCATTCATGTGATTTGGGATTGCTAGATACGATATATGTAGTAAGACCAAATCAATACAAGTCAAGCGTTCGAGATAGTGTTCATCATGTTCGTTTGTATCGTCTAATCGTTAATGAAGATATTTGTCATTTAATGGAAGGATTAGCATTCATACGGCGTTATAGATGTCCAAGAAAGCTGAAGAGGTTATGTTATATCATGGGACAACACGAGGTTGGATTATACGGAAAACAAATTCAGAAGTTGGGATTCAGAGTTCTCGTCCCGGCGAGGAAACCAAGGCCAACATTCTCGCCCCGGCGAGAAACTTACTGTCCAAACTCGCCCGGGCCCAAATTGATCCTCCCCGACAAAGAAGTTACTGTCCATTCTCGCCCCGGCGAGAATTCCCAGTTCAATTTTCTCGCCCCGGCGAGAACACGCAGAATTGGTTGACACTTTTTTTGAGGCACGCAGTTTTTGGCAGATTTCTTTCTTTTATTTTTGGGATTTCATTATATCTTTTAGATTTCTATTGTAATTAGGATATTTATTAGATATGTTTTGATTTCCATATGGTGTTTAGTTAGGATTTCTATTTCCATTCAAATTCTTGTTTCCTTATAGGATTAGGGTTTCTATGTTATTAGTATAAGTAGGATACATGGCTTATGTACACAACATTATTAAGATTACTTTTTGATTAATGAAATTATTGTGAGATTCTTCTCATCTTTTGGTTCTTTAAGAACTCCTAGATTATTTTCTTAGTTTTCTTAAGATTCAATTATCGACTTATCATTCAACATATCATAGTTGTTTGTGGCGTCATTCTACCGAACCATCAATCGTCGATTGTACCAAGATTACCGCTTACATATAAGCGAGGGGTCAAGGTGTCGTTGGTGTCCATTCAACGCAAGCTTCCTAGCGCAAAGCAATTATACCAAGGTTCTCGTTTCAATATAGGCGAAGGGTTAAGGTGTTGTGAGCGTTCCACCTTCATAACTTGCTGGAAACGATCCGGGCGACTGTTGTCAGATTTCACAATCAACAATTACGTGCAAGTATACACGATCAACAAGTAATAAAGTGATAAGATAGAGTGTCGAACCCACAGGGAATCTCTGTTCAATAATTTCCAACTACTAGTCCTATATCAATTCAATTTTATTTAAACAATCACAATTTGTATAACGATTAAAGCTAATTAAATTAAAACTAAGAATAAGAGCTAACACAAGGGTTGAAATTCAGATTTTTAAAGGCTTAAGACTACAATATCCCCAATTATGCAATACAAACTAATTATCCAATTTATCCAATTATTAACTTCAATAGAGTTGTTAACAGGAATTCAAAGTTATTCATAAGCCCTTTCCCAAGTGATCAAATAAAATTATCTAACTCAATTAATTCTGCGATATTCCTATGCAAAACTAAAGAATTAAATTCATTAAACACCAATTCCCAATAGTTACATGCAGTGAAGAGATATCCCTATTCACTTCACAAGCCCAATTATTCATCCCATGCAAATAATTAAGAATACATGCTATCACATTCAGATCTAACCCTAGATTTCATCTCCCGAATTCATCTAAAGTATCCCACTAATTGATGATCAGTCAATTACTCAATAAACACAAATTATGATAGACAACTCAATATGAAGTAATAATTGGAATCAAATAAATAACTAATCCATAAACACAAAAGATTCAATTGTAGCCTTAATTGCAAATTTAGTTCATACTGAAAATAAAAATCATGAATCCCAAATAAGTCATCACAATTAAATTACAAATATAAGATAGAGGATAAGAAAAACTCAGTAAAAAGTTCTTCAATCTTCAAGTCTCTAATCTGAATTCCTTGCAATGCTTCTTCAGTCTCCAATCTCCCAAGTTCAGCTCTGTATCTCAATCCTTGCGTAAGTATGTAACTATCGATGTATCTATGTATGTTCCTCTCTTATTTCCATCTCTCCCTATCTCTTTTATAGTCTTTGAATCAAATCAATAGAAAGAATCCAATTCCAAATCGATTTCCCAAAACAACTGAACTTCAATATTTTTTTCCTTCCGCGCATTCTCGCCTCGGCGAGGAAATATTTTCTGCTTCGACGTCTGTTGGTAAAATGGCCATAACTTGTGATCCGGGAGGAGTTACGAGGCCTGCCACCTACCAAATCGAAGATATCGACGAGATCTACAACTTTAATTCTTTGAGAATTGAGAGAATCGGATTGGATCATGGGTGAAATTGAGCTTGAAGTGGCTGTTATGTAAATGACAACTCCAAACCTTGATCTCTGTTGATAAAAATGTCATAACTCTCGCATCCGAACTCCGATTGAGGTGATTCAAGATGTTCCGGAAAGCTAAGAAGTAAATCTACAATAAAATCCAAGTTCCAAACCAAGAACATGCATCTATTTTAATGTTAAAAGCCCTATAGTCTTCCCTTCTCGCACTTGCTCGCATGTTGTACTCCAAAAGATGTTCGAATTGCGTTTCCTTGCTCATTCCTACAAAATAACATAAAAACACTATAAATATCTAATACTAACTTAAAATACTTAAGAACTAACAAATTATCAAGTCAAACGTACTTAATTCCTAAGTATAAAACCCACTCATCAAATACCCCCAAACTTAAATCTTTGCTTGTCCTCAAGCAAAAACACAAGAAAAACAAAAATAAACAAACCTATCTAAATGAATGCAGATGCATGATGTATTACGACCGAGCAATCAATCAATATAGATTATAAATATCAGACCTCAAAGATCAGTAACTAACAATTGAGCAAGAATTCAAATTTATGCACCATCAAGAAATCAACTTATCACCAATATCATCTTACTTTCAACCCTTTCGTGTGTGTGTGTGAATCCAAATGTATCAAACTAGCAAAAAAATACTCAAAGAAGCTCATGAATTAAACGCATCATTAAAGATATCAAAAAGGTTAGTATAACAACAAGAACTCTATATGCTTATCTTCCACAACTCAAAGTGAATACTAAAAAACATAACTAGAGGATCACAAGGTTATTTCAAACATTTAAGCTCCTTTTAGAACCCTTCCCCAAAAATTCAAATAATTTTTTTCACTTTTCATTCTCTTTTTTTTAGTGAGTGCGTTTTACGCTCCTTCTCACCTTCAATTGAACGAGTGTGTTTTACGCTCCATCTCGCTGCATGTGTTTATGAGTGAGTGCGTTTTACGCTCCATCTCAACCCACCACATGACCCATTTTTTCAATTGGGGAAGGTTCAAAATTTTCAATTTGTTTTTCAAATTAACCAAGATTTCTCCCAAATTATATTCTTCCTCATATTACACTTTAAGCATGATCAAACAAGATAGAGAGTTCATAAATATCTCCCATGAGCATTTAACATATAAACTTCCTCAGAGTTCAAACTAGCTCAACCAAATGGATATGTGCGTAAAAGAATTAAAAGGGTCTCAAGCTTGACAAAATCAGTAACAATCAAAATTCATAATTTAGCACACCTTATCCATCTCGCTAAACTAATTAGCTAACTGATCAGAATTTTCATCATTGGCCTTCCTTAAATACTCTACATCAATTCATTGCTCAAACTAACCTAAATGCAATTATATATGATCCTAAAGCTATAAGAGAATGCAATAAAAAGAAAATATTTTTGTGATTTTTAAATTTTTACTTTTTTTTAAACTATTCCTACAATATGCAATGCATAGTACGTGAACTAAACAATTATGTAATGCAGTATGACATGACTATATATAATGATAGCAAATCCACCCCCAAACTCATAATGAACAATGTCCTCATTGTTTGCAAAATAAAGAAATTAAAACGGAGGACTTCCCTGACTGGTCAAACGGCGTGATCGACATCATTAGAGTCTGGATGATAGAAAAACTGGCAACGACTGAGGCTCGAGAAACTGGAACTGGAACTGCACTCGGACTCATCCTCACGAACATCTTTGATTGACTTTGTAGACACCCAAATTTTGCGTTTCCTTCTACTAACCATGACAGGAGGGCGAAATCGTCAATTGAACCGGCTTGCGGAAGCAAAGGAGCGGGCACAAGGGCAAGCGCCCGGCACCGCCGCAATGATTTGGGCAGCCCAAGTTGACGTGACAGCATGATCGTCCGAGGCAGGCATTTCCGAATGAGGTGGCACGTCTCCCGGAAGTTCCCGGACTGCAGAATACGAGCCTGTCAGCGAAAACCGACGTTGCGGTACGAAAATCGAGGCGTGACACGGAAAATCGAGAAAGTCAAGCCCGCCAGCCGCCGCGGAATAGATCTGCGGCCAAGTGAGTGCGCCAGCACGAAAACCGGGGAAATCAGCCCTCAGCAGCTGAGTGCGATGGGAGGCGTGCCAGCTGGCCAGCCGCAGATCTATCTGCGGCCGAGCCGCAGATAGATCTGCGGCTGGCTCTGGCCAGCCTATTTAAGGCAGCTTCGGCAGCATACAGGGGGTTCAGCAGTTTTGAAGAAGAAGAATTCCTGCAGCAGCAAAAAAAATACGGAAAATAGAAGAGAAAAATAGCTAGATTTTGCAAAAACAAAATAAGGAGAAAGAAGAGGAAAAAAAAGAGTGGAATTAATTCTTTTGAGTTTGATTGTATCAAATACATCATTTATCCTATTCAAATACACAAGTTCACATCCATTTGAGATCAATTGCAAGGTGAATAATTTCTATTTGTTCTAGCAATTCATGTCCTATTGATTTGGGTAAATTAGATATAATTTTCATGTATCTTATTGAACAATGAATTAGGGATTATTTGCGAGGGTTCCATTGGAACAAAATTCTTCTTAATAACCCGATGAATATTCATGTTTTGATTTCTTGTTTGTTGTATAAGAGATGTATTGGTTGTGGTTCCTTTAATTTGCTATTTAGGATGTCGTGATATTGTTAGAACTTCGCTGCGTTGGTTATTTATTGTAATGTTTGATTTGTGAGTATGTAATAATCGTGGTTGTGAGCCTAGGAAAGCGACCCCGTGGTCCAAATCCGATGATGGACATGTCTTGATGTATATAGCGGGTAGGATTGTAGCCTCCTTGTAACGTGTAACCATCGGGCCTTAAAACGACGCCAAAGCGAGAATCGGATTTTAAGGCCCCATATTAGTGGAACTTGTGATTGTAGGGCGTTTGGGATTATTTTGATGGCCTTACATGCCCATGAATAGCCCCAACGCATTTTAATGCTTGATTTGATTTACGACACGAAATTGATTTCAAAGCTAAATGATAAGATTTTCATAAAATCAATCAAAGTAGGATATTAGAATCACGAGGTTTAAAATTTGAGAAACGTTAATGAATGTCGATTCCTATATAACGAGAAAGCTAAAGAAAAAAAAAATCGTTTTCCAAAACAACACACGAAATGATTTTTATAAATAATTGACGTTTTATTTAAATCTTTGTGCATAGGGTGAAAGAGATCCTAGAAATTGCCCATCATTTTATGAAAGCAACGTATAGATCTCGATTCCTCCTATTTTGACGAAGGTTTAAAACTCTTGTTTTGTTTAAAACGACACTTAATGAAAATCCCATAGTTTTGGACAACTAAAATCAAACCTTTTCTCATAAAGAAATAAAGCTTTCTCGGGTACATCGAAAAGGACATTCCGAAGCGTACTCAAATTAAAACACGATTTTTCCCTAAATCCAAATGATTCTTTCATACAAACTCACCACAACATTCACATAAGCACACATACACACACACGCACGCGCATCACACACACATTTCATGAATTAAAGGATAGGAGAAGCATCAAGATTGCGGTAAACCGTGTTTCACGGAAGTCGAGGGGTGCCTAACACCTTCCCCTCACTTAAGCCAAGCCCCCGAACTCTATGAATCTCGATTCGCAGACCAAAATTAATTCGGAGTCACATATGAGCCAGCGATTTTGTAAAACACGAAAATTCGGATGAGTTGGTACATCCATTTCAAAACATAACCAACTGGCGACTCTGGTTAATTGGCTCATCATAAACGATATTTCAAAACCCCGTCGACAATCAATTGCCGACCTTTTCCAAAAAATCATTAAATCCAAAGGCTAAAAATTGGAAAGGGTTACAACCCCCGCGTTAAAGCGAGAAAACCCGGCTGTCGACAGCTGGCGACTCTGCTGGGGACATTAGAGGGCTTAAGCCGCATTAAAATCTTGATGCTGTTCTATCCTTTAAAATTCATAAAATGTGTAGATGTGTGTGTGTTTTTCGTGCGATATTTTGATTTTTTACTTTTTGTTGTGCGATGTGTGTGTTGTTGTGTCCAATGAATGAATGATTGAATGGGAATGGCTTTTACTTTAAAGAAATCATTTGCATACGGTGAGGACGATGAATGTGAATGTATGTTGAGAGAGTACCTCCTCCTGAGGCGAACCCGTCGGTTGCTTATTACTGGACTCGATGGGCTGCTCCCCGGAGATGGCTCAGGAAACGCACCACTCAAATCCGCTCTCCAATCGAAAGGGCTCAAACGAGTAGATTGCGAAGATTTGGGAACCTTCATGCCGAAAAGCCCGCGAGAGTAACCCTAGGGTAGGTCAGCCTCGAGATTAACCCGACGCCAGGATAAGTCTCTTCATGCCCTTTTACGTTTCTGCGTATAAATGCCATAATTCCATTGCAACATTATTCATAATATACGTCCCCTTTATGTCAAAAGAAAATACTAACCTCTGTGTTTTGCAGGGAGCGACACGGGAAGCATAAAATCATATTCTAGCATGTATTATTTCAATAAAGAACCTGCTAACGAGTTGTTTTGCAGAAAAAGATTTTAAAAAACCCAAAAAACATACAAAAAATTTACAAGCTTTAGCATGCATCCATGTTTTCAGTTCCCCAGGACTAAACTTCGAACCATTTGTCATCTGTAGGATTGCTCCTCAAACTCGTTCGCTAGTCTAAGAAAGCCCAGGTCTTTTACATCTGAAATTGGCTGATCTTCCTAACCATAATTCCATATCTCGGAGGAGTTTGATGATTTTTAAAAGACAGATGATGGAAATGGCCACAATGTTTAAAGGAACAATTTCTTTAATCAGACAGGATCCGGTAAAACCAGGGATCGCATAATACTCCACCACCAGGGGATGATCAGAATCCTCCTAAAAATGGTACAAACTTGCTTAAAGAGGACCAACCCCGACTCAAGGACGAGCCAGTCATCCCAAAGGCCGTTCCCATACCCTAGCAGGACAGTGATTACTATCCCAGAGGAAGGGGACCATTGACGACCTTCGGAGAAAAATGAAATACATGGAGGAAACCATCCAAATCTCTAAAGGGCATAGGCTCCCTGGGCAGGGTTAATTACTCGGATTTATGTGTTTTTCCCCGGGGCCAGATATCCAGAAAAGTTCAAAGTTCCCGAGTTTGAAATAATACAATGGAAAGGGAGAACCCCTATACACACTTGAAAATCTACATTGGAGAACTCGGGTCTTATGCCGAAGACGAGGGGTTAAGAATGCAGCTATTTTCAGAAAAGCTTAACAGGGGAAGGCAAGAATATGGTATGCCCGCTGTACTCGACAACGCCCGAATCCACAACTGGGAGGAATTGGCCCATACCTTCTTAACCCAATACAGCTTTCAGGCCCAGATGGCTCTTGACAGGTACCAAATGACAAAGGTTAAAAAACAGCCTAGGGAATCCTTTAGGGAAATATGCGCAAAGATGGAGGGGCATGGCTGCCCAGGTAACTCCCCCGATGAGCGAATCAGAGATGGTAATGACCTTTGTAGACATTCAGGAGGCACCGTATTATGAGAGGGTCATCTCAGGGATTGGAAGAACCTTTTGCGGAAAAATGATTAAACATGAGAGAGATGGTTGACATGGGTTTGAAATCGGGTAAAATCCGGGATCTTACTGCTTTAGAAACTGCTGCCGAGCAAATACAGAATGGAAACTATGGTAGCACTTCCCGGAGAGTCCAAAAGAGGAAGGAAGAGGATGTCTCCCTCATCCTACAAAGGGTCGTCCAGTAAAGCAGAAAACCATCTTCCGGTACAGGCACAGAGGGGAGAGGGCCACCCGACAGCCCAAATTTCTCAGATCAAAGAGCAGAGGGGCGAAGAAGATATGAGGCCCTCGCAAAACCGAGTATTCACCCCGCTCGGGGAGCCGCTTGAACGAGTATTAGCGGTATTAGTGGCCCAAAAGAAGATTGTTGGTTTGGCACCCCCGAGTGACCCAAAGGGTTAGAAGGTTTGACCCGAGCAAAGCGGTGTGCATACCACTCCAGTTCCCCTGGCCATGATACACAGGATTGCTGGACGTTTAAAACATCGAATCCAAAACCTGATTGACAGTGGAGAGGATTGTGGTGGAACAGCCGGATTCCCCGAATGTTAAGGCAAATCCCCTGCCAAGACATGATGGAGGGGGAGTCAATGCGACGGAGGCAAGTGAGGCGGGGGAGCCGCCAAGGTTGAACTATGTGCAGAAAGTTGAGGAGATGATAAATGTGATACATGACCATGGGAGTGCGAGGGTAACGCCCATCAAGTTGATAGGGGTAAGTACGAATAACATAGAGGGACCTATCAAGTTGACAGCTCCGAGGGCCCATCATTTTTGCTTGCAAGGCCACAACTCCCTATCAGTAATCTGAAGACTGTACCCTGGAATTACGGGGGAATACCCGAGGAAGCGGCCAGTTGTGCTTCCGTTGACGACCAAGGGGAACCCCTTATATCTGCCCGGGCGAGTCCTTGAGAGCCAAAAGAGAAAAAATGAAGAGGTTTCTGAGGAAAGGGCCATAGAGTTTTTGAAAAGGATGGATCACCCAGAAATGAGGGGGGATCCAGATTTTAAATGAGGAATCAACCCTAACATCAGTCATGGATTTGGTGTTGTCATCCAGTGAGCATTGCAAAACCCTGATGAAGGTTCTGGAGGAGGCATTTGTGCCCAAAGAAATTAGTGAGGCGGGTTGTCGGCCGGTTGGTTAGGCCACTTATTGGAAACCGATGCAATATCCTTTACAGATGAGGACATTCCCGAAGAGGGAAGGGGGCACCGAAAACCGCTACACATTGCAGTAATCTCCTCAGGATATGTCATGAATGGGGTACTGATCGACGGGGGGATCGGCATTGAATATATGTCCTCTCAGTACGCTGAAGAAAATGAACATCAGTCCCAAAGCGCCTGCGGGCCAGTCATGTGGTGGTTCGGGCTTTTGACGGATCCCGGAGGGACACCATCGGGGAGATAGAATTGCCAGTGGAGATAGGACCCTGTACTTTTTGATATCTCCTTCCAAGTCCTGGATATCACGGCAAGCTACAACCTGCTGTTAGGGAGGCCGTGGATACACATGGCCGGGGCAGTTCCTTCCACGCTCCACCAACAAATCAAGTTGATCATCGATGGGAATCTGGTGACAATCTCGGCCGAGTGTGATGACCCTTTTCCTCCCAAGAGTGGCCTACCAGTAATCAATGTGGATGAGTCAGCGGCGCCTGCCAGCTTTCAAGCACTAGAGATTAGCACTCCCCATTATAGATGCCTGGGAGCTCCAGCTGTGAAACCAAGGGTCTCTCCGGAACTCACCTTTGTGGCAAAGGAAATGATTAAAATGAACTTCCAACCTGGACAGGGACTAGGGAAAAGCAGTCAGGGAATCACCAAGCCCATCCACCTACCACAGCAGATAGGCAAAGCAGGATTGGGATACCATGTGGGCGCAGTACGGGGACACCGTCAGGGTGCTACTCCGATTCGACTAATTGGCAGTCCAGCGACCAAAGCCAACAATGAGCAGGGGATCAGCGGACCTATGATTGGGGCAGGGAATGAAGAGTTAACCCCCACACGTAATGAGTCGGCCCGGAGGGAAAGTTTCCTGCAGGAGGTCGCAAAAGAGTTTGAAACCAAATGCTACATCCCCGGACAATCAACAAGCAGTAAGGAGGGGATGAATATTGTCATACCACTGGGAAGCCCAACAAGTTGTGCCTGGTCATCGATTGGGCAGGACTGATTTATTCCTGGAGAGGGTATGGAGGAGAACTCAGGCGACGTTATCCGTAATCATCGGGGAGGTGTCCGATGTGAGGACCTCTTTCATCCAAGCGCCTTTCAGCTGGACCTGACCATCGACAATTGGACCCAGAAACCAGTGATATCCAAACAGGGGTAAAGCTCGACGTCAGGGTGGTTGACCCCGAGATGAGGGGGGAATGAAGAAGTTTTATTTTGTGTTGTTTTATTTCTGCATAATTGTGTCGTTTCTTCGTGTTTATTTGAAATTGCGATCGTCGTGAAAAATGACTTATATATGACAAGTATTTTGTTTTTATGTCAGGTGTACCAATTTGAGTATTCCTTGCCTAACGAACGATCTTTCAAATTTGAATGGTGATTATGATTTTGACATTGAGCTGGATTTCGATTTGATGGGCATTGAGCAAGATGAGACAGATTACGACGACGCACCTGATGAGATCAAAGGATGGGTCGAGGATAAGCCCAAACCCAACTTGGACCAAACCATCACCGTTGATATTGGAACCCCTGACAATCCAAAAGAACTCAAGATAGGGACAGACCTTAACCCCAGCCAAAAAGCAGAAATAATTGAGTTACTAAGCCAATATCGAGGATGTCTTTTGCCTGGTCGCACGAGGATATGATCGGATTGTCCACCGACATTGTGGTGCACCGGTGACCCATCCAGGGGGGTTTCAGGCCTGACAAGCAGACACTAAGAAAGTTGAAACCTGCGTGGAGCTTAAACGTGAAGGAAGAGATCATCAAACAGTTCAGGGCGGGAATCATTATGGTGTCCACTTACCCGGAATGGCTATCCAATGTGGTCCCAGTGGCTAAACCTGGGAGGAAAGGTGAGGGTATGCGTGGACTACAGAGATCTAAACAAGGCCAGCCTCAAGGATAAACTTCCCGGTGCCTTTCATACACATCCTGGTGGATAACACAGCCCGATACGAAATGTACTCTTTTGGGGATTGCTTCGCAGGGATATCATCAGATAATGGTGGCGGAGGAAGATCGGGAAAAGACCGCATTCATCACCCCCTGGGGCACTTTCTGCTACAGACGACTGGCTTTCGGTCTCACAAATGCAGGGGCTACTTATCAGAGAGCCATGATGGCCTTGTTCCACGATATGATGCATAAGGAGATAGAGGTCTACGTGGGACGACATTATTGTGAAGTCGAAGGTAGAGTCCGATCATATAACTCATCTCAAAAAAGCTATTCGATCGGCTCCAGAAAGTATAAATCTGAAACTCAATCCAGCCAAATGTGCTTTTCGGGAGTACAATCGGGCAAGCTCTTGGGTTTCCTGGTTAGTGATCGGGGCATTGAGTTGGACCCAGCGAAGATTAAGGCCATTGTGGATATGCCAGCACCTCGCACAGAGAAGGAGATAAGGGGATTCCTAGGGAGAGTAAACTTCATCAGGCCGTTTTATATCTCACTTGACGACTACATGTGAGCCGATTTTTAAATTGTTAAGAAAGGGTGCTTCCCAAGAATGGAATGAGCAGTGTTCAAAGGCGTTTCAGACCATTAAAAAGCAATTGACTGAGGCAACCAGTGCTGGTACCCCCGAAGGATGGGATCCCTCTGTTTATGTATATATCCGTCAAACACCATCGCGATGGGATGTATGTTGGGACAGAAAAATGAGGCGGGTAAAGAGCAAGCCATCTATTACCTCAGAAAAAGATTTAGCCAATGTGAGCAGAATTACACTCCCATCGAGAAAACTTGTTGTGCTCTGGCCTGGGCGGCAGGGAGATTACAGCACTACCTCCCATGGGGCATACAACGTACCTGATATCAAGAATGGATCCCCTGAAATATATTTTCGAAAGGCCCATGCGTGAATTGTCGACTATCAAGATGGCAGTTAATTTTTACAACAGTTTGACATGGTGTACGTGACCCAGAAGGCCATGAAAGGGCAGGGAATTGCAGATCAGTTGGCAGAAGCCCCGGCAGGAGGGACGGAGCCTTTAGAAACTCCTCTTGCCGGGCGAGGATATATTTTGGGTATCGCACGAAAAATGTGATGACGAGGGACAAATTCTGGAAGCTGTATTTTGATGGTGCCATGAATGCCGAGGGGGCAGGAGCCGGAGCGGTCCTAGTCTCTATCACCGGAGAACAATATCCCGTGGCCACCAAGCTTCGTTTCAGCAATTCGAACAACACCGCTGAATACGAGGGGTGTATCTTGGGACTCCGATTGGCCCGTGACATGGGAGTAAAAAGACTAGCGGTGTTCGGGGATTCAGAATCGGTAATCAGACAGGCAATCGGGGTATACAACACTAAGGAGCTTCGGTTACTTCCATACCATCGTTGTGTCACCCAGCTTATGCAAGAGTTCGAAGATATCGCCTTCCGCCATATTCCTTCGGGGACGAAATGATTTTGCCGATGCATTGGCGACTTTGGCTTCCTTAATCCACGTGATCAAGAGTAGGGACAGTCCACAGATTGAGATCACCGTACAGAATGCCCCGGCATATGAGGAAAATGTGGCAGTGTTATCAAACGAGGTGGTGTTGACGAGGCAGCCCTGGTATCACGGGACATAAGGGAATATCTGAGAGACAGAGACAGATCCCTTCCCGATCAGGCAAATCGGACTGAAAGGATGAGAATTCAAAAGATGGCGATGAAGTTTTACCTGAGTGGCGATTCACTTTACAAAAGGGATGCCGGGTTGGGACTGTTGCAGTGCGTAGATGAAAACACAGGCCCGAAAGATTATGAATGAAATACATGGTGGAGTGTGTGGGCCCCATATGAGTGGACCGATGCTTTGCCAAAAAGATTTTGAGGACAGGGCATTATTGGTTGACGCTTGAGGGCCGATTGCGAAGATCATGTCAAACGGTGTTATCAATGTCAGGCGCACGGTAATGTGATCCATACGCCTCCCAATGAACTGCACTGTATGACCTCCCCGTGGCCATTTTCGATGTGGGGAATGGAATGTAATCGGACCAATAGAGCCCAAAGCAAGCAACGGGCACCGGTTCATTTTCGTCATGATCGATTACTTCACCAAATGGGTAGAGGCAGCTTCTTTCCCTAAAGTAACTCAGGAGGTCATCGTCAGCTTCATCAGGAATAATGTCATTTGCCGATATGGGCAACCTGAGGTTTGTGGTCTCCGACAATGCCAAGAATTTAAACAACGCCCTCATGAAAGGGACTGTGTGACCAGTTCAAGATTAAGCATCTCAATTCCGTCATTTACCGTCCCAAAATGAATGGGGCAGTGGAGGCGGCCAAATAAGAACATCAAGAAGATCATGGCAAAAATGTCTGCTAATCATCGGGGATGGCCAGATCTGTTACCCCTCACCTTGCTGGCATACCGAACATCAACGCGTACTTCTACAGGGGCAACCCCTTACGCTTTGGTGTATGGAATGGAGGCTGTTCTACCAGTCGAGGTTGAGATGGCGTCCCTCAGAATAGTGATCGACGCTCAGATAAGCGAAGAGGATTGGATGCAAAGTCGATATGACCAATTGGCCGCTGATTGATTGAAAGGAGGGTGGCTGCCATTTTGGCATGGTCAGCTATATCAACAGAGGATTTCTCTCTCGATCGTACGATAAAAAGATAAGACTTCGGAAGTTCAAGGAAAACGATTTGGTGTTGAAAAGAATCATACCTTGTCAAGACGAGGCCAAGGGGAAGTTTGCCCCGAGCTGGGAAGGTGGGCCCCATTTGTGATCAAGAAAGTACTATCCGGAGGGGCCCTCATATTGCAAGAAATGGATGGTGAGGTATTTTTCCACAACCCCTCAATTCTGACTCGGTGAAGCGGTTTCTACGCTTAAATCATCAGTTCCTTTTTCCCCTGACAGCGAACTACGTAGGACCTGATCTCCCAACTTGTGGGGGTAACGTAGGCAGCCATCATGGCGCGGTCCGATCCTTTAAAAATAATCCTTTCCCCAACCAAAACCAATGTTCGATAGCCCGATAAAACCTTCCTACACCCTCAAAACCTTCCCGAAACCAACTGCCTAACCAGTTTCATCCCAGAATACATACCCTGATCCAACCCAAACAGTTATCCAAAATCTGAGATTCAATCCGACGAAATCAAAAGGTGTGCGGCAATATCTGTCAAATCTCCATCAAGTCTTGAGGAAAGAAAGAGGGCAAAATGTCAAAAATCATGGTCAGTTGGATAAAATGATGATCCAATGGAGGGCAATGATACGACAAAAGGGGAAAATGACTAAATTTAAATGCATGTCTATATATATATAAGTCGTTTTATTACAAGATTTATCTTTCAATAAACTGATGAAACCAACATAGTCTATGCAGGAAATAAAATAATCTACAAATCTGAAACTAGCCGAAGCAGGATGGACAGGGTGGTGGATAGATCTGAAGCATCAGCATCTCCTTGCAATCTGCTGCCCCATCATATCAATTACGATCTAGTAAAGCAGTAGCTCGGCTGACAGTCCCAAAATGAGCATCTACCACTGCCCTGGTCTGAAATACAATGGCCTCTCTATCAGCAATGGCAGCATCTCTAAGCCCGAATGGCCTCATCTCTCTCGGCAAGGGCGGCATCCCTCTCGGCTTCAGTAGTAATCAGGGCCAGGCGGAGTCGGGAATCCTCAGCGACCCGACTCGGGGCAGAATCGGCTGAAATGGAATGGTCTGCGGTATTCTTCTGTGAAAATCACTCCAGAGTCATCAAAGGCCCCCGTCCGACTCAGACTAGCCGAATCCAGGTCTCCACGCAACCACTGTACGTAGGCAAATGTCTGGATGTGACAGCTCGCACTATATTCGGCAAAGATCCTTGCGATCCCAAAGCTCGTATACCGGCAATAGATCCCTCTCTGTACAGGATGATATAAGGAATCGGTATGCGGCTGCACCCGCAAAGGGGTGTAAATCCTGTGTCTGATCAAACTGCCCCATAACCGCCAGGGGATGATAGGTCGTCACGCCCCTTAAGCCAGCAATGGGAATGAAATCCAGGTTAGGCACATGAGTCAAGAAGCGCCTGAAAGGAGCAATAGCCTGAGTAGATCAATAGATGAAAAGGGTCCTCAATGACGGACAAAAAGGATATCCAGGAGGTCACATCAGTACAACTCACGGGACGAAACGAAAACTGCGCGGCTATGTTGTGACTGAAGCAAAACCCTTGGCGGCGGAAGTAGCCGATGGGACTAAAGATGACTCATGAAACCACATGTACAATAAGGTCGAACTCCCTCTGAAGAATCTCCCTCGGAAGGACTGGCAATATGTGGCCGACATATAGGTATCCGCCAATATCATGGGGAGAATGGTGTGATCCTCCTGAAGGGCCCGAACGGCCGCAACAATCCGCATGTCCAAATGATCGGATCCTGCAGGCAAGTACAGAACTGAGATGACACAGGCCATCAGAACGTCCACTCTCAAGGCATCCCAGCGCTCCTCGGACACGGAAAAATCACCGAGGAAAAGACGGAAACTGTCAGGTGAGCCGAATCGGTCAATCAAGAATTGGAGAGGAACCATATGGTCTGATGTGGTTACCGGTAATAAAAACAGCCCTCCGCAAACCGGTGAAAGTCAAGAATTGGACGGCGCATGGAACCAACAGTAAACCCTAGCACAGGGACTCATCCAAGGGCAAGCCGGTGAAGCGAGCATACTCCTCAAGGGTGGGGGTCAGCTCTACTGTCCCAAACCTAAACACCTGACGGGCAGGGGCCCAATGGCTCAGAAGGACCATCCACAAAGCCCGCTGGCACCTGGAAGGTTAATAAGGACAAAGAATGTCCCAAAAGACCATCCGCGATAATCCTGTCTGCCGGCAGTAAACTGTCCAACCAACGGAGGAGGCTGCCGACCAACCCTGTGGGAGGAATGGAATCCAAACGAGTCACAGCATCCGAGGATGACATCTGAAAAAATAGTATCAAAAAGAGACTGTACAGGGGTCATTCTCTATCCATAAATAAAAGCATGCATCATACAGTTAATAATAAAACAGGTGAATTCCATAATAATGAAAAAGAAACTGTGCATAAATAAATAAATGAGTCCAGTACATAGTGCATAAATGAAAAAGAAATCTAAGCAGGTGCCGATACAAAAGGCCCTATCCTATCCTGGTCTAAATAAAATCAGTATCATCTATGAAAGCAGGATCCTCGAACTGATCCCCTGGAGTCGTCGAGCTCGGAGGACCAAAGTTCATATCAGGGATGTAGGGATGCGCTGTGGCATCAGATGAACTCGGGCCTGCATCATAACCGGCACCGTCAGGAATCGTAGGTGTAAGCCTCCTCCGGGGCCCGGCCCAATCCTCGAATAAACAGCGACAACTGATCTACCTGACGGGTCAATGAGGCGATCTGATCAGCGTGGGTAGGGGTTCCGAACACAGGCAGCCCAATCGGTCATCGTCACCGAGCCTGGAACCATGTCTCCAAGGAAGAAAGTGGCCCGAGTCTGAGGACCGATGGTACGGGGCACCCACCATGTACGGAATGCATCACTCGTAGTGGGACCTGTGGAAAGCATCCGACCATCCTCCCCGGCAAGCATGATCTCTGAAGGCTGAGAATCCAGCGGCCAGAAAGTAGTGAAAGAAAGGGAGTGCGGGATGTGGATCTCTCCAGTGACGCATCTGAATGCGCGCTCTCCCAGATACATCACCCAGCCTCCAACACTCTGCAAAGTGAGGCGACGGGTGGAAAGCTCGAACTCCGGGCCGGAGGGATGCCCGTCAGCAAACCCCACAGTCAGATGATCGGAGAGGTAGGGAATTCCAGACGACCTCTGCAGCCGTGATCAGCTCCAGCTGGATGCGACAGTGTGGCAAAACTGCCAGACACGGGGACCTCCTCGAGAGTACTGTGATGCCATCGCCGACCCCGAGGATAGGTGTCCGGGCCCAGAGTAGTGATAGGCCTCAGACATGGAAGCCGCTCATAAGCCCAGAACTGTGAATAGGAGCAAGGCAAGGCATGAGTCACTATCAAATACAGAAAAGAGATGAAAGGAAAAGAAATACAGTAAGAGAGAGGAGGAGGGGACTCACCAACAGAAAATGGTAGAAGCCGAGCCAGGCATCAGTCTGTCCCTCTGAGCGTAGACGCATGCCGTGGAGGAAATAGGCAAAGGTGAATGACCCCCAGTCATAATCACCGATGCGGTCCACATCTCTGACCGCTCCTACGACGCTGAAATGAATGGTAGAGGAGTTGTTCCCCAGAAAACAACCCCTCATGATGGTCAGGAACAGGCGTCGTAGCAGAATGTCCCTGGTGCCCTGATCCCGCGGGAATGGGCAGCGCATATGAGACCCCCCGACTGCATCGGACAGCCAAAGCACCAGATCGGATACTGCGGGCCTTAAAGACCCGATCCTCAGCAGCGAAGCCCAGCAAAGCTCGAACCTCCACAGGAGTGATATCAAGATCCAAGGGGACGCGGGACCCGGTTAAACTCAATGCCGGTAATGTACCTCCAGTCCCATGGGGTCAACACGACCTCGCAGTCGAGGAGATGAAGAGACTGCGTCTGGTGGAACCATCGCTCGGATAAAGCCCTCATGTAACCCCAGGGGCACTGGCGGGGGATGATAGTGAAGGAAATGTCGGAAGCCCCAAGAGTCCCACCATCGCCCGATAGTCACTGTGCAAGGCCGCGTAAAGAGAATAGATGTTGAACCAGTTACCCCTCGGCTGGGTAAACTCGGGTACCTGGGGCAATCACTAAGGGGTCAATCCGGGTAAAAGGAGAATGGAGAAATTGAGAATGAAATCAGAATAGAGCTGAAATATACCTCGTTAGCCACGAGAGATGCCGAGGGGTGACGACTGAGATCCCCCGACCCAAAAGATCGGGTATCTGCACAGAGGCGCCAGAAGGAGCCTGATGAGTAGATGGAGCCGGTGTGCTGGAGGATGGCCCCCTCTGTCGCGACCTCCGGAGGGACAGCCTCCTCAACGTCCGGATGACCAAGGAACGAATGACAGCCTCCGTCAAGCGACGAGCCTGACGGGTACGAGGGGGGAACAGGAGTGGGTGCAGCCCTACGACGGCGAACACCCGAAGTCCGAGAGGCGGAGGAGCTACTGGGCGCATCACGATCCATAGCTGGAATAGAACGGGCGAGAAAGAAGGTAAGTTTCCTTTTAAAATTATGTAATGAACATTTCTAAATTTCTAGCCTCATCATATGATTAATGCAACATGATGCATGTAAAAAAAAAAAAAAAAAAAAAAAAAAAAAAAAAAAAAAAAAAAAAAAAAAAAAAAAAAAAAAAAAAAAAAAAAAAAAAAAAAAAAAAAAAAAAAAAAAAAAAAAAAAAAATCGGCAGAGTTCCGTTTGTAAATTGGACATCCCAGGCATAAGCCAAACGTGTTTTCCATCAATCAAAGCCTCAAACAGATCTAAATTGCATTCATATATGTAATTATAACAGCATGTAAGGCATGAGTTTATTGCAGAAAAGGAATAACAGTATGTGGGACCGCCTCATGAACATAAAATAGGACTCGCATAGTTGATACATAGCATGTATATATGATGGTACATTACATAGGCATTGTAAAAGCATACATTTTATGTTTAAACATGTAAATAGTCAAATGTATAGCAAAACATTGACGAAATTGAAAAGTGACCGGTCAAAGTGTTACCTGTAGCGTGTAGATCAATCCTACCGGAACAGTTTTTGCAGGAAAGTTGAAAAAATCGACAAAAGGCCCTTGCGAACAAGCAAAAATCGCGAGGAATATGTGTGAATTGGAAAGTTGAAAGTGACAGATCTAGAAGCGGGGCGCGGCATATAAGCCCGATCTTGGCCGCAGATGTATCTGCGGCTGGCCGCAGATCCATCTGCGGCTGGCCTTGGTGGGCTCCACCTTGCTCCCTTGAAGCCATTTGACATGTTGAAGTGAAAAGTTTACGAGATGGGTGACCGGCGACGATACCCGGCCCCGACATGACGATCGACCGGCGACGATAACCGGCGATCACGAGATGGATGACCGGCGACGATAACCGGCTCCGACAGATAACCGACCGGCGACGATAACCGGAGGTTACGAGATGGGTGACCGGCGACGATACCCGGCCCCGACATGACGATCGACCGGCGACGATAACCGGCGATCACGAGATGGATGACCGGCGACGATAACCGGCTCCGACAGATAACCGAACCGGCGACGATAACCGGAGGTTACGAGATGGGTGACCGGCGACGATACCCGGCCCCCCCGACATGACGATCGACCGGCGACGATAACCGGCGATCACGAGATGGATGTCCGGCGACGATAACCGGCTCCGACAGATAACCAACCGGCGACGATAACCGGGGGTTACGAGATGGGTGACCGGCAACGATACCGGCCACCGACATGACGATCGACCGGCGACGATAACCGGCGATCACGAGATGGATGTCCGGCGACGATAACCGGCTCCGACAGATAACCGACCGGCGACGATAACCGGGGGTTACGAGATGGGTGACCGGCGACGATACCACCACGGCCCCGACGACATGACGATCGATCGGCGACGATAACCGGCGATCACGAGATGGATGACCGGCGACGATAACCGGCTCCGACAAGATAACCAACCGGCGACGATAACCGGGGGTTACGCGATGGGTGACCGGCGACGATACCCGGCCCCGAACGAGACGATAGATTGAAAGAGTGAACCCAAAGACTAACAAACACGGTCAAGGGGTTGATACATTGACACTCTTACGAATGTCTTGCATGCATTGCATCTTATGTTGCATCATAAGCTATATGTGTGAGACATCATGTATACACTGTCATTCTTACACACTGTCATTCATGCATCGAGTGTCTATTCTTTATCCTGTTCATTTCATTTATCATTTCATAAACATGATAAAGAGGGGCAGCTGTAGACACCCAAATTTTGCGTTTCCTTCTACTAACCATGACAGGAGGGCGAAATCGTCAATTGAACCGGCTTGCGGAAGCAAAGGAGCGGGCACAAGGGCAAGCGCCCGGCACCGCCGCAATGATTTGGGCAGCCCAAGTTGACGTGACAGCATGATCGTCCGAGGCAGGCATTTCCGAATGAGGTGGCACGTCTCCCGGAAGTTCCCGGACTGCAGAATACGAGCCTGTCAGCGAAAACCGACGTTGCGGTACGAAAATCGAGGCGTGACACGAAAATCGAGAAAGTCAAGCCCGCCAGCCGCGGATAGATCTGCGGCCAAGTGAGTGCGCCAGCACGAAAACCGGGAAATCAGCCCTCAGCAGCTGAGTGCGATGGGAGGCGTGCCAGCTGGCCAGCCGCAGATCTATCTGCGGCCAGCCGCAGATAGATCTGCGGCTGGCTCTGGCCAGCCTATTTAAGGCAGCTTCGGCAGCATACAGGGGGTTCAGCAGTTTTGAAGAAGAAGAATTCCTGCAGCAGCAAAAAAATACGGAAATAGAGAGAAAATAGCTAGATTTTGCAACAAAATAAGGAGAAAGAAGAGGAAAAAAAGAGTGGAATTAATTCTTTTGAGTTTGATTGTATCAAAATACATCATTTATCCTATTCAAATACACAAGTTCACATCCATTTGAGATCAATTGCAAGGTGAAAATTTCTATTTGTTCTAGCAATTCATGTCCTATTGATTTGGGTAAATTAGATATAATTTTCATGTATCTTATTGAACAATGAATTAGGGATTATTTGCGAGGGTTCCATTGGAACAAAATTCTTCTTAATAACCCGATGATATTCATGTTTTGATTTCTTGTTTGTTGTATAAGAGATGTATTGGTTGTGGTTCCTTTAATTTGCTATTTAGGATGTCGTGATATTGTTAGAACTTCCGCGTTGGTTATTTATTGTAATGTTTGATTTGTGAGTATGTAATAATCGTGGTTGTGAGCCTAGGAAAGCGACCCCGTGGTCCAAATCCGATGATGGACATGTCTTGATGTATATAGCGGGTAGGATGTAGCCTCCTTGTAACGTGTAACCATCGGGCCTTAAAACGACGCCAAAGCGAGAATCGGATTTAAGGCCCCATATTAGTGGAACTTGTGATTGTAGGCGTTTGGGATTATTTTGATGGCTTACATGCCCATGAATAGCCCCAACGCATTTTAATGCTTGATTTGATTTACGACACGAAATTGATTTCAAAGCTAAATGATAAGATTTTCATAAAATCAATCAAAGTAGGATATTAGAATCACGAGGTTAAAATTTGAGAAAACGTTAATGAATGTCGATTCATATATAACGAGAAAGCTAAAGAAAAAAAAATCGTTTTCCAAAACAACACACGAAATGATTTTATAAATAATTGACGTTTTATTAAATCTTTGTGCATAGGGTGAAAGAGATCCTAGAAATTGCCCATCATTTTATGAAAGCAACGTATAGATCTCGATTCCTATTTTGACGAAGGTTTAAAACTCTTGTTTTGTTAAAACGACACTTAATGAAAATCCCATAGTTTTGGACAACTAAAATCAAACCTTTCTCATAAAGAATAAAGCTTTCTCGGGTACATCGAAAAGACATTCCGAAGCGTACTCAAATTAAAACACGATTTTCCCTAAATCCAAATGATTCTTTCATACAAACTCACCACAACATTCACATAAGCACACATACACACACACGCACGCGCACACACACAATTTTCATTTCATGAAATTAAAGGATAGGAGAAGCATCAAGATTGCGGTAACCGTGTTTCACGGAAGTCGAGGGGTGCCTAACACCTTCCCCTCACTTAAGCAAGCCCCCGAACTCTATGAATCTCGATTCGCAGACCAATTAATTCGGAGTCACATATGAGCCAGCGATTTGTAAAACACGAAAATTCGGATGAGTTGGTACATCCATTTCAAACATACCAACTGGCGACTCTGGTTAATTGGCTCATCATAAACGATATTTCAAAACCCCGTCGACATCAATGCCGACCTTTTCCAAAAAATCATTAAATCCAAAGGCTAAAAATTGGAAAGGGTTACAACCCCCGCGTTAAGCGAGAAAACCCGGCGTCGACAGACTTCGAATGGAAGAAGTCGGATTAGAGATTTCGTTGAAGGTTGGTGAGGGATTTCAAATTAAAAGTTTTTTTTTTAAACTGATCTCGCCGAGGCGAACATTTTTGCCTTGGGATCTCGCCGGGGCGAGAATCCTTGTTTTTGAAAATTTTAATTTTTTCCTCCTCTCTTCAATTGCTACAATCCCAAAACCTTTTACCTGTTCAAAGCAACATAGCATGGATTAGCACAACTTTTTTAGAGCATGAGAGACTGGCAAAGTACTGAAAAACCTAAAACTAACTACTAAAGATACTAAATTCTTGCAAAAGTATGGAGTTAAAAGAAACTAAAACAATAAAATAAAGTGATTGGGTTGCCTCCCATCAAGCGCTTGGGTTATAGTCGTCAGCCCGACTTCTCCATGTTTTACTATCCAATTCTCCTTCGAAAATTGAGGAACCCTCCATCCTTTAGTAATAATGAAGTGTTTGAGGGCTTTGCTTCTGTAAGGGCCATTGAATCAACATCACCTAGCATGCTCTTTTCCAATAAAATCTCCTTTATAACCTTCAAATAGCTAGGCATATGCTCCATTGTGTTTGTGAACGAACTGTGGCATTGAAGCTTCTTGAACACAACTGGATCTTCAACTAACTTCTCATGGACCCCTTTCTCCTCCCACCATAACTCCAGATTCATGTTAGCTCCGATGTCAAATAGAGCTTTGCCGACGATATGACTACCAATTAGGTAGGGGATTGCAAAACTACCCGGATATTGGTGGTTTTGTGAAGAAGGCACATGGGGCACTAACAAAATCAGTACATCAGCGTCGGAACTCACGGTTAGATCTTCTTCGGCTGTATCTTCCTGATCCCCACTATTCTCCTCCATATCAAAATCATCATCAATTAGCACATCCGGTTGCAGCTTTGGCACGGGCAATCCATCAGTCTCAAGAACCACATCACTGGGCCATGCACCTAAATAGTTATTGTTGAAGGCGTTGATAAGCTGTCCCATCTAATTCTCAAGATTTTGAATCGACACTGATTGACTTTTTATATTTAAATCCACTAAGTTCAACAGCTGATCTTGATTACTCATTCTTTTGTCCGTAGCTGTAATAAACTTCGCCAAGGTCTCCCCCAAACTCAGTTTCCTTTCTTCTTCATGTGGAGAAGCTGAATCCTGAAATTCTGGAGTGTATGATTGGCTAGGAGCAAAGGTTTGAACTTGATTATTTTGGCTCCATGAAAAATCCAGATGATACCCCCAATCCTGATGATAATTGATGTTAGGATATACATAATTGTTAGGGTAACCATCGAAATTGCCACCATACTGCATCGACTCAAATTTGATGGCACATTGATGACTCGGATGATTTCCAGCACAATAATCACAAATTTCCGCCACACTTTGACTACGTTATACTGCAAAAGCGTCAATCATCCTCGAAAGTGTCTCAATTTGTGCTGACAAGTCACCGAGTTCATACATCCCTACCGCTCTTGGTTACGTCATTCTCGTATAAGGCCACTGATAGTCATAGTTAGTCATGGTGTACCTCAAAAAGAAGTAAAACAGAAAAAGAAATAAATAAAAAAATAAATAAAAAATAAAATGTTTAAATTAAGATTGAATTGATTCTAACTAATATGGAAATAAATATTAAACAAAAAGATTCCCCGGCAACGGCGCCAAAAACTTGTTGTCAGATTTCACAATCAACAATTACGTGCATGTATACACGATCAACAAGTAATAAAGTGATAAGATAGAGTGTCGAACCCACAGGGAATCTCTGTTCAATAATTTCCAACTACTAGTCCTATATCAATTCAATTTTATTTAAACAATCACAATTTGTATAACGATTAAAGCTAATTAAATTAAAACTAAGAATAAGAGCTAACACAAGGGTTGAAATTCAGATTTTTAAAGGCTTAAGACTACAATATCCCCAATTATGCAATACAAACTAATTATCCAATTCATCCAATTATTAACTTCAATAGAGTTGTTAACAGGAATTCAAAGTTATTCATAAGCCCTTTCCCAAGTGATCAAATAAAATTATCTAACTCAATTAATTCTGCGATATTCCTATGCAAAACTAAAGAATTAAATTCATTAAACACCAATTCCCAATAGTTACATGCAGTGAAGAGATATCCCTATTCACTTCACAACCCCAATTATTCATCTCATGCAAATAATTAAGAATACATGCTATCACATTCAGATCTAACCCTAGATTTCATCTCCCGAATTCATCTAAAGTATCCCACTAATTGATGATCAGTCAATTACTCAATAAACACAAATTATGATAGACAACTCAATATGAAGTAATAATTGGAATCAAATAAATAACTAATCCATAAACACAAAAGATTCAATTGTAGCCTTAATTGCAAATTTAGTTCATATTGAAAATAAAAATCATGAATCCCAAATAAGTCATCACAATTAAATTACAAATATAAGATAGAGGATAAGAAAAACTCAGTAAAAAGTTCTTCAATCTTCAAGTCTCTAATCTGAATTCCTTGCAATGCTTCTTCAGTTTCCAATCTCCCAAGTTCAGCTCTGTATCTCAATCCTTGCGTAAGTATGTAACTATCGATGTATCTATGTATGTTCCTCTCTTATTTCCATCTCTCCCTATCTCTTTTATAGTCTTTGAATCAAATCAATAGAAAGAATCCAATTCCAAATCGATTTCCCAAAAGAACTGAACTTCAATATTTTTTTCCTTCCGCGCATTCTCGCCCCGGTGAGGAAATTCTCGCCCCGGCGAGAAAACTTCTGCTCATTCTCGCCCCGGCGAGGAAATTCTCGCCCCGGCGAGGAAATATTTTCTGCTTCGACGTCTGTTGGTAAAATGGTCATAACTTGTGATCCGGGAGGAGTTACGAGGCCTGCCACCTACCAAATCGAAGATATCGACGAGATCTACAACTTCCATTCTTTGAGAATTGAGAGAATCGGATTGGATCATGGGTGAAATTGAGCTTGAAGTGGCTGTTATGTAAATGACAACTCCAAACCTTGATCTCTGTTGATAAAAATGTCATAACTCTCGCATCCGAACTCCGATTGAGGTGATTCAAGATGTTCCGGAAAGCTAAGAAGTAAATCTACAATAAAATCCAAGTTCCAAACCAAGAACATGCATCTATTTTAATGTTAAAAGCCCTGTAATCTTCCCTTCTCGCACTTGCTCACATGTTGTACTCCAAAAGATGTTCGAATTGCGTTTCCTTGCTCATTCCTACAAAATAACTTAAAAACACTATAAATATCTAATACTAACTTAAAATACTTAAGAACTAACAAATTATCAAGTCAAACGTACTTAATTCGTAAGTATAAAACCCACTCATCAGCGACGACTTCCTCACGCAAGCGTGCCGTGGAGTCTATCATTTGGTATTAAAGCCAAGTTCCTAGCAGGTTACTTATCCTTTATTTTTCTTGTTGAAAAGTAAAAAAAAAAAAAGTGTTGGGAAAATTATTATTGTGACAATTGCTTGGGGTTTCATAAGTTTCGTGAGTATTGAAGAATTCATTCGAGAAGGACGTAATTTGGCGATTGTGAATTTTATATTGGTTATCATACGTCACACTTGCTATATTTTATTTTGTGATAAGTTCTTATTGAATTAAATAGAAAACTGTGATATTTATTTGGTGAATTCAAGAAGAACCTATAAGAGAGAATTAGAGCGGTAAAAGGCAAGAGTGTGAGATCAATTGAGGGTAAAAGCCTAATTGTGTGATACACGAGTGTTTTCATAATGGTGTGATATACTGTTTGAGCGAAACACGTAAGGGAGTGTGTGAGGAAAATTTTTCTTTATCTACTAACCTTTGTTTTGCAGCAAATATGTATGGTTATAATTATGAAAGTACTTATGGGTCTCGAAGGAATACTTTCCAAGGCAGGAATAATCCAGATGCTTATTTGAGATGGGAGGAAAAGATGGAGCGAGAGTTTGACTATCATGGCTATTCCGAGCGGAGGAAGTTCAAACTTGCAGTTCAGGATTTTTCTGGTCATGCAGCTACATGGTGGGATCAATTTGCGATTAGCAGGAGAAGATGTGGAGAGCATCCGATCGAGACATGGGAAGAATTAAAAATTATTATGAGGAAGCGGTTTGTTCCAAGACATCTTAATTGGAGGAATGAATATGCATCTCCGCAACATGTAGAGCAACCTTCAAGGCATTCAACTTGTGATAATGGAAAGAAGGTTCGTAGGAATGAAGATTTGCAGTGGAGACAGCAAAGAGAAACTCCTAGGGTGTGTATTGAACCGACATCATTTGAGGACATCATGAGAACGTATAATGAGTTAAAGAAAGATAATTTGAAACATCAACGAGTTACTCTTAAGGCACAAAAAGAGCGAGATCAGCCGCAAGAGGAAGAAGAAGTCATGGGATCATTAAGAGAGTTGGCGAGGCAACTACAAAACGCCTGACAGGCGCAAAAGAAGCTAGCCCAGCCGCAGGTGGAAGAAGAAATAATAGAATATGCTGTTCAAGGAGAGTTGTTAAGGTCCGATGTTCGAGATGAAGTCCATGATTCAAAGAAGGAAAATACATGTGAAATTGAACGACAAAAAGAAATTGAAAAAAAGATTGAGTGTGAAAAAGAAAAGTGTGAAAAAGAAAATGAAACGAGAGATGAGAATGAAAAGAATGGAGAGATTGAAAACAAATGAGAGAAAGAAACAGTGGAGAGTAAGAGTGAAAAAAGAGAGGAGAGTGAGTTGGAAAGTGAGTTGTATTTTGAAAAGCTAATGACTGTACATTCGTACAAGACGGAGCTTTTAAATACTAACAAGATTAACTCTTCTTTGTCTAGTTCTGTTGTTTCTCTTATGCAGGTGATTGAGGATATACCCCGAGCTATCATTCCATATCAGCCAGCTGGTAGTGTTCCCGAGGAGACGACGGGGTTACCAAGGCGGGTTGGAGAGTTGATGAAGTCCAACTTCATCGAAGCGGGTATCGTGGGAGAAAGTATTAGTGCATGTGCTATTCATGAGATCATAGTACCTAAGGAAGATAGAATGCCGAGCTTGTTCGTTGATTTTGAATTAGTAAACAAGTATCGATATGTTTTTCTTTGCTTAGATAATATGTTTGATAAATTGCATAGTACTTATGTTTTGTCTACATTAGGTGATGATCATGTGATGATATTGCCTAGTCAAATTAGCATGAGAAATTGTGATAAATGAAAAGTTTTGTTAACATGTGAATTGTATAGGTGGATAGTTATTTTTGTTAGATTAACTAATGCATCTAGTATATTCATGAGTTTATTAAAACATGTTTTGCATGCTTCCATGGATAAATTTGTGTTTGGCTATTTTGAGGGTAAAATCGTCTTTATCATAAACTATGGAGGATATTTGATATTTGTCGAGTTAGTTTATGAGCATGCGTTATATTCTCATTGTCAATATTCTTACTATCATTTGGTAAATTCTCATTGTCAAAGTGCATATCTTCGTAGAATTTATTCTAGTGATTATTGTGGGTATTCTCGTTTTCAACATATTTACTTGCATGAAACTCATTCTAGGGTTTTTCATTCACATGTTGAATTAGATTTTGATCAATCTTTACATGACGTGTCGTTAATTGATAATGGTAGTGGTCATGAATTTTCAATAGAGAAATTTTCATTGCATGATTTACTATTATTTGGTAATGTCTTTCCATTAGAGGTGTTATCATTGCATGATTTTGAGAATGTTGTTTTAAATGGAAAAGAATTACTGTCATTTGGTATTGAATTGAAAAGTGATTATCATCATATTGGATTGAGATATGGTTTACATACATGTTTAGTTAAATCGTTGGGATTAACTAATGCATTAAATGTTTTCTTGTTAAATCATGTGTTACATTCTTTCATGGGAAAATTTGCTGATATCTGTGTTGATGATACTTCGACTTTTGTTGACACTTGGAAAATTCTTTGGCATATGTTGAGTTTGAATGTGAGTATCATGATTATGCTAGTGAGTTTTTTCTTGTGGTGTTGGTTTTGATCTTTCAATTCCATTGATGTCGTTATTTGATTTTGCATTGGTTAATGTCAATGGGAAGAGAAAGGTTGAGTTTGTTTTGCAGGTTCGAGATGGGTTTATACTCGTCGAGAAGGGAAATATAAGTTGTGGTGCAAAACAATTCGAGCAATGCATGGAAAGTCTAAAGGGAAGTGTTTTGGATTTTGTTTTAGTAGACTTTGCATGTAATTTTGAGTTATTTGATTTATTTGTGATTAAGCAAAAGGTACTTGTTGATTTGTTTGGCTTTGTGTTTAATCCAGGAATTCAAGAGCACTTGCGAATGCAACGAGTTGAATTTTAAATTTTGGGATTTGACCCGGGTGCATTGAAATGGAAGTTAGTACAAATGACCGAGATCATAAGGTTCACTTTTGATCCGGGAATTTGTCAATGGGTTTATCTACGAATGGTCAAGATCATCAGACTAGTTTTTGATCCGGGAATTCGTGGATGGGAGATTATGCTACATGAAGAGTTCTACATGCTGATATTTGATCCAGGAGGATATAGGACTTTTCATAGTTTTATTTGCTTTTATTTTACTATATATGCATTTGATTTCATAGGTAGAAATTTTGTTTGCATTTTAGCTATAATTGCTTATTTAGTTTGTTTTGGTGTAGTTGTTATTGTGGAAGAAATTGGTTTACGTGTGGAAGAGCATCGTGTTGATGTGGACATGTTCTTGAGTAACAGAGATCGAAAGTTTGAGTTTCCAAGTTGTGCTACGAGGAGTTTGCAGTGTGTTATGTTATGTCGAGTATCGCTTGGAAGGAAACATATACGAGATGTTCATATCAATTCGGAAAAATTGCCGGATGTTGTTGCTATGTTCTTTGCAGGAGTTGGAGTTTTTGATGCTTATTTTCATTACTTTACTTGCATTGTTGATATTGCTTCTATATTTCATTTGCAAGGTGAGTTTTGGGATTATGATTTGTTTGATGCTACTAACTTAATTTGTTTTTATGTAGGATCAGATTTGTGGGTAGATCCTTTTCAAGAGGAGGGGATGTCAGATTTGAGGACAAATCCTTTTCAAGAGGAGGGGAATGATACGATCCTGACCAGACTTGCATCAAGCGTCATCAGCTCTGCTCAAGCTTCGAGGGTTCAACAAATGAATTCAAGTAATTGGGCTAGAATCTACTCAAGGATGCTTACATTGGAGATCAATTCATATGAACGTCGAGGAGAGAGTCATTCATGTGATTCGGGATTGCTAGATATGATATATGTAGTAAGACCAAATCAATACAAGTCAAGCGTTCGAGATAGTGTTCATCATGTTCGTTTGTATCGTCTAATCGTTAATGAATATATTTGTCATTTAATGGAAGGCTTAGCGTTCATACGGCGTTATGGATGTCCAAGAAAGCTGAAGAGGTTATGTTATATCATGGGACAACACGAGGTTGGATTATACGGAAAACAAATTCAGAAGTTGGGATTCAGAGTTCTCGCCCCGGCGAGGAAACCAAGGCCAACATTCTCGCTCCGGCGAGAAACTTACTGTCCAAGCTCGCCCCGGCCCAAATTGATCCGCCCCGGCAAAGAAGTTACTGTCCATTCTCGCCCCAGCGAGAATTCTCAGTTCAATTTTCTCGCTCCGGCGAGAACACGCGGAATTGGTTGACACGTTTTTTGAGGCACGCGGTTTTTGGCAGATTTCTTTCTTTTATTTTTGGGATTTCATTATATCTTTTAGATTTCTATTGTAATTAGGATATTTATTAGATATGTTTTGATTTCCATATGGTGTTTAGTTAGGATTTCTATTTCCATTCAAATTCTTGTTTCCTTATAGGATTAGGGTTTCTATGTTATTAGTATAAGTAGGATACATGGCTTATGTACACAACATTATTAAGATTACTTTTTGATTAATGAAATTATTGTGAGATTCTTCTCATCTTTTGGTTCTTTAAGAACTCCTAGATTATTTTCTTAGTTTTCTTAAGATTCAATTATCGACTTATCATTCAACATATCATAGTTGTTTGTGGCGTCATTCTACCGAACCATCAATCGTCGATTGTACCAAGATTACCGCTTACATATAAGCGAGGGGTCAAGGTGTCGTTGGTGACCATTCAACGCAAGCTTCCTAGCGCAAAGTAATTATACCAAGGTTCTCGTTTCAATATAGGCGAAGGGTTAAGGTGTTGGGAGCGTTCCACCTTCATAACTTGCTGGAAACAATCCGGGCGACGACCACCTCACGCAAGCGTGCCGTGGAGTCTATCATAGAGTTATATCACAAAAGCCATTAAAGAAACGTAAAGTTAATATCATTTAGCTCAGTAACCAAACGACTTGAAGACTAACTCTATAACTAAGTGCTGAAGATAAGTATGACCAATTTCGTAGAGCACAAAATTCTGACAAACAGGGACATGTCAATGGCTAAGGTCATGCGACCTTGACTAATATTCCCAAGGTTGATTTTATCCATTATGAGTTAGCAATAAATACAAAGGAGACAACACAATGTTTTCTCAAGAATTAGCTATACAAGGATAAAGGATGTTAGGTTGATCTTATCAAAGAGTTAATCTGCGTGTTCAAAATGTTAACATTGTAAGCAAAGTAATTTAAGCATTCAAAGTACAGAATTATCAATGTATATGTGTATAGCAAGTTTTGTAAAGTCCTTCAAATAATTATGTGTACAAGGACTTAGACTGGAAAGATCAAGAGTGTTAGGTTGATCTTGCTGAATAAATCTGATGTATAGTTATTAGGAATCTTATGCTCGTAAAGTTACTCTGCCATGACATAGAGTCGAAATGGATCACAGAGTTAACCTATGATCGTAAAGCAACAGAATGGTCGCAGAGCTGTTGCATCTATTGTAAAGTTCACCTCAGGCTATGAATCAAATATCAGCTAGTTAAGTGAATAGAATCGTAAAGCCCAGAAAAGCTCATAAGGCAAACACTGAACGTAAAAATACTTTTTGAAATCACAAAGTAAGAATCAAATTGTAAAGCAACTATGAGTTGGTACAACAAGGATCATAGAGCTACAAGCTGAATCATAACAGAACTGAGACGGTTGAGCAAATAAAAGTTAACAAAGTCTTTCCTTGCAAGTAAAGGAAGGTACATCTCAGAGTCTATGATCCTGACACAAAAATCAGCTCATTTGTCAAAGTATAAATTAGGTCATAAAGTGATAGAAGAATAGCTAAGTAAGTCAAAGATTGCTGTAGGAAGACTGAGCGTAGAGCAGTTCAATAAATCGCTAAAACAACTCAAGGATTGTTCAGTAAAGTAACAAATTATTGGATGAAAGAATGGTTCGTAGAATACTCTGCCACCTCCTTATGTAAAGCTAGCATTGCAGGGTAATCTAAAGGACAATAGAACCATCAAGATAAAAGAAGAAGTTATGTATCATGAAGATAAGTTGAAGTATGAGTAAGTAAGGGTTAACTTGCAAAAGTACTCTGTTTGATCGTAAAGGATAAGCCAGTTCTCAGAGTCACTCAAAAACTGGAGCTCACTACGAAAGGCTTCAAAGAAACAGTAAGCTGGTAAAGCTATGAAACTGCTAAGTCTGTTCAAAGATCCAAATGCACACATTTGTAAAACAGACAAATTGAGTAAATCTTAGAGCTCAACTCTACGATTTACACTATTCTACCAAGGCAACAAGATCGTAGAGTAAAGTCAGGTCTGATAAGAGATCTGACAGAAGAACGATGTAAATCAGAAGAACCCAAGGTGTCCATTCATATATTCATGGTGGATAACAAAGATGTGTCTAACGGCTAGTGTGCAGAAAGCAACCTGATAATTGAACAAGTAAAGCTGCAGGTTGATGTGACAGGTCATGGACTAGAAAGAATAGGCTGACACAAAAGAACCAGAAAGTCAACATCAGGGATATTAAAGTATTTGCACATTAAACACCTCTAATGGACATTTTCCAACGAGAAGATTAACAACAGACTATAAAAGAGCATTAGTTCAAATAATCAAGAGTTAAAGAGATGGTGGATCGACACAGAAAAATGTAGAGTGAAAGATCAAGAAAATATGCAGAAGCACACTCTACGATCCACCAAGAACATCAAGAGTTGAAAGGATGAAGTAGTATAGAAGAATAACTCTACTATAAAAGTGTGTTCAAAGCTGCTAAGCACAAGAAAAAGAGGAGCATCAATGCCAACTTGACATCAATCATGAGTAGCTACTAAGTACCAAAATGGAAGGAGCTTTACAGTCATCTTAGTAGTTCATGAATTGGTGTTAAGCACCAAAAGATAAGAAGAAGCTGAATTGCCAAGCTAAGCAGCAAAACAGATGATCACAAGAAGATATTGAGTAACTAAAGAAGCTGGGCATCATTACAACACTCAATCACATCTCAAGGATGATCATATCAAGCTGCTGAGTATCTGAAGACAATATAGCTTAAATGACATCTCAACAGCACCTCCAACAAACATTAACAACATGAACAAGGGTCAGAGGATCGTAGTCTTAAGTGACCGAATTGGGACTAGCATGTCCTGGTCTTAAGTGACCGAATTGGGGCTAGTATGTCCTAGTCTTAAGTGACCGAATTGGGGCCAGTGTGTCCTGGTCTTAGTGACCGAATTAGGGCTAGAGAGTCCTTGTCTCTATGACTAAATTACCAAGTCTACTGGGCTTGAAGAGGTTTTTGTGTCCTTATCTTAGTGACTAAAATATCCAAGTCTGCTGGGCTTGAAGAGGGCAAGAGTGTCCTGGTCGAGGCGACCGAATTCTTAGTGGATTTCCTACTTGTTAAGGTAGAAGAGTGGAGTAGGAGTTGTTTAGTCTCCAAACCACTTTAAAATCTCTTGTGTCATTTACTTTAAGTCTTTTACGTTCTGTCAATTAGTTAATATGTTGAATGCATGTGTTAAATGTCGAACTTCAATATGAACTAAACTCAGAACGGAGATCTTAACATATCTAAAAGGGGAGTTTTCAAATCAATATTTCATTGTGCAATGCCAATCTTGATTAAATGAGTTATCTGATAATACTCCTTAATAAACAGAAATAGTTTTAGAGATCTATTCAACCCCCCTTCTAGATCTCTATTGTACCTTTGAGAAATAATAATTGGTATTAGAACAGGTTCTCTCGAACATAAAGCTCACGCTTTGAGTTGATCCTATGGCACTAAACAAAACCTATTCTAAGTTTGGTAGTTGAAGTAGGCCATTGATTATAAATAAGCTTTCAAATCAAATCTTGAACATACAGGTACATATATGTGAATGCTGTTGATGTTGAACTATCTGACGATGTATGATCTTTATTATTCTAGTTAAATTGACTTCAATTTCAGATGATCTCTACAAAGTAGCAGTCGAGCAGACAATCATATAATCAAATTGATGCAGCAAGATGAAGGAATCAAAACTACTTGGTTGATGAGTCTAACAGATGAACTGCTCATAGACGCATCTCTGCTTATAAGAAGTTCAAGACATTCTGCTAATAATGCTAAATGCACCGAAGCCTGTACTTCTGAATGAAACATCATTGCACTATAAGGAAGATTAGAAGAACCTCTCATTAGTTCGAAAGACTGTAGCAGAATCTAGCCCAACAAGGATTTGAGCCTAAACATTTGAAATAATCCTTCATGCATACACTGGACGTCAGTATCTGCATCAATCATGGATCAAAGTATTTGCTCAATATGCTCGACAAAAAGCTTTACGATGAGCTTGAGTCCTCTCTTCAATTCAAATATCTTATCTGAAGCCAAAAGAATCGCAAAGGAATTGCTCGAAATATATATAAAGTAGTGTCAGTAGTTCTATCAGAAGCAACAGTATATGGTAATAAAAATGAAGATGACATAAGTCTATCAGTATTAATTCCCACTAATCTCAATTGATATATCGTCAAGTGGATGGTCTCGAACATGACTGGTTTCAAGGAATCTATGTCAAGAAGTCTCCAAACTGTCTTCAAAGATAACCTCTCTAAAACTGAGAGACTGATAAAAATGAGAATACAACAAACTTTCTCATTGATGTGCCTATGAATTAAATCGTTAAACGATCAAGCATCAGTCAAATGCATGACAAGAAATTCCAAGTTATAGATCGAGACCTGGGAATCAGCTCTGTATAGATGACTGGATCAATTAATGCAAATAACCATGGATCTAGTCAGAAGTTATTCAAAGCAATACGACTGATTCAAAGGAGAAGACCTTGTAGTTGCTACTCATGGATGTATTCAGGCAAATCTTCATCAGCTTGTCCTGAAGGGAAAAAGCACTCATTAGGTGCAGTGGAAGACTATCTCAAGTGTTCATGAGTATCCCTAAATCCTTAGGATAAATTCAGCTATCAACGCTCAAGTTCTTTGAAGATGATCATGAATGAGAGGGGAGAAGAGACCGAAACAAGAAAGAGTGATCACGGATGGTCAACTCTACTATCAAGAAAACACCATACGAGTTGTGGAAAAGAGGAAAGCCAAATATCAAGTAAAGTCTTATGCACTTAGCTATTTGCAGTTTGTTCTCAACTTTGGCAAAACATCAGACAAAGCTTAACTCAAGATGGTTGGAGGAATCGTTGATTGGCATTCTATTAAAAATTAATAATGGTCTTTCAAGTCTAGTACATAAGAGTTCTACGATCGCAGAAGATAAGCTCACAAGATTGGTACTTAACGATCGTAGAACCAGACCAGAAAGACGTAGAGCCCTCTACTCAAATTAAGAGGACCTTACGACTCTACATATATATGTGGAATTTTGAAAGACATCTCTATGCTTCTACAAAGACTCGAAGCAAGAATTTAAGAAGAGTATGTGGAATTCTGATCTATGACAAAGGCAAAGGAACAAAGAAGGAAGTCGGTGTAAAGAAGATTTTGATCTTGGATCTTTCTAGAAGATAAAGAAGCTGACCTCAAAGGAAAGCATTCATAAGTGATCAACCTAAACTCACCTATTGATTCAGTGAATCAGATAAATATCATTAAATCTATTATTACTAATATCATGGTAAAGTAAAGCACTTCCACTCAAAAGCACATATTGAGGGGGAGTAACCAGAAGGGAGGCAATCAACTTCTTCAAAGTCTCAGTAAACAGAAGCAAAGGATCAAGGCATAAAGATCATTTGCTACAAAAAAAGAGACTCGTGCTAAGTGAAGATAAAAAGACTAAGTGGCAAATAGATAAAGAATACCATGATTTATCATGTTTGTAGATTAGAGTTTGGGTTCAAGGGCTGATCTTTGAGCAGATAGAAGATCGTAGAGTGAAAACTGTGTCATCAAGCTACTCTACGACTGAAGAAGTCAAAGATGCTTATCAAGAAGCACGTGGAGAAGCAGAAACAAGATGAAGCTGATATGATTCCATGGAGCAAGACAAAACTAAAGACTATTCTCAAGAGGAAGAAAATGTCTATTATTGACAGCCATCAAAATGCTCCTAGTTTATCTGGTTTAAAGCAAGCAAAATGGGCAAGCTAAAATTACTTCATTGGATTCCAGATAAAGCAAACTGATCTTCATAAATCAAATCAAGAAATAAACACGATCATAGAACAATTCAATGATTGTAGAATGATGAAGAATCGCAAAGCTAAGATGTAATCAGTAACCCAAAGGAAGTTCAAAAGACGAGAAATTGTTCGTAGAGTAATATGAAGATCGTAGAATGAGACAACTACTCTACGACAATAAAAGACAAAATTGTCTATTTGACGAAGTAGTTACACTTTAAAAGGACTCATTGGGCCAAAGGTTAAATTAAGTATGGTCCATATGATGGGTGGTAAAGCAATCTGAGAATCTGTGCAATGACAACAAACGCAGATCTTAAAGCTGAAGAACAATTTAAAGGAGATCGTTGAGCTGACAAGTGTTCGTAAAGGTAAATGACTCCTCAGTAGGTAATCTATGAAAAATAAAATTAAGGCGGTTAAGTCAAAGAGCACGTGGAACTCACACTCCAGAAAGACGTGTACAACAAAGAAGTTACTGAGTTACAGCTATAAAAGTGCAGAAGTGGGGTGACGTGCAACCAGCAATATCTTGCTACGTGCCCCACTCAGCTAAAACAGAGGGAAGTAGTATAAAATCAATTCAAAATCTTCATTCAACCTTTACGCTTCCAAACAGCAATCAGAGTTCCACAACATCCAAACCTTCAAAGCTCTCGAACCCTAGTTTTCTAAAAATTTCCAGAAATCTCAATCATCTTTTTGCTATTCTCTATTCGACTTAACCTAATGGCGAGTCATCAAGTCATTACTGGAAATCTAGTTTGCTTTGATAAGTTCGAGGAAGTTGATCAAGAGTTCAAAGATGTTCTTCAATTGGTTAAGGATGCTGGATTTACTGAATCTCTAGAAACCAATACCAGAATTTATTCTACTTTGGTAAAGGACTTCTACCTAAATGCTGTCTATCAAAGAGGTTCTCTTATCACAAAAGTTAAAGGAACCACTTTGCAGATAAATGCCTGCGAAATCAACAACAGTCTGGGGTTTCTCGATCAAGGAATTACTTCCTTCAATGACATTAGCGATAAAGAAGGACTATAACTGATGGGATATGAGAAAAAGTCTCTTCTAAGAGGAATCAAGAAGAAAGACTTTCCTCAGCACTATGAGTTCCTGGCTGACATTGTTGGGAAATATATTCTTTGCAAAGATACTGCATATGATACAATTAGTGAACTACAATTAAAGTTCATGATAGCTATCATCTTGAAAAAGAAAATCAATTTTGAAGCCATACTCTTAGGTTGGGTGGCAAGCTGGATTGAAGATGCCCAGACAAGAGTCGTAGTCGGAAAGCCAACTCCCAGAATGTTCTATGGGAGATTCATCAGCATCTTTTTGAAGAAAAGACTATCAAGCAGAATTGGAGATGAAGAAGGAGAAGCTTTAAACTGTAATAAAAAAACCACCCCACGGCTATTTGAAGATTGAAAGAAGAATCCTCAAGCTAAGAAGCTAAGAAGGCAGAAGGATCTAAGAGCAGTAATAACAAGAAGTAAAAACTTTCTAAAGCTAAGGGAAAGAGGAAATTGAAGGAAGCTATGGAGAAAGATCAAGAGTCTAATACTCATCCAGAAAACAGAACTCGATTCATCAATGCTGATTGACTATCTAAGAAGAACAAAGGAAAGGAAAAGATGGTTGTATCTGAAGAAAAATTAGCCGAGGAAGTTTCTTCACCTGAGTCATAAGAAATGCTAAAGATATTGATGAATAAATGGACTATGTGCATGTGAAAGAGTCAAGCCCTGAGTCAGAAAAAGAGAAGAAGGGAAAGAAAAAGAAGTTTGAAAAGAAGCAGATTGAGGTCAAAAAATGTAAGACAACCTCAAATATGCCAGTAAGATATCTATCAAAATCAGTTGATAAGTCCTCAACAAAGAAGAAGAAGGAAGAAGAAAGAACAACAAACAAGATTGCTCCAAGAAGGATGAGCATGAGATTAAGAGAACAGTAGAAGAGTCAAATCAGCTCAGGACCTCCTCAAATTATTGAAATTGAAGATAAAGATGAAGACACATCAAAGAGCAAATCCCAATCCTCCAAAGATAATTCATCAATGAACCACTCTAAAGCAGAGTCAGAGAACAATGAGAATAACATGTCTGAGGAAGAAGACATGACTATGTCTAGTCATGAAACAGATTTGGCTGTGAAGGACTCTATCCATGAGCCTCAAAATAACGATGGTACAATGGCTAAGACGCCCTCTGTGCTTGAGCCAAATTTCGAAGGTGAAATGGCTAAAATAGCACCAATACTTGAGTCAAGTGATGAAGAAGAAGCAAAGGGACTGAATTTGATGAAAATGTTTCGGCTAAGGAAGCTAATATATCTAAGGAACACAATAATGAAGACATTGAATCAGCAGAAACAGAACCAGTAGAGGAAGAAAGCGCAAAAGAAGAGGTCATGAAGATGTTCATACCTGAACCTGGCAAAAAGGATGAAATTGATGAATAAATATCTCAAGCAGTGAAGATTTCAAGCTCTAGGTCAATGAAAAGGAAAAGATCAAGTGATGATTCAAAGAAGAAAGCTAAGAAAGTAAGTTCAGTTCGCAAGGAGAAGAAGAGAAGGAAGAAAATAGAAAATAAACTTAAGGAAGAAAGAAAGAGGAGGAAGATTGAAAAGAAGCAACATGACGATTATCGGTTAAGGCAAATTGAAAAGAAGAAGAAAAGAAAGATGAAAAATAGGAGAATCACTAGAATGGAAAGAACCACCAATCTCTACGATCATGAGAATGAGCAGGTGTTAAACTTCATTCCTATGCTGCCATTGCTGAAAGCTATATATCTAAATGATCAAAGTTCGATAAGGTGGAGCTACTCAACATTCCCAAATTTAAATTTTGTTGCTCTAAATTTCCCAAGGGTTTTGTCATTCGCAACTTTGTTAATAAGCAACAAATTATATTTAGAATACCATAGTTCTCAGGTAATCTCTGACTCAACTCTGGTCTCACCTCAATCATCTGTTCCCCCATCTTTTGGTCAAAATGAAGAGGTGGTAGAATCTTCCCCTATGATCCCCAAATAATCTCCTATTCATACCAACTCCTTGTTCGTAGAGTCTCAACACTCTACGAACAATGATCAGAACACTACTCTTCCAGTAGTAGAGTCCCAACACTCTACGGACTATGAAAACTCACTCATTCTTCCAGTCATAGAGTCCCAAAACTCTATGATTAATTCTGACAATACTTCATCTTTCTCACAAAATCTTGTCTCTATTCCATTTCCATTCCTTACACCAAATCCAGAATCCAACCCCCTCAACCTCTTAGATGTTCCATCCCTATCCCAACCTTCTCAGGAGACTATTGCCATACCTGTGAATCTGTTCTTGGAAGATGTTCTCATGGAAGATGGATTCTTAAGAAAAAATCAAGAGCGACAACAGTATGTTCAATCTATTCAGCAGCAGAGTTAGAATTTTGTAGACATTATCGCAGCCCAAATTCGTGACCTCAAAGCTGCTTTCAAAGAAAATCCAAATATGTGACAGCTAATACTGGAATGCCTCCTTCTTGCTCGTACAATAGGATGATAATGACAAAAAGGGGGAGAAGTAAAAGTCAAGAAGTAGGGGGAGAAGTAAGCATGAAGGAGATAATGTACAAAGGGGGAGAGTCAGATTAACAAAAGCAAAAGTTATCGAAGAAAGAAGAAGAAGAATCAGAGTACAAGGAGAATAGCCAGGAAGTCTGAAACTTGAAAATGCAAAGAAGTGTAAGCAAGCACAGGTAAACATCAGATTATTCTTGAAAATGGCAAATCTTGAAAGCACTATCGTTTATTTAATACAACTCATCATTTTGCACCAGTAGTACAGTGCATTACTGTATTTTAAGATATAATTTATATTTCCAGCAAATGCATCTTATGATTAATAACTATTGGAAGTTAGTGGTTTTGTTATCATCAAATAGGGGAAGATTGTTGAAGGTTGTTTGATTTGATGATGACTATCTTGAGTGTTTATATGAAACTATGTCTACTTGGTTTTATGCTTAATTGTCTTAATTGTCTATGTGATTATGTGTTAATATGACTATGTGTTTATGTGCTTAATTGTCTAAATGATTACGTGTTCACATGCAAATGTGATTGCGTGCTCATATGTCTATATGTACTATCTGACTGTGTGCTCATATGATTATATGTGATAAATGTAACTTGTTAGAAAATTGATACATTGCTGAATACTGCGAATTGCATATAAACTTAGCTTGGTGAGAATCAACTGATGTAATGATGAATATGAGAATAAAACTTATTTGGTTCTGAATGCTGTAAAGTCCTTATAAAAGAAATACATGTACAAGGACTTAGAGTATAAAGATCAATGATGTTAGGTTGATCTTATCAAAGAGTTACTCTGCGTGTTCAAAATGTAAACACTGTAAGTAGAGTAATTTAAGTATTCAAAGTACAGAATTATCAATGCATATGTGTATAGCAAGTTTTGTAAAGTCTTTCAAATAATTATGTGTATAAGGACTTAGACTGGAAAGATCTAGAGTGTTAGGTTGATCTTGCTGAATAAATCTAATGTATAGTTATTAGGAATCTTATGCTCATAAAGTTACTCTGCCATGACACAGAGTCGAAATGGATCACAGAGTTAACCTATGATCGTAAAGCATCAGAAGGATCGCAGAGCTGTTGCATCTATTGTAAAGTTCACCTCAGGCTATTAATCAAATATCAGCTAGTTAAGTGAACAGAATCGTAAAGCCCAGAAAAGCTCATAAGGCAAAGACTGAACGCAAAAATACTTTATGGAATCACAAAGTAAGAATCAAATCGTAAAGCAACTATGAGTTGGTACAACAAGGATCATAGAGCTACAAGCTAAATCATAACAGAACTGAGACGGTTGAGCAAATAAAAGTTAGCAAAGTCTTTCCTTGCAACCAAACGAAGGTACATCTCAGAGTCTATGATCTTGACATAAAGATCACCTCATTTTTCAGAGTATAAATCAGGTCATAAAGTGACAAAAGAATAGCTAAGTAAGTCAAATTTTGTTGTAGAAAGACTGAGCGTAGAGCAGTTCAATTAATAACTGAAATAACTCAAAGATCGTTTAGTAAAGTAAAGGATTATTGGACGAAAGAATGGTTTATAGAATACTCTGCCACCTCCTAATGTAAAGCTAGCATTGCAGGGTAATCTAAAGGATAATAGAACCATCAAGATAAAAGAAGAAGTTATGTATCATGAAGATAAGTTGAAGTATGAGTAAGGGTCAACTTGTAAAAGTAATCTATCTGATCGTAAAGGATAAGCCAGTTCTCAGAGTCACTTAGAAACTGCAGCTCACTACGAAAGGCTTCAAAGAAACAGCAAGCTGGTAAAGCTATGAAGCTGCTAAGTCTGTTCAAAGATCCAAATGCACACATTCGTAAAACAAATAAATTGAGCAAATCGTAGAGCTCAACTCTACGATTTACACTACTCTACCAAGGCAACAAGATCGTAGAGTTAAGTCAGGTCTGACAAGCGATCTGACAGAAGAACGATGTAAATTAGAAGATCCCAAGGTGTCCAATCATATATTCATGGTGGATAATAAAGATGTGTCTAATGGCAAGTGTGCAGAAAGAGACCTAACAATTGAACAAGTAAAGCTACATGTTGATGTGACAGGTCATGGACTAGAAAGAATAGGCTGACACAAAAGCACCAGAAAGTCAACATCAAGGATATTAAAGTATCTGTACATTAAACACCTCTAACGGACAGTTTTCAACGGGAAAATTAACAACAGACAATAAAAGAGCATCAGTTCAAATAATCAAGAGTTGGAGATATGGTGGATCAACACAGAAAAACGTAGAGTGAAAGATCAAAAGAAAATATGCAGAAGCACACTCTACGATCCACCAAGAACATTAAGAGCTGAAAGGATGAAGTAGTATAGAAGAATAACTCTACTATAAAAGTGTATTCAAAGCTGCTAAGCACAAGAAGAAGAGGAGCATCAATGCCAACTTGACATCAATCATGAGTAGCTACTAAGTACCAAAATGGAAGGAGCTTTACAGTCATCTTAGTAGTTCATGAATTGGTGTCAAGCACCAAAAGATAAGAAGAAGCTGAATTGCCAAGCTAAACAGCAAAACAGATGATCACAAGAAGATGTTGAGTAACTAAAGAAGCTGAGCATCATTGCAACACTCAATCACATCTGAAGGATGATCATATCAAGCTGCTGAGTATCTGAAGACAATAGAGCTTAAACGACATCTCAGCAGCACCTCCAACAAACATTAACAATAAGAACAAGGGTCGGAGGATCCTGGTCTTAAGTGACCGAATTGGGACTAGCATGTCCTGGTCTTAAGTGACCGAATTGGGGCTAATATGTCCTGGCCTTAAGTGACCGAATTGTGGCCAGTGTGTCCTGATCTTAGTGACCGAATTAGGGCTAGAAAGTCCTTGTCTCTGTGACTAAATTACCAAGTCTACTGGGTTTGAAGAGGTCTTTGTGTCCTTGTATTAGTGACTAAAATATCCAAGTCTGCTGGGCTTGAAGAGGGCAAGAGTGTCCTGGTCGAGTCGACCGAATTCTTAGTGGATTTCCTACTTGTTAAATTAGAAGAGCGGAGTAGGAGTTGTTCAGTCTCCGAACCACTTTAAAATGTCTTGTGTCATTTACTTTAAGTCTTTTACGTTCTGTCAATTATTTAATATGTTGAATACATATGTTAACTGGCGAACTTCAATATGAACTAAACTCAAAACGGAGATCTTAACATATCTGAAAGGGGTGTTTTCAAATCAATATTCCGTTGTGCAAAGTCAATCTTGATTAAATGAGTTATCTGATAATACTCCTTAATAAACAGAAATAATTTTAGAGATATATTCAATCCCACTTCTAGATCTCTATTGTGCCTCTGGGAAATAACACATAGTATGACTGAAAGTGACAGTTTGTGGTCTAGCAGACAAACATTTAAAGTTAAAGGAATTAAATGTTTGCAAGTGTCCCTGGCTATTTGGAACAACGATAATAATCCAACAGGCAATATTCAAAGCATTACTATGAAAGGATTGTTACATCAACACTTAAAAACTACTGAAAATCTGAATTAAAAATATTCAAGAAGTGTAAGTCTCCAGCTCCAGTCTACGTCCATAGAACAATCATTTGGTGGTAAGTCTTTTGAGAAGAAATGTTTATTGAATCTTATCAATACCTCACATAATATCTTTTTCTTTGTGAAAATGTATAGATCTTAGTAATCTTAGCTAACTGATGAGTGAGTTTTACATCTACGAATTGAGTACGTTTGACTTGATAATTTGTGAGTTCTTAAGTATTTTAAGTTAGTATTAGGTATTTATAGTGTTTTTATGTTATTTTGTAGTAATGAGCAAGGAAACGTAATTCGAACATCTTTTGGAGTACAATATGCAAGCAAACGCAAGAAGGGAAGATTGCAGGGCTTTTAATGTAACGAATGCGATTTTTGTGAATAATAAAAAAAATATTTATTGAATTATATAAATATTTTTATTAATTTATTTATTGAGTGAAATAAATAATTTATAAAGTGATGGTGGAAGAATTTATGTTAAATGATATTTAAATGTGATTTGATGTGATTATTCTAATTTAATTTATTAATTAAATTAGATGATTAAATGGTTTATTTGAATAAATAATTTATTTGAATAAGATAATTTATTTGGTGTTATTGTTGTTTGTCAAATGAAATTATTAATTTAATTAGTAAGGTTTAATTGAATTTATTTAATAATAAGTTTAATTAAATTAAAAGTGTGACAATTAAAACTATATGTTATAATGGATTATTAAAATAAATAGCAAGAGTTTTATTTCCATCAAACCAAACAAGGCCTTATGACCTTTGATTGGAAAAAATAATGAGTTATTTTAATTTGGTATTTGCCAAACAAGCCTTAGAGGCTTTTGAATTGTGTAACTGATGGATTAAATATTAGAATACGTTATATCAGTTTTTATCTTTTTGCTTATCAGTTGTTAAAAATAAGAAAAACACAGAGTTTTCAAAAAAAAAGCGAGAAGGAAGAATATACAGAGAAGAAGAGAGAATTAGAGAGAAAATTGAGAATTTAGAGTTTGTGAATTGAGAAAGAGAAGGAAGAGAAGTGCCAAGCTAAGAAATTATATATACAGCTTGAAGGTATAATCTCTTTTAAGTTTTATTTATAGTTTTGTTTCACTGTATATAGTTTTTAGTTTCATGTAAGTGAATTGTTTGCCAAAAACATGAGTTGATGCAATTGTTAGTAATCATGAATTAGATGATTATATGATGATTATAAGTTAATTTTAAGGTTTTAATCTATGAAAATATGCTTTGGAATAGAGTTTGTAATTTTACAGAGTTTATTTCATGTACAGTATATATGTATGAAATTGGTATTCAAATTGGTTGTTAATTGGTAAAATTGATTTTTGATTATGATAATATGATGAAAAATGAGAAGAATGCAAGTAGAAAGGATTAAAATGGTTGACAGATGAAGTCACAGTGTTTAATTTCATTAAAGTGGTTAAAGTATGAATATTTTACATAAACAGAGAATTTTGGGTTTGTAATTGGTTGATTATGTGTTTTATAATGCTTAGATTGGTTAGAAACATGTTGGGTAATTATTTTCTAGCATGTTGGATGTCTAGGTATATTTAATTTGTGTTGGATGGTAGAATTCAGAAAATTTGGCCAAATTTGGCCTAAGTTTTCACTGGTTCGCAACTGTAGGAGACGACTGTCGAGTCTCTCGCCCCGGCGAGAGAAATGAACTGGAAATCCTCGCCCCAGCGAAGTCTCGCCCCGGCGAGAAAATTGTAAAGGAAATCTTCGCCCCGGCGAGATTTTTGTTAAGAAAATTCTCGCCCCGGCGAGGGAACAATAACCAAAATTTAAAATTTTTATTTTCTTTGTGATTCTGCTATGATGCTATAAACCAGTTTAAAACTTATATTAATGTATTAAGTGACTAATGAATTGCCAAGATGGTTGTTAAACTAGTACTTGTTGACAAAAAATTATTAAGTGACTAATAATTTTCTTTGATATGCTAAATGAGATGTTATAATAAAAAGGATAAGAGCAAACCTAAAGTGATTATAATTATGTAACTAATTATTGCTACTATTTTATAATTAAATGTATAGGTTGTTTAAGGATCGTGAATTACTTAAATCTGTAATCTACGCTTGAGGCAAGTTGTTCTTCCCTTAAACTTGTTATTTTATTTAAAGCAAGTTTACTTTCATTGAGCAAGTTACTAACCTTAGCTTATTGTTATTCAAGCAAGGTTGATACTATGATAAATGTTTAAACTTTATTCCAGTCAAATTGTTATTCGATCATTGATAGTTAATCAGATTTTGAACATAGTTCCTATTGTACAAATTTTTATTGATGAATCAGACTAGCAAACCTTATTGATTCAGCTAGTCCTTAGTTGATGAGCATTCTAAAGACTTAGAACATTTTAAAATCTTTCCAAACCAAGTTCCTTTTGGTACGGATTTTGCTATTAGACTGAGATGAACAACCCTAATATAGGGGATTAATTACGCGACAACATTAAAATGTTTGTGCACAATACATTGTACAAAGGGCTGATCCCCCTGAGTACGAGATGGATGGTCCATAGTTTATAAGACTGTTAAAGGTTACGGTAGAAATACTTAATAACCTAGGACATAGTTCGAGGTCTTGTGACCCTCAGACATAACTTAAAACCTTGAAATCTATTGTTCTTGATTTAAGCATTCAAACGAGCTTTCAAATCTTAATTCCTTGTTGATTGAATTCAGAAAACTATTATATCTCAACTGATAATTAATTCATTCAAATATTATTGTTATCACACTTGTGGGCAATTGTTTGCTCACTCTTGCATTAAATACATTGCAGCTAAGACTGAGAAGTCAGATGAGTCGTCCATTAGCAAGGGCAAGAGCAAGATGAGCAAATGAAGATGTTTAGTTTATTTGTTTTAGTTCTTTGCTAAAGACTTATTTAATTTTATGTTTTTATTCCGCATTGATGTAATAGAGGTTAGATAACCTGGGATTTGATTGATTAAGAGATTGGAGATGTAATCCCTAATGTGGGAAGATATTTCATTCGGTTTAATTTAATTGTCATTTTTATGGGTAGTTAGTTATGAATGAATGTTATAGTGAACACCAAATCAGTGGGAATTAAGTACCTGGATTTGGGAGTGTCACAGGTTGGTATCAGAGCCGATAGGTTATGAACCTTTAGGTGGGGAAAACCTTAGGGTAGTAGCCTTTTAGAAGATAGAAAACATAGTGGTGATAAACTCTTATCGAGTTCTAAGGAATGAATTACGGAAATTCATGAAAGATAATAAAATAATTATGTGTTATGTGTTTGCTTGATGACAAACTTATGTGCTCACGAGTATTATCGAGTAGTAATTAAAACTTAAAATTTTGTTGTCAGGATGACTGATAGAGGAGAACCCAGCCAGGCTAGGGAGGAGGAGCCCCGAGATATTCATGTAGTTCGGGAGCAGCTAGTGCAGAGGGAAACATCCCCATTGATCACGGTTGCAGCACCCGAGTACGAGCCTGAGACTGATCCTGAGGAGGATCCGGAGGAGGTTGAGGAGGAGGAGGACCCTGAGGAGATATCACTAACCTCCTTAGGTGTTCAGATGTATGAGCAGGTGTATGATCGCAACATTGAGTTGCAAGATAGAGTGGAGGAGTTAGAGAGGCAGCTGGCGGAGCGACAGACTGTCTTGGAGCAGAAGAACAGTGAGATTGAGGAGCTAGACATACGTCTTAGGGACGTGGAGTGGAAGCTGGTTCATGTTGAGAGCGAAAATGAGGAGTTAGGAGAGCAGGTTGTGGAACGTCAAGCCGCTCTAGAGCAGAAGGATGCTGAGATCCAAGACCTTTCATCACGTCTTGCAGAGGTTGAGCAGAGGCTAGCACAGTTTGAGTATCGACGAGGACAGTTGATAGCCAGGAATGAAATTGTACGAGATGAGTTGAAAGAGGAGTCAGCTAAGCGGGCGAGAGCTGAGACTGCTTGGTTGAGGGAGGCTAACCGCGCAGATCGTGTTGAATGTAAGGTGCGGTCAAAGAAGGCCAAGATTGATGAGATGGAGTATATTTTTTATACCACAGTAGATAGAGCTCAGGATCGAGTTCATCGTCATCCAGATATGGTGGATCGAAGGATGGTGACTCGTATTATGGAGCAGGAACGCAAGGAAGCTGTGCGTCGTGGGATGTCATCGTAGATAATGATTAGTTATGCTAGTATGAAAATTATGAAGTTAATAAGTTGTAAATCCCAGTTTTATATAATGGGATAGAATAATGATGTAATCCTGGAACTTTGTGATGTCAGGATAGATGATGTAAATAACTACGATGCTATTTTCATTATGTTTCGAAGCAGTAAATGAATAGAATGAGAAAGTTTATCAAATGTGTTATGTGTTAAGTGTTGTTTATAAATATTTAAGTTAAGACTTAAATGTTTAAGTAATTGAATAATAATCTAATAGCGCAAATTCTTAACAGTAAGATGCCGCCAAGAAGACAAACCTGTCAACAGACCCCTGGGGGATCCACCAATAACGAGGAAGTCAACGCTAATCCAATGCAGCAGCTGGTAAACCTGCTAACGGGAGCATTTGCCAATCAACCCCAAGCTCAGGCTACGACTTTTAAAGACTTCAAGGTTGTCGGACCTCCGGAATATCACGGCTCTATGAATCCAACTGAAGCCCAAACTTGGATCATGGAGATGGAGAAAGTGTTTGATGTCGCTAGGGTCAACGAGGACCAGAAGACGACATTTGCAACATTCATGCTCAAGTCAGAAGCAAGTTACTGGTGGCAAGCAAATAAGACTCGAGGTGGCCAAGGGGTAATACCGTGGGAACGATTTAAGGAGGTGTTTTTCGAGACCTACTTTTCGGCAAGCGCACAAAATCAAATGGAGGTGCAATTTCTGGAATTGAAGCAAGGTACAATGATGGTGCCTGAATATGCTGCAAAATTCAACGAGTTGGCGAGGTTTGCGCCATACCAAGTCAACATGGATGAGTGAAAGGCTAGAAGGTTTGAGCAGGGACTGAAGCCCTGGTTGTATAACGGAGTTTCAATGTTCCAACTGAACTCATTTGCGGCAGTTTTGGAAAAGGCAATTATCGCTGAAGGAGGCAGTGATGCTCTGTCCAAGTATACTCAGGAGCAGAGGAAGAAGAAGAATGAAAGTGAAAACAAGGTAAGTGGTAGCCATGGGGGCAGCGGTCAGAAGAGGAAATGGAGTGATAGTAACTCTGCGGGAAGTCAGCAGAGTAATCAGAAAAAGAAGGTGGAGGTGTGCAGTAACTGCGGAAAAAGTCATATGAGGTTATGTTTGAAGGGTAAGAGGGTATGTTTCAACTGCGGACAGGAGGGTCATATCGCACCGAATTGCCCTAGTCTGAAGAAGGGTGCATGCTTCATCTGCGGGTTGAAGGATCACTTTGCCCGAGACTGCCCTAAGAAAGCTACTACAGGTGGAGCCAGTGCAGGAAAAGGAAATAGCAGTGGAGGAAATCTGACTATCACAGGACCGACACAGCCCAATCGACCTATCGCTCGAACATTCAACATGACGGTGCAGGATGCTGTGCAGTCAAAGGATGTAGTGTCAAGTATCATTCCAGTCAATAATGTTAATGTTTATGTATTGTTTGACTCGGGTGCTACTTGCTCATTTATATCCGATGATTTTGCTAAAAAATTAGGGTTACCTCAGGAAGAATTAGATTACCCCATGAATATAGAAATTGCGAATAGGGAAGTGATTCCTGTTAAGTTCATTGATTATAGAGAGTTAAACAAGGTCACGATTAAAAACAAGTATCTGTTGCCAAGGATCGATGACCTGTTTGACCAGCTGAAGGGAGCGAGATATTTTTCAAAGATAGATCTGCGAAGTGGGTACCATCAGTTAAAGGTGAGAAGAGAAGACATACCAAAGACGGCATTTCGAACTAGATATGGTCACTATGAGTTTTTGGTTATGTCATTTGGGTTAACGAATGCGCCTGCAGCATTCATGGACTTAATGAATAGAGTGTTCAAACCATTTCTGGATAAATTTATAGTGGTATTCATAGACGACATTTTGGTTTACTCCAAAACTCAAGAAGACCACGTGGCGCATTTGAGGGTGACATTGGAGGCGTTAAGGAAGGAGAAATTATATGCAAAATTTTCCAAGTGTGAATTTTGGTTGGAGCGTGTTCAATTCCTTGGGCACGTTATCAATAAGGACGGCATATCGGTGGATCCATCAAAAGTGGAAGCTGTGATGAACTGGGATCAGCCGAAGACACCGTCAGAAGTGAGGAGTTTCCTAGGTTTGGCAGGATACTACAGACGTTTTATTCAGGATTTCTCCAGGATCGCCACTCCATTAACGAATTTAACAAGAAAATCAGTGAAGATTGTTTGGACGGAGAAGTGCGAAGAGAGTTTCCAAGAACTAAAGAAGAGACTAAGTTCGGCACATGTGTTGTCTTTACCAGATGATACAGGAAATTTTGTGGTGTATAGCGACGCATCGCATAAAGGACTTGGTTGTGTGTTGATGCAGAATGGTAAGGTTATTGCATATGCATCGCGCCAACTAAAAGACTATGAAAAAGGGTATCCGACCCATGATTTGGAGTTAGCAGTCGTGGTGTTTGCTTTGAAAATCTGGAGGCACTATCTCTATGGGGAGAAGTGTGAAATATACACAGACCATAAAAGTCTGAAGTATATTTTCACACAGAAGGATTTGAATATGCGGCAGAGAAGATGGATAGAATTGATCAAAGATTATGATTGTGAAATTCTATACTATCCGGGAAAGGCTAATGTGGTTGCCGATGCTTTGAGTAGAAAAGGTCGGGAGAAACTATTTTTGTTAACTGCTCAGGAGAAGCTCGTAGCAGAAATGGCTAAATTGGAGTTAGAGGTGAAGGGTCTGGCAGAGCCTAATGAAAAATTGTTCCAGATGGAAACTCAACCAACTCTGGTGGACAAAGTCAAGGAAGCGCAACTAAAGGATGAGGAGTGTATTAATATACGCAAAAGAGTGCTTGAAGGTGAAGAGCTTAAATATAAAATTGATACCGAAGGGTTGCTGAGATTTGAAGGCAGAATCTGGGTACCGTCAGTATTGGCAATCAGAGAGGAGATTTTGAACGAAGCTCATAGTTCAAGATTTTCGATACACCCGGGGAGTACAAAAATGTACCAGGATCTTCGACAATATTTTTGGTGTCCAAGCATGAAAAGAGAGGTTGCTGAGTGTGTTGCGAAGTATCTTACTTGTCAGAAAGTTAAAGCGGAGCATCAACGACCAAGTGGGTTGTTACAGCCCTTGGAGATACCCGAATGGAAGTGGGAGCATATCACAATGGACTTTGTGGTAGGGCTTCCAACTACTCAGAGAGGTTATGACGCAATATGGGTCATAGTTGACAGATTAACGAAATCAGCGCATTTCTTGCCAATCAAAGTCAGATTCACTTTAGATCAGCTGACGAAGTTATACGTCAAAGAGATTATCTCAAGGCATGGAGTTCCAATATCAATAGTGTCAGACAGAGATCCACGTTTCACATCAAAGTTTTGGAGGGGTCTGCAAGCTTGTTTGGGAACGCAGTTGAGAATGAGTACAGCTTACCATCCTCAAACCGATGGCCAGAGCGAAAAAATAATTCAAACGTTGGAAGATATGCTGAGAGCCTGTGTTATGGATTTTAAGGGTAACTGGGATGATCATTTACCTCTGGTCGAGTTTGCCTACAATAATAGTTATCACGCGAGTATCGGCATGCCACCCTACGAAGCATTGCACGGAAGGAAGTGCAGAACTCCGTTGTGTTGGGACGAGGTTGGTGAACGTCGTCTATTGGGACCCGAGCTGGTACAACAAACTGCTGAAATTGTCAAGATGATAAGCGCCAGATTGTTAGCTGCTCAAGATAGGCAAAAGAAATATGCGGATCAGCATTGTCAAAATCGCGAATTTGAAGTCGGGAGTTTTGTGTTTCTCAAAGTATCTCCCTGGAAAGGAAAAATCAGATTTGGTAAAAAGGGTAAACTCAGTCCGCGATTTATTGGACCCTTCGAGGTGCTGAAACGAGTAGGCGAGGTGGCTTATGAGGTAGCTTTACCTCCCGAGTTAGACCACATTCATAATGTTTTTCACATATCGGTGCTACGACCGTATACGTCTGATTATAAACATGTCATAGAATATGAACCGGTACAATTTGAAAAAGATTTGTCCTATGAAGAGATACCTGTACAGATAGTAGACAGGAAAGAGCAGGTTCTCAGAAATAAAGTGATACCTTTTGTTAAGGTAATTTGGAGGAACCACAATCCTGAAGAAGCTACGTGGAAACTCGAAGAGAAAATGATGCAAAATTATCCTGAATTATTTGTTTAATTTTTATTTGTATCGCGATTCTGGGGACATAATCTTTGTAAGGAGGGAAGAATGTAACGGACGAATTAATTGCGTTGTGATTCTGGGGACAGAATCCTTTTAAGGAGGGAAGGATGTAACGAATGCGATTTTTGTGAATAATAAAAAAAATATTTATTGAATTATATAAATATTTTTATTAATTTATTTATTGAGTGAAATAAATAATTTATAAAGTGATGGTGGAAGAATTTATGTTAAATGATATTTAAATGTGATTTGATGTGATTATTCTAATTTAATTTATTAATTAAATTAGATGATTAAATGGTTTATTTGAATAAATGATTTATTTGAATAAGATAATTTATTTGGTGTTATTGTTGTTTGTTAAATGGAATTATTAATTTAATTAGTAAGGTTTAATTGAATTTATTTAATAATAAGTTTAATTAAATTAAAAGTGTGACAATTAAAACTATATGTTATAATGGATTATTAAAATAAATAGCAAGAGTTTTATTTCCATCAAACCAAACAAGGCCTGATGACCTTTGATTGGAAATAATGAGTTATTTTAATTTGGTATTTGCCAAACAAGCCTTAGAGGCTTTTGAATTGTGTAACTGATGGATTAAATATTAGAATACGTTATATCAGTTTTTATCTTTTTGCTTATCAGTTGTTAAAAATAAGAAAAACACAGAGTTTTGAAAAAAAAAGAGAGAAGGAAGAATATACAGAGAAGAAGAGAGAATTAGAGAGAAAATTGAGAATTTATAGTTTGTGAATTGAGAAAGAGAAGGAAGAGAAGTGCCAAGCTAAGAAATTATATATACAGCTTGAAGGTATAATCTCTTTTAAGTTTTATTTATAGTTTTGTTTCACTGTATATAGTTTTTAGTTTCATGTAAGTGAATTGTTTGCCAAAAACATGAATTGATGCAATTGTTAGTAATCATGAATTAGATGATTATATGATGATTATAAGTTAATTTTAAGGTTTTAATCTATGAAAACATGCTTTGGAATAGAGTTTGTAATTTTACAGAGTTTATTTCATGTACGGTATATATGTATGAAATTGGTATTCAAATTGGTTGTTAATTGGTAAAATTGATTTTTGATTATGATAATATGATGAAAAATGAGAAGAATGCAAGTAGAAAGGATTAAAATGGTTGAAAGATGAAGTCACAGTGTTTAATTTCATTAAAGTGGTTAAAGTATGAATATTTTGCATAAACAGAGAATTTTGGGTTTGTAATTGGTTGATTATGTGTTTTATAATGCTTAGATTGGTTAGAAACATGTTGGGTAATTATTTTCTAACATGTTGGATGTCTGGGTATATTTAATTTGTGTTGGATGGTAGAATTCGGAAAATTAGGCCAAATTTGGCCTAAGTTTTCACTGGTTCGCAACTGTAGGAGACGACTGTCGAGTCTCTCGCCCCGGCGAGAGAAATGAACTGGAAATCCTCGCCCCGGCGAAGTCTCGCCCCGGCGAGAAAATTGTAAAGGAAATCTTCGCCCCGGCGAGATTTTTGTTAAGAAAATTCTCGCCCCGGCGAGGGAACAGTAACCAAAATTTAAAATTTTTATTTTCTTTGTGATTCTGCTATGATGCTATAAACCAGTTTAAAACTTATATTAATGTATTAAGTGACTAATGAATTGCCAAGATGGTTGTTAAACTAGTACTTGTTGACAAAAAATTATTAAGTGACTAATAATTTTCTTTGATATGCTAAATGAGATGTTATAATAAAAAGGATAAGAGCAAACATAAAGTGATTATAATTATGTAACTAATTATTGCTACTATTTTATAATTAAATGTATAGGTTGTTTAAGGATCGTGAATTACTTAAATCTGTAATCTACGCTTGAGGCAAGTTGTTCTTCCCTTAAACTTGTTATTTTATTTAAAGCAAGTTTACTTTCATTGAGCAAGTTACTAACCTTAGCTTATTGTTATTCAAGCAAGGTTGATACTATGATAAATGTTTAAACTTTATTCCAGTCAAATTGTTATTCGATCATTGATAGTTAATCAGATTTTGAACATAGTTCCTATTGTATAAATTTTTATTGATGAATCAGACTAGCAAACCTTATTGATTCAGCTAGTCCTTAGTTGATGAGAGTTCTAAAGACGTAGAACATTTTAAAATCTTTCCCAACCAAGTTCATTTTGGTACGGATTTTGCTATTAGACTGAGATGAACAACCCTAATATAGGGGATTAATTATGCGACAGCGTTAAAATGTTTGTGCACAATACATTGTACAAAGGGCTGATCCCCCTGAGTACGAGATGGATGGTCCATAGTCTATAAGACTGTTAAAGGTTACGGTAGAAATACTTAATAACCTAGGACATAGTTCGAGGTCTTGTGACCCTCAGACATAACTTAAAACCTTGAAATCTATTGTTCTTGATTTAAGCATTCAAACGAGCTTTCAAATCTTGATTCCTTGTTGATTGAATTCAAAAAACTATTATATCTCAGCTGATAATTAATTCATTCAAATATTATTGTTATCACACTTGTGGGCAATTGTTTGCTCACTCTTGCATTAAATACATTGCAGCTAAGACTGAGAAGTCAGATGAGCCGTCCACTAGCAAGGGCAAGAGCAAGATGAGCAAATGAAGATGTTTAGTTTATTTGTTTTAGTTCTTTGTTAAAGACTTATTTAATTTTATGTTTTTATTCGGCATTGATGTAATAGAGGTTAGATAACCTGGGATTTGATTGATTAAGAGATTGGAGATGTAATCCCTAATGTGGGAAGATATTTCATTTGGTTTAATTTAATTGTCATTTTTATGGGTAGTTAGTTATGAATGAATGTTATAGTGAACACCAAATCAGTGGGAATTAAGTACTTGGATTTGGGGGTGTCACATTTAACACTAGGTTGGATGCATGTTATTGGTTTAGAACTTGGATTTTATTGTAGAGCTACTTCTTAGCTTTCCGGAACATCTTGAATCACCCCAATCGGAGTTCGGATGCGAGAGTTATGACATTTTTATCAACAGAGATCAAGGTTTGGAGTTGTCATTTACATATCAGTCACTTGAAGCTCAATTTCAACCATCCTCCAGCCCGAATCTCTCAATACTCCAAGAAGGAAAGTTGTAGATCTCGTCGATAACTTTGATTTGATAGTTGGCAGGCCCCGTAACTCTTCTCATATCAAAAGTTATGACCATTTTACCAACAGATGCTGCAGCAAAATTTTGTCTGGCGCGGGCGTGCCGGTTCCTAGTGTATTTTGGGCGCGGCCGCAAAGGTCTGCAGAGTGAAAAACTTGATTTCTGGCACTTGGGCGCGACCGCGCTGCTTTCTAAGCCAAATATGGGCGCGGCCGCGCTGAGTCGGGTTTTTAAAAAGCTTATTTTTGACCTGCATTGAATGGAACAAGGATTGTAACTTCTAATTGGTTTAGGACTTTAACTAGAACCTATGAATACATGATATGAAGCATAGAATGAGAGAGATTTTGCTACTTTTTACTAACCCTAGTTTGGGAGAAAGAGAAGGAGGCTTGAAGCAATTACAAAGGTACAAAGGATTCAATTAAGGAGCTGAAGGAGAGACTCAAGGATTGAGTCTACAGATTCTATTCTCTTCTATACCTCTTATTTTGTATTCTTGAATGCTTTATCAATTGTGGATTATGGATTTTAATTCAATTATGAACTAATTTCTTTTTAAGATTATAATTGAACTTATTGCGTAGCTTTTATTGATATGCTTCCTTGTTAATTATTGTTGATTATTATCAGATTGTCTATTATGATTTGTGATTAGTTGCTTAATTGCTTGATCAACAATTACCGTGGTAATCTATATGACATCGAGAGGTGGATTATAGATTTAGACCTAATCATAGTAACATGTGATTGTGTTTTCTGCATGGTGATGGAATTCATAATTTGTGTTTAGGATAGAGATATACCTATACGCCGCATGTAATCTGAAAGAGAACCTGTGCTTTAAATCCTTTTTAATTGTAATTCACATAGAGATATAGTGAATTAGTTAACTAGGGTGTTCATCTTAATTCTATCATCTATGGATTTAAGTTGATTCGTTTATGATATATTGAGAGATGGTTATAAATATTGATGAGTTATTGATTAACAATCCGGAATAATTAATATAACTTAACAGGAAGTGTATTAATTCAAGTGAAACATTAAGAAAAATTGTAATGTTAAGCTTTTTTATCTGAATTCAATTCTTGGTAGTTAGTAATTAGTTAGTTTAGTACTTTATTTTCAAAATTCAAAATATTTTATCGAATTGTTTAAATAAAATTAATTTGATTATGAGTTAGTATTTGGTAATTATTATTAAATAATTCTCTGTGGGTTCGACACTCTCTTATCACTTTATTACTTGTTGACCGTGTACACTTACACGTATTTATTGATTGCTAAATCGACAAACAAGTTTTTGGCGCCGTTGCTGGGGAATTAGTTTAATAATTTTTGCCATCATTAACTTTAATCAAATTAGTTTTAATTTAATCATTTTGTTTTTATTTTAATTCTCTTCCTATATTTCTCTCTTTTTAGGTACACAATGGCGGACTACGACTATCAATGGCCTTATACGAGAATGATTCATCCAAGAGCGGCAGGGATTTATGAATTCGATGAATTGTCAGCACCGATTGAGACATTTTCGAGGATGATTGACGCTTTTGCAGTACAACGTATTCAAAGTGTGGCGGTAATTTCTGATTATTGTGCTGAAAATCATCTGAGTCATCAATGCGCCATCAATTTTAAGTTGATGCAGTATGGTGGCAATTTCGGCGATTACCCCAACAGTTATGCCTATCCTAACAACTATAATCAAGATTGGGGGTATTATCCAGATTTTTCATGGAGCCATAATAATCAAGTCCAAATCTTTGCTCCAAGCTAATCATACACTCCAGAATTTCAGGATTCAGCCTATCTACATGAAGAAGAAAGGAAACTAAGTTTGGAGGAGGCCTTGGCGAAGTTTATTACAGCTACGAATAAAAGAATGAGTGATCAAGATCAGCTGTTGAACTTAGTGGATTTAAGTATAAAAAGCCAAGCAGTGTCGATTTGAAATCTTGAGAATTAGATGTGACAGCTTATCAGCGCCTTCAAGAATAGTTATCATTGTGCATGGCCCAATGACGTGGTTCTCGAGATTGATGGATTGCCCGCGCCAAAGCTACAACTGGACGTGCTAATTGATGATAATTCTGATATGGAGGAGAATAGTGGGGATCAAGAAAATACAGCCGAAGCCGTGAGTTTCGACGCTGATGTACCGATTTTGTTAGTGCCCCATATACTTTTTCCACCAAAGCTCAAAGATCCGGGTAGTTTTGCAAAACCGTGTCCACTTGGTAGTCATGTCCTTGGTAAAGCTCTTAATGACATTAGAACTAGGACTACATTACAACCATGGTGGGATGAGAGAGAGGAGATAGAAGACGAGCCCGTGGTGTTTGACAAGATTCAATGCCCCAATCTAATCACGAACACAACGGAGGAAGCTCCTAGCTATTGGACAGTCGTAATTAGGAACCTATCTACAAAAAGCAAACTAGGTGACTTTGAAACAATGGCCCCTACTACAGCAAAACCTTTAAAAGTTACATTGCTACTAATGGATGGAGGGTTCCTCAATTTTCGAAGGGGAATTGGATAGTAAATGATGAAGTCGGGCTGACGACTTTAAAACAAGCGCTTCTTGGGAGGCAACCCAAGTTTAATTTTTATTTTATTTTTTTTATTTATTTTATTAGATTTCATAGTAGTTAATAAATTTGCTTCTAATGTGTTTACAGGTTATTCGAGTCCAATTCAAGTGCAATGCCTTATTCATTCCGATGTGCCTAGCCTATTCTTCAGACTTATCAGACAAGGAGGAAGATTGCCATATTTTCAGGGAAGTCCTTTGCTTTACTTTTTCCTATTTTAGCCATTGAGGACAATGTCTAGTTTAAGTTTGAGAGTGTTGTTCCATGTTTTTGTTTTATTTGGTACTTGATATATGTTTTAGATTTGCATTTCAGTTAGTATGTTTTTAGGATAGTTGAGCAATGGTTTGATTTGAATTTGATTATAGCCAATGATAAGAAAAAAATGGATTAATTTTTTTTTAACTCGTGTGAAGTTGAGAAGCATGCTTAGTTTATATTTTGACTTATGAGTTGGGTTTACACTATTTGTGATCTTTTTGAACTTCAAAGCACATATCCATCTGTTTAGCTAGTTGTGTCTTAAGGAAAAAAAAATTTGGTTGAATACTTGTGAAAGATATTATTGAAACCTTAAAATCTTATTTGAGCATCATTCAAAGCGAAATTTAGGCATTAACATAAGTTTGGGGGAAATCTTGGGTTATTGAAAATTTTGAAAATTGTGAAACCTTCCTGAGTTAAAATGATGAATCATGTGGTGGGTTGAGATGGAGCGTAAAACGCACTCACCCATAAACACATGCACGAGAAGGAACATAAACCGCACTCGTGCGAGAGAAAACGAGATGGAGCGTAAAACGCACTCGTTCAATGAGAAGTGAGATGGAGCGTAAAACGCACTCACTAAAAGGAAAAAAAAAGGGAAAGAAAAATTGTGTTGTAAAATACTTGGGAAGGGTTCAAGTGTGCTTAATTGAATGAAATATCCTTTTGATCATCTAAATTTTATGTTTTGCCTTTATTAGCGGAGATTGATGTGAAAGCAGATTTTTAGAGTTGATTTGAAAATCTTTTATGAGTATTTGATTATATGATCTAGTGTGAGTCATGGCTGGTTGAACATTTGGATGCACACACATGCACTTAAATGATCATGAGTAGTTGTGGAACTGGTGATTAGGTTAAAATTTTAGGCTTTGCATGTTTTCAAAAAAAAAAAATTCTTGAGTTAACATTAGAAGAAATCTTTGAGGCTATTATGCAAATTTGTATTGACTTATTGCTCGAGTCGTGTGAGTTGTTATTTAGAATTAGGTGTTATAGTTGTTGTTCTTAGTGTTTGCTTGAGGACAAGCAAAAATTTAAGTTTGGGGGTATTTGATGAGTGGGTTTTACATCTACGAATTGAGTACGTTTGACTTGATAATTTGTGAGTTCTTAAGTATTTTAAGTTAGTATTAGGTATTTATAGTGTTTTTATGTTATTTTGTAGTAATGAGCAAGGAAACGTAATTCGAACATCTTTTGGAGTACAATATGCAAGCAAACGCAAGAAGGGAAGATTGCAGGGCTTTTAACACTAGGTTGGGTGCATGTTATTGGTTTAAAACTTAGATTTTATTGTAGAGCTACTTCTTAGCTTTCCAGAACATCTTGAATCACCCCAATCGGAGTTCGGATGCGAGAGTTATGACATTTTTATCAACAAAGATCAAGGTTTGGAGTTGTCATTTACATATCAGTCACTTTAAGCTCAATTTCAACCATTCTCCAGCCCGAATCTCTCAATACTCAAAGAAAGAAAGTTGTAGATCTCGTCGATAGCTTCGATTTGATAGGTGGCAGGCCCCGTAACTCTTCTCATATCAAAAGTTATGACCATTTTACCAACAGATGCTGCAGCAAAATTTTGTCTGGCCGCGCAGGTCTGTAGAGTGAAAAACTTGATTTCTGGCACTTGGGCGCGGCCGCGCTGCTTTCTAGGCCAAATATGGGCGCGGCCGCGCTGGGTCGGGTTTTTAAAAAGCTTATTTTTGACCTGCATTGAATGGAACAAGGATTGTAACTTCTAATTGGTTTAGGACTTTAACTAGAACCTATGAATACATGATATGAAGCATAGAATGAGAGAGATTTTGCTACTTTTTGCTAACCCTAGTTTGGGAGAAAGAGAAGGAGGCTTGAAGCAATTGCAAAAGTACAAAGGATTCAATTAAGGAGCTGAAGGAGAGACTCAAGGATTGCGTCTACAGATTCTATTCTCTTCTCTACCTCTTATTTTGTATTCTTGAATGCTTTATCAATTGTGGATTATGGATTTTAATTTAATTATGAACTAATTTCTTTTTAAGATTACAATTGAACTTATTGCGTAGCTTTTATTGATATGCTTCCTTGTTAATTATTGTTGATCATTATCAGATTGTCTATTATGATTTGTGATTAGTTGCTTAATTGCTTGATCAACAATTACCGTGGTAATCTATATGAACTCGAGAGATGGATTATAGATTTAGACCTAATCATAATAGCATGTGATTGTGTTTTCTGCATAGTGATGGAATTCATAAATTGTGTCTAGGATAGAGATATACCTATACGCCGCATGTAATCTGAAAGAGAACATGTGCTTTAAATCCTTTTTAATTGTAATTCACATAGAGATATAGTAAATTAGTTAACTAGGGTGTTCATCTTAATTCTATCATCTGTGGATTTAAGTTGATTCGTTTATGATACATTGAGAGATGGTTATAAATATTGATGAGTTCTTGATTAACAATCCGGAATAATTAATATAACTTAACAGGAAGTGTATTAATTCAAGTGAAATATTAAGGGAAATTGTAATCTTAAGCCTTTTTATCTGAATTCAATTCTTGGTAGTTAGTAATTAGTTAGTTTAGTACTTTATTTTCAAAATTCAAAATCTTTTATCGAATTGTTTAAATAAAATTAATTTGATTATGAGTTATTATTTGGTAATTATTATTAAATAATTCTCTGTGGGTTCGACACTCTCTTATCACTTTATTACTTGTTGATCGTGTACACTTGCACGTATTTATTGATTGCTAAATCGACAAACACTAACCAAGTCTGTGTGACTTGAAAGATTCTTTGTGAATCATTATTGTAAAAGTTTTAAGTGAATTACGATTTTTGTAACCCATCTCATTCTTAGTAGATCATCCCTACTCATGGAGTAAAATAAAAGACTAGGAGATTTTTATGCTCTGAACCTCTTAAAATTTGCTATGTTATTTTACTTTTTGTCCTTTAATTTCTACATTTCAATATTTGCGCTCTACGTTTCTATGGTTTAACTTTTCGATCTCATTAAATTCAGAACTTAGCGTTTTTTATAAATCTTTGAAGGGGTTTTATAACTTATTCAGTAATGTATTATTATCAATAAATTAACTTGTTTAATTATTTGGCAATCTTACTTAAATTTTTTTTTAAAGAATTTATTCAACATTCCTTCTAGATCTCTTTTGTGCTTTTGGACATAACAAGTGGTATTAGAGCTGTGTGATCATTTGAACTAGCTTTACAACTTGAGTAGATTTATGGCACACAGTAAACTAGTTCTGAGCTTGATGGTAGAAATAAACCTCATTTGTGCAACAAATACAAGTTTGCTAACTGAAAAGTTCATGTACAGGCATACATGGATGCTACTGATGATGAACTATTTAATATAGTGTTGAATAGGCCTTATGTGCCTACCAAGCTTGTGCCTACTCCTGATGATCCTAACAAGGTAGTTGTTAAACAAAGAGTAGAGTGGACAAAAAATGAGAAAAACTGGTTAGCCTTGACAAGAGGTCCAAGAAAATTTTATTCATGGCATTTGAGGATGAGCTATTTAAGAATGTTGTCAACTGGACAACAACAAAGGAAGTTTGGGAAGCTCTTCTAGTATGCATAAAGGCATTGAGGAGGTCAGAGAGAACAAATAGTCCCTCCTTACTCAACAATATGAGATGTTCACTAACAATGTTGGTGAAGACATCACAGCCATATATGAAAGATTCAACATCTAGCTCAACTACCTTAGAGCTTATGAGAAAGTTTATTCTAATAAAGATGTCAACATTAAGTTTATAAGAGCTCTACTAAGCAAGTGGAATACTAAAACTACTGCTATTAGGGAGTCAAAAAATCTTCATGAGATGACTGTCTAGAAGTTATATGGAAATCTGTTGACTTATGAACTTGAGCTGAACTAGAGGTTAGAAACAACAACAATAGAGGCTAAGAAAAAAAATAAGGGTGTAGCCCTTAAAGCTGTTGAGGTCTCCTCTAAAGTTAATTTGGAGGATGATGTTGCTCGATTTCATAATCAATAAAACACACGCAAGTATACGCGGTCCACAAGTAATATAAAGTAAGTAGAGTGTCGAACCCACGAGGAATTATGTCAAATAACTACCAATTACCAATCGCATGACAAGTTGATCCTATTTAAACAATGATGATATGATTTGATTTTGTTGACATTTAAAATTAAATAAAGACAATTAAGAAAGTAAGGATTAAACGAAATACAGATAAAATTCAAGATAGAAAGATCTAAGATTATAATTTAACCCAACTCTTCATTTGCATATCACAACTCTCTCTTTTTCAACTAGTTAGAACACAAGAATTGTTATCTGAGAAATCACAAGTAAATACAAGCCTCTCTCGATGGCCAAATACGTATTTCTTATTGCGTTGTATAGATATATCTCTATTCTACACACTAACAAGAATCTAATATCAAGAATAATTAACAAGATACATGTTACGTAAAATCTCATTAACTACTCTATCAATTACCAACTTTCACAATAGAAATCATTAAGCATGGATTCTCAAATGGATACATGTGGTATTTAGGTATATGTCTATCCTAAATACAATCAAATTGTCTAATCTAGAGGATAATACATAAGACTCACGTCACATAATCTCATAAATTACCCATAAGAATGTCCAACTTTCACATGAATTCATAACTAGGTCTTAACACTATATTCCATTTCTCAATTCCATATAGGTTAATAAGGTAATTACGGGCCAAGCAATTAATCCATAAGCACAGGCTATGAAATCCAATTCATAAAAGTCTAACTAATATTCAAAGAGAGAGCATTCAATACAAATTATGAGTTGGGTTACATTGGAATCTTAGAAATGAAAGTTTAGTTCATGATAGCTCTAAATAACATCATATTCAATTTACATAACATGGTTTTAGAATTACAAAGTAAGAATGAAATGCTAGAAAATAGAATGATAAAACCCTTTTTAGATTGAATCCCGAATTCTTTGCTTGGTAATATCTTCTTCTCTAGCTTTCCTTCTCAGAATTGCAATCCTTAGCTCCTTGGTGATGCTATGGTGGTTCTTCCTTTTCTTTTATTCTTCTCCTTGTTAGTTCAAACCCTAGCTTCAATCTTTTCAAACCTTGGTTGCATAATCCCAATTGCACTCCCTGGATGCCCAAAATCAGATCCTTCTTCTCTCTCATCATGTCACAATCGAGCTCTAGAAAATCCTCCCAAGAAATCCCACTATCACAGAAGAAGACAAACATCGTCGCTGGTCAGTCCCGACGAGCTCGCCCCGGCGCCAGAAATGGCCTGGGGAGGTCGTCCCGGCACGGGCCATTATGGAGCTCGCCCCCAACGCCAATATTAGCCTGAAACTTGCGCCCCGACGCGGACCACTTTTGCTGTAATTACGAATTTGCCCCTAAAGTCTAATATTTCCACAAATGTCCATCTGAAGCCGCCTCCTACAAAACCAATGAAATAACAAGTAAAATAATACTAAAAATACTTAAAGATAGCACAGAATTGAGCCTAAAAGATATCCAATTCGTAGGTATAAAACTCACTCATTAAATACCCCTAAACTTAAGACTTTGCTTTTCTTCAAGCAAAACAAGAGAAATAAGAATGAACAAAGTAACCTAACTACATGAGTGCAAATGCATGATCTATAAACCTATAGCAGCATACCAAAATAGGAAATGGATATCAGGCCTCAATAAAAAGGAAATAGCATTTCAGCAAAATATCAAATTCATGCCCATCTGAAATGTAACAATACATCGGTCTCATCAAATATATAACCCTTACGTGAGTGTGTGTAGTCAATAGATCAAACCAATCAAGATCTTATTCCAATCTGTGAACCACAGTGTTCGAATAAAGATAAGACAATAAATATACAACTCTTAGCACCCCTCTTATTCACTTGTTTTCAATTTTTTTTAACGAGTGCGTTTTACGCTCCATCTTATTGATTATTAGTCTTATTCTTGACTGTGCAATGTCTATCTTTACTAGGCTACTCAATGTCACCCATGTAGCAAACTTTCCACCGATGACTCCCAAACCAGATGGTTTTAGGGCACCGAGCGTAGAGACACTCCAAAGGGCTTACTCGTTCGAATGACAAATGCCACAAAAATAAACTAGCCAAGATTTGCTTATATCTGTCTATTATTCACATTTTGTCAATTTCTACTTTTTCTTGCAATATAGACAGACATCGAAGCAGTACTTATTCCTATTTTTGTGTTCCAACAAGTGATAGAGGTTTTCATATCCTTAATGAGCACTAGATTCATAAGATTGGACTAAAATCTAACTAGTTCAAAGCATTGACTTGTGCAATATGAGATCAAAGGGTTACGAATTTAACAAAACTAGCAACACTTAGCATTCCTAACATTGCAATCCTCATCCGTAGTACTGAATGCCTTAGAAAATTGAACAATATCATATCATTGGCCTTCCTAAAGTACACTGCTGCAATGCTCCTAAACACAATTAACTAAGAAAAATAATAATAATTTTTTTTAATACGAACAAAGATCATCAAAATGTAATGCACAGATCGAATATGAAAATTTAAAGCAAGAAAAGTCATTTTGATGATATTTCACATGAAATATTGATGATATTTCACATGATTATTTCTACAAATGTCAATACTTAAAAACATAGAAAATAAATGCAATTACCATGATAAATCATTTAAACATGCCTAACTATATGATACTATATGATACGACTAACTATAAGAACAAATCCACCCCCAAACTTAAATGGGACAATGTCCCCATTGTCTATCAAATACAGAATTGAAAACTGAGGACTTCCCTGATAGGTCAAGCGTCATGCTTGACCGACATCATCAGCATCAGCGTCTGAAGGTGGAAAAGGAGGCAAAGGCTGGGGCACTGGAAACTGGATAGGAGGGGCATCAGGGTTCAACCTAACAAACTGTTCGGCCAATACTGCATTGAAGCTAAAACGAGCCTTAGGCTGTGAGCTGGAAGCAGCAGGTGCATCAAGGTCCTCCTCGTCATCTGAACTAGTATTGAGGATAAAACCTCGCCCCCTCGGGTGTGACTCGGCTCCATCCCAGACCTTGTACCGTTTAATCAGTTTGTGGTCTAGGAGCTGTAATGGCTGCTAAACTACCCCATCATCAGTCGACTGAACGCCAGCTGTGCGGCATAATCCACAAATAAGGGATGGGTGGGGTAACCCTCCCTGAATATGGCTCCTCAGAAACATGCGGATATTGCTCTCGATGATGCGACCCACATCGATAGAATAATCTATAACAATGGCATATAGCAGTGCAACCCTTTCTTTAGTCACATCGCTGACGTGCTGGGAGGGCATAAGCTTCGCACACAGGAAAGCGTACTAGATCTTCCCATATAAACTCAGATCCTTACTGTTGAAAAGTGTAGCCCCCCTGCTGCCCTTAGATACCCAAGTGGTCCCTGGTTTGCACAAGTCAACTAGAATCTTGTCATAATCGGGGTTGGAGCGAAGGAACTCTGAATATTGGCAGACCTTAGGAGCCACCACAATGTAATAGTCGTTGATGGACTGGGCGCTGAATGAGACTGCCCTTCCCCGTACAGTAATAATATAAGGTGGCATGTCTTGTGCATTAGCATAGAACTCCTGGACAATAGCCACAACTGCAAGGTCAGGGTGATCAGTGAAAGTGTCCCATCCCCGTTCTGAAATATGCTGTTCCATTTCCCCATCTTCCACCATATCAGGCCTAAGGCCACGCTCGGGAGTTAGAGCTTTACCCGCTATGTATGTTTCAAACCTTTCTACTGCTTGGCACTAACAAATCTATGGTGATCATAAGCCCGTGCTGGTACTGAGGAGGAACCCTCACCCATGTGTCTCTTAGGAGGCATGATCAATAATCCCAGCAATGTATAGCAATATGTGCCCAAAGTTCTTAGCCCACAGTGTTCAAATAGCTAATATTCTCTTTGGGGCAATTTTACAAGCACTTGGCGTGCACTAGCAGAAAACCACTTTCAACAGTTCCCCCAAACTTAATTCCAACCAAAATTTTCAATCTTATACAATACACAATTGATACAAGCAATATATATCCTAATCATCTAATTGAGCCAACACAAACTCAATTAGGTATCCAATTTAACCAATGCAAGAAATGTACAGTTTATGGCTAATAACCCTATCAGTGACTGTAATTCAGGTTAGAGCAGTGCTTGTGTTGAACTAAAGCTTTCAAACTATCAAAGAAATCTCAGGAAACTTACCAATTGCTTGAATGCACGAAAATTATAGCCAACTGCTTGGAGAACCTGAATAGAAGCCCTAGCCAAACTCTCCAATTAAATAATTCCCAAATGCAATTGTAGTAAGATTTCGTGTGGACTAGATTACTGTAGTCCGAATTGAGGAGGAAATTTGGCGAAATTGGGTGTGTGTTTGCTCTGGAATGGGTTTGGATGGTTTTGGAGAGGAGTTGCAGAGCTTGGTTTGTGAAGAAGTAGAAAAAGAATGAAAAACGAACTTCTGGGAAAAGGTTTTAAGAAACTGGAATCCGTGTTTCCCACCAGGGCGAGAAAATATGCCTGGGATTGCCGCCGGGGCGAGCTCGGCGCCGGGGCGGGAAATTTGTACTGAATTTTACCGCCGGGGTGAGGTCCCCTGATTTCCAAAAATTTGATTTTTTCAAAATCCAAAGCAGTAACCAACCTCAAAACACCTAACCTGATACAATGCAATATACCAAGCATACATTAGACAGTTTAAGCGAAGAATGGGCCTTTAGAGCAGATTAAACTCTCCAGCTAGACTAACAAAAACACATGTATTGAAAACTTAGAAACTTAAAAATTTGAAACTTGCGCAATTAAAATATAACAACTAAACATAAAGGATACAGATAGAGATAATGGGTTGCCTCCCATCCAGCGCTTGGTTTACAGTCCTCGACCGGACTACTCATTGCTTCAAGCTTGATCGACAAGAGTGATCTAAGTTTTCTGGTGATCGAAGCCACCACCCCAATAGTGCTTTAAACGCTGTCCGTTAACTTTAAATGTTTCATCTGGATTATGACTATATACTTTGACAGCGCCATGAGGAAATGCCTGTTTGATAATGAATGGCCCGGACCACCTTGATTTGAGCTTTCTTGGGAAAAGCCTCAGTCAAGAGTTGTATAAAAGCACAGGTTGGCCTGGCTCAAATTTCCTGTCGATAATTTTTTGATCATGCCACTTTTTGACTCTTTCCTTGTACAATTTCGAGTTCTCGTAAGCTTGCAGTCGGAATTCATCAAGTTCATTAAGTTGGAGAAGCCTCTTCTCTCTTGCAGCTGTGAGATTGAAATTCAACTTTCTAATGGCCCAGTACGCTTTGTGCTCGAGTTCAACAGGGAGGTGGCATGCATTGCCATAGACTAGCTGGTACGGTGACATGTTAATGGGTGTCTTATATGCTGTCCTGTAAGCCCAAAATGCGTCATCCAACTTCATTGACCAATCTTTTCTAGTAGGATTGATGATCTTTCTAGAATTCTCTTCACTTCCCTGTTAGAGACCTCTGCTTGACCATTGGTCTGGGGGTGATAGGTTGTAGCAATTCTGTGATTGACCCCATACTTAGCCAAGAGAGCTGTGAAGTACTTATTGCAAAAGTGGCTCCCTTCATCACTGATCATTGCCCTTGGGGTACCAAATCTTGTGAAGATATTTTTCTGCAGAAATTTCAGCACTACCTTGGCATCATTAGTTGGCAAAGCACTGGCTTCCACCCATTTAGAGACATACACTGCCAAAAGAATGTAGAGGTTATTGAAAGAGGAAGGAAATGGACCCATGAAGTCTATTCCCCAAACATCAAAGACTTCAACTTCTAAAATTGTGTTTAATGGCATCTCGTGACATTTGGAGATATTTGATGAGTGGGTTTTACATCTATAAATTGAGTATGTTTGGCTAGATAATTTGTGAGTTCTTAAGTATTTTAAGTTAGTATTAGGTATTTATAGTGTTTTTATGTTATTTTGTAGGAAAAAGCAAGGAAACGCAATTCGAACATCTTTTGGAGTATAATCAGCAAGCAAACTCAAGAAGGGAAGATTGCAGGGCTTTTAACACTAGGTTGGATGCATGTTCTTGGTTTGGAACTTAGATTTTATTGTAGAACTACTCCTTAGCTTTCCGGAACATCTTGAATCGTCACAATCGGAGTTCGGATAAGAAAATAATGATCGTTTTACCAACGGACGTTGAATCTCAAAGTTTGGAGTTGCCATTTACATAGTAGTCACTTTAAGCCCAATTTTGACTTTGATCCAATTCGAATCTCTCAATTCTCAAAGAGTGAAAGTTGTAGAATTCGTCGAGAGCTTCGATTTGATAGGTGGTAACACCTCCCGGATCAAAAGTTATGACCATTTTACCAACAGATGTCCGAGCAGAATTTTGTCGGGCACGGCTGCGCCAGTTCCTAGTGTATTTTGGGCGCGGCCGCGCTGGTCTGCAGAGTGAAAAACATGATTTCTGGCACTTGGGCGCGGCCGCGCTGCTTCCTAGGCCAAATATGGGCGCGGCCGCGCTAGGTCGGGTTGTGAAAAAGCTTATTTTTAACCAAAATTGAATGGAACAAGGATTGTAACTTCTAATTGGTTTAGGACTTTAACTAGAACTTATAAATACATGATGTGAGGCATAGAATAGGAGAGATCTTGCTACTTTTTGCTAACCCTAGAATTAAGAAAGGAGAGCAAGGCTTGAAGCAATTGTAAGAGCACAAAGGATTCAATTAAGGAGCTGAAGGAGAGACTCAAGGATTGCGTCTATAGATTCTATTCTCTTCTCTATCTCTTATTTTGTATTCTTGAACGCTTTATCAATTGTGGATTATGGATTTTAATTCAATCATGAACTAATATCTTTTTAAGATTACAATGGAACTTATTGCTTAGCTTTTATTGATATGCTTCCTTGTTAATTATTGTTGATTATTATCGGATTGTCTATTATGATTTGTGATTAATTGCTTAATTGTCTGATCAACAATTATCATGGTAATCTATATGAACTCGAAAGATGGATTATAGATTTAGACCTAATCATAACAGCATGTGATTGTGTTTTCTGCATAGTGATAGAATTCATAATTTGTGTCTAGGATAGATATATACCTATACGCCGCATGTAATCTGAAAGAGAACCTGTGCTTTAAATCCTTTTTAATTGTAATTCACATAGAGATATAGTGAATTAGTTAACTAGGGTGTTCATCTTAATTCTATCTTTTGTGGATTTAAGTTGATTCGTTTATGATACATCGAGAGATGGTTATAAATATTGATGAGTTCTTGATTAACAATCCGGAATAATTAATATAACTTAACAGGAAGTGTATTAATTCAAGTGAAAAATTAAGGAAAATTGTAATCTTAAGCCTTTTTATCTGAATTCAATTCTTTTTAGTTAGTAATTAGTTAGTTTAGTACATTATTTTCAAAATTCAAATTTTTTTATCGAATTGTATAAATAAAATTAATTTGATTATGAGTTAGTATTTGGTAATTATTATTAAATAATTCTCTGTGGGTTCGACACTCTCTTATCATTATATTACTTGTGGAGTGCGTATACTTGCGTATACTTGCGTATTTTGATTTAGGCAAACAAGTTTTTGGCACCGTTGTCGGGGAATTAGTTTAATAATTTTTGCCATCATTAGCTTTAATCAAATTAGTCTTAATTTAATCGTTTTGTTTTTATTTTAATTCTCTTCCTATATTTCTCTCTTTTTAGGTACACCATGGCTGACTACAACTATCAATGGCCTTATATGAGAATGATTCAGCCAAGAGCAGCAGGGATTTATGAATTCGATGAATTGTCAGCACAGATTGAGACACTTTCGAGGATGATTGACGCTTTTGCAGTACAATGTATTCAACGTGTGGCTGTAATTTGTGATTATTGTGCTGGAAATCATCTGAGTCATCAATGCGCCATCAATTTTAAGTCGATGCAGTATGGTGGCAATTTCGGCGACTACCCCAACAGTTATGCCTATCCCAATAACTATCATTAAGATTGGGGGTATCATCCGGATTTTTTATGGAGCCATAATAATCAAGTCCAAATCTTTGTTCCAAGCCAATCATACATTCCAGAATTTCAGGATTCAGCCTATCTACATGAAGAAGAAAGGAAACTGAGTTTGGAGGAGGCCTTGGCGAAGTTTATTGCAGCTACGGATAAAAGAATGAGTGATCAAGATCAGCTGTTGAACTTAGTGGATTTAAATATAAAAATCCAAGCAGTGTCGATTCGAAATCTTGAGAACCAGATGGGACAACTTATCAACGCCTTCAAGAATAGTTATCATTGTGCATGGCCCAGTGACGTGGTTCTCGAGACTGATGGATTGCCCGCGCCAAAGCTGCAACCGGACGTGCTAATTGATGATAATTCTGATATGGAGGAGAATAGTGGGGATCAAGAAAATACAGCCGAAGAAGGTCTAGCCGTGAGTTTCAACGTTGATGCACCGATTATGTTAGTGCCCCATGAACTTTTTATGCCAAAGCTCAAAGATCCGGGTAGTTTTGCAATCCCCTGCCCAATTGGTAGTCATGTCATTGGCAAAGCTCTATTTGACATCAGAGTTAGCATGAATCTGGAGCCATGGTAGGATGAGAAAGGGGTCCATGAGAAGTTAGTTGAAGATCCAGTTGTATTCAAGAAGTTTCAATTCAATATTCTGTTCACAAACACAATGGAGCAAATGCCTAGTTTTTGGAAGGTTACAAAGGAGATTCTATCAGAAAAACGTATGCTAGGTGATTTTGAGTCAATGGCCTTTACCGAAGTAAAGCCCTCAAACATTTCATTATTACTACTGGATGGAGGGTTCCTCAATTTTCGAAGGGGAATTGGATAGTAGAACAGGACGAAGTCAGGCTGACGACTATAAGCTAAGCGCTTCTTGGGAGGCAACCCAAGTTTAATTTTTATTTTTAATTTTTATTTATTTTATTTGGTTTCATAGTAGTTAATAAATTTGCTTCTAATGTGTTTACAGGTTATTCGAGTCTAATTCAAGTGCAATGCCTTATCCATTCCAACGTGCCTAGCCTATTCTTCAGACTTATCAAACAAAGAGGAAGATTGCTATATTTTCAGGGAAGTCCTTTGCTTTACTTTTTCCTATTTTAGCCATTGAGGACAATGTCTGGTTTAAGTTTGGGGTAGTGGTCTTGTTTTGTGTTATTTATTTTAGTTTATTAAGGTTGCATGTTAGTTAGTATGTTTTTAGGATAGGTGAGCAATGGTTTGATTTGAATTTGATTATGGCCAATGATAAGAAAAAAATGGATTAATTTTTTTTTTTGTAACTCTTGTGAAGTTAAGAAGCATGCTTAGTTTATATTTTGACTTATAAGTTGGGTTTACACTATTTGTGATCTTTTTAAACTTCGAAGCACATATCCATCTGTTTAGCTAGTTGTGTCTTAAGGAAAAAAATTTAGTTGAATACTTGTGAAAGATATCATTGAAACTTTAAAATCTTATTTGAGCATCATTCAAAGTGAAATTTAGGCATTAACATAAGTTTGGGGGAAATCTTGGGTTATTAAAAATTTTGAAAATTGTGAAACCTTCCTGAGTGAAAGAATAAATCATGTGGTGGGTTGAGATGGAGCGTAAAACGCACTCACCCATAAACACAAGCACGAGAAGGAGCGTAAAACGCACTCGTTCAATGGGAAGTGAGATGGAGCGTAAAACGCACTCACTAAAAAGAAAAAAAAGGAAAGAAAAATTGTGTTTTAAAATACTTGGGAAGGGTTCAAGTGTGCTTAAATGTATGAAATATCATTTTGATCATCTAAATTTTATGTTTTGCCTTTATTAATGGAGATTGATGTGAAAGTAGGTTTTTAGAGTTGATTTGAAAATCTTTTATGAGTATTTGATTATATGATCTAGTGTGAGTCATAGTTAGTTGAACATTTGAATGCACACACACGCACTTAAAGGATCATGAGTAGTTGTGGAACTGATAATTAGGTTGAAATTTTAGGCTTTGCATGTTTTCGGAATTTTTTTCTTGAGTTAACATTAGAAGAAATCTTTGAGACTATTATGCAAATTTGTATTGATTCACTGCTCGAGTCGTGTGAGTTGTTATTTAGAATTAGTTGTTATAGTTGTTGTTCTTAGTGTTTGCTTGAGGACAAGCAAAGATTTAAGTTTGAGAGTATTTGATGAGTGGGTTTTACATCTATGAATTGAGTACGTTTGGCTTGATAATTTGTGAGTTCTTAAGTATTTTAAGTTAGTATTAGGTATTTATAGTATTTTTATGTTATTTTGTAGGAAAAAGCAAGGAAACGCAATTCGAACATCTTTTGGAGTACAATAAGCAAGCAAACGCAAGAAGGGAAGATTGCAGGGCTTTTAACACTAAGTTGGATGCATGTTCTTGGTTTGGAACTTAGATTTTCTTGTAGCGCTACTCCTTAGCTTTCCGGAACATCTTTAATCGTCACAATCGGAGTTCGGATGAGAAAATAATGATCGTTTTACCAACGGACATTGAACCTCAAAGTTTGGAGTTGTCATTTGCATAGCAGTCACTTTAAGCCCAATTTTGACTTTGATCCAATCCGAATCTCTCAATTCTCAAAGAATTAAAGTTGTAGAACTCGTCGACAGCTTCGATTTAATAGGTGGCAGACCCCGTAACTCCTCCCGAATCAAAAGTTATGACCATTTTACCAACAGATGTCCAAGTAGAATTTTGTCAGGCACAGTCGCGCCAGTTCCTAGTGTATTTTGGGCGCGGCCGTGTTGGTCTGCAGAGTGAAAAACATGATTTCTGGCACTTGGGCGTGGCCGCACTGCTACCAAGGCCAAATATGGGCATGACCGCGCTAGGTCGGGTTGTTGAAAAGCTTATTTTTGACCCAAATTGAATGGAACAAGGATTGTAACTTCTAATTGGTTTAGGACTTTAACTAGAACTTATAAATACATGATGTGAGGCATAGAATAGGAGAGATCTTGCTACTTTTTGCTAACCCTAGAATTAAGAAAGGAGAGCAAGGCTTGAAGCAATTGTAAGAGCACACATGATTCAATTAAGGAGCTGAAGGAGAGACTCAAGGATTGCGTCTACAGATTCTATTCTCTTCTCTATCTCTTATTTTGTATTCTTGAACGCTTTATTAATTGTGGATTATGGATTTTAATTCAATTATGAACTAATATCTTTTTAAGATTACAATGGAACTTATTACTTAGCTTTTATTGATATGCTTCCTTGTTAATTATTGTTGATTATTATCGGATTGTCTATTATGATTTGTGATTAATTGCTTAATTGCATGATCAAAAATTACCGTGGTAATCTATATGAACTTGAGAGATGGATTATTGATTTAGACCTAATCATAACAGCATGTAATTATGTTTTCTGCATAGTGATGGAATTCATAATTTGTATCTAAGATAGAGATATACCTATATGCCGCATGTAATCTAAAAGAGAACCTGTGCTTTAAATCCTTTTTAATTGTAATTCACATAGAGATATAGTGAATTAGTTAACTAAGGTGTTCATCTTAATTCTATCTTTTGTGGATTTAAGTTGATTCGTTTATGATACATCGAGAGATGGTTATAAATATTGATGAGTTCTTGATTAACAATCCGGAATAATTAATATAACTTAACAGGAAGTGTATTAATTCAAGTGAAAAATTAAGGAAAATTGTAATCTTAAGCCTTTTTATCTGAATTCAATTCTTGGTAGTTAGTAATTAGTTGGTTTAGTACTTTATTTTCAAAATTCAAATTTTTTTATCGAATTGTTTAAATAAAATTAATTTAATTATGAGTTAGTATCTGGTAATTATTATTAAATAATTTCTTTGTGAGTTCGACACTCTTTTATCATTATATTACTTGTGGACTGTGTATACTTGCGTATTTTGCTAGTATAGATTTAGGCAAACAATATTTTCCATTCTTTGACATCTATCACATCTCTGAACGAAATGGTGGGCATCCTTAAACAGCGTGGGCCAGAAAAATCCTGCTTGTAATACCTTATTAGCTGTCTTTTCACCCTCGTAGTGTCCTCCATACAGTGAATCATGACAATGATGTAGGATGCTCTCAATTTCACTCTACAGAACACATCGTCAAATCATTTGATCTTCGCAATGCTTGAACAAAAACGGCTCATCCCACATGTACCTTTTGACATCATGAAGAAACTTTTCCTTTTGTTGCCATGTCAAGTCCGGGGGAAGGGTGTTACTAACCAAATAATTAGCAAAATCAGCATACCACGGGTATTCGCCCTGAACCATAAATAGCTGCTCATCCGGGAAAGACTCATTGATTAAAACTCTGTCTTCCTTATCTTGACCCGGATTTTTCAATCTTGATAAATGGTCAGCCACCTAGTTTTCAGTCCCCTTTCTGTCCCGGATTTCTAAATCAAATTCCTACAGCAGTAGAATCCATCTAATCAACCTCGGCTTAACATCTTTCTTTGAAATCAGATATCGTATGGCTGAATGGTCCGTGTATACCACCACCTTGGTTCCAATCAAGTATGACCGAAACTTGTCGAAAGCATAGACTACTGCAAGGAACTCTTTTTCAGTAGTCGTGTAGTTGAGTTGTGCATCAGTTAAGGTTTTACTCGCAGAGTAAATAGCATGAAAAACCTTTTCTTTGCATTGTCCCAAAACAGCCCCAACTGCGTAGTCGCTAGCATCACACATTAATTCGAATGACATTGACCAATTTGGTGCCACTATCACTGGTGTTGGGGTCAATTTCTTTTTTAATAGCTCAAATGCTGTCAAACCACCCTCGACAAACTTGAATGGGACGTCTTTCTCCAATAAACTGCATAATAGCTTTGTGATTTTGGAAAAGTCCTTTATGAATCTCCGATAAAACCCGGCATATCCCAAAAAACTATGAATCCCCTTCACTAAAGCTGGTGGTGGTAAGTTTTCAATTGTTTCAAGTTTGGCTTTATCCACCTCTAAACATTTTGCTGACACTTTATGCCCGAGGATGATCCCTTCTTGCACCATGAAATGGCACTTTTCCCAGCTGAGCACCAAATTAGTTTCCACGCACCTTTTCAATATCATGCTAGATTTTCCAAACAGCTGTCAAAAGAGTCCCCAAATACTGAAAAATCATCCATGAAAACCTCCACATTACGTGTAATGCCCGTGAATTTTGAACGTCCTTATTAATTAAATCTAATTTAATTTAATGAGTTAATGTTGTGTTCTATTTAAACCAACTTGGGTTAATTGGTGGGAGATGTATAAGATGTGTCTATACTTGTGTTGGCAGGTATGATATAATTATGGTTAAGAAATAACCATAGGAGAGTCAAGTGTAGGAATTTGTGTGTAATGACTAAAATGGCCAAGAGTGGTTAATAACCAAGGTAATCATGAAGGGGCAATAACCACTGTATATCCCAGTGGTTAATAACCAATGAAATGATGGCGGGATAATAACCATTGTGTTTAACCAATGTAATGATGGCAAGATAATAACCAATGTTTAATAACCAATGGAAAATGGCTAATAACTAATGGATAATTAAGATTTTGAGAAAAGACTATTTTAACCTTGAAGGAGGTTGGAAAATGACTAAATTACCCTTGAGGAAGTTGCTAGGAAACTTCCTATTATTGACGAATTGACCGAATTGCCCTTGCCTAGTCATGGTTAATGACTATGTTGCCCATGGTCTTTATTTTTCCTATAAATAGGGCCCTCACCAAAGATAATAGGGGTTGGCTCCCTTATTATTCATCTCCTAAGAGAGTTGAGAGCATTGAGAGCATTGGAAAACATTTGAGAGCAAAAGAAAATATATTGAGTCACCAAGGAGTGAAGGAGACCTAGCTAGTTCATATCCTTTTTTTCGGATCATACTTGGAAGGAAGAGGAGAATAGCCACTAACTCTAGGTATACATCTTCATTCTCTCTCAAAACCCTAGTTTTCTTGTTGATATTAAATGGCTAACATTTATTAGTGGTAGTCATTTATTTGTGTTGGGGTTTCTATGGCTTATTGGTTGGAGGTTGTGGAAGAAATGAAATATTTATAGATCTAGGTTTTATTTTGCTAGATCTATGTTTTATTTTGCTAGATCTATGTTTTATTTTACTAGATCTACGTTTTATTTTGTTAGATCTATATTTTTTTTCTAAAAGAATGCTTAACTCATGATCTTAAAACCTAGGTGATGATAAATAATGGTTTAGTATGTTTTATTAATAATATGTTGAAGTTTAAAAATATTTGTAGCAAGTTTAGGTGGTTTGATGGGCTAAAACATGTATACAATGATTTATTGGAGTACAAAACTTATTGACGAAAAATATTGATTTAAGTCATAAATATTTTGTTGTAATATTAAAAATATTTTTCTTAGCCATGGGGATTTTTTTTAGAATTTATAATGGAGATTTAAAACTTTCTTGATGGTATTAGAATTAATTGAAGGTAAAAACAACCCCATGGAAGGCTGCTGCTTGATAAGGGCTAAGACAGGCCGCGCATGGCGCGCGTCTTAGAAAAGGGGGCTGGCCGCGCATGGCGCGCCAGCGTATTCCTTCAACCAGCGGCAGCCAAACGGCGCCGTTTTGGCCAGGCAGGGAAGGCTCACGCGCAATGCGCGGGCGGGCGATCAGGCGGGGGAAATTACGGCTGTGCCCCTCCGTCCGAATTTCGTCTTATTTACCAAATTGCCATCGAGACTTGTTTTTATAAATATTAAATACTTAAAACCCTTACTATTATTATTATTTTTATAAAATAATAATAATAAAATAATAGTCATATAAAATTTAATTTCTGGGATGTGCTATTATATTTTCCATATATACTAAATTAATTATTGTTTAATTATTATTAAATAATGATTAAGGATAATTGAAAAAATTGTAAATTAATTATTTATTATTTGATTAACTTAAATAATAAATAAACTTAATTGGTTTATTATTTATTATTAAATAATAACTAAAGATAATTATTACTCACTAATTAACTATTATTTGATTAAATTAAATAATAAATAAATCTAATTAGTTATTATTTACTATTAGATAATAACTAAAGATAATTCATACTTACTTACTAATTAATTATTTATTATTTGATTTACTTTAAATAATAAAATAAACTTAAATTAATTATTATTTAATCTTAAATAATAATTAAAGACAATTAAAATTCATAACTTAATTATTATTTTAATTAATAATTAAATAATAAATGAATATAATTAGTTATTAAATACTATTAATAATAACTAAGGATAATTCTTATTCACTAAGTAATTATTTATTTACTTGATTAACCTTAAATAATAAATAAATCTAATTAGTTATTATTTATTATTAAATAATAACTAAAGATAATTCATATTTACTAATTAATTAATTATTTATTATTTAATTAACTTTAAATAATAAATAAATCTAATTAGCTATTATTTATTATTAAATAATGACTAAAGATAATTGTTACGCACTAATTAATTATTTATTATTTGATTAACTTTAAATAATAAACAAACCTAATTAATTATTATTTAATCTTAAATAATAATTAAAGACAATTAAAATTTATAATTCGACTATTATTTAATTAATAAATTAAATAATAAGTAACTGTAATTAGTTATTAATTACTATTAATAATAACTAAAGATAATTAATTAATTACTATTTAATAGTAATTAAATGAAGATAGAGTTAATAAAATAGAGAGAGTTTAATAACCCATTAATTAAACAATCATAACAAATTGTTTAAGGGTTTAATAAACGAATATTACTTAAGAAAGAGTAATGTTAATTAATTTAACAATTATAATAAATTACTTAAAGGTTAATAAGTGATTATCACTTAAGGGAAACATGGTTAATTAATTAAACCATCAACATAGAGATCCATTAAAGTGTCTTATAGTGTTTACGATAGTTTATTAACTTATGTGTGCTATGTGAATTGCTTAATTGTTAAATAAATAGCATAAGTAAGCGTATCGATATACAACTACGCAGTACTAATTGATAGCTCAACATTATCAATGTTAGGTTCTTCAAGGCCAATTAGTTAAAGCTAGAATTATTTTGTAGCTGAGGCAAACAGGCAAGTTCCTAACCCTAAACTTCTTACATTATTGCAAGTTCCCTAACTCAATCTCGAGTTATTATTTTCGAAGCATGTTAGTGAATAATTATTGTCGATTATTCACATCTATACTGATTATTGAGATTCGCACATTGTGCAATTGAATTCCTATCCTATTATGATTGAAACTGTAAATTTAATTAAAGTTCTTTCAAGTATGAATTGTTTATGAGATCGATCTATGCTATTTGTATCAGCTAGATCCAGCATGTCCTAAATTGGTTAAGACAATGGTATTTTAAAAGCTGTTCTTATTAAATTGTTGTGGTAAGAAACTCTTGGCTGAGAAAAGGATAAACTTGTTTAAGGCATGATATCAATGCTGGTTATTAAGTGTTTATGCATAAATCACGGGGTATGAGAGGTTGATCCCCTCGATTACCAAAACTTTTAAGAGGTCCAGTTTAAATGCTGAGAACCTTGGAAAACGTCCTTGGTTATTTCAAACCACTCAGTAATTGTCATTCAATTATTCGAATATTCAACTGTTGTTTATTAATTCAATGCTCCTCCACACTCTTATACTGTTGTTGAACATTGAAAGCGAAATTTCCTTCTATCATGATATATCTCTTTGTGTATATACTTGCTAAGCAAATTAGTTGCTTACCCTTGCTATATCATGATCTTTATTTCAGCTAAGGCAGAAACGTCTAGGGGAGACAAAGGAAAAGGGAAGGTGCAAGAGTAGATGCCCGTTAGTGCCTATGTACTAGCTATTTCCGAATGTGGTTTGATTAAGTGAACCCTTATTTGTATTAAGAGTACGTTTTATGTTAAGGTTAAAGAACCTTGGGACCAGAATTGTAAGACTTTATTTCCATTCGATAAACAATGTATGTTTATTATTCCGCATTTAGTTAGATAGTATGTTTGTCGTCGAATTATCGTGAGCACCGAATTCGAGGTTTGGAAACCTGGATTTGGGGGCGTCACAGGTTGGTATCAGAGCTATAGGTTATAAACGTTAGGAATGAGAAACCTAGGTTATAACCTTAGTAGAAAACTCATATAGAGTATGTAGGTAAGGGGTTGAGGAGATTCATCGAGTTCTAGTTGTACCGAATAAAATATCATTTCATTTTATCAATGAATGTATTTTATTATGGTACTGATGTTGTTTATGGTGTGGTGTATTGTAGGATGTCGAACGAGAGTCAAGATAGGTAATCAGTGAACCAGGAACCCATAGAACCTAAGGTGATAGGAGAATTGCTGGCGAGGGACGCCGAGCTAGAGGTTAAGGCTGAACAATTAGAGGCGCAGAACCACATCCACCAGATTTCTGAACAGCAGTACAAGGACGCTGCTTATCAGGACCAGGCTGAGTTAGCCGAGTTGCGAGGGAAGGCTGCTGCTAAGGGAGCTGCAGTTAGGAACAATTGAAGGACGAGGTAAAGGCTAAGGATGCGAAGATAGTTGATTTGGAGCGAGCCTTAGACATCGTCTGGATGCAGTTCGACGCCAGATGGATGGATCTGTCCTCTAGTAGCAAGGGCAAGCCGTTGAGTTGTATTCACCTTGTGTCCCTTAGAGGATAGTTGGAGGTGGGCCGTTATGCCTTGAGCAGTGAAGTTGGTACTACTTTTGATTTACTAGAGTTTGTATTAACCTTAGCAGGTGCGAGGTAGTTCGTATGTAGGATGTACTTCTATTTATGTAGGTAGAAAAATAATGGTTTAAGTAAATCCCATCTTTGGTTATTTTACTGAGATGGTAGCATTTATAGCAATATACCTGTGATAAACGTGTAAAACACTAAAGTTGGTATATGAATATAAATGCATTATTATGGTATGTGTTTGAGAATTTTACCTGGTAAACCGTCAATTCAATAGTTATGTTAATTCAGTAAAACTGAATCGGTATTTTAGCAACTTAAATCACTAATCGGGTAAAAGTAGAATTCCCGAGGTTGGGTAATCTAGAGCTCCCACATGATGGTCATGCGATTGTTCGAGTACAATATTGTATTGCATGTTAAATACTTATATGTTACTAAAACCCGAGTAACGTGTTAGGACTTTGTTTAAACAGATAATGCCGCCCAGACGAATCCTACGAAACCAAGGGGTCGAAGAGTCGGTTAACAATGCAGAGGGAACTCAGCCAAACCCAATGCAAGACTTTATCAACATGATGGCCGAAGCTCTGCGGAATCAAACGACTATGGCAGGAAACCAGACGGGCAACCACTTAGCCAATTTTAAAGATTTCAAGGCAGTAGGGCCGCCGGAGTTTAGGGGAACAGCGGACCCGATAGAGGCCCAGTCGTGGATAAAGGAGATTGAAAAGGCCTTTGTCATCGCTAGAGTCGCTGAGGAGCAGAAGACAGTTTTTGCTACTTACTTAATGAAAGGTGAGGCTAACTTCTGGTGGGAAGCCAATCAGAACAAAGCTGGAACTGGAGTCGTGGCGTGGGAAGCTTTCAAGACGTTGTTTTTCGAGAATTACTTTCCTGAGAGTACGCAGGCAAAAATGGAGATCAAGTTTCTAGAATTGAAGCAAGAAAATTTGTCAGTGTCGGAGTACGCTGCAAAATTCAATGAATTGGCTAGATTCGCCCCACATCAGGTGGATACTGAGGTGAGGAAGGCCAGGAGATTCGAGAATGGATTAAAGCCGTGGATCTACAGCAAGGTAGCGGTTTTGCAAATTACATCGTTCTCAACCTTGTTGGAGAAAGCTCTCATTGCTGAAGGTGGGAGTGAAGCGGTTTCGAAATATAATCGGGAAAGGAACAAAAAGAAGGTAGAAGGAGAAAATGTAAATGTTAGCGGTGGTGGAAACAACAGTAGGAAGCGTCAATGGAGCAGTGGGGGTAGCAATTCTGAAATCCAGCAAGGGAGCATACAACAGAAAAGGCCGGTATGTGGGAATTGCGGAAAGGGTCACTCGGGAGAGTGTATGAAGGGGAAGATGGTCTGTTATACCTGTGGACAAGAAGGGCATATCTCGCCCAATTGTCCTAAGGCGAAGAAGGGAGGTTGCTTCAATTGCGGAGAGATAGGACATCGGAGCAAGGAATGTCCCCGAAAGAGAAACATGGATGGCAGAAATGGCAATAGGGGCAACAACTCGAGAGCAACCAGTGGAGGACTAGCCCAGCCAAATAAGCCAACAGCAAGGACCTTCAACATGACAGTGCAAGATGCCGTGGCATCCAGGGAGGTGGTGTCAGGTATTATTCCAATCAACAACATAGATGCCTATGTGCTATTTGATTCGGGAGCTTCATGTTCTTTTGTTTCTGATGAATTTGCTCAAAGATTTAATTTGCCTAGTGAATTGTTAGAACACCCGATGAATGTAGAAGTAGCGAACAAAGAGATTATCCCCGTAAACTACATTTATAAGAATTGTTGTGCTGATGTGAGAGGGTTTAAGCTTAACGTGGACTTGTTGCCGATTCGTCTTGGAGAATTCGATGTAATCCTGGGGATGGATTGGTTAGTGAGCCACGGGGCGGTCATTGACTGTAAGAAAAAGTGCATACACCTACAGACTCCAGGTAAGTCGAAGGTGGTGTTCTACGGTAGTAAATCGCCGAGGCAATCTTGTTGTCTGACGATGATGCAAGCGAAGAGATTGCTTAAGAAGGGTTGTATAGGTTATTTGGCTCACGTGGTAGATACTCGACGGGTCGAGGGTGAACTGAGTCAGATACCCGTTGTAAGGGAATTCGCTGATGTCTTCCCAGATGAACTTCCGGGACTGCCACCGGATAGGGAGATAGAATTTGCAATCGACTTGGTACCCGGGACGGCACCGATATCTAAGGCGCCTTACCGAATGGCACCAGTAGAGATGAAAGAACTGATGGTTCAACTACAGGAACTGTTAGACAGGGGTTATATCAGGCCAAGCGTGTCACCATGGGGAGCGCCAGTTCTGTTCGTAAAGAAGAAGGATGGCTCGATGAGGCTTTGTATCGACTACCGTGAGTTGAACAAAGTTACGATTAAGAATAAGTATCCGCTACCCAGAATAGACGATCTGTTTGATCAACTCAAGGGAGCGAAATACTTTTCGAAGATCGATTTAAGGACGGGCTATCATCAACTAAGGGTGAGACAGGAGGATATTCCGAAGACGGCATTCAGAACTCGTTATGGACATTTCGAGTTTCTGGTTATGTCATTTGGCCTGACAAATGCACCAGCGGCATTCATGGATATGATGAACAGAGTGTTCAAGCAGTATTTGGACAAGTTCGTGGTAGTATTCATCGATGATATCTTGGTGTATTCAGTGTCAGAGGAAGAACATGCTGAACATCTAAGGATTGCCCTGGAGGCATTAAGAAGGGAGAAACTGTACGCAAAGTTTTCGAAGTGTGAATTTTGGTTGCAGAGGGTGCAGTTTCTTGGACACGTCATTGACAATAATGGTGTTTCGGTAGACCCAGCAAAGGTGGAAGCCATTATCAACTGGGAGCAGCCAAAGACACCAACGGAGATCAGAAGTTTCCTAGGGTTAGCGGGATACTATCGGAGATTCATCCAGGATTTTTCGAAGATAGCATCACCGTTGACCAATCTAACTAGAAAGACGGTAAAGTTTGTTTGGACAGAGAAGTGCGAGGAGAGTTTCTTGGAGCTGAAGAAGAGACTTAGCCAAGCACCAGTGTTGGCATTACCAGACGACACTGGGGGTTTTGTAGTATACAGTGATGCGTCACACAAGGGCCTTGGTTGTGTACTAATGCAGCACGGCAGGGTCATTGCGTACGCTTCACGCCAGCTGAAGGACTATGAGAAGGGATACCCGACTCATGATCTGGAGTTAGCAGCAGTAGTGTTCGCCTTGAAGATTTGGAGGCACTACCTATATGGAGAGAAGTGCGAGATATATACAGATCACAAAAGTCTGAAATATATCTTCACTCAGAAGGAGCTGAATATGAGGCAGCGCCGATGGTTAGAATTAATCAAGGATTACGATTGTGAGATTCTGTACCATCTGGGCAAAGCAAATGTAGTGGCAGATGCCCTGAGTAGGAAAGGCAGAGAGAAGTTGATGAGGCTTACAACTCAGGCAGAGCTGATAAAGGACTTTGGACGCCTGGAACTGGAGGTTAAGTATCCAATGGAGACGGACGAAAAAATTGTTCACCGTGACAGTGGGTCCGACTCTACTGGATAAGATAAAGGAGGCTCAAGAATTTGATGAAGAATGCATTGGCATTAAGAAGCAACTATCGGAAGGAAAAACGTTGAAGTTCAAGGTTGACAGCACGGGTCTGCTGAGATTCGAGGGAAGGATCTGGATACCCTATGTACCAGACTTAAGGGAAGAAATATTGCAAGAGGCCCATAATACGAGATTTTCGGTACATCCGGGTAGCACCAAGATGTATCAAGATCTTCGTCAACATTATTGGTGGCCGCATTTGAAAGGGGAAGTTGCGGAATTCGTCAGCCGGTGTTTTTAACTTGTCAGAGGGTCAAGGCAGAGCACCAACGGCCGAGCGGATTGTTGCAGCCCTTAGAGATTCCCGAGTGGAAGTGGGAGCACATCACTATGGATTTTGTGGTAGGACTCCCGACAACACAAAAGGGTCTAGACGCCATCTGGGTGATCGTAGATCGGTTGACCAAGTCTGCCCATTTTCTACCGATCAAGATCAGGTACAAATTGGAGCAGTTGGCGAAACTCTACGTAAAGGAGATAGTATCGCGACATGGGGTGCCGGTTTCTATTGTATCTGACAGAGATCCGCGCTTCACGTCAAATTTTTGGAAAAGCCTACAGGAGAGACTGGGAACACAGTTGAGAATGAGTACGGCGTATCATCCTCAGACCGATGGTCAGAGCGAGCGAACTATTCAGACCTTAGAGGACATGCTCCGGGCAGTTGTGATGGACTTAGGTGGCAGCTGGGACGATCATTTGCCCTTGGTAGAGTTCGCTTACAACAATAGTTACCACGCTAGCATTGGTATGCCACCGTACGAAGCATTATATGGAAGGAAGTGTCGAACGCCGTTGTGTTGGGATGAAGTTGGTGAACGGAGATTGTTGGGACCAGAATTGGTACAACAAACCGTGGAAATCATTAAAGTAATAAGGCAGCGGTTAGTAGCGGCTCAGGATCGTCAGAAGAAGTATGCCGACTTACATCGTCAGAAGCGAGACTTTGAAGTTGGCAGCTATGTATTTTTGAAGGTATCTCCCTGGAAAGGGAAGATCCGCTTTGGGAAGAAGGGCAAGCTGAGCCCTAGGTTCATAGGACCTTTCGAAATATTGAGGAGAATAGGCGAAGTGGCGTACGAGGTAGCATTACCCCCTGAGCTTGAGCACATTCACAACGTGTTTCATGTATCGGTGTTACGTCCATATAAGCCAGACTACAAGCATGTTATTTCCTATGAGCCAATTCAAGTCGAGAGGGACTTATCGTACGAGGAGGTTCCCGTCCAGATTCTCGATAGGAAGGAACAGAAGCTGAGAAACAAGACCATACTTTCCGTCAAAGTTCTCTGGAGGAATCACGCAGTCGAAGAAGCTACGTGGGAACTCGAAGAGAAAATGAAGGCGAATTATCCGTTCTTATTTGAGTAACCCTATTTTTGCAATTCCGAGGACGGAATTTTTTATAAGGGGGGAGGGATGTAATGCCCGTGAATTTTGAACGTCCTTATTAATTAAATCTAATTTAATTTAATGAGTTAATGTTGTGTTCTATTTAAACCAACTTGGGTTAATTGGTGGGAGATGTATAAGATGTGTCTATACTTGTGTTGGCAGGTATGATATAATTATGGTTAAGAAATAACCATAGGAGAGTCAAGTGTAGGAATTTGTGTGTAATGACTAAAATGGCCAAGAGTGGTTAATAACCAAGGTAATCATGAAGGGGCAATAACCACTGTATATCCCAGTGGTTAATAACCAATGAAATGATGGCGGGATAATAACCATTGTGTTTAACCAATGTAATGATGGCAAGATAATAACCAATGTTTAATAACCAATGGAAAATGGCTAATAACTAATGGATAATTAAGATTTTGAGAAAAGACTATTTTAACCTTGAAGGAGGTTGGAAAATGACTAAATTACCCTTGAGGAAGTTGCTAGGAAACTTCCTATTATTGACGAATTGACCGAATTGCCCTTGCCTAGTCATGGTTAATGACTATGTTGCCCATGGTCTTTATTTTTCCTATAAATAGGGCCCTCACCAAAGATAATAGGGGTTGGCTCCCTTATTATTCATCTCCTAAGAGAGTTGAGAGCATTGAGAGCATTGGAAAACATTTGAGAGCAAAAGAAAATATATTGAGTCACCAAGGAGTGAAGGAGACCTAGCTAGTTCATATCCTTTTTCGGATCATACTTGGAAGGAAGAGGAGAATAGCCACTAACTCTAGGTATACATCTTCATTCTCTCAAACCCTAGTTTTCTTGTTGATATTAAATGGCTAACATTTATTAGTGGTAGTCATTTATTTGTGTTGGGGTTTCTATGGCTTATTGGTTGGAGGTTGTGGAAGAAATGAAATATTTATAGATCTAGGTTTTATTTTGCTAGATCTATGTTTTATTTTGCTAGATCTATGTTTTATTTTACTAGATCTACGTTTTATTTTGTTAGATCTATATTTTTTTTCTAAAAGAATGCTTAACTCATGATCTTAAAACCTAGGTGATGATAAATAATGGTTTAGTATGTTTTATTAATAATATGTTGAAGTTTAAAAATATTTGTAGCAAGTTTAGGTGGTTTGATGGGCTAAAACATGTATACAATGATTTATTGGAGTACAAAACTTATTGACGAAAAATATTGATTTAAGTCATAAATATTTTGTTGTAATATTAGAAATATTTTTCTTAGCCATGGGGATTTTTTTAGAATTTATAATGGAGATTTAAAACTTTCTTGATGGTATTAGAATTAATTGAAGGTAAAAACAACCCCCTGGAAGGCTGCTGCTTGATAAGGGCTAAGACAGGCCGCGCATGGCGCGCCAGCGTATTCCTTCAACCAGCGGCAGCCAAACGGCGCCGTTTTGGCCAGGCAGGGAAGGCTCACGCGCAATGCGCGGGCGGGCGATCAGGCGGGGGAAATTACGGCTGTGCCCCTCCGTCCGAATTTCGTCTTATTTACCAAATTGCCATCGAGACTTGTTTTTATAAATATTAAATACTTAAAACCCTTACTATTATTATTATTTTTATAAAATAATAATAATAAAATAATAGTCATATAAAATTTAATTTCTGGGATGTGCTATTATATTTTCAATATATACTAAATTAATTATTGTTTAATTATTATTAAATAATGATTAAGGATAATTGAAAAAATTGTAAATTAATTATTTATTATTTGATTAACTTAAATAATAAATAAACTTAATTGGTTATTATTTATTATTAAATAATAACTAAAGATAATTATTACTCACTAATTAACTATTATTTGATTAAATTAAATAATAAATAAATCTAATTAGTTATTATTTACTATTAGATAATAACTAAAGATAATTCATACTTACTTACTAATTAATTATTTATTATTTGATTTACTTTAAATAATAAATAAACTTAATTAATTATTATTTAATCTTAAATAATAATTAAAGACAATTAAAATTCATAACTTAATTATTATTTAATTAATAATTAAATAATAAATGAATATAATTAGTTATTAAATACTATTAATAATAACTAAGGATAATTCTTATTCACTAAGTAATTATTTATTACTTGATTAACCTTAAATAATAAATAAATCTAATTAGTTATTATTTATTATTTAAATAATAACTAAAGATAATTCATATTTACTAATTAATTAATTATTTATTATTTAATTAACTTTAAATAATAAATAAATCTAATTAGCTATTATTTATTATTAAATAATGACTAAAGATAATTGTTACGCACTAATTAATTATTTATTATTTGATTAACTTTAAATCATAAACAAACCTAATTAATTATTATTTAATCTTAAATAATAATTAAAGACAATTAAAATTTATAATTCGACTATTATTTAATTAATAAATTAAATAATAAGTAACTGTAATTAGTTATTAATTACTATTAATAATAACTAAAGATAATTAATTAATTACTATTTAATAGTAATTAAATGAAGATAGAGTTAATAAAATAGAGAGAGTTTAATAACCCATTAATTAAACAATCATAACAAATTGTTTAAGGGTTTAATAAACGAATATTACTTAAGAAAGAGTAATGTTAATTAATTTAACAATTATAATAAATTGCTTAAAGGTTAATAAGTGATTATCACTTAAGGGAAACATGGTTAATTAATTAAACCATCAACATAGAGATCCATTAAAGTGTCTTATAGTGTTTACGATAGTTTATTAACTTATGTGTGCTATGTGAATTGCTTAATTGTTAAATAAATAGCATAAGTAAGCGTATCGATATACAACTACGCAATACTAATTGATAGCTCAACATTATCAATGTTAGGTTCTTCAAGGCCAATTAGTTAAAGCTAGAATTATTTGTAGCTGAGCAAACAGGCAAGTTCCTAACCCTAAACTTCTTACATTATTGCAAGTTCCCTAACTCAATCTCGAGTTATTATTTTCGAAGCATGTTAGTGAATAATTATTGTCGATTATTCACATCTATACTGATTATTGAGATTCGCACATTGTGCAATTGAATTCCTATCCTATTATGATTGAACTGTAAATTTAATTAAAGTTCTTTCAAGTATGAATTGTTTATGAGATCGATCTATGCTATTTGTATCAGCTAGATCCAGCATGTCTAAATTGGTTAAGACAATGGTATTTTAAAAGCTGTTCTTATTAAATTGTTGTGGTAAGAACTCTTGGCTGAGAAAAGGATAAACTTGTTTAAGGCATGATATCAATGCTGGTTATTAAGTGTTTATGCATAAATCACGGGGTATGAGAGGCTGATCCCCTCGATTACCAAAACTTTTAAGAGGTCCAGTTTAAATGCTGAGAACCTTGAAAAACGTCCTTGGTTATTTCAAACCACTCAGTAATTGTCATTCAATTATTCGAATATTCAACTGTTGTTTATTAATTCAATGCTCCTCCACACTCTTATACTGTTGTTGAACATTGAAAGCGAAATTTCCTTCTATCATGATATATCTCTTTGTGTATATACTTGCTAAGCAAATTAGTTGCTTACCCTTGCTATATCATGATCTTTATTTCAGCTAAGGCAGAAACGTCTAGGGGAGACAAAGGAAAAGGGAAGGTGCAAGAGTAGATGCCCGTTAGTGCCTATGTACTAGCTATTTCCGAATGTGGTTTGATTAAGTGAACCCTTATTTGTATTAAGAGTACGTTTTATGTTAAGGTTAAAGAACCTTGGGACCAGAATTGTAAGACTTTATTTCCATTCGATAAACAATGTATGTTTATTATTCCGCATTTAGTTAGATAGTATGTTTGTCGTCGAATTATCGTGAGCACCGAATTCGAGGTTTGGAAACCTGGATTTGGGGGCGTCACATTACGTTCCACCATATCTAAGAAAATTGCCATCATACATCTCTGAAAAGTTGTCGGTGCATTACACAATTCAAACGACATCCTCCTAAAAGTAAAAGTACCATATGGACAAGTGAACGTAGTCTTTTCCTGATCCTCCGGAGCAATTGCAATCTGATTGGTTTTCGGTAATCCATGCAAACCCTCCACCCGGTCACTGTCCTTGTCGGTATCAACTCATTGTTTTCATTTGCTACTACAGTCATACCCCCTTTATTTGGTACACATTGAACCGGACTCACCCAAGAACTGTCAGAAATGGGATATACAATCCCAGCATCCAACCATTTTAAGATCTCTTTCTTGACTACCTCTTTCATAATTGGATTGAGTCTCCTCTACTGTTCTACTGTAGGTTTGCTATCATCCTCCATCAAAATTTTGTGCATGCAGAATGATGGGCTTATTCCTTTGATGTCAGCAATGGTCCATCCAATTGCAGTTTTGTACTCTCGAAGAACTCGCAACAACTTACTTTCCTGAAATTCGTTAAGTACAAAAGCAATAATAACAAGTAAAGTAGATGATTCACCCAAATAAGCATACCTGAGATGATTAGGTAATGGTTTGAGCTCAAATGAAGGAGGTATCTCAAGAGATGGTCTCACACGATCTGTAGAATTGTCTGCACATTCCAAAGATTCAAACGGGATCTTAAACTTGCTCCCCAGTGGTATTGTATCCAAAATCTGTAAGTATTCAATCAATTCTGGATCATCTATATCAGACTCCCCAATAGTGTGGTCTCCAATGGATCATTATTCAAAACATTCAAAAGTTCATCATTCACAACCTGCTCAATCACATCCGCCTGAAAGCATTCTTCATCATCTGAAGGAAATTTCATAGCCTTAAATACATTGAATGTAACCTCTTGGTCTTGAACCCGCATAGTAAGCTCTCCCTTTTGCACATCTATCAGAGTTCTCCCAGTGGCTAGAAAAGGTCTCCCAAGAATAATGGGAATATTTTTATCCTCCTCATAGTCTAAGATGATAAAATCAGCTAGAAAGATGAACTTATCCATCTTTACAAGAATGTCCTCCACAATCCCCCTTGGATAAGTAACTGACTTGTCTGCAAGCTGAAGAGATATGTTTGTTGGCCTTGGTGGAGGAAGTCCCAACTGAGTGTATACTGATAAAAGAATGAGATTTATGCTAGCACCCAAATCACACAAACATTTGCTAAATGATAAGCTACCAATAGTGCACGATATGGTGAAACTGCCTAGATCCTTCAACTTAGGAGGTAGTTTTCTTTGTAACACTGCACTACATTCCTCAGTTAAAGCCACTGTTTTAAAATCATCTAATCTCTTCTTTCTAGACAGAATACCCTTTATGAATTTAGCATAGCTTGGCATCTGTTCTAAAGCCTCTACAAAAGGTATGTTAATCTGTAGCTTTTTAAAGACCTCTAGGAATTTGGCAAACTGTTTGTCTAATTTCTGTTTTTGTAGTCTTTGAGGGAATGGAACTGGTGGAAACACTTTTGGTGTAGGAACAACATTGGCTTTATCAGTGGTATCTCTCTGTTCTGGTTTAGGTGGCATATTGCTGTCCTTTTCCTTAGAAAAATATGTAGAATTCAAGTCTGAAGAAGGGCATGAATGGGTTGACTCCTTTTGTACCTCAGGTGCCTGTAGGGTTTATTTTCCATTTCTAAGTGTTACTGCTTGACATTCCTCTTTCCCTTCTCTCCTTGGGTTAGTTTCTGTGTTACTAGGAAGAGATCCTTGAGGTCTATTTGACAACATATTGGCCATGTGATATCCTGAATATTTATGCGATGCTAAATCAGGATATTAAATGTTTACGACGAGTATGATATGTGATGAGTGCGTTAAAGGATTAAAGAATATATAATACTCGAAGTGTTTCAAGTTTAAGTGAAGGTGATGAAATAAAACCTACACTAAAGTGATGCGTTAAGTTATTCAATGATAATTGTGAAAGAGATTGAGTGAAAACTGAGTAAGGGAAGTTTCGTTGATTCCTAGGACGGAATCCTTATAAGGAGGGAAGGATGTGACAACCCAGATTTTCAGAAATTATTAAATAAGAATTTAATAAATAAAATTTTTATTATGGGATGTTTTAGGTTTGAATATGTGTATATATATGTTTTTATAATTGTGAAATATGTGATTTGATGTGAAGAGAATTATATATTCGTGTGTTTGAGAAATGAGGTTTAATGGTAAATTAAACCATTGATGATAGTAAATGAAATTGTTACGAAAAAGATATTAATTAAATGTTATTAAGTTAAAATTATATTATGAAATAATATATTTTAATTATTATGCCTTGTTAGCAAAAAAATTGTTATGGATTATATTTCATAATAATGTGAATAATTCACTTAATTAAAATGGTGAATTAATGTAAATATATATTTATTTTAATACAATAAATATTTGATGAAATTATTTAGGTATGATGATATTGAGTAGTTGATGATAAATAATTTTATTGTTGGTGTGTATTTTTGTTACGCTAATAGAATGGTAATATTCTAATTTAATTAAATAATTAAATTAGAGGATTAATGTTTTATTGAATAAAATGTTTGATTTAATAAAATTATAGTTTGGCTAAATTGAATTATAATTTGGTCAGTAAAGTTTTAATTGAAATTATTAATAAGTTTAATTAGATTTATTAATATAATAAGTTTAATTAAAATTTCATAGGTGTGACATAATATCATATAGTAAGAAGGAATATTAAAATAAAGAGAAAAGAGGATTTTTGAGTTGATGCCAAACAAGCCCTTGTGGCCTTTGGTTTTCTTAACTGATGAAATTCCTAACACGTTCTTTTCATCAGTTAGTTTCATAAGGCTAAAAACAGAGAAAAGAGGAGAGAAAGAGAGAAATTGAGAAAGAAATTCTGAAAATCAAAGAAGGAGAGCAGGCAAGTAATTTTTATCATGTGTTTAGATAATCTCAAGAAGGAATCAAAGGTAAAAACCTAGCTTTAGGTTCTTAATTTTCTATTCCTTGAATTTTATTTAAAATGGATTTTGGTTTGATGGTTTGATGAGATGTTGGCTATATATGTTTATAAACATGTTTAATTGGTTATATAGTGTTTATATATGATTTTGGAGTTATTAATCCATGAAAAATATGTTTAAAGTAAAGAATTTGGTTTTTGGTTGAATATGTACATTTTGGCTTGTTTTAGAGTCAAAATTGATGGTTAATTCATGTGGTAATCTGTAAATTGATGATGAGTTGTTGTTATGCGTTAAAAAACGAAAACAACGGAAGTTGAACGGACCAAATTGGTTGAATAACGAATCTATAATGATTGATTACGCTAAATTTGTCAAACTTTGTAAAATTAGTATGAATATGAGATTTAAGGCTCCAAATTGGTGGATTAATGTGAGTATGTACTTAGTATGGTTAATTATATGTTTATAATTGTTTTAACCAAAGATTATAATATTTGGGTATGTCTAATTTGTTGATAAATGAAGAAATTGAGAAATTTTGGTCTGGAATTGCACTGAATCGCAAACTGCAGGAACGGTCAGTCGAGTCTACCGCCCCGGCGGTAGAAATGAACTGAGTTCATCGCCCCGGTGGTATCGTCGCCCCAGCGACAAAAGTGAACTAGAATCCTCGCCCCGGCGGTAGCCTCGCCCCAGCGGTAACTTTGTAAAGGAAACCACCGCCCCGGCGGTGGAACAGGAATTAAAAAAAAATATATTTCTTTTTCTTTGTGGCTATGCTATGTTACCATATGCATGTTCAAAGTTTGGATTAATGTATTTAACGAATGCTAAGATCTTGTGATGAACGTTAGAATATACCCATTTATTTTCAGATGACAATTAGAATATTAAAATGAGATTGGATGTGAGTGAATCATGAAGTGTTGTAGCAAGCCAAAAATTAGCTTAAGTAGTGTTAATAAACATTATACGTCTAATGTAACGAAGAGTTTAAGATTTAATTAATGTTAAGTGTCGATTAAAGTGAGACGCAATAAAACGAAGGTTTATAAGGAGAACTTAATTTTTAAGTTGAGAATTGTATAGAGAATAAAAAAATGAAGGATTATGAAATGTAGAGTAGAGTAATACTAAGTATTGCTATGTGACTAATAAATGTTGTGCATGATTATATGTCGTGTAGGATGCGTGAAATGCAGATAAGTATAAGCTGATTATGGTAATTGGTAATCTACGAATCAGGCAAGTCTTTCAGTTCCTAATTGCTATGTGAACTTGATGTTAAATTGTGTAAATTTATTTGAAATCACTTGATAAATTGCATGTATTGTCAGTATGAAATGTTATAGTCAACTTATGACTATTGATTGAATGGAGAATGTTGGTTGAGTAAGGAACTCAATCTTTATACTTGTTACGTGAATTATCGAATGTATGTTAAACTAGTATAATGATTATGAGATGTATATTGAGCATGTTATTATGTGCTACGTGATGCATGCAAACTGTTAGATATGCTGAGCTGTCGAGCTCATTCTTGCAAATAACCATTTTTGCAGGTTATGGATCCAAGATAACGTTATGTGCTGCTTGAAAAGCATAGATCAGAGTGAAGCATGGAGATTAAATAATTTTAGTTGATGTGGTTATGTACTTGATGATTTAAAATGTGTAATTTACAATAAGTTGTAAGATTTTATTGTTTTGATGTGAAGTTATAATATCCTACATGTAAGAATAACGAATTGAAATGTAAGGTTTTGTTTCGAAATAATGATGAAGTGAATCATGGAATGAATATGATTCTAGAAGTGTAATGCTAAAGGTTATGATTCAGGGAAAGATGAGAAAGAAAACTGAAAAGTTTAAAATTATTCCGCATTTTGTTAAGTTTAATTTTGAATAAAGTTGTAAAGTCAGAATGAGGATGTATTGTTAACGACCGATGTGGAGAGTTGGATTGTTCAGAATTTGGGGTCGTTACAGGCCATTTGCCCAACTTGATTTTCCAAATTTTTGATTGCCACTGCTTGGCTTTTTAACATCACATCATTGTTGGCCATGTATTTCATCATGAACTCTTCTAAGTCTGACTTTCTTTCTGGTTGTGAAGTTTGTGCTGCATGATGTTGTTGTTGATTTTGGAACCCCGGAGATAGTGTGGTCTTGGAGCTTGTTAATGGTTTTGATTGTTGCTCCATGAAAAATTGGGGTGATTTCTATTTCCAACATTATAGGTGTTTTGGTATGGATTTGGTGGTCTCTGGTAGCTACCCACAAACTGAACTGCCTCATGATTAATAGGACAATGGTCGGTGGCATGTGTCCCCGCACATAGCTCACAAACAAAGGCTACCTGCTACACTTTTGAATCAACCATGGAATCAATCTTCTTTGACATAGATGCCATCTGAGCTGCTAAAGTCGTGATGGCATCCACTTCTAATACCCCGGCCACTTTCTGTTGATTCATTCTAGAAGTTGGCCATTGGTAGTTATTTGCAGCCATGGTTTCTAACAAATCATATGCCTCTCCATAATTCTTGGCCATGAATGATCCTCCCGCAGTTGCATTAATGCAAGTCCGAGTGTGAGATCCCAACCCATTGTAAAAGGTATTTAATTGCATCCATTGAGGTAATGCATCGTGAGGGCATCTTCGAAGTAATTCTTTGTATCTCTCCCATGCCTCATACAATGATTCTCTATGATGTTGTTCAAAGGTTGCAATATCATTTCTCAACTTAGCAGACTTTGCAAGAGGGAAGAATTTTGCCTAAAATTTCTGTGCTAAGTCTACCCATGTAGTAATGGAACCTGGCGGTAATGAGTGAAGCCAACTCTTAGTTTGACTATTTAACACCCTTTCCATTTCCAATAACTTTTCCAAACATAACACCTTTATTCCTTAGATTCTGCACTTCCGTTGATGCCTGATCAGCTCCAACTTCAGTGTCCGAATCACTATCTGTTAGCACCACCATTTCTAGTTCTGGTTCTATGTTTTCCAAGATGATCACTTCATCTAGGTTGCTTTCAAGGTGAGCCTTAATTTCAGCTATTCGCTTAGATATTGGCTCAGGCGGAGTGATTTGCTCCTTATTCACGACATGAGAGTCTCCTAATCCTTTCTTACCTGACAGATACACAAATTATCTTGATTAGTACATAATATATACACATAGCAAACAATAGTTTATATAAGTTACTTTTATTTCGTTTTACGATGAATTTCCTTAATTCATCTCCTTTAAACTCTATTTGAGTTATTTTCTTTTTCAATGCTTCTATCTAGCTTAAGGTTATAGCCTAAGGTAATCCCCCACCTAAGGTTTCTAACCTATAGCTCTGATACCACGCTGTGGTGCCCCCAAACTCGGGTACTTGAAACCCGTATTTGGTGCATCACGATACCATTTCTTCGAGCTGTTTAATATATTACAAACTTAATATTTATATTAGAGTTGTCTATTCCCAGGTATGGCAACCTTTAATTACATTCTTTAGATGTTACATAATATATATGATCACAATACAAAAGACTGATTATTACAGATAACACCATACAACTTATTCCTTCAGCTTTCCCTTTTTCCCTTGTCCTTGTCAGAGCCTTCTGGTCGATCACACTTAGCTGAAAACATTTAAGTCAAAGCAAGAATGAGCATTCAATTGCTCAGCAAGTAATAACAATTATAATAATACGCTGAAGAAGTAAATGTTTTCTTTGAGGACTACTTCTACCACGAATCAATAGTGGTGAAGTCATTTGAAACTATTCTTAACAACATATCAAATCATTTTAAGATTTCTTTGAAATAACTGAACAATAAGTCATTTCAAGTAACAAGAATTTTCTTGAATTTCATGCTGAATAATACATCAATAATGAAAGAGTTAAAATTCTTTCGAAGATTTAATAATATTTAATTGATTATGAAGGATTAGCAATTCTGCGATAATATTCAATACATAGGGTTATTCCCAGATTTCATGCTGAGTGATCACAAATGGATCAAGAACTGCTAGAGGAATCATCAGTTATTATTATTACTGACTACCTCAAGAGTAAAAGTTAGCTATAAAAACTTATCTTTACTCTTCTGCAAGTACGTAAGGGGATCAACCTCATTGTACCCGAGATTATGCATAATTCTCAAACATAGCGCGCGGTCGGGCTACTGACAATAAAGTTTTTCCTGATTTATTTTTCAGGGTTGGTCATCTCAGTCTTACATCATGAGTCTGCACCACATCAATATGGTTTGGATTGCTTTTAAAGAATTACTTTGAGTTCAACATATTATAACAATTTTGATCTAGCCGAATCAAATGGCATATATCTTTAATAACGAATTAGTTCTAATAGTAGAACGTTTCATGCGATATCAATTTAATATTAGTCTAGCCGAAAACAATTAGCTGAGACATAGCTAATAGAAAGTTCATAAATAAAGAACTCTAATTACTGTTCAACAATACTTTTCGAATTAGGTCTAGCTGGTCAAATAGCTTAGACAATCTTTAGACTAGGTATACATACCGAAATTTAATAGTATGTATCAGAACTTGTCAACAAATTTCGAATTCAAGGGTAATTGATAATGTACAATAGTTCATACAAGTGGGGACACTTGCATAACCGAACTAAGAATGCAAATTTTCAATATGAGTTATAACAATTCAGTAATGAGATACTTTTAACAATGAACGAATCGAAGAAAATTCAAATTTATAATAATTAATTTGTACAAATGAGGACACTTGCATAAAGAATAGAATAATTTTGATTATAAATGCATCACATGAGACAATATCGAGATATTTGAAATCAATAGATAGCTTGAATAAAGTTTAAGAATACTTGCATAACATATGGATCCATTGCATAAAGTAAATACAAGGGTTACGATAATTGCATAAACGAATAACAAAGATCATTATGGATATGAATAATTAACAATAATTATTCACGAGCATGCTTTGAAATTGATAACTCGTGTTGAGTTAGGAACTAGCATAACATATACCTGTTTGCACAAAATAAAAGTAGTGCATAAGGTTTAGATACTTGCCTTGGTCGTTAACTACTGCTACGCAATTTAATATGACTTCTTTTGAAAGACCTATCAGTCATAAGATTGAGCTCTCAATTAACGAATCATATTATATCTTATAATATCACTTCTTTATAAGTAAATTATCTAACATTTAACCACATAATCAAATATTAGATAACACATTAACACCATACACATTCAATTCTAAAGTTAGCACACATCGAGTCTTTAACAGTGTTCAATATAGTATGCTGAGTGGTTTCCCACAAACAACCAACAAACTAGTTTCTGTCTCGTTTACACTGTTTTCACAGTGAGTTAGATCGGGTGTTAGTTCGTACATACCTCCGCTCCCTGAAGGAATTGTTTAGCCCAGATACTATACCTTGACTATTAAAGAGTACGACTGTACCACTACTTTATCATATACCTTATGAATTAACATTAAGTCTTTCATTATATAGGTCTTTATTTATGGTCCCGTAGGTTAAGTACCCAATCCAGCAAACTAGATTCCAAATTCAGCAAACTAGATGGCAATCTAGCAAACTGAATTCTAATCTAGCAAACTGGATTCCAACTTGGATTACAATCCAGCACACTGGATTCAAACTATTTTATAATCCAGCACCCTGGATTCACACTATTCAATTTAGCTAACTATTTTTGCAATCCAATAACCTGGATTCAAAATAATGTACAATACAGCAAACTAGATTCACTAATTCAGCAAACTGGATTCAAACTGTTTTCCATTTTATTAAATAATTCATTTAATCGTTCTAAAATGCCATAAATATTATACTTTCTCACCAATGACCAAAACCCTTATCAAAAATCTGTATAGACCATATTTAGGGTTCTCAAGTCATAAAATCCCATTTTCCAAATTTTCAACTTCATAATTAATTAAATTCATTTATACATAACTTCATCATTTACATGAAAACTAGCAAACCATCTTCAAAATCATTTCTTTTCTGGAAATAGGCTATATATAGTCCCCTTATGAAAATATATTTTTTCCGAAATTTTAAAAATCCATTTACTATATTTAAATAGTCCAAAATAGCCAAATCTTGCTACATTTTTCATAAATCAAACTTTCATCTAAACATTCTGAAATTTTCATGGTATGTTCCTACTATATATATATATATATATATATATATATATATATACTTCCAGTAATTATTTCATAATTTTTAGAATTAAGCACAAAGGGTTATTCAAGAATACGTTTGCCAGTGGTCCCTCAGGATAAACTCCATAACTTTAATTCTACATGGTCAAAAATCTTTAAATTTTTACAGGACTCACATAACTTCCTATATTATCACCCCAAAGTTTCCTAGAATTTTTAGAGCACAAAAAATTGACAAAACTGCCCTTGGATATGAATAGTCAGCGGGCTTTATTCCAGTTTTAAAAAAAATGTGGACTGTTTGTACCAAAACAGTCCATACGAATTTTGTACTAATTATTTTTGAGTTATACTACTTGAATTTAGTAGTTAACTTATATATCTAGCACTACGATATGACGGATCGCAAAAAGAGTTTACGGATCTCAAATTATAAACTTACAAAGTGACCAAAAGTTAGGGTTTTCTAGTTTTATTTTAAAACATAGTTTTGTTTCTTTTCTTTTCTTAACCAACCAAACACATCAATATACAAGTTGAGCACAACCAAGTATAAAATATCATCTATCATACAGCTTAAGGGTTTTAGACCTTAAGATCACAACTTTATACCATCAAAAATCAAATCAAACAAAAAGAAATAAACTAGGGTTTTTGGTATACCTTTTTGTATGCCATCCTTCTCCTTCCTTATTTCTTCCTAGGCTTGCTATGAAACTTGAAACTTTGTACAAAATGACCTCCCTTGCCGTGAGCCCCTCTGCTTTTCTCTCTCAAAAATATTAGTTAGAAAGAAGAATGGATGAAAGAGAAAGAGTAGATTTTAATTTTCTCTCTATCTCTCCAAGTTAGGAAAAGAAAATGAGCAAAATAACTAGCTTTTGTTTTATAAAAACTAATACTTACAATATCTATAGATATAAAAATTATATCTATATATTTGACCATCATTTGCAAGCATACTTTCTTACACATTTTTGACAACTTAATGATGTGCCATCATTTCTTTTTGTACTTCATTTTTCATGCTTTACAAGCAAACTCCCATAAATCAACACCTCATCTCTTTTTGGTACATAGGTGGCCGGCTGCCCACTTCATTCTTTGCCCCTCCTTTGGTCTTCTTTTATTGTTTTATTAAATTAATTAAGTTGGTTAGGATTTCCCCCTAATTGGGCTAACAATTGGACTTTGTTTTAATTCTTTTTGGGCTCACTTTTAATAAGTTTGGGCGACTAGTTTTTCTAAGTTATTAATCCCATGCTTGGTTACTAATTTAATAAGTGTTGGGCTAATTTAATTAGTCCACACATTAATTATTCAAGTCCATGATTAATTAAATGAGTGAGCTTGGTTAATAAATTAATTTGGCTAGTCCATTAGTTTTCCTTACTAATTGGACTATTAAAATTAATCATTCATATATATCACATAATAAATTTATTCACTTACTATATTCACTTTAATTAAATAATTAATTAACTTACTATCTTATCAATTGTTTAATATTAATATTCTTAGGTTAGTCCACTAATTTAAATAACTATTAGTGGGCTCTATTTTAACTAAGGATTAGTCACATACATTATTCACATAAGTCATAACATATTTATCATCATTGATAAATAATTATTATACCCATTGAATCACATATAGTACATATATACATTCAAATATAATCAATATATACTTATATTTAGTATTCAAATTTCCTTAAGAAAATAAATTCTTATTATTCATAATACACATACATCCATTTTAAATACAATTATAACAATAATTGTATTAATCATTAAAATCCATAATCATAGATCAAATTAGGTTTTGATCATCCATTTATCTTTGTCTCATTTACCATACTTAGTCAATTTAAAATAAATTGACTAGTCTTACAAATTCATATCATAAAGAAATAATCATAGTAATAATAATAATATTAATAATTATTTCGTAAAATACACATTTATCCTTTAAATAATATAGTAATCATATTTTTGTAAATAATCATATATCTTTAATATAAAAATTAATTTATTAACAGAATATAATTTATAATTGACAACTATTTCTTTAATAAGAAATTTACTTGAAACCATATATGAAATAAATATATATGTACATATTACATATTCATATTCCTTTCCTTGCACACGTTCCCATACTTGCTTTAATATATAATAAAAATAATTTTATTATATATAAAAAAAATTCATACGTAAAATTTCTTATTTTAATATATCGAAAATCTTGGGTTATTACATTACAGCTATTGTTGGCCTTGTGATACTAGATTGCAAATCATTTATCCGCGACGTTGCATAGTCTCTCAATGCTTTATTCTCCTCTGCTGCCATAGTCTCTTGATTGTTATGACCCCTAACTCTTTCTCTTCTTAGTCTTCGAATATTTCTCTCGATCTCGGGATCGTAAGGAAATAACTCTAGAATGTGTGCTCGGCGCGTACAAATCAAGAGTACCTACACAATAAAATGAAATATTATACACAAGTCTAAATTAAGATCAATTCGACTATAATTAATATTGGTAAAATTACTGTAAAATAATTCCCCGACAACGACGCCAAAAACTTGTTGCTCGATTTCACAATCAATAAAACACACGCAAGTATACGCGGTCCACAAGTAATATAAAGTAAATAGAGTGTCGAACCCACGAGGAATTATGTCAAATAACTACCAATTACCAATCGCATGGCAAGTTGATCCTATTTAAACAATTATGATATGATTTGATTTTGTTGATATTTAAAATTAAATAAAGACAATTAAGAAAGTAAGGATTAAACGAAACACGGATAGAATTCAAGATAGAGAGATCTAAGATTACAGTTTCCCCCAACTCTTCATTTGCATATCACAACTCTCTCTTTTTCAACTAGTTAGAACACAAGAATTGTTATCCGAGAAATCACAAGTATATACAAGCCTCTCTCGATGGTCAAATACGTATTTTCTATTGCGGTGTATAGATATATCTCTATTCTACACACTAACAAGAATCTAATATCAAGAATAATTAACAAGATACATGTCACATAAAATCTCATTAACTACTCTATCAATTACTAACTTTCATAATAGAAATCATTAAGCATGGATTCTCAAATGGATACATGTGGTATTTAGGTATATGTCTATCCTAAATACAATCAAATTGTCTAATATAGAGGATAATACATAAGACTCACGTCACATAATCTCATAAATTACCCATAAGAATGTCCAACTTTCACATGAATTCATAACTAGGTCTTAACATTATATTCCATTTCTCAATTTCATATAGGTTACTTAGGTAATTACGGGCCAAGCAATTAATCCATAAGCATAGGCTATGAAATCCAATTCACAAAAGTCTAACTAATATTCAAAGAGAGAGCATTTAATATAAACTATGAGTTGGGTTCCATTGGAATCTTATAAATGAAAGTTTAGTTCGTGATAGCTCTAAATAATATCATATTCAATTGACATAACATGGTTTTGGAATTACAAAGTAAGAATGAAATACTAGAAAATAGAATGATAAAACCCTTTTTAGATTGAATCCCGAATTGCTTGCTTGGTAGTATCTTCTTCTCTAGCTTTCCTTCTCAGAATTGCAATCCTTAGCTCCTTGGTGATGCTATGGTGGTTCTTCCTTTTCTTTTATTCTTCTCCTTGTTAGTTCAAACCTTATGTAACGACCCCAAAATTCTGAACAAACCAACTCTTCACATCGGTCGTTAACAATACATCTATATTCTAACTTTACATCATTAATCGATAATAAAATCAATAAAACGCGGAATAAAAAAAAACTTTTCAATAATCTTTCTTTACCTTCCCTGAATCAAAACCTTAATCATTTACATTACCAGAATCATATTTGATTCGCTTCATCAGAGTTATAATAAAATAAAACTTATTTCTAGAATCAATACCCTTTATACTTCGGATAAAATTAAATTACAACTTAGTACAAATTTAACAACTCCACATCTATTACAATTTAATACATTCTCAAATACACCACTCAGAACCTTAATCATGGTTCAAAAAAACATAATTTAAACTAAAATAATCAATCTGCATGCTTTACATCTGAATCATGCCATTCAATTTACCTTGTATCTTTAACCTGCAAAAGTGGTTATTTGCAAGAATGAGCTCAATGGCTCAGCAAAATCTAACAGTTTGCATGCATCATATAACATGTAGATAACATGCTCAACATTTAAATCATAATCATTTGACTCAACATATCATGCATAACAATCACCACTTAACAATTAGACATTGAGTTCCATAACTCAATCAACATTCTTTACTCAACGAACGTAGTCATATTTTGACTTTGTCGTTCATACTTGTAACATAAATAAAATCCATCATGCTTTATACATCATATGATTAAAACAATTAATCAATTAATACACATAACAAATAGGAACTGAAAGACTTGCCTGGTTTGTAGATTATCAATTACCATAACCAGCTTATGTTTATCTGCACTTCATGTATCCTACACGATATATATAATCACGCATATCATTTATTAGCCACGTAAAAACACGTAGAATTAATTCTACTTAACATTTCAAAATCCTTCACTTTATTCTCTTTACAATTCCTAAGTTAGGAATTAAGTTCCATTAGGGCTCCTTGTAAACCTTCATTTTATTGCGTCTCGCTTTAATCGACACTTAACCACTGGCTAAGTTTTAAACTTTGTTCTACATTAGACGCGTAATGGTTATAAGTAATTCTTGATTAGGGTAACATATGATAACCAAAAAGAAAAGAATTAAAAATAGGAAAAAAAATTTTCCATTTCTGCAATTCTCGCCGGGGCGAGAAAATGCTTAACAAAACCGTCGCCGGGGCGAGGCTGTCGCCGGGGCGACAAACACAGTTCAAATATGCCGCCGGGGCGACAAGACCGCCGGGGCGAAACTTCCAGCTTATTTCTCTCGCCGGGGCGAGAGACTCGACAGTCATCTCCTACAGTTCGCGGACCAGTGAAAACTTAGGCCAAATTTGGCCAAATTTTCCGAATTCTACCATCCAATATACAATTTAAACATACCCAGACATCATATATGATACAAAACATTTACCCAACATAGTTTCTAAACATTTTAATCATTCTAACACATAAACAACCAATTTAAACCCAAGAATTTCACTGTTAAACAATTTATTCATGTTTTGGCCATTTTCATGAAATTAAACACTGTAACTTCATCTTTCAACCAATTAAAACCATTCTAATTACATTCTTTTCATTTTTTATCATATTATCATAGTCAAACATCAATTTCATACATATATACCATACATGAAATAAACTCTGTAAAAATTACAAACTCTACTCCAAAGCATGTTTTCATGGTTTAAAACCTTAAAATTAACTTATGATCATCATATAATCATCTAATTCATGATTACTAACAATTATATCAAATAATTCATATATTTTAGCAATTGAATTCACATACAGGAACTAAAACTATATACAGTAGAGTAAAACAAAGAGGAAAAAGAATTATACTTCTCTTGTTTTAAGAACTTGGTGAATTCTCTACAATCACAAGCTCTTTCTCAATTCCTCTCTACCTTTGCTCTCTCTTATCTCTGAACTCTCAAGCTCTGTTTTCTTTTCTTCTCTTTTTTTTTAACTCTGTGTTTTCTTTTCTTTAACAACTGATAAGCTTTAAAAAAAATAAAAACTGATAATAACGTATTCTCATACTTAATCCATCAGTTACACAATTCAAAAGCCTCTAAGGCTTGTTTGGCAAATACCAAATTAAAATAATCTATTATTCTAACTAAAGGTCTTAATGCCTTGTTTGGTAAAACAAAAAGTAAAATAACCCATTATTTCCAAACAAAGGTCATAGGGCCTTGTTTGGTAAAACTGAATTAACCACTTTCTCATTTATTATAATAAATCATTATAACAATAACACCAAATGAATTATATTATTCAAATAAACCATTTATTCAAATAAATCTTTTCAGCATCTAATTTAGTCATTAAATTAAATTAGAATAAACACATCAAATCATATTCAAATAACAATTAACACAATTAAACTCAACATGAACTATTCCACAATAATTTAATAAATTATTATTTTACTCAACAAATAAATTAACAAAAATATTTATATAACTTAATAAATATTTTTGTTCATTCACAAAAATTGCATTCGTTACAACCACTAAACACATTAATCGAACACATTAAATATGTTCACAATCGTAACACATTAAATATTTATTCTACTTAATAAATATTTTATCCATTTATGAAATTCACAAAATATATATCACATACTCAAAACTCAAAACGTCACATAGTAAGAATTTTATTTATTAAATTCTTATTTAATAATTTCTGAAAATCTGGGTTGTCACATCCTTCCCTCCTTATAAGGATTCCGTCCTCGGAATCAACGAAACCTCCCTTACTCGGTTTTCACAAAAAAAAATCTCTTTCACAAATATCGTTGAATAACTTCAACACATTACCTTAGCGTGGGTTTTATTTCATTACCTTCACTTAAACTTGAAACACCTCGAGTGTTATATATATATATATATATATATATATATATATATTTATATATATATATATATATATATATTTAACCCATTAACGCACTCATAGCATATCATACTCGTTGTAATCATAGAACATCCTGATTTAGCACCGTATAAATACTCGGGATATCACATTCACCCCTTCTTCTAAGAATTTCATCCTCGAAATTTTGTTTTACTACTATTCGATCCTTCCATTTAACGAAATGGACTTTACGTTAATCTCTACATATTCATTGGGTTCTACAACCAAATTCTTTCTCTAAAGACCTTTCTAAGGTCATCACATTCTTCACATCTTTTTCTTCTAAAATTTTTTCTCATCATTCTCTCTTCCCTTTCTGGAACTTCATTTCTTTCTTGGATTTATTATAATTTGTTTAACTTACTCATCAACACATGCCACATTCTATAACCTATCCCTTTTTAAGGAATATCTTCTTTCCACTTCCACCTTTCAAAAGACTAAGAATCTTCCACAATTGTTCAATAATTGGGAAGCAGTATGAATAATTCAAGAATTTAATAATACATTCAAAAACTTTCAATAATTTGCTGAGGAGTCGTAAAGACTTGAACCTTGGCCTAGGTTAACAGATATTTCTACTGTAACCTTTAACAGTCAAAGACTATGGACCATCTTTTCTCGTACTCCAGGTGATCAGCCGTTCGTACTATGTATTGTGCACATACATATTAACGCTATTGTGTAACCCCCATTACAGGGTTGGTTCACCTCAGGCTTAATACAAATTCCGCACCAGAACAAACTGGTTTGGCATAAAATCTCAAAAAAAAACTCTTAAACTTCATAAGTATCTTTCAACAGTCGTCTAGCCGAATCAATTAGCATAGACCTTGAACAACAATTCGAATATTAATCAAAATATTTTTAGCCAACTCAATTGGCATATCCTTTCATAACTAAAAAGAAAACCAAAATTCTTTTATGACGTCATGATACCGTACCGCTCGATGGTACGTAGAGCATTCCGTCATTTTAGGACTTTGTCATACTACATCATACCATAGTGGGCTGACGATCCTTCGATCACATCCAACACTAGGTTCGGTTGCATTGATGACTCAGTCGTTCAAAATTCATTTTGATAGTTTCAAATCATTTTTGTCTAGCTGAAACAATTAGCATAGACGTAAAATTAATAGCACCTTTTTAAAAACTTATTGGTTCAAGCATTGACCCAATATATTTTCGAGAACACAAAATTTGCGAATATCAGCGCGATGTCAATAAATTTCGAAAATCTAGCATATCTAGAAGATTTGGAATATCCATTTTTCTCCATCAACTTCAATCTTTGCTCCATTGCTCCATTACTCAATCATCCTATCATTCTTCAATATCAGCAATACTCTCTAAACCATAACGTTTCTATACCCAATACAGTTCATCAAACTTACCACACTTTGGAAATTCAGGAACTTACCACAATCATATGGGTTTAGGAACTTATCCTAGTCAGACCAAAAATCGTCCATTCGCTGAGGGGTTCCACCATACAATTATGAGTCACGAACCTGCCATAAGTATGAGTTTTAAGAACCGCACCTAATCTTAAATATTCTCTAACTATCAATATAAATATGAGAAAAGAATCACCTTCTCGTTATATGTATATAGATAGTGCGACACCAATATTTCAATGATTATCAATATAGGAAGCTAAGTGGTTTTCATACCAAGCACAAATTCCCGTCCCATATCAGGAATTGTATAACTCAGCCACTAACATGAGTCCTCAATTGAAATCCCACCTAACTTCATCTTGCTCCTAACTTAACTCTTTGTTTGATACAAATTTCTCTTATTACATCATCCATAACTCCTCGTGAGTTTATCTCGTACTATTTGATAGTACCATCTCTTTATAGCGTCATGCTACTACTATTCAATCATTTAAGATCTTCTGACATTTTATAACTTTAGCAGATCACATCGTGATCTCCTTCTATCATCTCTCTTCTTACGATTCTTTCTTATCTTAGGATCGTATCATCCTACGATCTTCTTTATTCTTCTCTTTAATCACGTTATCTTATGATTAATCATCTCAGGTGTTCCCTGTCCTTTTAGCTCTTTAGGTTCTTCTTTGAACCTAATCATTTTATCATAATCTTGTCTCACATGAATTCTCTAAACTCTATATGAGTTCATCCTTATCATTATATCATTCTCATCTTATAGATATCATCTATTTATTAACACCATCTTTATTATTGGAGTCAGATAACTCCTGATTCTCATCTTATTTAACTCTTCGTGATTCTTCTTTGAATCTTCTTATTTATATAAAACAATTCTTCCTTTAATAATCTCTATCTTTATTCATATTATTCAATATTTTATTCGAGTTTACCTCGTGTCATTCTCATCTTCTTCCTGTAACGATTCTAGGACTTAACTCATCCCATGCTTCTACCTATACGAAAAGAATCACTTGTTAATCATACACATTCCTAATTCTATACGTGATACACCTCGAGTCTCTAACAGTGTTCTGTACAGCACCTGAGTGGTTTCCCACAAACAACCAACAAACTAGTCCCCGTCTCGTCTACACTGTCTTGCACAACTAGTTAGATCAGTTGCTAGTTCGTATCAACCTCCGCTCTCTGGAGGAATTGTTTAGCCCAGATACCATACATCAACCATTAAAGAGTACAATTGTACCATAATCATTCTTAACTTATTATTCTCTTAACTCTATCATCTTCACCTCTATTCTCCAAGGTTACAGCCTAAGGTAATCGTACCTAAGGTTTCTAACCTATCAGCTCTGATACCAACTGTAACGACCCCAAAATTCTGAACAAACTAACTCTTCACATCGGTCGTTAACAATACATCTATATTCTAACTTTACATCATTAATCGATAATAAACTCAATAAAACGCGGAATAAAAAAAAACTTTTCAATAATCTTTCTTTACCTTCCCTGAATCAAAACCTTAATCATTTACATTACCAGAATCATATTTGATTCGCTTCATCAGAGTTATAATAAAATAAAACTTATTTCTAGAATCAATACCCTTTATACATCGGATAAAATTAAATTACAACTTAGTACAAATTTAACAACTCCACATCTATTACAATTTAATACATTCTCAAATACACCACTCAGAACCTTAATCATGGTTCAAAAAAAACATAATTTAAACTAAAATAATCAATCTGCATGCTTTACATCTGAATCATGCCATTCAATTTACCTTGTATCTTTAACCTGCAAAAGTGGTTATTTGCAAGAATGAGCTCAATGGCTCAGCAAAATCTAACAGTTTGCATGCATCATATAACTTGTAGATAACATGCTCAACATTTAAATCATAATCATTTGACTCAACATATCATGCATAACAATCACCACTTAACAATTAGACATTGAGTTCCATAACTCAATCAACATTCTTTACTCAACGAACGTAGTCATATTTTGACTTTATCGTTCATACTTGCAACATAAATAAAATCCATCATGCTTTATACATCATATGATTAAAACAATTAATCAATTAATACACATAACAAATAGGAACTGAAAGACTTGCCTGATTTGTAGATTATCAATTACCATAACCAGCTTATGTTTATCTGCACTTCATGTATCCTACACGATATATATAATCATGTACATCATTTATTAGCCACATAAAAACACGTAGAATTAATTCCACTTAACATTTCAAAATCCTTCACTTTATTCTCTTTACAATTCCTAAGTTAGGAATTAAGTTCCATTAGGGCTCCTTGTAAACCTTCATTTTATTGCGTCTCGCTTTAATCGACACTTAACCACTGGCTAAGTTTTAAACTTTGTTCTACATTAGACGCGTAATGGTTATAAGTAATTCTTAATTAGGGTAACATATGATAACCAAAAAGAAAAGAATTAAAAATAGGAAATTTTTTTTTCCATTTCTGCAATTCTTGCCGGGGCGAGAAAATGCTTAACAAAACCGTCGCCGGGGCGAGGCTGTCGCCGGGGCGACAAACACAGTTCAAATATGCCGCCGGGGCGACAAGACCGCCGGGGCGAAACTTCCAGCTTATTTCTCTCGCCGGGGCGAGAGACTCGACAGTCATCTCCTACAGTTCGCGGACCAGTGAAAACTTAGGCCAAATTTGGCCAAATTTTCCGAATTCTACCATCCAATATACAATTTAAACATACCCAGACATCATATATGATACAAAACATTTACCCAACATAGTTTCTAAACATTTTAATCATTCTAACACATAAACAACCAATTTAAACCCAAGAATTTCACTGTTAAACAATTTATTCAAGTTTTGGCCATTTTCATGAAATTAAACACTGTAACTTCATCTTTCAACCAATTAAAACCATTCTAATTACATTCTTTTCATTTTTTATCATATTATCATAGTCAAACATCAATTTCATACATATATACCATACATTAAATAAACTCTGTAAAAATTACAAACTCTACTCCAAAGCATGTTTTCATGGTTTAAAACCTTAAAATTAACTTATGATCATCATATAATCATCTAATTCATGATTACTAACAATTATATCAAATAATTCATATATTTTAGCAATTGAATTCACATACAGGAACTAAAACTATATACAGTAGAGTAAAACAAAGAGGAAAAAGAATTATACCTTCTCTTGTTTTAAGAACTTGGTGAATTCTCTACAATCACAAGCTCTTTCTCAATTCCTCTCTACCTTTGCTCTCTCTTATCTCTGAACTCTCAAGCTCTGTTTTCTTTTCTTCTCTTTTTTTTTAACTCTGTGTTTTCTTTTCTTTAACAACTGATAAGCTTTAAAAAAAATAAAAACTGATAATAACGTATTCTCATACTTAATCCATCAGTTACACAATTCAAAAGCCTCTAAGGCTTGTTTGGCAAATACCAAATTAAAATAATCTATTATTCTAACTAAAGGTCTTAAGGCCTTGTTTGGTAAAACAAAAAGTAAAATAACCCATTATTTCCAAACAAAGGTCATAGGGCCTTGTTTGGTAAAACTGAATTAACCACTTTCTCATTTATTATAATAAATCATTATAACAATAACACCAAATGAATTATATTATTCAAATAAACCATTTATTCAAATAAATCTTTTCATCATCTAATTTAGTCAACAAATAAATTAACAAAAATATTTATATAACTTAATAAATATTTTTGTTCATTCACAAAAATTGCATTCGTTACAACCACTAAACACATTAATCGAACACATTAAATATGTTCACAATCGTAACACATTAAATATTTATTCTACTCAATAAATATTTTATCCATTTATGAAATTCACAAAATATATATCACATACTCAAAACGTCACATAGTAAGAATTTTATTTATTAAATTCTTATTTAATAATTTCTGAAAATCTGGGTTGTCACACCTTAGCTTCAATCTTTTCAAACGTTGGTTGTATAATCCCAATTGCACTCCATGGATGCCCATAATCAGATCCATCTTCTCTCTCATCATGTCACAATCGAGCTCCAGAAAATCCTCTCAAGAAATCCTACTATCGCAGAAGAAGACAAACATCGCCGCTGGTCAGTCCCGACGAGCTCGCCCTTGCGCCAGAAATGGCCTAGGGAGCTTGCCCCGGCGCGGGCCATTATGGAGCTCGCCCCGGCACCAATATTAGCCTGAAACTCGCGCCTCGGCACATACCACTTTTGCTGTAATTACGAATTTGCCCCTAAAGTCCAATATTTCCACAAATGTCCATCCGAAGCCGCCTCCTACAAAACCAATGAAATAACAAGTAAAATAATACTAAAAATACTTAAAGATGGCACAAAATTGAGCCTAAAAGACATCCAATTCGTAGGTATAAAACCCACTCATCAGATGACAGTGACCTAGATGATAATAATGAGGAGGATTTGGCCCTACTAGCCAAAAAATTAAGGAAATTCATGAGAAAAGACAGAAGTAGCAACTATAGAAGGAGCAAACGGTAGAGGAGAGACTAATCAAAGGACGTGTTCTACAAATATAAGAAGTCTGGTCAATACATTACTGAATGCACCAAGCCCTTGAGAGAAGAATTCAAGAAAGACAAGAAAAAAGAGTAATGCCAAGAAAGACAAGAAGGCATACATGAAGTACCAAAAGAAAAACAAAGGACTGGGTAGCTGAAGGATTTCAGACTCGAACTCCAGTGATGATGATGGACCAGAGGTTGCAAATCTCTGCCTCATGGCCATTGAAGCTCCTGCAAGGAAAGCCACTAATCATCAAAAAATTAATATCAGTGAGGTATTTGATTTTAATTCCTTGATATTGATATTGATGATTTTAGAATTGCTTTATGTGATATAACCTATGAGTTACATAAATATATGAAGTGATTCAGTGTATTATCAAATAATCATTTTTAACTTCAAGACCATAGGAAAATGGTACAACTAGAATTGGAAATAATGAATGAAAATACTCCTTCCCTTTCTAAGCTTGAGGAAGAAAATGAGATATTAAAAAGCACCATTAAGTAGTTAGCACAAAGAGAATCAATTCTTGCCTCCATGATTGAGGAGCTTGAAAAGACTATCTCTACTTGGAATATGTTTTCTTCTTCTATGGACTCCCTGATCACACGTTAAAGATGTTGTTCTAATAGACCAGGTTTAGGATTTGAGGATTTATCCTTAGATCGTAGTGTGGGGACAACCTTGGAAATTAACAACAATTGTTTTACTTCCCATAGGAGCATTGTATTTGTGAAATCCACACAAGTTGCTAAGCCTGAGATTCAAAGCTCTACGATTTCTGCTTATCAAATTATGATCCTAAAGAACAATAGACTACATACTGGACTAGGATTTAAGAAAGTGCAGAGTAAGGTTAACATTATGTTCATTCCTCGAAGGACCGTATAGTCAATGCATGAAACTCTACAAACTAACTAGGCAAGAATCGAAGAATTGACATCTATTCTGCGAAACCTGAAAATCATAGAACAATGTGGAAGTAGAAAAAGTATTAGCATAGAGGAAAGGTAAGAGGTTATTATGTCCCACACATGTACTTGAAAAGAAGAAATCCAACCACACACAAAAGCATGCATCATACTATTTGTTATAACTTTCATTGATATGGTCATATTTCTGCTATATGTCAATTTACTACATATTCAGGATTTGTGAGGCTTATGATTAGGCAGGTGTAAGTTCCCAAGAGGACTAACTAAGTAAGACCCAAACAAGTATGGGTGCCAAAGTGAAGTATCACTTATTTTACAGTTTAGGAGCACCACTTAATCAATTTGGTATCTAAATGATGGTTGTTCAAGTCACTGATGAGTGAGTTTTATACCTACGAATTGAATACTTTTGGCTTGATAAAATTGTGTGTTCTTGGGTAGTTTATGTTCCTTTTTATGTGTTTTTATCTTATTGTTGTATTATATGATTTTATATTGCTTTTACATGTTTTTGTATATATTTTATGTGTTTTAACTTTGTTTTGTAGGAATCGGAATAAAAGCTACTTTGAGCGACATTTGGGGTTGCTAGATTCGCGTTTTTGGCTGGTCATTTACACAACAGCTGGTTAACGTCCAATTTTGACCTTGATCCGGCTCTTATCTCTAAAAAATCAAAGAATGAAAGTTATAGTTCTACTTCTCCTCTTTCCGGAACATCTTGAATCATCTAATTTGAAGTTCGGACGAAGAAGTTATGGCTATTTTCCCAACAGACGTCGAAGCTAAAAATTCTATGAATAGTGCCCGGCGCCGCAGCGTCCTCTCCTAGTACAAATCCAGCGCTGCAGCGACATATATGCAGTAGGTGCAGGATTTTGCCAGCGCCGCAACGCCCCGTTTCAAGCCAAATTCGGCGCCGCAGCGCTAGGTCGCGATTTTTGATAGTTCTGAGCTTTTAAATGACCTACCCAATGACCCAAACATCACTTCTTCTTCATCTAATTTTCTCCTTCTCTAAGGAGAAGATGGAGGCGTCTAGGAACTCCATGGGAGCTCAAGAACAAGCTAGAAACAAGGATTGGAGACCACGAATTGAATGAGAGTTCTTGGAGATTGAAGAATGCTTTAATAGAGTTTTTCTTCTCTAATTCTTTCCTTTAATTTTGTAATCCATGAATGTTGAATAATTTGTTAATGTTGTTTATTTCACTAGCTATGAACTAAACTCTCATTCTAAGATTGCAATGGAACCCAATACAGAGTTTTAATTGATTTTCTTTCCTTTTGATTCGCACCATATGAATTGGTTCATTATGCTTATGTTTAATGCTTAATTGCTAAGGAATTAATAATTAGTGTGGTAGTTTATATGAAATTGGAAAATGGATTATAAATTGAGGCCATGAATATAATGACATGTGTTGGTGCTTGTTCTACATAGATGAAATACATCATTTGCATATAGGATAGGAATATACCCTTATGCCATGTGTAACCATTGTGAGAATCTATTCTTAATGATTCCTTGCCTAATTCATTTCATATAGGAATATAGTGATTTGTTTAGAATAAGGATATTCATTTGACCATCGGAAGAGGCTTATGAATACTCAAAATTCTCGGTTAACAATTCGTTGTGACCACTATGATTAAAAGGAGAGTTAAGAGATTGAATGAGACCTTGCATGCCAAGTGTTTGGAAAAATGGTTGTGTGGGGGAAATTGTATCTTAGCTTGTCTTACCTTGATTCCAATCGTTTTTCATAGTTTACTTTGTTAATTAAAATACCTTTAGCTTTCATCACTACCATGAGTCAATAGTTTAAATAAGATTGCAGCGATATAAAGTTGGTACTTGGTAAATATTAGTAACAATTCCTCGTGGGTTCGACACTCTACTTTCATTATATTACTTGTTGACCGCGTATACTTGCGCGTGTTTATCGATGGCGAAATCGACCAACAAGTTTTTGGCGCCGTTGCCGGGGAATTAGTTTACTATTATTTTTCCAATATTAATTTCAATCAAATTAGTCTTAATTTAAAAGTGTATATTTGTATTCAACTTGCTTTTATTTTGTTTTGTTTTTAGCTCCTTTTAGATAATAGATGTGCGTAACTTTCAATGGCCTTCTGAGAGGATGACTCAACTAAGTGTGAAAGATGCACTTGATGCATTGGATGCACAAGTTGCAGCTCTTTCAAGGAAATTTGATGCTCTCGAAAGTCAATCCATTCAGAATTCCTACTATCAAAAGTAAGTCGACTACATCCCAGACTACTATCATCCGGATTGGCAGAATTATCCGAGCATTTCATGGAATAACGATCAAGATCAATTCTATGATCCAAGTCTCTCTTACCTCCCAGAATATTCATATCAATCTCCACCGCAAGAGGAGGACGAGTCTAATTTAGAGGAGATTCTTGCCAAGTACATTGAGCACCAAGAAGAAAGTGCATTGGAGGTCCTCCTCACTAAGTGCATATCTGAAACTGAAGTACGGATGAGTAATCAGGATGCTTCAATAAGAAACCTCGTGAGCCAAGTGGAATAACTCACTAATGCCAGCATTAATTACCCACAAAGCAATTTACCTAACAATACAGAGATTAATCCTAAAGAGGAAGGTCAATTGCATTGAAATGTGGATATTCAAGGAGATAACGAGGAGTTGCATGAAGCTCTTGGCGAGCACTTAAAGAGGGCATACCCGCATTGCGAAAAAGATAGTGAGACTATAATGAAGAAGAGTAAGAATGGGAGCCAAGAAACTGGAGATCAAGAGGTGCCATTCAAAGCCTTTGAAACTATCAATATTCCAAGCGATCGTGAGGAATGTCACTGGGTTGATGTGGTTAATGCAGACATAGCGAATGATGAAAAGGACGAGGGCAGTTACTTTCTATCAATGGATGAAGATAAGTTTGGGGGTCCTTAACTGTGCATGAATGTTGGAACGTTCAAGAAAAAGACAAAAAAGAGGCATGGAATGAATAATTTTGCGATTTATCCGGATTGAATGAGGCAGGGAATAGTCGAGCCGACGACTTTAAAAACGAGCGCTCAATGGGGAGGCAACCCCATTTCCGTATCCTTTAATGAACTCTTGTTAATTAAGTTGAATTGTTTCCGTTTATTTTATTTTAGTTTCTTTTATTTTTAGTTAGCTTTATTTTATTTGCATGCATTTCTTTAAAGCCCAACAAGGTACAATTTCTCCTTTTAGATACACCAATCAATTATTGCGTATCAGGATGTGTCCATTATGAGAAAATACAATTTTGAGATGATCTAGAAACTTATTGCACAAGTATTCCTTCCTCGATCTGATCGAATAATCTTAATACTTTGTCAATTTGTTTCACTTCTGAATTCTTTAAACTTTTCAAATGATTCAGACTTGTATTTCATCAAATACACACATTCAACTCTTTGAATGACCATCTCCTTTTCTTTTATTAGTTTATTCAATTTGCAAAATGTTTTTCATGTAAGTCAAGTATACAAAGTCTATCAAGTAATCTTCCAGTTTCAAACAACATATTATCATTATAAATAGAACAACAATTGTTCTTAAATATAATACCAAAACCTTCCTTGTCCAACAACGAAAGTTCTAATATTTGTAATGAGAACTGGAACATAATAACAACTTATTAACTTAATAGACTTGCCCGTAGGCAATGCTAAACTATAAATTCCTATGGTTAATGCAGCAACCTTTGCTCCATTCCCACACATAAGATTACTTACTCTTTGTTTAGCTTTCTACTTCTACTTAGTCTCTACATTGGATTGCATACGTGAGAACTACAGCCGGTATCCAATACCCAAGTAGAACCTTGACTTACAAAAAGATTTATTTTTAATCATGAACAAACTTATATCTATAACCGAAGCTTCACTAAGCTTCTTATGGTTAGCCTCCGTAAGATTCTCCTTACAGTTTTCTTTCTAGTATCTAGGCTTATTACAGTGGAAGCAAACTCCTTTGCTATCTGCATCAGTTTTGTTCTTATTGTCCTTTATTTTTGCCTTTCCATTTACCTTCTTTGAATTGTTCTTCTTTTAAGAAGATCCTTTGGCCCTCTTCCGCTTCCTGGAAGAATTATCTACCAGTAAGACTTGGTCTTTCTTGGTTGGAAAGTGACTCTTTACAGTTTTCAACATGTTTAAGCAACTCAGGCATGCTGACATATAGCTTGTTCATGTGGAAATTCACAATAATTTGTGACAAAGAGTCCGGAAGTGATTACAAGATAAAATCTTGGATCAACTCTCCATCCATTAAAACCTAGTTGTCCCAATTGTTCAATCAGATTGATCATTTTAGGACATATGTCTGTACTGTAGTGCCATCGGTTATTCTAGATCGAAAAAGCTCCTTAGATATCTGATATCTAATAGTCCTACTTTCCTCACCATTCAGCTCCTTGATGGTGTCGGAGTACAGTAGGAGCATCCATAGTTTCATGCTGACGCTGAAGCTCGTTACTCATGGATGCGAGCATGATGCATTGAGCCAACTGTGCATCATCTTACTACTTTCTAAAAGTATCAATCTCTTCCTCAGAGGCATTGTCTGCAACCATTGCAGGGATAGGCATATTAAGGACATAAGATATCTTTTCAGCCTTGAGAACTATTCTTAAATTCTTTAACTAGTCCGTGTAATTCGGTCCGGTTAATTAGCATCTAATATGCTCCGCAGTGATAGTGAATTAGACATTGTAAAATTCTATAAATGAATTTGTAATTTAACAATATTTTAGCATACATTCATTTTAATTAATTACCAAAATAAATTAGGTCTTTATTTTAAATTGGTACCTCACTATTTTCATCAAACTATATTACCCTCATTATATAGTTCGGCAAATCTAATTAAAGATTTGCTAGTGAGAATAAGGATCCCATTTCAAATGTATATAGCCTTGTGGTGACACAACAAACGATATATAAATAAATAGGTAGACAACTGTTGTTAATTACATCACTATGTAACTCCTTGTATTTTGCCTTTTAGATTATTTTGATCAAGTGGTGACACATCCGAATCAAAATTATCTAAGTTAAGTCCAACCTAGCACTTCTATATATTCGAAAGAAAAACACTGTCCTTGTGTGACACAACAAAACAACATCATTCAGTCTATGTATAAGCATCAAATGTGATAATGCAACATCTTAAATATTTAATACTTGCCTTGTGGTGACACAACAAACTCATATTAAATATTTAATACTCTATTGTTTTACCATGCTAGAAGGCGACGTTCGATATTCCAAATATCTTTGAACGCTTAGGACTTAATATAATTTCTCTGAGGGGTTTGTTATTATTTGTCTCATCTTGTTTAGCGCGCATGCACATATATATATAAAATACGCGTCATATTATTTAACATGCGAAGCATGTTGTATAATATATAATATATATGTGACACCCCCAAATCTGGGTACTCAATTCCCCCTGATTTGGTGTTCACTATCCCATTCATTCACATCTAACTACCCATAATTAAGCAATTAAAATAAACTTAATTAATCATTTCCCAAACCGGGTTACATCAATAATTAAAATCCCAGGTCACCACAACCTTAATACATCAAATGCGGAATAAAAATATAGTCTAAAACAAGTCTGGTACAAATGTTCATCAATTAAATAATAAATCTAGAACTATTTCTGCATCTTGCCCTTGCCCTTACTGGTGGACGGCTCGTCCTGCTTCTCGGGCTTAGCTGAAATGTTTAGTGCAAGAGTGAGCAAACAATTGCCCACAAGAATGATAACAATAACTTTTAATTGAAATAGAGTTCAAATGAGAAGCAATGATTTTCTGAAGTTAATCAATAAGTAATCAAAGTTTGAATATATCTGAGGGTCTCAAGACCTCGAACTATGTCCTAGGTTAACAAGTATTTTTTTTTTTACCGTAACCTTTAACAGTCTTAAAGACTATAAATGGACCTTCATCTCGTACTCAGGGGGATCAGCCCTTTGTACAATGTATTGTGCACAACCATTTTAACGCTAAGCGTAATAATCCCCTATGTTAGGGTTGTTCATCTCAGTTTATTATAAGAGTCCTTACCAAAAGGAACTTGGCTTGGAACAAGTTTAGATAATCTAAGTTTTTTTTTTTTAAACGCTCATCAACTAAGGACTAGCTGAATCAATAATGGTTTGCTAGTCTAGTTCTTCAATAAAGTTTATATTCGAAGTTTGAATGATAATCAAAAACTGAATAAATAATATCTGGAACAAAATATAATTACTCAACATAATATCAGCCTTGCTTGAATAACAATAAGCTAAGGATAATTAATTCACTCAAAGGAAGTAAACTTGTTGAAATAATAACAAGCTTAAGAAATAAATAACTTGCTATAACAATTTAACAAGTTTAGAGAAAGAAAACTTGTCTCAAGCGTAGATTACAAATTAAATAATTCACGATCATTAAATCAACCTATACAATTAATTATAAGATGGTAACATAAATTAGTTACAAAATTTATAATCACTTTAGGTTCCTTTTACCTAATTATAGTATCTCATTTAGCATACTTTAAACAACAAATGCTAAGTAGCAACCATCTTGGTAATACATTAGTCACATTAATATAAGTTTAATTATGCATCATAATTTCCCCAGAAAAGAAAATAATAAATTAAAATTTATTTTTTTTTCAAACAGTAGCATTTCTCGCCGGGGCGAGAAAGAACTTAACAAAATCGTCGTCGGGGTGGCGTTTGGTTTAACAATTTTGTCGCCGGGGCGACTCTGTCGCTGGGGCGAAGAAACCAGTTCATTTCTATCGCCGGGGCGATAGACTTGACTGTCGTCTTCCCCAGCTCGCGAACCAGTGAAAACTTAGGCCAATTTGGCCAAAATTTTCCGAATTCTACCATCTAGAAAACAAGTTAAATATACCCAAACATCATATATGCTAGAAAACAATTACCCAACATGTTTCTAACTAATCTAAGCATTATGAAACACATAATCAATCAATTTAAAACCAAAAATTCACTGTTTTATAAAATAACCATGTTTTTGCCATTTTCATAAAACAAAGCTCTGTAAATTCATTTTTCAACCAATTAAAACCATTCTTCTTGCATTATTCATGTTTTTCATCAAATAATCATAAACAATTATCAATTTACCGATTAATAACCAATTAGAGCATCAATTTTTATACAAATATTCCATACATGAAATAAAGCTCTGTAAAACTAAGAACTCAATTCTAAAGCATGTTTTCATGGATTAAAACATTCAAATAGAGTTTTAATCATCATATAAACATCACGTAATCATCTAATTCATATAGCTATCAATTATAATAAAAAAAATCACATATTAAGCCAATGAATATTTTTACAGAGAACCAAATATTAAAATACAGAGAAGAGTATTATACCTTCTATTACTGTAAGAACTTGGTGAATTCTTTTTAAAAAAACAAGCTCTTTCTCAATTCTCTCTTCTCAACTCTCAAATTCTCAAGCTCTGCTCTCTCTTTTCTCTCAAACTCTGATGTTCTTCTTCTTTCTTTTCTTTCTTTCAACTGACGCTCTTTTACTGATATAATATAAACTGATGAAAAATAAAAATAAAAACTGTTGTTTTAAATAATAACGTAAAATCCTTAAATTGAATCATCAGTTAGGATTTTCAAAAGCCATAAGGCTTGTTTGGCAAATACTAAATAAATTAATCCATTATTCTTATGTCTTGTTTGGTAAAACACAATTAAAATAACTCATTTTTCCAACCAAAGGTCATAAGGCCTAGTTTGGAAAAACTAAATTAAAACTCCTTTCATTTATTTTAATAAAACATTATAACATATAGTTTTAAATGTCACACATTTAATTTAATTGAACTTATTATTATTAAATAAATTCAATTAAATATAACTAACTCAAATAATAATTTTATTTAACAAAAACACCAAATAAATTATATTATTCAAATAAATTATTTATTAACATAAATCATTTATTCAAATAATTCTTTTCATCATCTAATTTAATTATTAAATTAAATTAGAATAATCATCACAAATCATATTCAAGTAACAATTAACACAATTAACTCAACGTAAACTTATTTCACAATAGCTTAATAAATCATCTATTAACTCAATAAATTAACAAAAATATTTATACAACTCAATAAATATTTTTATTAATTCTCAAAAATTGCATTCGTTACAATATACATAGTAAGCATGCACATATAGAATACTATATTCTACCCGGACTGATTATGGACTTTTATTCTAGTTTGGTTCACTAGAGCCACCAAGTGAACCAAAAGGTCAAACCTAGGGTGCAAGAATTAAATTTAAATATAACTATTACATTTAAACCCGAGCTCCATTACAAACGGGTCTTCAAGCGCTCATTGCTCCTTAGTCTCCAATTCTTCAAGTAATTCTAACTAAACCTATTACATAAACTATTTACAATAAATAGAAACTTTGATCAGCAGTCAAGGGGAGGTACATAGGAGGAAGATAAAATTTATATCAAGAAAAACTAGAGAAGACGAGGTACGCAGACCCCATTTATAAAAACTCATTCATTCAAGCATCCACTAAAATAAATCCAATCACACATTGGTCAGTAGTCCATAATCAATCCCAATTTATTATCATACATATCTCCATATGTATCAATAAATAACATTCATCTCATGAATAATAAAACCATTCCATATATGCATTGATATCATTTAATGGGCAATTAAAAGTTTACTAGAAATTCAATTTTGAAATAAGAATAAACTCATTTATTTTAATCAAAATTTAAATCATAATAAACTTATTTATTTTATTTTATCCAATTTTGAATAAAAATAAACTCCTTTATTTTTAATCAAATTTCAAATCAAAATAAACTCCTTTATTTTAATTAACATGGAAACCAATTTCAAGTTCAAAATAAACTCCTTTATTTTAACTTAAAATTGCTTGAAAAAATAAAATATGTTAAATCATATTCCTTATCAAAATAAACATCTTTATTTTTAAGGAAACATGGAATCCTATTTCATATGTGAATAAACTCCTTTATTCTAGGAAACATGGAATCCTATGATCCATATGTGAATAAACTCCTTTATTCTAGGAAACATGGAATCCTATTCCAAGTTAAAATAAAACTTTTAATTTTAATCATATTCCAATTAAAATAAACCTTTTATCTTAATTGAAAATAAATAAAATCAAAATAAAAAAATTTTCAAAATCTGCAGACCGACGCGGCCGCGCTCCAGAATGAACTGGAAGCGGCGCGGCCGCGCCGCGTAGCAGACTTCGAAATTTTTTTTTTTTCGTTGCCCAGAAAATCGATCCAATCGCATACCCATACATACATGGAATTATAATAATTGATAATTAGCACAAGGTTAGGCTCTGATGCCACTGTTAGGTTTGTACATAGCGCGAACATGCAATCCAATTACATAAATAATGCAGAAGCGCGATAAAAACAGATTTTAAAATTTTCATACAAACCATCACCATGATCATCCATGTGCTCAATTATCAATTAAACGAAAGAGATAGAGATTAAGAAATTATACCCTCTAAGAACCGTGCTTCCTCGGGTACAAGTTCACCTCCAATTCCTTCGTGTTCTCCTTGAATTCCACCGATTAAATTCCTTCCTTTGATCAACGTTAGCCACCCAAGTGTTTGGCCTCTAGAGGTGATCCACCAAGGAATAATAGTTGTTCAAGAAGATGGGTGTTGGAAAAACCCTAGTTTCTATCTTTATAGAAATTGCAAGTACTCTCTCTCTCTCCAATTCTTATGGAAGAATGTGTAATTGTCTAACCCTAAATCATGATAAGACTCCTCTTATTTATAGATATAGGGAACCCTCCTAAACTATTTAGGATTAGGGTTTTTATTTTAATTAAACTCCTTTAATTAATTAAACTCCTAATCCAATTAGGAATTTATGAGAGAGTACTTCTATTAATTAATTCTCAATCCCTATTAGGAATTAAATAATAGTAATAATAATAATAATAAGACTCCTCTTATTAATTTATATTTAATATTTCCAAAATATTAAATAATAAATATTAAGTCATTTAATTTATTCTATCTCCATAAATTAAATTAAATACACTTAACTTATTATTACAATTATGTCATTTACTTCTTAAATAAATATTTTTCTTTTGCGGTGTGAGCCTTTAGGTTCTCCATATTAAACCGGTTGTGAATAAATCAATTAGAACAATTATAATCTTATTTAAATAAATAAATTAAACTATTTAATTCATTTAAATAAATAATATTTATTCTACAATAAGGGTAAGCCCCCTCAGCGATCAACGACTTTTCAGATAATATAGATTTCAACATTAATCACAAAAGAACCTTTCAGTGAATAGTTACCATACAATTCAATCCTTCTACCATATAATGTCCCAATTAAATATAAGACATGGAATTACTGTCAAGTCTTATTTTATTTAATTATATGTATTTCGATTCTCAATGAACAACTCTGATAATGCAAATTAGAAACTTCTTTCTAATTTCATTCTGCTTTGGTCAAAGACTTTTGAGTCGTCATTTATCGAATCACATAGGACATTCTCTCCTTTTACTAGAAGTGGTAGATTCTTTGTTGATCATTTACCTATCTCCATGTATAATTTATTATACCCAATCATACCCTTTGATATACCCTAAGGGTCTTAAGGGACATGTCAAAGTATAACTCATCATACACAAGATACTATGATGATCTCAAGTCCAAGGATCACTTGTACTACTATCACTAGAGGAATTCCTATTGACAGGCGAGTAAAACTCCATTAGGTATTCCTTAGCGAGCCACGTTCAGTGAACTTATTCTTTAATAAGCACCTACATACTTGCTCTAGTGTCTCCACACAAATGATTATGAGATCAATCATCCTCTTCATAAGAGCAAGCAACGTATGTACTAATCTATCCGGATTCACTAATCCCCTTTTTAGTAATCCATTGATTAGGAACGATTTTAGTTTGTGAGCTATCTAGAATTTAGATCTCATTAGCATGATCACCATCATGATTCTAAAAGCATTGCTCAAAACTATGGGTTTATCACATTTAATATAACAGCACCATGTAGATAATGTAAAATGCCTTTAATAACCGAATAAGATTACAAAGTATATGCTACATCATATCAAATATGATTGGCTTGTGTGCATACTACTTTCAGCCCGTCATTAAGCATGTACCACAAGTCTTTGCGACTGGCAAGTTTCTTGTAGCTAATTGTCTAACCACAACAGTTAAGTCCAAAATCTGCTACCTAATATTGCTTGCGCTTACCTCATTTACCCTTTTCATTGCATGATCATTCCTGGTTCCGTATTGTTGGGAGTTAGCAGCCATATTTGCAATCAAGTTCTTTGCAACATCTGGGGTTTTGTCAACTAATGCTTCTCCACTCGCGGCATCGATTATAATCCTATCCATTGGTAGCAATCCCTCATAGAAGTACTGAATCAGGTGTTGATCATCTATTTGGTGTGGTGGACAGCTAGAGCACAACTTCTTAAACCTTTCCCAATATTCATATAATGTCTCTCTCCTGAACTGTCGGATTCCGCATATCTCTTTCCTTATGTTAGCTACTCTTGAATCAGGGAATTACTTCTCCAAGAATAGCGTTTTCATATCGGTCCAAGATTATATTGATCCGAAGGGAAGATAATACAACTAATCCTTAGCCAAATCTGCCAGTGAAAAGAGAAACGCTCTCAACTTGATTTGGTCCTCTGTGATTCCTTGCGGCTTCATGGTGGAACACACCACATGGAATTCCTTTAAATGCTTGTATGGATCTTCACCTGTAAGACCACAAAAGGTAGGCAAAAGGTGAATTAGTCCAGATTTTAGTTTAAAAGTAGCAGTTAAATTAGGATATTCAATGCACAAAGGTTGTTGGTTCAAATCAGGAGTTGCCAACTCCTTCAAAATCCTATTATTATTGGGTCCAGCCATCTTTTCTTCGTCCAAATCGCTGGATGAAATGTTTGAAAGTAGCTAGAGTGCTATGTTGAGGCCTAGTGATGGAGCCTCGTCGGAATCTACAGTAGTGTTTATTGACGAGTCTCCTTCCTCAACCTGCATGCAGTTTTCTCTATTTCTGGATCAAAATTCAGTTCAAAAGAGTGAGAGGATTGAGTCACAAACTAAAAAAAATAAAAATAAATAAAATAAATAAATAAACGAAAACAAAGAATAAATAAAACAAATAACACTCCTCAGCAACGGTGCCAAAATTTGGTGTGTTGTCGCAGGCAACCAAAAATAAAATCTTACTGCAAATAATATTTATGTAGTAGTACAAGTAAGAGTCGATCCCACCGAGAGTGATGTTGTCTTATATTTATCCTAGTGTTTCTAACAATTAATAAAATGGGGGGTTTTGAGTTTGATTAATTAACTAATGAAAGCAAATTAATAAGAATAAACAATGAATAAAGGACTTCAGTTCTTCAGTTCAGTATTGCCTTTTTACAATCTTTGGTGTAATGACCGCGAATTTCAAGTAATATTAGTAAGGTTAAGAATTTAATTCTTTTGCATAATTATTTAAACCATTTTGTGGTATGACTGTTTATGTGTGGGGTATATGCTAATTTATTTGATAGTCCATGGGTGTGATTAAGTATTAGTGGACTAGTCTAGTAAAGTATTTAAACAAGCCCAAGAAATTAATGTTGTATTGGACTTGTAGATGGTTAAAATATTATTAATAGTTAATAGTTTCGCTTAATGGTGGACTAGTCCAATTTATGTATTGAGCAAGCCCAATCCGAAGTGATTGTGTGGACTCATGACTAGGACTTATAAGCTATTAAATTGGGCCAACCTTGACATATACGGTCAAGCATATAAAAGGGGTCCAATGGAGCAAGTCGGTGAGCCCAATTGGGGGATTTACTTTAGTAATAGCTGAATACATCTTAGTTGGTAAGATAGGATTTTTTTCGTGTAGTACACACAATCTATCTAGGACAATGGCCTATTTCCCTACTCTACATATTAGTCACCAGGGGTATGGCGGAGGGCAGGAGTTGGTAGTACTTCCTACCTAATCTCTTCTGACCGATATGGCCATCGTGTGCTGGGTAGAGACCAGCGGATGAGCAAGGGTTTCTCTATAAATAGAGCTCTTATTCCGTTTGATAAGTTGCTGAAATACTTGGGTCTATTACAGAGAGAAACACTGTAAGCTTGAGAGCAAGTAGGAGAGGTAGCCAAAAGGAAGGGGAGTCTAAGAAACGGATGCCCTCTAGTTTCATCACATACTCCGGAAAGAAGAGAAGAAGAGTAACAAAATCAAAAAGGCGAGAAGTTTTAATCTCAGTAGTGATATTTTATCTGTATTAATGATATAATAGGTTTAAATGAGCAAACCGGCTTAATAATCAGAAATAGTACATGAGCCCAGTGCTCTGTGATCATGCCTTAATAAGACTGTGAATGTTGTCCATAGGACTTATGACCGAGTCCTAGTTAAACCAATGGAAGGTGGTCCACAACAGATAGGAATTTATAAACTCTGCCGAACAAAAAGGGGCAACAATGAGTAATAATGGTGGAGATGTTGAAGTCGTTCCGATGAGGAACCCATAAACCTAAGTAATGGGATTAGACGTAGTTGTCACCCAACCCCGAACCATAAAGAGGTTTCCGAAGTGAAATCCGTAAACGAACTCGAAGGTTCTGGTAGCTGCTATGGGTATAGTTCAGTGCTGAACCCGAAGCCGAGAACCTTTAATATCAGTAAGGCTCGGACCTGACTTTCGAAGTCACAACTCCGAAACCGAAGTCCTAAAATGTCATTGAGACTTAAACCTTTGGTTTCCCGAAGCCAAACCTCAAAGCACCATCCAATCCCGAAGGGGACTCCCGAACTACAAGAGGTCCCCTAACTATGAAAGGTTCTGAAGAGGAGCCGAAGTCAAATCCTTATAGGTAGCAGGGCAGTCAGACCCAAACTCCCGATCCCGAAGTCAACCATGCCTAATCGGAACTTGACCCTCAAACCAAATTCTAATCATTCTTTAAGACAAGAGACCTGATCTGACCCGACTTATTAGATCGATCTGAACCATGGAGTAAATACACTAGCGTAGAATGACCGACACATGTACTGAGCGACGAAGTTTGCCGATCATAGAACATGACTAATTGATTAGAGAGCTTCGGTAGTGATCGTAGGGTTACTACAGAGCATTATTAAGCCAGGCCATCTAACATGGGCATGACTTCACCTGGTCGGCAAGACTTTAGTAAGCGAGGAGTCACCCCATTGTTCGTAGAGTGACTCTATCGGTAGTATTAAGCCCTACTGATCGTAGAGTTGTTATGGCAAACCATCGAGCAGATAGATGGACCATAGGACCGAATCTCTTATATAAGTTTATTTAATCCATTATTGATGTTTACCTATGACTGATCAGAAGGTAATTTATAATCACTGTAGGATACTTGCAGAGCCAAAGCGTAGAGTAGTTAGTAAGCCGCAAATCAGGCAAGTCTCTGATCTTATTTTGAGCAAGTTCCTAACCTGTGCAATAATTTATGTTGTGCAAGTTTTCTCTTTGAACCGGTTACTTATGATTACATAAATATATAAATCGGATTGCCGGTTTTCTTGAATCAGATTTGAATTGTTATTCCTTACTAAGTGGGTTAATTATTAAAAATTGATGAGTGAGTTTTATACTTACGAATTAAGTACGTTTGACTTGATAATTTGTTAGTTCTTAAGTATTTTAAGTTAGTATTAGATATTTATAGTGTTTTTATGTTATTTTGTAGAAATGAGCAAGGAAACGCAATTCGAACATCTTTTGGAGTACAACATGCGAGCAAGTGCGAGAAGGGAAGATTACAGGGCTTTTAACATTAAAATATATGCATGTTCTTGGTTTGGAACTTGGATTTTATTGTAGATTTACTTCTTAGCTTTCCGGAACATCTTGAATCACCTCAATTGGAGTTCGGATGCGAGAGTTATGACATTTTTATCAACAGAGATCAAGGTTTGGAGTTGTCATTTACATAACAGCCACTTCAAGCTCAATTTCACCCATGATCCAATCCGATTCTCTCAATTCTCAAAGAATGAAAGTTGTAGATCTCGTCGATATCTTCGATTTGGTAGGTGGCAGGCCTCGTAACTCCTCCCGGATCACAAGTTATGGCCATTTTACCAACAGACGTCGAAGCAGAAAATATTTTCTCGCCGGGGCGAGAATGAGCAGAAGTTTTCTCGCCGGGGCGAGAATTTCCTCGCCGGGGCGAGAATGCGCGGAAGGAAAAAAATATTGAAGTTCAGTTCTTTTGGGAAATCGATTTGGAATTGGATTCTTTCTATTGATTTGATTCAGAGACTATAAAAGAGATAGGGAGAGATGGAAATAGGAGGGGAACATACATAGATACACACATACAAGATACATTCATAGTTACATAGTTACGCAAGGATTGAGACACAGAGCTGAACTTGGGAGATTGGAGACTGAAGAAGCATTGCAAGGAATTCAGATTAGAGACTTGAAGATTGAAGAACTTTTTACTGAGTTTTTCTTATCCTCTATCTTATATTTGTAATTTAATTGTGATGACTTATTTGGGATTCATGATTTTTATTTTCAGTATGAACTAAATTTGTAATTAAGGCTACAATTGAACCTTTTGTGTTTATGGATTAGTTATTTATTTGATTCCAATTATTATTTCATCTTGAGTTGTCTATCATATTTTGTGTTTATTGAGTAATTGTCTGATCAACAATTAGCGGGATACTTTAGATGAATTCGGGAGATGAAATCTAGGGTTAGATCTGAATGTGATAGCATGTATTCTTAATTATTTGCATGGGATGAATAATTGGGGTTGTGAAGTGAATAGGGATATCTCTTCGCTGCATGTAACTATTGGGAATTGGTGCTTAATGAATATAATTCTTTAGTTTTGCATAGGAATATCGCAGAATTAATTGAGTTAGATAAATTTATTTGATCACTTGGAAAAGGGCTTATGAATAACTTTGAATTCCTGTTAACAACTCTGTTGAAGTTAATAATTGGATGAATTGGATAATTAGTTTGTATTATATAATTGGAGATGTTGTAGTCTTAAGCCTTTAAAAATCTGAATTTCAACCTTTGTGTTAGTTCTTATTCTTAGTTTTGATTTAAATAGTTTAATCATTATTCAAATTGTGATTGTTTAAATAAAATTGAATTGATATAGTACTAGTAGTTGGAAATTATTGAACAGAGATTCCCTGTGGGTTCGACACTCTATCTTATCACTTTATTAAAAATTATCTCACATCGTTGACATTTATTGACATTCGCACTATGTGCATTTAGAAAATTGATTATGTCATTAAATTGCACCATTTAAAGTTCCGTCATGCACGAACTACCCAGGAGAGGTCTAAGTCATTTGTTCAACTAGACTTATACATGTTAAAGAATTTAAAAGCTATCCAAACTAATAGTTGGTGTGGATTCTTAGACTAAGATGAACCAACCCTATATAGGGAAGTTTCCTAAGCATCTGAAATACGATACAAAGCATAAATGAATGTTATGCATATACATGGTGTACAAGAGGTTGATCCTCTCGAGTGCAAACTCTGGAATTAGTAACCTAATAAGGCTCAATCAAGTGATTGATGCCTTAAAGTATGTTCATAGTCTATTTGATTGTTCAACATTTTAATAATCAATCCTCATTATTCATTGGACATTGGTTATCTTGTTCAGTTATTTATATTGTTGCATCAATTTTAGTTATTCCCCTTTTCATTCAAAATATATCTGTCTTATTTATTTTTAATCTTGCTGAGCAAAGTAGTTGCTCACTCTTACTATATCATAAACCTTTTGCAGCTAAGCCCGAGTGCTCGAGCAAGGATAAGGGCAAGGGGAAAATGAAGTCCTAGACTTCGGATAGGTGATTTATCTGCCTTGATATTTTGTTTAGATATCAGTTAATGTAACACGAACCCTATTAGCTACTTTTGTACTTCGTGAGATATTTATTTAAGGTTACAGACCTTGGGACATAGTTAACCTTTTGTATTTAACAATATATGTTTATTCATTTCGCATTAGTTGTCATATGTTGTTTAAAGGTGATTGGATGTTCTTTATCGTGAGCACCAAATTTGGGGTATTAGTATCCGAATTTGGGGGTGTCACATTTAGAGTAATCAAGTTATATAATATTTATCCGTCAATGAAATTAACAACCCTAGATAACTGCAATCACTAATTATCTGAAATTCTCCTTAAGTTTTAAATCTAATGTGATAATCGCTCCAAGAGATCATAACTATCATACAACCTAGAACTATCAGTCTAGATTTAATATAACAGCAACATTAAAAATTAGAGAATTAGGTTATTCCAAGCAACAATCACACAATCAGGGATTATTTAACTTGCCCTCTGATAATCTTAGCAATGCTCAAAAGCTTGTCCATAATCGTGTATCACTAATTGCTACTTATGATCAGATATAATATCATTTGCTTAACACTATATCTTAATCTAGCAGATGATATCAATCAGATTAATTTAACTGGCCATATCAAATCAATCAAATAAAATAACATGCAATCAATTAAAATAGGTTATCAGAATAAATCTCATGCAAGAAGGAATAAATAAAGTAAGCTTGATCAAACTATTAATAGCAAAGAAGGTTCAACATCCCTTAGAACTAAAATAAAGTACTTGTCCTGACATGCCTTCAATCTCTAAAATTAGGGTTTTTAATTGAGAAGAAGAGAGGGAATGATAGATGATGAAGATCCTCTAAAACTTGAGTAATACAATGTATTTATACCACCAGGTCAAAGTCTTAAAGCTATATGAATTAATGTTCCAAATTACACTAGAAATCCTCAAAAATAACAACGTTGGGAGAAATTTACCGCACGGCCACGCGCCCACGCACCCGCGGAAGGCCTTCAGGCACCGCAGCCCATGATTTGGAGCGCCGCGGCCCACAAGTTCTGTCTGTTTTCTCTTTTTCTCCTTGCGCGCCCATTTTGATCCCTTTTTTCCTCTTTTTCTCATTTTAGCTCCAATTCCTCCTAAAATCAATAAATACCTTAATAAGCTCACATACACACAAAACATGTAATAAAACTAAATATAAAGGAATCAAAATTATCGAATATTATGCACTTATCAACATATAACCGTTCCATCCTTCACGCATTCATCTTTCCTTTTCCCTTATCCTTACTAGAACCTTCTACACGTTCGGGCTTTGTTGAAAATATTTAATTACAAGCAAGGGTGAGTATTTAATTACCTAGCAAGTAATAACAATTAATATTAACATAAACAAGAATTAAATATTTTCATTAACGTACATTTCGACAACTGAACAATAGTTGTGAAAACATCTGAATCATTTTGAATAGAAAAATATTTCGAAACAACATATTGACTATCATGCTGAGCGGTCGAAAGACCAAGAACTTTTGTTCACTTTTGAAAAGGTCTAACAATAATTTAACTGTAAACCGTCATGACTTACGGGCACGGTGGGTGATCAGCCCTTTATGCCCTGCGTTGATCAACACTACATACTTAAAATGACGTTTTTGCGTTTATCATCACTGCCTTTTGGCGCGGTTGGAATATCCGACTAAAAATTTTTCCAAATAAGGGAGGTTCATTCTCAGACTTGAGTCCAAACCAAAACAATTCAGTTGGACAACTCTACTTAATCACAATAACATTTCAAAAATTTATTTTTGAATCAATAAAATGTATAACATGTGTCTAGCCGAAACAAATGGCTTAGACTATCTTCTGAAATAGTTCAGGTATATTAGAACTTAAAAGAATACATTATAGCAAAGTTTGAGCAACGTATACAATTATAAAAGACTTATACAAGTTTGACTTCCTTAATAGCATACGCAATTTGCGTAATCACAACATACATAAAAATATTTTCAAACAATATAACACTTGCACATAAATTATAGCACAAGGTCAGAACACTTGCCTCTTGCGTTCTTTAATACTTGACGTTAATCGTCCTTCACAAATGTCCTATACATTTAAGTCCATATACACATACCAATTAATCATACAACGATGCTAATTTAATCGGCTTACATTAATCTTTCTTTATTACAGAAAATATTTCCAACTTATTCGAACTTGGTTTAAATTATGTCTATAAGACTTAGTACCACGTCTAGTCACTTACATAACACATCTCTAGTACGTCTACACGAACACTCAATGCCCAACAACATAGCAGTTCAGCCCTAGGCTGTCTGCATGTCGGCGCTGTTGTGCCCAATTTTGCCTTGCATATAGCGCTATGCGCCTTCTTTGTAGACTTTAGTCTGTCTGCGGCACGGCGCGGCCGCAGTCAATTTTACCCACATCTGGCGTTGTCGTGCCTTCACCTAGAGGACACTATGTTCAGTGTTTTTCACATTTTCATATTTCGGGCTCATTATACTTATTTTACCATATCCTAACATGCTCATTTATTGACGGAACAAATCTGTTCTTGAGATTAACAATCCACTAACTTAGTCCAAAAGGTACCGAGCTAGGGTTTTTCATACTTAATTACTTCTAATAAAAATTCGCCATAACTTCGTTATAGCTTGTTTTTTATTCCATTCCACTTGAAACATTTTCGCAACTCATTTGGGTACATTTCCTTCTTTCTAGACTTTTCAAGTTAACATATAAACGATGGTTTAAAAATTGTCCATCAAACAACATTAACAACCTCTACCATATTATATTAGTTTTGGTTCTTTATTAATACCATGTTCTTGCTTAGCATGCATTTACCGGGTAAACATTAGTCCTTTAATATCCATCATCCTTATATCACCAAGATCCTTCAATGATCTTTCATTAACTAACAACATCCACCAACAAATCACTTCCTAGTATACTAAAAAGCTTTTAAAGAAAAGGGATGAAGTAGATGAGTTTAGGGTTCTTATTCTTACCTTCTCGGTTCTTTTTCTTCTTCTCTTAAGCTCTAATGGTCAAGCTCTTGAATCCTTGGCTCTCCTTTCTTCTTCCTTGGTCCATCCACTCTCTCTCGCTCTCTCTCTCTCTCTCTCTCTCTCTCTTGTTCTTACTATAGCTCTCAAACTTTATCTCTTCTTTACTTAGTAAATTTTAATAGAAAAGAATAAAGAAATGCAAGTATACTTGTAAAGCTTTATAAAGGCAACCAAGAGTGAGGGTAGCTTAGTCATTTAGGCCCATGACCAAGCTTGAGTTAACTTAACTAATCCATAATTAACTAACTAAAGCTTAAACAAAATCATAAGTTAAGGCCTTGTTTGGCTAGCTTGGTTTGGTAGGAGGGAACATGCATTTAATGCCTCATTTTCTTGTCCCAAACTTTTTATTTATGGAATGCGAGTTATCACCTTATCCTCCCTCCCTTCCCAACCGGCTATCCCCCCTTGCACTCTCCCTTTTGGCATTCATTTAACCACATGAGAAATGCTAGACAAGTAACACTTGTCCTCCCTTGCTTTGGCATTAAGGAACTAGGGTTTCACCCTTTCTTTGGTCTTAAGTAATTAGGGTTTAGCCCTAGCCCAATCCTTAATCTCAACCCTAGCCAAGCCATCAAACCCTAGGCTCAACCATTGGCTCAACCCTAGCCAAGCCATCCCGAACCCTAGCCAAGCCATTTCAAACCCTAAGCTCAACTTGGTTTGGTTACTTCCAAACTTAGTTTCGAATTCTAGTTTCTTTTTAGTTAGCCATTATAACTATTTAATTACCAAAAAGTCCATTTTACCCTTTCATATAATCGATTAGGGTTTCCATTTACGAAGTCATTTAGTTACCCGATTTCCTTTTAGTTAGATTTCCTAACTCGTTCCACCAGCGAAAATCGTGAAATTTCTTTCGTCAGTTTTATTGAAGATTACGTCTCCCGTCCTCAAATAAATAATATCTCGTGATTCAAAAATTTGAAAAATAAAAAAGACATTTTCTGCATTTTATGAATAGTGTTTTAGCATTTTTCTCGAAATTTTTTTATTTCGTTTATGAAACCACAACACATATACATAATCACATATCACATACATTAGGTCAATAATCGACCTTTTATCCCATAAAACACAGTATTATTCATAGAATTTCATTTTATTCCATAATACTCAAAAACCCTAATTACAAGGATTCGAAATATTTTAAAATCGTTACACCAACTTATAGTTAAACAAGTTAATTAAATGGTTTTGCACAATAGAATGATAGTTTAGAAAAACCCTTCCAAAGATTATAGAGAAATCACAACTCTAAATTTAGCAAAAAAAGAGGAACAAAGTCACAGACTAAATCGTAAAGCACTTAAAATAATTCGACAAGAAAGTAAATGTTGAAAGTAAATAAGACAACATATTTGAAGTGGTTCAAAGCACAAAGATCTCCTAATCCATTTTTCTACTCCTTGAGTAGGTATAATCCATTAAAGTAAATCACTAAGATTTGTTTACTAAGAACAATTATAACAACTAAATCATTAAGATTCCTTCAAGTCACTAAGACTTGGTTACAAAGGTCATTAAGACCAAATAATCTCAGTAATAATAATGAGTTTTAGGTGCTGCTAAATTGCTTGAAGTTCGGCACAGAATGATTTAACAACAGAACAAGATGTTCAAAATCGTAGAGTATAAGCCTTTTTTGAAATGGTAGCAGTTTGACTTTTTGATTGTCCGTTCTATACTATTTGTTTAAATTTACTTGCCTTTTATAGACCTTCCTCAAGATCTTCCAATTTGAAAGTTACCGTTGCTCCATTAATGCCTAGATGCTTGTAAATCTCTGATTGTTGCCTTTAGAGGAGGTGTGTTAGCTTTCGGCTATGACATGTCCTTTTTATAGTACTGACTGCTATAGAGACACGCACGTGGGTGCTGTCTTTTCACCAATATAGTTGTTAGACACATTTTTAACTGCCCTTCTCCTTAGTCTCAAGAGTTTTAACAAACTACGTTTTACACTTAACTTCAATGCACTTTACGATGCTTCTACTTAGTTTTGAAAGACCAAGTCTTTGACTCTTCTTAGCTTGATGATCTCCAACTTTGCTCTGATTCTTCTATCATTACTTGTACTTTACGAACTGTGAGGTTTGACTTGACAATTCAGCAAACTTAGATTACTGGTAGTTGTAGCTCTACGATCTTCAGAGCTATAATTAGTAGGCTCTACGATCTTCAAAACTATGATCAGTAGGCTCTACGATCTTTAACTGCATACTTTACGATCGACTTCAAACTTAAGATCTATACATCAGATTTACTCTACAAAATAGATTAACCTAACAAGTTTGATCTCTAACCTCAGTCCTTTTATATAAATTTCATTTCAAGGACTGTACAAAAGCTTCTGATTACAAATATACATTGATTTCACATATCATCATCAAATCTTAAGACATGCATTGTACTAACATAATGCCCCCTAAATATCTTAGCTTCGCCTCTAAAGGATGGAGGTAAGATATTTTTAAAATCCAAATCCAAATCCCAAGTACTATATAACTGAATAGGTTGACAAAACTACCTGGTCTCCACCAAAGTCGCCAATTTGGATTTATCCATGACTAGTTCTTTTTTATAATTTTCAAGGTTTGCCTTAAATCAGCTAACTTTGCACGTGACTAGTATTGCACATAGCTCCAAGCCTCATCTTTGTGATGTTGCAGCATCTGGTAAACTGATTCATATAGGTTAGTTGATTGGTCTTGGTTAGCTAATTGGTCCACATTGGTGTTAATCAACCATCCATCTTTTGAGATTTGAAATTGATAGCTAAACTCAATTTGCCCCCTATAAGCATCTTCATCGGCTATTAATGTCTTGGATTGGCTCTCGGTATCATCGAACTCAAGTTTCTCTAATATAACCTATTGTCAGAAAACTTCGACTATCTGATTTATATTACTTCAAGTTTACTAGGTAACATATAGGTCAGATTTACTTGAGGCTGGCCACATACACCATTCAAGTCTTCATTCTGCTGAAACTGTGAAGTCAAGTTGACTGACCTGCTCTGATTAGCTAATTGCTCACCATTTGAATTTTGGAACTGATAACTTAGCCAAGTTGATTGCCCTTAACTGATGATGTTTTAAGTACCTCGTAAATCCTTTGCTGGTTATCAAATGAGTACACTGATCGATCCAATTTGGGTATGACTTATTGTATGTAGGTGGATTGATTCGCCTCATCCCTGGACCGAATTATTACTAGAAGAATTTGACCAATTGATCCTTATTAACCACCATAGTTTAGGGTCCAAGGTTATTGCCCCCACCAACTAAGTTGAACGGAGGTTGGCCTTCATCATACCAAGTCCCATATTGGTAATAATGAGGAATTTGTTAGCCCATTCCTCCTTGGTTGGTCATTCGTTCCTGTCTAAAATTAACCTATTGTTTCCCATTTAGCCCTAGGGGCATGTAACTTCGAGTTGATTACCCCCCCCACGAGCGTTATGGTCCTGAGTTGATGACGATTTCGGGGACTTGTCGGGTCTCTTTTCATTAGCCTGATTTTACATTGTTATCTCAAGACCTCTTATGGCTTCGACTATCTCTTTCGTACTTTCTTTAAATACCACTTTTAACTGTTCAGAAGAAACTCTGTACCATTCTTTTAACTCGTTAGCCAACTCCGAAGAGGCAACTTTCTGCTGTTCAGCTAATGTCAGGGTTAACTTAGTTATGTCGAACATTTTTTCTTCAGATATTGACGAGTTAACTAGATGTTCAATTCCACTTTTCTTTTTGCACATACATATTTGGTTAAACTGAGTAACTAAATCCCTAACACTGGGTCCCACCAGGCGTGCCAAAACGTGTTGTGGCTGAATAATTTTTGTGCGGGTGTGCTAGAGTTCGCTGAACTCAATGTGAGAAGTGTTTGTCTAACTGATAAAATTATATTCGGTTAACACTTGTGCTTCAAATGATTAGCCAACTACTTAGTAGAACTTGTGAGGCGATTGGATTGAAGAAGAAACTGCTTCTCTATGGGTCTTTTTGCCTTTGACTAAGGACTTTAATGTTACACAACTGGTTACTTTTCTTTTTGGTTAACTGATTCTAGTTTGCTTGGTAATTTATAGCTAAGGTCAACATTGCTATAAACTAGAAGTTTTACTGTTATCAGTAAAGTTTTTTGATTTTATGAATATAATTATAAATAATTTCCAACTTATCCTATCTATTGATTAGCACATCACAGTTAATAAAGACATGCAACATATAACCACTAATATCAGACAGTTAAGTAAAAACCTGAATATAATTGATGGGACAAGTTGTGAGCTTTACAACCCGGATCGAATACACCGTTGGCAAAGTGCAGAGCAAATCAACAACACCATATGAAGGTCCAGATGAAAGCGAACAACTGGGTTTGAATATGTAACTAAGTCCAAATGGATGTAACAAGCCACAAATCCAATATTAAATGCATAACTAAGTCTGAATGGACGTAACAAGTTAGCAAACAACCGGTATTGAACGTAAAATTAAGTCCAAATAGACATAACAAGTTGCAAATTCTTGTTAATTGCTTGTCATTCTAAATCTCTATCTTCATTATCAATGTTAAAATGAAGATCTACTTTCATGCCCTCCATAGGATCTTCAACTTGACTTTCACCATCTCCATACATTCGTTCTAAACCAAATTAAACAAAACTCAACTTGTACCGAGGATGAAGCACAACGGGAATATACAATAATATGTTCATCTTTGTAACATTTCCCCAATACTTATCATATTTTCTTTTCATTGCCTTGGCCATTGTTTACAGTTCTTTACCATTACTTCTTTCTCACTCACCCAAAATAATATAAGTCACTTATTTCATGAAATGCATTATTTGATGTTACATAAGATGACCTTGAAAAATGAACAGTTAGATTATAAAAATGTTCTAAAAATCCACAAACAATTTAGTCGTATTCCAATCCGAGTCCGTTGGAATGTTCCCCCTCCCCCCCCCCCAATCTTTTTTTCAAGGCCACGATCTTCAAATCCAAATCGATCAAAAGCTTCTTTGTACTTTAAGGCCAAATTTAACATCAATAAGTGGAGTTCCATCTAGTTGGGCAATCTAAAATTAACCCTTTCTTATCTTTAAGACCACAATAATCAATACAATCCCTAAATGACTTAACCCTAGTCGGAGATTATTTTGCATACTTCACTACACGCCTAATTGTCTCAATAGATTTCTCAATCAACTTTAACCCATTATTCACAACAAGATTAATAATGTGAGCTATACATCTCATGTGAATGAACTTAACACTCAAGACATTAATTTTCCAAGATGTACATCTATCTCTCAAGTAAGCCGTTGCAGTATCATTTGAGCTAGCATTATATCTACAACGAGTGTTATAACCTTAGAAAGTCCCCGCTCTTTTAGACAAGACTCAACTATTTTCCCAATGTCCTTCCCCTTATGACTTGTAATGGTTCGAAAATTTAAGTTTTTCTTATATAATTTCCAATTTTCATAAATAAAATGTGTACTAACACACATATAATTCAAGCATTGATTGGAAGTCCAAGAATTAGTTGTTAGACAAACACATACACAATTTTTTTCTAAGGATTATTTTCAACTTAATTTTCTCATTATCATACAAACGAATGCAATATCTAGCAAATGTAAAACGTGAAGGCAACTAGAACCTAAGACATGCAACTTGCATAAGTCGTTTAAAACCCTCTTTCTCAACATGTCTGAAAGGAAGCTCATCTACAATAAGATGGTAAGTCACGACTGTCCTAACAGCTTTTTGGTCAAACCTCTAAGCAGTGAGTGTACCCACACCTGCCCCTCCCTCCCGCTCACCCTCTTTAATCCTTACAAGTTGGGATTGAGATTTATCCATGTTGTTGGGATTTTTTTACAAGCTTTAAAGTGATTTATTAAAGCAGTATTAGAAGATGTATTAGCAGCTAATTCTTTTTCATAATAAGTGCACTTACCTTTAATGACAGTACCATCCATATCCTTAATTAGGATGAAGTGCCCCTCAGTCCACACTATGGATCTAGGTGACATCCTCTTTCTTTTCATCCTGACACTTTTTTACTATTCCGTAGTCTTTGTACTTGTTGAGGTTTCCTTTGACTCGATCTCTATATTAGTGGGAACATTGCTATCCGACTCATTCCCATTAAGGTCAAGCTCAAGCTCAAGTTTGTCTGTATTATCCACCATTTGCAAATCATTTAAAACACTTCTTGACATCATCTGAAAATTTCAAATAAGCCAAATTAGATTAACAAAGAAGTTAACACACTGATAAATTACAAGAATTTATTTTAAAAGTAAGAGAATTAAAGAGAGGTGTAGCACTACCAGAGATGAGCCAAATATATTACACTTAAAAGAGTTGGATTTGAGAGAAGATAAATAATGCCAAATACTTTGTATAAAAAATATAAAATAAAAGTTATTTTTTCAATTTCATGAAGCACTCCTAGAACATGTGTAGAATATGTGCAAGTTGAGAAACTCAGTAGAGAGGAAATGAAGTCCTTGGATATTACCTTGCACGATTCATTTTTAATCTTTATAAACAAAATAGAGTTAAAGTAACTTATGAATCACAAAGCCCATTGTGCTGAATTTAAAAATCCCTAATTTCGTTTTGTTAATTTAGTATGTAACCCTGTTCTAGACCAATTGATTGGGACTTGGTGATTACGGTCAATGTCACATAACCAACTTCTTGGAAACTACAGTCAACTGGCTATGGTTTTTAGTGGCTTTGGCCAATATCCAATTTACATGTTCATATCGTTGAACTTATGGCCTTTTTGGATATATTCTGTTCTATTTCATTCAGCTTTCAATCAATTCCCAATTGCCATCGCCCATTTCAAGTGGATCCACCAATATATACAAGATATCTCATTTCAATAAGTGATGATTGAATACTAAAATAACTTTTTCTTCAATTCATTTTTTTTAACATAGAATACTAAAATAACTAAAAAGTGAACATAGACAGTGTTAGGATGGGTTTATTTGGGCCCAGTGGATATGGTGGGCTATGGTCCACGTGAAGGAATGTTCCCACGTAGGAGAGAATGTTTGGATAGTGGGAGAATATTAAGGAATCCTAATTGTATTTAATTTCTAACTCCTAAGGAAAGTGTCAGGATATAATTCGACTTTCTTTCTTTAAGGAGATTGAGTTTAATCCTATTGTGGTATCTAACCTAATGAGGAGTTCTATTTCCATACGGGGAAGGGCATGCAGTTGATGGTGTGATCACTATAAATACAAGGTTAAACTTTAATTCACATGTAATCTTCACTTTACAGCACAAACCCATTAAGCCTCCATTGTTAATACCTTGAACAGCCTGTACTTATTCTCACACTGGAGCTATCCCCCGTCGGCGAAAGCCATCAGCTCTTTGAGTGTGGTTTTGTTTCTGTGCAGGATTGGACGCACAGTTTAGTGATTGGGCGCGTGGACGAATCTTGGCGTCAACATTGGCTCTAGAAGGAGGGCATTTAGTGCTTGATAATTTCCAATCACTCAGTATTCTTTGATCAAAAATAATGGTGTCAAGTAAGGCGAAGATGGAGTTGGCGTATGGTGAGTCTACGGTTGGCCATTTTCAACCCAAAGGCTCGGTCAAAGATAGGTTGGGACCGTCAAGGAGCATCTCGGACAGGCTGGGCCCCCAAAGTCATTCAATGGGCCCAACCGAGCCATGGTCGGCGATCATAAGGAAACAATTATTTTCGACCACCCAAAAGACGCTAGATTATGAGAGTCATACCGACGAACAGAATTCCAGGCCGGGTTGGGGTCGTGATGAAAGAGAAATAATACTGGCCAAAAGGGTGAAACAACGAAAAGACGTTGTAGAAGCCACACGCCTTCAGCAGACAGAGTTGGATAAGCAGTTGACATAGCTGGTAGACGGAGAAAAAGTTTCCTCCAGTCGTCATCGGTGTCGGGAATATTCACCAGTGGACTGATCCAGGACCTACCGTTCGAACGGTTCTCGGCGTGAAAGCAGCAGGCTCAGGAGTCACTCCCGGGAGGTGGTCAGGCGTCAAAGCCAATCCCGTGACAGGAGTAGGCATCGAAGCTACTCACAGGAGGCAAACAGTGAAACCAGGGGGAGATCCAAACGGAGTAGACGGAGGGTCTCTCCAGTTCATGACGGGGATAGGCATGATTCGTCCCCGCGAAGTGATATTCCCGTGGCATTCGCCTAGAAGGTCAGGGATAAGCATGATTCATCCCCACAAATAGATATTCCCACGGCACTCGCCCGGAAGGTCGGGCATAGGCGTGATTCGTCCCCACAAATGGATATTCCTGCGACACTCGTCTGGAAGGTCGAGGATAGGCGTGATTCATCCCCACGAATTCAAATTCCCAAGGCATTCATCCGGAAGGATGGTGATCGACTAGAGTCATCCCCTCAAACAGGAGATCCCGAGGCTTTAGCCCGGAGGGTTGCAGAGCTAGAAAGGGTGCTCGCAACAGTTAACCAGGGGAAAGAGCCGTCATTGAGTTCAACCTCGCCATTCTCCGCAAAAATCGATCGGGTTCGGGCCGATCCCAACAAGAAAGTCTCGCACATGGAAAATTACGATGGCAGAAGAGATCCGTTTGATCACATTCAGGCCTATGACCGACTGGTGAGTTATTATGATTACTCTGATGCTGCCAAGTGGCAGATGTTTATTACGACTTTGAGGAACGAGGCTCGGCAGTGGATGACATCTTTGACCCCGAACTCTATTTTTTCATGGAAGGAGCTTTGTGACCAGTTTCACGATCAGTTCGGGAGTAATAAGAGGAGAGGAAAGCCAACGGCTTCGTTAATGCAAATTCGGCAGTACTCGAATGAGACGTTAGGCCAGTACATGAAACAGTTCAGAGAGGCGATCGGAGTCGTGACAGATTTGAATGGTACTCAGGCCCTCAGATACTTCACCACGGGGTTGGATGTAGTAAAATCAAAGAAGCTGGTGAAGGATATGATGTTTGATGCCTCAAAGGATTAGGCTAAAGCCTATAATAGGGCAAAAAAGTTAATTGCGATCGAGGAGGCCGTGAGCAGTCTAAAGCCCAACGCGACAGAAAAACCGAGAGATCGGGATCGGAACAATTACTCCAGATTAGATAACAATAACAAAATAGACGACCTACCGAAGAAGAATTCTAATGGGGGTTCGGGAGGAGGATGACCCCTTTTCCCAAACAGAAAAGTTAACAAGGTATTCACCCGTCTCAATACGGATTGGGCTACGATATTAGAGCACATGAGGGATAAGCCGTATTTTGAACCATGCCCGAACAGTACTCATCGAGATCGGGAAAATCAAAATAAATATTGTGACTATCATTAGGCTATTGGGCACTCCACTGAGAATTGCAGAAATTTGAAATCATTAATTAAGAAGAATGTGCAGAATGAGGAGTTAGTTCAGTTCGTTGCGGGTTGAGGGACTTCGGGGAGAACGACGACCAATAGTAACACTCAACAGAACCCAAAGTCTCAAACTGAACCAGTCCTGATGGCTCGAGGTGTGGTAGATGTGAAACAGGTGGTTCGGTTGGGAAGGTCCTTAGAAAGAAAAGGCAGGGCGTATTGGATTCGGTCATGACAGTGTCTGAACAGCCTGCAAGAAGGGAGCGACCTTATCCCAGCACTGTGATATCATTCACCGATGAGGATTACCCATCAGAATCGATCGAGCCACATGAGGGAGCTTTGGCTATCACTGCCCAAGTCATATCCATGGATATGAGGCTGATCATGATTGACAATGGCTCCTCTATCGACATATTGTATGCCCATGCTTACCAGAGGCTAGATCTAGGAGGAAGGAAGATGGAGGTCGGGTAGGAACCTCTGTTGTATGGGTTCGACAACAATCCAGTTCGAATAGCAGGAACCATCGAATTGCCAGTCATTTTTGGAACAGTTCCCTAACATGTGGAGGTCAACGTCAGGTTCTTTGTTGTGCATGTGGATTCTGCTTACAATGCTATTTTAGGACGACCGACGTTGATGGCGCTGCAGGCAGTGACCTCCATTCCACACTTTAAGATAAAGTTCCCTATGCCAAACGGAGTTGGCGAAGTCAAGGGTGATTTGGATATGGCTCGAAGGTGCTATAGGAACTCGTTGATATCTTCGGCTGTCGGGAAGCGTAAACAGAAGCAGACAATGGTGATTGAGGTTGAACCCTTTACCGAAGAAAGCACAGAACCACTCGCCTTACCAGCCGAAGAAACCGAAGACATTGAGCTAATCCCGAGGAAGAAAGATAAGATAATAAAGATTGGTTCGGGTTTGCAGGAGCCCTTTAGAACGAGTTTGATCGAGCTGCTTCAGGTGTACGCGGATATTTTTACATGGGAGACGAGTGATATGCGAGGAATTGACGAGAAAGTTGTTGTGCATAAACTAAATGTAGATCCTACTAAGAAGCCAGTGAGATAGAAAAGGAGGATTTTTGCCCTTGAATGGCAAAAGATTATTGATGATGAGGTCGCCAAGCTATTAGCGGTCAATTTTATATATGAGATCGACTACCCCGAGTGGTTGACGAACGTGGTATTGGTTCGGAAGTAGAATGGGAAGTGGAGGATCTGCATCGACTATAGTGATCTGAACAAGGCGTGTCCGAAGGACTTCTACCCACTCACACACATTGACTAGTCGATCGATGCCACATCGGGGTACGCGTTGTTGAGCTTCATGGATGCCTTTTCGGGATACAATCAGATTTTCATGTACAAGAAGGATATCCCGAAGACGACATTTATAACACATCAGGGATCTAGCTTACAAGAAGATGACCTTTGGACTAAATGCCAGAGCCACTTACTATAAGATGATTAACTACGTGTTTCGAAAGTAGTTAGGTCGAAGCATGGAAGTCTATGTGGATGATATGAGAGTCAAAAGCCTATCCATTCGACAACATCTGGATGACCTGGAGGATTGTTTTCAAATGGTTAGAGACTGCAACATTCGGTTGAACCCGACGAAATGCACATTTGGCCTCGGTTCGGGCAAATTCCTAGGGTATTTGGTCAACAAAAAAGGGATTGAAGCAAATTCGGAGAAGATTAAAGCGATTCTGGACATGAAGTCTCCTCAAACATTTAAAGATATGCAACGGTTGACTGGTCGGATAGTAACTTTGAGAAGGTTTATATCCAAATCAGCAGAGCGGTGTTTGTCGTTTTTTGATACTTTGAAGGGGCCGAAGAATGAGAAGACTTTCTAGTGGACTTCGGAGTGCGAGGATGCGTTTCATGGAATAAAGAAATATGTATCTTTAGCGCCTCTACTGATGAAGCTGGTCCTTTCAGAACCTCTATATTTATATTTGGCAGCAAGCTCGATGGCGGTCGGAGGGGTACTGATTCGGGAAACGGGAGGAAAATAGTTCCCCGTTTACTATGTAAATTCGGGATGCTAAAACGAGGTATCCAAACTTGGAAAAAATTTCCTATGCCTTGGTTATAGCCATTCGGAAGCTTCGACACTATTTTCAGGGAAGATTAATAGTCGTATATACGGATCAGCCTCTGAAGAAGATATTGAATAAGCCTAAAATTTCTGGTCGGCTTGCAGCATGGGCTATGGAGTTAACTCAGTTTGTGTTGGAGTACCATCCTTGGATAGCTATTAAAGGTCAGGCATTGGCTGACTTTATGGTGGAATGTTCTTTCTCTGAGCCCGACTCCATCGATCAGGCAGAAGTTGTGGTTGGGTCGATCTCGGAGCTTCGACAGGTTCAGACTTCTTGAACGTTGAATGTATATGGGTCTTCAATAACGGATCCCAGTGGTGCAGGGGTGATTCTGATAAGTCCAGAGGGATTTAGGGTTCAATAGGTCATTCGGTTCGGATTCAGGGCGACCAACAACGAGGCTAAGTATGAAGCCATTCTGGCTGGGCTACGGTTGGAAAGAGGTTAGAGGTGCAGACGTTAGTCATCTTCAGCGATTCTCAACTAGTGGTTAAGCAGATATCTGGGGAGTATGAGGCCCAAGGGGCAAGGATGTCCAAGTATATAGCTGAAGTCAAAGATCGGCTGCAATACTTTAGTTCGTTCACTTTTCAAAGGGTCGATCGGTCTGATAATACCATTGTCGATGCATTATCCAAGTTAGCTACTTCGAATACAGGTACTTTCAGTGGGTCGGTGTATTTGGAGGTTTTGGAGTGTCCAGGCATTCAAGGATCAGAGGTATTGGTGGTGGAACGCTCGGATTGTTGGATGACGTCATACATAAGTTACCTACCGATGGCGAATTGCCTTCGGATCGGATACTGGCAAAGAAGATAAAGTACAGGAGCTCAAATTTTGTATTGATCGATGGTGATTTATATAGGCGTGCATACTCCTCGCCTTTGCTGAAGTGTTTGGTTCCATCCGAAGCAGAGTACGTACTTCGGGAAGTTCATGAAGGGATTTGTGGGGATCACATGGGAGCAAAGGCTTTGGCATACAAGGTGTTTCGACAGGGTTACTACTGGTCCATTATCTTTAAAGAAGCTAAGGAATATGTTCAAAAGTGCCCTAAATGTCAGTTGAGCAACCTGATTCCTCATCAGTCCTCTGAAGAATTGTTCTCCGTCTTATCTCCGATCCCATTCACTTTATAGGGAATTGACATTTTGGGACTGTTGCCAAAGGTGAAAGGGCAGGTCAGCTTTGTGGTGGTGGCTATTGATTACATGACTAAGTGGGTAGAGGCCAAGCCACTTCGCACGATCACAGAACAAGAATGTCTTAAGTTTCTTAAAAAGTTTATGGTCTTTTGCTTCGGTATTCCTATGGTTGTTGTGTCAGACAACGGTAGGCAATTTGTGGGATCGAAGTTCGAGGAGTTCTTAAAGGATTTGGACATCCAGTATCGGAAGACTTCAGTTGTCCATCCTCAATCTAATGGTCAAATGGAAGTCACCAACTGGACTCTACTCAATGACATTAAAAGGAGGTTGGACGAAGCCAAGGGAAGATGGCCCGAAGAGCTGCTTAGTGTTTTATGGGCATATCGAACTACTCCTCGAACCACGACAGGCGACTCGCCGTTTAGATTAGCTTACGGGACCGATGCTCTTGTTCTAGTTGAGGTCGGGTCTCCTTCGCTAAGGGTCAGTCAGTATAAGGAGCTTTATAATGATGAAGGCCTTTGCCTTAATCTTGACTTGTTAGAGGAGGTTCGGGAGTCAGCCTTGGTAAGGCTAGCAGTCTACCAAAGGAGAACGGTCAGACACTATAATAAAGGTGTAAAGTTGAGGAGATTTGAAGTTGGAGATCTAGTCCTCCGAGAGGTGGAGGCGTCGATGCCCCAATGCCTCGGAAAGCTAATGCCCAACTGAGAGGGACCTTATGAGGTTATTGAAGTGCCGAAACTAGGTACTTATTGGCTTCGAGCAATGGATGGGACAGAAGTCAAAAACACTTGGCATGTTGGGAGACTTAGAAAGTATTATCAGTAGTACATATTAAGTATTTTTTTATGACTTTGTAATTTTATGTTGATATTTAATGAAATAACACTTCAGATTTGCTCATAAATTAATATTTTCATTGATGTTGGATATATCTACATGGATAAATTAATTGCATACTAAGCTATTATAAAAATGGAGGAGGGAGCTCGTTTTAGGCTTTGGCTTCGTCATCTGAAGTGTCCAAAAGGTCTACATTGAGATGGACTGAGCGCATCTTTCCTTTGTCTTTGTCCCGAGCACTCTGATAGTCGAGATTAAACTGCTGTAACACTTCATTCGTCAGCTCGGGGGACCTTCGGTACTCTTAAATGATCTGTTGTTTAATGGCTCCAGTCAGTGGAGGACCTAGCGCCTTATAGCTGTTGAACTCTTTCTCTAAAGTGTTGTGAGCCTTAACAGACATTTCGAGCTTTATTTCAGTAGACTCGAGTTTCCTCTACAAAGATGCGTTGTCAACCATTAGAGCGCCGCACTCGTTCTTCTTGTCTTCGTAATTTTTCAGAATCGCCAAACGGCATTTCTCGCTTTCGGCAGCTTTCTCCTGGACTTTTTTCAGTTCGGCCTCGAGTTTATCACAGCGAAGGACGGCATTAGCGTGTAGCTTCTTCTATTTCTCCAAGCCACCCATTACAGCTTCTAATGTCGACTTTTGACGAACGACTTCGGCTTCTTGCTCCTCCTCTCTTTCTTCGGACTGGGTTAGTTGACGTAGGAATCGGCTGGTAACAGCAGCGGCCTAGGAGCAGAGAGAAGAGGAGTTAGATAATAAATTTAATACGTGAGTTCGGAGGGCAGAGTAGACCAGAGATATTTACCCGGCTTAGATTCAATGCATTGGAGTTTACGAGTTCTCGGAGACTTGCCCCAGGTTGATTGGGAAGTCTTTCGGGCTTTGGGGCCATAATGATGCCAAGGTAGCCACTCTCTGGATGCGGTCGGGAGTTGGGGAAGGACATTGGGGTGATGGTGGAGGAGATTGGTGGTCAGAGAGGCTATTTGTTTGTTGTTTTTTGGCTGGAGGTTCGGAAGAGGAGTCTTCGGGTTCTTTTTGATTCTCTAGTTGCGGGGCTTCGAAAGTTGGTAGGACGGTCTGGATGATTTGTTTTGCTTCAAGTGAAGGGTTTTGTTTGGCAATCTTCACTTGACGCCTTCTTTTCACTTGCAGAATGTTGGTCTTCTCGGAAGGAGGGATATCTAGAAGGCTCCTTTCGGTGAAGCCGGGAGTGGGGATGATAGAAGATGAGGAAGTTTGTGACATCGGGATTGCGGTGATCGGTTGGATTAGGGGAGGGGTTTCAGTTGGTTCAGGCGGAGGAATTGTTTCTTCAGTAGGATCGGTAGATGTTTGGTCGACGTCGGCGATTGGGGTCGGCTTGATAGGAGATACTATACTAGTTAAGATCTATATCAAATGGGAAATTTGAAATAGTACGAGTTAAATCAAAGGATTCAGAACTTACGTTTGTGATCATACAACTAGGATTGGTTGCTCAGGAGCTCAAGGTTCTATTCCTTCTTCGGCAATTTTTCGATGAGTTTCACCAGTTCTTGAAGACGGGCGTGAGGTAGCTCTCTGATGGATACATTCGATTTGGAGGCTTCAGCCCAATCAGGAATCTCGCGGATGCTGGGACCCTTGATGAAGAACCACAGAGAATGTTATCCTTTGTTGCTTGAGGAGGTCTTCATCAGAGGGCACTTTTCGATTCCTTTGTTTTGTTGCTTACTTATCTGTCAGAACCCAGATTCCCTGGATCGGCTCATGGAGAATAAGGTGAAGAAGAAGTCGATGGTGGGAGTGATGTCGAGTTCATGGCATAAGGCGATGAAAGAGATAATGTGGATGTAGGACTTCAGCACCGTTGGGTGAAGCCGACTCCAATGAATCCTAGGAAGGAGATGATGAAGGCGTGAAGGGGGAGGCGTACCCCATATTTGAGGGCACTGAGGGAGATAGCAGTCCACCCGTCAGGCCGATGGTACTTTCGTTCGACATGGAAGGGGGCTCGGATATCGTAGGTGGTCGGAATACGGTATTACTCCCGTATTCCGTTGAGATCTTGAGGTCTGATGGTGGAGGTAGTGTCGATGTGGGCGAAGGTTTCTTCATTTGCGTACTCTTTGATTATCTTTTGGGTTTCGATCTCAGCTTTGGATTGGGATGAAGTATTAGTGGCGGCCATTGATTGATAGTAGATTTGGGATGTTTTGAAAGGGGTTTTTTCGTCGAAAAATGCAGAGGTTGCACAGAGAGAGCGAGGATGGATTTTGAGATCAGATTTAAAAAGTGGCGGTTACTTTTGGAAGAGAAGGGGTTTTAGATTATTTGAATTTTGGGTTCCACGTGGTTTTCTAAAAACGGCGTAATAAGTGGATTACGTGATGGTGGTGGGGCCTGGCGGTGCGTGTTGGGTGTGTTACCGAGGGTTTGGGCTTTGTGTCTTCCGGTTTAATTATTAGGCTTTTAATGATGAACTCTTCCATTAAATGTTCCATTATAATGAAAGACTGGGGGGCAATGTTAGGATGGGTTTATTTGGGCCCAGTGGATATGGTGAGCCATGGTCCACGTGAAAGAATGTTCCCACGTAGGAGTGTGTTTGGATAGTGGGAGAATATTAAGAAATCCTAATTGTATTTAATTTCCAACTCTTAAGGAAAGTGTCAGGATATAATTCGACTTTCTTCCTTGAAGGAGATCGAGTTTAATCCCATTATGGTATCTAACCTAATGAGGAGTTCTATTTCCATACGGGACGGGCATGCAGTTGATGGTGTAATCACTATAAATACAAGGCTAAACCTTAATTCACAGGTAATCTTCACTTTATAAAGAAGGGAATGAAGCTACTGCTGAGAGGGAGCATGTATCAAAAGAATTTCATACAGCCGATGTTGCCCCCTTATCAACCAAAAATACACCAGATACTGCAGCCAAGGAGAATAAGGATGAAGAAGTTGATGAAGATCAGTCGAGTGAGAGGTGAACTGCCTTCACACTCCCCCGTTCTTACTGCTATTGAAAATGAAGGGAGTGATAAGGCTGGGTCTCAAAGAAAACAGCAGGAAACTTGATCTTCTTCTGATTAAATTAAATTCGGAGAACGAGCAGATCAACTCTCCTCACTGGTGCTGCAAGATCACAGTTGCCAGTTGGGTTGGTTGGACTTTCAAACACTTTCCCAGTGTTGAAGTCATTGCCCTCAACCACCCACATATTGAAGTTTGAAAGAAGGCTGATAAAAGATCATTCAGTGGACGAGGTATCCACTACAAATTTTCCATCAAATGTGCTGCAAAGCTTGAGATATGCACAGGTAGGGCCAGCAATGATAGCTAATATTGAAGCTGCAGAAAAAAGAAATTCTACACTATATTACTTTCTTAATTTAATTTGGAAAAATTAGTAATATAGTTTTATAAAGAAATAATTGAAATGAGATTATCTTACATAATATTAGGGGTTGCTTGATAACCTCTTTTTGACCTTATCTCTTTTTCACACAGAGATTAAATTATTTGATAAAAAATTTGTGCTACCTCTTTTTGCCTCTTAAAAGAAAGAGATTGAGTCAACTCTTGTTTTTTTTAAAGAAAAAGAGGTTCATTACTCTTTTACCCTCACTATCTTAATTTTATTTTTTTAATTCTGCACTTCACTGTTCTCACTACACCACTCACCACCACCACCACCATCCACCACCACCCACCATCACGCACCACCACCACTCACCACCACTATCCACAACCAGCACCAACACCATCCACAACTACTCACCACCACTATCCACCACCACGCACCACCACCACTATCCACAACAAGCACCAACACCATCCACAACTACTCACTACCACCCACCATCATCCACCACTCGGTGAATTTATTTGAATTAATTATTTAATATTTATTATATTATTACACTCACCCTAAGTTTGTATAAACTGATTTAAGGGTAAAATAGAAAAATATTGTATTTAAACATACTATACAAATTAGTTATCAAACAAATTTTTTACATTTAAATTTTGTTTTATAAACGAACCTCTATTTTATACAGAGTTTCTATTTTAATAAGCTTTTGTTGCACAGTTTTATCAAACGCCACCTTAATTTGTCAATATATATATATATACACACACACACACACAATAATTACTACATAGATAATATAGTTTGAAAAAAAAATTCTAATCCATTTTACTTTCATAATTTAATTTATAACAATTATTAAAATATAATTATAGTTATATTTCAAGTATAAGTAAAATTTTATTATTACTTAGATAATATAATTTTAAAAAAAAAACCATTTTCTTACGAAAAGCATCTTACCAAATATTAACTATAATATTATTACAGTATATATATAGGTGTAAGAATAACACATTAACCAATAATATGATACAATTATTATATTAAAATTTAAATATTAAAAATGAATTATTCTTTTCAATGATATATTTATAAAAAAAATAAAATAAAAATTAAACAACATCTTAATTGTATAATAGGACCATTAAAAATAAAGATAAGTAATACAGTTTTATAATAAAACAATCACAATATCATTTTATCTAATATTACTTTTTAATTATTATAAATTGTAAGTATAATTATATTTAGAATATAAATAGGATTTTATTATTACTGCTTATATATCTACATAAAATACTAAAAGTACGAAAACCTTTTTTTGGTCCTGTTTAACTGGGACGATTTTTGGTTTATAATTAAACCGATTTTGTCCGTCACACGAGTCGAACTCAATTTGGTCCTCTTCTCAATCGATTAACCCTTCCTCTTTCTCAATTCATGAACCTTTCTTTCCTTCATTAGACGTCTGTTGGACTCCGCAGAGTGGAAGAGGAAGTGTATCTAAGACTTCTTTATTTTGCACCTACATCTTCCTATATCAAGCCTTAATTTCTCACCTGATTACATCGAGAATCTCATTCAAACTCATCCATAACTCCACCAATTTCAGATTAGTTATGAATGATTCAATGGGAAGATTTCGAGTAGGACCTAGCTTCATTGTAGAGTGATTCAACGGGAAGATTTCTAGCAGGAGCTAGCAATTGTTATTTTCAGTATGCTCTATTTTACTTGGTATATTATATATAACATTTAAGAATTAAATACAATTTTGAAGCTTTTACAAAAATTGCAATTCAATTTGTGATTATACAAAATTTGACTTGAATTATTGTCAAGTTTGGGTTTTTGTGAGGTTTTTGGTTGCCTAATGAATTGTGGGAAAATCAGGAAAAAAACATTAATTTTTAAAATACTTTAGTTTTACTCAGTTTTTGACATCTTATGTTATATTCATGGTGTGTTTCAATTCCACTACGAATAGGAGATTGAGAAGCCAGACTAAGAGAAAAGAAATTGAGGGGTAAAGACAGAACAAAATAGAATTCTTCTCTTCCTTTTGAGGTAAACATCACTAATATTTTGAATACCATTATTGTTTTTCACAGATTTATGGTCGATCAATAGAACATAATTTGGACATGAAATCAAAATAATAAAAACGTATATGACTTCTTTTGGTTGGTTTGGGCTCACACCCCAAATATGCAGAATTACAAGGTAACTTTATATTTGACTTGCAAGATGTTTATGAAACTGTTTCAATGAAATAAATTGTCATCTCGTCCATATTTCCATTCATGTTATCCACATTTGCATTGAAAAACATCTGAAAATATTTCTTACATGGCTTTGGAGCCGAGAGGTTTAAACAATCCTAAAACCATTCCAAGAAGAGCTTCATTCAATTCTGAAACAAGTATATTTTATGTATGTATATATAGCTTGATAATTGGACACAAGCAACTTAAAAAAATATTTGGAAAGGTTATTGTAGGTTTTTATAAAGAATGTGGTGGAAACATGTTTCATTATAAGTCAGCTTCATTGATAAAATCTCTACGGTAAACTTTGTTAGTTATGCTTCAAATTCTAGTGTTTACCAAAGTCCCACATTGCTCACTTTGGAAACTATTCTTGAGTATATTAGTAAATCCTAGTGTTGGACTTGATAACATGGTTGAGGAAAAAGGGATGGGCTCGCGCACATGAGGTTGGCTAAGGAATTGGGTTGGGCCAAGCTTGGATCTTGGACTTTCGGCCAGAAAACCTTAATGCGTGTGGGCGCGCGTTACGCCCGCGCAGGGGGGGGTGCAAATTCAGACAATTTGGCCTCGCGGGTGCACCCAGATAGCCCAATGTTTTGCTAAAATTCGTAACTGAATTTTTCAGAGTCATTCTCAAGTTCCATGTTTTTCTGCTCATTAAGTCTCAAACACATTTTTTGTTACTTAAGTTCCATACACATTTTTGTCTCTTAAACCTTCTTCTGTTCTTTCCCACGTTTTGTGTATTTCAGATCTGAGATCTGAAATCTCATTTCTCCTATAACTATGGATCATTTCTTGATGCTTAACATATCGGAAAAAACCTTAATATTCAGACCATGTTCCTCCTCTCAATACTCTGTTCGTCAGTCGGGCAATCCACAAAGGCAAGTCCAAAATCTCTTTCTGTGAGTACACACAATTGGAGGTTTCGCCGTTGAATCCTGGAGGGTGAACGCCGGCAGCCCATTTGTACCGGAGGTTATTACCTGTGGGGGCGGAATCACTTTTTAGGACAGTAGCTCTGCTACGCCTCGGTTTCATTCCTTCTTTACAGATAAGTCGTTCCAATTTTATTCTTCTGTTCATCTTGTTAATACTGCTAGAACTCCAACAATCTAAAAAGTGATTCGATTTATTAACAAGATGAAATCTGCTTTAGACTTTGCTAAAATTGAACGTTTTGATGGTACGGATTTTAAGAGATGGTCTGAAGACATGATGTTTTATTTGGAAACTATGAATCTGGAATATGTGTTATATATGGATCCTATTGTGGAACTTCCTGATACTCCTGCTAATGATGTGCTTGAAAACTCTTGAAAAAACTTATGCTGATACTTCTGCAACAAGGGATTATGCTAAGGATAATCGTACATGTCGTAGATATATGCTGCATTACTTGTCTAATACGTTGTTTGAGATTTATTACCCGTATGATAGTGCTAAGAAGATTTGGGAAGCCTTAAAGTCTAAGTATGCTGTAGAAAACTCTGGACTTAAGAAATATGTTGCTGGAAAATTTTTAGACTTTAAGATGCAAGATGGAAAATCCGTAATAGAGCAAGTTCATATATATCAGACTATTGTGGGGGAGGTTATTGGGGAAGGAATGAAAATATGCGAGATCTTTCAAGCTGCTGCACTTATTGAAAAATTACCACCCTCATGGAAAGATTATAAAATGAACCTTAAGCATAACACTAAAGATTTTACTATGCAGGAACTAGTTGCACACATACATATTGAAGAACAAAACAGGGCAAAAGATAGAGGAGACATAGTTGCTCATCATTCTGCCAAGGCCAATCTCGTTGAAGAAAGGCCACAATGGAAGACCCATAATTATCCAAATCAAAAACCGTCCAAAAACCACAAAGGCAAAAATCAGAACTCAACTCGGGGTAAAGACAATAGGTTCAAAACTCCCAATCAAATTCAGAAACCTTTCACCAAAGGTCCTTGTTTCGTGTGTGGCAAGCCTGACCATATTGCTATGAAGTGTCACTTTCGCAAGGGGCAAGATAATAATAATAGTAATAGTTTTCAGCCTAAGCCCCAAGCGAACCTAGCTGAAACCGATGATATCATTGTTGCTGTTGTCTCGGAAGTAAACTTAGTTGACAACCTCACAGAATGGGTAGTTGATACCGGCGCCACTAGACACATTTGTGCAAACAGAAATGTAATCCTTAATTACGAAACTGTGACTAATGGGGAAAATGTCTTTATGGGGGATTCTCGAACCACTAAAGTTGCAGGAAAAGGGAAGGTTTTACTTAAGTTAACTTCGGGAAAAAACTATTGCTTTGCAAAATGTGCTTCATGTGCCTGATATTCGTAGGAACCTTGTGTCTGGTTTATTGTTGAACAAAGCTGGGATTAAACTTGTGTTTGAATCTGATAAACTTGTACTTACCCGTAATGGGGATTTTGTGGGAAAAGGTTTTTGTAATGGGGGTTTATTTGTTCTTGATGCCTCTGCTGAATTGAATAATAAGAATGCTTCTTTTGCTTATATTGTTGAATCTTTGGATATGTGGCATGCTAGATTAGGACATTTGAATGTGGCATCTATTAAAAAGTTGAAACAACTTGAGCTTATTCCTAATTTTGCAAATACAGAGTTTAATAAATGTGAAATTTGTGTGGAAGCAAAACATGCTAAAAAACCTTTTAAAAGTGTTGAAAGACAAACTGAACTTCTTGAGTTAATTCACAGTGATTTAGCTGATTTTAAAAATACTACCAGTAGAGGTGGTAAGAAATACTATATTTCTTTTGTGGATGATTATTCTAGATACACTCAAATTTATCTCCTTGCTTCTAAAGATGAAGCAGAAGAAATGTTTTTTAAATACAAGGCAGAGGTTGAAAATCAGTTAGAAAGAAAGATTAAAAGAGTTAGATCCGATCGTGGAGGTGAATATGAATCAGGAAGTCTTAAACAATTTTGTGAACTAAATGGTATTATTCATGAAACTTCTCCACCTTATTCTCCACAGTCTAATGGAGTCGCTGAAAGGAAAAATAGAACTCTTAAAGATATGATGAATGCCATGTTAATTAGTTCTGGTTTACCTTATAATATGTGGGGTGAAGCTTGTCTTTCTGCAAATCATATTCTAAATAGAGTTCCACATAAAAAGATAGACTCTACACCATATCATTTATGGAAGAATCATGCTCCTAACTTGGGGTATCTTAAAGTGTGGGGGTGTCTAGCTAAAGTAGCTATACCAGAATTTAAAAGAAATAAAATTGGGCCTAAAACAATGGATTGTATTTTTATTGGATATGCTTCTAATAGTGCTGCATACAGATTTTTGGTAATTAAAGATGAGACTAATAATTATCAGAATAATTCTATTTTGGAAACTAAGGATGTAGAATTCTTTGAAAATATTCTTCCAATGAAAATAAGAGACGTGGGCAGTCCATCTTCAAATGAATTTCATAAAAGGACAGACAAAGAACCTGTACCTGCTTCTACTAGAAGTAAAAGGCAACGTTTTGAGAAAACTTTTGGCCCAGATTTTATAACTGCTTTTATAACTGAAGATGACCCTAAAACGTATGGAGAAGCAATGAAATCTATTGATGCAACTTTTTGGAAAGATGCTATTAATAGTGAACTGGAATCTATTATGTCTAACCATACATGGGAACTAGTTAATTTGCCTAGAGGGTGTAAACCTATTGGTAGTAAATGGGTGTTTAAAAAGAAGTTAAAAGCTGATGGGTCTATTGATAAATTCAAGGCTAGACTTGTGGCTAAAGGGTATACTCAAAAAGAAGGGTTTGACTATTTTGACACTTACTCACCAGTGACTAAAATTGCAACCATAAGAATTTTAATTGCTTTGGCATCTATTCATAATTTGATAATCCACCAAATGGATGTTAAAACTGCTTTCTTGAATGGTGAGTTAAATGAAGAAATATATATGTGTCAACCAGAAGGTTTTGTTGTTCCAGGAGAAGAACAAAAAGTGTGTAGACTTGTGAAATCATTGTATGGTTTGAAACAAGCACCAAAACAATGGAACGACAAATTCAATAAAACTCTCTTGTCTAATGACTTTGTGACAAATGAATCTGATACTTGTGTGTATAGTAGATTCAATGGAAATTGTGGTGTGATTATTTGCTTATATGTGGATGACTTGCTAATATTTGGTACTGATGAGAAAGTTGTGAAAACCACAAAAACCTTTTTATCTTCTAAATTTGACATGAAAGATTTGGGAGAAGCGGATTTGATTCTTGGCATGAAAATTAATAGACATGCAGATGGCTTGGTCTTATCTCAATCTCATTATGTGGAAAATATTCTTAAGAAGTTTAATTTCTTTAATGAAGAGCCATTAGGAACACCTTATGACTCTAGTATACATTTAAAGAAAAATAAAGGGATTGGCATTGCACAAACTGAATATGCTAGAATCATTGGTAGTGTAATGTACCTAATGAATTGTACTCGACCTGATATTGCATATGCCATCAGTAGACTTAGCAGATATACTCATAATCCTTCACAAGATCATTGGAATGCATTGTCACGTCTAATGAGGTATTTAAAAGGAACAGTTAATGTAGGTATACATTTTACTGGTCATCCTAATGTTTTAGAAGGATATTGTGATGCTAATTGGGTATCTGATAATGATGAAACAAACTCCACCAGTGGATATGTGTTTACTTTAGGTGGAGGAGCTGTCTCTTGGAGATCTTCTAAACAAACTTGTACTGCTAGATCTACTATGGAATCTGAATTTATTGCATTAGAATTGGCAGGTACAGAAGCAGAGTGGCTGAGGAATTTATTGGCAGACATACCATTGTGGTCTAAACCAATTCCTTCTATATCTCTGCATTGTGATTCTCAAGCTGCCATCGGCCGAGCAATGAACCAAGTGTATAATGGGAAACAAAGGCATATTCGCTTGAGACATAATATTGTACGAGGACTGATCAGTAACGGTGTTATTTCCATGGAATTTGTGAGGTCTGAAAAGAACCTAGCGGATCCGCTTACAAAGGGATTGATTAAAAGGATTGTCCAAGAAGCATCCAGAGGGATGGGACTACTGCCAACATCTTGAGTAAGTAGTGCATGATGGAAACCCAACCCATGTGATTGGAGATCCCATGAATTGGGTTCAATGGGTAACAACAAGTCATGGAATTACTTAATTATAGCACTACAATTATTTATCCCTGTGTGCATGTGGTGCTTACTGACAAATTGTGATAGGATGAATCATTTAGATTCTTAATGAAACTCATAGCCCTAAAGGGTGGTGTATGTCAGTTTACACTTGATGGGTTCACCTATATAAAGGTGGAAGTGTAGGCCGCTTCCTATGAGAGCCTATGGCAAACTCTCTAGAGCCTTTATGAAAATCTGGGATATGGCGCATGGCCTAGAACGCGCCCAACCGCGGACTTGTGTGGATTCAGGATTTTTGGTATGTGTGCTAGTTCAACTGTTTGTATCACAGATAATGGGTTCAAGATTTTAATTCACCTATAATCTACAATCATGAACTTGTTTCACTAAGTGTCGATTCAAACCCACAAGGTATCGACGTGATGTATCTAAAATCCATTGCCCCTCTTACTTCGTTGTAATCTTTCTTTAATAAATTTGAATCATGTGGGGGATTGTTAGTTATGCTTCAAATTCTAGTGTTTACCAAAGTCCCACATTGCTCACTTTGGAAACTATTCTTGAGTATATTAGTAAATCCTAGTGTTGGACTTGATAACATGGTTGAGGAAAAAGGGATGGGCTCGCGCACATGAGGTTGGCTAAGGAATTGGGTTGGGCCAAGCTTGGATCTTGGACTTTCGGCCAGAAAACCTTAATGCGTGTGGGCGCGCGTTACGCCCGCGCAGGGGGGGGTGCAAATTCAGACAATTTGGCCTCGCGGGTGCACCCAGATAGCCCAATGTTTTGCTAAAATTCGTAACTGAATTTTTCAGAGTCATTCTCAAGTTCCATGTTTTTCTGCTCATTAAGTCTCAAACACATTTTTTGTTACTTAAGTTCCATACACATTTTTGTCTCTTAAACCTTCTTCTGTTCTTTCCCACGTTTTGTGTATTTCAGATCTGAGATCTGAAATCTCATTTCTCCTATAACTATGGATCATTTCTTGATGCTTAACATATCGGAAAAAAACCTTAATATTCAGACCATGTTCCTCCTCTCAATACTCTGTTCGTCAGTCGGGCAATCCACAAAGGCAAGTCCAAAATCTCTTTCTGTGAGTACACACAATTGGAGGTTTCGCCGTTGAATCCTGGAGGGTGAACGCCGGCAGCCCATTTGTACCGGAGGTTATTACCTGTGGGGGCGGAATCACTTTTTAGGACAGTAGCTCTGCTACGCCTCGGTTTCATTCCTTCTTTACAGATAAGTCGTTCCAATTTTATTCTTCTGTTCATCTTGTTAATACTGCTAGAACTCCAACAATCTAAAAAGTGATTCGATTTATTAACAAGATGAAATCTGCTTTAGACTTTGCTAAAATTGAACGTTTTGATGGTACGGATTTTAAGAGATGGTCTGAAGACATGATGTTTTATTTGGAAACTATGAATCTGGAATATGTGTTATATATGGATCCTATTGTGGAACTTCCTGATACTCCTGCTAATGATGTGCTTGAAACTCTTGAAAAAACTTATGCTGATACTTCTGCAACAAGGGATTATGCTAAGGATAATCGTACATGTCGTAGATATATGCTGCATTACTTGTCTAATACGTTGTTTGAGATTTATTACCCGTATGATAGTGCTAAGAAGATTTGGGAAGCCTTAAAGTCTAAGTATGCTGTAGAAAACTCTGGACTTAAGAAATATGTTGCTGGAAAATTTTTAGACTTTAAGATGCAAGATGGAAAATCCGTAATAGAGCAAGTTCATATATATCAGACTATTGTGGGGGAGGTTATTGGGGAAGGAATGAAAATATGCGAGATCTTTCAAGCTGCTGCACTTATTGAAAAATTACCACCCTCATGGAAAGATTATAAAATGAACCTTAAGCATAACACTAAAGATTTTACTATGCAGGAACTAGTTGCACACATACATATTGAAGAACAAAACAGGGCAAAAGATAGAGGAGACATAGTTGCTCATCATTCTGCCAAGGCCAATCTCGTTGAAGAAAGGCCACAATGGAAGACCCATAATTATCCAAATCAAAAACCGTCCAAAAACCACAAAGGCAAAAATCAGAACTCAACTCGGGGTAAAGACAATAGGTTCAAAACTCCCAATCAAATTCAGAAACCTTTCACCAAAGGTCCTTGTTTCGTGTGTGGCAAGCCTGACCATATTGCTATGAAGTGTCACTTTCGCAAGGGGCAAGATAATAATAATAGTAATAGTTTTCAGCCTAAGCCCCAAGCGAACCTAGCTGAAACCGATGATATCATTGTTGCTGTTGTCTCGGAAGTAAACTTAGTTGACAACCTCACAGAATGGGTAGTTGATACCGGCGCCACTAGACACATTTGTGCAAACAGAAATGTAATCCTTAATTACGAAACTGTGACTAATGGGGAAAATGTCTTTATGGGGGATTCTCGAACCACTAAAGTTGCAGGAAAAGGGAAGGTTTTACTTAAGTTAACTTCGGGAAAAACTATTGCTTTGCAAAATGTGCTTCATGTGCCTGATATTCGTAGGAACCTTGTGTCTGGTTTATTGTTGAACAAAGCTGGGATTAAACTTGTGTTTGAATCTGATAAACTTGTACTTACCCGTAATGGGGATTTTGTGGGAAAAGGTTTTTGTAATGGGGGTTTATTTGTTCTTGATGCCTCTGCTGAATTGAATAATAAGAATGCTTCTTTTGCTTATATTGTTGAATCTTTGGATATGTGGCATGCTAGATTAGGACATTTGAATGTGGCATCTATTAAAAAGTTGAAACAACTTGAGCTTATTCCTAATTTTGCAAATACAGAGTTTAATAAATGTGAAATTTGTGTGGAAGCAAAACATGCTAAAAAAACCTTTTTAAAAGTGTTGAAAGACAAACTGAACTTCTTGAGTTAATTCACAGTGATTTAGCTGATTTTAAAAATACTACCAGTAGAGGTGGTAAGAAATACTATATTTCTTTTGTGGATGATTATTCTAGATACACTCAAATTTATCTCCTTGCTTCTAAAGATGAAGCAGAAGAAATGTTTTTTTAAATACAAGGCAGAGGTTGAAAATCAGTTAGAAAGAAAGATTAAAAGAGTTAGATCCGATCGTGGAGGTGAATATGAATCAGGAAGTCTTAAACAATTTTGTGAACTAAATGGTATTATTCATGAAACTTCTCCACCTTATTCTCCACAGTCTAATGGAGTCGCTGAAAGGAAAAATAGAACTCTTAAAGATATGATGAATGCCATGTTAATTAGTTCTGGTTTACCTTATAATATGTGGGGTGAAGCTTGTCTTTCTGCAAATCATATTCTAAATAGAGTTCCACATAAAAAGATAGACTCTACACCATATCATTTATGGAAGAATCATGCTCCTAACTTGGGGTATCTTAAAGTGTGGGGGTGTCTAGCTAAAGTAGCTATACCAGAATTTAAAAGAAATAAAATTGGGCCTAAAACAATGGATTGTATTTTTATTGGATATGCTTCTAATAGTGCTGCATACAGATTTTTGGTAATTAAAGATGAGACTAATAATTATCAGAATAATTCTATTTTGGAAACTAAGGATGTAGAATTCTTTGAAAATATTCTTCCAATGAAAATAAGAGACGTGGGCAGTCCATCTTCAAATGAATTTCATAAAAGGACAGACAAAGAACCTGTACCTGCTTTCTACTAGAAGTAAAAGGCAACGTTTTGAGAAAACTTTTGGCCCAGATTTTATAACTGCTTTTATAACTGAAGATGACCCTAAAACGTATGGAGAAGCAATGAAATCTATTGATGCAACTTTTTGGAAAGATGCTATTAATAGTGAACTGGAATCTATTATGTCTAACCATACATGGGAACTAGTTAATTTGCCTAGAGGGTGTAAACCTATTGGTAGTAAATGGGTGTTTAAAAAGAAGTTAAAAGCTGATGGGTCTATTGATAAATTCAAGGCTAGACTTGTGGCTAAAGGGTATACTCAAAAAGAAGGGTTTGACTATTTTGACACTTACTCACCAGTGACTAAAATTGCAACCATAAGAATTTTAATTGCTTTGGCATCTATTCATAATTTGATAATCCACCAAATGGATGTTAAAACTGCTTTCTTGAATGGTGAGTTAAATGAAGAAATATATATGTGTCAACCAGAAGGTTTTGTTGTTCCAGGAGAAGAACAAAAAGTGTGTAGACTTGTGAAATCATTGTATGGTTTGAAACAAGCACCAAAACAATGGAACGACAAATTCAATAAAACTCTCTTGTCTAATGACTTTGTGACAAATGAATCTGATACTTGTGTGTATAGTAGATTCAATGGAAATTGTGGTGTGATTATTTGCTTATATGTGGATGACTTGCTAATATTTGGTACTGATGAGAAAGTTGTGAAAACCACAAAAACCTTTTTATCTTCTAAATTTGACATGAAAGATTTGGGAGAAGCGGATTTGATTCTTGGCATGAAAATTAATAGACATGCAGATGGCTTGGTCTTATCTCAATCTCATTATGTGGAAAATATTCTTAAGAAGTTTAATTTCTTTAATGAAGAGCCATTAGGAACACCTTATGACTCTAGTATACATTTAAAGAAAAATAAAGGGATTGGCATTGCACAAACTGAATATGCTAGAATCATTGGTAGTGTAATGTACCTAATGAATTGTACTCGACCTGATATTGCATATGCCATCAGTAGACTTAGCAGATATACTCATAATCCTTCACAAGATCATTGGAATGCATTGTCACGTCTAATGAGGTATTTAAAAGGAACAGTTAATGTAGGTATACATTTTACTGGTCATCCTAATGTTTTAGAAGGATATTGTGATGCTAATTGGGTATCTGATAATGATGAAACAAACTCCACCAGTGGATATGTGTTTACTTTAGGTGGAGGAGCTGTCTCTTGGAGATCTTCTAAACAAACTTGTACTGCTAGATCTACTATGGAATCTGAATTTATTGCATTAGAATTGGCAGGTACAGAAGCAGAGTGGCTGAGGAATTTATTGGCAGACATACCATTGTGGTCTAAACCAATTCCTTCTATATCTCTGCATTGTGATTCTCAAGCTGCCATCGTGCCGAGCAATGAACCAAGTGTATAATGGGAAACAAAGGCATATTCGCTTGAGACATAATATTGTACGAGGACTGATCAGTAACGGTGTTATTTCCATGGAATTTGTGAGGTCTGAAAAGAACCTAGCGGATCCGCTTACAAAGGGATTGATTAAAAGGATTGTCCAAGAAGCATCCAGAGGGATGGGACTACTACTGCCAACATCTTGAGTAAGTAGTGCATGATGGAAACCCAACCCATGTGATTGGAGATCCCATGAATTGGGTTCAATGGGTAACAACAAGTCATGGAATTACTTAATTATAGCACTACAATTATTTATCCCTGTGTGCATGTGGTGCTTACTGACAAATTGTGATAGGATGAATCATTTAGATTCTTAATGAAACTCATAGCCCTAAAGGGTGGTGTATGTCAGTTTACACTTGATGGGTTCACCTATATAAAGGTGGAAGTGTAGGCCGCTTCCTATGAGAGCCTATGGCAAACTCTCTAGAGCCTTTATGAAAATCTGGGATATGGCGCATGGCCTAGAACGCGCCCAACCGCGGACTTGTGTGGATTCAGGATTTTTGGTATGTGTGCTAGTTCAACTGTTTGTATCACAGATAATGGGTTCAAGATTTTAATTCACCTATAATCTACAATCATGAACTTGTTTCACTAAGTGTCGATTCAAACCCACAAGGTATCGACGTGATGTATCTAAAATCCATTGCCCCTTCTTACTTCGTTGTAATCTTTCTTTAATAAATTTGAATCATGTGGGGGATTGTTAGTTATGCTTCAAATTCTAGTGTTTACCAAAGTCCCACATTGCTCACTTTGGAAACTATTCTTGAGTATATTAGTAAATCCTAGTGTTGGACTTGATAACATGGTTGAGGAAAAAGGGATGGGCTCGCGCACATGAGGTTGGCTAAGGAATTGGGTTGGGCCAAGCTTGGATCTTGGACTTTCGGCCAGAAAACCTTAATGCGTGTGGGCGCGCGTTACGCCCGCGCAGGGGGGGGTGCAAATTCAGACAATTTGGCCTCGCGGGTGCACCCAGATAGCCCAATGTTTTGCTAAAATTCGTAACTGAATTTTTCAGAGTCATTCTCAAGTTCCATGTTTTTCTGCTCATTAAGTCTCAAACACATTTTTTGTTACTTAAGTTCCATACACATTTTTGTCTCTTAAACCTTCTTCTGTTCTTTCCCACGTTTTGTGTATTTCAGATCTGAGATCTGAAATCTCATTTCTCCTATAACTATGGATCATTTCTTGATGCTTAACATATCGGAAAAAACCTTAATATTCAGACCATGTTCCTCCTCTCAATACTCTGTTCGTCAGTCGGGCAATCCACAAAGGCAAGTCCAAAATCTCTTTCTGTGAGTACACACAATTGGAGGTTTCGCCGTTGAATCCTGGAGGGTGAACGCCGGCAGCCCATTTGTACCGGAGGTTATTACCTGTGGGGGCGGAATCACTTTTTAGGACAGTAGCTCTGCTACGCCTCGGTTTCATTCCTTCTTTACAGATAAGTCGTTCCAATTTTATTCTTCTGTTCATCTTGTTAATACTGCTAGAACTCCAACAATCTAAAAAGTGATTCGATTTATTAACAAGATGAAATCTGCTTTAGACTTTGCTAAAATTGAACGTTTTGATGGTACGAATTTTAAGAGATGGTCTGAAGACATGATGTTTTTATTTGGAAACTATGAATCTGGAATATGTGTTATATATGGATCCTATTGTGGAACTTCCTGATACTCCTGCTAATGATGTGCTTGAAACTCTTGAAAAAACTTATGCTGATACTTCTGCAACAAGGGATTATGCTAAGGATAATCGTACATGTCGTAGATATATGCTGCATTACTTGTCTAATACGTTGTTTGAGATTTATTACCCGTATGATAGTGCTAAGAAGATTTGGGAAGCCTTAAAGTCTAAGTATGCTGTAGAAAACTCTGGACTTAAGAAATATGTTGCTGGAAAATTTTTAGACTTTAAGATGCAAGATGGAAAATCCGTAATAGAGCAAGTTCATATATATCAGACTATTGTGGGGGAGGTTATTGGGGAAGGAATGAAAATATGCGAGATCTTTCAAGCTGCTGCACTTATTGAAAAATTACCACCCTCATGGAAAGATTATAAAATGAACCTTAAGCATAACACTAAAGATTTTACTATGCAGGAACTAGTTGCACACATACATATTGAAGAACAAAACAGGGCAAAAGATAGAGGAGACATAGTTGCTCATCATTCTGCCAAGGCCAATCTCGTTGAAGAAAGGCCACAATGGAAGACCCATAATTATCCAAATCAAAAACCGTCCAAAAACCACAAAGGCAAAAATCAGAACTCAACTCGGGGTAAAGACAATAGGTTCAAAACTCCCAATCAAATTCAGAAACCTTTCACCAAAGGTCCTTGTTTCGTGTGTGGCAAGCCTGACCATATTGCTATGAAGTGTCACTTTCGCAAGGGGCAAGATAATAATAATAGTAATAGTTTTCAGCCTAAGCCCCAAGCGAACCTAGCTGAAACCGATGATATCATTGTTGCTGTTGTCTCGGAAGTAAACTTAGTTGACAACCTCACAGAATGGGTAGTTGATACCGGCGCCACTAGACACATTTGTGCAAACAGAAATGTAATCCTTAATTACGAAACTGTGACTAATGGGGAAAATGTCTTTATGGGGGATTCTCGAACCACTAAAGTTGCAGGAAAAGGGAAGGTTTTACTTAAGTTAACTTCGGGAAAAACTATTGCTTTGCAAAATGTGCTTCATGTGCCTGATATTCGTAGGAACCTTGTGTCTGGTTTATTGTTGAACAAAGCTGGGATTAAACTTGTGTTTGAATCTGATAAACTTGTACTTACCCGTAATGGGGATTTTGTGGGAAAAGGTTTTTGTAATGGGGGTTTATTTGTTCTTGATGCCTCTGCTGAATTGAATAATAAGAATGCTTCTTTTGCTTATATTGTTGAATCTTTGGATATGTGGCATGCTAGATTAGGACATTTGAATGTGGCATCTATTAAAAAAGTTGAAACAACTTGAGCTTATTCCTAATTTTGCAAATACAGAGTTTAATAAATGTGAAATTTGTGTGGAAGCAAAACATGCTAAAAAACCTTTTAAAAGTGTTGAAAGACAAACTGAACTTCTTGAGTTAATTCACAGTGATTTAGCTGATTTTAAAAATACTACCAGTAGAGGTGGTAAGAAATACTATATTTCTTTTGTGGATGATTATTCTAGATACACTCAAATTTATCTCCTTGCTTCTAAAGATGAAGCAGAAGAAATGTTTTTTAAATACAAGGCAGAGGTTGAAAATCAGTTAGAAAGAAAGATTAAAAGAGTTAGATCCGATCGTGGAGGTGAATATGAATCAGGAAGTCTTAAACAATTTTGTGAACTAAATGGTATTATTCATGAAACTTCTCCACCTTATTCTCCACAGTCTAATGGAGTCGCTGAAAGGAAAAATAGAACTCTTAAAGATATGATGAATGCCATGTTAATTAGTTCTGGTTTACCTTATAATATGTGGGGTGAAGCTTGTCTTTCTGCAAATCATATTCTAAATAGAGTTCCACATAAAAAGATAGACTCTACACCATATCATTTATGGAAGAATCATGCTCCTAACTTGGGGTATCTTAAAGTGTGGGGGGGTATGTCTAGCTAAAGTAGTTATACCAGAATTTAAAAGAAATAAAATTGGGCCTAAAACAATGGATTGTATTTTTATTGGATATGCTTCTAATAGTGATGCATACAGATTTTTGGTAATTAAAGATGAGCCTAATAATTATCAGAATAATTCTATTTTGGAAACTAAGGATTGTAGAATTCTTTGAAAATATTCTTCCAATGAAAATAAGAAGACGTGGACAGTCCATCTTCAAATGAATTTCATAAAAGGACAGACAAAGAACCTGTACCTGCTTCTACTAGAAGTAAAAGGCAACGTTTTGAGGAAAACTTTTGGCCCAGATTTTATAACTGCTTTTATAACTGAAGATGACCCTAAAACGTATGGAGAAGCAATGAAATCTATTGATGCAACTTTTTGGAAAGATGCTATTAATAGTGAACTGGAATCTATTATGTCTAACCATACATGGGAACTAGTTAATTTGCCTAGAGGGTGTAAACCTATTGGTAGTAAATGGGTGTTTAAAAAGAAGTTAAAAGCTGATGGGTCTATTGATAAATTCAAGGCTAGACTTGTGGCTAAAGGGTATACTCAAAAAGAAGGGTTTGACTATTTTGACACTTACTCACCAGTGACTAAAATTGCAACCATAAGAATTTTAATTGCTTTGGCATCTATTCATAATTTGATAATCCACCAAATGGATGTTAAAACTGCTTTCTTGAATGGTGAGTTAAATGAAGAAATATATATGTGTCAACCAGAAGGTTTTGTTGTTCCAGGAGAAGAACAAAAAGTGTGTAGACTTGTGAAATCATTGTATGGTTTGAAACAAGCACCAAAACAATGGAACGACAAATTCAATAAAACTCTCTTGTCTAATGACTTTGTGACAAATGAATCTGATACTTGTGTGTATAGTAGATTCAATGGAAATTGTGGTGTGATTATTTGCTTATATGTGGATGACTTGCTAATATTTGGTACTGATGAGAAAGTTGTGAAAACCACAAAAACCTTTTTATCTTCTAAATTTGACATGAAAGATTTGGGAGAAGCGGATTTGATTCTTGGCATGAAAATTAATAGACATGCAGATGGTTTGGTCTTATCTCAATCTCATTATGTGGAAAATATTCTTAAGAAGTTTAATTTCTTTAATGAAGAGCCATTAGGAACACCTTATGACTCTAGTATACATTTAAAGAAAAATAAAGGGATTGGCATTGCACAAACTGAATATGCTAGAATCATTGGTAGTGTAATGTACCTAATGAATTGTACTCGACCTGATATTGCATATGCCATCAGTAGACTTAGCAGATATACTCATAATCCTTCACAAGATCATTGGAATGCATTGTCACGTCTAATGAGGTATTTAAAAGGAACAGTTAATGTAGGTATACATTTTACTGGTCATCCTAATGTTTTAGAAGGATATTGTGATGCTAATTGGGTATCTGATAATGATGAAACAAACTCCACCAGTGGATATGTGTTTACTTTAGGTGGAGGAGCTGTCTCTTGGAGATCTTCTAAACAAACTTGTACTGCTAGATCTACTATGGAATCTGAATTTATTGCATTAGAATTGGCAGGTACAGAAGCAGAGTGGCTGAGGAATTTATTGGCAGACATACCATTGTGGTCTAAACCAATTCCTTCTATATCTCTGCATTGTGATTCTCAAGCTGCCATCGGCCGAGCAATGAACCAAGTGTATAATGGGAAACAAAGGCATATTCGCTTGAGACATAATATTGTACGAGGACTGATCAGTAACGGTGTTATTTCCATGGAATTTGTGAGGTCTGAAAAGAACCTAGCGGATCCGCTTACAAAGGGATTGATTAAAAGGATTGTCCAAGAAGCATCCAGAGGGATGGGACTACTGCCAACATCTTGAGTAAGTAGTGCATGATGGAAACCCAACCCATGTGATTGGAGATCCCATGAATTGGGTTCAATGGGTAACAACAAGTCATGGAATTACTTAATTATAGCACTACAATTATTTATCCCTGTGTGCATGTGGTGCTTACTGACAAATTGTGATAGGATGAATCATTTAGATTCTTAATGAAACTCATAGCCCTAAAGGGTGGTGTATGTCAGTTTACACTTGATGGGTTCACCTATATAAAGGTGGAAGTGTAGGCCGCTTCCTATGAGAGCCTATGGCAAACTCTCTAGAGCCTTTATGAAAATCTGGGATATGGCGCATGGCCTAGAACGCGCCCAACCGCGGACTTGTGTGGATTCAGGATTTTTGGTATGTGTGCTAGTTCAACTGTTTGTATCACAGATAATGGGTTCAAGATTTTAATTCACCTATAATCTACAATCATGAACTTGTTTCACTAAGTGTCGATTCAAACCCACAAGGTATCGACGTGATGTATCTAAAATCCATTGCCCCTCTTACTTCGTTGTAATCTTTCTTTAATAAATTTGAATCATGTGGGGGATTGTTAGTTATGCTTCAAATTCTAGTGTTTACCAAAGTCCCACATTGCTCACTTTGGAAACTATTCTTGAGTATATTAGTAAATCCTAGTGTTGGACTTGATAACATGGTTGAGGAAAAAGGGATGGGCTCGCGCACATGAGGTTGGCTAAGGAATTGGGTTGGGCCAAACTTGGATCTTGGACTTTCGGCCAGAAAACCTTAATGCGTGTGGGCGCGCGTTACGCCCGCGCAGGGGGGGGTGCAAATTCAGACGATTTGGCCTCGCGGGTGCACCCAGATAGCCCAATGTTTTGCTAAAATTCGTAACTGAATTTTTCAGAGTCATTCTCAAGTTCCATGTTTTTCTGCTCATTAAGTCTCAAACACATTTTTTGTTACTTAAGTTCCATACACATTTTTGTTTCTTAAACCTTCTTCTGTTCTTTCCCACGTTTTGTGTATTTCAGATCTGAGATCTGAAATCTCATTTCTCCTATAACTATGGATCATTTCTTGATGCTTAACACATCGGAAAAAACCTTAATATTCAGACTATGTTCCTCCTCTCAATACTCTGTTCGTCAGTCGGGCAATCCACAGAGACAAGTCCCAAAGCCTCTTTCTGTGAGTACACACAATTGGAGGTTTCGCCGTTGAATCCTGGAGAGTGAACGCCGGCAGCCCATTTGTACCGGAGGTTATTACCTGTGGGGGCGGAATCACTTTTTAGGACAGTAGCTCTGCTACGCCTCGGTTTCATTCCTTCTTTACAGATAAGTAAGTCGTTCCAATTTTATTCTTCTGTTCATCTTGTTAATACTGCTAGAACTCCAACAATCTAAAAAGTGATTCGATTTATTAACAAGATGAAATCTGCTTTAGACTTTGCTAAAATTGAACGCTTTGATGGTACGAATTTTAAGAGATGGTCTGAAGACATGCTGTTTTATTTGGAAACTATGAATCTGGAATATGTGTTATATATGGATCCTATTGTGGAACTTCCTGATACTCCTGCTAATGGATATGTGCTTGAAACTCTTGAAAAAACTTATGCTGATACTTCTGCAACAAGGGATTATGCTAAGGATAATCGTACATGTCGTAGATATATGCTGCATTACTTGTCTAATACGTTGTTTGAGATTTATTACCCGTATGATAGTGCTAAGAAGATTTGGGAAGCCTTAAAGTCTAAGTATGCTGTAGAAAACTCTGGACTTAAGAAATATGTTGCTGGAAAATTTTTAGACTTTAAGATGCAAGATGGAAAATCCGTAATAGAGCAAGTTCATATATATCAGACTATTGTGGGGGAGGTTATTGGGGAAGGAATGAAAATATGCGAGATCTTTCAAGCTGCTGCACTTATTGAAAAATTACCACCCTCATGGAAAGATTATAAAATGAACCTTAAGCATAACACTAAAGATTTTACTATGCAGGAACTAGTTGCACACATACATATTGAAGAACAAAACAGGGCAAAAGATAGAGGAGACATAGTTTGTTGCTCATCATTCTGCCAAGGCCAATCTCGTTGAAGAAAGGCCACAATGGAAGACCCATAATTATCCAAATCAAAAAACCGTCCAAAAACCACAAAGGCAAAAAATCAGAACTCAACTCGGGGTAAAGACAATAGGTTCAAAACTCCCAATCAAATTCAGAAACCTTTCACCAAAGGTCCTTGTTTCGTGTGTGGCAAGCCTGGCCATATTGCTATGAAGTGTCACTTTCGCAAGGGGCAAGATAATAATAATAGTAATAGTTTTCAGCCTAAGCCCCAAGCGAACCTAGCTGAAACCGATGATATCATTGTTGCTGTTGTCTCGGAAGTAAACTTAGTTGACAACCTCACAGAATGGGTAGTTGATACCGGTGCCACTAGACACATTTGTGCAAACAGAGATATAATCCTTAATTACGAAACTGTGACTAATGGGGAAAATGTCTTTATGGGGGATTCTCGAACCACTAAAGTTGCAGGAAAAGGGAAGGTTTTACTTAAGTTAACTTCGGGAAAAACTATTGCTTTGCAAAATGTGCTTCATGTGCCTGATATTCGTAGAAACCTTGTGTCTGGTTCATTGTTGAACAAAGCTGGGATTAAACTTGTGTTTGAATCTGATAAACTTGTACTTACCCGTAATGGGGATTTTGTGGGAAAAGGTTTTTGTAATGGGGGTTTATTTGTTCTTGATGCCTCTGCTGAATTGAATAATAAGAATGCTTCTTTTGCTTATATTGTTGAATCTTTGGATATGTGGCATGCTAGATTAGGACATTTGAATGTGGCATCTATTAAAAAGTTGAAACAACTTGAGCTTATTCCTAATTTTGCAAATACAGAGTTTAATAAATGTGAAATTTGTGTGGAAGCAAAACATGCTAAAAAACCTTTTAAAAGTGTTGAAAGACAAACTGAACTTCTTGAGTTAATTCACAGTGATTTAGCTGATTTTAAAAATACTACCAGTAGAGGTGGTAAGAAATACTATATATCTTTTGTGGATGATTATTCTAGATACACTCAAATTTATCTCCTTGCTTCTAAAGATGAAGCAGAAGAAATGTTTTTTAAATACAAGGCAGAGGTTGAAAATCAGTTAGAAAGAAAGATTAAAAGAGTTAGATCCGATCGTGGAGGTGAATATGAATCAGGAAGTCTTAAACAATTTTGTGAACTAAATGGTATTATTCATGAAACTTCTCCACCTTATTCTCCACAGTCTAATGGAGTCGCTGAAAGGAAAAATAGAACTCTTAAAGATATGATGAATGCCATGTTAATTAGTTCTGGTTTACCTTATAATATGTGGGGTGAAGCTTGTATTTCTGCAAATCATATTCTAAATAGAGTTCCACATAAAAAGATAGACTCTACACCATATCATTTATGGAAGAATCATGCTCCTAACTTGGGGTATCTTAAAGTGTGGGGGTGTCTAGCTAAAGTAGCTATACCAGAATTTAAAAGAAATAAAATTGGGCCTAAAGCAATGGATTGTATTTTTATTGGATATGCTTCTAATAGTGCTGCATACAGATTTTTGGTAATTAAAGATGAGACTAATAATTATCAGAATAATTCTATTTTGGAAACTAAGGATGTAGAATTCTTTGAAAATATTCTTCCAATGAAAATAAGAGACGTGGACAGTCCATCTTCAAATGAATTTCATAAAAGGACAGACAAAGAACCTGTACCTGCTTCTACTAGAAGTAAAAGGCAACGTTTTGAGAAAACTTTTGGCCCAGATTTTATAACTGCTTTTATAACTGAAGATGACCCTAAAACGTATGGAGAAGCAATGAAATCTATTGATGCAACATTTTGGAAAGATGTTATTAATAGTGAACTGGAATCTATTATGTCTAACCATACATGGGAACTAGTTAATTTGCCTAGAGGGTGTAAACCTATTGGTAGTAAATGGGTGTTTAAAAAGAAGTTAAAAGCTGATGGGTCTATTGATAAATTCAAGGCTAGACTTGTGGCTAAAGGGTATACTCAAAAAGAAGGGTTTGACTATTTTGACACTTACTCACCAGTGACTAAAATTGCAACCATAAGAATTTTTAATTGCTTTGGCATCTATTCATAATTTGATAATCCACCAAATGGATGTTAAAACTGCTTTCTTGAATGGTGAGTTAAATGAAGAAATATATATGTGTCAACCAGAAGGTTTTGTTGTTCCAGGAGAAGAACAAAAAGTGTGTAGACTTGTGAAATCTTTGTATGGTTTGAAACAAGCACCAAAACAATGGAACGACAAATTCAATAAAACTCTCTTGTCTAATGACTTTGTGACAAATGAATCTGATACTTGTGTGTATAGTAGATTTAATGAAAATTGTGGTGTGATTATTTGCTTATATGTGGATGACTTGCTAATATTTGGTACTGATGAGAAAGTTGTGAAAACCACAAAAACCTTTTTATCTTCTAAATTTGACATGAAAGATTTGGGAGAAGCGGATTTGATTCTTGGCATGAAAATTAATAGACATGCAGATGGTTTGGTCTTATCTCAATCTCATTATGTGGAAAATATTCTTAAGAAGTTTAATTTCTTTAATGAAGAGCCATTAGGAACACCTTATGACTCTAGTATACATTTAAAGAAAAATAAAGGGATTGGCATTGCACAAACTGAATATGCTAGAATCATTGGTAGTGTAATGTACCTAATGAATTGTACTCGACCTGATATTGCATATGCCATCAGTAGACTTAGCAGATATACTCATAATCCTTCACAAGATCATTGGAATGCATTGTCACGTCTAATGAGGTATTTAAAAGGAACAGTTAATGTAGGTATACATTTTACTGGTCATCCTAATGTTTTAGAAGGATATTGTGATGCTAATTGGGTATCTGATAATGATGAAACAAACTCCACCAGTGGATATGTGTTTACTTTAGGTGGAGGAGCTGTCTCTTGGAGATCTTCTAAACAAACTTGTACTGCTAGATCTACTATGGAATCTGAATTTATTGCATTAGAATTGGCAGGTACAGAAGCAGAGTGGCTGAGGAATTTATTGGCAGACATACCATTGTGGTCTAAACCAATTCCTTCTATATCTCTGCATTGTGATTCTCAAGCTGCCATCGGCCGAGCAATGAACCAAGTGTATAATGGGAAACAAAGGCATATTCGCTTGAGACATAATATTGTACGAGGACTGATCAGTAACGGTGTTATTTCCATGGAATTTGTGAGGTCTGAAAAGAACCTAGCGGATCCGCTTACAAAGGGATTGATTAAAAGGATTGTCCAAGAAGCATCCAGAGGGATGGGACTACTGCCAACATCTTGAGTAAGTAGTGCGTGATGGAAACCCAACCCATGTGATTGGAGATCCCATGAATTGGGTTCAATGGGTAACAAACAAGTCATGGAATTACTTAATTATAACACTACAATTATTTATCCCTGTGTGCATGTGGTGCTTACTGACAAATTGTGATAGGATGAATCATTTAGATTCTTAATGAAACTCATAGCCCTAAAGGGTGGTGTATGTCAGTTTACACTTGATGGGTTCACCTATATAAAGGTGGAAGTGTAGGCCGCTTCCTATGAGAGCCTATGGCAAACTCTCTAGAGCCTTTATGAAAATCTGGGATATGGCGCATGGCCTAGAACGCGCCCAACCGCGGACTTGTGTGGATTCAGGATTTTTGGTATGTGTGCTAGTTCAACTGTTTGTATCACAGATAATGGGTTCAAGATTTTAATTCACCTATAATCTACAATCATGAACTTGTTTCACTAAGTGTCGATTCAAACCCACAAGGTATCGACGTGATGTATCTAAAATCCATTGCCCTTCTTACTTCGTTGTAATCTTTCTTTAATAAATTTGAATCATGTGGGGGATTGTTAGTTATGCTTCAAATTCTAGTGTTTACCAAAGTCCCACATTGCTCATTTTGGAAACTATTCTTGAGTATATTAGTAAATCCTAGTGTTGGACTTGATAACATGGTTGAGGAAAAAGGGATGGGCTCGCGCACATGAGGTTGGCTAAGGAATTGGGTTGGGCCAAAGCTTGGATCTTGGACTTTCGGCCAGAAAACCTTAATGCGTGTGGGCGCGCGTTACGCCCGCGCAGGGGGGGGTGCAAATTCGGACGATTTGGCCTCGCGGGTGCACCCAGATAGCCCAATGTTTTGCTAAAATTCGTAACTGAATTTTTCAGAGTCATTCTCAAGTTCCATGTTTTTCTGCTCATTAAGTCTCAAACACATTTTTTGTTACTTAAGTTCCATACACATTTTTGTTTCTTAAACCTTCTTCTGTTCTTTCCCACGTTTTGTGTATTTCAAGATCTGAGATCTGAAATCTCATTTCTCCTATAACTATGGATCATTTCCTTGATGCTTAACACATCCGAAAAAACTTAATATTCAGACTATGTTCCTCCTCTCAATACTCTGTTCGTCAGTCGGGCAATCCACAGAGACAAGTCCAAAATCTCTTTCTGTGAGTACACACAATTGGAGGTTTCGCCGTTGAATCCTGGAGGGTCAACGCCGGCAGCCCATTTGTACCGGAGGTTATTACCTGTGGGGGCGGAATCACTTTTTAGGACAGTAGCTCTGCTACGCCTCGGTTTCATTCCTTCTTTACAGATAAGTCGTTCCAATTTTATTCTTCTGTTCATCTTGTTAATACTGCTAGAACTCCAACAATCTAAAAAGTGATTCGATTTATTAACAAGATGAAATCTGCTTTAGACTTTGCTAAAATTGAACGCTTTGATGGTACGAATTTTAAGAGGATGGTCTGAAGACATGCTGTTTTATTTGGAAACTATGAATCTGGAATATGTGTTATATATGGATCCTATTGTGGAACTTCCTGATACTCCTGCTAATGATGTGCTTGAAACTCTTGAAAAAACTTATGCTGATACTTCTGCAACAAGGGATTATGCTAAGGATAATCGTACATGTCGTAGATATATGCTGCATTACTTGTCTAATACGTTGTTTGAGATTTATTACCCGTATGATAGTGCTAAGAAGATTTGGGAAGCCTTAAAGTCTAAGTATGCTGTAGAAAACTCTGGACTTAAGAAATATGTTGCTGGAAAATTTTTAGACTTTAAGATGCAAGATGGAAAATCCGTAATAGAGCAAGTTCATATATATCAGACTATTGTGGGGGAGGTTATTGGGGAAGGAATGAAAATATGCGAGATCTTTCAAGCTGCTGCACTTATTGAAAAATTACCACCCTCATGGAAAGATTATAAAATGAACCTTAAAGCATAACACTAAAGATTTTACTATGCAGGAACTAGTTGCACACATACATATTGAAGAACAAAACAGGGCAAAAGATAGAGGAGACATAGTTGTTCATCATTCTGCCAAGGCCAATCTCGTTGAAGAAAGGCCACAATGGAAGACCCATAATTATCCAAATCAAAAACCGTCCAAAAACCACAAAGGCAAAAATCAGAACTCAACTCGGGGTAAAGACAATAGGTTCAAAACTCCCAATCAAATTCAGAAACCTTTCACCAAAGGTCCTTGTTTCGTGTGTGGCAAGCCTGGCCATATTGCTATGAAGTGTCACTTTCGCAAGGGGCAAGATAATAATAATAGTAATAGTTTTCAGCCTAAGCCCCAAGCGAACCTAGCTGAAACCGATTGATATCATTGTTGCTGTTGTCTCGGAAGTAAACTTAGTTGACAACCTCACAGAATGGGTAGTTGATACCGGTGCCACTAGACACATTTGTGCAAACAGAGATATAATCCTTAATTACGAAACTGTGACTAATGGGGAAAATGTCTTTATGGGGGATTCTCGAACCACTAAAGTTGCAGGAAAAGGGAAGGTTTTACTTAAGTTAACTTCGGGAAAAACTATTGCTTTGCAAAATGTGCTTCATGTGCCTGATATTCGTAGAAACCTTGTGTCTGGTTCATTGTTGAACAAAGCTGGGATTAAACTTGTGTTTGAATCTGATAAACTTGTACTTACCCGTAATGGGGATTTTGTGGGAAAAGGTTTTTGTAATGGGGGTTTATTTGTTCTTGATGCCTCTGCTGAATTGAATAATAAGAATGCTTCTTTTGCTTATATTGTTGAATCTTTGGATATGTGGCATGCTAGATTAGGACATTTGAATGTGGCATCTATTAAAAAGTTGAAACAACTTGAGCTTATTCCTAATTTTGCAAATACAGAGTTTAATAAATGTGAAATTTGTGTGGAAGCAAAACATGCTAAAAAACCTTTATTAAAAGTGTTGAAAGACAAACTGAACTTCTTGAGTTAATTCACAGTGATTTAGCTGATTTTAAAAAATACTACCAGTAGAGGTGGTAAGAAATACTATATTTACTTTTGTGGATGATTATTCTAGATACACTCAAATTTATCTCCTTGCTTCTAAAGATGAAGCAGAAGAAATGTTTTTTTTAAATACAAGGCAGAGGTTGAAAATCAGTTAGAAAGAAAGATTAAAAGAGTTAGATCCGATCGTGGAGGTGAATATGAATCAGGAAGTCTTAAACAATTTTGTGAACTAAATGGTATTATTCATGAAACTTCTCCACCTTATTCTCCACAGTCTAATGGAGTCGCTGAAAGGAAAAATAGAACTCTTAAAGATATGATGAATGCCATGTTAATTAGTTCTGGTTTACCTTATAATATGTGGGGTGAAGCTTGTATTTCTGCAAATCATATTCTAAATAGAGTTCCACATAAAAAGATAGACTCTACAACCATATCATTTATGGAAGAATCATGCTCCTAACTTGGGGTATCTTAAAGTGTGGGGGTGTCTAGCTAAAGTAGCTATACCAGAATTTAAAAGAAATAAAATTGGGCCTAAAGCAATGGATTGTATTTTTATTGGATATGCTTCTAATAGTGCTGCATACAGATTTTTGGTAATTAAAGATGAGGACTAATAATTATCAAGAATAATTCTATTTTGGAAACTAAGGATGTAGAATTCTTTGAAAATATTCTTCCAATGAAAATAAGAGACCGTGGACAGTCCATCTTCAAATGAATTTCATAAAAAGGACAGACAAAGAACCTGTACCTGCTTCTACTAGAAGTAAAAAGGCAACGTTTTGAGAAAACTTTTGGCCCAGATTTTATAAACTGCTTTTATAACTGAAGATGACCCTAAAACGTATGGAGAAGCAATGAAATCTATTGATGCAACATTTTGGCAAAGATGTTATTAATAGTGAACTGGAATCTATTATGTCTAACCATACATGGGAACTAGTTAATTTGCCTAGAGGGTTGTAAAACCTATTGGTAGTAAATGGGTGTTTAAAAAGAAGTTAAAAGCTGATGGGTCTATTGATAAATTCAAGGCTAGACTTGTGGCTAAAAGGGTAATACTCAAAAAGAAGGGTTTGACTATTTTGACACTTACTCACCAGTGACTAAAAATTGCAACCATAAGAATTTTAATTGCTTTGGCAATCTATTCATAATTTGATAATCCACCAAATGGATGTTAAAAACTGCTTTCTTGAATGGTGAGTTAAATGAAGAAATATATATGTGTCCAACCAGAAGGTTTTGTTGTTTCCAGGAGAAGAACAAAAAAGTGTGTAGACTTGTGAAATCTTTGTATGGTTTGAAACAAGCACCAAAACAATGGAACGACAAATTCAATAAAACTCTCTTGTCTAATGACTTTGTGACAAATGAATCTGATACTTGTGTGTATAGTAGATTTAATGAAAATTGTGGTGTGATTATTTGCTTATATGTGGATGACTTGCTAATATTTGGTACTGATGAGAAAAGTTGTGAAAACCACAAAAACCTTTTTATCTTCTAAATTTGACATGAAAGATTTGGGAGAAGCGGATTTGATTCTTGGCATGAAAATTAATAGACATGCAGATGGTTTGGTCTTATCTCAATCTCATTATGTGGAAAATATTCTTAAGAAGTTTAATTTCTTTAATGAAGAGCCATTAGGAACACCTTATGACTCTAGTATACATTTAAAGAAAAATAAAGGGATTGGCATTGCACAAACTGAATATGCTAGAATCATTGGTAGTGTAATGTACCTAATGAATTGTACTCGACCTGATTATTGCATTTGCCATCAGTAGAACTTAGCAGATTATACTCATAATCCTTCACAAGATCATTGGAAATGCATTGTCACGTCTAATGAGGTATTTAAAAGGAACAGTTAATGTAGGTATACATTTTACTGGTCATCCTAATGTTTTAGAAAGGATATTGTGATGCTAATTGGGTATCTAGATAATGATGAAACAAACTCCACCAGTGGATATGTGTTTACTTTAGGTGGAGGAGCTGTCTCTTGGAGATCTTCTAAACAAACTTGTACTGCTAGATCTACTATGGAATCTGAATTTTATTGCATTAGAATTGGCAGGGTACAGAAGCAGAGTGGCTGAGGAAATTTATTGGCAGACATACCATTGTGGTTCTAAACCAATTCCTTCTATATCTCTGCATTGTGATTCTCAAGCTGCCATCGGCCGAGCAATGAACCAAGTGTATAATGGGAAACAAAGGCATATTCGCTTGAGACATAATATTGTACGAGGACTGATCAGTAAACGGTGTTATTTCCATGGAATTTGTGAGGTCTGAAAAGAAACCTAGCGATACCGCTTACAAAGGGATTGATTAAAAGGATTGTCCAAGAAGCATCCAGAGGGATGGGACTACTGCCAACATCTTGAGTAAGTAGTGCGTGAATGGAAACCCAACCCATGTGATTGGAGATCCCATGAATTGGGTTCAATGGGTAACAACAAGTCATGGAATTACTTAATTATAACACTACAATTATTTATCCCTGTGTGCATGTGGTGCTTACTGATAAATTGTGAAAGGATGAATCGCTTAGATTCTTAATGAAACCCATAGCCCTAAAGGGTGGTGTATGTTAGTTTACACTTGATGGGTTCACCTATATAAAAGTGAAAGTGTAGGCCATTTCCTATGAGAGCCTATGGAAAACTCTCTAGAGCATTTATAAAAATCTGGGATATGGTGCATGGCCTAGAACGCGCCCAACCGCAGACTTGTGTGGATTCAGGATTTTTGGTATGTGTGCAAGTTCAACTGTTTGTATCACAGATAATGGGTTTAAGATTTTAATTCTCTTATAATCTACAATTATGAGCTTGTCGATTCAAACCCACAAGATATCAACGTGATGTATCTAAAATCCATTGCCCTTCTTACTTCGTTGTAATCTTTCTTTAATAAATTTGAATCATGTGGGGGATTGTTAGTTATGCTTCAAATTCTAGTGTTTACCAAAGTCCCACATTGCTCATTTTGGAAACTATTCTTGAGTATATTAGTAAATCCTAGTGTTGGACTTGATAACATGGTTGAGGAAAAAGGGATGGGCTCGCGCACATGAGGTTGGCTAAGGAATTGGGTTGGGCCAAACTTGGGATCTTGGACTTTCGGCCAGAAAACCTTAATGCGTGTGGGCGCGCGTTACGCGCCCGCTCGCAGGGGGTGAGGGGGTGGCCAAATTCCGGACGATTTGGCCTCGCGGCGTGCACCCAGATAGTCCCAATGTTTTTGCCTAAAATATTCGTACTAACCTGAAAATTTTTTCAGAGTCATTCCCTCAAGTTCCGATTGTTTTTTCTTTCTGCTCATTAATGTCTCAAACACATTTTTTGGTTAACTTAAGTTCCATACACATTTTTGTTTTCTTAAACCTTCTTCTGTTCTTTCCCAACGATTTTTTTTGATGTATTTTCAGATCTGAGATTCTGAAATCTCTCATTTCTCCTATAACTATGGATCATTTCTTGATGCTTTAACACATCCCGAAAAAAACTATAATATTCAGACTATGTTTCCTCCTCTCAATACTCTGTTCGTCAGTCGGGCAATCCACAGAGACCAAGTCCAAAATCTCTTATCTGTGAGTACACACAATTGGATTTAGAACGTTTTCGCCGTTGAATCCTGGTAGGGGTCAACGCCGGCAAGGCCCATTTGTATCTCGGAGGATTATTAGCCTAGTAGGTGGGCGGAATCACTTTTTTAGGAACAGTAAGCTAAACTTGCTACGCCTCGGTTTTTCATTCCCCTTCTTTACAAAGATAAGTATTTTCCGTTCCAATTTTATTCTTACTGTTTCATCTTGTTAATACAGACTGCCTTAGGAACTCCAAACACTAATAATGATTGCTCCCTTGTCACCACCAGGCCTTTTTTAGTGGCTTCGGAAAGGAACGCCGAGAATAATAGATACGTAGATAAGTAATTTCTATTGAATGCTTCCAATATTAAAGTCAATAATCAATTATACTAAACGTTTTAAATAATATTTTAAATTTTTTAGTGAAATTTTATTGTTCTGACAGCAATAATTTTAATTGTTTTTTTGGTAATTATTCATTATTCATTAGCTTTATTTAAAAAGTGGTATTTATAATTTTAGTGACACTTTATTGTTCTGACAGTTATTGAATTTATTGTTTTGGTATTATCATTAATTCATTAGCCTTATTTGAAGGGTGGCCAGGTTGGTACTAAAGCCACACTGGAAAAACCAAAGAGATCAGAGACCTTACTTAAATATTATTTTGTTTAAATGGCATTTGTTACTGAATTACAATGCATAGGGTCCCACCTTAAATATATTATTTTTTTTATGCATTGAATTTAGTACAAATGTTAATAAATAAATAATATTAAAATGGGTTTCACATCTCTTATTTTCCCGTGCTTAGCATGTAGCCTTTAGGGACACACTTAGGGAACACATAAATAAAAACCAAATATGGAGAGAGTAAAAAAAAGGAAAAAGAAAAGAAAAGCCTTATTCTCGGACGCACAAAGACCAAAATGATTCCAATCCCAGTTAAGGATTCCCGTGGACGTCTCAACTTTCCCACCGTAATGGAGAGCAAGAGAGAAAATTCTAATCTCCCTCGCGAGATAAATAACCGGGGCAGCACACATCATTTTACCCTTTTTCAAATTACTGGCAGGGAGAGAGACAAAGGAAGGGGAGAGCGGGAATTGTCGAAGCTTTCGAAAAAATTTGCCCAGAGAGAAAGAACGAAGAAGAGAGATGGAGAACCAAACCGGCCGGTGGCTCAATCCACCTGAAGAGATAAAAAAAGAAACGATGTGGTGTATGATCGAGGCTTCCGCTTCCACGGAAGGATGGCGTAAGCAGGTTCGACTTATCTTTTATTTTCGTCCGTTGATTCTACTACGGCGTTTTTACGTTTTGTGCCCTAGTTTTATAATCTTATTTATGGATTTGGTGTTGCGGCTAGAACTTGTTTTGTATTTTGAGGTTCCATTTTATTGAATTTCGTGTATACATTCTACAATCTTGAAATATATATGAAAAATGGAGATGATAAGGTTAGTTTTGTGATTTTTTTTTTGGTTCTGGAGTTTGATGCTTATTAGCCTTGTTAGTATTTTTTTCTGTAGATTGCATTTCTGATGCGATTTTGTTTTATAGTTATATGGAAATCATAATTTCTTGAATTGTTTGAAAAATGGTGGATAATAAGGTTGGATATTGCAGTTTCTTACTTTCATTAATGGATAATTCCAATTTTGGGCTATTTTTTATTTTAAAGTTTGAAACCTGAGATATCAGTAGGTACTAATGTTGTAATTTAATTTTCAAGGTTTTACTGTGTTTTTTGTATGTGTATTCTAGTGCTTAAGGTTTCTTTCTTTGGCCTTGTTATGAATTATCACGGCTTCATATTTTATTTATGCAGGACCTAGAGCATGTAGATCTGTTCTAGCGGTTTCTTTGGCATAATTCAATTATGATGTTTACATTTTAATTGTAAATGGTGATTTGCCTACATTCAGCAATGATTGTGTGCTTTATTTCATTTTAATTTTTTTTGTTAAAAGTTTTCTACCTAAGGATTGGTTTTTACATAATACATTGTACCGGAGTCCTAGGGGTTCTTTCTTTTGTTTTGCTATATTATAGGGTTTCATTCTCAGTTATGCAGGATCCTTTTAGAGCAATCTAGGCTCCTGTTCTAAGCGGTTTTTCTTTGCAATTTAAACTTGATGTTGTGATTTTCATAAATTTATCCTTTAGCGAATACTTGTTAAGTTTCCTCTTTAAAAAAAACATGAAAAGGGTTTGGTGTGTTTTAAGTAAAGCATTTTTAAATTATGTATATAGTATTTGGCGCTATGGTGATTGCCTTACCATCTTACTCCTTTTAGAGTTGTGAAATTTTCGCCAAAAATAGGGTTTTGAACATTTCTAATGGATTCTGGTTGCTTGTTTGTACTTGTATTCAGTTGTTCTTCATGTATTGGTCTATTTTTGGTCAGTACCTGTTAAACATTGCTGTATGTGGCGGCAAGTAACCTTTTTGCCTCTTTGTTTTGTTCTTTAGACGTGCGCTCAAGATTTATGACTAGGGAACACGTGATACAGAGCATGTTGTAATTTGAAATAAATGTTTTTTACCCATGTGTATACCTTGGTCTTAACTGGACACTAGGTCTTGTTGAAATAAATTTTTGCTCCGCTTGTCGTTGAACTATTTTTAACATTTATGGATTTCTTTCATCAATAGAAATTTTGTCGTTTTGTTTGGATTAATATTTCATAGTCACCCAGGTTTATCTGCAGTAATTAGTTTTAATCTTAGTTTGTTTCTATAATTGGGAAAGCATATCTTATTGGTAAAACCTGATGCCAATTTATCTGTAAAGCTACTGTGGTCAAAAACTTGTTAAAATTAGAAAGCTGGGGATTCTTTTTGGTAAAATTATTACAATTGTAATGTTGTCTATTAAAAGTAGTTTATAACTGATGCAGCACCTTGTTGACTCCCTACTGGCTACTACCGTAGTTATTATAATCAGGATCAGGGGCAGAGCCCACTTGGCTTTTATGGAGGTCCTCTTGACCCCCATAACTTTTGACAAGTGAAAAGATTGTTTTGAAAATTATCATTTTTTCCATTCCTTCTTTTTTCGCCTTTTTTTAAATTTCAAAAAAATGAGGTCGTAATGTAGTATAATCGAGCTTTGCTCATACTCTCTAGAATTTTTATTTTGTCATTTGATGTTCTTGTTTAATAATTAGGCTAATAGACTGTAAAAAGTTTAGACTCATATCGATACATGTAAACCGTCTCCAATTCTACTTGATTACTTATGCTAGTTTTTAATGTGTGTCCAATATATGGTACAGAAACTTGTATAGGGGGGGGGGGGGGGGGGGGGGGAATTTGGCTATTAATTCAGTCTTAGTCTAAATCACCTTGTTAAGCTTTATGAGATTTTGAATTTTTAAATTTTTTAAATTCAGGAATTGAATTTTTTGACTCCAGGATGATCTGGGTTTTTTGCTGGCCCTCTTTCTATTAGTTTCCTACCAATTGATACGCGGTTTTGTTATCAATTGCTCCTTGTAACAAAGAGCTGCTCTCTCAAGGGTCAGGTCCCTCTTCATTTTCCTCAAAAGGCCTTGATTGCATTTTTCATCCATAGAATTATTTGTTTCAGTGATGGAGTCAAACCAGCTTCCCACCATGTAAAGGTTTTTTCATTCCATCCTCTATTGTTTAACTGAAGTCTCCGATGTGAACAATACAAATAGGAGGTTTTGGTGTTTTAGTCCAAATTGTAGGGATCTAGATGAGCATTTTATGTTCACGTGCATAGCCCAAACTATCTGGTTCCTGTTTAAATTTTGCCTCAGAAACTCTTGAACCCTTGGGTGCCTCTTGTAATTTGTAAAATAGGAAGAAAACTAAGTTTTGGAAAGTTTTCACTGTACCTAATAACTTTTTCATGGGAACCAAACATATGTCATTAAATGGTTTGAGAATTCATTTTAGTTTTAGTATTGTATCCAATTTTAGGTTCTGATATTGCTCCACTGAAAGTCACTATATATTGATTGTCACAACTTAGAAAAAGTAAATATTGCTAATATGATTTATGTAAAGGCAATGGGCCCAGTGAAATTCCTGGGTGCCTGTATCTTTTGTATAAATAGAATTGTTTAATAATGGAGCTTTTCTCTTCTTACAACAAAACTCTCCAGTTTTTAATGACGTCGAAAAGGATGAAGCTAAAAATTAGCTGGTTGAAGTGTGCACCCAACCCACCTTTTCAAGGTTTCATCTAAAGGTTAGCCATAGCTTCAAATGCATTTGGAGGACTACATTTTTGTATCCAGTTGCATAAAACGAGTCTAACATGTCGTAGGTCAGCTGCTCCTATTTTTTTGTAACTCATAGTAGATCTTACACAGGAGAATTGATAATTATACAATATTTGAAATATTTGTCCATCCCTTAAATAAAAAACTGGGGTGAGTATTTAACCTAAATAGCTTTAGTATTAAATTCCTTAAAGATACTAATACATTCATTATATTCCAAGATAGGTATTAACCGCGTAAATGAAGTAGGGTTTTGTTTGTAATTTCCCATACTATAAAACTTTTCTATTTAGTCTTTAATGTTATAGTTGAATGGATGTTATAAACGACAGAAAATGTATTTAATTCTTTTTCCTGAATTTGAATGTTACAATTCCACATAGTATTCAACGAATTGATTTCCTCGATCAATATGTAATACTCCTCTAAAAGGGAAACTCCAGCTAGTTTGGATAGTATGCTTGACCACCAAAAAGGAGGATTCCCACCCACCGCTCCGCCTTTTTTTTCCTTTCATTTCATAAAAGGAGGAAACTACACCAGGACTGATTTTTTGGAATATGTGGATTGGATTTGTCGTCGAGAGTTGTCAGTGATGGTGATACAGAAAAGTTTAGGGCACATAAGATTTGGTGACCTTTCCTTTGTCAAGTAATATCCTCTTTTCATAAAGCTCAGCTAATTAACTTGTATTTTAGCTGATTTTCACAAGAGATTAATTCCACCCATCGCAATTCTCTTCTCCGTTATATATGTCATAAAATAATCACCTTATTTATATTATATGGGCATGGTAATAACTATTCCCTGCCTCTCTGACTTCATTTTGGAGTACTAGGTTTGGAGAGATCAACGGTTAGATTGATGCACGGGACAGTGTTCACATACTTTATGGGTGCATTCATTTTCTGGAATTGGTCCTCGAGATTTTACATGTTGCTTTTGATTTCACCAAGCTTCAGGTTATCCTATGAATGTGGGTGATTGTTATATTGTCGTTAGAACAATACGGCTTTTGTTTCATATCAACTCATCCCTGGCAAAATCTTCATATTTAAATTGATAATTTTCTTGATATTGGATCTGGAATATGGTTTATTAAGTTTCTAATTCTCTAATTGTGTATTTTCCATCTGCCGAAGTTATATTCCCCAAAAAGCTGTGACCCCTAGGCGGAAGGATGTACTATTTAATTTCTCCCACTGGGTGAAAGGAGAATACCAAAAGTAAGAGACAGATGGAGCTGTATATAGAAATCTCACCCTGGAAGTGAGCCCAATCTACCTCTGAATTTGAACTGGGGCACAGTAATCAAACTTTCTACTCTGTGTGCGTCTGTTCGTGTGTGTATGTGGCCTGTTTGATATGTATGCACATCCCAAGTTATCTTAAGACTAAGGAACTTTATTAAGTGGAGTCTAATAGTCAAACAAACGTCTGCAATGGTTGTGCGTTGACATCTGCTGCTAACTTATCCTACAAGCAGGTGATACTCCAAGGCGTTCTTCAAGGCGTCACTGACACGTCGAGGGCAGTGGAGATCACCTGAAAAGTTAGGCTCCGAAGAAAAAGCAAAGGAAATCAGGCGGTTTGAAGAAAGTAGGGAAAGAGGAAGAAAGAAGATTCTGATGGAGATGTTGAGATGATTGAAGAAAAAGAAGTTAGCTACCGAAGGAGGCCGTAAGGATAGTGATGACGTTGCTATGGAAGATGCTAAAAAGAAAAAAATAAATATAGGGGACAAAGGAGAGGTGGTTATCGAGGCAGCTACAGATAAAGAGAATGTGAAAGACGGCTGACCAGAATACCAAATGAAGGAGAAAGAGGTTAAAGAAAGCTGCTTTAGCCAGATGAAGATAATGTGAAGGACACCGTGCAGAAAAGTGGAGGACAAGGTTGACGTTGCATTGGTAGATGCACCAGAAAACTCAGGATGACTGCGGATAAGACTCTTTTGATACCAAGGAAGAAGGATCTGAAACGAAATCGGTGCAAACACCAGTAGTGAGGATAACAATAAGGAAGCTGAGAAAGGAGCACTATCCAAAAGATAATTCCCTGCTACTCCTAGTGACCCAGTAAGGGCATCATCTTCCTGACCAAGGAGCAGAAAGTGTAGTTGAGGCTGTAACCCCGGAGTAGGTGGCAGATAGCACAAGCTGTAAACAAAGGAAACTGAGGAAAGAACTGGATGGTTCCGGCTGATGAACTTACCGGGCTGAGCCGAGTGTAGTTCCACCCTCTGGAGCTAAGAAGCGGTAAATTTGGACAGATGCCAATCCCTGATGAGGGTGGCAGATGCAATAGGTTGCAGGAATTCCAAGATTGCAGAAAATTGTGAATGATTGTCACGTCCCTGAGGTGGCAGATCCAAAGGTTGAAGAGGTCCAAGAATGCGGAAATAGGTCTAAGAGGAACAATCAGGAACAAAGGAGGCATTGGAGTGTGATTAAGCAGTTAGTTGCATGTGACATGTTATATAATAGTTATCCTGCTATTTTGTTATAGACTTGATAGATTTAATTTGCAGGATGAATTCCAATAGTTGGGTAATCTGGTTGTATGTCTTGATTTTATGTGTAAAATGTTAAACAGAACTTCTTACTTAGCTTCGACTGAAATTTTCTGTGTATGGAATGATACTAATCCGCCTTTCAGCTCTTCCAGTGCCTTCTTTTCTAATTTTTGGTTGAGTTTGGAATCTGTGTAATGCTAGATTTGTTTAGCGGGAGTTGCTTATCGATTAAGCTATTGGAATAACTAGGGTTATTTATTCTGGCTTTTACTTTGAGTTTCTGTCGTTGGGGCTTTTAGAGGTATTTCTCTGTGATTGGAATTGAAGTGGTTAAAACTTTGCTTTATTGAATTTTTATTTTCTTTATCTTGTTCCTAAAATTTTATTGTTCGCTTTCTTTTTCTAATAATAAAAATTTCTTTAAAATTTTATATATTTTTCTTTTTATTTAAAATTATAAGAAGAAAAAGAAAATGGTGGGAGTTTTTGGCAAAAACAACAATGCCGCAATCAAGAAAGCGGGAGACATTAGGGGCACTACCAAAGATATTGTGATGTGAGCTTCTTACCAGTAGTTAGTTATTGTTTCCAATTAGTTGCTGATAATGTTATGGTTCAGACATAATATTCCTAAGGCTGCTATTTAGTTGTGTTTCCTTCTTTTTTGCTGCTGGTCTGAGTTGAATATGTTATGGGGATCTTGAATTTTGTTGTTTTTGTTAGGGTTGTGTCTGGCGTAGATTAGGATATCTTTTTTTCTTTGTTTGCTTGGTGAGCTGTGTCCTCTAAGCTACTGGGGTTATGTTCGTCGTAGGTTATTTGATTTTTCCTTGTTTTTCTTGTATGTACCAATCTAAATTATTGGGGAAAAGATAGGACTCGACTCTCTATTCACGAGTTATTTGATTGGCTTCATATGCCTTATAATCTTTTTCTTGTTTTTTGGGTAAGAGCCTAAGAGGTTCCTGAGCCTTCTTCTTACTATGCCATGAATATAGTGCTACAATATTTAACATGATACTGTATTAAATGTTATAGTAAACACAACCGAAATTCAACATACAAAGCAACCTAAAACATTTTAGGGTATAACGAAAGGTTACTGCAACTAACCTCCCTAGATTAGATTTGAAAGTTTGTAAAGTTTGAGTTTACCATCATAAAAGTGGAAATTGAATTTTAAAATATTGTAAATCATAATTTGTGACTGACGTGAAACTCAAAATAATAAAAATTGAGAATTACAATTAAATACGAATTTTTTTAAATTCCATTAATATCTCATTCAATTATATATGTTCACGATAATAATCCCTTTGTTGAAAATATTTATCAAAGGAATGTTGGAGTCACATCCAAGGTTATTAACTCCGAGAAAATCACATGAGAAGAAAATTAGTACCAAAATAAATAAAAAGGCGGGTAGTAGTTATACGTTTTATACAAGGAATATATGTGGAAATTAAATTTTATTTTTTTCTTCTTCATTTTCTCAAGTAGTACAAATTGGTCGTTTTATGAGTTCAAATTATCTATAATTTTAATGCTATATTAATTTTATCTAAATATAAAATTCTTATTTTTAATTCAGTTTTCTAACCATTAAACTTTATGCCGGAAAAAATTAAGCATACTATTCTTTTAATACAAATTTTAATTTATCAACATAAAATATTAAATAATAATCAAATTATTATAAATATTTTATAATAGAAATAGGCAAATGATTTTATATATTTGAAAGAAAAGTGTAAAATTTAAAATAAGAGTATTACTAGTTTCGGTGTTAGAATTTATTATTTTACAAAAGCAACTGCGTATAAAAACCATATTTTGCGATAGAAAAATAAACACTCAACAAATAAATATTATTACTCATCGTTTCAAAAAAAATAGTATTATTTAATACAATAACTATTTTATAAAAAGACTCACTATTTTATATTAATTAAAATAATACAATATTATAATGTCCTCAAGGTTCATAAAATTAATAGTTCAATATATGCAAGGAAAAAGAAGCAAAGAAAAAACAATGCTCAAAAAATAACAAATTTTAACAAATAAGTTTTTTTTTAACCGAGGGAGTATTTCAACTGAAATAAATGGGCAGTCAAATTTTCATTGGGTTCAAGCGCTTTCTATACATAATATCTACTGTTAAATTCGGAACAAGTTAAAAGGGCAATTTTTTATTTTTTTTTTAAAAAAAAAAATTAAAGAACCAAACGGAAGGTTCAAAGACTCGGATTTATATGACATATTATTAGAGTGTGAAGCCTGGCAAGTTACATTCGCCATTACTTGGCCATTTCCTATCCCAACGCTGGTGATGCCGAATATCAAGCTGCACCTTTTTCGCTTGGCTTCATAGCCGATCTCATCCACGTATTTTCTCACTCCCTCTTCAATACAATACTGGAATAATTCCTCTACTTTACAAATTCATATATGTATTTCCAAAAGGGAGTTTGCATTAATGCTCATCTGTAAATCGATCTCTCTCAAACACCAAACCAAAACAAGCGCTTCTCACTTGCTATCAAACTTATGTAGCTTCAAGCGATTCTACGTATCAATGTTATTCTGAATTGTACTTAAATGTGTTGTTTCCTACTTTAATATTCTTCACTAAATGTGTTTTTTTTGGTTATGTAGAAGATATGGAGATGGAGTTTAATTTTACTTCTTTTTTTTTTTGGGCATGTTTAATGTGTTTCATTAATTGTGTGGACTTATTACAATTAAATATTTATGAGATTGTTATCTGGAATCAACTTCGATTTAGCTTTGAATTTCAATAACGTGTTGATTTATTCTCTCTTTTTATTGAGATCTGTGGAAATTTGATTAATTTCCAGATAGGAAAGTTAATGAATCAGTAATGATTACTGAACGTAAAATGTTAGACAGGTTTTAGGAGGAACGAATGATAGAACTGGGAAAGAATTGCAATTTGGCATTGAACAGTGGACAAGTTGAACATTGTATGAAGGTGGATTAAATTATTTAAATAGTCATCACTTCCGTGGCCTTTGGCAGATTATATTACTTCCACCGTTCCAAAATTAGAGATATATTTTCTAAAAGACAACATTAAAGGAAAAATTTCACTTTTTCCAAATACAATCATAGTATTCAGCTAGAAATGTAGCAGTTATGACATGATAATAACCTAGTATATAAAGCAATGACATGTTAAAATATTCACTTGACTTTATTTTCAAAAATAATGAATGTATCTTTAATTTTGGGACCCGTTCCGACTTAAAATGGAAAAATGGATCCTTAATTTTGGAAATCGGCGGAAATATATCAGGGAAATGTTATTTCCACTAGTATAGACATCCATGAGAAATCAGGCTGTTTTATCACCATGGTAAGGGATAAATATAGGAACAATCATATGCTCCTCTGAGGACTGGTGTGTTTTCCTTTTCAGACAAATTTATGGACTTGAAACAATTTTCCTGTAAACTGTGAAAATTAGACAACAGAAATATTTCAGACCTTTTAGTTAACAAGCTTATAAGCTTAGATTATTTGAACTATAAACCAAACACTTTTTCAAATTATTTTATTAAGTCCAATATAACTGTTATCATCTAGTTAAATACAGTAAGTAGTAGAAAAGGCTTAACTATTGCAACAGACTACGATTTCCGTATCTCAGTCTATATGTTTGTTATTTTGTCCTTGCAGAATTCCAAATAGGTTGAAGTAAATAGTCCTACCCATCCAAACGAACAGAGTCCACCTTTAAACTGTTTTAAACACCTTATCCCTATTTAAAGTATAATAAACCATGACATAGGTCCTTTTATTTTCCCCTCTGTAAAAATGCCTGATAGATGCTATAAATAGGGCGTAGTTTAAAAAGAGATCATATTTTTGGAAGTGTCCCCAAAAAACAATGGACTATTAAAAGCTGGGAAGGAGCGAGTATTTCTTTGACTTTCATCAGGAACTCAAATTGGTTTACCCTTTTTCTCTTCAGTTCATCAGCAAGCGCCCTAGCAGCATAATAAATCTATACTAAATTACACTTACCTGAAGGTAACTAATTTATCTATAAATTTGAGTCAATACCATGCAATTGGTACCCATCTAAACATATCCTAATTTATTAGTTCCTAAAATGCAATAAGGTTTAATTTGTTTCATTTTCCATTATTTTTCCCCCTTTTACCAAACGAGTTGGATTCTTATGTTACTAAGTTGGAAATAGCAATGCTATCTAGTCCCACTATAAGATGATCAACTCTCTCTATAACATGGGTTTTTTGCACGGTTACAACGAGGATATTTTATGGTTTTTAACTATATATCTTCTCACTAGAAGGAATTACATCCTACATGTTAAAAAGTAAGTCATTATTCTGCGGCATAGAGCTTAAGCAGGATGCCTGGGGAAGGTTCGACAAGATACAGCCCTAACAACAGTCAAATATGCACAAGTTGCACAGCCATAAGAAACACTGACCCAACCTTATCATGCTCGACCGCAGTCCATGCACTTTAAGTTATGTCTGTAAAGAAGAAAAGGGTGTGAAATTCTTAACTCATCCTCTGATCTAGTGGGTACAGCGCCCTGTGGTGTCGATAAACTGAACCATTTTAGTCAATGCTGAAACTTAGAGGCAGATTCAAGATACAATTTCTGTAGCAAAGTAATAATACTGAGGTCAAGGTTTATTGCAAGATCAGTGGTAGGAGTTCATATGATTGCAATATAAACCCTGAAGAAATATTTTGCTACTCAAAAGCAACACAAAGTATTAAAAGAATTAGGATAGTTTTTAGGATAAATTCAGTTGATTGTGGCTGAAACATTGAAGCTTACCACAGTTATAGGAAAGGAGGTCTGGTCCATTCACAGGTTTGACTTTATAACCGTAACTATGAAACTTAAAATATAATTGTTTACTGAAAATAATACCAAGTCAAAGCTCATAAAATCAGTCTGTTGGTGGATGGAATAGCTTCTGATGTTATTCAAAGGCCATGTACTTGTACACTCAGTTGCAAACAGTAAAACTAATTCTTATAAAATGCTGTTGAGGGCGTTGCCTGGATTTTTCTGGCTTCTGGGGTTGAATGGGATATGTTTAAGACCAAGACGCCGGCTGAGGGGTTCTTGGGATCTTGGAGTGGAGCACAGGCTCCTAGATGGGAATCGGCTTAAGTGGGATCTGCCTGATTTCCTTTAGCCAACCTGATTTGGAGAAAGAAAAGGTGCCCATGACAAGGATTTTATTGTTCCTCCTGGATTCCTAAATAGACTTCGATGGCACTCATAAACACTTATTTCAGGTTCAAAGACCTAATAAAATGTGGTTTCTTGAATTTAAATTAGAGAGGTGTTTTGCAGGCTACTTCATCTCAGTTGTTAAAGGGTAGCCTTTCTATGATACCTTACCTCTCTGTCATCTAGTTGTGCCAAATATGTTTAACCAGGTTCTTTTACAGAATAAAATTTACAAGCACCTAATACTTGTACAACTAAAATTTTTGACTTACTTTTCAGGTCCATAATCATTTTTGAAGCAATTTTCATATAAAGACATAAAGAGGGCAACTGATAGTTTTCACCAGAATCATTGGACAACCTCTTCTCATGGTGCGAGCTTTATAAAGCCAAGATTTCCAAAGTGGTACAAATGCTCTGGTAAAAGAAGGAGAAAAAAAAAAGTTAAGGTTCTTCAATAGAAGAAGATGATGCCTTTCTAAAGGGTAGTTCAGCTCTTAGGGCGCTTGCATCACCGTCACATTGTTGCACTTAGTGGATTTTCTGAAGGACGAAAGAGGTTATGAGAAATTTATTTTGGGTTTACCGTTGTTAAGAAACTCTTCTTCCCCTAGAATACATTATGAGAAACTGCAGATACAAAGGACTCTTAAGAGGACAAGTGAGGGACTGGAGGAGCGAGGGACGCAACCAAAGTTTCAGAGGCCTGACAGTGAGTGAGAGAGAGGAGACTTTTAGGTGGCATTTGATAAAACTGTGTAATAAGAGCTTAGTTTTTTGAAAACTAACCTGTATAGTCATGTCTGAATACCAACATTTTAATATTTTAACCCTTGGGATCAGTATTATACAAACATAAGGGTTGAGGGTAATAGTACTAATAAATAATAAATAACTAAATTCAAATAAAATCACCAACAATGGTGGTGGTGGATGGTGGTGGGTGGTGGAGGAGAGGGAATATCTCCAATATCTCCAAGTCTTTATGGATATTCTTTTGACTTCTTTTTACATTGACTTATTTTATCTTGGATTATTACTTTGTTTCTCCATCAACAATAGTCTGTTGGTCAAGAAAGCTGCTGGCGATTATAAAAGATGTATTTAAAATTTCCTAACAGGAAAATTTGCTTCTTTTTGGTAAGAAAATTGTTTATAACACATCTTTTAGCTCATTTTCAGTTTTCCTAGTGTTCGAAAATATAGAAAATGGACGCCTAAAGGAGCATTTAAATGTTAAACTTCAGCAGCAAAAACTGCAGGTTATTAAACCAGTTTGAAGTTTGTGTGACAAAGTTTAGCTTCTATTGCAGATCCTCAGAAGACTCCCTTTGAATTAGAGAAGACAGGCTAAAAATAATAGCCATTGGAGTGGCCGCTAGCATTAGTAAGTTTCCCAGCAGCATAATGTACCTTTATTCACATAATGTATGCCAAAAAATCTTCTCTATTTTTCTGGAATGCTATTTCCATTCGACAAAGATTAATTCAAATGAAACCAAAATGGCATATATAATCTTCTGTTAAACTACTATACAATCTAGTATGGATATGACAAGAAAACCTTAATGATTAGTCCTCTTTCTGATAAACAAACACAATGGTCATAGTGATTCCAACACAATTCCCTTAGTACTGCAGGAGAAAGACAGACACATAATAGTTAATTACTTCAGTCTTCCAAATACTTGTCTCTCTCCAACCTTAAAATTCAATTGTTCAACGCAAGTTAATGAAACAATTTCCTGCATTTTTTCTGAGTATACTAATCAAATAAAAAAATGTAGAGTTTGTCCCACGTATATAAAAAAAACTTTGCAAGTTGCAACTCTTACCCAGTGATCAAAAAGTTGCGTTATCCAGGATTTATTGATGAGAAAGTCTCGAAAGATTTTTTGGTATCAATACAATAAGGAAGAATGCCTACATTCCATACTTCTCAACTCAATTTTTTTATTCAGATTAGTTGCATAGGCCAAAAGTCCCCCTTTTGCTCCCACCCCCACCCCTCTGCCCAAACGGAAAATAAAAATAATATCCTCTACGGGGTGTGCGTGGCAAAGCCCCGGGAGAACAGGGACCCTGTTATCTTATTTGAGCTTGTTCATTTGGCCTGCTAGTTTTTCTAGCCCAACTGGGTATATATGGTATTATAAGCTAAGGTTTTAGAAGATGTCTTTTTCCTCAAGTATTGGTAACTGCCTTTGGAGAGAGAAACAATTAGGTGTATTGGGGTTTTTAGGGTTGAGATATATTTACACTGGATGTGTAATTCTTCATATTCAGATTAGTGAATATATTCTGCCCTCTTGCCTGTGGATGTTTCCCAATTTGGGTTTTCCATGTAAATATTGTGTTCTTTACTTTAATATTTCTTTATTGTGATATATGTGTGTTTGTCATAGCTTGTTGACAGTTATTTACTGGCATATATTAGCCATTTCTTTGCCATTGAGGAACCCTGTAAGTCCTTGACTTTGATTTCTTAACAACCTTATTAAACTACATAAATGTTAGCGGTTAGCCATGTCTCTCACTTGCTTTCTGACCCGGATTCCGCACGGTAGAACTATAG